>OZ022508.1:5603634-6851134 GCA_963989385.1 Ctena decussata
TTTAGGCCCCTAATAAATTTTATAATTCTTGGAACGGCTACCGGAAAGATTGCGCTACAGCCTTTGCGCAGGGGCCATGCTAATCTTCTCTGTATCGTTGGAGTAAACGTTGAACATCGGCGTGCTCGATTAGCTGCACTAAAACGAAATTGTTCTGAGCGACCCGAGTTTTAGTCAGTTGATGAGCAGTGTGTGGGATAGAGTTTAGGACTGCTTATTTGCATGCTTTTCAGTGAGATAAAACTGTAGGAGAGAAAAAGAAAAGAAAAATATGGAACACTTCACGAATTTGCGTGTCATCCGCGACGACCGTCGTAGGGGGAGTTGTAAATATTTTTTTTGATGTGCGAGTTCGGGTTCGATTTTGTTGAGGTGTATGAATTTTGGATTGGAAGGTATGTTTTGTTTGTGAGGTTTGATTTTGGGTGGCGTATGTGTTTGGCTGTGTATTCGACTGAAGGTTTGGATATACTATGTATAGCGTTCGACTTTGATTGGTGGAGGTTTTTGTGGGGGAGGGTATTTTTAGTAACCCCCTTGTCCGAAAATAAAACGGCTGTGATTGGTCGCCGGGTGTATATAAGGAGGAAACTTAATGGTATGGTCATTCAACAGCTAAACAGCCTTAAGTATCATACCGTAAAGAAAGTAATAATTGAGACAGTTGTTATATTATATTATATATTGGAGAAAGGATATTGTTTGATTTAGAAGGTAAGTTAATTTGTTTTATATTTTATTTTAATGTTTGATTAAATTTTAATTGTAATTTTTGAGGGGTGTTGTTGTTGTTGTTTTGGTATTTAAATTTAATACTTAATGGTTAGGTGGTCTATTAAAGTTAATAGAGTATTATATATTTATTTGTAGTGTGTGTGTAAATTATGGCAAACACTAAGACAAAGAAGCAGCTTGTGATTGAGAGTCACCAGATGGAGAAATACATTGAGTGGTGGGAGCAGCCAATCGGGAAGCGCCCCGAGTTGGTGGTGCAAAGCAAGAATAACCCCATATATAATAATGACTACATGCAGCGTCGGTTGCGAACCAAATCAAATGGCAATGATCACAATAACAATGATTTCAGTAGTGTCAACAAAAATATTATTAATAAGGGGAGAAAGACAACAACAACAAGTGATTTGGATTTCGCCCAGATTTACAAGGCGCATCCTCCACCTCCGCCGAAAAATGTGAGAGAGGAGGACAAGTGCAAGAATGAGTATTGCCAGAAGCCATTCTGCACTAATATGGACTGCATCACTCGAACTGAGCATGTGGACTTCAGTATGATATATGCCAAACTGGGTCCGAAAAGGCATGTGGACTTCGCTAAGATATATAGGAAAATAGGTCGTCCAAAAAAGTATTAGTGGAGCAACAAGAACAACAGCAATATTTAACCTTTGATTTTGACTTTTGACTTTTCATTTTTGTGTATGTGTATTGAATGTGAAAGTATTTTATTTATTACTCGGAAAAAGCAACCACTAAACTTTATTATTCAAAATGGCTTTTGATTTGGTTTTGTAGACCGACTGCTTGCATTGAGTGTCAGAATATATACCGGGGTTATATTATCATCTGGAGAAGAGACGAAAAAGACTAAGTCGAAAGTAAACTAAGCCAAGCCAAGCCAAACCAAACCAAGCCAAACCAAACCAAACCAGACCAAACCAAACCAAATCAACCGAACCAAAATAACATGGCTTCCAAGGTGTCTTCAAAAGGGTCGAAGGCTTTGAAGATAGAGATGAACGACCTGTCAATGCCAGTAAGTTGACTTTTTGTTTTATTTGATTTTGATTTGATTTTGTTGTGTGAGCAAACAGTATTTTTATTTTTGTCTTGGCAAACAGTTATAAAGATGTTGACACGCAAAGTGTACTTTTTAGAGATAAATTGTTTTACTTTCAATTTCACTTTTGACTTTGACTTCGGGCTTTGCCTTTGACTTTGCTGAGAAATAAAAACGGAAACGGAAATGAAAAGAAAATGGCGGCTACCTTCGATTTGGTGTTTGATTTTGAACTTGGGATGCACAATCGAATGCATTACATGCACGCACGCACAGTACATTGATTTGAATTGATTATGTGTTTGGCTTTGCCCCCTTTTTGAATTTGTTTTACTTGTGTGTTTTTTCAGACGGAACAAAGAACATCATTGACTAGATCGTTTATCAGGGCTATAAGACTGTCGCAGGGAATGTCAGCCAGATCGGGGCAGGTGTACAATGACGCCAGGAAGTTCATATCGAACAGCAAGAACAAGAACGACGGTTTGACTCCTGCAGTGATCATTGGTGCCTTTGTATGGAATAACGAGATGAAGAAGTGGCTCAAGATGTCTGACGAGGAAGACAATGCACTGTACAGGATGAACCAGAGTCTCTGGAACAACTCTGGAGTGGACGAGGAAACCAAAAAGAAATGCGAAGAACTCATGAAGAAAATGAAAAACGACAAAATGTATAGCGTGTGGTTGCAGAATCTAACAACTGGCGGGTTGCTGGAAATGCCACTGTACCCGCAAAAGGTATTTGACTTGTTTGTAGTTTTCTCGGCAGAGATATATCATAGAATGCAAAGTAAAACGTTTGATTTGAACTTCTTCCGCATGAGGGAAGAGTTGCTTCGCGTAGAGATTGAGCAGGCAGAACAGTATCAGGACAAGATACTGAATAAAGATGCCTTACATACAATGTTTTTGCCGCTGATCCTTCGGACCAGCTTGCCAGTGACCCATCCTCTATTTTTGAGCTTGAAAGAGTTCGAGACGAGCGTAAATCACATTAAGTTTTTGATGAACCCCGCAGTGGCAGTGATAAATCGCTATGCTGCGATCAATATGTCTCCCTTTCTTGGTAAAATGATAAGCAAACAGGAAATGTATTGTAAGTCCAAAAAGCCCATCTGGGATATACCTTTTTGTGTGGAGTTACCTGAGCCTTTGAAAACCGAATGTTTGGCTATTATTTGGACAAACAGATATCCAGCTCTGGCTGCGCCAGCTCTGGCTGCGCCGACTGCTGATACTGAAATTGAAACTGCAGCGGCACTCTTGAATGAGTCTTTGTCTTTAGTTGACAGTGACCAGGTAATGCGGAACTTGTGCGGTTCGAATGGAATTGAACATGTTCCGGTGACCACGGTCATTGCGAATTCTACTTCTGCTGCTTTTACGCCTTGCACTTCGACTGCTGCGGCGAAGTCTGCATTTACTCAGGAACCATTGTTCGGCCAGCCTCAATTTCAGTCTCTGCGGTCTCCGATTTCTTCTCCGGCACAGGCACCGGCGACTGTGGCGAGTCGCAGTCCGATTGTCCGACAAGAAGACTTGAAGTCTTTGAGTGACTCTTCGTCTGAAGACGAAGAAATTTCTGAGAGCCGGATTGAAAAGATAAAGCACCAAGCGAGAAGTTCTAAGGTTCCATCGCCAACGATGGAGGGTCCGCGCAAACAGTGCAGAACAAAGATCACACTGAGAAAGCGCTCGGTTGAGCCGAAGCCGGCGTCGCCGGTGCCGCAGTTGTCTGTCGTCGAAAATCGCTCGTCGTCCCCCCTTTCAGTTGATGGCTCTGACCACAATAATGATGATGATGATAGTAGTAGTGGCAGTGGGTCTGACTCCGAGGCAGAACAATCGGGATCGGCCAAAAGTGGGTCGGACTCGAATGCGTCTGGCTCCGAGTCAAACTCTCAGTCAAAGAGCGAGGGTGAGAGAATGGGGGGTGAGTCTGAATCTAGTGGCAAGAAGTCGTCTGGTTTGACTAAAGCTAGGAGAGACAGTAAAGAGAAGAGAGAACGAGAAAAGCTCGAGTTAGAAAAGCAAAAGAAAGCTGAGAAAAAGGGTAAGTCGATCAGTGTTGTTGAGGCTGTGGTGAACAAGATAGGCCTTAAGCAAAAGGAAGGGCTTATTGATAAGTTTTTTGAAGAGGAGCGAAAGAAAAGACGAAACGAATTGAGATTGGAAATGCAAAAGGAAGCACAACAGGAAATTGACCGTTTGCATGCGGAAGCTACAAGAATCAGGGTTGAGAAGGCTAAAAAAGAAGCCGAAAAGCTTGAGCGTAAGAAAGAGAAAGACTTGAAAAAGGCGGCGGCTGCCGCCGAGAGAAAGCTTGTGAGACTGGCCGCAAAATTGACTGAGAAAAAGGCTGAGAAAAAGAGTGAGAAAAAGGCTGAGAAAAAGTCTAGTAGCAAGTCAAAGGACAAATCGGACAGCAACAAATTGCGCATTGTGTTTCCAGAATTTGTTTACACGGACAGCGACAGTGACATGGACGTCGACAGCAGCAGTCCGATCAAAAAAAGTAGTAATGACAGTAGTAGTAATAATAGAAAGCGAAAGGCACCATCTTTGTCCGTAGCCGAAGAGTGTCCGACTGTCTCAGATGAGGAGGGTCCCAGTCCGAAGAAATCTAAGAGTGGGTCGGGTGGGGATGATAGTTCTATTTCTAAGGAAGAGTTTGAAAACTTAGTGGCAATGGTTTCGAAACTTAAAACCACCATGTACACCTCTAAGGCGTTTGTTGAGGCGACCCAAAAGGTTGTGAATGAAATGGGTCTTGCGGCGGAAGCGAGCAGACTGATGCCGCCACCGCCACCCCCTTGCAAGCCGACGGCTTCGACCAGTAGCGCTTCCCTTCCCTCTCCGACTCCGTCGACTTCCACCGGCTCGTCTTCGTCTTCTCCTTCGGTCCCGTTGAAAGAGACCATCAAGGGTTCGAAGAGAAAGTCGCTGCCGGTGGAGAAAGTGTTTGCTGGCCTGTTTAAGTTTAACGTGAAAAGCATCCCTTACAACGGCAAGAAACTGCCTGTGCCTGACCTTAGCTCAGACAAACCTTATAGTCACCTGGCGAAGAGTCTTTTGATACCGGCTGACGATCCAATGTTGGCCGATTTGAACCTGGGGGTGCTCGAACAGGACGATTTCAGATACGTCCTGAGGTGGGGGGGGCGAGTTGGGACCAAGAGGGGGAAAGACAGTTGAAGAATTGTATGAGCATTGCGGGCGACCCAATGCCGCCAAAGTATTACATGAATGGGACAATAACGAGAATCTATAACAAACTGCACGAGGCTGCGTTTTGCAATAACTTGAAAAATCCGATCGAACTCGTGATCTATAGACTGCTGTCAGAGATCAAAGAAATGTCTGCCGGTTCATTTTCTCAGGTGAGCCACAATAAGAACCACATGAAACAAAAGGGCATATCCGCTGACGTTAAGGAACAACTGACGGAGAGACTTTGCTGTTTGGTGTGTGAAAGTACTAGGGTACAGTATGGCTGGATTGATGCGAGACAGAATAAACTCTTGATGAAATTCTGTGCAGGTTGTTTCGATCACAAATTGAAAGATTGTATTAGGGCGTGTCAGAAAGATAGTACGATGTTGGCTGGGGGGTTTGACGTGAGAAGCGAGGAAGAATTCAAAGCGAGTTTCATGCTCGTGAGTTACTGTGGAAGGAGCCTATCAATAAAGAAAGGGTTCGACGCACACAAGTCAAACAAACAGGTTGTAATGCAGACTCCTCGAAGGGAGCCGGAGTTTGAACAAATAGATCCGATTCTACTTGACCGTAACTTCATTGATGAGAATGTGATCTGTGATATCGCCAAACAGTTAGTCCCCAATGCAAACTTTACAAAAGACCAGTTCAATGACATGTTATTTGACAACAATCAAACTTCCCAATATGTCGATCATGATAATGATGTTCATCAAAGTCAAGCCGCCGCCGCGTATGTTAATCAACCTCATGTTTTTCCCGAACGAAGTCAGGTTTTCGTAAATCAAACTCAAGGGTTTGAAACAACAACTGACAATGAACACTTACAAATTCAAAGCACTGGGGTCACATCGGAAACGGTCTCTGTTACCGACTTTCCGACCCAACAGAACCAAAGTGCGAGTTCGAGTCCGAGTCCGAGTCTAAGTCAAAGTCATTCAGACCCAGAGCCGGTCGAAGCGACGACTACTACTGAAGACGAAGTCGCAGTAGAACCAGTCAAATCTAAGAGAAAAGGAAGACCGAGTAGGAAATCTAAGAGAAGTAAAAAGTAACAAAAACAAATATCTCTGTCGAAAAACAAACAAATCAAATACCTCTACCACCATGTTGTTATTTTCTGTATTATGTATGTGAATGTGTATGTATGTTTTTGTTGAATTTAGAGACACACAGGAGAACGGACGGATGTTGTTGTGAAAAGTCAAAGGAAAATTTCAAAGTGTTGTAAATTATATGATATATTATATACATAAAAATGGACCAAAGTATTGAAAGTGGAACAAACAGTCATGTGTCCATTATTTTGTTATTAACCCATGTACAATAATAATATAGTCAAACTGATGTTCGATTTTTAGGTTTTCCATTTCAAGTGCATTGGGAAATTTGATCATTCTCAATATACTTGAAATCGAAAACCTGATTGAAAAGTAACTTGTATTTTTTGATAGTTAGATTTTTTGTTTGTGTTGTTAAAATTTATATATATATATTTTGATAAATATTATATTGAAATGAAATCCAAATAAACCAAAAAACAAAATCAAATTATAACTTTGTTCTGATATTGCATGGTAGTTTTAAGTCGAATAGAACCTTGTTCCGGGAAAGGAAAAGGGAAGCAAAACAGTTCAGTCTGCCCCCTTACATATGATATATGATATGATATGATGGCCCATGTCTTAACCGAGAATAAGACAAACAAACGAACGAACAGACAAACAGTCGGATTTCCCTGTTGTCTTATTATGATATGATAGAGTCATGTCTTAACCGAGAGAATTAAGACAATATATATATCTCGTCTCGTATCATCATCAGTGGTTTTCAGTCAGTCAGTGTCAGTCATTTTTACAAGACCAAGAAAAAAGAAAAAGTCGAAGAAAATACTTTGTATTTTGGTGGGAAAAATCAAACTGTTTTTTTTCAGAGGCTTTTCTGAAATACAGTTAGTGATTTTTTTTCAATCATAACACAAAGTCATTTTCTCTCTCCCTGTTTTTTCTTCTGGTCCAAAAAAATATGACGAACACATGTCATAAAAAGGTGATATCTTTGACTCGTCAAAGGAGAAAAATCGAATCGCTGTACAATGGTCCCTGAGAGTTATAAGTAATGAGGATGATGAAAATCTATATTTACACACGAACTCATCTGACGTCATATATCACGTGATAGTAATTAAATACTTAAGCTGATAATAGAGATATAAATGCTGCATTCACCACTATCATATCAATCTGTGCACATACGTGTTACATGAATATATATATAATAACAACACTATTTACATTCAGACAATTCAAATGAAAAGTCGACTTCTTTTTGTCTCTATCTCTCTCTTATACGAGATGTAATATGATGCTTGCTGTCACATACATAACTGCTAAACTTCTTAACTGCTAAACTTCTTCAACAGGGCTATCGGTATCATAAGCTTAGAAAGGCTTTTTCTAAATTCTATCGCAGACACCATGAATTGGTTTCAAAATTTGATGTCGGATTAAAATTTCTTTTACACCAAGGCCTATCGGAACCAGAATTTTATGGTGACTTAGTATACAAATTCAAAAAGATTAAGGGTAGGACTGATTTTTCTGATCAATTCCGAAAAATAAGAATACGTCACAAACGTATTGGCTATAATTTAAATGTTATGCGACAGTCTATATGCTTAGTGATTAACCCAATCACGGTTGATAGCTTTGCTGCACTCTTTAATTGCACACCGGGGGATCGGTCGTCAGACTCTATGATGGCCCCGACCTAAAGCTATATATTTTAGTTGGTTGGGACCGGAGCCTTTTTGTCTGTTGCTTGGCCCACCGGGGCTCAACTGGTGACCTTCTTTTGCTTCAGATTTCCAGTGGGGTTGTTTGGCAGGACAGGGATCTCCACCTGTCAGACGGCCCGTTGTATCTGTTGAGTCCTCGTCTTTGCTTCTTCATGGTGTTGAAATTTGATTTATGTGTTTACCGTGATGATTCATTGACGAGTTAGAGGGTTATCATGCGAACCGAACAACCAACTAAATGTTTTGTACCACTTCAGAAACTGAGGGTGAGGTTGGGCCTGTAAAATCGATTTAAGCCCCCCAGTAATCCATTACTGACCGTTCCAAGGCGGTAGTTCTGTTGTGGTTCTCTGTTGGCTGTTTTTGGTGTCAGAGTTTCTGTGATGTTTTACCTTATGTATGTTCTTATTATTTTTGGTTCGGTTTGGGTTGCTGAGTGGCCACCTTTTGGGAACAAGCTGCTCACTCGGTTGGCCATATGTTCTCTGTATCTTGATTATTTGTAATCTTAGTTGTTTCCAACTATGGTTTGAGGGCTGGATTTGGATTTTGATTGTTTCAGTTCCTGGTCTTTGCATACTTTTTACTTATACAAAAAACATATAATATATTAGTTAGACAATCCAAACCGGAAAGTCGACTTCTTTCTTTCTCTGTTTTTTTTTTCCTCTTATACAACAATGTGTATATATATATCAGCTAAATAGTTTGTTTGATTTTTGTTGTGGTTTTTTTTTTGTTTTTTGTTTCTTTTTTTTTTATAACGAACTTGACATTGGCCTTGACCTAGACCTTGACCGAATTGTTTGATTTATTGCTTTTCCAGCAAGTTACTATATTTGGCTTTTTTTTGCTTTTTCCGTCGATTCGTTTTTGTTACTATATATATATATAGAAAAATATGTACATTCGATTTTTTGGTCGATGGGTTCCTTTTCCCTTGACACGACTAAAAATCGATGGGTTCCTTTTCCCGTGACACGACTAGATTTTCCACGAACTCATCCGAACAAAATATTTACATCCACACATAATCAAAATTAACTTTGTCTTCGAAAATTGACTTTTCGTCGTTGTTGTTGTTGTTGTTGTTGTTTCTTCTCCAGACTGTTGGAAAAAAAACACTTTTTTTTTCATTTTCGAAGACCAAAGTCGAATCACTAACCAGTCGAAGGAAAAGCCTCCGTCGCCCAGAAGTCCGTTGATGAAACGAGTCTCTCTTGGAAAAAATGCTTTTCGTTTCGAGAGACTCTTCGGATCGACCGATTTCTGACTGCCGGAATTCGGCTGGGATCCTCGTCACGCCGCCGCTGTGAACGCCGTCCGCGCGATGCGGCGCCGACAGGTCGCCGCTTCCTTCGACCCCCCCCCCCCCCCCCCCAAAAAAAAATAGCACCATTTGAATAATATTTCGTTTTATACATACAAGTTCTAAACTACAGGACAACACATCTATAAGTATAAAACTATGAAAGAAATCATACATTCTCAAGAAGTTTTATACTTAGTTCTTTCAAGAATCAAGTTGGCGAAATGATAACTATAAGTTTAAAATTATTATTATTTTTGTATTTGCACAATACATTTGAGTAACATTTTATCTATTACAATACGATTCAATCCACCATACACTTTCAAACACTTCCATTATATATACCATATTGATGGTGACTATTAATTGAAAAAAATGAAAATCTAATATTTTTAAAATCAGTATGGTTCTTCTGATGGTGGTTGAGGCATATTGTCTAGGTCCGAATTAACTTTATAATGCGGATAAGCACTAGCCATTTCACGAGTTAATTTATCGTAAAATTGTGATTTATAACGGTATTCCGGTGTATATATCTTTAATTGGGATCGTCATCATCGTTACTATTCTCATAATTTTCACGCTGTTGTTCCCAAATCATATTGTCTTTGTCAAGTTCATTTATTATTAAATATTTAGTGCGATTCATACTTCCTTCGAATTTCTTGATTTCTTCTAATTTATCTAATTTGTCATCAAAATTCCAGTCAAAAGATTCTGCAATTTTGGCTTTTTCCTTTTTAACTTCGGCTTTTCTCCAGGCAATTTCGGCTTTTTTTGCTTTAATTCGTTTTTTTTTTCGTCAAAAAAGGAGGCAGGATTGATTGATGCACCATTCGTAATAGCTGATAATTCCAGGTCTCCCATATTTTTAAGAAACGTCTCATGTTGTTCGTTATATTGTTTTACACTTTCATTAAATGATTCTGCAGTACTATTATAAATTTCTGTCCACCTTTTCGTTTTATTAGTCAAAGGTTTAAATTTAGTATTGTTTATATCGTCATCGATTATATTGTCGTTTGTGTCATTGTGCAATATATCATCGTTTTCATCATTTTCTTCGCTTTCATCGTTTTCATCACCCGATGTATCTGATCCATCATCTAATGTTTCCCATGAAGAACTATCGGAAAAATCGTCTTCGAATATTTCAGACATACTGGTATTTGTTTTTTAATAAAACAAACTATTTATAATGTGATGATACAGGTCGAATACAATTTTCTGAGCAGCATTATAATCCTCTTGAACCAAGCTCTTTTGTAATATTTCGTTTGGCACAAATGAATCTTGTGATTTCAACCATCTTCCAGTGTTACAGTTGAATTTCACCAGTGAATCGGATGCCAAGAATAAAACAAATCCGGTCAAATAAACTATTCCGTCTTCTCTTTTAATAATTGGAAAAGGATTAAGTTTTTGTCTAATCAAATCCCACCAAGAGAAACAGTATCTGATACAAACTCTCAATCGACGATGATTGAAAGTTTCATATCCATAATGAAATTCTGGTAAAGCACTCGTTCTCATTTGATACGATATTGTACCTCTTTGTCGCAAGTAATTGCTGTATACGGTTTCATTTGATGGCGAAACGATAGAGATTCTTTTTAACAAATAGGCAAGAAATATGTCTGGAAAATATAAATTCAAAAACATTTCTAATCGCAAGGTATTCAATATTGACACAGCATTGCAATTGTCTATATTTCGAATGTATTTTTCAGAAAAATTATAAACCAAGTTGATAATTCTGCCTCTTTCATTTATGGAATCTATTGCAATATCCATTTGATTGATCAATTCATAATTGTACAAGTAAATAGTCTGTGGGGAATTGTTGTTTTTTCGAGCAAGTTCTTTTTGGATCATTTTGACAATCGTTTCTCCATGAATTAATGTCTCCGCTTTCTTTTCTAATCTTTGCAAATACAATATTTTCAATTCCCATTTTGAAATACCACAATTACTTGAAATGTTGACAGTGAAATTGATAAAATTATCCTCGTCAACAGAATTATTGAGAGCAGATAAAATTTCCAAAGCTGGAGCTTTCGATTTAAAAATGTCATGTATTAAATATGTTGACATTGACAATCCGGATGTCTTGGACATCTCCTCCAATGGTTTCGCCACACATGTTGATTTGATTGTTGTTATTCGACGTCGATTCATAGGATAATAAAATAGCTCAAAACATCTCTATATTTGGTGTTCCATCAAGCACTGTTTTTCAATTTGTCTTCACACACATGGTAAATCGAAAGGTGAATATCGATGAAAGTCATCGAATCCACTCAGGGGAAAATATATTCGCCCACTGAGGGACTCGAACCCTCGATCTTCAAATGACGTCAAAAAAAGAAATAGATGTTTTGGAAAATATGAAATAACGTTACAGCTTTTATAGTGATCTTAACGGTCTTATATACATTTAATACATTTTGTTAAACAAAAGTTAAGATTTCGACATATATATAATGTTTGGCATTTTGATTTGACAGTTATAATAAGACGATTCTTCACAATACCATTTCGCAATGGATTTAAACAAAACGTATTTCAATTCGTCATTGATATTACAAAAATGACATAAAATGCCGATTTTATTTAAATTAGATCCGTAAACAACTACATTTTTAAAACAACAACAATTTCGTATATTTTCCATATTATAAACAGACGAATTGGGTGATGTTTTTGTTACGAAATGGATCCGATCGTCGACTTTGTCGTCGAGATTATTTTAATCCTTTAAATCAGTAGAGCTACAGTTTTTAGGGCAACTGTGGTAATAAAACATTTACGGAAATTGTGGCTACGTTATGCATGGGTTGTTTGTGAATACCTCTCGTGGACAGCGTATTGCATGATTTTAAGGTGAATATCTGCACGAGTCTTTTGATTGTGGACAGCGTGTTGCATGATTTTAATGTGAATACCTGCACGAGTCCCATGATTTAAATGTGAGACGCATACTATTTATACGCCTATCTTTTATTGAAAAGTAAGACGTGGCTGTTTAATTCTTATACTGAGGATGTTATATTGTTGTGTGCCCAGATTCTGAGTTTAGACCAGAACGGTAAGACTTTATTATATTTATTTTAGAATTGTTTGGCTAAGAATGAAAAATGTGACTTCTGATTGATATGGTATGAATATATGTGTCGACTGATTTGATTTTGTTGGCAGTGATCAGGCTGCGCATATGTCGACCAATTTTGTTTATACTGACCATGCTGCGCATGGTATTTGTATATTAGGAAGTTTTGTAAATTACAGAAATAGTTTATATCACTGATGTTGGTTGCAATGGTGTGCGTCTATTTGACGTCCAGTGACGTCAATTGCATTCATGTTATTCATATGAAGTCAGTTGCATTCATGTTATTGCGACGTCAGCACTTTTTATATTAGTTTCACGTATACGTGGCCTATAGAAATAGATTGATATGTAATGGAACTAATTTATATACTCGTGACGTCAATTGACGCCATAGCATGCACCGCATTAAGGTTTTTTTCCATAAGTTATAATGGTAACATTTGGTCATCATGCGTTTGATTTGCCTTCATTAGACGGCGTCATATGGTATAACATCATTGATGTCATGATGTCAGATCAAACGTTATGATCCCAAATGTGTGAGAAACGCTTATTCAGCTATTATATTCTATGGCAAATGGTATTACGCTTAGTTTAAAGAAATGAATTAATACATATGCGAGTTAGATTTTGGTCAATCAATTTAATGTAAAAGGTCATTGTTTAGATTATTCATGTTTTATGTGGGCTATGTCATGGTAATGCCTGTTGACGTCAGTATACTTCTTGACAATGTTTGACGTCAGATCCTTCGACGCACATGCGTGGTAGCATCTACGTTTCTTCATTGGCGGAAGTGGTAAGCACACTTTTAGCTTTACATCGTGAGCGCGAGTCGTGTCTAGTGACACGGCTGGCGTGTGCACGTTATGCTCGGCATTCGCCGAGGGCGTTGTATTGTATTTCCAAGACAGGCCCAAGTCTTACGTATTGTTATTATGTAGTTGCGATGTATTAAGTGTAAGTTCGTTATTTTTAGGCACATCAAGTCCGGCAGTCAGCTGTTAGGGCTTAGAGCCACGTCTCACCTGGAGATTCGATATACGTCTCCAGGTTAATACCAACCCGGGTAGAGGCAGTTACAACGCCGTTTGTGCATGGTTCCTAAGCAGAGGCGGGAAGCACAAAATGTAGGCGGAAGTGGTTAGCACAGTTTTGCCAGATTCTGTGATAAGATCTGAAGGTCACATCAAGTGTGGGACAGTGTTCGTCCACTAAGGTGTGTTAATATATATAGACTGGTCCCTGGTACGATCCAGGGAGCGACCAGTATATAATCGTGCACGTGTTTATATAAGTTGGTGTTCCTCATGATATATGGACTGGCCCATGACATGATCCAGGGAACGACGAATTGAAGTCTACCAACATAAGGCCTTGTTTTTTTTGTATGAGCTCAAACTAACGTTTTTTGTCCTTTGTGTTTTCCTTTAGTTCATGGCGCTGAGCCGAGTACGGTGTTGACGTCAGACGGTAATCTATTTGCGTATTGTACGCAAATCGATTACAGATTTGAAACAAACACCTTACTTGGGCCAGCGACATGAACTGATATGTGTTGTATATTATTGTAATTGTGACAGTTGTAAATTGTATTGTTGTATATAGAATTTACATTATACATAAACTTAAAAAATTCTAACGTTGTTAGAGTTTCCTTGTTAGTGTATTACACTAGTAGATAACCCTTTAACCGGAAGACACCCTCCGCCGTCCTGGCGACGCATAAGGCTCTACACCCGTGTCGACCGAGTGTAAAACCTTCTGCGTAACAGTTTTAACCAATTTATTTGTGAGCCAAGCATTTATGTATGGTAACAATTTATTGTTAGGAGATATCAATTGACACTGTTGAGTAAATAGAGCAAATACAACATCATTTAATGAATCAAATGTAGAATATTTTTTAACAAGACTTCCATTTTTCATAATTCGTTTTATTCGTATCATCAATCCTTGATTTAAAACGGATTGAATTTGATGAACAAATTCAGGAGGAACTATTTTTGAAAACGATGTTTTGGAATTTTCATATTTAATATACCGTGGTCGTTCCATGGTATCCCACAATTTGATACAATGTAAGCCATTGATGTTTTGTGATTGCAAAATCTTTGATAAAATGGGTTTAAGTTTGGAAGAGACGACGAAATTATCAATATAATAATTTATGTCGGTTTCGGGATCAACTGTAAAAATTGGCAATCCAATACAAAAGTGCATTTTGTTACTCATTATGGAGAAATATCTTAGAAAAAAACTGAAATATACACCTTTGAAAAAATGATTTGTTTTTTTGTTAAACACGAAGAAGTTCTTATTTTTACAGCATATATTGTCGTTGTGGCACGAAAAGGAATGGTCAACGAGAAATATACTGAAGTCAAAGAGGAAATAATGTTTATAAGACGTTTCATTAAACAATTTTTATATGATGGTTTATTTTTCGTAACAATGTTAAAACAAATGGGAATAACAAATATTACCGACTTTGGCAATTTCATAAATAATCCTTATATATCAAAAGAGGATAGTCGACTGAACTTAGAAAGAATCGGAATCACAACATCTTTGTTAAAATTATTTACAGATACAACTATACAAACAAACTATCATTATTTAATGAATTTATATCAGGCGATGTTGCCAGATGAAATCGAACTAGACATTCCCTTTGTCACAGAGAATGATGTCAATTTGACTTTATTATATTTTATAATTTGTGAAAAGCTTGTGTTATCAGAAATTAGTAACTTATCATTTTGCAAAGGTCGACCATCGTGTTTGACGGATATTAAAGACTATTTGTTACAAATAAGTGGTTGCATTGAAGAAGAATTGTCACAATATACAATTGCGAATCCAGTTTACTCGTATAATTTGAATAACATATTAGCTTACAAGTCAAAGAATAACGACTTTCACTTGAGAAGAATATTTATTTGTCTGTGTTGTTTTGATTCTATGGGAATAAGACCTATAGATTATTGGACAAATGAAACAATATTCAATGCCATTTCGTTTTCGAATACCATAAGACTTAAAAATTCAAAGATTTTGAATTTAACCGGATTAATTGTTAACAGTTACAAAAGTGACAATAGAAATTCAATAGAAACGAATGAAGAAAAAATATTAGTTTGTAATTTTCACATTTCACAGCATTTGATTGATACTCGCAATAACAAAAAAGCAATTTTGATTAGAAACTACTATTGGTCTTTCGACACGGAAACAGGTTATTTTTTTGTTGATTCAAAAGAACATAAAGACAAACCCATTTGATATAAATTGTCAACCGAAAATAATACAATTTATGATGTTAAAAAATATTTGTGTGGAAGTTCACTAAAATGTAGATTATTACTCAAAAATATTATTCCAACAGAAACTACGATATATAAATTATCAATAATAAAGTGGACAATCAACAAAGAACAAATATAATCATGTCAGAAACAACGAACACCGAAACCAATAATGAAACGTTCTTTAAAGATATCAAGATGCATGAGAAAATAATTGCTGATTTAGATCCGAGTGAAAGACCTTTTGAAGTATATATACCAAATTCAACAATTCCGAATATATATAAAGATTACTTAGAACAACATAAAATGAATATACCATACGAAACTTGGAATATAAATAAAGCGGCAATTGTAAAACCGATGGAACTGGAAGACTTGTTGAAATTTACAGAAACATTAAAAAATGTTGAAAACAAAATTTCCGTTCCATTAGAAATATTCATTACACATGATGCGAGCTGGTTGGAAATGTATATTCACATTATCAATACGATAAACATTAAGAGAGTAACAATTTTTAAAAATGACAAAATCATTGGAGTATCTTATAATTTATATTTGGCAGTTAATCATTTTCAAGTCAAACCCGTAGAACATAAACAATTGATTCCGAATTCCGAAATAATTCGAATGTCTGATGAAAATTGGTATAGAAAAATGTTCGACATCGAAGTCAAATATTGGCCAAAGAATAAAATAAAAGTTTTTTGTATACCAACAGTCGATTATAATTTTTTAAGTAATAAAGACATACTTCCAGGAAGTACAGTTGTGGATGTTGCAAATTGTAAATTTTGGCATTCACTAACTATCCCAAACAATCCAACATTACCACATGTTCAAATGTATGAACAAAAAGAATTCATGTCAATAAATATGTCTCATTTAGGGGGGATGCTTCGTATATGTCCATGTATTACACCAAGAGATTCTCAGGGATTTTTTCGAATTTATTTTATAAACGTCGATCCTGTTGTGTTAAAAGGTTTTTTGGATTTCTTTTCGATTGATAGGGGTATTACTGATGATAACAAACATATATATGGAATGAATTCCGATATATATAGTGTGATAGCAATTGCAAATCCAAATGCTATTAGTGGTGGTTTCAATTGGCAACTACAAACAAATCAAGCATTATTAATTCAGTACATTTTATTAGGATTGATGGTCAATGCTAACTATTTTCTAGAAACCATACGTAAAAATGTATTAAATAAATTACCCTCAGCACAATTTAAAGAAATAAAAAATTGTTTAAAGGAATTGGAATTGACAAGCGAACAATTACAACGAATTGGTTTTGTTTAAAATAAAAAGTGAAACTAAACAAAAAAAAACATGTGTGATATTAATAAATCAAAGTGTATAGCTGTAAATATATTATTAGGAGATAATGTTATGTTTTCAAAATTGACAGATGAATGTTTTATTTGGTTTAATTATAAATATAGCCATAAATATTTAATCAGATTCGAACTACAAAAATCCGACAAATCGACAGCGATTAAAGAAGCCATAGCATTAGAAGATTATGATAAAGTAATAAAGTTACTTGGAAAATCGACATCAACAACAAGAATTACAAGTTCTCTCAATCAAGGTGTGATCATAGAAGGGAATATCGACGGAACGTATGATGTTTCTGTTGATGAAACAAAATTATACAAACCCTTATTTGTTGACGAGAACAAATTGTCAGAAATATTAGTTAATACTTTACATCCAACATTTAACTTGTTCAAAAAATATTATCTTAACCATAATAAATTCACAGATATTTTGATTTTTCAACCGTCAGTAACTTTGCCAACAAGTATACTTTTGGAAAATTTTGATTTCATTATTAACATTGATAAAGTTACAGCTATCGGATTGGTAAATGGCTTTTTACAGTCAATGACATCTTCAATCAATGGAATAGATAATAATTTTAGGGTATATTCCAGTAGAAGCAATCTTGAAACCTCGAATCAATATTTAAAGTATTTATCTACATGTATTGAATTGAATTCATTAGAATAAAAATAAGTCATAGCAAAAATCAAAATCGAACGATGTCTATTGTGAACGATATTTTTGGAGACAGTACGTTATTCGAACAAATTGGAGATGATGTGGTGCCTTATAAAGATCGGCCAATATATGTACAGAGATACATTATAAGCATAACCAACCGACCGAGAAATCAAGAAGGAGGTTTACTTCCTACGATGTATTGGTTACCTAAGCTTCATAAAAAACCGTATAAAGCTAGATTCATTGCCAACTCTAGCTCTTGTACTACTACAGAATTATCTAAATTATTAACTTCTTGCCTCACTGCTGTGAAATCTCGTGTCATTTGGTACTATGAGACAGTGTATGAGAGGTCAGGGAAAAATATGTTTTGGTCTATAAAAAATTCTGGTGAGGTACTTAGTAAACTGAAGTCAAGAGGGTTCCGTGCGACTAGTTTGTCCACTTATGATTTTTCTACTCTTTATACCACATTACCCCATAATTTATTAAAGGAAAAACTTGTTGATTTGATTGAGAGGGCCTTCAAAAAGTTCTCCAAAAATGAAGATACCCTTTATATTGCCTGTAACGATAAGAAAGCGCTTTTCACTTCTACTGACCGTAAAATATATACAGGATATAGTCTTTGGTCATGTCAGAATGTATGTGACGCCTTATCATATCTCTTAGATAATATTTACATCAGATTTGGTAATAAGTTATACAGACAAATTGTTGGTATTCCGATGGGTACAAATTGTGCTCCTCTTGTGGCTGATTTGTTTTTATTTTGTTATGAAAGAGATTTCATGACTTCTCTTTCTGTTGATAATCAAGCTGATATCATTGAGGCATTTAACTCAACCTCTAGATATTTAGACGATCTTCTGAATATTGATAATCGTTATTTTGAAAGCATGGTTAACCAAATTTACCCACCTGAACTTAAATTGAATAAAGCTAATACTTCAGATACCGAGGCCCCCTTTTTGGATTTACATCTATCTATTTCTAACGGTTTTGTATCTTCTAAAATTTATGATAAGCGTGATGACTTTGACTTTGATATAGTTAATTTTCCATTTTTGGATGGTGACGTTCCACGTCGTCCCTCTTATGGAGTGTATATTTCTCAACTTATAAGATTTGCTAGAGTGTGTAGTCATGTAGATGACTTTAATGCTCGTAATAAATGTTTAACTGCTAAACTTCTTCAACAGGGCTATCGGTATCATAAGCTTAGAAAGGCTTTTTCTAAATTCTATCGCAGACACCATGAATTGGTTTCAAAATTTGATGTCGGATTAAAATTTCTTTTACACCAAGGCCTATCGGAACCAGAATTTTATGGTGACTTAGTATACAAATTCAAAAAGATTAAGGGTAGGACTGATTTTTCTGATCAATTCCGAAAAATAATAATACGTCACAAACGTATTGGCTATAATTTAAATGTTATGCGACAGTCTGCATGCTTAGTGATTAACCCAATCACGGTTGATAGCTTTGCTGCACTCTTTAATTGCACACCGGGGGATCGGTCGTCAGACTCTATGATGGCCCCGACCTAAAGCTATATATTTTAGTTGGTTGGGACCGGAGCCTTTTTGTCTGTTGCTTGGTCCACCGGGGCTCAACTGGTGACCTTCTTTTGCTTCAGATTTCCAGTGGGGTTGTTTGGCAGGACAGGGATCTCCACCTGTCAGACGGCCCGTTGTATCTGTTGAGTCCTCGTCTTTGCTTCTTCATGGTGTTGAAATTTGATTTATGTGTTTACCGTGATGATTCATTGACGAGTTAGAGGGTTATCATGCGAACCGAACAACCAACTAAATGTTTTGTACCACTTCAGAAACTGAGGGTGAGGTTGGGCCTGTAAAATCGATTTAAGCCCCCCAGTAATTCATTACTGACCGTTCCAAGGCGGTAGTTCTGTTGTGGTTCTTTGTTGCCTGTTTTTGGTGTCAGAGTTTCTGTGATGTTTTACCTTATGTATGTTATTATTATTTTTGGTTCGGTTTGGGTTGCTGAGTGGCCACCTTTTGGGAACAAGCTGCTCACTCGGTTGGCCATATGTTCTCTGTATCTTGATTATTTGTAATCTTGGTTGTTTCCAACTATGGTTTGAGGGCTGGATTTGGATTTTGATTGTTTCAGTTCCTGGTCTTTGCATACTTTTTACTTTTACTATATTGGAAATTTTTGAAACAACCACCTTCATCGAATTTTATGAATAATGTATTTCAAAGTGTTTTTAGACAGGAAGATATTAACTGTCTTTTGAGTAATAATAAAGAAAAATATGGTGGAGTCGAAGCTAACGTAAAAAATATGTATCGTCGAATGTTATACCTTGAAGCTTTTAAAGTGATACATGGCCCTGATGATCATACAGAAACACTTGGATTGAATAATGTAACACAACCAAACACTTTTATTAAACTTCATAGGGCCACTCAAGCTAAAATTTGTATGAATCTCAGACCATTTGGAGTTTCAAATATTTTATGCGATGATACTGGCAGAATCGCTAAACCAGTTCAAGAATCACAAACGGCCAATATTTTAATTGCGGGTGCTGTCAGAGACGACAAAAATGCTTATGCGGTAAATGATACTTTGAGACTTCCAACAAGCCAAATAATTCCTTCGACTCCAGAAATACCAGCATTTTCAAAAGACAGTTTGGTTGGAAGTTTATATGCCGTTTTAACATCGAGTCACAAAATGGATGGCACGATAATTGTTCCAATGCCAAAATTAATGTTTAGTATTAAATTTATTGCTACAAAAAGTACATCAATACAAAAATATTGTTCTGCAAAATCATTGCCCTATATTCAATTGGGAACATTTGATTGTTTATCATTGACGAATAATAATTTAGATGAATATAATTATAAAGCATCGAATCATACAGAACAACATACTTATTTTCCAAATTTTGTATTTTCTCCCGATCAACAATGGACATTGCCGGGAAATGTTATACTATATTCAGGGGATATACATGAACATATTTTATTTCATATGAAAGAAAATCAAGAAAGCGAAAGGAGCCAAATCTAATCAGTCTTGACAACGAGGAAAAGTTTCTAACTGATAAAATTGGTGACTTTGGTCCATTTGTAAATGGTCATATCTGTTATGGTGCAAATGATTCCTATATGCCATTCGTATTTATTTTAAACACACCCGACAAAGATATTATACCCGATTCTTTCCTAAAAAGATCTTTCATTGATGATCAACTTGAAGACACAGGAGCGGATCTAATATCAGTTTAAATGAGGAAATGTTTATTTCAAATTTGCATAATTGTTCTTTTAGTTTATATTTCGATGATTCTTGTATGGATTTCTCAAACAAAGATTCAACACTAACTGAAAATATAGGATATGATCAAATATTTGGAAAGATTCATTTTTTAGATGAATTTACGGATATTTGTAAAACACATTATGTTTCATATATTTGGGAAAAATTAGTCAACGAATCATTAGTGGATCGACGAAAAAGAAAAAAATTACATTTATACAACCCGTATACCTTAAAAAATCAATGCGATGATGATCCGAAAGATGTATTTATTGATGACGACAACTTATTTGATTTTGCAACCACAGTAAATAATGAGACGGATGAATTTAAAGAATTATACATCGAAATGTGTAATAAAAAGAAATATGACATTCAAACGAGATTGCAAGAATTAAATCCTTATCAAAAATGTTTAAAAACGGTATATGGGCTTTCTCCTTTGACCGTATTTGAATCTTATCAACGATCAATTATTTTTAATATATTGTTCTTCAGAATAGTTAGCGATCGAGGATATTCTTGTTTGGAAAGATTCATTTTCGCTTTATCAAATAGATATTTCGGATTTGCGTTAAATCAAATATCTTTCATCATGACCATGTATTCTAAAAGACACAGTTTATCAATAATTCAAAGAGGAATGGGGAAAACAACAGTACAAGTACTCATTGCTGCAGCAATGATGTTGTGTTTGGAAGATTTGAGAATTTTATTAATTGCTCAATCAAGAAATATGGTGACAACAACTCACAATGAAGTCAAACATTTGGTTCAGAAACACTGTGATTCTCATAATAACTTATTAACAACTCCAATAGATTCATTACATTTATACGCAAATTGGAATAAAGCCGGGTCGAATTCCATGACGAATACTGATGACACAATCTCAGAAAAATTCACAGCTGTGAAAGAAGGTTCTTACGCCTATGTTAATAAACTTCATTGTGTGTCGGCTACTAAAGACGCTTCTTTACGTGGAAAAGATTGTCATGTGGTTTTCACAGATGAAGCTTTTAGTATTCCACGCAATAATCACGCTACCATTTTAGCCATGGCTCATCGTTTGCAGTGTCAAATCGTTTATTTGTCGAGTCCTCTTCATCATAATCCGGTTTTACATTTAAACGCAATCGTCGATTTACATGAAAACAATGATATCAATTTGTACAGAATGACTTTTTTTGTACGAAAAAAGAACATCAGAAATTCATTTCATCACAAAGAGCTTGTCCGAATTTAGAATTCTACATTCCACCTTTTATAACATATTCGGAAGACAATCGTTTGATTACAGACGTTATGACATCTGGTGGTCAAAACGACGAAGACAATCCTCCTTATTATGCAACACAGTTAGCATCAGCAAAAGCGTCGGCTTATCAACAAGAATTGGGTGTTATTAAAAAGGTGGATTTGGTTCGAGCATTGCAAGAAAGAAATCCTTTGACTTACGACGGAATGGAAAATATGGTATTTAAAGTGGGGTTCTTTGACTTTTTGAAACAAAGATCTGCATATGTTGATATTCGAAAATCGATTTCAAAATTAAACAGCGAATGTTATTGGACCTCAAATACAAAGACAAAGTGGAACGACGTCGATATAGCAATTTATTAAATCATATAGATTTATTCGTATACGTCGATCCCTGTTATAATGTCAATACACAATCTGGAATTGGATTATGTTGTATTACAAAACCAAAGCTTGATGACAGCATGAATAGTAAAAGCAAAAGATTACTTGTGACTTACATGAGTCATTAGTTTTTAGCTTTGTCGGATATGCCGAAAGTGGCTGAGAAAGTCACATTTATGATTCAAGAATGTATTGAAGCAAATAGATTATTATTTTCTTTGCCAAAGGTTTTGAATTTCTTTATAGCCATAGAAAATAATTCCGCACAAGCTTGTGTTGCGCAATTTCATGAAAAATTAAAATCTTTGGTAATTCATACTGCCGAATCATTTAAATATCATATGTATGTGTACATGACAAATCGAGAGAAAAGACGAAACAAAATATTGTTTGAATATAATTTGGGATGCGACAAAAGCACTATCTTTTCAGTTGGAATCAATATGTCGAACAATAAAAACATTTTCTTTTCAAGTTTGATTGGATCGTACAATACTTCCAGTTCATCCGACACGAAATCGACGACCATTATCAGTCATTTAATGTATGAATGTACCAATTTGAGATTCAACAAACTTAAAAGATCTTATTCGGGGAAAATCACTAGACAAACTTCAGATGATTTGGTTACAGCTTATTTATTATCAATAATGCTTTGCAAATCATATTCGGATGATACTGTAAATTTTATAACTCAATTTCTTGTGTATCCATGGATAAAAGTTGAAATCGGTGGATATCCATCAACAGCGGATTCGGAAACCGATTAAAATGGATTTTAATTTGAAAGCAGTTGCCAAGTCGAATACATGTTGGATTTCGAAATTATTTTTTGTAACGAATTAAATACCGAATCCGGAATATCTAACAGTGATTGGATAGAATCATTACGGAAAAGAATATCTATTTTTTCCCTCTGGTGTCGTGGTGACAGATCAGGATTAGATGTATGTAT
The DNA here is from genome assembly GCA_963989385.1 of Ctena decussata. Taxonomy (NCBI): domain Eukaryota; kingdom Metazoa; phylum Mollusca; class Bivalvia; order Lucinida; family Lucinidae; genus Ctena; species Ctena decussata. The sequence continues at coordinate 5,627,101 of OZ022508.1, forward strand.
CCATCGTTTTGTTCCTAAATATAAAATGGTCAATAATAATGGATACAAGCAATTTTCTTCATTCCAGTAACACAACAATGGATTTTTATCAGTAAAAGGTTGTTTAGCCACAGAATAATTACCAGTTGTCATATTATATGTTATATTTTCTGGTCGTATTTTATCAGCCAATTGTAAACAGTTTTGTCGTCCAGTTAGAACTAGCTTATCATATTTTGTGATTTGTCGATCATCATCTAAACGTTGAAAATGAATGATATTTAACAAATCGTCAGAAAGTTTATCAAAAGAAATTTCTATTGGATGTTGTAATATATATACTTCGTCTTTTTTACTCCCTTCCATTTTCTTGTTTATAACCTTAAAAGATAAAATAAAACATTTTTAGTTTTATATTTTAAGTATTAGTATTTTTTAATCTTTTCATTATTGTTTTACTAAATGAAAGTATACACATATTTATACCATTTTATGTAAGATTATTTTAAATTAACCATGACAGCAACACCTACGGCTTCAGATATAAAACCAACTGAACAATCTAGACTGACAAAAAATAAATCTAATAAGCCGACTATTTTATTTAAAAACTTTCATTATGAAATTGCATATCAAGAAAATATCGGAAATGGGATCACCAGATATTGTGTAGCTGAAAAACGTGATGAGGATTCCGAGTACATTCCAGTTTTTGCAACTTTCATTGAACATTATTCATCAAAAGCAACATATAGAGATAGTTTAGTAGTGAAAAATCGACTAATAAAATTAGTTGAATCAGAAAAAAACAGGAAACGTATTCGAGAATTTCCCTCTGGTGTCGTGGTGACAGATCAGGATTAGATGTATGTATCCATCGTTTTGTTCCTAAATATAAAATGGTCAATAATAATGGATACAAGCAATTTTCTTGCGAGTGTAGATATGCTCTGACAATATACTTACTGTCAAAATTTAAACCGTTAAAGTGACTCAAAATCACTGGTCTATCGTGTTCAAGCATTTGTATGAACTTTTCAACAATATCGCTTTGATTGGTACAAATTTCCAATCGCGTTCTAATTTTATTTCCATCAACGAACTCAGTATGACCAGTCATTAATTTTACCAATTTTTCTTGTTCTATTGGTACGTCGACAAATCCAGGAGGACAATCATCTGAAAAGTATTCGTCTTCAACACCATAAAAATCGGGCATTTTTGATGTGAAATATACAGACGAAACCATTTTGTTCATCCCAATATAATTCACATATGATATAGCGACAATTTCATCCGTTGACGAACCATCATTCTGTTTCCGTACGACCGTTTCAATATCAAAACAAGAATGACGAAGGCTCGATGAAAATTCTTTCATATATGTGTGTGTCAATTGCGGTTTGAAAGGTAGGTCTTCTGTTTCAACGTAATAAAAATATTCTTCGTCAACCCATTTTCCATTCGTGATTTTGATTTCTGGCATATTTGTTTCTACATTAATTTTAATGTTCGATGACAACTGACCAAAATCCAAAACATTATTGTCCGCAAATAAATTTTGTTCATCATCGTCGTCGGATAAACATTTTGCGCAGTCTCTACATAACACTTCCGATTTCTTATTCAAAATATTTGATTTGATATCTTCGTGATTTTTGCAATAATTGCCGGCAAAGGAGCATTTCTCAACAAACTCGTCAAGTAACGAGTGGTTATTATCATACAATGACTTCTCCGATCCATTTGGTTTTGCGAGAAAATCATTATCGTATGGACCGTATTGTTTGCAAAAATCAATCGCTTCTTGTTCTGAATTAAAAGACAGTTTTTTGAAATTACATTCTTCACGCTCATTTGTGGAAATATTGAAAGCCCCATCGTCAACAATATGAAATCTATGTGGTCCATCAATATGTTTTTCATAAATTGTATATTTTGGATTTACGCAAATACAAGCCCAAGTCACAGATGTATTCAAAGAACCATTTGGTAAAATTGGATAAGCTAACAATAAAATGCTATCTATAATGGGCCAATCATTTTCAGATAATTTATTTTCTAATGCTCTGGTAATAATCAAATGTAAATAGGGATTCGATTCGACTATGTGATACAAGTTTGATTTTTCAGCAAAAGTCATTAAATTCAAACTAAAAGGCAACCGTCTATAGACAAATCCAAGTTTCTCTGACATATTTCAATTTTATAGTATGTACAATAGGGAAGTAAATAAAAAGAAAACATGAGAAGTTCAGATTTTATAATAACATGAAGAAAAACATTTAATATGTAAAGATTAATTTTAAAACAAAACATTTATGTATATATACAGGAGAATAAAGTTATTTTACATATCACATTGAGATTTTTTTGAAACGATTTACATCATTAAATTCAACCGACCAGATGCTAAAACTTCTTGTTTACTTGTAGTTCGGTTTTTATTTTATTTTTTTTTATTTTTTCATTTCATGTTTTTCTTCAATCATTTGTGGTTCAGATTGTTGAATTTGCAACTGATTCTGTTTTTTATTTGTAACATCAATTCCCGACGATGATGTTGAAAATTCAGAATTGGGAGGCTTTATAGTCTTCAATGTGTGATCTGTTTTTTGATTTCTCGCCAAAAGTTTTCTATTTGAAGACAGAGTTGAATTAAAGCTGTTTCTTCTGTTTCATTCATGTTATGCTGTTTTAATTTTTTATTTTGATTCAAAATATTTTCTATTTCTCTCACACGATCAGTAAAGTCTTTATCATCCGATACTTGCTGACGATATGATTCCAGGATTTGTTCATTGTTAACTTCGGTTTCCGAATCTGAAAGATAAATGGTTTGTCCCAACAATGGTTGTGAAGAAACGTAATCATGTTTGAATAATGATGATTTTCTTTGAAAATCAAAATTAAATATCGCTGAAATACAAGATCCCATAATGACATCCACTGTCGATGAAATTATTTCTGATGAAAGTCAAATATATTCCTGTTTGATGGTTCCATACAATGCTGACAACATTGAAACGGCAACATCTATTTTATTTTGTTTCTTATACAACGTTACTTTGAACACAAATATAATCAAATGTATTGATAATAAAACTCCATTTATTTTACAATGTAAAGTCTTCAACAAACACACAGTTTCAGGAGAAACGTCAGATATATGTTGGCTTGGATTGTCAAAAACACAATGGAAAGATTTTTGTAAATACAAAGGAAGAATCAAAAAATATACACTATCAGGATATAAATTGTTTCACATGGAAGAAGATTTGGAGCCCTTTGTTCAAAAACTCATGTTCTCAAGAAATTATCCGAAAAAATTTTTTAAAAACAAACGATTCGTAACGAGATATTTGGATATGACTTTGACTCTATCTAATATTAAGAAAACATTGGGAGACAAATTTTCTATTGGAGCATGGTATATTTATATGGCATATTTGATTTCCAGCGAGTATGTTCCAAATACAACAACATTCGACCCTTCCGTCGATTCCTTTGATATTACGACGCCATACACTTTGAAACGCGTTTAGAAGTACGCATTGACAGTTGAAAATCTACAAATAGAAGAAATAGAAGACACTTCACAAAATATAAAATCATCAATAATTTCATGGATTAATTCTGTACTAAATCCAAATGAGTTCGATTCATATATTTTAAATCTTCCTAACAAAATAATTGATTATTGTAAAAAAATTATAAACGGAGGCGTCAAAATATTTCAAACGTTTGGTCAAGCAGCCAACGAATTATATAACCGAAATGATACAGAATTCAATGAGGAAAAATGTATCGCCGAACAATATTCAAACCATACAAATTCTGTGATTGAATTGAACGATGTCTCTTTGACAAAAGCCAGCGATACAAACAATATTGTGGAATCACAATTTTATAACATTTTCGAACATCATTTTTCGAACACCAATGAACAGCCATTTCTTGAATCGGACGAAACTTTGAATAAATTGAAAAATAATTTTTGCACGAAACTAAATGAATTGGGACGAAAACACAAAAAAGAAGAAACCATAAATGCTGTGAAGTCGAAACCATTTAAAATGATTTACAAACATTTCAGAGAAAGATCACGACCTTATAATGATGACAATCGAAAGAAAAAGATTGGATTGGGAAATGTCATTGGAAAAAGAAGCATATTGAAAGATATATCCGACACAAATCCTGTTGCCTTCGGTTTAGTAGGACATTTGAATTGGGCTTGTAATTCTCAAATGGTCGCGGCATTGAATGAACGGAAACAATTTGTATCTTCCACAGAATCAATTGATATCTTGAAACACCAACAGTGAAGAATTTCATGTCGACAAAATTATCATACATCAAAGTCAAAGCTCCAACTTTAAAACGGTTTGGATCGAAAGCCTATTATTCTTATGTTCAAATACATGACATGGAAGAATTCAATGCACCATTTGCCAATGACAAAACGTTAAATAAACTTATAAGAAAACATTTGTTGAATGCGAGTACAAAAAGCTTTAAAAAATATTTCGATTATATTATTGACATCATGGACCAACACAACTTCAACTATCATGAAGTAATCACGTCAAATCAACCATTATTTGCATTTTCGTTAGATTTGGATTGTGACGATTTGCGGCTGTCATCCAAATTCCATTTAGCAGATCAAAAGGACATTTGGAAAATTCAAATAGAATTTTTTAATTTTTTGAAAGAAATAATTTGTGTTCATTTTAAACAGTGGTATGGAATCGAAGACATGAAAGAAACATCTGTATTTGCATATTACGTGAGCATACCCGACAACATAAAAAAATCGGACATTGTAAACAAAGGGATTCGTGGTCGTGTCATTTGGCGATCAAAAAAATACTGTTTGGATAATGTAAGAAGCGCTTACAATTTGACGAGGAATTTGGATAGTTACGTCAAGGATATCTTATTGTTAGATTGTCATTCGTTTTTCGATTCGAATGTGTATAAAACAAATAACAGTCATAGTTTAATGCGATTGCCAATGTGCTTCAAAGAAAATGCGTCTCATGTTAGACGACCACTGATACCCATGATATGCGAACCATATATGACGTATATTCCATCATTTGGTTTAGTTCACCAAATGCATGCTTCATTTGACGAAGATAATGCTTCAGTTCTGACGATACCATCGAGTTCAAAAACTTACAGTTTCAGAGAATTAAATGAAAAAGCAATGGAATTGAAAAAACATTCGAAAGGATATAATGTTTTGGCTACGCAATCATTATATGATGAGCATTTATGAGGTTTGCTTTTGAAGCATTTACCCGACATCAAACAATGTATTCAAAAACATATGATAAGCAACGCAAACACGATTGATGAAGCCATTACTCCCCATTCGATTCATTATATAAATGCGGGCGTTTATTGTTTAACAAATAAAGCATATTGTTGTTTTAATAAGGCCCATCGAGATTGGTCAACAAATCCCTGTTGTTATATGATTGTATGTCATGAACTTGACAAGTCGACGGTTGAATCGACCAGTCAATCGAATACTTCAACTCAACAATATACTTTGTCATGCGATATTCACGGATACTGTTTTGGCTGTGGCACCAAGTATTTGGATTGCTTATTATTATAAACGAATAGAAAATATTAATAAAAAGTATTAAATTTATATACATTGTGTATGTATATAATTTTAATAAAATGTATTAAATTTATCTGTTGTTGTATATAAAACGTCTTGTTCTCATTTCTTATCTTTCCGAACCTAACATTTGTACTGTACAGATGTTGTCGTTGCTCAATTGATCATTCGATTCATCATTTGATTATTATGTATAACAATAATAACATTTGATTGTTATTGTTATATATAATGATTAGTTTGAATCAAATGAACAATTGTTCGGATAGTCTATTCGACTGATTGTTTTGGTTTTGTATTATAGACAAATCGACGATTGAATCGAACAATCAAATACTTCGACTCGACAATATACTTTATTATATTAATGGATATTGTTTTGGCGCCAAATAGGACTACTTATTTTTAATGAATACATAAATTTAATGAAATGTATTAAATTTATGTGCCGTATATATAAAACGTGTTGTTTCGTTTTAATTTCTTTTCAGCCAAACATTTGTACCGTACAAATGTTGCGAATAAAGATCACGTCTTCGACTAATCATTTGATTATGATATAACAAACGTCCAAGACTTCGACTAATATTGGTTGAAGTCGAATGATAATAAACGAAGGTTCGACTTGTCAGTCGATTACAATATTTATTATCTATTCCGAAAAAGATAAAACATTTACGAATCAAATAATGATATTGGTTGAAGTCGAATGACGATTATCTGTTGATTTTAATATATATAACAACACGATGCCCCTTTTATAATCAAGGAAAACGAAATCTCTATATGGACTTCTGATATTTCCTTTTTGAATTATCATACATTACATATTATGAAATACTCAATAAACAGAGATTGTTGAAGTGGAATAAAAATTCGACTCGTCAGTTGATTATAGATATTGGTTGGAGTCGAATGAAAATCGTTTAGACATCAATACATGTATTATAATGGTGTCAATGAAGATATTTACTAATAGTTAAATAAAAGATTCGACTCGTCATTTGATTATAACACCATGTCCCTTTTAAAATAGAAAAAAACCAAATCTCCTACATATAATGATCGTTTGAGTTGAATAAATGAAGGAATCGACTCGTCAATTGATTATAAATGATTGGAGTCGAATGAAAATCATTTGGACATCAATACATATATTATAATAGTGTCGATGAAGAATACTAATACTAAATAACGGTTCGACTCGTCAGTTGATTTATACTACTGATTCAAGTCAAATGAAAATCATTTCGACATCAATAAAGGTGTCAATGAACAATACTAATAGTTAATAAATGTTCGACTCGTCAGTTGATTATATTATTGGTTGGAGTCGAATGAACATCATGTCCCTTTTAAAATAGGGGAAAACAAAGTCTCCTATATATATAATAATCGTTTAAGTCGAATGAAAATCATTCGGACATCAAGATATATTATAATAATGGTGTCGATGTCAACGAACAATACTAATAACTAATAAAGGTTCGACTCGTCAGTCGATTATAATATTTATCCAAGTCGAAGGAAAATCATTGGAACACCAAGACATGTTATAATATTGATGTCGACGAACAATACTAATAACTAATAAAGGTTCGACTCGTTAATCGATTATAATATTTATCCAAGTCGAAGGAAAATCATTGGAACACCAAGACATGTTATAATATTGATGTCGACGAACAATACTAATAACTAATAAAGGTTCGACTCGTTAATCGATTGTAATATATATCCAAGTCGAAGGAAAATCATTGGAACACCAAGACATGTTATAATATTGATGTCGACGAACAATACTAATAACTAATAAAGGTTCGACCCGTTAATCGATTATAATATATATCCAAGTCGAAGGAAAATCATTGGAACACCAAGACATGTTATAATATTGATGTCGACGAACAATACTGATAACTAATAAAGGTTCGACTCGTTAATCGATTATAATATTTATCCAAGTCGAAGGAAAATCATTGGAACACCAAGACATGTTATAATAATGATGTCGACGAACAATACTAATAACTAATAAAGGTTCGACTCGTTAATCGATTATAATATTTATCCAAGTCGAAGGAAAATCATTGGAACACCAAGACATGTTATAATATTGATGTCGACGAACAATACTAATAACTAATAAAGGTTCGACTCGTTAATCGATTGTAATATTTATCCAAGTCGAAGGAAATTCATTGGAACACCAAGACATGTTATAATATTGATGTCGACGAACAATACTAATAACTAATAAAGGTTCGACTCGTTAATCGATTATAATATTTATCCAAGTCGAAGGAAAATCATTGGAACACCAAGACATGTTATAATATTGATGTCGACGAACAATACTAATAACTAATAAAGGTTCGACTCGTTAATCGATTGTAATATTTATCCAAGTCGAAGGAAAATCATTGGAACACCAAGACATGTTATAATATTGATGTCGACGAACAATACTAATAACTAATAAAGGTTCGACTCGTTAATCGATTATAATATTTATCCAAGTCGAAGGAAAATCATTGGAACACCAAGACATGTTATAATATTGATGTCGACGAACAATACTAATAACTAATAAAGGTTCGACTCGTTAATCGATTATAATATTTATCCAAGTCGAAGGAAAATCATTGGAACACCAAGACATGTTATAATATTGATGTCGACGAACAATACTAATAACTAATAAAGGATCGACTCGTTAATCGATTATAATATTTATCCAAGTCGAAGGAAAATCATTGGAACACCAAGACATGTTATAATATTGATGTCGACGAACAATACTAATAACTAATAAAGGTTCGATTCGTTAATCGATTATAATATTTATCCAAGTCGAAGGAAAATCATTATTTGCATTTTCGTTAGATTTGGATTGTGACGATTTGCGGCTGTCATCTAAATTCCATTTAGCAGATCAAAAGGACATTTGGAAAATTCAAATAGAATTTTTTAATTTTTTGAAAGAAATAATTTGTGTTCATTTTAAACAGTGGTATGGAATCGAAGACATGAAAGAAACATCTGTATTTGCATATTACGTGAGCATACCCGACAACATAAAAAAATCGGACATTGTAAACAAAAGGGATTCGTGGTCGTGTCATTTGGCGATCAAAAAAATACTGTTTGGATAATGTAAGAAGCGCTTACAATTTGACGAGGAATTTGGATAGTTACGTCAAAGACATCTTATTGTTAGATTGTCATTCGTTTTTCGATTCGAATGTGTATAAAACAAATAACAGTCATAGTTTAATGCGATTGCCAATGTGCTTCAAAGAAAATGCGTCTCATGTTAGACGACCACTGATACCCATGATATGCGAACCATATATGACGTATATTCCATCATTTGGTTTAGTTCACCAAATGCATGCTTCATTTGACGAAGATAATGCTTCAGTTCTGACGATACCATCGAGTTCAAAAACTTACAGTTTCAGAGAATTAAATGAAAAAGCAATGGAATTGAAAAAACATTCGAAAGGATATAATGTTTTGGCTACGCAATCATTATATGATGAGCATTTAAGAGGTTTGCTTTTGAAGCATTTACCCGACATCAAACAATGTATTCAAAAACATATGATAAGCAACGCAAACACGATAGATGAAGCCATTACTCCCCATTCGATTCATTATATAAATGCGGGCGTTTATTGTTTAACAAATAAAGCATATTGTTGTTTTAATAAGGCCCATCGAGATTGGTCAACAAATCCCTGTTGTTATATGATTGTATGTCATGAACTTGACAAGTCGACGGTTGAATCGACCAGTCAATCGAATACTTCAACTCAACAATATACTTTGTCATGCGATATTTACGGATACTGTTTTGGCTGTGGCACCAAGTATTTGGATATATTAATAAAAAGTATTAAATTTATATACATTGTGTATGTATATAATTTTTATAAAATGTATTAAATTTATCTGTTGTTGTATATAAAACGTCTTGTTCTCATTTCTTATCTTTCCGAACCTAACATTTGTACTGTACAGATGTTGTCGTTGCTCAATTGATCATTCGATTCATCATTTGATTATTATGTATAACAATAATAACATTTGATTGTTATTGTTATATATAATGATTAGTTTGAATCAAATGAACAATTGTTCGGATAGTCTATTCGACTGATTGTTTTGGTTTTGTATTATAGACAAATCGACGATTGAATCGAACAATCAAATACTTCGACTCGACAATATACTTTATTATATTAATGGATATTGTTTTGGCGCCAAATAGGACTACTTATTTTTAATGAATACATAAATTTAATGAAATGTATTAAATTTATGTGCCGTATATATAAAACGTGTTGTTTCGTTTTAATTTCTTTTCAGCCAAACATTTGTACCGTACAAATGTTGCGAATAAAGATCACGTCTTCGACTAATCATTTGATTATGATATAACAAACGTCCAAGACTTCGACTAATATTGGTTGAAGTCGAATGATAATAAACGAAGGTTCGACTTGTCAGTCGATTACAATATTTATTATCTATTCCGAAAAAGATAAAACATTTACGAATCAAATAATGATATTGGTTGAAGTCGAATGACGATTATCTGTTGATTTTAATATATATAACAACACGATGCCCCTTTTATAATCAAGGAAAACGAAATCTCTATATGGACTTCTGATATTTCCTTTTTGAATTATCATACATTACATATTATGAAATACTCAATAAACAGAGATTGTTGAAGTGGAATAAAAATTCGACTCGTCAGTTGATTATAGATATTGGTTGGAGTCGAATGAAAATCGTTTAGACATCAATACATGTATTATAATGGTGTCAATGAAGATATTTACTAATAGTTAAATAAAAGATTCGACTCGTCATTTGATTATAACACCATGTCCCTTTTAAAATAGAAAAAAACCAAATCTCCTACATATAATGATCGTTTGAGTTGAATAAATGAAGGAATCGACTCGTCAATTGATTATAAATGATTGGAGTCGAATGAAAATCATTTGGACATCAATACATATATTATAATAGTGTCGATGAAGAATACTAATACTAAATAACGGTTCGACTCGTCAGTTGATTTATACTACTGATTCAAGTCAAATGAAAATCATTTCGACATCAATAAAGGTGTCAATGAACAATACTAATAGTTAATAAATGTTCGACTCGTCAGTTGATTATATTATTGGTTGGAGTCGAATGAACATCATGTCCCTTTTAAAATAGGGGAAAACAAAGTCTCCTATATATATAATAATCGTTTAAGTCGAATGAAAATCATTCGGACATCAAGATATATTATAATAATGGTGTCGATGTCAACGAACAATACTAATAACTAATAAAGGTTCGACTCGTCAGTCGATTATAATATTTATCCAAGTCGAAGGAAAATCATTGGAACACCAAGACATGTTATAATATTGATGTCGACGAACAATACTAATAACTAATAAAGGTTCGACTCGTTAATCGATTATAATATTTATCCAAGTCGAAGGAAAATCATTGGAACACCAAGACATGTTATAATATTGATGTCGACGAACAATACTAATAACTAATAAAGGTTCGACTCGTTAATCGATTGTAATATATATCCAAGTCGAAGGAAAATCATTGGAACACCAAGACATGTTATAATATTGATGTCGACGAACAATACTAATAACTAATAAAGGTTCGACCCGTTAATCGATTATAATATATATCCAAGTCGAAGGAAAATCATTGGAACACCAAGACATGTTATAATATTGATGTCGACGAACAATACTGATAACTAATAAAGGTTCGACTCGTTAATCGATTATAATATTTATCCAAGTCGAAGGAAAATCATTGGAACACCAAGACATGTTATAATAATGATGTCGACGAACAATACTAATAACTAATAAAGGTTCGACTCGTTAATCGATTATAATATTTATCCAAGTCGAAGGAAAATCATTGGAACACCAAGACATGTTATAATATTGATGTCGACGAACAATACTAATAACTAATAAAGGTTCGACTCGTTAATCGATTGTAATATTTATCCAAGTCGAAGGAAATTCATTGGAACACCAAGACATGTTATAATATTGATGTCGACGAACAATACTAATAACTAATAAAGGTTCGACTCGTTAATCGATTATAATATTTATCCAAGTCGAAGGAAAATCATTGGAACACCAAGACATGTTATAATATTGATGTCGACGAACAATACTAATAACTAATAAAGGTTCGACTCGTTAATCGATTGTAATATTTATCCAAGTCGAAGGAAAATCATTGGAACACCAAGACATGTTATAATATTGATGTCGACGAACAATACTAATAACTAATAAAGGTTCGACTCGTTAATCGATTATAATATTTATCCAAGTCGAAGGAAAATCATTGGAACACCAAGACATGTTATAATATTGATGTCGACGAACAATACTAATAACTAATAAAGGTTCGACTCGTTAATCGATTATAATATTTATCCAAGTCGAAGGAAAATCATTGGAACACCAAGACATGTTATAATATTGATGTCGACGAACAATACTAATAACTAATAAAGGATCGACTCGTTAATCGATTATAATATTTATCCAAGTCGAAGGAAAATCATTGGAACACCAAGACATGTTATAATATTGATGTCGACGAACAATACTAATAACTAATAAAGGTTCGATTCGTTAATCGATTATAATATTTATCCAAGTCGAAGGAAAATCATTATTTGCATTTTCGTTAGATTTGGATTGTGACGATTTGCGGCTGTCATCTAAATTCCATTTAGCAGATCAAAAGGACATTTGGAAAATTCAAATAGAATTTTTTAATTTTTTGAAAGAAATAATTTGTGTTCATTTTAAACAGTGGTATGGAATCGAAGACATGAAAGAAACATCTGTATTTGCATATTACGTGAGCATACCCGACAACATAAAAAAATCGGACATTGTAAACAAAAGGGATTCGTGGTCGTGTCATTTGGCGATCAAAAAAATACTGTTTGGATAATGTAAGAAGCGCTTACAATTTGACGAGGAATTTGGATAGTTACGTCAAAGACATCTTATTGTTAGATTGTCATTCGTTTTTCGATTCGAATGTGTATAAAACAAATAACAGTCATAGTTTAATGCGATTGCCAATGTGCTTCAAAGAAAATGCGTCTCATGTTAGACGACCACTGATACCCATGATATGCGAACCATATATGACGTATATTCCATCATTTGGTTTAGTTCACCAAATGCATGCTTCATTTGACGAAGATAATGCTTCAGTTCTGACGATACCATCGAGTTCAAAAACTTACAGTTTCAGAGAATTAAATGAAAAAGCAATGGAATTGAAAAAACATTCGAAAGGATATAATGTTTTGGCTACGCAATCATTATATGATGAGCATTTAAGAGGTTTGCTTTTGAAGCATTTACCCGACATCAAACAATGTATTCAAAAACATATGATAAGCAACGCAAACACGATAGATGAAGCCATTACTCCCCATTCGATTCATTATATAAATGCGGGCGTTTATTGTTTAACAAATAAAGCATATTGTTGTTTTAATAAGGCCCATCGAGATTGGTCAACAAATCCCTGTTGTTATATGATTGTATGTCATGAACTTGACAAGTCGACGGTTGAATCGACCAGTCAATCGAATACTTCAACTCAACAATATACTTTGTCATGCGATATTTACGGATACTGTTTTGGCTGTGGCACCAAGTATTTGGATATATTAATAAAAAGTATTAAATTTATATACATTGTGTATGTATATAATTTTTATAAAATGTATTAAATTTATCTGTTGTTGTATATAAAACGTCTTGTTCTCATTTCTTATCTTTCCGAACCTAACATCTGTACTGTACAGATGTTGTCGTTGCTCAATTGATCATTCGATTCATCATTTGATTATTATATATAACAATAATAACATTTGATTGTTATTGTTATATATAATGATTAGTTTGAATCAAATGAACAATTGTTTGGATAGTCTATTCGACTGATTGTTTTGGTTTTGTAATATAGACAAATCGACGATTGAATCGAACAATCAAATACTTCGACTCGACAATATACTTTATTATATTAATGGATATTGTTTTGGCGCCAAATAGGACTACTTATTTTTAATGAATACATAAATTTAATGAAATGTATTAAATTTATGTACCGTATATATAAAACGTGTTGTTTCGTTTTAATTTCTTTTCAGCCAAACATTTGTACCGTACAAATGTTGCGAATAAAGATCACGTCTTCGACTAATCATTTGATTATGATATAACAAACGTCCAAGACTTCGACTAATATTGGTTGAAGTCGAATGATAATAAACGAAGGTTCGACTTGTCAGTCGATTACAATATTTATTATCTATTCCGAAAAAGATAAAGCATTTACGAATCAAATAATGATATTGGTTGAAGTCGAATGACGATTATCTGTTGATTTTAATATATATAACAACACGATGCCCCTTTTAAAATGAAGGAATACGAACTCTGTATATGGACTTCTGATATTTCCTTTTTGAATTATCATACATTACATATTATGAAATACTCAATAAACAGAGATTGTTGAAGTGGAATAAAATTCGACTCGTAAGTTGATTATAGATATTGGTTGGAGTCGAATGAAAATCGTTTAGACATCAATACATGTATTATAATGGTGTCAATGAAGATATTTACTAATAGTTAAATAAAAGATTCGACTCGTCATTTGATTATAACACCATGCCCCTTTTAAAATAGAGGAAAACCAAATCTCCTACAGATAATGATCGTTTGAGTTGAATAAATGAAGGAATCGACTCGTCAATTGATTATAAATGGTTGGAGTCGAATGAAAATCATTTGGACATCAATACATATATTATAATAGTGTCGATGAAGAATACTAATACTAAATAACGGTTCGACTCGTCAGTTGATTTATACTACTGATTCAAGTCGAATGAAAATCATTTCGACATCAATAAAGGTGTCAATGAACAATACTAATAGTTAATAAATGTTCGACTCGTCAGTTGATTATATTATTGGTTGGAGTCGAAAGAACATCATGTCCCTTTTAAAATAGGGGAAAACAAAGTCTCCTATATATATAATAATCGTTTAAGTCGAATGAAAATCATTCGGACATCAAGACATATTATAATAATGGTGTCGATGTCAACGAACAATACTAATAACTAATAAAGGTTCGACTCGTCAGTCGATTATAATATTTATCCAAGTCGAAGGAAAATCATTGGAACACCAAGACATGTTATAATATTGATGTCGACGAACAATACTAATAACTAATAAAGGTTCGACTCGTTAATCGATTATAATATTTTTCCAAGTCGAAGGAAAATCATTGGAACACCAAGACATGTTATAATATTGATGTCGACGAACAATACTAATAACTAATAAAGGTTCGACTCGTTAATCGATTATTATATTTATCCAAGTCGAAGGAAAATCATTGGAACACCAAGACATGTTATAATAATGATGTCGACGAACAATACTAATAACTAATAAAGGTTCGACTCGTTAATCGATTATAATATTTATCCAAGTCGAAGAAAAATCATTGGAACACCAAGAGATGTTATCATATTGATGTCGACGAACAATACTAATAACTAATAAAGGTTCGACTCGTTAATCGATTATAATATTTATCCAAGTCGAAGGAAAATCATTGGAACACCAAGACATGTTATAATATTGATGTCGACGAACAATACTAATAACTAATAAAGGTTCGACTCGTTAATCGATTATAATATTTATCCAAGTCGAAGGAAAATTATTGGAACACAAAGACATGTTATAATATTGATGTCGACGAACAATACTAATAACTAATAAAGGTTCGACTCGTTAATCGATTATAATATTTATCCAAGTCGAAGGAAAATCATTGGAACACCAAGACATGTTATAATATTGATGTCGCCGAACAATACTAATAACTAATAAAGGTTCGACTCGTTAATCGATTATAATATTTATCCAAGTCGAAGGAAAATCATTGGAACACCAAGACATGTTATAATATTGATATCGACGAACAATACTAATAACTAATAAAGGTTCGACTCGTTAATCGATTATAATATTTATCCAAGTCGAAGGAAAATCATTGGAACACTAAGACATGTTATAATAATGATGTGGACGAACAATACTAATAACTAATATAGGTTCGACTCGTCAGTTGATTATAGATGTTTATATTATTGATTGGATTCGAATGAATACACCATGCCCCTTTTAAAATAGGGGAAAACAAAGTCTCCTATATATATATAATGATCGTTTGAGTTGAATAATAATAGTAAATGAAAAGTCGACTCGTCAGTTGATTATATTATTAGTTGAAGTCGAAGGAAAATCATTTGAACATCAATATATATATTATAATTGTGTTGAAGATAAATACTAATAATTAATAAAAGTTCGACTTGTCAGTTGATTATGATATTGATTGAAGTCGAAGGAAAATAGTTTGAATATCAGTATATATATAACAATGATGTTGATTGAAGTTTGAAGTTCGACTCATCTGTTGATTATGAATATATATTATTGATTGGAGTCGAAAGAAAATCATTTAAACATCAATACATATTATAATGGTGTTGAAGAAGATAAATACTAATAGTTGAAGGTTCGACTCGTCATTTGATTATGATATTAGTTGAAGTCAAAGGAAAATCGTTTGGACATCAATACATATAATAGTGTTGATTGAAGTTAAAAGTTAAATGTTAATAATTGATAAAAGTTCGACTCGTCAGTTGATTATGAATATATTAGATATTATTGGTTGAAGTCGAAAGAAAATAGTTTGGACATTAATACATATTATAATGAGATGTTGAAGTTAAATGTTAATAGTTAAAGGTTCGATTCGTCAGTTGATTATACATATAACGTCAAAACACGATGTTCCTTTTAAATAGATGAAAACGAAATCTTAAATAAGAATAATAATGATGTTCATTTGAATCAAAGGAAAATCGTTTGAATATCAATACATATATAATAATGGTGTTGAAGTTAAATGTTAATAATCAAAAGTTCGACTCGTTAGTGGACTGAATATCAATGTAATTATGATAATGGTGTTGATTTGAAGTTGGATGTTCATTATTGAATAAAAGTTTTCGACTCGTCAGTTCACTGAATATCAATGTAATTATAATAATAGTGTTGATTTAAATTTGGATGTTGATTGTTGAATAAAGGTTCGACTTGTCAGTCGACTAAATATCAATGTAATTATAATAATAGTGTTAATTTGAAGTTAGATGTTGCATAAAGGTTTGACTTGTCGGTTGATTATAATATAACAAAGAATACGATACCCCTTTTAAATAAATGAAAACGACATTCAAGAATTGATATATATTAATGATATTGGTTTAAATCGAATGAAAATAGTTTGAATTATCAAGTTCGACTTAGCATTTGATTTATGATTATAAAACAATAATATGATGTCTCTTTTAAATAAATGAAAATGGTTTGAATTATTTATATATTATAATAATACGTTATCATTTTCAATTAAATGAAAACGGGTCTTCGATTCATCATTTGATTTTATTATATATTACAACAAATAATGTCGACAGAAAATCTTTTATGTATATATTTATCCAAATTATTTGAAGTTGGTTTTATTGCTGTAACAGCATTAGAATTGAAATTTGAATTTTTAAAGGGCGAATATGTTGTTACAAATGATGTATTCGAAGATGGTTATCCGAAAGACAATCTGTCGATTTTATTACAAAATCAGTTGAAATTTTTAACAAATTCAAAAACGGCTATTTATGATTATGAAAAAAATAAATTTTATACTTTGAATGATGTTGTATCTTTATGTTCGAAACTGAACATTCCTTTATATCACATATTTATTTCGAAGTATTATCTTCAAGAAAATATGTCTTCGATATATATTAAAAAACTTATTACGAATCAACAAATCATCAAAGAGATCCACCTTTCTCGTTGTTTGAAACATGACATTTCGAATTTGACGAAAATGTTGAATTATAAACATGGAAATGGTAACTTTTTGATTCTTAATACGGTTTTAAATAGATTTGCGACTAAACCGATTTATTTGAAAAGATTCAAATGGTTATTAGATGGTTTGATCAAATCGGATCATTTTTTAGAATATTTTTTGATTTTGAACGAAACCATCAATATTTTTTCTTCCAAAGAAATCATATATTCATCTGATGAATTTTTTGTTCATGAAAATATAATCGAAGCTGTAATCAAAGCGTTTCAAATATTAACCGAAGAGTTATCATTACATTTGAAATGCAGTTGACAGTTGTTAGAATAACAGCAATGTGGTTCAAAGTATCTTTATCCGGTAATAATGATGCGTCGATTGTGAATGACAATATATCATATAATTTATTAACAATATCGATTAATGTTGCTTTGCGACTCATTTCAAAATATCATTCGAATAAAAATCCAAATTTGATTTATTTTATAAATAAATGCAATTCTCAAATCACAACTATTGATATAGAACAGTCGAAACAAAAATCGAATTACAAAATAATTTCAACAATACCCACTGACGAAGACAAATTAGATAAATTGTTATTAAAAAGAAAAAGACCATTCGACTATGAGAACGAGGATGTTCCTGTTACTAACAAAAGACGACATTTGAGCATTCAAACGTTTCATAAAACGCATGACAATTCTATAATATCGTTTGTATCTGTTCAAAATAAACCTACATTGAATAGAAAAAGGTTTATGATTTCTACGAAATCAAAGTATCATTCGAATGCTTATCTTCATGGTTTACATTCTTATGGTATAAAAACGTTAATTACCGATGAATCTCAATTGTTAATATATCATATCAATAATCAAGTGATTCATATACCAATGTACATAAAAGATAATGGAAAGTTTGTCAATGTCTTTAAACAAAAAAGCTTAGTCAAAGGCATGATCATGAAAACTGATAATATGACCGTATCATTTTATAAGAACGCCAAAAAGAATAAATATTTCATGAGAGATGTAATATTTAGTATCAATATTGCTGGATATGCTGAGTCGCTGAGGTTGGGCTTGTTACAATTGAAACGAGTGGGGAAATATCATTTCACAAATGCTGGAAATTTAAGAGTATCTTATACGTGCGCAACAATAAGATCTCCGATGTCAGAACACACTAATCCATTATCATTCAGACCCAAATTGAAAGACAAACGATTTTGGTTTTTCAGAAAAATAGAAAATTTTCCTGTTGTTTGCGGCGGTCCTCCCGGTAAAGCCAATCTGATTCATAAAGGAGCGATATTATCAAGATGTAAAGATTCCACTAAAAACAAACGATTGTTAAGTGATGGATATGAAGAAAATTGTGATTGTGATAGAATTAATTTTAGTGAAAGAAAAAATAATGATAAACAATCGATTAAAGGGATTTGTGGCTGTACAAAATCTTGTTGTGATGATCAAAGATTGGCCGTCACAACATCTTGTTTGAAAGATATAAATAACGTTGCAGAAAAGCCCTTTTTGAACAAATGGTCAAAAATCACATTTGATATGGAGAAAGCAAGAAGCGAATTGAATCTTTCATGCATTGATACGGGTATAAAATTGGGAACATTATTGTTTCCCGAGTTGTTGAAAACCAATTTAAATCCGATAAACTTAATCAACAATGATTTTTATGCGATTCAATCCAGACATTTGTTGGCGCAATGCCATGTATTTTCTTTGGTTAATTTAACATGCACTCATGGAAGTATAGCTCAAACAAGTCATCTGCCATTAGCATATGCCAGTAAAAAGAATATCTTGAATGAAGCCGCTATAAAATTTAGACCTCATTTTTTTAATAAATTGGAAACGATATTTGGAAGTGATGTTGGAGTTTCAGGAGAAACGTCAGATATATGTTGGCTTGGATTGTCAAAAACACAATGGAAAGATTTTTGTAAATACAAAGGAAGAATAAAAAAATATACACTATCAGGATATAAATTGTTTCACATGGAAGAAGATTTGGAGCCCTTTGTTCAAAAACTCATGTTCTCAAGAAATTATCCGAAAAAAAAATTTAAAAACAAACGATTCGTAACGAGATATTTGGATATGACTTTGACTCTATTTAATATTAAGAAAACATTGGGAGACAAATTTTCTATTGGAGCATGGTATATTTATATGGCATATTTGATTTCCAGCGAGTATGTTCCAAATACAACAACATTCGACCCTTCCGTCGATTCCTTTGATATTACGACGCCATACACTTTGAAACGCGTTTTGAAGTACGCATTGACAGTTGAAAATCTACAAATAGAAGAAATAGAAGACACTTCACAAAATATAAAATCATCAATAATTTCATGGATTAATTCTGTACTAAATCCAAATCGATTCATATATTTTAAATCTTCCTAACAAAATAATTGATTATTGTAAAACAATTATAAACGGAGGCGTCAAAATATTTCAAACGTTTGGTCAAGCAGCCAACGAATTATATAACCGAAATGATACAGAATTCAATGAGGAAAAATGTATCGCCGAACAATATTCAAACCATACAAATTCTGTGATTGAATTGAACGATGTCTCTTTGACAAAAGCCAGCGATACAAACAATATTGTGGAATCACAATTTTATAACATTTTCGAACATCATTTTCGAACACCAATGAACAGCCATTTCTTGAATCGGACGAAACTTTGAATAAATTGAAAAATAATTTTTGCACGAAACTAAATGAATTGGGACGAAAACACAAAAAAGAAGAAACCATAAATGCTGTGAAGTCGAAACCATTTAAAATGATTTACAAACATTTCAGAGAAAGATCACGACCTTATAATGATGACAATCGAAAGAAAAAGAAATATGGATTGGGAAATGTTATTGGAAAAAGAAGCATATTGAAAGATATATCCGACACAAATCCTGTTGCCTTCGGTTTAATAGGAAATTTGAATTGGGCTTGTAATTCTCAAATGGTCGCGGCCTTGAATGAACGGAAACAATTTGTATCTTCCACAGAATCAATTGATATTCTTGAAACACCAACAGTGAAGAATTTCATGTCGACAAAATTATCATACATCAAAGTCAAAGCTCCAACTTTAAAACGGTTTGAATCGAAAGCCTATTATTCTTATGTTCAAATACATAACATGGAAGAATTCAATGCACCATTTGCCAATGACAAAACGTTAAATAAACTTATAAGAAAACATTTGTTGAATGCGAGTACAAAAAGCATTAAAATATATTTCGATTATATTATTGACATCATGGACCGACACAACTTCAACTATCATGAAGTAATCACGTCAAATCAACCATTATTTGCATTTTCGTTAGATTTGGATTGTGACGATTTGCGGCTGTCATCTAAATTCCATTTAGCAGATCAAAAGGACATTTGGAAAATTCAAATAGAATTTTTTAATTTTTTGAAAGAAATAATTTGTGTTCATTTTAAACAGTGGTATGGAATCGAAGACATGAAAGAAACATCTGTATTTGCATATTACGTGAGCATACCCGACAACATAAAAAAATCGGACATTGTAAACAAAAGGGATTCGTGGTCGTGTCATTTGGCGATCAAAAAAATACTGTTTGGATAATGTAAGAAGCGCTTACAATTTGACGAGGAATTTGGATAGTTACGTCAAAGACATCTTATTGTTAGATTGTCATTCGTTTTTCGATTCGAATGTGTATAAAACAAATAACAGTCATAGTTTAATGCGATTGCCAATGTGCTTCAAAGAAAATGCGTCTCATGTTAGACGACCACTGATACCCATGATATGCGAACCATATATGACGTATATTCCATCATTTGGTTTAGTTCACCAAATGCATGCTTCATTTGACGAAGATAATGCTTCAGTTCTGACGATACCATCGAGTTCAAAAACTTACAGTTTCAGAGAATTAAATGAAAAAGCAATGGAATTGAAAAAACATTCGAAAGGATATAATGTTTTGGCTACGCAATCATTATATGATGAGCATTTAAGAGGTTTGCTTTTGAAGCATTTACCCGACATCAAACAATGTATTCAAAAACATATGATAAGCAACGCAAACACGATTGATGAAGCCATTACTCCCCATTCGATTCATTATATAAATGCGGGCGTTTATTGTTTAACAAATAAAGCATATTGTTGTTTTAATAAGGCCCATCGAGATTGGTCAACAAATCCCTGTTGTTATATGATTGTATGTCATGAACTTGACAAGTCGACGGTTGAATCGACCAGTCAATCGAATACTTCAACTCAACAATATACTTTTTCATGCGATATTCACGGATACTGTTTTGGCTGTGGCACCAAGTATTTGGATATATTAATAAAAAGTATTAAATTTATATACATTGTGTATGTATATAATTTTAATAAAATGTATTAAATTTATCTGTTGTTGTATATAAAACGTCTTGTTCTCATTTCTTATCTTTCCGAACCTAACATTTGTACTGTACAGATGTTGTCTTTGCTCAATTGATCATTCGATTCATCATTTGATTATTATATATAACAATAATAACATTTGATTGTTATTTAAGAAATAGATCAGCTCTAGCAGTGAATTGTTGAGTTATAATTCACTGTTTGGAGGTCAGTTGTAAAGTAGATCATATCACGAGCGCGGAGCGCGAGTAATATATCTACTTTCAACTGACCGACAAACAGTGAATTATTACTCAACAATTCAATGCTAGAGCTGAACTATTTCGATTCTAACACTCAAAAAGGCTGAAATAGTATTCATTTCATTCAAACTCTCCCAACCTTCCTGCCAGCACCTTCATGCTCCCGCCAATATTCTTAACTGTATCTAAGGTAAATGTGTGTTTTAACGGCGATTTTAGAATGAAAAAGGGACGTTACACCGTCTAACGTCTCAAAACGTCACAAGATTACGTCAGCAATGCCAGATACGTCAGCAATTTGACTCACGCGCTCCGAGACAGTGAATTGTTGCAGAATAAAACACGGAAACTTTCCATTGTTTCTATAGGAGCACTGTGTTAGAATGTTATATATAATGATTAGTTTGAATCAAATGAACAATTGTTTGGATAGTCTATTCGACTGATTGTTTTGGTTTTGTAATATAGACAAATCGACGATTGAATCGAACAATCAAATACTTCGACTCGACAATATACTTTATTATATTAATGGATATTGTTTTGGCGCCAAATAGGACTACTTATTTTTAATGAATACATAAATTTAATGAAATGTATTAAATTTATGTACCGTATATATAAAACGTGTTGTTTCGTTTTAATTTCTTTTCAGCCAAACATTTGTACCGTACAAATGTTGCGAATAAAGATCACGTCTTCGACTAATCATTTGATTATGATATAACAAACGTCCAAGACTTCGACTAATATTGGTTGAAGTCGAATGATAATAAACGAAGGTTCGACTTGTCAGTCGATTACAATATTTATTATCTATTCCGAAAAAGATAAAACATTTACGAATCAAATAATGATATTGGTTGAAGTCGAATGACGATTATCTGTTGATTTTAATATATATAACAACACGATGCCCCTTTTAAAATGAAGGAAAACGAAATCTGTATATGGACTTCTGATATTTCCTTTTTGAATTATCATACATTACATATTATGAAATACTCAATAAACAGAGATTGTTGAAGTGGAATAAAAATTCGACTCGTCAGTTGATTATAGATATTGGTTGGAGTCGAATGAAAATCGTTTAGACATCAATACATGTATTATAATGGTGTCAATGAAGATATTTACTAATAGTTAAATAAAAGATTCGACTCGTCATTTGATTATAACACCATGCCCCTTTTAAAATAGAGGAAAACCAAATCTCCTACATATAATGATCGTTTGAGTTGAATAAATGAAGGAATCGACTCGTCAATTGATTATAAATGGTTGGAGTCGAATGAAAATCATTTGGACATCAATACATATATTATAATAGTGTGGATGAAGAATACTAATACTAAATAACGGTTCGACTCGTCAGTTGATATATACTACTGATTCAAGTCGAATGAAAATCATTTCGACATCAATAAAGGTGTCAATGAACAATACTAATAGTTAATAAATGTTCGACTCGTCAGTTGATTATATTATTGGTTGGAGTCGAAAGAACATCATGTCCCTTTTAAAATAGGGGAAAACAAAGTCTCCTATATATATAATAATCGTTTAAGTCGAATGAAAATCATTCGGACATCAAGACATATTATAACAATGGTGTCGATGTCAACGAACAATACTAATAACTAATAAAGGTTCGACTCGTCAGTCGATTATAATATTTATCATTGGAACACCAAGACATGTTATAATATTGATGTCGACGAACAATACTAATAACTAATAAAGGTTCGACTCGTTAATCGATTATAATATTTATCCAAGTCGAAGGAAAATCATTGGAACACCAAGACATGTTATAATATTGATGTCAACGAACAATACTAATAACTAATAAAGGTTCGACTCGTTAATCGATTATAATATTTATCCAAGTCGAAGGAAAATCATTGGAACACCAAGACATGTTATAATATTGATGTCGACGAACAATACTAATAACTAATAAAGGTTCGACTCGTTAATCGATTATAATATTTATCCAAGTCGAAGGAAAATCATTGGAACACAAAGACATGTTATAATATTGATGTCGACGAACAATACTAATAACTAATAAAGGTTCGACTCGTTAATCGATTATAATATTTATCCAAGTCGAAGGAAAATCATTGGAACACCAAGACATGTTATAATATTGATGTCGACGAACAATACTAATAACTAATAAAGGTTCGACTCGTTAATCGATTATAATATTTATCCAAGTCGAAGGAAAATCATTGGAACACCAAGACATGTTATAATATTGATGTCGACGAACAATACTAATAACTAATAAAGGTTCGACTCGTTAATCGATTATAATATTTATCCAAGTCGAAGAAAAATCATTGGAACACTAAGACATGTTATAATAATGATGTGGACTAACAATACTAATAACTAATATAGGTTAGACTCGTCAGTTGATTATAGATGTTTATATTATTGATTGGATTCGAATGAATACACCATGCCCCTTTTAAAATAGGGGAAAACAAAGTCTCCTATATATATATAATGATCGTTTGAGTTGAATGATAATAGTTAATGAAAAGTCGACTCGTCAGTTGATTATATTATTAGTTGAAGTCGAAGGAAAATCATTTGAACATCAATATATATATTATAATTGTGTTGAAGATAAATACTAATAATTAATAAAAGTTCGACTTGTCAGTTGATTATGATATTGATTGAAGTCGAAGGAAAATAGTTTGAATATCAGTATATATATAACAATGATGTTGATTGAAGTTTGAAGTTCGACTCATCTGTTGATTATGAGTATATATTATTGATTGGAGTCGAAAGAAAATCATTTAAACATCAATTCATATTATAATGGTGTTGAAGAAGATAAATACTAATAGTTGAAGGTTCGACTCGTCATTTGATTATGATATTAGTTGAAGTCAAAGGAAAATCGTTTGGACATCAATACATAAAATAGTGTTGATTGAAGTTACAAGTTAAATGTTAATAATTAATAAAAGTTCGACTCGTCAGTTGATTATGAAATTATTTGATATTATTGGTTGAAGTCGAAAGAAAATAGTTTGGACATTACTACATATTATAATGAGATGTTGAAGTCAAATGTTAATAGTTAAAGGTTCGATTCGTCAGTTGATTATATATATAACGTCAAAACACGATGTTCCTTTTAAATAGATGAAAACGAAATCTCAAATAAGAATAATAATGATGTTCATTTGAATCAAAGAAAAATCGTTTGAATATCAATACATATATAATAATGGTGTTGAAGTTAAATGTTAATAATCAAAAGTTCGACTCGTTAGTCGACTGAATTTCAATGTAATTATGATAATGGTGTTGATTTGAAGTTGGATGTTCATTATTGAATAAAAGTTTTCGACTCGTCAGTTCACTGAATATCAATGTAATTATAATAATAGTGTTGATTTAAATTTGGATGTTGATTGTTGAATAAAGGTTCGACTTGTCAGTCGACTAAATATCAATGTAATTATAATAATAGTGTTAATTTGAAGTTAGATGTTGCATAAAGGTTTGACTTGTCGGTTGATTATAATATAACAAAGAATACGATACCCCTTTTAAATAAATGAAAACGACATTCAAGAATTGATATATATTAATGATATTGGTTTAAATCGAATGAAAATAGTTTGAATTATCAAGTTCGACTTAGCATTTGATTTATGATTATAAAACAATAATATGATGTCTCTTTTAAATAAATGAAAATGGTTTGAATTATTTATATATTATAATAATACGTTATCATTTTCAATTAAATGAAAACGGGTCTTCGATTCATCATTTGATTTTATTATATATTACAACAAATAATGTCGACATAAAATCTTTTATGTATATATTTATCCAACTTATTTTAAGTTGGTTTTATTGCTGTAACAGCATTAGAATTGAAATTTGAATTTTTAAAGGGCGAATATGTTGTTACAATGATGTATTCGAAGATGGTTTTCCGAAAGACAATCTGTCGATTTTATTACAAAATCAGTTGAAATTTTTAACAAATTTAAAAACGGCTATTTATGATTATGAAAAAAATAAAATTTATACTTTGAATGATGTTGTATCTTTATGTTCGAAACTGAACATTCCTTTATGTCACATATTTATTTCGAAGTATTATCTTCAAGAAAATATGTCTTCGATATATATTAAAAAACTTATTACGAATCAACAAATCATCAAAGAGATCCACCTTTCTCGTTGTTTGAAACATGACATTTCGAATTTGACGAAAATGTTGAATTATAAACATGGAAATGGTAACTTTTTGATTCTTAATACGGTTTTAAATAGATTTGCGACTAAACCGATTTATTTGAAAAGATTCAAATGGTTATTAGATGGTTTGATCAAATCGGATCATTTTTTAGAATATCTTTTGATTTTGAACGAAACCATCAATATTTTTTCTTCCAAAGAAATCATATATTCATCTGATGAATTTTTTGTTCATGAAAATATAATCGAAGCTGTAATCAAAGCGTTTCAAATATTAACCGAAGAGTTATCATTACATTTGAAAATGCAGTTGACAGTTGTTAGAATAACAGCAATGTGGTTCAAAGTATCTTTATCCGGTAATAATAATGCGTCGATTGTGAATGACAATATATCATATAATTTATTAACAATATCGATTAATGTTGTTTTGCGACTCATTTCAAAATATCATTCGAATAAAAATCCAAATTTGATTTATTTTATAAATAAATGCAATTCTCAAATCACAACTATTGATATAGAACAGTCGAAACAAAAATCGAATTACAAAATAATTTCAACAATACCCACTGACGAAGACAAATTAGATAAATTGTTATTAAAAAGAAAAAGACCATTCGACTATGAGAACGAGGATGTTCCTGTTACTAACAAAAGACGACATTTGAGCATTCAAACGTTTCATAAAACGCATGACAATTCTATAATTTCGTTTGTATCTGTTCAAAATAAACCTACATTGAATAGAAAAAGGTTTATGATTTCTACGAAATCAAAGTATCATTCGAATGCTTATCTTCATGGTTTACATTCTTATGGTATAAAAACGTTAATTACCGATGAATCTCAATTGTTAATATATCATATCAATAATCAAGTGATTCATAAACCAATGTACATAAAAGATAATGGAAAGTTTGTAAATGTCTATAAACAAAAAAGCTTAGTCAAAGGCATGATCATGAAAACCGATAATATGACCGTATCATTTTATAAGAACGCCAAAAAGAATAAATATTCCATGAGAGATGTAATATTTAGTATCAATATTGCTGGATATGCTGAGTCGCTGAGGTTGGGCTTGTTACAATTGAAACGAGTGGGGAAATATCATTTCACAAATGCTGGAAATTTAAGAGTATCTTATACGTGCGCAACAATAAGATCTCCGATGTCAGAACACACTAATCCATTATCATTCAGACCCAAATTGAAAGACAAACGATTTTGGTTTTTCAGAAAAATAGAAAATTTTCCTGTTGTTTGCGGCGGTCCTCCCGGTAAAGCCAATCTGATTCATAAAGGAGCGATATTATCAAGATGTAAAGATTCCACTAAAACAAACGATTGTTAAGTGATGGATATGAAGAAAATTGTGATTGTGATAGAATTAATTTTAGTGAAAGAAAAAATAATGATAAACAATCGATTAAAGGGATTTGTGGTTGTACAAAATCTTGTTGTGATGATCAAAGATTGGCCGTCACAACATCTTGTTTGAAAGATATAAATAACGTTGCAGAAAAGCCCTTCTTGAACAAATGGTCAAAAATCACATTTGATATGGAGAAAGCAAGAAGCGAATTGAATCTTTCATGCATTGATACGGGTATAAAATTGGGAACATTATTGTTTCCCGAGTTGTTGAAAACCAATTTAAATCCGATAAACTTAATCAACAATGATTTTTATGCGATTCAATCCAGACATTTGTTGGCGCAATGCGATGTATTTTCTTTGGTTAATTTAACATGCACTCATGGAAGTATAGCTCAAACAAGTCATCTGCCATTAGCATATGCCAGTAAAAAGAATATCTTGAAATAAGCCGCTATAAAATTTAGACCTCATTTTTTTAATAAATTGGAAACGATATTTGGAAGTGATGTTGGAGTTTCAGGAGAAACGTCAGATATATGTTGGCTTGGATTGTCAAAAACACAATGGAAAGATTTTTGTAAATACAAAGGAAGAATAAAAAAATATACACTATCAGGATATAAATTGTTTCACATGGAAGAAGATTTGGAGCCCTTTGTTCAAAAACTCATGTTCTCAAGAAATTATCCGAAAATTTTTTTTAAAAACAAACGATTCGTAACGAGATATTTGGATATGACTTTGACTCTATTTAATATTAAGAAAACATTGGGAGACAAATTTTCTATTGGAGCATGGTATATTTATATGGCATATTTGATTTCCAGCGAGTATGTTCCAAATACAACAACATTCGACCCTTCCGTCGATTCCTTTGATATTACGACGCCATACACTTTGAAACGCGTTTTGAAGTACGCATTGACAGTTGAAAATCTACAAATAGAAGAAATAGAAGACACTTCACAAAATATAAAATCATCAATAATTTCATGGATTAATTCTGTACTAAATCCAAATCGATTCATATATTTTAAATCTTCCTAACAAAATAATTGATTATTGTAAAAAAATTATAAACGGAGGCGCCAAAATATTTCAAACGTTTGGTCAAGCGGCCAACGAATTATATAACCGAAATGATACAGAATTCAATGAGGAAAAATGTATCGCCGAACAATATTCAAACCATACAAATTCTGTGATTGAATTGAACGATGTCTCTTTGACAAAAGCCAGCGATACAAACAATATTGTGGAATCACAATTTTATAACATTTTCGAACATCATTTTCGAACACCAATGAACAGCCATTTCTTGAATCGGACGAAACTTTGAATAAATTGAAAAATAATTTTTGCACGAAACTAAATGAATTGGGACGAAAACACAAAAAAGAAGAAACCATAAATGCTGTGAAGTCGAAACCATTTAAAATGATTTACAAACATTTCAGAGAAAGATCACGACCTTATAATGATGACAATCGAAAGAAAAAGAAATATGGATTGGGAAATGTCATTGGAAAAAAAGAAACATATTGAAAGATATATCCGACACAAATCCTGTTGCCTTCGGTTTAATAGGACATTTGAATTGGGCTTGTAATTCTCAAATGGTCGCGGCATTGAATGGACGGAAACAATTTGTATCTTCCACAGAATCAATTGATATTCTTGAAACACCAACAGTGAAGAATTTCATGTCGACAAAATTATCATACATCAAAGTCAAAGCTCCAACTTTAAAACGGTTTGAATCGAAAGCCTATTATTCTTATGTTCAAATACATGACATGGAAGAATTCAATGCACCATTTGCCAATGACAAAACGTTAAATAAACTTATAAGAAAACATTTGTTGAATGCGAGTACAAAAAGCTTTAAAAAATATTTCGATTATATTATTGACATCATGGACCGACACAACTTCAACTATCATGAAGTAATCACGTCAAATCAACCATTATTTGCATTTTCGTTAGATTTGGATTGTGACGATTTGCGGCTGTCATCTAAATTCCATTTAGCAGATCAAAAGGACATTTGGCAGATTCAAATAGAATTTTTTAATTTTTTGACAGAAATAATTTGTGTTCATTTTAAACAGTGGTATGGAATCGAAGACATGAGAGAAACATCTGTATTTGCATATTACGTGAGCATACCCGACAACATAAAAAAATCGGACATTGTAAACAAAGGGATTCGTGGTCGTGTCATTTGGCGATCAAAAAAATACTGTTTGGATAATGTAAGAAGCGCTTACAATTTGACGAGGAATTTGGATAGTTACGTCAAAGACATCTTATTGTTAGATTTTCATTCGTTTTTCGATTCGAATGTGTATAAAACAAATAACAGTCATAGTTTAATGCGATTGCCAATGTGCTTCAAAGAAAATGCGTCTCATGTTAGACGACCACTGATACCCATGATATGCGAACCATATATGACGTATATTCCATCATTTGGTTTAGTTCACCAAATGCATGCTTCATTTGACGAAGATAATGCTTCAGTTCTGACGATACCATCGAGTTCAAAAACTTACAGTTTCAGAAAATTAAATGAAAAAGCAATGGAATTGAAAAAAACATTCGAAAGGATATAATGTTTTGGCTACGCAATCATTATATGATGAGCATTTAAGAGGTTTGCTTTTGAAGCATTTACCCGACATCAAACAATGTATTCAAAAACATATGATAAGCAACGCAAACACGATTGATGAAGCCATTACTCCCCATTCGATTCATTATATAAATGCGGGCGTTTATTGTTTAACAAATAAAGCATATTGTTGTTTTAATAAGGCCCATCGAGATTGGTCAACAAATCCCTGTTGTTATATGATTGTATGTCATGAACTTGACAAGTCGACGGTTGAATCGACCAGTCAATCGAATACTTCAACTCAACAATATACTTTGTCATGCGATATTCACGGATACTGTTTTGGCTGTGGCACCAAGTATTTGGATATATTAATAAAAAGTATTAAATTTATATACATTGTGTATGTATACAATTTTAATAAAATGTATTAAATTTATCTGTTGTTGTATATAAAACGTCTTGTTCTCATTTCTTATCTTTCCGAACCTAACATTTGTACTGTACAAATGTTGTCGTTGCTCAATTGATCATTCGATTCATCATTTGATTATTATATATAACAATAATAACATTTGATTGTTATTGTTATATATAATGATTAGTTTGAATCAAATGAACAATTGTTTGGATAGTCTATTCGACTGATTGTTTTGGTTTTGTAATATAGACAAATCGACGATTGAATCGAACAATCAAATACTTCGACTCGACAATATACTTTATTATATTAATGGATATTGTTTTGGCGCCAAATAGGACTACTTATTTTTAATGAATACATAAATTTAATGAAATGTATTAAATTTATGTACCGTATATATAAAACGTGTTGTTTCGTTTTAATTTCTTTTCAGCCAAACATTTGTACCGTACAAATGTTGCGAATAAAGATCACGTCTTCGACTAATCATTTGATTATGATATAACAAACGTCCAAGACTTCGACTAATATTGGTTGAAGTCGAATGATAATAAACGAAGGTTCGACTTGTCAGTCGATTACAATATTTATTATCTATTCCGAAAAAGATAAAACATTTACGAATCAAATAATGATGTTGGTTGAAGTCGAATGACGATTATCTGTTGATTTTAATATATATAACAACACGATGCCCCTTTTAAAATGAAGGAAAACGAAATCTGTATATGGATTTCTGATATTTCCTTTTTGAATTATCATACATTACATATTATGAAATACTCAATAAACAGAGATTGTTGAAGTGGAATAAAAATTCGACTCGTCAGTTGATTATAGATATTGGTTGGAGTCGAATGAAAATCGTTTAGACATCAATACATGTACTATAATGGTGTCAATGAAGATATTTACTAATATTTAAATAAAAGATTCGACTCGTCATTTGATTATAACACCATGCCCCTTTTAAAATAGAGGAAAACCAAATCTCCTACATATAATGATCGTTTGAGTTGAATAAATGAAGGAATCGACTCGTCAATTGATTATAAATGGTTGGAGTCGAATGAAAATTATTTGGACATCAATACATATATTATAATAGTGTGGATGAAGAATACTAATACTAAATAACGGTTTGACTCGTCAGTTGATTTATACAACTGGTTCAAATCGAATGAAAATCATTTCGACATCAATAAAGGTGTCAATGAACAATACTAATAGTAAATAAATGTTCGACTCGTCAGTTGATTATATTATTGGTTGGAGTCGAAAGAACATCATGTCCCTTTTAAAATAGGGGAAAACAAAGTCTTCTATATATATAATAATCGTTTAAGTCGAATGAAAATCATTCGGACATCAAGACATGTTATAATAATGGTGTCGATGTCAACGAACAATACTAATAACTAATAAAGGTTCGACTCGTCAGTCGATTTTAATATTTATCCAAGTCGAAGGAAAATCATTGGAACACCAAGACATGTTATAATATTGATGTCGACGAACAATACTAATAACTAATAAAGGTTCGACTCGTTAATCGATTATAATATTTATCCAAGTCGAAGGAAAATCATTGGAACACCAAGACATGTTATAATATTGATGTCGACGAACAATACTAATAACTTATAAAGGTTCGACTCGTTAATCGATTATAATATTTATCCAAGTCGAAGGAAAATCATTGGAACACCAAGACATGTTATAATATTGATGTCGACGAACAATACTAATAACTAATAAAGGTTCGACTCGTAAATCGATTATAATATTTATCCAAGTCGAAGAAAAATCATTGGAACACCAAGACATGTTACAATATTGATGTCGACGAACAATACTAATAACTAATAAAGGTTCGACTCGTCAGTCGATTATAATATTTATCCAAGTCGAAGGAAAATCATTGGAACACCAAGACATGTTATAATATTGATGTCGACGAACAATACTAATAACTAATAAAGGTTCGACTCGTTAATCGATTATAATATTTATCCAAGTCGAAGGAAAATCATTGGAACACCAAGACATGTTATAATATTGATGTCGACGAACAATACTAATAACTAATAAAGGTTCGACTCGTTAATCGATTATAATATTTATCCAAGTCGAAGGAAAATCATTGGAACACCAAGACATGTTATAATATTGATGTCGACGAACAATACTAATAACTAATAAAGTTCGACTCGTTAATCGATTATAATATTTATCCAAGTCGAAGGAAAATCATTGGAACACAAAGACATGTTATAATATTGATGTCGACGAACAATACTAATAACTAATAAAGGTTCGACTCGTTAATCGATTATAATATTTATCCAAGTCGAAGGAAAATCATTGGAACACCAAGACATGTTATAATATTGATGTCGACGAACAATACTAATAACTAATAAAGGTTCGACTCGTTAATCGATTATAATATTTATCCAAGTCGAAGGAAAATCATTGGATCACCAAGACATGTTATAATATTGATCATTGGACATGTTATAATATTGATGTCGACGAACAATACTAATAACTAATAAAGGTTCGACTCGTTAATCGATTAATATATTTATCCAAGTCGAAGGAAAATCATTGGAACACCAAGACATGTTATAATATTGATGTCGACGAACAATACTAATAACTAATAAAGGTTCGACTCGTTAATCGATTATAATATTTATCCAAGTCGAAGGAAAATCATTGGAACACAAAGACATGTTATAATATTGATGTCGACGAACAATACTTATAACTAATAAAGGTTCGACTCGTTAATCGATTATAATATTTATCCAAGTCGAAGGAAAATCATTGGAACACCAAGACATGTTATAATATTGATGTCGACGAACAATACTAATAACTAATAAAGGTTCGACACGTTAATCGATTATAATATTTATCCAAGTCGAAGGAAAATCATTGGAACACCAAGACATGTTATAATATTGATGTCGACGAACAATACTAATAACTAATAAAGGTTCGACTCGTTAATCGATTATAATATTTATCCAAGTCGAAGGAAAATCATTGGAACACAAAGACATGTTATAATATTGATGTCGACGAACAATACTAATAACTAATAAAGGTTCGACTCGTTAATCGATTATAATATTTATCCAAGTCGAAGGAAAATCATTGGAACACCAAGACATGTTATAATATTGATGTCGACGAACAATACTAATAACTAATAAAGGTTCGACTCGTTAATCGATTATAATATTTATCCAAGTCGAAGGAAAATCATTGGAATACCAAGACATGTTATAATATTGATGTCGACGAACAATACTAATTACTAATAAAGGTTCGACTCGTTAATCGATTATAATATTTAACCAAGTCGAAGGAAAATCATTGGAACACCAAGACATGTTATAATAATGATGTGGACGAACAATACTAATTACTAATATAGGTTCGACTCGTCAGTTGATTATAGATGTTTATATTATTGATTGGATTCGAATGAATACACCATGCCCCTTTTAAAATAGGGGAAAACAAAGTCTCCTATATATATATAATGATCGTTTGAGTAGAAATAATAATAGTAAATGAAAAGTCGACTCGTCAGTTGATTATATTATTAGTTGAAGTTGAAGGAAAATCATTTGAACATCGATATATATATTATAATTGTGTTGAAGACAAATACTAATAATTAATAAAAGTTCGACTTGTCAGTTGATTATGATATTGATTGAAGTCGAAGGAAAATAGTTTGAATATCAGTATATATATAACAATGATGTTGATTGAAGTTTGAAGTTCGACTCATCTGTTGATTATGAATATATATTATAGATTGGAGTCGAAAGAAAATCATTTAAACATCAATACATATTATAATGGTGTTGAAGAAGATAAATACTAATAGTTGAAGGTTCGACTCGTCATTTGATTATGATATTAGTTGAAGTCAAAGGAAAATCGTTTGGACATCAATACATATGAGCCCGTCCAGATAGAAATCGACCTTATGACATGCGACGTTAAACTGAGATAAATGACGTCAAAGTTCGACGTTACGTCATACTATTTTCCCGCTGTTTCACACGACATGTAATTAAACTTTAATATGAATGTTAATAGTGTGGGAAACCAACGTAGGCGCATATTTGTTGCCAGGAATCCGGAAATATGAATCTTTGGAGCATTATGCATCACCAAAAAGTGCAGTTTGCGTTTAAAACCGAAATTAAATAAAATGGAAAAAGTCTTTTATTCGCAGGTGCATAAAAAAGGTTGAGACTGGCGACAGTTCTTAGTCCGTTTTAGTTCATGTTCATTAATTTTCAGTTTTGATCTAGAGGAAATAGTTTTCAATCTCGGATAATAATAATAATAATATTAATATCAAAATTAAAATCCCAATCCGAAAAAAAAACAAACATCCCAAGCCTATAGCTTTGTTTAGGTATACAAACATCGTCAGCGTATTCATGCATTCACTGACATTGTTTACAACGTTTCAGTCTAAACTGCAAGACAACAAACATAATGTAGATAAAATATTGTGAAGAAGGAATTTTTAGTTTTCATGCACTGCTTGTTTTCTATACCACAGATGCTAGGTCGAAGGTAAATTTGCAATACGACTTTTTTCTCAATCCTCCGGTGCCGGGGCGTCCTACTGATTTGGAACATTGTTGGGCAAGGGCCTAGTATGCTTGCAGTAGGTGCGGGCGGGAGTTGTTTGGGCATTTCATTTCTCTTCTTTCTCCCTCTCTCTGGGAGACGGCCCGATAATATAGACTTAAATAGTGTCTCAAAGGGCCGTTAACCGCCCCCCCCCCCCCCCAAATAAAAAAAAATCACACAATCAATCCTCTCCTGCCTGTCAGCGCTAACAAATGCCGGGCGACAAACGGCAAAGGGCGGAGTAAAGAAATGTCGTCTGAATCTAAATGGTGGAAGACAAAACGCTTTCCAATTTAATACAGTTTTCGGAGATCCTGAACCATTTTGATCTACTTGCAATTCCTTGTCCAATGAGATGAAAATTGCGAGGTTTAGTCAAAAGTCCGTCTGGTTGTTTTGTTTTTTTCCTTAAGCTTATACATTTTTTTTTATTTTTATCTTTTCCCTGTTTATATTGCTGGTGGCTGGTGGATTATAGTTTGTAAAATAAATTAAAGTCTCCATAGTTCTACCAGTGGTAAAAACCGTCGAAATACAAATCATTATAAAACTGCACGGCCTTCAGAATGTGTGCCGATATGTCAGTTGATATGCTTTTTGTATCATATAACTGGTAAAAAAGAAGGAACAAGGTAGTTTGAAAAAAATATAAGCCTCTCCGTTAAAATACGGTCTTTGTCTCTGGTTCCCCGTTATAAGCAATGAAATACAATCAATGGGATCCTTGCCTTGCATTTTTGTACATTGTATTTTATCACCTGTTAAACGCCTGTATCTTGTGTTTTTACCAAGTAATAAAGCTTGTGAAATTTCAGTTGCCAACTATTTAAAAAAAATATGGGAAACTCAAGGACGTTTTGATTTTTCAAAGCCGGCCTAACGCGATAATAATCAATGGCGAAACTCGGGGGGCCAAACGGTAGCGAGAAGCTTGCAGCGATACCTCACGATAAAATATATCATGCTGATAGAGCAATGGGCTTTTAAGAAATACAAAGAAAAAATGATATTTTACTTTCGTTTAAGATTGTGATTTGTTTGTTTTCCGCAGTTTGGTAGCTCAAAGTCCATACCTGATACCATAGTGACGCTTTTATTTTTGTTACGGATACAGAAAATGTAAGAACACGTCCTCTTTCTAAGGAGACGTTTATATGATCAAGAAATCCGTTTTAACCAAAAGCTTGCATAGGTGTGGAGGTTGAAAAGCGGGTGGGGAGGAACTCGTAATAAAACGTCACAGAGTTTCACATAAAAAGGTTGAAAAATTATTTGAGTCTTTTAAGCTGGCGAGTCAAATGACCTCCTTTCGAGTTTTTTTTTAACTCGAACAAAATGGTAAAAATACAACATACAAGCCTGGACCCCAATTTATTGTCATACCCTTGTTTATATTGCATCGCTGGACGGGAAACTAGAACAAGAAATTGTGTTTTGCTGAGCAGTTATGCCCCAGTCACACACACACATTACGGATTGGGCGGATAGTTGTGGATAAAAAATTCACAGTAATCCGCAGAATTTGTGGGCGTGGCCTATTTTCTAGATTAATTTACGGATACAGTTACCTATAGATGCGTATGGTTAAGGATAAATGCGGGTGTCGGCGGTCAGATATTTTCCCTTTGAATCAATACGATGAGGGATGATACGAATGCATACGTACCATTACCTTCCATTACCTTCTGTTACTTCTAGATGCGGAAAGATGTTGTTGAAGCTACGGAAGGCTCGTTCGTATATGTCCGGTTTTATTCGTATTGGTCCGTATCGCATCTACGGGTGACCCATCCGTATCTGTCCGGTGTTATTCGTAAAGGTCCGTATCGGATCCGCAGAGTCTGTAACTGTCCGTATCGTATCCGTAGGGTCCGCAGGATCCGATTCCAAATTTTGAAAATTTTCAAAATTCAGGCGCGGACGAGTAAACCGTATTGATCCGTAACAAAAGGTAACTCAAGGCATTCATCCGCATTTATCCATATATAATCCGTATCTAATCCGTATCTTATCCGTATCTAATCCGTATATAAACCTATCATTCCGCAGCCCACCCCAAGTTGTGGACTGATACGGTTTCACGCAGATCGTTATCTTCACTTACGGTTAGTTACGGGTCTCGTTCGGAGTGTTTTTACGGACTCTTACCGTCAGATACGTTTCTATACGGATAACTTAAACTCCAGTATTGACAGATACGTATTGGTGAGGATAATTGCGAATAGCTAATCTGACCGGGGCGTTAGTCCGTAACAATACGCAGTACGAGACCCGTAACTAACCGTAACAATCCGCATGAAACCGTATCTGTCCACAAATTTTGGGTGGACCGCGGAACGATAGGTCGAGATACGGATTAAAAGTATACTCCCATACTATTTTTCACCATCTTTAAAATAATCAATATGACTAATTTCGTTAGATAATATATAATCATATGTAAATCCATTGTAAAAGTTCAGAAAAAGTGATTCAGTTTGATGCAGTTTTAAATTAAAATAAAGTATTGAGATTGAAAATGTAAATGAACACAATCTTCAGCCAATAGCAGAGTCGATACAACGCCTTACAGTCATATGACGATACCTTGGTATTTTTCTTATTCGTACACGCGCTAGTGACGTCAGAGCAAATTAATTCTGTCCAATGAGGCGATTTCGATAGCGGACCGCGATTTTACAAAATTTATTTTATTTCTTGAAATAAAGATACTTCTCACAAAAAATGCTCTTAATAGTTATTGTCAAATGTATAAATGGGCCATTTCGGAGTTACTGTATAAATATTACACGAAATAGTTTTTGTAATAAAAAACAAGGGCGTAAATCTTTAAATACGGATTAGATACAGATGAATGCGGATAAATGCATTCAGTTACGGATCATTATGGTGAACTCGTCCGCGCCTGAATATCTAAATTTTTCAAAATTTGTGGGCATATCCTGCGGACCTTGCGGATACTATACGGATACGATACGGATTCGATATGGAGAGAGACCACGCCCACAAGTTGTGTGGATTTAAAGTCCGCAACTATCCACCCAATCCGTAATGTGTGTGTGTGACTGGGGCATTAGACAGTTTTCATTCTTTTTGCCAGTTATCTGGCACAGTATATGCTCATCAACCCACATTTTGTCACCAATCATGAAGGTTGAACTGATTTTCAAAACAATATGTGTTTAGGCGATTTTATAACTGATAGGAATATGGAGACTTTAATAGAACACGCATGCAATCATTTGTATGCAAATAAACTCAGCCGTCGCATCAGTGTATTTGTGTCCACAACTTGCATATGTAATATCGGCCTTTGGGCCTGGTAAATAGTATGGTGAAAAGATGCCGTGGCGTTTGGTACATGTCTATGATTTCCCACCATTTTTACAAAGGGAAACAACTTTTGTGACTTTCTTTTTTGCTTCCTCGAACGACGTAGCTCTCCCGAAGTGCGGTCTACTCTTAAAGTTAAAATGCTGCTGAAGGACTCTGGCACAGGAACAACAAATCCTTTGCTTTATTAAAAAGAAAATTAGAAACTTAAAGTTCATTACTTATTCATCCTTAGAAACTGTTGAAGTATTTCGAAACATCAAAAGATTTTTTTTTCTTTAGCATTATGCACACGAAGCCTTAGGAGCACCGGATGTATGAAGTTTCCGGATTGTCCGTACGTGCGACAATACTTAAGCATGTCGTTCAGTCCGAATATTAAGTATATTTTTATTAAAGCTGCTTTTCGGAAAATATATTTCTTGATTACCATTCTAGGTAAAGGGGTCATACTTGGTATGACATTTACCTGGATTAAAATCTTTCCATCTTTTCTACCTATCCCAAGAGGCATGTCCCAGGGTGGGACCAAAGTCTACAGCTGTGTTACAGAAAAATTTGCTCATACTGATTACATGCATTTGCTGTGTTAACGTTAATAATAATGCTTGAATTTCAAGGGAAAACTTTCGTAATGGCGCCATACATGTAACAGTGTAACGTGACGTCACGTAACGTTATTTTGGCAAATTTCAATAGATACCAGTGTGTTTAAAACTGCCATAACATCCTTAAAAATCAAGATAACTTCAAACGATTTTAACCTTTTTGTTCTATAATGCCATGCGCATTCAGATAACAGAAAACCTAAAATTCGATTTTTTATGTCATAAGGTCGATTTCTATCTGGACGGGCTCATATAATAGTGTTGATTGAAGTTAAAAGTTAAATGTTAATAATTAATAAAAGTTCGACTCGTCAGTTGATTATGAATATATTAGATATTATTGGTTGAAGTCGAAAGAAAATAGTTTGGACATTAATACATATTATAATGAGATGTTGAAGTTAAATGTTAATAGTTAAAGGTTCGATTCGTCAGTTGATTATATATATAACGTCAAAACACGATGTTCCTTTTAAATAGATAAAAACGAAATCTCAAATAAGAATAATAATGATGTTCATTTGAATCAAAGGAAAATCGTTTGAATATCAATACATATATAATAATGGTGTTGAAGTTAAATGTTAATAATCAAAAGTTCGACTCGTTAGTCGACTGAATATCAATGTAATTATGATAATGGTGTTGATCTGAAGTTGGATGTTCATTATTGAATAAAAGTTTTCGACTCGTCAGTTCACTGAATATCAATGTAATTATAATAATAGTGTTGATTTAAATTTGGATGTTGATTGTTGAATAAAGGTTCGACTTGTCAGTCGACTAAATATCAATGTAATTATAATAATAGTGTTAATTTGAAGTTAGATGTTGCATAAAGGTTTGACTTGTCGGTTGATTATAATATAACAAAGATTACGATACCCCTTTTAAATAAATGAAAACGACATTCAAGAATTGATATATATTAATGATATTGGTTTAAATCGAATGAAAATAGTTTGAATTATCAAGTTCGACTTAGCATTTGATTTATGATTATAAAACAATAATATGATGTCTCTTTTAAATAAATGAAAATGGTTTGAATTATTTATATATTATAATAATACGTTATCATTTTCAATTAAATGAAAACGGGTCTTCGATTCATCATTTGATTTTATTATATATTACAACAAATAATGTCGACAGAAAATCTTTTATGTATATATTTATCCAACTTATTTTAAGTTGGTTTTATTGCTGTAACAGCATTAGAATTGGAATTTGAATTTTTAAAGGGCGAATATGTTGTTACAATGATGTATTCGAAGATGGTTTTCCGAAAGACAATCTGTCGATTTTATTACAAAATCAGTTGAAATTTTTAACAAATTTAAAAACGGCTATTTATGATTATGAAAAAAGTAAAATTTATACTTTGAATGATGTTGTATCTTTATGTTCGAAACTGAACATTCCTTTATATCACATATTTATTTCGAAGTATTATCTTCAAGAAAATATGTCTTCGATATATATTAAAAAACTTATTACGAATCAACAAATCATCAAAGAGATCCACCTTTCTCGTTGTTTGAAACATGACATTTCGAATTTGACGAAAATGTTGAATTATAAACATGGAAATGGTAACTTTTTGATTCTTAATACGGTTTTAAATAGATTTGCGACTAAACCGATTTATTTGAAAAGATTCAAATGGTTATTAGATGGTTTGATCAAATCGGATCATTTTTTAGAATATTTTTTGATTTTGAACGAAACCATCAATATTTTTTCTTCCAAAGAAATCATATATGCATCTGATGAATTTTTTGTTCATGAAAATATAATCAGAGCTGTAATCAAAGCGTTTCAAATATTAACCGAAGAGTTATCATTACATTTGAAAATGCAGTTGACAGTTGTTAGAATAACAGCAATGTGGTTCAAAGTATCTTTATCCGGTAATAATGATGCGTCGATTGTGAATGACAATATATCATATAATTTATTAACAATATCGATTAATGTTGTTTTGCGACTCATTTCAAAATATCATTCGAATAAAAATCCAAATTTGATTTATTTTATAAATAAATGCAATTCTCAAATCACAACTATTGATATAGAACAGTCGAAACAAAAATCGAATTACAAAATAATTTCAACAATACCCACTGACGAAGACAAATTAGATAAATTGTTATTAAAAAGAAAAAGACCATTCGACTATGAGAACGAGGATGTTCCTGTTACTAACAAAAGACGACATTTGAGCATTCAAACGTTTCATAAAACGCATGACAATTCTATAATTTCGTTTGTATCTGTTCAAAATAAACCTACATTGAATAGAAAAAGGTTTATGATTTCTACGAAATCAAAGTATCATTCGAATGCTTATCTTCATGGTTTACATTCTTATGGTATAAAACGTTAATTACCGATGAATCTCAATTGTTAATATATCATATCAATAATCAAGTGATTCATATACCAATGTACATAAAAGATAATGGAAAGTTTGTCAATGTCTATAAACAAAAAAGCTTAGTCAAAGGCATGATCATGAAAACCGATAATATGACCGTATCATTTTATAAGAACGCCAAAAAGAATAAATATTTCATGAGAGATGTAATATTTAGTATCAATATTGCTGGATATGCTGAGTCGCTGAGGTTGGGCTTGTTACAA
Source organism: Ctena decussata (assembly GCA_963989385.1). Lineage (NCBI taxonomy): Eukaryota > Metazoa > Mollusca > Bivalvia > Lucinida > Lucinidae > Ctena > Ctena decussata. The sequence goes on from OZ022508.1 coordinate 5,669,413, forward strand.
TTGAAACGAGTGGGGAAATATCATTTCACAAATGCTGGAAATTTAAGAGTATCTTATACGTGCGCAACAATAAGATCTCCGATGTCAGAACACACTTATCCATTATCATTCAGACCCAAATTGAAAGACAAACGATTTTGGTTTTTCAGAAAAATAGAAAATTTTCCTGTTGTTTGCGGCGGTCCTCCCGGTAAAGCCAATCTGATTCATAAAGGAGCGATATTATCAAGATGTAAAGATTCCACTAAAACAAACGATTGTTAAGTGATGGATATGAAGAAAATTGTGATTGTGATAGAATTAATTTTAGTGAAAGAAAAAATAATGATAAACAATCGATTAAAGGGATTTGTGGCTGTACAAAATCTTGTTGTGATGATCAAAGATTGGCCGTCACAACATCTTGTTTGAAAGATATAACTAACGTTGCAGAAAAGCCCTTTTTGAACAAATGGTCAAAAATCACATTTGATATGGAGAAAGCAAGAAGCGAATTGAATCTTTCATGCATTGATACGGGTATAAAATTGGGAACATTATTGTTTCCCGAGTTGTTGAAAACCAATTTAAATCCGATAAACTTAATCAACAATGATTTTTATGCGATTCAATCCAGACATTTGTTGGCGCAATGCGATGTATTTTCTTTGGTTAATTTAACATGCACTCATGGAAGTATAGCTCAAACAAGTCATCTGCCATTAGCATATGCCAGTAAAAAGAATATCTTGAATGAAGCCGCTATAAAATTTAGACCTCATTTTTTTAATAAATTGGAAACGATATTTGGAAGTGATGTTGGAGTTTCAGGAGAAACGTCAGATATATGTTGGCTTGGATTGTCAAACACACAATGGAAAGATTTTTGTAAATACAAAGGAAGAATAAAAAAATATACACTATCAGGATATAAATTGTTTCACATGGAAGAAGATTTGGAGCCTTTTGTTCAAAAACTCATGTTCTCAAGAAATTATCCGAAAAAAAAATTTTAAAAACAAACGATTCGTAACGAGATATTTGGATATGACTTTGACTCTATTTAATATTACGAAAACATTGGGAGACAAATTTTCTATTGGAGCATGGTATATTTATATGGCATATTTGATTTCCAGCGAGTATGTTCCAAATACAACAACATTCGACCCTTCCGTCGATTCCTTTGATATTACGACGCCATACACTTTGAAACGCGTTTTGAAGTACGCATTGACAGTTGAAAATCTACAAATAGAAGAAATAGAAGACACTTCACAAAATATAAAATCATCAATAATTTCATGGATGAATTCTGTACTAAATCCAAATCGATTCATATATTTTAAATCTTCCTAACAAAATAATTGATTATTGTAAAAAAATTTTAAACGGAGGCGTCAAAATATTTCAAACGTTTGGTCAAGCAGCCAACGAATTATATAACCGAAATGATACAGAATTCAATGAGGAAAAATGTATCGCCGAACAATATTCAAACCATACAAATTATGTGATTGAATTGAACGATGTCTCTTTGACAAAAGCCAGCGATACAAACAATATTGTGGAATCACAATTTTATAACATTTTCGAACATCATTTTTCGAACACCAATGAACAGCCATTTCTTGAATCGGACGAAACTTTGAATAAATTGAAAAATAATTTTTGCACGAAACTAAATGAATTGGGACGAAAACACAAAAAAGAAGAAACCATAAATGCTGTGAAGTCGAAACCATTTAAAATGATTTACAAACATTTCAGATAAAGATCACGACCTTATAATGATGATAATCGAAAGAAAAAGAAATATGGATTGGGAAATGTCATTGGAAAAAGAAGCATATTGAAAGATATATCCGACACAAATCCTGTTGCCTTCGGTTTAATAGGACATTTGAATTGGGCTTGTAATTCTCAAATGGTCGCGGCATTGAATGAACGGAAACAATTTGTATCTTCCACAGAATCAATTGATATTCTTGAAACACCAACAGTGAAGAATTTCATGTCGACAAAATTATCATACATCAAAGTCAAAGCTCCAACTTTAAAACGGTTTGAATCGAAAGCCTATTATTCTTATGTTCAAATACATTACATGGAAGAATTCAATGCACCATTTGCCAATGACAAAACGTTAAATAAACTTATAAGAAAACATGTGTTGAATGCGAGTACAAAAAGCTTTAAAATTTTTTCGATTATATTATTGACATCATGGACCGACACAACTTCAACTATCATGAAGTAATCACGTCAAATCAACCATTATTTGCATTTTCGTTAGATTTGGATTGTGACGATTTGCGGCTGTCATCTTAATTCCATTTAGCAGATCAAAAGGACATTTGGAAAATTCAAATAGAATTTTTTAATTTTTTGAAAGAAATAATTTGTGTTCATTTTAAACAGTGGTATGGAATCGAAGACATGAAAGAAACATCTGTATTTGCATATTACGTGAGCATACCCGACAACATAAAAAAATCGGACATTGTAAACAAAGGGATTCGTGGTCGTGTCATTTGGCGATCAAAAAAATACTGTTTGGATAATGTAAGAAGCGCTTACAATTTGACGAGGAATTTGGATAGATACGTCAAAGACATCTTATTGTTAGATTGTCATTCGTTTTTCGATTCGAATGTGTATAAAACAAATAACAGTCATAGTTTAATGCGATTGCCAATGTGCTTCAAAGAAAATGCGTCTCATGTTAGACGACCACTGATACCCATGATATGCGAACCATATATGACGTATATTCCATCATTTGGTTTAGTTCACCAAATGCATGCTTCATTTGACGAAGATAATGCTTCAGTTCTGACGATACCATCGAGTTCAAAAACTTACAGTTTCAGAGAATTAAATGAAAAAGCAATGGAATTGAAAAAACATTCGAAAGGATATAATGTTTTGGCTACGCAATCATTATATGATGAGCATTTAAGAGGTTTGCTTTTAAAGCATTTACCCGACATCAAACAATGTATTCAAAAACATATGATAAGCAACGCAAACACGATTGATGAAGCCATTACTCCCCATTCGATTCATCATATAAATGCGGGCGTTTATTGTTTAACAAATAAAGCATATTGTTGTTTTAATAAGGCCCATCGAGATTGGTCAACAAATCCCTGTTGTTATATGATTGTATGTCATGAACTTGACAAGTCGACGGTTGAATCGACCAGTCAATCGAATACTTCAACTCAACAATATACTTTGTCATGCGATATTCACGGATATTGTTTTGGCTGTGGCACCAAGTTTTTGGATATATTAATAAAAAGTATTAAATTTATATACATTGTGTATGTATATAATTTTAATAAAATGTATTAAATTTATCTGTTGTTGTATATAAAACGTCTTGTTCTCATTTCTTATCTTTCCGAACCTAACATTTGTACTGTACAGATGTTGTCGTTGCTCAATTGATCATTCGATTCATCATTTGATTATTATATATAACAATAATAACATTTGATTGTTATTGTTATATATAATGATTAGTTTGAATCAAATGAACAATTGTTTGGATAGTCTATTCGACTGATTGTTTTGGTTTTGTAATATAGACAAATCGACGATTGAATCGAACAATCAAATACTTCGACTCGACAATATACTTTATTATATTAATGGATATTGTTTTGGCGCCAAATAGGACTACTTATTTTTAATGAATACATAAATTTAATGAAATGTATTAAATTTATGTACCGTATATATAAAACGTGTTGTTTCGTTTTAATTTCTTTTCAGCCAAACATTTGTACCGTATAAATGTTGCGAATAAAGATCACGTCTTCGACTAATCATTTGATTATGATATAACAAACGTCCAAGACTTCGACTAATATTGGTTGAAGTCGAATGATAATAAACGAAGGTTCGACTTGTCAGTCGATTACAATATTTATTATCTATTCCGAAAAAGATAAAACATTTACGAATCAAATAATGATATTGGTTGAAGTCGAATGACGATTATCTGTTGATTTTAATATATATAACAACTTGATGCCCCTTTTAAAATGAAGGAAAACGAAATCTGTATATGGACTTCTGATATTTCCTTTTTGAATTATCATACATTACATATTATGAAATACTCAAAAAACAGAGATTGTTGAAGTGGAATAAAAATTCGACTCGTCAGTTGATTATAGATATTGGTTGGAGTCGAATGAAAATCGTTTAGACATCAATACATGTATTATAATGGTGTCAATGAAGATATTTACTAATAGTTAAATAAAATATTCGACTCGTCATTTGATTATAACACCATGCCCCTTTTAAAATAGAGGAAAACCAAATCTCCTACATATAATGATCGTTTGAGTTGAATAAATGAAGGAATCGACTCGTCAATTGATTATAAATGGTTGGAGTCGAATGAAAATAATTTGGACATCAATACATATATTATAATAGTGTGGATGAAGAATACTAATACTTAATAACGGTTCGACTCGTCAGTTGATTTATACTACTGATTCAAGTCGAATGAAAATCATTTCGACATCAATAAAGGTGTCAATGAACAATACTAATAGTTAAAAAATGTTCGACTCGTCAGTTGATTATATTATTGGTTGGAGTCGAATGAACATCATGTCCCTTTTAAAATAGGGGAAAACAAAGCCTCCTATATATATAATAATCGTTTAAGTCGAATGAAAATCATTCGGACATCAAGACATATTATAATAATGGTGTCGATGTCAACGAACAATACTAATAACTAATAAAGGTTCGACTCGTCAGTCGATTATAATATTTATCCAAGTCAAAGGAAAATCATTGGAACACCAAGACATGTTATAATATTGATGTCGACGAACAATACTAATAACTAATAAAGGTTCGACTCGTTAATCGATTATAATATTTATCCAAGTCGAAGGAAAATCATTGGAACACCAAGACATGTTATAATATTGATGTCGACGAACAATACTAATAACTAATAAAGGTTCGACTCGTTAATCGATTATAATATTTATCCAAGTCGAAGGAAAATCATTGGAACACCAAGACATGTTATAATATTGATGTCGACGAACAATACTAATAACTAATAAAGGTTCGACTCGTTAATCGATTATAATATTTATCCAAGTCGAAGGAAAATCATTGGAACACCAAGACATGTTATAATATTGATGTCGACGAACAATACTAATAACTAATAAAGGTTCGACTCGTTAATCGATTATAATATTTATCCAAGTCGAAGGAAAATCATTGGAACACCAAGACATGTTATAATATTGATGTCGACGAACAATACTAATAACTAATAAAGGTTCGACTCGTTAATCGATTATAATATTTATCCAAGTCGAAGGAAAATCATTGGAACACGAAGACATGTTATAATATGGATGTCGACGAACAATACTAATAACTAATAAAGGTTCGACTCGTTAATCGATTATAATATTTATCCAAGTCGAAGGAAAATCATTGGAACACCAAGACATGTTATAATATTGATGTCGACGAACAATACTAATAACTAATAAAGGTTCGACTCGTTAATCGATTATAATATTTATCCAAGTCGAAGGAAAATCATTGGAACACCAAGACATGTTATAATATTGATGTCGACGAACAATACTAATAACTAATAAAGCTTCGACTCGTTAATCGATTATAATATTTATCCAAGTCGAAGGAAAATCATTGGAACACCAAGACATGTTATTATATTGATGTCGACGAACAATACTAATAACTAATAAAGGTTCGACTCGATAATCGATTATAATATTTATCCAAGTCGAAGGAAAATCATTGGAACTTAAGATAATTTTCTGTTTTCTTTTTTTCGACTCACTCTTCGGATTTGCCTTTGAATTACCCAATAATAATATAACAGACAAAAAACAATTTAAAACTTTTATTTTTCAACTATCTCTTTGAATTATCATTCGACTCAACTCAATAACAAAAAAATATGAAAAAATACTCAAAAATCATTTTAAAACAAATAATACTGTTCTTGTCCTCTTCGACCCGTCTCTTTGGATTGTCATTCGACTAGTTTTATATCTATAAAATCCATAAAAATATAACAGTTTTTTTTTTATATCACAAACTACTCTCTTCGATTGTCTCTTCGATTGATTTATCTGTTCTCATTTTATCCTTCCAATATTCTCTCTCTCCCATCACACAGTCCGCAATCCGCGTCCGCCAGAAACAAAACAATCAAACCACACCCCCCCCCCCCAAAATAAAAATCAAATCCCACGCACAATCAAATCCCAGGCACAATCAAATCCTACACAAAATCAAACCCCCACCCCAAAATCAAACCGGAGCCACGTCATTAATAACAAAAAAACACATTCAAACTTAGTCTTTTTTTGCCACTAACCACATCATCTCCTCAGCCTTTGATTTTACCTTCCCTCCTTTCCCATTCCCCATTCCCTTCACATCCAAACATTCTGCCACTTAATCCTTTCGACTCACTCTTAAATTCCTTTGAACACTTCCCTTTTTCCCAAACAATCACCGTCTACGTTATTCAAAACCTTAAACGCCCAACGTCTCTTTTTTTAACGCTTTTCCCCCAACAATCAAAAAAAAATATAAAAAAACCACCTCCCCCTCACTGTCGCCTCATTAAACAACGCAAAAAAAATCACAAAAAAACGCACCTCGCCCTCACTGGTGATGTAGTTGAAAAGTCAAACTATTGATGAACAGTTAACGCCTCGTCGAACCACTGGTAGTGTTGTTGTAAAGTCAAACTGGTGGTGTTGTTGAAAAAGTCAAACTGTCGATTAACGGTTAACGCCTCGTCGAACAACACAAAAAAAATTTTTGAAAAAAAAACGCACCCCCGCGTCACTAGTTGTGTTTTTGAAAAGTGAAACTGTTGATTACCACTGCTGATGTTTTTTGAAAAGTGGAATAGCCAATGTTAATTTGATGGGGTTGTTGAAAAATGGAAATAGCCAATGTAAATTGACAATGTGAAAAATTTGTGAAAAAGCGATCGTGCCACGTCAAATTGTTTGATTTTGTTAGGCAAAAATGTATAAAGTCTTTGAACACGCAGTCGAATTTTTTTTTGATTTTAGTCTTGATCTTGCTGATCGCTATAATGAGCACCAAGCTCAGCCAAGGTGACCATGATGGAGTAATATTTTCTTGACCTGGCTATGTCGAAAACGGTGTGGTCGTCGAGGGTTCTCGCGTTTATGTTGACGTTGACGACGTCTTTGTCTCCTTTGAATCTCTTGTAGAGTTGGCAGAGGTAAGTGACGAGGACGTTGTCGCCCCTGGAAGCTGCTTCGTGGAGAATGGTCCTTCCGTTCTTGGCTTCTCTGATGTTGAGATCGGCTCCGCGAGTGAAGAGAATTTCGATGATTGCCAGCCTGTCTGATTGGGATGATAGGTCGACCGCGGTGGCCAAGTGGAGACAGCTGAGTCCTTCGTAGTTGAGGATTTTCACGGCTTCTTCGACTACCGAGGAGCTAGTTTGACAGGGCGGCAAGTCGTAGTTGTTTTCTTTCTGCTCCTTGTATCTGATGGGTTCGACGAGAGCTTTGACGGCCGCCAGATTGTGGGTTCTGCAGGCGAGATGGAGCGGCGTGTTTCCGCCGTGATCTCGCATGGTTATTTCGGCGCCCGCCACAACCAGTCGCCTGACGATATCCACCTGCTCGGTCAGAATTGCCAAATGGAGCGGAGTCTGCGAGAGTTTGTTGGTTCTGTTCAACCAAGACTGGTGCGGCGTCATGTCGATCAACTGCCGCGCTCTGTCCGTTAAGTTCTCGATCAAAGCCATGTGGAGAGCCGTGTCTCCGTCTTCGTCGCCCGCGTAGACTATGTTGGCATCGAGGCACGGTCTCGTACACTGTACCACGGAACCGGTTATGTCTATTCCGAAACCATTGTCTTCATCGGGGAAAAATTCTGCCAAATCGAACTTTAGACTGAGAATGTCAATGACGCTGTTGTTGTCTTCTGTATCTGTGAACATTATTATTATTGCTGCTTTTTTTGAGGATAATATATGAAATATGTGCCCATCTTTCTTGATATATAAAGGGATCATTTAGGGTTTTTTAAGGTGTTTTCCCAAATTGCTATTTTTAGCAACATGACTTTATTTAAAATGCGATGTTTTCTGCATTTCTTGTCATATACCATTATTATTCGTAACAACAATGAGCTATCCTGAACATTGTTCGAATTCTGAAAAGAAAGAAAAAAAAGAAGAAATCGACTATGAATTCTTACGTTTCACAAACATTACGAACAAGATCACGGAATACTTGTACAATTTTTCGCTTCGCTCTGTCGAAAAAAAGAAGCGAACACTTCCAATTGTTGATTGGGAAATCAGATTGAAAAACAGAGAGATCTAAGCGTTGGTTGAAAAAATGAACAAAGTGAGAAACAAGAGAAGGACTTTACTGGAGGGCAACATTAATACAGTAAAACAAATCGGAACGACGTCCAGATTAAAACACAAGAAAACTGGAAATGTGACTAACAAAACCAAAGGAATTATAAACCAAACCAAAGACGGAATCGACCAACAACAAACTTTTTAAATGGATGTTGATGTGTGTTTCAAGCGACAATCAGTATTACAATCTATTTACCGAATGGTGTATATATTTAAAATTAACTCTTTGTTACTTATTTTGTTTGATTTTGTTTATTTTATTATATCATATACATGTTTAAGTCGAAAAATAAAAAATGTAACAGTATTCGATTCTTTGTTTTGATTTTCACCGTTAAATAACCTTTTTCCACCGTTAAATAAGCTTTTCTACTTTACACGTTAATTTACCTAAAACCGGAAGTCGTCCTTTTTACCGCATTTGCCGTAATTTATTAATTTTCATTAAATTTAATACATGTTGATCGGAAAATGCGGTAAAAAGGGCGACCACACAAAAAAAGGCTATTTAACGATTCGAATGGGTTTTTTTAAACGTTAAATAGCATTTTTTCGGTGGTCGTCCTTTTTACCGCATGTTCCGACGAGTAGCTAAATTTTTTAAATTTAATTAATTTACGGTAAATGCGGTAAAAAGGACGGCATCCGGTTTACAACCGGAAGCCGTCCTCGCTTCTTCCAGTTCTATTTTAAGCAACAACTACGCTCATGGGCGTAGACAAAACCGATCGTTAAGTTACCTAAAATAACCGTTAAATTATTATCTTCCTCTTTGATTTGGTATATTAAATTTAATGAATTGTATTAAATAAAATAACAAGTTTTACAAGTTAGTTTATTCGAATTAACTTTCGGTTTTCTCTTTGACTCGATATACAAAATTTAATAAAATAAGTTAGTAAATTAGTTAGTTTGAATTATCTTTCGGTTCGCTCTTCGACTTGGTATTTTATTAAATACAATTCATTAAATTTATATAACAAGTTTACAAGTTAGTTAATTTGAATCAACTTTCGATTCTCTCTTTGACTTAGAATATAAAAATTAATAAAAAAATTTATAAGTTAGTAAATTAGTCAGTTTGAATTATCTTTCGATTGTCTGTTCGACTTGGTATTTTATTTAATACAATTCATTAAATTTATATAACAAGTTCACAAGTTAGTTTATTCGAATCGGCTTTCGATTTTCTCTTTGACTTGGCATATAAAAATTAATAAATAAAATTATGTTACCAAGTTAGTTAGTTTGAATTATCTTTCGATTGTCTCTTCGACTCGGTATATAAATTTAATGAATTGTATTAAATAAAATAACCGTTAAATTATCTTTTTCCTCTTTTGACTCGTTAAATTGCATTTTTTCGGTGGTCGTCCTTTTTACCGCATTTATCGAATGTTAGATATTAATTTAATGAATTGTATTAAATATATATACAATTATGTTGGGGGAAGTCGGACACTGTTGGAAAAAGCGGACAAGTTAAACCTTAAGTATCATAATTATATCCTTAAAAACACCATTATGCCAAACGAAGTTAACTCGGGGAATTCGGACACTGCAGGTAAAAGCGGACTATTTCCCTTGGGAAATCCGGACACAATAGGGTAAAAGCGGACAAAACAAACGTTAAGTAGTCTAATTTTATCATCATTATGCCAAATGAAGACGACAATCCTACATACGGTAAATGCGGTAGCATAGTTATGCCGAAATTATGCCGAGAGCATAATATCTTTCACAGGGTAATCCGGACATAGGATAAAAGCGGACAACCGTTAAATAGCATATTTTTTTTGCAAATCGTCAAACAAACACTGGATAAGGGGGCTGAGTAAAAGGGAAAACAAAGAACATATTTTTATTTGATTTGTTTATTTTTTGGGATTATATATGAAAGATATAAGATGTAAGAACATGTTATAAAACTGAACAAATATAATGAAACAAGATTAAAACAATGATTACAGGTCTATTATCTACTGTAAGAAAAATACAATTAGAAATGGTTCGACTTCTTCCTCGGCTTTTCCACTCCCTCCTCCCTCCATTTCTCTTCGATTTGATTATACAAAAAAAGGACAACACAAGTCTATTTAACTACTTAGGACAAAGACAACTAGAAATGAAAGACAAAAAGTCAAACCTCTGGTTCGACTTTCCTCTCCACTTCGTTCGGATGAGGTATATATATGAAGTTGAAAAGGAATATGAAAAGATGATTAATTTTAAACATTAAACACACACACATAATAGTTTGATTTACTAGTTTCTAAAGTAACATCACATTGTTCTGGTTCCTTGTATCTCGACATAAAACAAAAAAAATAAATTCATTTTCTTTTTTCTGGTAAAGCCGAACAGATATACAAATGTAATATAAAGTTTGTATATATTTGAATGTTCTACAAGTTTCCACCATTTGATTTTCTATTTCAGATTTCGAATTTGTCCCAAACAATATTCGCCTCATGATTGATCAGTGATAATTTGGGTCGTTTTATTGGACTGCATTTTTGAGTTTTTATGTTCTTTTCAATCCATTCAATTTGCTTAGCTTTCTGAGCCCATCTTAGTTGCATCGTTTGTTCTTCCAAATTTCGTAAACCGTGTCTCAGACATCTGTCGATATCCCAACCTTTTTCATTTCTGGCGTAGTAACTAAGACCTTTTCGGTTTGCTATCATCATTGGTATTTTAATGTCGGGTGATCTTTTTGCAACCCATAACGGTAGGATTTTACCTTCTTCCTTTATTCCAAATGCATTTAGAATTGCCCATTCAATTTCGGTTTTGTAAAAATAATTGTAGAAAGATTTCGTGCAAAGAACCATTAACATGCCAGAATGACAAAATAATTTGAAAAACAATCTTGCTTGTTTTTCAATTTTCTCTCTTTCTTCTGCTGTGAGTTCTTTCGTCTTTTCTTTCTTTCCATTTGCTTCTTCTACATCCATAGTATCATTCGACTGCTCATTTTGCGAATCCGACTCCGCAGTCTGAGAAGCCTTGATTTGCGATGCAGCAATCTCGTCTTCATCCTTTTCTTTCTGATCATGTTTGACGAGCAACGAATCCAAGAAAAATGGCTGAAATTCTGGGTCGTCGAATTTCTTTATAGTGTGCTTCGAGTCGACACGTTCAAAGTACTGTATAAATGTTTCTGCCTCCTTGGTATCATGTTCCCGATCATAAAGAAGCATTGTATCGCAGATGTCAACTTTTAATTCTTCAGGCAAACTGTCATAATGAGTCCTCAATAACTTGTCACTGTAACTTTCTGGAATTTCATTTTTATTAATTTTTGACTTGATTTTACTTGCTATCTCTGATGTAGTCATTTTTGTTTACAATACTTATTACTCTCTAAATATTCTTAGCAGCTTCACTAGATGTCATGAACGTTATTGAAATAATAATTGATATTCTAAGTCTTATATAGTCTTATATAGCCCTGTTAAGTGCATGTTAAACATTAAAAATATTGTTACGCTTGAAAAACGCTGAAAATTTTCAATACTTACATTTAATGGTTGTATTTATTGCTGACAAGATAAGGGATAATTAACGTACAGTCAAAGACTTAATCGAAAACGATGGCTTGCTGTATTACGAAATGTTTATCGGAAGCTAGTTTGTCGTCTCATAAAAGTGAAGTGTACGAAATGTCTGACGTTATATCTGGTGACAAATGGGTTGTAACAAATAAGAGATTCCCTTATCAATGGAGATATTGTTTTATGAACCTTTTGGATCGATTGTTGAATGGTCGAATCACAAGATGGTATAACAAAAAAACTGCCATATCGGAACCAGTCGAAGGATGGTTGGGAAGTCGTTCAAGAATAAATGAATTTCTAGAAAAAAGTAAAAGTCAAGAATCCAAAGACACAAAAGAACTTATATGTTTGGAAAAGGTTGAATCGACGACCGAATCAACTGAACGAACAACAAAACCGATTGAATTAGTTGGTACAACAGACAATTGTGACAACCTCGAAACTTCTATGTTGACAATTCATGAACAGAAAAGGGTTTATATTAGTTCGGATGATGACAACAGTTCGGATGGTATTTCGAATAATGGTTCGGATGATGGAAACAATCATCAGTTTGTTTAAAAACCGATAACTGATTTTGAAAGAAGTTTTTTTATGATATTTTTTTTTATTCCTGTTTATATCTGGTTATTCTTGTTTACAAAGAATGAAGTTGAAATCCCCATCGTGCCAAATGTTATTCTTTTATGTGCCAAATAACAAGTCAAAGAAAATAAACATCTGTTAGATTATATATATATACTTTATTTGTTTCAATATACAAACATGAAAATGGATTATAAAACAAACATATTACAACTACAAGTGCTGCTGAATGATAATAATAAATTTGACTTGCTCACAAAGTGCCATAGTCATTTAAAATTTCACTATATCACTTTGGAGCAGGTCAAATTCTATTATTCGAACGTAAAAGATCTTTGTGCGACTTGCTGAAAAACAAAGAGATATATGTATAACAAAAATATAGTTTTATAAAAAATAAAAAAGATAAACTATTCTCGTTGTCTTTGATTATTTGCATTTATGTGTTCCCGTACTTAAAAATGTCGTTTTCTTTCTTTGTGAACAGGTCAATTGATCCATATACTTATTTTCCGTTGTTTTTTCCTTAGAGGCGGAATAGGTTTTTTAAAATCAAAGTTTTTATTCAGTAAATATTCGCTGATGGTCTTCTTGTACTGATCATTTGACAAACCAATCAAGTCTTGCAATGCTTTCACAAAGTCGGTGAATTTACGTTCTTCATCTTCCACAATATTTTTATTGATCGAAAGAATATCCCAAGGGTCGAACGAATAGTACAGCGGTTTACATCTATGAAATAACCGAGGTGGCATGTTAGGACCAGTTTGCGACCATGGATTGGCACATTCGTAACACAGACAGTACAAATCACCGCATTTGACATAATAAACAGCAATTCTTGTTTTTTTGATTTTTTCGAATCCTGAGATAGTCAAATAGTCCGGCAAAATTGGAACGGCTGGGTTTACCATGTTTGGAAACCTTGAATGTCTGACAATATGTTTCAATGTGTTTCTATTTATTCTTGACCTGTCGGTTTTCGGTTCGAACATTTGTAAAACTTTTGCCACTGCGTTTTCTTGCTTTTTTGTCAGTTTATGTGAACTTCCATTTATCAGTCCCAACGAATCAAAGTCTTTAATAGTTGGATTTTTTAGGCTTTTATTATATGTTATGACGGCATTATCTGGCGATTCTATCGTCAACACATCGTCATAAAATGTTGTCAGATAAAATACATTTTCTTTGGCTCTCTTTATGTAAGCTTTTTTGTTGTAAGAAATGATACAGCACAACAATTTGGTATATGCTCTTTGATTTCTTACTTCGTCTCTTTTTTCCGTATCTCATTATTCAATATCCTTTGATTTTTTTCTTCCTCTGTTTCTTCCCCGAACATGAATTTCCTCTTTCTCACTCTCTGCATTTTTTATGTCCAATCTTTAAAAATATAATAAGTGCTTTATTTTCGTACAAGTGTTTATATATATACATTAAAGTACATTTATTTATTTTAATGAAATTGTTTAATTCGTTTTCTTGTTTAATTTCTATCCCCAAACTTGTCGCTTTGTCTCTGGAGAAAAGTCTATTTTTTATAGTATCCTAAATTGAGGCAACTTCCACAAACAAACTTGTCATACTTATTTTTTTCGTTACGTACTCGAGTCTTTCTTTCAATGAAAGGCTCATATTCGGACTTTTAATTCCTTCTGGGTGGTCGTAGTATCCAGGTTGAGCACCCTGCAATAATTTCATAGCTTCTTTCTCAAGAAATATTCCAGCACCACATCGGAAACAACGGAAAGGGACAACTATACTCTCTCCAGTCACACGACTCTGAAATGTCAAACTGAAATCCTTTTTTTCATGTTCGTCATCTTCTTCTTCTTCTTCTAAAACTGGAACATCTTCACCATAAAAATCTATGTCGGAACAATCCAAACATTGATACCTGTCGCTCACCATTTTTGTGGCAACAGTATTCAGAAGGTATGTTTTAATGTTAAATTGAAAAGGCAATTTGGTTTCTTGTTGCACGGTCAAATGGTTGAGACACTTGCCCAACTTGTATCTATTGAAACGACCTGTTAGTTCGAAAAACATACAGAATCGTTTCAAACATGAATGACATCTATGTTCTTCCACACCGCATGCATTATCTTCGCATCTTTCACATTTAGACATCTTTGTTTTGTTTGTCCTCTTCTCTTTTTTACAACGTTGTTAAACGAGAAATGCTTTTTAAAAAGTCAGTACTTTATCAATTGTTCATATTTTTATATTGATATAGTATATATTTAATGCTTCACGTTAAATTTATTGTTTATCTAGTCCCATTCGATTTGGTCGTCGACGCAACAATAATTTACAACATTAAATCTTTTGTTTTGGAACGATGCCAGCAAAATACACCGTTAAATCTTTGTTTTTTCTCATTTTACTTTCGATTTCATCGTTAATCTTAAGAAAACCATTTTCATTGGTTGATTTTCCACTCATACAACAACTATTTTCATTGGTTCGCTCTTCATCCCGCCAAAAAATCCAAGCATCCCATTGGATTACCGTTAAATATTTCAAAACGGCGTAAGGCCATGGTCTTTTTCGCTTTGAAAAAAAAATATATTATACACCAGGTAACCCAAATTTACTCGTAAATTTGGATTGTCGTTCTTGGAAAACCTAATATTTTTCTTCAGAATTTAACAGTGAGCATTTAAGATTTCTATTATTTTCCGACGAAATATGTTGAGCAATTACTTTTTATAACAAATGAATTCCACAAAACAAATCCAATATAATTGAAAAGATGATTTTGATCGTTATTTGTTTTTGCCAATTTAACGGTGTTGGGCGATAATCCTGACTGAACTTAGAAAGAATCGGAATCACAACATCTTTGTTAAAATTATTTACAGATACAACTATACAAACAAACTATCATTATTTAATGAATTTATATCAGGCGATGTTGCCAGATGAAATCGAACTAGACATTCCCTTTGTCACAGAGAATGATGTCAATTTGACTTTATTATATTTTATAATTTGTGAAAAGCTTGTGTTATCAGAAATTAGTAACTTATCATTTTGCAAAGGTCGACCATCGTGTTTGACGGATATTAAAGACTATTTGTTACAAATAAGTGGTTGCATTGAAGATGAATTGTCACAATATACAATTGCGAATCCAGTTTACTCGTATAATTTGAATAACATATTAGCTTACAAGTCAAAGAATAACGACTTTCACTTGAGAAGAATATTTATTTGTCTGTGTTGTTTTGATTCTATGGGAATAAGACCTATAGATTATTGGACAAATGAAACAATATTCAATGTCATTTCGTTTTCGAATACCATAAGAATTAAAAATTCAAAGATTTTGAATTTAACCGGATTAATTGTTAACAGTTACAAAAGTGACAATAGATATTCAATAGAAACGAATGAAGAAAAAATATTAGTTTGTAATTTTCACATTTCACAGCATTTGATTGATACTCGCAATAACAAAAAAGCAATTTTGATTAGAAACTACTATTGGTCTTTCGACACGGAAACAGGCTATTTTTTTGTTGATGCAATAGAACATAAAGACAAACCCATTTTATATAAATTGTCAACCGAAAATAATACAATTTATGATGTTAAAAAATATTTGTGTGGAAGTTCACTAAAATGTAGATTATTACTCAAAAATATTATTCCAACAGAAACTACGATATATAAATTATCAATAATAAAGTGGACAATCAACAAAAAACAAAAATAATCATGTCAGAAACAACGAACACCGAAACCAATAATGAAACGTTCTTTAAAGATATCAAGATGCATGAGAAAATAATTGCTGATTTAGATCCGAGTGAAAGACCTTTTGAAGTATATATACCAAATTCAACAATTCCGAATATATATAAAGATTACTTAGAACAACATAAAATGAATATACCATACGAAACTTGGAATATAAATAAAGCGGCAATTGTAAAACCGATGGAACTGGAAGACTTGTTGAAATTTACAGAAACATTAAAAAATGTTGAAAACAAAATTTCCGTTCCATTAGAAATATTCATTACACATGATTCGAGCTGGTTGGAAATGTATATTCACATTATCAATACGATAAACATTAAGAGAGTAACAATTTTTAAAAATGACAAAATCATTGGAGTATCTTATAATTTATATTTGGCAGTTAATCGTTTTCAAGTCAAACCCGTAGAACATAAACAATTGATTCCGAATTCCGAAATAATTCGAATGTCTGATGAAAATTGGTATAGAAAAATGTTCGACATCGAAGTCAAATATTGGCCAAAGAATAAAATAAAAGTTTTTTGTATACCAACAGTCGATTATAATTTTTTAAGTAATAAAGACATACTTCCAGGAAGTACAGTTGTGGATGTTGCAAATTGTAAATTTTGGCATTCACTAACTATCCCAAACAATCCAACATTACCACATGTTGAAATGTATGAACAAAAAGAATTCATGTCAATAAATATGTCTCATTTAGGGGGGGATGCCTCGTATATGTCCATGTATTACACCAAGAGATTCTCAGGGATTTTTTCGAATTTATTTTATAAACGTCGATCCTGTTGTGTTAAAAGGTTTTTTGGATTTCTTTTCGATTGATAGGGGTATTACTGATGATAACAAACATATATATGGAATGAATTCCGATATATATAGTGTGATAGCAATTGCAAATCCAAATGCTATTAGTGGTGGTTTCAATTGGCAACTACAAACAAATCAAGCATTATTAATTCAGTACATTTTATTAGGATTGATGGTCAATGCTAACTATTTTCTAGAAACCATACGTAAAAATGTATTAAATAAATTACCCTAAGCACAATTTAAAGAAATAAAAAATTGTTTAAAGGAATTGGAATTGACAAGCGAACAATTACAACGAATTGGTTTTGTTTAAAATAAAAAGTGAAACTAAACAAAAAAAACATGTGTGATATTAATAAAATCAAAGTGTATAGCTGTAAATATATTATTAGGAGATAATGTTATGTTTTCAAAATTGACAGATGAATGTTTCATTTGGTTTAATTATAAATATAGCCATAAATATTTAATCAGATTCGAACTACAAAAATCCGACAAATCGACAGCGATTAAAGAAGCCATAGCATTAGAAGATTATGATAAAGTAATAAAGTTACTTGGAAAATCGACATCAACAACAAGAATTACAAGTTCTCTCAATCAAGGTGTGATCATAGAAGGGAATATCGACGGAACGTATGATGTTTCTGTTGATGAAACAAAATTATACAAACCCTTATTTGTTGACGAGAACAAATTGTCAGAAATATTAGTTAATACTTTACATCCAACATTTAACTTGTTCAAAAAATATTATCTTAACCATAATAAATTCACAGATATTTTGATTTTTCAACCGTCAGTAACTTTGCCAACAAGTATACTTTTGGAAAATTTTGATTTCATTATTAACATTGATAAAGTTACAGCTATCGGATTGGTAAATGGCTTTTTGCAGTCAATGACATCTTCAATCAATGGAATAGATAATAATTTTAGGGTATATTACAGTAGAAGCAATCTTGAAACCTCGAATCAATATTTAAAGTATTTATCTACATGTATTGAATTGAATTCATTAGAATAAAAATAAGTCATAGCAAAAATCAAAATCGAACGATGTCTATTGTGAGCGATATTTTTGGAGACAGTACGTTATCCGAACAAATCGGAGATGATGTGGTGCCTTATAAAGATCGGCCAATATATGTACAGAGATACATTATAAGCATAACCAACCGACCGAGAAATCAAGAAGGATGTTGACTATATTGGAAATTTTTGAAACAACCACCTTCATCGAATTTTATGAATAATGTATTTCAAAGTGTTTCTAGACAGGAAGATATTAACTGTCTTTTGAGTAATAATAAAGAAAAATATGGTGGAGTCGAAGCTAACGTAAAAAATATGTATCGTCGAATGTTATACCTTGAAGCTTTTAAAGTGATACATGGCCCTGATGATCATACAGAAACACTTGGATTGAATAATGTAACACAACCAAACACTTTTATTAAACTTCATAGGGCCACTCAAGCTAAAATTTGTATGAATCTCAGACCATTTGGAGTTTCAAGTATTTTATGCGATGATACTGGCAGAATCGCTAAACCAGTTCAAGAATCACAAACGGCCAATATTTTAATTGCGGGTGCTGTCAGAGACGACAAAAATGCTTATGCGGTGAATGATACTTTGAGACTTCCAACAAGCCAAATAATTCCTTCGACTCCAGAAATACCAGCATTTTCAAAAGACAGTTTGGTTGGAAGTTTATATGCCGTTTTAACATCGAGTCACAAAATAGATGGCACGATAATTGTTCCAATGCCAAAATTAATGTTTAGTATTAAATTTATTGCTACAAAAAGTACATCAATACAAAAATATTGTTCTGCAAAATCATTGCCCTATATTCAATTGGGAACATTTGATTGTTTATCATTGACGAATAATAATTTTGATGAATATAATTATAAAGCATCGAATCATACAGAACAACATACTTATTTTCCAAATTTTGTATTTTCTCCCGATCAACAATGGACATTGCCGGGAAATGTTATACTATATTCAGGGGATATACATGAACATATTTTATTACATATGAAAGAAAATCAAGAAAAGCGAAAGGAGCCAAATCTAATCAGTCTTGACAACGAGGAAGAGTTTCTAACTGATAAAATTGGTGACTTTGGTCCATTTAGAAATTATCCGAAACAAAAATTTAAAAACAAACGATTCGTAACGAGATATTTGGATATGACTTTGACTCTATTTAATATTAAGAAAACATTGGGAGACAAATTTTCTATTGGAGCATGGTATATTTATATGGCATATTTGATTTCCAGCGAGTTTGTTCCAAATACAACAACATTCGACCCTTCCGTCGATTCCTTTGATATTACGACGCCATACACTTTGAAACGCGTTTTGAAGTACGCATTGACAGTTGAAAATCTACAAATAGAAGAAGTAGAAGACACTTCACAAAATATAAAATCATCAATAATTTCATGGATTAATTCTGTACTAAATCCAAATGAGTTCGATTCATATAATTTAAATCTTCCTAACAAAATAATTGATTATTGTAAAACAATTATAAACGGAGGCGTCAAAATATTTCAAACGTTTGGTCAAGCAGCCAACGAATTATATAACCGAAATGATACAGAATTCAATGAGGAAAAATGTATCGCCGAACAATATTCAAACCATACAAATTCTGTGATTGATTTGAACGATGTCTCTTTGACAAAAGCCAGCGATACAAACAATATTGTTGAATCACAATTTTATAACATTTTCGAACATCATTTTTCGAACACCAATGAACAGCCATTTCTTGAATCGGACGAAACTTTCAATAAATTGAAAAATAATTTTTGCACGAAACTAAATGAATTGGGACGAAAACACAAAAAAGAAGAAACCATAAATGCTGTGAAGTCGAAACCATTTAAAATGATTTACAAACATTTCAGAGAAAGATCACGACCTTATAATGATGACAATCG
Organism: Ctena decussata; assembly: GCA_963989385.1. Classification (NCBI taxonomy): domain Eukaryota; kingdom Metazoa; phylum Mollusca; class Bivalvia; order Lucinida; family Lucinidae; genus Ctena; species Ctena decussata. The sequence goes on from OZ022508.1 coordinate 5,689,548, forward strand.
AAAGAAAAAGAAATATGGATTGGGAAATGTCATTGGAAAAAGAAGCATATTGAAAGATATATCCGACACAAATCCTGTTGCCTTCGGTTTAATAGGACATTTGAATTGGGCTTGTAATTCTCAAATGGTCGCGGCATTGAATGAACGGAAACAATTGTATCTTCCACAGAATCAATTGATATTCTTGAAACACCAACAGTGAAGAATTTCATGTCGACAAAATTATCATACATCAAAGTCAAAGCTCCAACTTTAAAACGGTTTGAATCGAAAGCCTATTATTCTTATGTTCAAATACATGACATGGAAGAATTCAATGCACCATTTGCCAATGACAAAACGTTAAATAAACTTATAAGAAAACATTTGTTGAATGCGAGTACAAAAAGCTTTAAAAAATATTTCGATTATATTATTGACATCATGGACCAACACAACTTCAACTATCATGAAGTAATCAAGTCAAATCAACCATTATTTGCATTTTCGTTAGATTTGGATTGTGACGATTTGCGGCTGTCATCCAAATTCCATTTAGCAGATCAAAAGGGCATTTGGAAAATTCAAATAGAATTTTTTAATTTTTTGAAAGAAATAATTTGTGTTCATTTTAAACAGTGGTATGGAATCGAAGACATGAAAGAAACATCTGTATTTGCATATTACGTGAGCATACCCGACAACATAAAAAAATCGGACATTGTAAACAAAAGGGATTCATGGTCGTGTCATTTGGCGATCAAAAAAAATACTGTTTGGATAATCTAAGAAGCGCTTACAATTTGACGAGGAATTTGGATAGTTACGTCAAAGACATGTTATTGTTAGATTGTCTTTCGTTTTTCGATTCGAATGTGTATAAAACAAATAACAGTCATAGTTTAATGCGATTGTCAATGTGCTTCAAAGAAAATGCGTCTCATGTTAGACGACCACTGATACCCATGATATGCCAACCATATATGACGTATATTCCATCATTTGGTTTAGTTCACCAAATGCATGCTTCATTTGACGAAGATAATGCTTCAGTTCTGACGATACCATCGAGTTCAAAAACTTACAGTTTCAGAGAATTAAATGAAAAAGCAATGGAATTGAAAAAACATTCGAAAGGATATAATGTTTTGGCTACGCAATCAGTATATGATGAGCATTTAAGAGGTTTGCTTTTGAAGCATTTACCCGACATCAAACAATGTATTCAAAAACATATGATAAGCAACACAAACACGATTGATGAAGCCATTACTCCCCATTCGATTCATTATATAAATGCGGGCGTTTATTGTTTAACAAATAAAGCATATTGTTGTTTTAATAAGGCCCATCGAGATTGGTCAACAAATCCCTGTTGTTATATGATTGTATGTCATGAACTTGACAAGTTGACAAGGCGACGGTTGAATCGACCAGTCAATCGAATACTTCAACTCAACAATATACTTTGTCATGCGATATTCACGGATACTGTTTTGGCTGTGGCACCAAGTATTTGGATTGCTTATTATTATAAACGAATAGAAAATATTAATAAAAAGTATTAAATTTATATACATTGTGTATGTATATAATTTTAATAAAATGTATTAAATTTATCTGTTGTTGTATATAAAACGTCTTGTTCTCATTTCTTATCTTTCCGAACCTAACATTTGTACTGTACAGATGTTGTCTTTGCTCAATTGATCATTCGATTCATCATTTGATTATTATATATAACAATAATAACATTTGATTGTTATTGTTATATATAATGATTAGTTTGAATCAAATGAACAATTGTTTGGATAGTCTATTCGACTGATTGTTTTGGTTTTGTAATATAGACAAATCGACGATTGGATCGAACCATCAAATACTTCGACTCGACAATATACTTTATTATATTAATGGATATTGTTTTGGCGCCAAATAGGACTACTTATTTTTAATGAATACATAAATTTAATGAAATGTATTAAATTTATGTACCGTATATATAAAACGTGTTGTTTCGTTTTAATTTCTTTTCAGCCAAACATTTGTACCGTACAAATGTTGCGAATAAAGATCACGTCTTCGACTAATCATTTGATTATGATATAACAAACGTCCAAGACTTCGACTAATATTGGTTGAAGTCGAATGATAATAAACGAAGGTTCGACTTGTCAGTCGATTACAATATTTATTATCTATTCCGAAAAAGATAAAACATTTACGAATCAAATAATGATATTGGTTGAAGTCAAATGACGATTATCTGTTGATTTTAATATATATAACAACACGATGCCCCTTTTAAAATGAAGGAAAACGAAATCTGTATATGGACTTCTGATATTTCCTTTTTGAATTATCATACATTACATATTATGAAATACTCAATAAACAGAGATTGTTGAAGTGGAATAAAAATTCGACTCGTCAGTTGATTATAGATATTGGTTGGAGGCGAATGAAAATCGTTTAGACATCAATACATGTATTATAATGGTGTCAATGAAGATATTTACTAATAGTTAAATAAAAGATTCGACTCGTCATTTGATTATAACACCATGCCCCTTTCAAAATAGAGGAAAACCAAATCTCCTACATATAATGATCGTTTGAGTTGAATAAATGAAGGAATCGACTCGTCAATTGATTATAAATGGTTGGAGTCGAATGAAAATCATTTGGACATCAATACATATATTATAATAGTGTCGATGAAGAATACTAATACTTAATAACGGTTCGACTCGTCAGTTGATTTATACTACTGATTCAAGTCGAATGAAAATCATTTCGACATCAATAAAGGTGTCAATGAACAATACTAATAGTTAATAAATGTTCGACTCGTCAGTTGATTATATTATTGGTTGGAGTCGAATGAACATCATGTCCCTTTTAAAATAGGGGAAAACAAAGTCTCCTATATATATAATACTCGTTTAAGTCGAATGAAAATCATTCGGACATCAAGACATATTATAATAATGGTGTCGATGTCAACGAACAATACTAATAACTAATAAAGGTTCGACTCGTCAGTCGATTATAATATTTATCCAAGTCGAAGGAAAATCATTGGAACACCAAGACATGTTATAATATTCATGTCGACGAACAATACTAATAACTAATAAAGGTTCGACTCGTTAATCGATTATAATATTTATCCAAGTCGAAGGAAAATCATTGGAACACCAAGACATGTTATAATATTGATGTCGACGAACAATACTAATAGCTAATAAAGGTTCGACTCGTTAATCGATTATAATATTTATCCAAGTCGAAGGAAAATCATTGGAACACCAAGACATGTTATAATATTCATGTCGACGAACAATACTAATAACTAATAAAGGTTCGACTCGTTAATCGATTATAATATTTATCCAAGTCGAAGGAAAATCATTGGAACACCAAGACATGTTATAATATTGATGTCGACGAACAATACTAATAACTAATAAAGGTTCGACTCGTTAATCGATTATAATTTTTATCCAAGTCGAAGGAAAATCATTGGAACACCAAGACATGTTATAATATTGATGTCGACGAACAATACTAATAACTAATAAAGGTTCGACTCGTTAATCGATTATAATATTTATCCAAGTCGAAGGAAAATCATTGGAACACCAAGACATGTTATAATATTGATGTCGACGAACAATACTAATAACTAATAAAGGTTCGACTCGTTAATCGATTATAATATTTATCCAAGTCGAAGGATTATCATTGGAACACCAAGACATGTTATAATATTGATGTCGACGAACAATACTAATAACTAATAAAGGTTCGACCCGATAATCGATTATAATATTTATCCAAGTCGAAGGAAAATCATTGGAACTTAAAATAATTTTCGGTTTTCTTTTTTTCGACTCACTCTTCGGATTTGCCTTTGAATTACACAATAATAATATAACAGACAAAAAACAATTTAAAACTTTTATTTTTCAACTGTCTCTTCGAATTATCATTCGACTCAACTCAATAACAAAAAATATGAAAAAATACTCAAAAATCATTATAAAACAAATAATACTGTTCTTGTCCTCTTCGACCCGTCTCTTTGGATTGTCATTCGACTAGTTTTATATCTATAAAATCCATAAAAATATAACAGTTTTTTTTTATATAACAAACTACTCTCTTCGATTGTCTCTTCGATTGATTTATCTCTTCTGATTTTATCCTTCCAATATTCTCTCTCTCTCTCCCATCACACAGTCCGCAATCCGCGTCCGCCAGAAACAAAACAATCAAACCACACCCCCCAAAATAAAAATCAAATCCCACGCACAATCAAATCCCAGGCACAATCAAATCCTACACAAAATCAAACCCCACCCCAAAATCAAACCGGAGCCACGTCATTGATAACAAAAAAACACATTCAAACTTAGTCTTTTTTTGCCACTAACCACATCATCTCCTCAGCCTTTGATTTTACCTTCCCTCCTTTCCCATTCCCCATTCCCTTCACATCCAAACATTCTGCCACTTAATCCTTTCGACTCACTCTTAAATTCCTTTGAACACTTCCCTTTTTCCCAAACAATCACCGTCTACGTTATTCAAAACCTTAAACTCCCAACGTCTCTTTTTTTAACGCTTTTCCCCCAACAATCAAAAAAAAAATATAAAAAAAAACCACCTCCCCCTCACTGTCGCCTCATTAAACAACGCAAAAAAAAAATCACAAAAAAACGCACCTCGCCCTCACTGGTGATGTAGTTGAAAAGTCAAACTATTGATGAACGGTTAACGCCTCGTCGAACAACACAAAAATTTTTTTGAAAAAAACGCACCCCCGCGTCACTAGTTGTGTTTTTTAAAAGTGAAACTGTTGATTACCACTGCTGATGTTTTTTGAAAAGTGGAATAGCCAATGTTAATTTGATGGGGTTGTTGAAAAATGGAAATAGCCAATGTAAATTGACAATGTGAAAAATTTGTGAAAAAGCGATCGTGCCACGTCAAATTGTTTGATTTTGTTAGGCAAAAATGTATAAAGTCTTTGAACACGCAGTCGAATTTTTTTTGATTTTAGTCTTGATCTTGCTGATCGCTATAATGAGCACCAAGCTCAGCCAAGGTGACCATGATGGAGTAATATTTTCTTGACCTGGCTATGTCGAAAACGGTGTGGTCGTCGAAGGTTCTCGCGTTTATGTTGACGTTGACGACGTCTTTGTCTCCTTTGAATCTCTTGTAGAGTTGGCAGAGGTAAGTGACGAGGACGTTGTCGCCCCTGGGAGCTGCTTCGTGGAGAATGGTCCTTCCGTTCTTGGCTTCTCTGATGTTGAGATCGGCGCCGCGAGTGAAGAGAATTTCGACGATTGCAAGCCTGTCTGATTGGGATGATAGGTCGACCGCGGTGGCCAAGTGGAGACAGCTGAGTCCTTCGTAGTTGAGGATTTTCACGGCTTCTTCGACTACCGAGGAGCTAGTTTGACAGGGCGGCAAGTCGTAGTTGTTTTCTTTCTGCTCCTCGTATCTGATGGGTTCGACGAGAGCTTTGACGGCCGCCAGATTGTGGGTTCTGCAAGCGAGATGGAGCGGCGTGTTTCCGCCGTGATCTCTCATGGTTATTTCGGCGCCCGCCACAACCAGTCGCCTGACGATATCCACCTGCTCCGTCAGAATTGCCAAATGGAGCGGAGTCTGCGAGAGTTTGTTGGTTCTGTTCAACCAAAGTAAAAAGTATGCAAAGACCAGGAACTGAAACAATCAAAATCCAAATCCAGCCCTCAAACCATAGTTGGAAACAACTAAGATTACAAATAATCAAGATACAGAGAACATATGGCCAACCGAGTGAGCAGCTTGTTCCCAAAAGTTGGCCACTCAGCAACCCAAACCGAACCAAAAATAATAAGAACATACATAAGGTAAAACATCACAGAAACTCTGACACCAAAAACAGGCAACAGAGAACCACAACAGAACTACCGCCTTGGAACGGTCAGTAATGAATTACTGGGGGGCTTAAATCGATTTTACAGGCCCAACCTCACCCTCAGTTTCTGAAGTGGTACAAAACATTTAGTTGGTCGTTCGGTTCGCATGATAACCCTCTAACTCGTCAATGAATCATCACGGTAAACACATAAATCAAATTTCAACACCATGAAGAAGCAAAGACGAGGACTCAACAGATACAACGGGCCGTCTGACAGGTGGAGATCCCTGTCCTGCCAAACAACCCCACTGGAAATCTGAAGACTGGTGCGGCGTCATGTCGATCAACTGCCGCGCCCTGTCCGTTAAGTTCTCGATCAAAGCCATGTGGAGAGCCGTGTCTCCGTCTTCGTCGCCCGCGTAGACTATGTTGGCATCGAGGCACGGTCTCCTACACTGTACCACGGAACCGGTTATGTCTATTCCGAAACCATTGTCTTCATCGGGGAAAAATTCTGCCGAATCGAACTTTAGACTGAGAATGTCAATGACGCTGTTGTTGTCTTCTGTATCTGTGAACATTATTATTATTGCTGCTTTTTTTTTGAGGATAATATATGAAATATGTGCCCATCTTTCTTGATATATAAAGGGATCATTTAGGGTTTTTTAAGGTGTTTTCCAAAATTGCTATTTTTAGCAACATGACTTTATTTAAAATGCGATGTTTTCTGCATTTCATGTCATATACCATTATTATTCGTAACAACAATGAGCTATCCTGAACATTGTTCGAATTCTGAAAAGAAAGAAAAAAAAGAAGAAATCGACTATGAATTCTTACGTTTCACAAACATTACGAACAAGATCACGGAATACTTGTACAATTTTTCGCTTCGCTCTGTCGAAAAAAAGAAGCGAACACTTCCAATTGTTGATTGGGAAATCAGATTGAAAAACAGAGAGATCCAAGCGTTGGTTGAAAAAATGAACAAAGTGAGAAACAAGAGAAGGACTTTACTGGAGGGCAACATTAATACAGTAAAACAAATCGGAACGACGTCCAGATTAAAACACAAGAAAACTGGAAATGTGACTAACAAAACGAAAGGAATTATAAACCAAACCAAAGAGAGAATCGACCAACAACAAACTTTTTAAATGGATGTTGATGTGTGTTTCAAGCGACAATCAGTATTACAATCTATTTACCGAATGGTGTATATATTTAAAATTAACTCTTTGTTACTTATTTTGTTTGATTTTGTTTATTTTATTATATCATATACATGTTTAAGTCGAAAAATAAAAAATGTAACAGTATTCGATTCTTTGTTTTGATTTTCACCGTTAAATAACCTTTTTCCACCGTTAAATAAGCTTTTCTACTTTACACGTTAAGTTACCTAAAACCGGAAGTCGTCCTTTTTACCGCATTTGCCGTAATTTATTAATTTTCATTAAATTTAATACATGTTGATCGGAAAATGCGGTAAAAAGGGCGACCACACGAAAAAAGGCTATTTAACGATTCGAATGGTTTTTTTAAACGTTAAATAGCATTTTTTCGGTGGTCGTCCTTTTTACCGCATGTTCCGACGAGTAGCTAAATTTATTAAATTTAATAAATTTACGGTAAATGCGGTAAAAAGGACGGCATCCGGTTTACAACCGGAAGCCGTCCTCGCTTCTTCCGGTTCTATTTTAAGCAACAACTACGCTTATGGGCGTAGACAAAACCGATCGTTAAGTTACCTAAAATAACCGTTAAATTATTATCTTCCTCTTTGATTTGGCATATTAAATTTAATGAATTGTATTAAATAAAATAACAAGTTTTACAAGTTAGTTTATTCGAATTAACTTTCGGTTTTCTCTTTGACTCGATATACAAAATTTAATAAAATAAGTTAGTAAATTAGTTAGTTTGAATTATCTTTCGGTTCGCCCTTCGACTTGGTATTTTATTAAATACAATTCATTAAATTTATATAACAAGTTTACAAGTTAGTTAATTTGAATCAACTTTCGATTCTCTCTTTGTCTTAGAATATAAAAATTAATAAAAAAATTTATAAGTTAGTAAATTAGTCAGTTTGAATTATCTTTCGATTGTCTGTTCAACTTGGTATTTTATTTAATACAATTCATTAAATTTATATAACAAGTTCACAAGTTAGTTTATTCGAATCGGCTTTCGATTTTCTCTTTGACTTGGCATATAAAAATTAATAAATAAAATTATGTTACCAAGTTAGTTAGTTTGAATTATCTTTCGATTGTCTCTTCGACTCGGTATATAAATTTAATGAATTGTATTAAATAAAATAACCGTTAAATTATCTTTTTCCTCTTTTGACTCGTTAAATTGCATTTTTTCGGTGGTCGTCCTTTTTACCGCATTTACTGAATGTTAGATATTAATTTAATGAATTGTATTAAATATATATACAATTATGTTGGGGGAAGTCGGACACTGTTGGAAAAAGCGGACAAGTTAAACCTTAAGTATCATAATTATATCCTTAAAAACACCATTATGCCAAACGAAGTTAACTCGGGGAATTCGGACACTGCAGGTAAAAACGGACTATTTCCCTTGGGGAAATCCGGACACAATAGGGTAAAAGCGGACAAAACAAACGTTAAGTAGTCTAATTTTATCATCATTATGCCAAATGAAGACGACAATCCTACATACGGTAAATGCGGTAGCATAATTATGCCGAAATTATGCCGAGAGCATAATATCTTTCACAGGGTAATCCGGACATAGGATAAAAGCGGACAACCGTTAAATAGCATATTTTTTTGCAAATCGTCAAACAAACACTGGATAAGGGGGCTGAGTAAAAGGGAAAACAAAGAACATATTTTTATTTGATTTGTTTATTTTTTGGGATTATATATGAAAGATATAAGATGTAAGAACATGTTATAAAACTGAACAAATATAATGAAACAAGATTAAAACAATGATTACAGGTCTATTATCTACTGTAAGAAAAATACAATTAGAAATGGTTCGACTTCTTCCTCGGCTTTTCCACTCCCTCCTCCCTCCATTTCTCTTCGATTTGATTATACAAAAAAGGACAACACAAGTCTATTTAACTACTTAGGACAAAGACAACTAGAAATGAAAGACAAAAAGTCAAACCTCTGGTTCGACTTTCCTCTCCACTTCGTTCGGATGAGGTATATATATGAAGTTGAAAAGGAATATGAAAAGATGATTAATTTTAAACATTAAACACACACACATAATAGTTTGATTTACTAGTTTCTAAAGTAACATCACATTGTTCTGGTTCCTTGTATCTCGACATAAAACAAAAAAATAAATTCATTTTCTTTTTTCTGGTAAAGCCGAACAGATATACAAATGTAATATAAAGTTTGTATATATTTGAATGTTCTACAAGTTTCCACCATTTGATTTTCTATTTCAGATTTCGAATTTGTCCCAAACAATATTCGCCTCATGATTGATCAGTGATAATTTGGGTCGTTTTATTGGACTGCATTTTTGAGTTTTTATGTTCTTTTCAATCCATTCAATTTGCTTAGCTTTCTGAGCCAATCTTAGTTGCATCGTTTGTTCTTCCAAATTTCGTAAACCGTGTCTCAGACATCTGTCGATATCCCAACCTTTTTCATTTCTGGCGTAGTAACTAAGACCTTTTCGGTTTGCTATCATCATTGGTATTTTAATGTCGGGTGATCTTTTTGCAACCCATAACGGTAGGATTTTACCTTCTTCCTTTATTCCAAATGCATTTAGAATTGCCCATTCAATTTCGGTTTTGTAAAAATAATTGTAGAAAGATTTCGTTCAAAGAACCATTAACATGCCAGAATGACAAAATAATTTGAAAAACAATCTTGCTTGTTTTTCAATTTTCTCTCTTTCTTCTGCTGTGAGTTCTTTCGTCTTTTCTTTCTTTCCATTTGCTTCTTCTACATCCATAGTATCATTCGACTGCTCATTTTGCGAATCCGACTCCGCAGTCTGAGAAGCCTCGATTTGCGATGCAGCAATCTCGTCTTAATCCTTTTCTTTCTGATCATGTTTGACGAGCAACGAATCCAAGAAAAATGGCTGAAATTCTGGGTCGTCGAATTTCTTTATAGTGTGCTTCGAGTCGACACGTTCAAAGTACTGTATAAATGTTTCTGCCTCCTTGGTATCATGTTCCCGATCATAAAGAAGCATTGTATCGCAGATGTCAACTTTTAATTCCTCAGGCAAACTGTCATAATGAGTCCTCAATAACTTGTCACTGTAACTTTCTGGAATTTCATTTTTATTAATTTTTGACTTGATTTTACTTGCTATCTCTGATGTAGTCATTTTTGTTTACAATACTTATTACTCTCTAAATATTCTTAGCAGCTTCACTAGAGGTCATGAACGTTATTGAAATAATAATTGATATTCTAAGTCTTATATAGTCTTATATAGCCCTGTTAAGTGCATGTTAAACATTAAAAATATTGTTACGCTTGAAAAACGCTGAAAATTTTCAATACTTACATTTAATGGTTGTATTTATTGCTGACAAGATAAGGGATAATTAACGTACAGTCAAAGACTTAATCGAAAACGATGGCTTGCTGTATTACGAAATGTTTATCGGAAGCTAGTTTGTCGTCTCATAAAAGTGAAGTGTACGAAATGTCTGACGTTATATCTGGTGACAAATGGGTTGTAACAAATAAGAGATTCCCTTATCAATGGAGATATTGTGTTATGAACCTTTTGGATCGATTGTTGAATGGTCGAATCACAAGATGGTATAACAAAAAAACTGCCATATCGGAACCAGTCGAAGGATGGTTGGGAAGTCGTTCAAGAATGAATGAATTTCTAGAAAAAAGTAAAAGTCAAGAATCCAAAGACACAAAAGAACTTATATGTTTGGAAAAGGTTGAATCGACGACCGAATCAACTGAACGAACAACAAAACCGATTGAATTAGTCGGTACAACAGACAATTGTGACAACCTCGAAACTTCTATGTTGACAATTCATGAACAGAAAAGGGTTTATATTAGTTCGGATGATGACAACAGTTCGGATGGTATTTCGAATAATGGTTCGGATGATGGAAACAATCATCAGTTTGTTTAAAAACCGATAACTGATTTTGAAAGAAGTTTTTTTATGATATTTTTTTTTATTCCTGTTTATATCTGGTTATTCTTGTTTACAAAGAATGAAGTTGAAATCCCCATCGTGCCAAATGTTATTCTTTTATGTGCCAAATAACAAGTCAAAGAAAATAAACATCTGTTAGATTATATATATATACTTTATTTGTTTCAATATACAAACATGAAAATGGATTATAAAACAAACATATTACAACTACAAGTGCTGTTGAATGATAATAATAAATTTGACTTGCTCACAAAGTGCCATAGTCATTTAAAATTTCACTATATCACTTTGGAGCAGGTTAAATTCTATTATTCGAACGTAAAAGATCTTTGTGCGACTTGCTGAAAAACAAAGAGATATATGTATAACAAAAATATAGTTTTATAAAAAATAAAAAAAAATAAACTATTCTCGTTGTCTTTGATTATTTGCATTTATGTGTTCCCGTACTTAAAAATGTCGTTTTCTTTCTTTGTTAACAGGTCAATTGATCCATATACTTATTTTCCGTTGTTTTTTCCTTGGAGGCGGAATAGGTTTTTTAAAATCAAAGTTTTTATTCAGTAAATATTCGCTGATGGTCTTCTTGTACTGATCATTTGACAAACCAATCAAGTCTTGCAATGCTTTCACAAAGTCGGTGAATTTACGTTCTTCATCTTCCACAATATTCTTATTGATCGAAAGAATATCCCAAGGGTCGAACGAATAGTACAGCGGTTTACATCTATGAAATAACCGAGGTGGCATGTTAGGACCAGTTTGCGACCATGGATTGGCACATTCGTAACACAGACAGTACAAATCACCGCATTTGACATAATAAACAGCAATGCTTGTTTTTTTGATTTTTTCGAATCCTGAGATAGTCAAATAGTCCGGCAAAATTGGAACGGCTGGGTTTACCATGTTTGATAACCTTGAATGTCTGACAATATGTTTCAATGTGTTTCTATTTATTCTTGACCTGTCGGTTTTCGGTTCGAACATTTGTAAAACTTTTGCCACTGCGTTTTCTTGCTTTTTAGTCAGTTTATGTGAACTTCCATTTATCAGTCCCAACGAATCAAAGTCTTTAATAGTTGGATTTTTTAGGCTTTTATTATATGTTATGACGGCATTATCTGGCGATTCTATCGTCAACACATCGTCATAAAATGTTGTCAGATAAAATACATTTTCTTTGGCTCTCTTTATGTAAGCTTTTTTTGTTGTAAGAAATGATACAGCACAACAATTTGGTATATGCTCTTTGATTTCTTACTTCGTCTCTTTTTTTCCGTATCTCATTATTCAATATCCTTCGATTTTTTTCTTCCTCTGTTTCTTCCCCGAACATGAATTTCCTCTTTCTCACTCTCTGCATTTTTTATGTCCAATCTTTAAAAATATAATAAGTGCTTTATTTTCGTACAAGTGTTTATATATATACATTAAAGTACATTTATTTATTTTAATGAAATTGTTTAATTCGTTTTCTTGTTTAATTTCTATCCCCAAACTTGTCGCTTTGTCTCTGGAGAAAAGTCTATTTTTTATAGTATCCTAAATTGAGGCAACTTCCACAAACAAACTTGTCATACTTGCTTATTTTTTTCGTTACGTACTCGAGTCTTTCTTTCAATGAAAGGCTCATATTCGGACTTTCAATTCCTTCTGGGTGGTCGTAGTATCCTGGTTGAGCACCCTGCAATAATTTCATAGCTTCTTTCTCAAGAAATATTCCAGCACCACATCGGAAACAACGGAAAGGGACAACTATACTCTCTCCAGTCACACGACTCTGAAATGTCAAACTGAAATCCTTTTTTTCATGTTCGTCATCTTCTTCTTCTTCTTCTAAAACTGGAACATCTTCACCATAAAAATCTATGTCGGAACAATCCAAACATTGATACCTGTCGCTCACCATTTTTGTGGCAACAGTATTCAGAAGGTATGTTTTAATGTTAAATTGAAAAGGCAATTTGGTTTCTTGTTGCATGGTCAAATGGTTGAGACCCTTGCCCAACTTGTATCTATTGAAACGACCTGTTAGTTCGAAAAACATACAGAATCGTTTCAAACATGAATGACATCTATGTTCTTCCACACCGCATGCATTATCTTCGCATCTTTCACATTTAGACATCTTTTTTTTTTGTTTTGTTTGTCCTCTTCTCTTTTTTACAACGTTGTTAAACGAGAAATGCTTTTTAAAAAGTCAGTACTTTATCAATTGTTCATATGTTTATATTGCTATAGTATATATTTAATGCTTCACGTTAAAATTTATTGTTTATCTAGTCCCATTTGATTTGGTCGTCGACGCAACAATAATTTACAACATTAAATCTTTTGTTTTGGAACGATGCCAGCAAAATACACCGTTAAATCTTTGTTTTTTCTCATTTTACTTTCGATTTCATCGTTAATCTTAAGAAAACTATTTTCATTGGTTCGCTCTTCATCCCGCCAAAAAATACCAGCATCCCATTGGATTACCGTTAAATATTTCAAAACGGCGTAAGGCCATGGTCTTTTTCGCTTTGAAAAAAAAAATATATTATACACCAAGTAACCCAAATTTACTCGTAAATTTGGATTGTCGTTCTTGGAAAACCTAATATTTTTCTTCAGAATTTAACAGTGAGCATTTAAGAATTCTATTATTTTCCGACGAAATATGTTGAGCAATTACTTTTTATAACAAATGAATTCCACAAAACAAATCCAATATAATTGAAAAGATGATTTTGATCGTTATTTGTTTTTGCCAATTTAACGGTGTTGGGCGATAATCCTGACTGAACTTAGAAAGAATCGGAATCACAACATCTTTGTTAAAATTATTTACAGATACAACTATACAAACAAACTATCATTATTTAATGAATTTATATCAGCCGATGTTGCCAGATGAAATCGAACAAGACATTCCCTTTGTCACAGAGAATGATGTCAATTTGACTTTATTGTATTTTATAATTTGTGAAAAGCTTGTGTTATCAGAAATTAGTAACTTATCATTTTGCAAAGGTCGACCATCGTGTTTGACGGATATTAAAGACTATTTGTTACAAATAAGTGGTTGCATTGAAGATGAATTGTCACAATATACAATTGCGAATCCAGTTTACTCGTATAATTTGAATAACATATTAGCTTACAAGTCAAAGAATAACGACTTTCACTTGAGAAGAATATTTATTTGTCTGTGTTGTTTTGATTCTATGGGAATAAGACCTATAGATTATTGGACAAATGAAACAATATTCAATGCCATTTCGTTTTCGAATACCATAAGAATTAAAAATTCAAAGATTTTGAATTTAACCGGATTAATTGTTAACAGTTACAAAAGTGACAATAGATATTCAATAGAAACGAATGAAGAAAAAATATTAGTTTGTAATTTTCACATTTCACAGCATTTGATTGATACTCGCAATAACAAAAAAGCAATTTTGATTAGAAACTACTATTGGTCTTTCGACACGGAAACAGGCTATTTTTTGTTGATTCAAAAGAACATAAAGACAAACCCATTTTATATAAACTGTCAACCGAAAATAATACAATTTATGTTGTTAAAAAATATTTGTGTGGAAGTTCACTAAAATGTAGATTATTACTCAAAAATATTATTCCAACAGAAACTACGATATATAAATTATCAATAATAAAGTGGACAATCAACAAAGAACAAATATAATCATGTCAGAAACAACGAACACCGAAACCAATAATGAAACGTTCTTTAAAGATATCTAGATGCATGAGAAAATAATTGCTGATTTAGATCCGAGTGAAAGACCTTTTGAAGTATATATACCAAATTCAACAATTCCGAATATATATAAAGATTACTTAGAACAACATAAAATGAATATACCATACGAAACTTGGAATATAAATAAAGCGGCAATTGTAAAACCGATGGAACTGGAAGACTTGTTGAAATTTACAGAAACATTAAAAAATGTTGAAAACAAAATTTCCGTTCCATTAGAAATATTCATTACACATGATGCGAGCTGGTTGGAAATGTATATTCACATTATCAATACGATAAACATTAAGAGAGTAACAATTTTTAAAATGACAAAATCATTGGAGTATCTTATAATTTATATTTGGCAGTTAATCGTTTTCAAGTCAAACCCGTAGAACATAAACAATTGATTCCGAATTCCGAAATAATTCGAATGTCTGATGAAAATTGGTGTAGAAAAATGTTCGACATCGAAGTCAAATATTGGCCAAAGAATAAAATAAAAGTTTTTTGTATACCAACAGTCGATTATAATTTTTTAAGTAATAAAGACATACTTCCAGGAAGTACAGTTGTGGATGTTGCAAATTGTAAATTTTGGCATTCACTAACTATCCCAAACAATCCAACATTACCACATGTTCAAATGTATGAACAAAAAGAATTCATGTCAATAAACAATAAATATGTCTCATTTAGGGGGGGGGGGATGCCTCGTATATGTCCATGTATTACACCAAGAGATTCTCAGGGATTTTTTCGAATTATTTTATAAACGTCGATCCTGTTGTGTTAAAAGGTTTTTTGGATTTCTTTTCGATTGATAGGGGTATTACTGATGATAACAAACATATATATGGAATGAATTCCGATATATATAGTGTGATAGCAATTGCAAATCCAAATGCTATTAGTGGTGGTTTCAATTGGCAACTACAAACAAATCAAGCATTATTAATTCAGTACATTTTATTAGGATTGATGGTCAATGCTAACTATTTTCTAGAAACCATACGTAAAAATGTATTAAATAAATTACCCTCAGCACAATTTAAAGAAATAAAAAATTGTTTAAAGGAATTGGAATTGACAAGCGAACAATTACAACGAATCGGTTTTGTTTAAAATAAAAAGTGAAACTAAACAAAAAAACATGTGTGATATTAATAAATCAAAGTGTATAGCTGTAAATATATTATTAGGAGATAATGTTATGTTTTCAAAATTGACAGATGAATGTTTCATTTGGTTTAATTATAAATATAGCCATAAATATTTAATCAGATTCGAACTACAAAAATCCGACAAATCGACAGCGATTAAAGAAGCCATAGCATTAGAAGATTATGATAAAGTAATAAAGTTTCTTGGAAAATCGACATCAACAACAAGAATTACAAGTTCTCTCAATCAAGGTGTGATCATAGAAGGGAATATCGACGGAACGTATGATGTTTCTGTTGATGAAACAAAATTATACAAACCCTTATTTGTTGACGAGAACAAATTGTCAGAAATATTAGTTAATACTTTACATCCAACATTTAACTTGTTCAAAAAATATTATCTTAACCATAATAAATTCACAGATATTTTGATTTTTCAACCGTCAGTAACTTTGCGAACAAGTATACTTTTGGAAAATTTTGATTTCATTATTAACATTGATAAAGTTACAGCTATCGGATTGGTAAATGGCTTTTTACAGTCAATGACATCTTCAATCAATGGAATAGATAATAATTTTAGGGTATATTACAGTAGAAGCAATCTTGAAACCTCGAATCAATATTTAAAGTATTTATCTACATGTATTGAATTGAATTCATTAGAATAAAAATAAGTCATAGCAAAAATCAAAATCGAACGATGTCTATTGTGAGCGATATTTTTGGAGACAGTACGTTATCCGAACAAATCGGAGATGATGTGGTGCCTTATAAAGATCGGCCAATATATGTACAGAGATACATTATAAGCATAACCAACCGACCGAGAAATCAAGAAGGAGGTTTACTATATTGGAAATTTTTGAAACAACCACCTTCATCGAATTTTATGAATAATGTATTTCAAAGTGTTTTTAGACAGGTAGATATTAACCGGCTTTTGAGTAATAATAAAGAAAAATATGGTGGAGTCGAAGCTAACGTAAAAAATATGTATCGTAGAATGTTATACCTTGAAGCTTTTAAAGTGATACATGGCCCTGATGATCATACAGAAACACTTGGATTGAATAATGTAACACAACCAAACACTTTTATTAAACTTCATAGGGCCACTCAAGCTAAGATTTGTATGAATCTCAGACCATTTGGAGTTTCAAGTATTTTATGCGATGATACTGGCAGAATCGCTAAACCAGTTCAAGAATCACAAACGGCCAATATTTTAATTGCGGGTGCTGTCAGAGACGACAAAAATGCTTATGCGGTGAATGATACTTTGAGACTTCCAACAAGCCAAATAATTCCTTCGACTCCAGAAATACCAGCATTTTCAAAAGACAGTTTGGTTGGAAGTTTATATGCCGTTTTAACATCGAGTCACAAAATGGATGGCACGATAATTGTTCCAATGCCAAAATTAATGTTTAGTATTAAATTTATTGCTACAAAAAGTACATCAAAACAAAAATATTGTTCTGCAAAATAATTGCCCTATATTCAATTGGGAACATTTGATTGTTTATCATTGACGAATAATAATTTAGATGAATATAATTATAAAGCATCGAATCATACAGAACAACATACTTATTTTCCAAATTTTGTATTTTCTCCCGATCAACAATGGACATTGCCGGGAAATGTTATACTATATTCAGGGGATATACATGAACATATTTTATTACATATGAAAGAAAATCAAGAAAAGCGAAAGGAGCCAAATCTAATCAGTCTTGACAACGAGGAAGAGTTTCTAACTGATAAAATTGGTGACTTTGGTCCATTTGTAAATGGTCATATCTGTTATGGTGCAAATGATTCCTATATGTCATTCGTATTTATTTTAAACACACCCGACAAAGATATTATACCCGATTCTTTCCTAAAAAGATCTTTCATTGATGATCAACTTGAAGAAACAGGAGCGGATCTAATATCAGTTTAAATGAGGAAATGTTTATTTCAAATTTGCATAATTGTTCTTTTAGTTTATATTTCGATGATTCTTGTTTGGATTTCTCAAACAAAGATTCAACACTAACTGAAAATATAGGATATGATCAAATATTTGGAAAGATTCATTTTTTTAGATGAATTTACGGATATTTGTAAAACACATTATGTTTCATATATTTGAGAAAAATTAGTCAACGAATCATTAGTGGATCGACGAAAAAGAAAAAATTTACATTTATACAACCCGTATACCTTAAAAAATCAATGCGATGATGATCCGAAAGATGTATTTATTGATGACGACAACTTATTTGATTTTGCCACCACAGTAAATAATGAGACGGATGAATTTAAAGAATTATACATCGAAATGTGTAATAAAAAGAAATATGACATTCAAACGAGATTGCAAGAATTAAATCCTTATCAAACATGTTTAAAAACGGTATATGGGCTTTCTCCTTTCACCGTATTTGAATCTTATCAACGATCAATTATTTTTAATATATTGTTCTTCAGAATAGTTAGCGATCGAGGATATTCTTGTTTGGAAAGATTCATTTTCGCTTTATCAAATAGATATTTCGGATTTGCGTTAAATCAAATATCTTTCATCATGACCATGTATTCTAAAAGACACAGTTTATCAATAATTCAAAGAGGAATGGGGAAAACAACAGTACAAGTACTCATTGCTGCAGCAATGATGTTGTGTTTGGAAGATTTGAGAATTTTATTAATTGCTCAATCAAGAAATATGGTGACAACAACTCACAATGAAGTCAAACATTTGGTTCAGAAACACTGTGATTCTCATAATAACTTATTGACAACTCCAATAGATTCATTACATTTATACGCAAATTGGAATAAAGCCGGGTCGAATTCCATGACGAATACTGATGACACAATCTCAGAAAAATTCACAGCTGTGAAAGAAGGTTCTTACGCCTATGTTAATAAACTTCATTGTGTGTCGGCTACTAAAGACGCTTCTTTACGTGGAAAAGATTGTCATGTGGTTTTCACAGATGAAGCTTTTAGTATTCCACGCAATAATCACGCTACCATTTTAGCCATGGCTCATCGTTTGCAGTGTCAAATCGTTTATTTGTCGAGTCCTCTTCATCATAATCCGGTTTTACATTTAAACGCAATCGTCGATTTACATGAAAACAATGATATCAATTTGTACAGAATGACTTTTTTTGTACGAAAAAAGAACATCAGAAATTCATTTCATCACAAAGAGCTTGTCCGAATTTAGAATTCTACATTCCACCTTTTATAACATATTCGGAAGACAATCGTTTGATTACAGACGTTATGACATCTGGTGGTCAAAACGACGAAGACAATTCTCCTTATTATGCAACACAGTTAGCATCAGCAAAAGCGTCGGCTTATCAACAAGAATTGGGTGTTATTAAAAAGGTGGATTTGGTTCGAGCATTGCAAGAAAGAAATCCTTTGACTTACGACGGAATGGAAAATATGGTATTTAAAGTGGGGTTCTTTGACTTTTTGAAACAAAGATCTGCATATGTTGATATTTCGAAAATCGATTTCAAAATTAAACAGCGAATGTTATTGGACCTCAAATACAAAGACAAAGTGGAACGACGTCGATATAGCAATTTATTAAATCATATAGATTTATTCGTATACGTCGATCCCTGTTATAATGCCAATACACAATCTGGAATTGGATTATGTTGTATTACAAAACCAAAGCTTGATGACAGAATGAATAGTAAAAGCAAAAGATTACTTGTGACTTACATGAGTCATAAGTGTTTAGCTTTGTCGGATATGCCGAAAGTGGCTGAGAAAGTCACAGTTATGATTCAAGAATGTATTGAAGCAAAAAGATTATTATTTTCTTTGCCAAAGGTTTTGAATTTCTTTATAGCCATAGAAAATAATTCCGCACAAGCTTGTGTTGCGCAAATTCATGAAAAATTAAAATCTTTGGTAATTCATACTGCCGAATCATTTAAATATCATATGTATGTGTACATGACAAATCGAGAGAAAAGACGAAACAAAATATTGTTTGGATATAATTTGGGATGCGACAAAAGCACTATCTTTTCAGTTGGAATCAATATGTCGAACAATAAAAACATTTTCTTTTCAAGTTTGATTGGATCGTACAATACTTCCAGTTCATCCGACACAAAATCGACGACCATTATCAGTCATTTAATGTATGAATGTACCAATTTGAGATTCAACAAACTTAAAAGATCTTATTCGGGGAAAATCACTAGACAAACTTCAGATGATTTGGTTACAGCTTATTTATTATCAATAATGCTTTGCAAATCATATTCGGATGATACTGTAAATTTTAAAACTCAATTTCTTGTGTATCCATGGATAAAAGTTGAAATCGGTGGATATCCATCAACAGCGGATTCGGAAACCGATTAAAATGGATTTTAATTTGAAAGCAGTTGCCAAGTCGAATACATGTTGGATTTCGAAATTATTTTTTGTAACGAATTAAATACCGAATCCGGAATATCTAACAGTGATTGGATAGAATCATTACGGAAAAGAATATCTATTTTTTCCCTCTGGTGTCGTGGTGACAGATCAGGATTAGATGTATGTATCCATCGTTTTGTTCCTAAATATAAAATGGTCAATAATAATGGATACAAGCAATTTTCTTGCGAGTGTAGATATGCTCTGACAATATACTTACTGTCAAAATTTAAACCGTTAAAGTGACTCAAAATCACTGGTCTATCGTGTTCAAGCATTTGTATGAACTTTTCAACAATATCGCTTTGATTGGTACAAATTTCCAATCGCGTTCTAATTTTATTTCCATCAACGAACTCAGTATGACCAGTCATTAATTTTACCAATTTTTCTTGTTCTATTGGTACGTCGACAAATCCAGGAGGACAATTATCTGAAAAGTATTCGTCTTCAACACCATAAAAATCGGGCATTTTTGATGTGAAATATACAGACGAAACCATTTTGTTCATCCCAATATAATTCACATATGATATAGCGACAATTTCATCCGTTGACGAACCATCATTCTGTTTCCGTACGACCGTTTCAATATCAAAACAAGAATGACGAAGGCTCGATGAAAATTCTTTCATATATGTGTGTGTCAATTGCGGTTTCCATAGTGCAGATTATATTTTATTTACATCCTTTGAGATCAGAGGATAGATTCTGAGCAATCTAAAATTTGAGATCGATTTAGGCTATTATTCTAGATCATCGTCTTTTATATTATTTGGATCCTTTTGAAATTAATCAGTCTTTGAATTGACTGCCCAATTAAAATTAAGAAATTACAGTATGTTTTTTTCTGGTTTCGTCACCAGATATTGTCAGGGTCACTGACGAGGCTTTATTAGCCGAAACTACGTAGTCTGGCCCATATTCCTGTTTCTGTATATATTCTCTGCTCTTGAAGGAACTTTTTTAGATTTTAATTGTACCTCACTGCAGCTGGTGTTGTGCCGTGTGGCGGCCGTAAAACGTCTCCCCGTACATCATCCATAGTGCAGATTATATTTTATTTACATCCTTTGAGATCAGAGGATAGATTCTGAGCAATCTAAAATTTGAGATCGATTTAGACTATTATTCTAGATCATCGTCTTTTATATTATTTGGATCCTTTTGAAATTAATCAGCCTTTGAATTGACTGCCCAATTAAAATTAAGAAATTACAGTATGCTTTTTTCTGGTTTCGTCACCAGATATTGTCAGGGTCACTGACGAGGCTTTATTAGCCGAAACTACGTAGTCTGGCCCATATTCCTGTTTCTGTATATATTCTCTGCTCTTGAAGGAACTTTTTTAGATTTTAATTGAAAGGTAGGTCTTCTGTTTCACCGTAATAAAAATATTCTTCGTCAACCCATTTTCCATTCGTGATTTTGATTTCTGGCATATTTGTTTCTACATTAATTTTAATGTTCGATGACAACTGACCAAAATCCAAAACATTATTGTCCGCAAATAAATTTTGTTCATCATCGTCGTCGGATAAACATTTTGCGCAGTCTCTACATAACACTTCCGATTTCTTATTCAAAATATTTGATTTGATATCTTTGTGATTTTTGCAATAATTGCCGGCAAAGGAGCATTTCTCAACAAACTCGTCAAGTAACAAGTGGTGATTATCATACAATGACTTCTCCGATCCATTTGGTTTTGCGAGAAAATCATTATCGTATGGACCGTATTGTTTGCAAAAATCAATCGCTTCTTGTTCTGAATTAAAAGACAGTTTTTTGAAATTACATTCTTCACGCTCATTTGTGGAAATATTGAAAGCCCCATCGTCAACAATATGAAATCTATGTGGTCCATCAACATGTTTTTCATAAATTGTATATTTTGGATTTACGCAAATACAAGCCCAAGTCACAGATGTATTCTAAGAACCATTTGGTAAAATTGGATAAGCTAACAATAAAATGCTATCTATAATGGGCCAATCATTTTCAGATAATTTATTTTCTAATGCTCTGGTAATAATCAAATGTAAATAGGGATTCGATTCGACTATATGATACAAGTTTGATTTTGCAGCAATTAAATTCAAACTAAAAGGCAACCGTCTATAGACAAATCCAAGTTTCTCTGACATATTTCAATTTTATAGTATGTACAATAGGGAAGTAAATAAAAAGAAAACATGAGAAGTTCAGATTTTATAATAACATGAACAAAAACATTTAATATGTAAAGATTAATTTTAAAACAAAACATTTATGTATATATACAGGAGAATAAAGTTATTTTACATATCACATTGAGATTTTTTTGAAACGATTTACATCATTAAATTCAACCGACCAGATGCTAAAACTTCTTGTTTACTTGTAGTTCGGTTTTTATTTTTTTTTTTTTTTTTGTTTTTTTCATTTCATGTTTTTCTTCAATCATTTGTGGTTCAGATTGTTGAATTTGCAACTGATTCTGTTTTTTATTTGTAACATCAATTTCCGACGATGATGTTGAAAATTCAGAATTGGGAGGCTTTATAGTCTTCAATGTGTGATCTGTTTTTTGATTTCTCGCCAAAAGTTTTCTATTTTGAAGACAGAGTTGAATTAAATCATGTTTGTATAATGATGATTTTCTTTGAAAATCAAAATTAAATATCGCTGAAATACAAGATCCCATAATGACATCCACTGTCGATGAAATTATTTCTGATGAAAGTCAAATATATTCCTGTTTGATGGTTCCATACAATGCTGACAACATTGAAACGGCAACATCTATTTTATTTTGTTTCTTATACAATGTTACTTTGAACACAAATATAATCAAATGTATTGATAATAAAACTCCATTTATTTTACAATGTAAAGTCTTCAACAAACACACAGTTTCAGGAGAAACGTCAGATATATGTTGGCTTGGATTGTCAAAAACACAATGGAAAGATTTTTGTAAATACAAAGGAAGAATCAAAAAATATACACTATCAGGATATAAATTGTTTCACATGGAAGAAGATTTTTTCGAGCCCTTTGTTCAAAAACTCATGTTCTCAAGAAATTATCCGAAAAAAATTTAAAAACAAACGATTCGTAACGAGATATTTGGATATGACTTTGACTCTATTTAATATTAAGAAAACATTGGGAGACAAATTTTCTTTTGGAGCATGGTATATTTATATGGCATATTTGATTTCCAGCGAGTATGTTCCAAATACAACAACATTCGACCCTTCCGTCGATTCCTTTGATATTACGACGCCATACACTTTGAAACGCGTTTTGAAGTACGTATTGACAGTTGAAAATCTACAAATAGAAGAAATAGAAGACACTTCACAAAATATAAAATCATCAATAATTTCATGGATTAATTCTGTACTAAATCCAAATCGATTCATATATTTTAAATCTTCCTAACAAAATAATTGATTATTGTAAAAAAATTATAAACGGAGGCGTCAAAATATTTCAAACGTTTGGTCAAGCAGCCAACGAATTATATAACCGAAATGATACAGAATTCAATGAGGAAAAATGTATCGCCGAACAATATTCAAACCATACAAATTCTGTGATTGAATTGAACGATGTCTCTTTGACAAAAGCCAGCGATACAAACAATATTGTGGAATCACAATTTTATAACATTTTCGAACATCATTTTCGAACACCAATGAACAGCCATTTCTTGAATCGGACGAAACTTTGAATAAATTGAAAAATAATTTTTGCACGAAACTAAATGAATTGGGACGAAAACACAAAAAAGAAGAAACCATAAATGCTGTGAAGTCGAAACCATTTAAAATGATTTACAAACATTTCAGAGAAAGATCACGATCTTATAATGATGACAATCGAAAGAAAAAGAAATATGGATTGGGAAATGTCATTGGAAAAAGAAGCATATTGAAAGATATATCCGACACAAATCCTGTTGCCTTCGGTTTAATAGGACATTTGAATTGGGCTTGTAATTCTCAAATGGTCGCGGCATTGAATGAACGGAAACAATTTGTATCTTCCACAGAATCAATTGATATTCTTGAAACACCAACAGTGAAGAATTTCATGTCGACAAAATTATCATACATCAAAGTCAAAGCTCCAACTTTAAAACGGTTTGAATCGAAAGCCTATTATTCTTATGTTCAAATACATGACATGGAAGAATTCAATGCACCATTTGCCAATGACAAAACGTTAAATAAACTTATAAGAAAACATTTGTTGAATGCGAGTACAAAAAGCTTTAAAAAATATTTCGATTATATTATTGACATCATGGACCGACACAACTTCAACTATCATGAAGTAATCACGTCAAATCAACCATTATTTGCATTTTCGTTAGATTTGGATTGTGACGATTTGCGGCTGTCATCTAAATTCCATTTAGCAGATCAAAAGGACATTTGGAAAATTCAAATAGAATTTTTTAATTTTTTGACAGAAATAATTTGTGTTCATTTTAAACAGTGGTATGGAATCGAAGACATGAAAGAAACATCTGTATTTGCATATTACGTGAGCATACCCGACAACATAAAAAAATCGGACATTGTAAACAAAAGGGATTCGTGGTCGTGTCATTTGGCGATCAAAAAAATACTGTTTGGATAATGTAAGAAGCGCTTACAATTTGACGAGGAATTTGGATAGTTACGTCAAAGACATCTTATTGTTAGATTGTCATTCGTTTTTCGATTCGAATGTGTATAAAACAAATAACAGTCATAGTTTAATGCGATTGCCAATGTGCTTCAAAGAAAATGCGTCTCATGTTAGACGACCACTGATACCCATGATATGCGAACCATATATGACGTATATTCCATCATTTGGTTTAGTTCACCAAATGCATGCTTCATTTGATGAAGATAATGCTTCAGTTCTGACGATACCATCGAGTTCAAAAACTTACAGTTTCAGAGAATTAAATGAAAAAGCAATGGAATTGAAAAAACATTCGAAAGGATATAATGTTTTGGCTACGCAATCATTATATGATGAGCATTTAAGAGGAATGCTTTTAAAGCATTTACCCGACATCAAACAATGTATTCAAAAACATATGATAAGCAACGCAAACATGATTGATGAAGCCATTACTCCCCATTCGATTCATTATATAAATGCGGGCGTTTATTGTTTAACATATAAAGCATATTGTTGTTTTAATAAGGCCCATCGAGATTGGTCAACAAATCCCTGTTGTTATATGATTGTATGTCATGAACTTGACAGGTCGACGGTTGAATCGACCAGTCAATCGAATACTTCAACTCAACAATATACTTTGTCATGCGATATTCACGGATACTGTTTTGGCTGTGGCACCAAGTATTTGGATATATTAATAAAAAGTATTAAATTTATATACATTGTGTATGTATATAATTTTTATAAAATGTATTAAATTTATCTGTTGTTGTATATAAAACGTCTTGTTCTCATTTCTTATCTTTCCGAACCTAACATCTGTACTGTACAGATGTTGTCGTTGCTCAATTGATCATTCGATTCATCATTTGATTATTATATATAACAATAATAACATTTGCTTGTTATTGTTATATATAATGATTAGTTTGAATCAAATGAACAATTGTTTGGATAGTCTATTCGACTGATTGTTTTGGTTTTGTAATATAGACAAATCGACGATTGAATCGAACAATCAAATACTTCGACTCGACAATATACTTTATTATATTAATGGATATTGTTTTGGCGTCAAATAGGACTACTTATTTTTAATGAATACATAAATTTAATGAAATGTATTAAATTTATGTACCGTATATATAAAACGTGTTGTTTCGTTTTAATTTCTTTTCAGCCAAACATTTGTACCGTACAAATGTTGCGAATAAAGATCACGTCTTCGACTAATCATTTGATTATGATATAACAAACGTCCAAGACTTCGACTAATATTGGTTGAAGTCGAATGATAATAAACGAAGGTTCGACTTGTCAGTCGATTACAATATTTATTATCTATTCCGAAAAAGATAAAACATTTACGAATCAAATAATGATATTGGTTGAAGTCGAATGACGATTATCTGTTGATTTTAATATATATAACAACACGATGCCCCTTTTAAAATGAAGGAAAACGAAATCTGTATATGGACTTCTGATATTTCCTTTTTGAATTATCATACATTACATATTATGAAATACTCAATAAACAGAGATTGTTGAAGTGGAATAAAAATTCGACTCGTCAGTTGATTATAGATATTGGTTGGAGTCGAATGAAAATCGTTTAGACATCAATACATGTATTATAATGGTGTCAATGAAGATATTTACTAATAGTTAAATAAAAGATTCGACTCGTCATTTGATTATAACACCATGCCCCTTTTAAAATAGAGGAAAACCAAATCTCCTACATATAATGATCGTTTGAGTTGAATAAATGAAGGAATCGACTCGTCAATTGATTATAAATGGTTGGAGTCGAATGAAAATCATTTGGACATCAATACATATATTATAATAGTGTCGATGAAGAATACTAATACTAAATAACGGTTCGACTCGTCAGTTGATTTATACTACTGATTCAAGTCGAATAAAAATCATTTCGACATCAATAAAGGTGTCAATGAACAATACTAATAGTTAATAAATGTTCGACTCGTCAGTTGATTATATTATTGGTTGGAGTCGAAAGAACATCATGTCCCTGTTAAAATAGGGGAAAACAAAGTCTCCTATATATATAATAATCGTTTAAGTCGAATGAAAATCATTCGGACATCAAGACATATTATAATAATGGTGTCGATGTCAACGAACAATACTAATAACTAATAAAGGTTCGACTCGTCAGTCGATTATAATATTTATCCAAGTCGAAGGAAAATCATTGGAACACCAAGACATGTTATAATATTGATGTCGACGAACAATACTAATAACTAATAAAGGTTCGACTCGTTAATCGATTATAATATTTTTCCAAGTCGAAGGAAAATCATTGGAACACCAAGACATGTTATAATATTGATGTCGACGAACAATACTAATAACTAATAAAGGTTCGACTCGTTAATCGATTATCATATTTATCCAAGTCGAAGGAAAATCATTGGAACACCAAGACATGTTATAATATTGATGTCGACGAACAATACTAATAACTAATAAAGGTTCGACTCGTTAATCGATTATAATATTTATCCAAGTCGAAGGAAAATCATTGGAACACAAAGACATGTTATAATATTGATATCGACGAACAATACTAATAACTAATAAAGGTTCGACTCGTTAATCGATTATAATATTTATCCAAGTCGAAGGAAAATCATTGGAACACCAAGACATGTTATAATATTGATGTCGACGAACAATACTAATAACTAATAAAGGTTCGACTCGTTAATCGATTATAATATTTATCCAAGTCGAAGGAAAATCATTGGAACACCAAGACATGTTATAATATTGATGTCGACGAACAATACTAATAACTAATAAAGGTTCGACTCGTTAATCGATTATAATATTTATCCAAGTCGAAGGAAAATCATTGGAACACTAAGACATGTTATAATAATGATGTGGACGAACAATACTAATAACTAATATAGGTTCGACTCGTCAGTTGATTATAGATGTTTATATTATTGATTGGATTCGAATGAATACACCATGCCCCTTTTAAAATAGGGGAAAACAAAGTCTCCTACATATATATATTAAGAGTTTGAGTTGAATAATAATAGTAAATGAAAAGTCGACTCGTCAGTTGATTATATTATTAGTTGAAGTCGAAGGAAAATCATTTGAACATCAATATATATATTATAATTGTGTTGAAGATAAATACTAATAATTAATAAAAGTTCGACTTGTCAGTTGATTATGATATTGATTGAAGTCGAAGGAAAATAGTTTGAATATCAGTATATATATAACAATGATGTTGATTGAAGTTTGAAGTTCGACTCATCTGTTGATTATGAATATATATTATTGATTGGAGTCGAAAGAAAATCATTTAAACATCAATACATATTATAATGGTGTTGAAGAAGATAAATACTAATAGTTGAAGGTTCGACTCGTCATTTGATTATGATATTAGTTGAAGTCAAAGGAAAATCGTTTGGACATCAATACATATAATAGTGTTGATTGAAGTTAAAAGTTAAATGTTAATAATTAATAAAAGTTCGACTCGTCAGTTGATTATGAATATATTAGATATTATTGGTTGAAGTCGAAAGAAAATAGTTTGGACATTAATACATATTATAATGAGATGTTGAAGCTAAATGTTAATAGTTAAAGGTTCGATTCGTCAGTTGATTATATATATAACGTCAAAACACGATGTTCCTTTTAAATAGATGAAAACGAAATCTCAAATAAGAATAATAATGATGTTCATTTGAATCAAAGGAAAATCGTTTGAATATCAATACATATATTATAATGGTGTTGAAGTTAAATGTTAATAATCAAAAGTTCGACTCGTTAGTCGACTGAATATCAATGTAATTATGATAATGGTGTTGATTTGAAGTTGGATGTTCATTATTGAATAAAAGTTTTCGACTGGTCAGTTCACTGAATATCAATGTAATTATAATAATAGTGTTGATTTAAATTTGGATGTTGATTGTTGAATAAAGGTTCGACTTGTCAGTCGACTAAATATCAATGTAATTATAATAATAGTGTGAATTTGAAGTTAGATGTTGCATAAAGGTTTGACTTGCCGGTTGATTATAATATAACAAAGAATATGATACCCCTTTTAAATAAATGAAAACGACATTCAAGAATTGATATATATTAATGATATTGGTTTAAATCGAATGAAAATAGTTTGAATTATCAAGTTCGACTTAGCATTTGATTCATGATTATAAAACAATAATATGATGTCTCTTTTAAATAAATGAAAATGGTTTGAATTATTTATATATTAAAATAATACGTTATCATTTTCAATTAAATGAAAACGGGTCTTCGATTCATCATTTGATTTTATTATATATTACAACAAATAATGTCGACAGAAAATCTTTTATGTATATATTTATCCAACTTATTTGAAGTTGGTTTTATTGCTGTAACAGCATTAGAATTGAAATTTGAATTTTTAAAGGGCGAATATGTTGTTACAAATGATGTATTCGAAGATGGTTATCCGAAAGACAATCTGTCGATTTTATTACAAAATCAGTTGAAATTTTTAACAAATTTAAAAACGGCTATTTATGATTATGAAAAAAATAAAATTTATACTTTGAATGATGTTGTATCTTTATGTTCGAAACTGAACATTCCTTTATATCACATATTTATTTCGAAGTATTATCTTCAAGAAAATATGTCTTCGATATATATTAAAAAACTTATTACGAATCAACAAATCATCAAAGAGATCCACCTTTCTCGTTGTTTGAAACATGACATTTCGAATTTGACGAAAATGTTGAATTATAAACATGGAAATGGTAACTTTTTGATTCTTAATACGGTTTTAAATAGATTTGCGACTAAACCGATTTATTTGAAAAGATTCAAATGGTTATTAGATGGTTTGATCAAATCGGATCATTTTTTAGAATATTTTTTGATTTTGAACGAAACCATCAATATTTTTTCTTCCAAAGAAATCATATATTCATCTGATGAATTTTTTGTTCATGAAAATATAATCGAAGCTGTAATCAAAGCGTTTCAAATATTAACCGAAGAGTTATCATTACATTTGAAATGCAGTTGACAGTTGTTAGAATAACAGCAATGTGGTTCAAAGTATCTTTATCCGGTAATAATGATGCGTCGATTGTGAATGACAATATATCATATAATTTATTAACAATATCGATTAATGTTGTTTTGCGACTCATTTCAAAATATCATTCGAATAAAAATCCAAATTTGATTTATTTTATAAATAAATGCAATTCTCAAATCACAACTATTGATATAGAACAGTCGAAACAAAAATCGAATTACAAAATAATTTCAACAATACCCACTGACGAAGACAAATTAGATAAATTGTTATTAAAAAGAAAAAGACCATTCGACTATGAGAACGAGGATGTTCCTGTTACTAACAAAAGACGACATTTGAGCATTCAAACGTTTCATAAAACGCATGACAATTCTATAATTTCGTTTGTATCTGTTCAAACTAAACCTACATTGAATAGAAAAAGGTTTATGATTTCTACGAAATCAAAGTATCATTCGAATGCTTATCTTCATGGTTTACATTCTTATGGTATAAAAACGTTAATTACCGATGAATCTCAATTGTTAATATATCATATCAATAATCAAGTGATTCATATACCAATGTACATAAAAGATAATGGAAAGTTTGTCAATGTCTATAAACAAAAAAGCTTAGTCAAAGGCATGATCATGAAAACTGATAATATGACCGTATCATTTTATAAGAACGCCAAAAAGAATAAATATTTCATGAGAGATGTAATATTTAGTATCAATATTGCTGGATATGCTGAGTCGCTGAGGTTGGGCTTGTTACAATTGAAACGAGTGGGGAAATATCATTTCACAAATGCTGGAAATTTAAGAGTATCTTATACGTGCGCAACAATAAGATCCCCGATGTCAGAACACACTAATCCATTATCATTCAGACCCAAATTGAAAGACAAACGATTTTGGTTTTTCAGAAAAATAGAAAATTTTCCTGTTGTTTGCGGCGGTCCTCCCGGTAAAGCCAATCTGATTCATAAAGGAGCGATATTATCAAGATGTAAAGATTCCAGTAAAAACAAACGATTGTTAAGTGATGGATATGAAGAAAATTGTGATTGTGATAGAATTAATTTTAGTGAAAGAAAAAATAATGATAAACAATCGATTAAAGGGATTTGTGGCTGTACAAAATCTTGTTGTGATGATCAAAGATTGGCCGTCACAACATCTTGTTTGAAAGATATAAATAACGTTGCAGAAAAGCCCTTTTTGAACAAATGGTCAAAAATCACATTTGATATGGAGAAAGCAAGAAGCGAATTGAATCTTTCATGCATTGATACGGGTATAAAATTGGGAACATTATTGTTTCCCGAGTTGTTGAAAACCAATTTAAATCCGATAAACATAATCAACAATGATTTTTATGCGATTCAATCCAGACATTTGTGGGCGCAATGCGATGTATTTTCTTTGGTTAATTTAACATGCACTCATGGAAGTATAGCTCAAACAAGTCATCTGCCATTAACATATGCCAGTAAAAATAATATCTTGAATGAAGCCGCTATAAAATTTAGACCTCATTTTTTTAATAAATTGGAAACGATATTTGGAAGTGATGTTGGAGTTTCAGGAGAAACGTCAGATATATGTTGGCTTGGATTGTCAAAAACACAATGGAAAGATGATTGTAAATACAAAGGAAGAATAAAAAAATATACACTATCAGGATATAAATTGTTTCACATGGAAGAAGATTTGGAGCCCTTTGTTCAAAAACTCATGTTCTCAAGAAATTATCCGAAAAAATTTTTTAAAAAACAAACGATTCGTAACGAGATATTTGGATATGACTTTGACTCTATTTAATATTAAGAAAACATTGGGAGACAAATTTTCTATTGGAGCATGGTATATTTATATGGCATATTTGATTTCCAGCGAGTATGTTCCAAATACAACAACATTCGACCCTTCCGTCGATTCCTTTGATATTACGACGCCATACACTTTGAAACGCGTTTTGAAGTACGCATTGACAGTTGAAAATCTACAAATAGAAGAAATAGAAGACACTTCACAAAATATAAAATCATCAATAATTTCATGGATTAATTCTGTACTAAATCCAAATCGATTCATATATTTTAAATCTTCCTAACAAAATAATTGATTATTGTAAAACAATTATAAACGGAGGCGTCAAAATATTTCAAACGTTTGGTCAAGCAGCCAACGAATTATATAACCGAAATGATACAGAATTCAATGAGGAAAAATGTATCGCCGAACAATATTCAAACCATACAAATTCTGTGATTGAATTGAACGATGTCTCTTTGACAAAAGCCAGCGATACAAACAATATTGTGGAATCACAATTTTATAACATTTTCGAACATCATTTTCGAACACCAATGAACAGCCATTTCTTGAATCGGACGAAACTTTGAATAAATTGAAAAATAATTTTTGCACGAAACTAAATGAATTGGGACGAAAACACAAAAAAGAAGAAACCATAAATGCTGTGAAGTCGAAACCATTTAAAATGATTTACAAACATTTCAGAGAAAGATCACGACCTTATAATGATGACAATCGAAAGAAAAAGAAATATGGATTGGGAAATGTTATTGGAAAAAGAAGCATATTGAAAGATATATCCGACACAAATCCTGTTGCCTTCGGTTTAATAGGACATTTGAATTGGGCTTGTAATTCTCAAATGGTCGCGGCATTGAATGAACGGAAACAATTTGTATCTTCCACAGAATCAATTGATATTCTTGAAACACCAACAGTGAAGAATTTCATGTCGACAAAATTATCATACATCAAAGTCAAAGCTCCAACTTTAAAACGGTTTGAATCGAAAGCCTATTATTCTTATGTTCAAATACATAACATGGAAGAATTCAATGCACCATTTGCCAATGACAAAACGTTAAATAAACTTATAAGAAAACATTGTTGAATGCGAGTACAAAAAGCTTTAAAAAATATTTCGATTATATTATTGACATCATGGACCGACACAACTTCAACTATCATGAAGTAATCACGTCAAATCAACCATTATTTGCATTTTCGTTAGATTTGGATTGTGACGATTTGCGGCTGTCATCTAAATTCCATTTAGCAGATCAAAAGGACATTTGGAAAATTCAAATAGAATTTTTTAATTTTTTGAAAGAAATAATTTGTGTTCATTTTAAACAGTGGTATGGAATCGAAGACATGAGAGAAACATCTGTATTTGCATATTACGTGAGCATACCCGACAACATAAAAAAATCGGACATTGTAAACAAAGGGATTCGTGGTCGTGTCATTTGGCGATCAAAAAAATACTGTTTGGATAATGTAAGAAGCGCTTACAATTTGACGAGGAATTTGGATAGTTACGTCAAAGACATCTTATTGTTAGATTGTCATTCGTTTTTCGATTCGAATGTGTATAAAACAAATAACAGTCATAGTTTAATGCGATTGCCAATGTGCTTCAAAGAAAATGCGTCTCATGTTAGACGACCACTGATACCCATGATATGCGAACCATATATGACGTATATTCCATCATTTGGTTTAGTTCACCAAATGCATGCTTCATTTGACGAAGATAATGCTTCAGTTCTGACGATACCATCGAGTTCAAAAACTTACAGTTTCAGAGAATTAAATGAAAAAGCAATGGAATTGAAAAAACATTCGAAAGGATATAATGTTTTGGCTACGCAATCATTATATGATGAGCATTTAAGAGGTTTGCTTTTGAAGCATTTACCCGACATCATACAATGTATTCAAAAACATATGATAAGCAACGCAAACACGATTGATGAAGCCATTACTCCCCATTCGATTCATTATATAAATGCGGGCGTTTATTGTTTAACAAATAAAGCATATTGTTGTTTTAATAAGGCCCATCGAGATTGGTCAACAAATCCCTGTTGTTATATGATTGTATGTCATGAACTTGACAAGTCGACGGTTGAATCGACCAGTCAATCGAATACTTCAACTCAACAATATACTTTGTCATGCGATATTCACGGATACTGTTTTGGCTGTGGCACCAAGTATTTGGATATATTAATAAAAAGTATTAAATTTATATACATTGTGTATGTATATAATTTTAATAAAATGTATTAAATTTATCTGTTGTTGTATATAAAACGTCTTGTTCTCATTTCTTATCTTTCCGAACCTAACATTTGTACTGTACAGATGTTGTCGTTGCTCAATTGATCATTCGATTCATCATTTGATTATTATATATAACAATAATAACATTTGATTGTTATTTAAGAAATAGATCAGCTCTAGCAGTGAATTGTTGAGTTATAATTCACTGTTTGGAGGTCAGTTGTAAAGTAGATCATATCACGAGCGCGGAGCGCGAGTGATATATCTACTTTCAACTGACCGACAAACAGTGAATTATTACTCAACAATTCAATGCTAGAGCTGAACTATTTCGATTCTAACACTCAAAAAGGCTGAAATAGTATTCATTTCATTCAAACTCTCCCAACCTTCCTGCCAGCACCTTCATGCTCCCGCCAATATTCTTAACTGTATCTAAGGTAAATGTGTGTTTTAACGGCGATTTTAGAATGAAAAAGGGACGTTACACCGTCTAACGTCTCAAAACGTCACAAGATTACGTCAGCAATGCCAGATACGTCAGCAATTTGACTCACGCGCTCCGAGACAGTGAATTGTTGCAGAATAAAACACGGAAACTTTCCATTGTTTCTATAGGAGCACTGTGTTAGAATGTTATATATAATGATTAGTTTGAATCAAATGAACAGTTGTTTGGATAGTCTATTCGACTGATTGTTTTGGTTTTGTAATATAGACAAATCGACGATTGAATCGAACAATCAAATACTTCGACTCGACAATATACTTTATTATATTAATGGATATTGTTTTGGCGCCAAATAGGACTACTTATTTTTAATGAATACATAAATTTAATGAAATGTATTAAATTTATGTACCGTATATATAAAACGTGTTGTTTCGTTTTAATTTCTTTTCAGCCAAACATTTGTACCGTACAAATGTTGCGAATAAAGATCACGTCTTCGACTAATCATTTGATTATGATATAACAAACGTCCAAGACTTCGACTAATATTGGTTGAAGTCGAATGATAATAAACGAAGGTTCGACTTGTCAGTCGATTACAATATTTATTATCTATTCCGAAAAAGATAAAACATTTACGAATCAAATAATGATATTGGTTGAAGTCGAATGACGATTATCTGTTGATTTTAATATATATAACAACACGATGCCCCTTTTAAAATGAAGGAAAACGAAATCTGTATATGGACTTCTGATATTTCCTTTTTGAATTATCATACATTACATATTATGAAATACTCAATAAACAGAGATTGTTGAAGTGGAATAAAAATTCGACTCGTCAGTTGATTATAGATATTGGTTGGAGTCGAATGAAAATCGTTTAGACATCAATACATGTATTATAATGGTGTCAATGAAGATATTTACTAATAGTTAAATAAAAGATTCGACTCGTCATTTGATTATAACACCATGCCCCTTTTAAAATAGAGGAAAACCAAATCTCCTACATATAATGATCGTTTGAGTTGAATAAATGAAGGAATCGACTCGTCAATTGATTATAAATGGTTGGAGTCGAATGAAAATCATTTGGACATCAATACATATATTATAATAGTGTGGATGAAGAATACTAATACTAAATAACGGTTCGACTCGTCAGTTGATTTATACTACTGATTCAAGTCGAATGAAAATCATTTCGACATCAATAAAGGTGTCAATGAACAATACTAATAGTTAATAAATGTTGGACTCGTCAGTTGATTATATTATTGGTTGGAGTCGAAAGAACATCATGTCCCTTTTAAAATAGGGGAAAACAAAGTCTCCTATATATATAATAATCGTTTAAGTCGAATGAAAATCATTCGGACATCAAGACATATTATAATAATGGTGTCGATGTCAACGAACAATACTAATAACTAATAAAGGTTCGACTCGTCAGTCGATTATAATATTTATCATTGGAACACCAAGACATGTTATAATATTGATGTCGACGAACAATACTAATAACTAATAAAGGTTCGACTCGTTAATCGATTATAATATTTATCCAAGTCGAAGGAAAATCATTGGAACACCAAGACATGTTATAATATTGATGTCGACAAACAATACTAATAACTAATAAAGGTTCGACTCGTTAATCGATTATAATATTTATCCAAGTCGAAGGAAAATCATTGGAACACCAAGACATGTTATAATATTGATGTCGACGAACAATACTAATAACTAATAAAGG
The DNA here is from genome assembly GCA_963989385.1 of Ctena decussata. Lineage (NCBI taxonomy): Eukaryota > Metazoa > Mollusca > Bivalvia > Lucinida > Lucinidae > Ctena > Ctena decussata. The sequence continues at coordinate 5,726,088 of OZ022508.1, forward strand.
TTCGACTCGTTAATCGATTATAATATTTATCCAAGTCGAAGGAAAATCATTGGAACACCAAGACATGTTATAATATTGATGTCAACGAACAATACTAATAACTAATAAAGGTTCGACTCGTTAATCGATTATAATATTTATCCAAGTCGAAGGAAAATCATTGGAACACCAAGACATGTTATAATATTGATGTCGACGAACAATACTAATAACTAATAAAGGTTCGACTCGTTAATCGATTATAATATTTATCCAAGTCGAAGGAAAATCATTGGAACACAAAGACATGTTATAATATTGATGTCGACGAACAATACTAATAACTAATAAAGATTCGACTCGTTAATCGATTATAATATTTATCCAAGTCGAAGGAAAATCATTGGAACACCAAGACATGTTATAATATTGATGTCGACGAACAATACTAATAACTAATAAAGGTTCGACTCGTTAATCGATTATAATATTTATCCAAGTCGAAGGAAAATCATTGGAACACCAAGACATGTTATAATATTGATGTCGACGAACAATACTAATAACTAATAAAGGTTCGACTCGTTAATCGATTATAATATTTATCCAAGTCGAAGAAAAATCATTGGAACACTAAGACATGTTATAATAATGATGTGGACGAACAATACTAATAACTAATATAGGTTAGACTCGTCAGTTGATTATAGATGTTTATATTATTGATTGGATTCGAATGAATACACCATGCCCCTTTTAAAATAGGGGAAAACAAAGACTCCTATATATATATATAATGATCGTTTGAGTTGAATAATAATAGTAAATGAAAAGTCGACTCGTCAGTTGATTATATTATTAGTTGAAGTCGAAGGAAAATCATTTGAACATCAATATATATATTATAATTGTGTTGAAGATAAATACTAATAATTAATAAAAGTTCGACTTGTCAGTTGATTATGATATTGATTGAAGTCGAAGGAAAATAGTTTGAATATCAGTATATATATAACAATGATGTTGATTGAAGTTTGAAGTTCGACTCATCTGTTGATTATGAATATATATTATTGATTGGAGTCGAAAGAAAATCATTTAAACATCAATACATATTATAATGGTGTTGAAGAAGATAAATACTAATAGTTGAAGGTTCGACTCGTCATTTGATTATGATATTAGTTGAAGTCAAAGGAAAATCGTTTGGACATCAATACATAAAATAGTGTTGATTGAAGTTACAAGTTAAATGTTAATAATTAATAAAAGTTCGACTCGTCAGTTGATTATGAATATATTAGATATTATTGGTTGAAGTCGAAAGAAAATAGTTTGGACATTACTACATATTATAATGAGATGTTGAAGTTAAATGTTAATAGTTAAAGGTTCGATTCGTCAGTTGATTATATATATAACGTCAAAACACGATGTTCCTTTTAAATAGATGAAAACGAAATCTCAAATAAGAATAATAATGATGTTCATTTGAATCAAAGAAAAATCGTTTGAATATCAATACATATATAATAATGGTGTTGAAGTTAAATGTTAATAATCAAAAGTTCGACTCGTTAGTCGACTGAATATCAATGTAATTATGATAATGGTGTTGATTTGAAGTTGGATGTTCATTATTGAATAAAAGTTTTCGACTCGTCAGTTCACTGAATATCAATGTAATTATAATAATAGTGTTGATTTAAATTTGGATGTTGATTGTTGAATAAAGTTTCGACTTGTCAGTCGACTAAATATCAATGTAATTATAATAATAGTGTTAATTTGAAGTTAGATGTTGCATAAAGGTTTGACTTGTCGGTTGATTATAATATAACAAAGAATACGATACCCCTTTTAAATAAATGAAAACGACATTCAAGAATTGATATATATTAATGATATTGGTTTAAATCGAATGAAAATAGTTTGAATTATCAAGTTCGACTTAGCATTTGATTTATGATTATAAAACAATAATATGATGTCTCTTTTAAATAAATGAAAATGGTTTGAATTATTTATATATTATAATAATACGTTATCATTTTCAATTAAATGAAAACGGGTCTTCGATTCATCATTTGATTTTATTATATATAACAACAAATAATGTCGACATAAAATCTTTTATGTATATATTTATCCAACTTATTTTAAGTTGGTTTTATTGCTGTAACAGCATTAGAATTGAAATTTGAATTTTTAAAGGGCGAATATGTTGTTACAATGATGTATTCGAAGATGGTTTTCCGAAAGACAATCTGTCGATTGTATTACAAAATCAGTTGAAATTTTTAACAAATTTAAAAACGGCTATTTATGATTATGAAAAGAATAAAATTTATACTTTGAATGATGTTGTATCTTTATGTTCGAAACTGAACATTCCTTTATGTCACATATTTATTTCGAAGTATTATCTTCAAGAAAATATGTCTTCGATATATATTAAAAAACTTATTACGAATCAACAAATCATCAAAGAGATCCACCTTTCTCGTTGTTTGAAACATGACATTTCGAATTTGACGAAAATGTTGAATTATAAACATGGAAATGGTAACTTTTTGATTCTTAATACGGTTTTAAATAGATTTGCGACTAAACCGATTTATTTGAAAAGATTCAAATGGTTATTAGAATGTTTGATCAAATCGGATCATGTTTTAGAATATCTTTTGATTTTGAACGAAACCATCAATATTTTTTCTTCCAAAGAAATCATATATTCATCTGATGAATTTTTTGTTCATGAAAATATAATCGAAGCTGTAATCAAAGCGTTTCAAATATTAACCGAAGAGTTATCATTACATTTGAAAATGCAGTTGACAGTTGTTAGAATAACAGCAATGTGGTTCAAAGTATCTTTATCCGGTAATAATAATGCGTCGATTGTGAATGACAATATATCACATAATTTATTAACAATATCGATTAATGTTGTTTTGCGACTCATTTCAAAATATCATTCGAATAAAAATCCAAATTTGATTTATTTTATAAATAAATGCAATTCTCAAATCACAACTATTGATATAGAACAGTCGAAACAAAAATCGAATTACAAAATAATTTCAACAATACCCACTGACGAAGACAAATTAGATAAATTGTTATTAAAAAGAAAAAGACCATTCGACTATGAGAACGAGGATGTTCCTGTTACTAACAAAAGACGACATTTGAGCATTCAAACGTTTCATAAAACGCATGACAATTCTATAATTTCGTTTGTATCTGTTCAAAATAAACCTACATTGAATAGAAAAAGGTTTATGATTTCTACGAAATCAAAGTATCATTCGAATGCTTATCTTCATGGTTTACATTCTTATGGTATAAAAACGTTAATTACCGATGAATCTCAATTGTTAATATATCATATCAATAATCAAGTGATTCATATACCAATGTACATAAAAGATAATGGAAAGTTTGTAAATGTCTATAAACAAAAAAGCTTAGTCAAAGGCATGATCATGAAAACCGATAATATGACCGTATCATTTTATAAGAACGCCAAAAAGAATAAATATTCCATGAGAGATGTAATATTTAGTATCAATATTGCTGGATATGCTGAGTCGCTGAGGTTGGGCTTGTTACAACTGAAACGAATGGGGAAATATCATTTCACAAATGCTGGAAATTTAAGAGTATCTTATACGTGCGCAACAATAAGATCTCCGATGTCAGAACACACTAATCCATTATCATTCAGACCCAAATTGAAAGACAAACGATTTTGGTTTTTCAGAAAAATAGAAAGTTTTCCTGTTGTTTGCGGCGGTCCTCCCGGTAAAGCCAATCTGATTCATAAAGGAGCGATATTATCAAGATGTAAAGATTCCACTAAAACAAACGATTGTTAAGTGATGGATATGAAGAAAATTGTGATTGTGATAGAATTAATTTTAGTGAAAGAAAAAATAATGATAAACAATCGATTAAAGGGATTTGTGGCTGTACAAAATCTTGTTGTGATGATCAAAGATTGGCCGTCACAACATCTTGTTTGAAAGATATAAATAACGTTGCAGAAAAGCCCTTCTTGAACAAATGGTCAAAAATCACATTTGATATGGAGAAAGCAAGAAGCGAATTGAATCTTTCATGCATTGATACGGGTATAAAATTGGGAACATTATTGTTTCCCGAGTTGTTGAAAACCAATTTAAATCCGATAAACTTAATCAACAATGATTTTTATGCGATTCAATCCAGACATTTGTTGGCGCAATGCGATGTATTTTCTTTGGTTAATTTAACATGCACTCATGGAAGTATAGCTCAAACAAGTCATCTGCCATTAGCATATGCCAGTAAAAAGAATATCTTGAATGAAGCCGCTATAAAATTTAGACCTCATTTTTTTAATAAATTGGAAACGATATTTGGAAGTGATGTTGGAGTTTCAGGAGAAACGTCAGATATATGTTGGCTTGGATTGTCAAAAACACAATGGAAAGATTTTTGTAAATACAAAGGAAGAATCAAAAAATATACACTATCAGGATATAAATTGTTTCACATGGTAAAAAATTTGGAGCCCTTTGTTCAAAAACTCATGTTCTCAAGAAATTATCCGAAAAAAAAAATAAAAACAAACGATTCGTAACGAGATATTTGGATATGACTTTGACTCTATTTAATATTAAGAAAACATTGGGAGACAAATTTTCTATTGGAGCATGGTATATTTATATGGCATATTTGATTTCCAGCGAGTATGTTCCAAATACAACAACATTTGACCCTTCCGTCGATTCCTTTGATATTACGACGCCATACACTTTGAAACGCGTTTTGAAGTACGCATTGACAGTTGAAAATCTACAAATAGAAGAAATAGAAGACACTTCACAAAATATAAAATCATCAATAATTTCATGGATTAATTCTGTACTAAATCCAAATCGATTCATATATTTTAAATCTTCCTAACAAAATAATTGATTATTGTAAAAAAATTATAAACGGAGGCGCCAAAATATTTCAAACGTTTGGTCAAGCAGCCAACGAATTATATAACCGAAATGATACAGAATTCAATGAGGAAAAATGTATCGCCGAACAATATTCAAACCATACAAATTCTGTGATTGAATTGAACGATGTCTCTTTGACAAAAGCCAGCGATACAAACAATATTGTGGAATCACAATTTTATAACATTTTCGAACATCATTTTCAAACACCAATGAACAGCCATTTCTTGAATCGGACGAAACTTTGAATAAATTGAAAAATAATTTTTGCACGAAACTAAATGAATTGGGACGAAAACACAAAAAAGAAGAAACCATAAATGCTGTGAAGTCGAAACCATTTAAAATGATTTACAAACATTTCAGAGAAAGATCACGACCTTATAATGATGACAATCGAAAGAAAAAGAAATATGGATTGGGAAATGTCATTGGAAAAAAAGAAACATATTGAAAGATATATCCGACACAAATCCTGTTGCCTTCGGTTTAATAGGACATTTGAATTGGGCTTGTAATTCTCAAATGGTCGCGGCATTGAATGGACGGAAACAATTTGTATCTTCCACAGAATCAATTGATATTCTTGAAACACCAACAGTGAAGAATTTCATGTCGACAAAATTATCATACATCAAAGTCAAAGCTCCAACTTTAAAACGGTTTGAATCGAAAGCCTATTATTCTTATGTTCAAATACATGACATGGAAGAATTCAATGCACCATTTGCCAATGACAAAACGTTAAATAAACTTATAAGAAAACATTTGTTGAATGCGAGTACAAAAAGCTTTAAAAAATATTTCGATTATATTATTGACATCATGGACCGACACAACTTCAACTATCATGAAGTAATCACGTCAAATCAACCATTATTTGCATTTTCGTTAGATTTGGATTGTGACGATTTGCGGCTGTCATCTAAATTCCATTTAGCAGATCAAAAGGACATTTGGCAGATTCAAATAGAATTTTTTAATTTTTTGACAGAAATAATTTGTGTTCATTTTAAACAGTGGTATGGAATCGAAGACATGAGAGAAACATCTGTATTTGCATATTACGTGAGCATACCCGACAACATAAAAAAATCGGACATTGTAAACAAAGGGATTCGTGGTCGTGTCATTTGGCGATCAAAAAAATACTGTTTGGATAATGTAAGAAGCGCTTACAATTTGACGAGGAATTTGGATAGTTACGTCAAAGACATCTTATTGTTAGATTGTCATTCGTTTTTCGATTCGAATGTGTATAAAACAAATAACAGTCATAGTTTAATGCGATTGCCAATGTGCTTCAAAGAAAATGCGTCTCATGTTAGACGACCACTGATACCCATGATATGCGAACCATATATGACGTATATTCCATCATTTGGTTTAGTTCACCAAATGCATGCTTCATTTGACGAAGATAATGCTTCAGTTCTGACGATACCATCGAGTTCAAAAACTTACAGTTTCAGAGAATTAAATGAAAAAGCAATGGAATTGAAAAAACATTCGAAAGGATATAATGTTTTGGCTACGCAATCATTATATGATGAGCATTTAAGAGGTTTGCTTTTGAAGCATTTACCCGACATCAAACAATGTATTCAAAAACATATGATAAGCAACGCAAACACGATTGATGAAGCCATTACTCCCCATTCGATTCATTATATAAATGCGGGCGTTTATTGTTTAACAAATAAAGCATATTGTTGTTTTAATAAGGCCCATCGAGATTGGTCAACAAATCCCTGTTGTTATATGATTGTATGTCATGAACTTGACAAGTCGACGGTTGAATCGACCAGTCAATCGAATACTTCAACTCAACAATATACTTTTTCATGCGATATTCACGGATACTGTTTTGGCTGTGGCACCAAGTATTTGGATATATTAATAAAAAGTATTAAATTTATATACATTGTGTATGTATATAATTTTAATAAAATGTATTAAATATATCTGTTGTTGTATATAAAACGTCTTGTTCTCATTTCTTATCTTTCCGAACCTAACATTTGTACTGTACAGATGTTGTCGTTGCTCAATTGATCATTCGATTCATCATTTGATTATTATATATAACAATAATAACATTTGATTGTTATTGTTATATATAATGATTAGTTTGAATCAAATGAACAATTGTTTGGATAGTCTATTCGACTGATTGTTTTGGTTTTGTAATATAGACAAATCGACGATTGAATCGAACAATCAAATACTTCGACTCGACAATATACTTTATTATATTAATGGATATTGTTTTGGCGCCAAATAGGACTACTTATTTTTAATGAATACATAAATTTAATGAAATGTATTAAATTTATGTACCGTATATATAAAACGTGTTGTTTCGTTTTAATTTCTTTTCAGCCAAACATTTGTACCGTACAAATGTTGCGAATAAAGATCACGTCTTCGACTAATCATTTGATTATGATATAACAAACGTCCAAGACTTCGACTAATATTGGTTGAAGTCGAATGATAATAAACGAAGGTTCGACTTGTCAGTCGATTACAATATTTATTATCTATTCCGAAAAAGATAAAACATTTACGAATCAAATAATGATATTGGTTGAAGTCGAATGACGATTATCTGTTGATTTTAATATATATAACAACACGATGCCCCTTTTAAAATGAAGGAAAACGAAATCTGTATATGGACTTCTGATATTTCCTTTTTGAATTATCATACATTACATATTATGAAATACTCAATAAACAGAGATTGTTGAAGTGGAATAAAAATTCGACTCGTCAGTTGATTATAGATATTGGTTGGAGTCGAATGAAAATCGTTTAGACATCAATACATGTATTATAATGGTGTCAATGAAGATATTTACTAATAGTTAAATAAAAGATTCGACTCGTCATTTGATTATAACACCATGCCCCTTTTAAAATAGAGGAAAACCAAATCTCCTACATATAATGATCGTTTGAGTTGAATAAATGAAGGAATCGACTCGTCAATTGATTATAAATGGTTGGAGTCGAATGAAAATCATTTGGACATCAATACATATATTATAATAGTGTCGATGAAGAATACTAATACTAAATAACGGTTCGACTCGTCAGTTGATTTATACTACTGATTCAAGTCGAATAAAAATCATTTCGACATCAATAAAGGTGTCAATGAACAATACTAATAGTTAATAAATGTTCGACTCGTCAGTTGATTATATTATTGGTTGGAGTCGAAAGAACATCATGTCCCTGTTAAAATAGGGGAAAACAAAGTCTCCTATATATATAATAATCGTTTAAGTCGAATGAAAATCATTCGGACATCAAGACATATTATAATAATGGTGTCGATGTCAACGAACAATACTAATAACTAATAAAGGTTCGACTCGTCAGTCGATTATAATATTTATCCAAGTCGAAGGAAAATCATTGGAACACCAAGACATGTTATAATATTGATGTCGACGAACAATACTAATAACTAATAAAGGTTCGACTCGTTAATCGATTATAATATTTTTCCAAGTCGAAGGAAAATCATTGGAACACCAAGACATGTTATAATATTGATGTCGACGAACAATACTAATAACTAATAAAGGTTCGACTCGTTAATCGATTATCATATTTATCCAAGTCGAAGGAAAATCATTGGAACACCAAGACATGTTATAATAATGATGTCGACGAACAATACTAATAACTAATAAAGGTTCGACTCGTTAATCGATTATAATATTTATCCAAGTCGAAGGAAAATCATTGGAACACCAAGACATGTTATAATATTGATGTCGACGAACAATACTAATAACTAATAAAGGTTCGACTCGTTAATCGATTATAATATTTATCCAAGTCGAAGGAAAATCATTGGAACACCAAGACATGTTATAATATTGATGTCGACGAACAATACTAATAACTTATAAAGGTTCGACTCGTTAATCGATTATAATATTTATCCAAGTCGAAGGAAAATCATTGGAACACCAAGACATGTTATAATATTGATGTCGACGAACAATACTAATAACTAATAAAGGTTCGACTCGTTAATCGATTATAATATTTATCCAAGTCGAAGAAAAATCATTGGAACACCAAGACATGTTATAATATTGATGTCGACGAACAATATTAATAACTAATAAAGGTTCGACTCGTCAGTCGATTATAATATTTATCCAAGTCGAAGGAAAATCATTGGAACACCAAGACATGTTATAATATTGATGTCGACGAACAATACTAATAACTAATAAAGGTTCGACTCGTTAATCGATTATAATATTTATCCAAGTCGAAGGAAAATCATTGGAACACCAAGACATGTTATAATATTGATGTCGACGAACAATACTAATAACTAATAAAGGTTCGACTCGTTAATCGATTATAATATTTATCCAAGTCGAAGGAAAATCATTGGAACACCAAGACATGTTATAATATTGATGTCGACGAACAATACTAATAACTAATAAAGTTCGACTCGTTAATCGATTATAATATTTATCCAAGTCGAAGGAAAATCATTGGAACACAAAGACATGTTATAATATTGATGTCGACGAACAATACTAATAACTAATAAAGGTTCGACTCGTTAATCGATTATAATATTTATCCAAGTCGAATGAAAATCATTGGAACACCAAGACATGTTATAATATTGATGTCGACGAACAATACTAATAACTAATAAAGGTTCGACTCGTTAATCGATTATAATATTTATCCAAGTCGAAGGAAAATCATTGGAACACCAAGACATGTTATAATAATGATGTCGACGAACAATACTAATAACTAATAAAGGTTCGACTCGTTAATCGACTATAATATTTATCCAAGTCGAAGGAAAATCATTGGAACACCAAGACATGTTATAATATTGATCATTGGACATGTTATAATATTGATGTCGACGAACAATACTAATAACTAATAAAGGTTCGACTCGTTAATCGATTAATATATTTATCCAAGTCGAAGGAAAATCATTGGAACACCAAGACATGTTATAATATTGATGTCGACGAACAATACTAATAACTAATAAAGGTTCGACTCGTTAATCGATTATAATATTTATCCAAGTCGAAGGAAAATCATTGGAACACAAAGACATGTTATAATATTGATGTCGACGAACAATACTTATAACTAATAAAGGTTCGACTCGTTAATCGATTATAATATTTATCCAAGTCGAAGGAAAATCATTGGAACACCAAGACATGTTATAATATTGATGTCGACGAACAATACTAATAACTAATAAAGGTTCGAAACGTTAATCGATTATAATATTTATCCAAGTCGAAGGAAAATCATTGGAACACCAAGACATGTTATAATATTGATGTCGACGAACAATACTAATAACTAATAAAGGTTCGACTCGTTAATCGATTATAATATTTATCCAAGTCGAAGGAAAATCATTGGAACACAAAGACATGTTATAATATTGATGTCGACGAACAATACTAATAACTAATAAAGGTTCGACTCGTTAATCGATTATAATATTTATCCAAGTCGAAGGAAAATCATTGGAACACCAAGACATGTTATAATATTGATGTCGACGAACAATACTAATAACTAATAAAGGTTCGACTCGTTAATCGATTATAATATTTATCCAAGTCGAAGGAAAATCATTGGAATACCAAGACATGTTATAATATTGATGTCGACGAACAATACTAATTACTAATAAAGGTTCGACTCGTTAATCGATTATAATATTTATCCAAGTCGAAGGAAAATCATTGGAACACCAAGACATGTTATAATATTGATGTGGACAAACAATACTAATAACTAATATAGGTTCGACTCGTCAGTTGATTATAGATGTTTATATTATTGATTGGATTCGAATGAATACACCATGCCCCTTTTAAAATAGGGGAAAACAAAGTCTCCTATATATTTATAATGATCGTTTGAGTTGAATAATAAAAGTAAATGAAAAGTCGACTCGTCAGTTGATTATATTATTAGTTGAAGTCGAAGGAAAATCATTTGAACATCAATATATATATTATAATTGTGTTGAAGATAAATACTAATAATTAATAAAAGTTCGACTTGTCAGTTGATTATGATATTGATTGAAGTCGAAGGAAAATAGTTTGAATATCAGTATATATATAACAATGATGTTGATTGAAGTTTGAAGTTCGACTCATCTGTTGATTATGAATATATATTATAGATTGGAGTCGAAAGAAAATCATTTAAACATCAATACATATTATAATGGTGTTGAAGAAGATAAATACTAATAGTTGAAGGTTCGACTCGTCATTTGATTATGATATTAGTTGAAGTCAAAGGAAAATCGTTTGGACATCAATACATATGAGCCCGTCCAGATAGAAATCGACCTTATGACATGCGACGTTAAACTGAGATAAATGACGTCAAAGTTCGACGTTACGTCATACTATTTTCCCGCTGTTTCACACGACATGTAATTAAACTTTAATATGAATGTTAATAGTGTGGGAAACCAACGTAGGCGCATATTTGTTGCCAGGAATCCGGAAATATGAATCTTTGGAGCATTATGCATCACCAAAAAGTGCAGTTTGCGTTTAAAACCGAAATTAAATAAAATGGAAAAAGTCTTTTATTCGCAGGTGCATAAAAAAGGTTGAGACTGGCGACAGTTCTTAGTCCGTTTTAGTTCATGTTCATTAATTTTCAGTTTTGATCTAGAGGAAATAGTTTTCAATCTCGGATAATAATAATAATAATATTAATATCAAAATTAAAATCCCAATCCGAAAAAAACAAAACATCCCAAGCCTATAGCTTTGTTTAGGTATACAAACATCGTCAGCGTATTCATGCATTCACTGACATTGTTTACAACGTTTCAGTCTAAACTGCAAGACAACAAACATAATGTAGATAAAATATTGTGAAGGAATTTTTAGTTTTCATGCACTGCTTGTTTTCTATACCACAGATGCTAGGTCGAAGGTAAATTTGCAATACGACTTTTTTCTCAATCCTCCGGTGCCGGGGCGTCCTACTGATTTGGAACATTGTTGGGCAAGGGCCTAGTATGCTTGCAGTAGGTGCGGGCGGGAGTTGTTTGGGCATTTCATTTCTCTTCTTTCTCCCTCTCTCTGGGAGACGGCCCGATAATATAGACTTAAATAGTGTCTCAAAGGGCCGTTAACCGCCCCCCCCCCCCCAATAAAAAAAAATCACACAATCAATCCTCTCCTGCCTGTCAGCGCTAACAAATGCCGGGCGACAAACGGCAAAGGGCGGAGTAAAGAAATGTCGTCTGAATCTAAATGGTGGAAGACAAAACGCTTTCCAATTTAATACAGTTTTCGGAGATCCTGAACCATTTTGATCTACTTGCAATTCCTTGTCCAATGAGATGAAAATTGCGAGGTTTAGTCAAAAGTCCGTCTGGTTGTTTTGTTTTTTTCCTTAAGCTTATACATTTTTTTTTATTTTTATCTTTTCCCTGTTTATATTGCTGGTGGCTGGTGGATTATAGTTTGTAAAATTAATTAAAGTCTCCATAGTTCTACCAGTGGTAAAAACCGTCGAAATACAAATCATTATAAAACTGCACGGCCTTCAGAATGTGTGCCGATATGTCAGTTGATATGCTTTTTGTATCATATAACTGGTAAAAAAGAAGGAACAAGGTAGTTTGAAAAAAATATAAGCCTCTCCGTTAAAATACGGTCTTTGTCTCTGGTTCCCCGTTATAAGCAATGAAATACAATCAATGGGATCCTTGCCTTGCATTTTTGTACATTGTATTTTATCACCTGTTAAACGCCTGTATCTTGTGTTTTTACCAAGTAATAAAGCTTGTGAAATTTCAGTTGCCAACTATTTAAAAAAAATATGGGAAACTCAAGGACGTTTTGATTTTTCAAAGCCGGCCTAACACGATAATAATCAATGGCGAAACTCGGGGGGCCAAACGGTAGCGAGAAGCTTGCAGCGATACCTCACGATAAAATATATCATGCTGATAGAGCAATGGGCTTTTAAGAAATACAAAGAAAAAATGATATTTTACTTTCGTTTAAGATTGTGATTTGTTTGTTTTCCGCAGTTTGGTAGCTCAAAGTCCATACCTGATACCATAGTGACGCTTTTATTTTTGTTACGGATACAGAAAATGTAAGAACACGTCCTCTTTCTAAGGAGACGTTTATATGATCAAGAAATCCGTTTTAACCAAAAGCTTGCATAGGTGTGGAGGTTGAAAAGCGGGTGGGGAGGAACTCGTAATAAAACGTCACAGAGTTTCACATAAAAAGGTTGAAAAATTATTTGAGTCTTTTAAGCTGGCGAGTCAAATGACCTCCTTTCGAGTTTTTTTTTAACTCGAACAAAATGGTAAAAATACAACATACAAGCCTGGACCCCAATTTATTGTCATACCCTTGTTTATATTGCATCGCTGGACGGGAAACTAGAACAAGAAATTGTGTTTTGCTGAGCAGTTAGACAGTTTTCATTCTTTTTGCCAGTTATCTGGCACAGTATATGCTCATCAACCCACATTTTGTCACCAATCATGAAGGTTGAACTGATTTTCAAAACAATATGTGTTTAGGCGATTTTATAACTGATAGGAATATGGAGACTTTAATAGAACACGCATGCAATCATTTGTATGCAAATAAACTCAGCCGTCGCATCAGTGTATTTGTGTCCACAACTTGCATATGTAATATCGGCCTTTGGGCCTGGTAAATAGTATGGTGAAAAGATGCCGCGGCGTTTGGTACATGTCTATGATTTCCCACCATTTTTACAAAGGGAAACAACTTTTGTGACTTTCTTTTTTGCTTCCTCGAACGACGTAGCTCTCCCGAAGTGCGGTCTACTCTTAAAGTTAAAATGCTGCTGAAGGACTCTGGCACAGGAACAACAAATCCTTTGCTTTATTAAAAAGAAAATTAGAAACTTAAAGTTCATTACTTATTCATCCTTAGAAACTGTTGAAGTATTTCGAAACATCAAAAGATTTTTTTTTCTTTTGCATTATGCACACGAAGCCTTAGGAGCACCGGATGTATGAAGTTTCCGGATTGTCCGTACGTGCGACAATACTTAAGCATGTCGTTCAGTCCGAATATTAAGTATATTTTTATTAAAGCTGCTTTTCGGAAAATATATTTCTTGATTACCATTCTAGGTAAAGGGGTCATACTTGGTATGACATTTACCTGGATCAAAATCTTTCCATCTTTTCTACCTATCCCAAGAGGCATGTCCCAGGGTGGGACCAAAGTCTACAGCTGTGTTACAGAAAAATTTGCTCATACTGATTACATGCATTTGCTGTGTTAACGTTAATAATAATGCTTGAATTTCAAGGGAAAACTTTCGTAATGGCGCCATACATGTAACAGTGTAACGTGACGTCACGTAACGTTATTTTGGCAAATTTCAATAGATACCAGTGTGTTTAAAACTGCCATAACATCCTTAAAAATCAAGATAACTTCAAACGATTTTAACCTTTTTGTTCTATAATGCCATGCGCATTCAGATAACAGAAAACCTAAAATTCGATTTTTTATGTCATAAGGTCGATTTCTATCTGAACGGGCTCATATAATAGTGTTGATTGAAGTTAAAAGTTAAATGTTAATAATTAATAAAAGTTCGACTCGTCAGTTGATTATGAATATATTAGATATTATTGGTTGAAGTCGAAAGAAAATAGTTTGGACATTACTACATATTATAATGAGATGTTGAAGTTAAATGTTAATAGTTAAAGGTTCGATTCGTCAGTTGATTATATATATAACGTCAAAACACGATGTTCCTTTTAAATAGATGAAAACGAAATCTCAAATAAGAATAATAATGATGTTCATTTGAATCAAAGGAAAATCGTTTGAATATCAATACATATATAATAATGGTGTTGAAGTTAAATGTTAATAATCAAAAGTTCGACTCGTTAGTCGACTGAATATCAATGTAATTATGATAATGGTGTTGATTTGAAGTTGGATGTTCATTATTGAATAAAAGTTTTCGACTCGTCAGTTCACTGAATATCAATGTAATTATAATAATAGTGTTGATTTAAATTTGGATGTTGATTGTTGAATAAAGGTTCGACTTGTCAGTCGACTAAATATCAATGTAATTATAATAATAGTGTTAATTTGAAGTTAGATGTTGCATAAAGGTTTGACTTGTCGGTTGATTATAATATAACAAAGAATACGATACCCCTTTTAAATAAATGAAAACGACATTCAAGAATTGATATATATTAATGATATTGGTTTAAATCGAATGAAAATAGTTTGAATTATCAAGTTCGACTTAGCATTTGATTTATGATTATAAAACAATAATATGATGTCTCTTTTAAATAAATGAAAATGGTTTGAATTATTTATATATTATAATAATACGTTATCATTTTCAATTAAATGAAAACGGGTCTTCGATTCATCATTTGATTTTATTATATATTACAACAAATAATGTCGACATAAAATCTTTTATGTATATATTTATCCAACTTATTTTAAGTTGGTTTTATTGCTGTAACAGCATTAGAATTGAAATTTGAATTTTTAAAGGGCGAATATGTTGTTACAATGATGTATTCGAAGATGGTTTTCCGAAAGACAATCTGTCGATTTTATTACAAAATCAGTTGAAATTTTTAACAAATTTAAAAACGGCTATTTATGATTATGAAAAAAATAAAATTTATACTTTGAATGATGTTGTATCTTTATGTTCGAAACTGAACATTCCTTTATGTCACATATTTATTTCGAAGTATTATCTTCAAGAAAATATGTCTTCGATATATATTAAAAAACTTATTACGAATCAACAAATCATCAAAGAGATCCACCTTTCTCGTTGTTTGAAACATGACATTTCGAATTTGACGAAAATGTTGAATTATAAACATGGAAATGGTAACTTTTTGATTCTTAATACGGTTTTAAATAGATTTGCGACTAAACCGATTTATTTGAAAAGATTCAAATGGTTATTAGATGGTTTGATCAAATCGGATCATTTTTTAGAATATTTTTTGATTTTGAACGAAACCATCAATATTTTTTCTTCCAAAGAAATCATATATTCATCTGATGAATTTTTTGTTCATGAAAATATAATCGAAGCTGTAATCAAAGCGTTTCAAATATTAACCGAAGAGTTATCATTACATTTGAAAATGCAGTTGACAGTTGTTAGAATAACAGCAATGTGGTTCAAAGTATCTTTATCCGGTAATAATGATGCGTCGATTGTGAATGACAATATATCATATAATTTATTAACAATATCGATTAATGTTGTTTTGCGACTCATTTCAAAATATCATTCGAATAAAAATCCAAATTTGATTTATTTTATAAATAGATGCAATTCTCAAATCACAACTATTGATATAGAACAGTCGAAACAAAAATCGAATTACAAAATAATTTCAACAATACCCACTGACGAAGACAAATTAGATAAATTGTTATTAAAAAGAAAAAGACCATTCGACTATGAGAACGAGGATGTTCCTGTTACTAACAAAAGACGACATTTGAGCATTCAAACGTTTCATAAAACGCATGACAATTCTATAATTTCGTTTGTATCTGTTCAAAATAAACCTACATTGAATAGAAAAAGGTTAATGATTTCTACGAAATCAAAGTATCATTCGAATGCTTATCTTCATGGTTTACATTCTTATGGTATAAAAACGTTAATTACCGATGAATCTCAATTGTTAATATATCATATCAATAATCAAGTGATTCATATACCAATGTACATAAAAGATAATGGAAAGTTTGTCAATGTCTATAAACAAAAAAGCTTAGTCAAAGGCATGATCATGAAAACCGATAATATGACCGTATCATTTTATAAGAACGCCAAAAAGAATAAATATTTCATGAGAGATGTAATATTTAGTATCAATATTGCTGGATATGCTGAGTCGCTGAGGTTGGGCTTGTTACAATTGAAACGAGTGGGGAAATATCATTTCACAAATGCTGGAAATTTAAGAGTATCTTATACGTGCGCAACAATAAGATCTCCGATGTCAGAACACACTTATCCATTATCATTCAGACCCAAATTGAAAGACAAACGATTTTGGTTTTTCAGAAAAATAGAAAATTTTCCTGTTGTTTGCGGCGGTCCTCCCGGTAAAGCCAATCTGATTCATAAAGGAGCGATATTATCAAGATGTAAAGATTCCACTAAAACAAACGATTGTTAAGTGATGGATATGAAGAAAATTGTGATTGTGATAGAATTAATTTTAGTGAAAGAAAAAATAATGATAAACAATCGATTAAAGGGATTTGTGGCTGTACAAAATCTTGTTGTGATGATCAAAGATTGGCCGTCACAACATCTTGTTTGAAAGATATAACTAACGTTGCAGAAAAGCCCTTTTTGAACAAATGGTCAAAAATCACATTTGATATGGAGAAAGCAAGAAGCGAATTGAATCTTTCATGCATTGATACGGGTATAAAATTGGGAACATTATTGTTTCCCGAGTTGTTGAAAACCAATTTAAATCCGATAAACTTAATCAACAATGATTTTTATGCGATTCAATCCAGACATTTGTTGGCGCAATGCGATGTATTTTCTTTGGTTAATTTAACATGCACTCATGGAAGTATAGCTCAAACAAGTCATCTGCCATTAGCATATGCCAGTAAAAAGAATATCTTGAATGAAGCCGCTATAAAATTTAGACCTCATTTTTTTAATAAATTGGAAACGATATTTGGAAGTGATGTTGGAGTTTCAGGAGAAACGTCAGATATATGTTGGCTTGGATTGTCAAAAACACAATGGAAAGATTTTTGTAAATACAAAGGAAGAATAAAAAAATATACACTATCAGGATATAAATTGTTTCACATGGAAGAAGATTTGGAGCCTTTTGTTCAAAAACTCATGTTCTCAAGAAATTATCCGAAAAAAAAATTTAAAAACAAACGATTCGTAACGAGATATTTGGATATGACTTTGACTCTATTTAATATTACGAAAACATTGGGAGACAAATTTTCTATTGGAGCATGGTATATTTATATGGCATATTTGATTTCCAGCGAGTATGTTCCAAATACAACAACATTCGACCCTTCCGTCGATTCCTTTGATATTACGACGCCATACACTTTGAAACGCGTTTTGAAGTACGCATTGACAGTTGAAAATCTACAAATAGAAGAAATAGAAGACACTTCACAAAATATAAAATCATCAATAATTTCATGGATGAATTCTGTACTAAATCCAAATCGATTCATATATTTTAAATCTTCCTAACAAAATAATTGATTATTGTAAAAAAATTATAAACGGAGGCGTCAAAATATTTCAAACGTTTGGTCAAGCAGCCAACGAATTATATAACCGAAATGATACAGAATTCAATGAGGAAAAATGTATCGCCGAACAATATTCAAACCATACAAATTCTGTGATTGAATTGAACGATGTCTCTTTGACAAAAGCCAGCGATACAAACAATATTGTGGAATCACAATTTTATAACATTTTCGAACATCATTTTTCGAACACCAATGAACAGCCATTTCTTGAATCGGACGAAACTTTGAATAAATTGAAAAATAATTTTTGCACGAAACTAAATGAATTGGGACGAAAACACAAAAAAGAAGAAACCATAAATGCTGTGAAGTCGAAACCATTTAAAATGATTTACAAACATTTCAGATAAAGATCACGACCTTATAATGATGATAATCGAAAGAAAAAGAAATATGGATTGGGAAATGTCATTGGAAAAAGAAGCATATTGAAAGATATATCCGACACAAATCCTGTTGCCTTCGGTTTAATAGGACATTTGAATTGGGCTTGTAATTCTCAAATGGTCGCGGCATTGAATGAACGGAAACAATTTGTATCTTCCACAGAATCAATTGATATTCTTGAAACACCAACAGTGAAGAATTTCATGTCGACAAAATTATCATACATCAAAGTCAAAGCTCCAACTTTAAAACGGTTTGAATCGAAAGCCTATTATTCTTATGTTCAAATACATTACATGGAAGAATTCAATGCACCATTTGCCAATGACAAAACGTTAAATAAACTTATAAGAAAACATGTGTTGAATGCGAGTTCAAAAAGCTTTAAAATTTTTTCGATTATATTATTGACATCATGGACCGACACAACTTCAACTATCATGAAGTAATCACGTCAAATCAACCATTATTTGCATTTTCGTTAGATTTGGATTGTGACGATTTGCGGCTGTCATCTTAATTCCATTTAGCAGATCAAAAGGACATTTGGAAAATTCAAATAGAATTTTATAATTTTTTGAAAGAAATAATTTGTGTTCATTTTAAACAGTGGTATGGAATCGAAGACATGAAAGAAACATCTGTATTTGCATATTACGTGAGCATACCCGACAACATAAAAAAATCGGACATTGTAAACAAAGGGATTCGTGGTCGTGTCATTTGGCGATCAAAAAATACTGTTTGGATAATGTAAGAAGCGCTTACAATTTGACGAGGAATTTGGATAGATACGTCAAAGACATCTTATTGTTAGATTGTCATTCGTTTTTCGATTCGAATGTGTATAAAACAAATAACAGTCATAGTTTAATGCGATTGCCAATGTGCTTCAAAGAAAATGCGTCTCATGTTAGACGACCACTGATACCCATGATATGCGAACCATATATGACGTATATTCCATCATTTGGTTTAGTTCACCAAATGCATGCTTCATTTGACGAAGATAATGCTTCAGTTCTGACGATACCATCGAGTTCAAAAACTTACAGTTTCAGAGAATTAAATGAAAAAGCAATGGAATTGAAAAAACATTCGAAAGGATATAATGTTTTGGCTACGCAATCATTATATGATGAGCATTTAAGAGGTTTGCTTTTGAAGCATTTACCCGACATCAAACAATGTATTCAAAAACATATGATAAGCAACGCAAACACGATTGATGAAGCCATTACTCCCCATTCGATTCATTATATAAATGCGGGCGTTTATTGTTTAACAAATAAAGCATATTGTTGTTTTAATAAGGCCCATCGAGATTGGTCAACAAATCCCTGTTGTTATATGATTGTATGTCATGAACTTGACAAGTCGACGGTTGAATCGACCAGTCAATCGAATACTTCAACTCAACAATATACTTTGTCATGCGATATTCACGGATATTGTTTTGGCTGTGGCACCAAGTTTTTGGATATATTAATAAAAAGTATTAAATTTATATACATTGTGTATGTATACAATTTTAATAAAATGTATTAAATATATCTGTTGTTGTATATAAAACGTCTTGTTCTCATTTCTTATCTTTCCGAACCTAACATTTGTACTGTACAGATGTTGTCGTTGCTCAATTGATCATTCGATTCATCATTTGATTATTATATATAACAATAATAACATTTGATTGTTATTGTTATATATAATGATTAGTTTGAATCAAATGAACAATTTATGTACCGTATATATAAAACGTGTTGTTTCGTTTTAATTTCTTTTCAGCCAAACATTTGTACCGTACAAATGTTGCGAATAAAGATCACGTCTTCGACTAATCATTTGATTATGATATAACAAACGTCCAAGACTTCGACTAATATTGGTTGAAGTCGAATGATAATAAACGAAGGTTCGACTTGTCAGTCGATTACAATATTTATTATCTATTCCGAAAAAGATAAAACATTTACGAATCAAATAATGATATTGGTTGAAGTCGAATGACGATTATCTGTTGATTTTAATATATATAACAACTTGATGCCTCTTTTAAAATGAAGGAAAACGAAATCTGTATATGGACTTCTGATATTTCCTTTTTGAATTATCATACATTACATATTATGAAATACTCAAAAAACAGAGATTGTTGAAGTGGAATAAAAATTCGACTCGTCAGTTGATTATAGATATTGGTTGGAGTCGAATGAAAATCGTTTAGACATCAATACATGTATTATAATGGTGTCAATGAAGATATTTACTAATAGTTAAATAAAAGATTCGACTCGTCATTTGATTATAACACCATGCCCCTTTTAAAATAGAGGAAAACCAAATCTCCTACATATAATGATCGTTTGAGTTGAATAAATGAAGGAATCGACTCGTCAATTGATTATAAATGGTTGGAGTCGAATGAAAATAATTTGGACATCAATACATATATTATAATAGTGTGGATGAAGAATACTAATACTAAATAACGGTTCGACTCGTCAGTTGATTTATACTACTGATTCAAGTCGAATGAAAATCATTTCGACATCAATACAGGTGTCAATGAACAATACTAATAGTTAATAAATGTTCGACTCGTCAGTTGATTATATTATTGGTTGGAGTCGAATGAACATCATGTCCCTTTTAAAATAGGGGAAAACAAAGTCTCCTATATATATAATAATCGTTTAAGTCGAATGAAAATCATTCGGACATCAAGACATATTATAATAATGGTGTCGATGTCAACGAACAATACTAATAACTAATAAAGGTTCGACTCGTCAGTCGATTATAATATTTATCCAAGTCGAAGGAAAATCATTGGAACACCAAGACATGTTATAATATTGATGTCGACGAACAATACTAATAACTAATAAAGGTTCGACTCGTTAATCGATTATAATATTTATCCAAGTCGAAGGAAAATCATTGGAACACCAAGACATGTTATAATATTGATGTCGACGAACAATACTAATAACTAATAAAGGTTCGACTCGTTAATCGATTATAATATTTATCCAAGTCGAAGGAAAATCATTGGAACACCAAGACATGTTATAATATTGATGTCGACGAACAATACTAATAACTAATAAAGCTTCGACTCGTTAATCGATTATAATATTTATCCAAGTCGAAGGAAAATCATTGGAACACCAAGACATGTTATAATATTGATGTCGACGAACAATACTAATAACTAATAAAGGTTCGACTCGTTAATCGATTATAATATTTATCCAAGTCGAAGGAAAATCATTGGAACACCAAGACATGTTATAATATTGATGTCGACGAACAATACTAATAACTAATAAAGGTTCGACTCGTTAATCGATTATAATATTTATCCAAGTCGAAGGAAAATCATTGGAACACCAAGACATGTTATAATATTGATGTCGACGAACAATACTAATAACTAATAAAGGTTCGACTCGTTAATCGATTATAATATTTATCCAAGTCGAAGGAAAATCATTGGAACACCAAGACATGTTATAATATTGATGTCGACGAACAATACTAATAACTAATAAAGGTTCGACTCGTTAATCGATTATAATATTTATCCAAGTCGAAGGAAAATCATTGGAACACCAAGACATGTTATAATATTGATGTCGACGAACAATACTAATAACTAATAAAGCTTCGACTCGTTAATCGATTATAATGTTTATCCAAGTCGAAGGAAAATCATTGGAACACCAAGACATGTTATTATATTGATGTCGACGAACAATACTAATAACTAATAAAGGTTCGACTCGATAATCGATTATTATATTTATCCAAGTCGAAGGAAAATCATTGGAACTTAAAATAATTTTCTGTTTTCTTTTTTTCGACTCACTCTTCGGATTTGCCTTTGAATTACCCAATAATAATATAACAGACAAAAAACAATTTAAAACTTTTATTTTTCAACTATCTCTTTGAATTATCATTCGACTCAACTCAATAACAAAAAATATGAAAAAATACTCAAAAATCATTATAAAACAAATAATACTGTTCTTGTCCTCTTCGACCCGTCTCTTTGGATTGTCATTCGACTAGTTTTATATCTATAAAATCCATAAAAATATAACAGTTTTTTTTTTTATATCACAAACTACTCTCTTCGATTGTCTCTTCGATTGATTTATCTGTTCTCATTTTATCCTTCCAATATTCTCTCTCTCTCTCCCATCACACAGTCCGCAATCCGCGTCCGCCAGAAACAAAACAATCAAACCACACCCCCCCCCCCCCCCCCCAAAATAAAAATCAAATCCCACGCACAATCAAATCCCAGGCACAATCAAATCCTACACAAAATCAAACCCCCACCCCAAAATCAAACCGGAGCCACGTCATTAATAACAAAAAAACACATTCAAACTTAGTCTTTTTTTGCCACTAACCACATCATCTCCTCAGCCTTTGATTTTACCTTCCCTCCTTTCCCATTCCCCATTCCCTTCACATCCAAACATTCTGCCACTTAATCCTTTCGACTCACTCTTAAATTCCTTTGAACACTTCCCTTTTTCCCAAACAATCACCGTCTACGTTATTCAAAACCTTAAACGCCCAACGTCTCTTTTTTTTAACGCTTTTCCCCCAACAATCAAAAAAAAAATATAAAAAAAACCACCTCCCCCTCACTGTCGCCTCATTAAACAACGCAAAAAAAAATCACAAAAAAACGCACCTCGCCCTCACTGGTGATGTAGTTGAAAAGTCAAACTATTGATGAACAGTTAACGCCTCGTCGAACCACTGGTAGTGTTGTTGTAAAGTCAAACTGGTGGTGTTGTTGAAAAAGTCAAACTGTCGATTAACGGTTAACGCCTCGTCGAACAACACAAAAAATTTTTTGAAAAAAAACGCACCCCCGCGTCACTAGTTGTGTTTTTGAAAAGTGAAACTGTTGATTACCACTGCTGATGTTTTTTTGAAAAGTGGAATAGCCAATGTTAATTTGATGGGGTTGTTGAAAAATGGAAATAGCCAATGTAAATTGACAATGTGAAAAATTTGTGAAAAAGCGATCGTGCCACGTCAAATTGTTTGATTTTGTTAGGCAAAAATGTATAAAGTCTTTGAACACGCAGTCGAATTTTTTTTTGATTTTAGTCTTGATCTTGCTGATCGCTATAATGAGCACCAAGCTCAGCCAAGGTGACCATGATGGAGTAATATTTTCTTGACCTGGCTATGTCGAAAACGGTGTGGTCGTCGAGGGTTCTCGCGTTTATGTTGACGTTGACGACGTCTTTGTCTCCTTTGAATCTCTTGTAGAGTTGGCAGAGGTAAGTGACGAGGACGTTGTCGCCCCTGGAAGCTGCTTCGTGGAGAATGGTCCTTCCGTTCTTGGCTTCTCTGATATTGAGATCGGCTCCGCGAGTGAAGAGAATTTCGATGATTGCCAGCCTGTCTGATTGGGATGATAGGTCGACCGCGGTGGCCAAGTGGAGACAGCTGAGTCCTTCGTAGTTGAGGATTTTCACGGCTTCTTCGACTACCGAGGAGCTAGTTTGACAGGGCGGCAAGTCGTAGTTGTTTTCTTTCTGCTCCTTGTATCTGATGGGTTCGACGAGAGCTTTGACGGCCGCCAGATTGTGGGTTCTGCAGGCGAGATGGAGCGGCGTGTTTCCGCCGTGATCTCGCATGGTTATTTCGGCGCCCGCCACAACCAGTCGCCTGACGATATCCACCTGCTCGGTCAGAATTGCCAAATGGAGCGGAGTCTGCGAGAGTTTGTTGGTTCTGTTCAACCAAGACTGGTGCGGCGTCATGTCGATCAACTGCCGCGCTCTGTCCGTTAAGTTCTCGATCAAAGCCATGTGGAGAGCCGTGTCTCCGTCTTCGTCGCCCGCGTAGACTATGTTGGCATCGAGGCACGGTCTCGTACACTGTACCACGGAACCGGTTATGTCTATTCCGAAACCATTGTCTTCATCGGGGAAAAATTCTGCCGAATCGAACTTTAGACTGAGAATGTCAATGACGCTGTTGTTGTCTTCTGTATCTGTGAACATTATTATTATTGCTGCTTTTTTTTGAGGATAATATATGAATTATGTGCCCATCTTTCTTGATATATAAAGGGATCATTTAGGGTTTTTTAAGGTGTTTTCCCAAATTGCTATTTTTAGCAACATGACTTTATTTAAAATGCGATGTTTTCTGCATTTCTTGTCATATACCATTATTATTCGTAACAACAATGAGCTATCCTGAACATTGTTCGAATTCTGAAAAGAAAGAAAAAAAAGAAGAAATCGACTATGAATTCTTACGTTTCACAAACATTACGAACAAGATCACGGAATACTTGTACAATTTTTCGCTTCGCTCTGTCGAAAAAAAGAAGCGAACACTTCCAATTGTTGATTGGGAAATCAGATTGAAAAACAGAGAGATCTAAGCGTTGGTTGAAAAAATGAACAAAGTGAGAAACAAGAGAAGGACTTTACTGGAGGGCAACATTAATACAGTAAAACAAATCGGAACGACGTCCAGATTAAAACACAAGAAAACTGGAAATGTGACTAACAAAACCAAAGGAATTATAAACCAAACCAAAGACGGAATCGACCAACAACAAACTTTTTAAATGGATGTTGATGTGTGTTTCAAGCGACAATCAGTATTACAATCTATTTACCGAATGGTGTATATATTTAAAATTAACTCTTTGTTACTTATTTTGTTTGATTTTGTTTATTTTATTATATCATATACATGTTTAAGTCGAAAAATAAAAAATGTAACAGTATTCGATTCTTTGTTTTGATTTTCACCGTTAAATAACCTTTTTCCACCGTTAAATAAGCTTTTCTACTTTACACGTTAAGTTACCTAAAACCGGAAGTCGTCCTGTTTACCGCATTTGCCGTAATTTATTAATTTTCATTAAATTTAATACATGTTGATCGGAAAATGCGGTAAAAAGGGCGACCACACAAAAAAAGGCTATTTAACGATTCGAATGGGTTTTTTAAACGTTAAATAGCATTTTTTCGGTGGTCGTCCTTTTTACCGCATGTTCCGACGAGTAGCTAAATTTATTAAATTTAATTAATTTACGGTAAATGCGGTAAAAAGGACGGCATCCGGTTTACAACCGGAAGCCGTCCTCGCTTCTTCCAGTTCTATTTTAAGCAACAACTACGCTCATGGGCGTAGACAAAACCGATCGTTAAGTTACCTAAAATAACCGTTAAATTATTATCTTCCTCTTTGATTTGGCATATTAAATTTAATGAATTGTATTAAATAAAATAACAAGTTTTACAAGTTAGTTTATTCGAATTAACTTTCGGTTTTCTCTTTGACTCGATATACAAAATTTAATAAAATAAGTTAGTAAATTAGTTAGTTTGAATTATCTTTCGGTTCGCTCTTCGACTTGGTATTTTATTAAATACAATTCATTAAATTTATATAACAAGTTTACAAGTTAGTTAATTTGAATCAACTTTCGATTCTCTCTTTGACTTAGAATATAAAAATTAATAAAAAAAATTATAAGTTAGTAAATTAGTCAGTTTGAATTAGCTTTCGATTGTCTGTTCGACTTGGTATTTTATTTAATACAATTCATTAAATTTATATAACAAGTTCACAAGTTAGTTTATTCGAATCGGCTTTCGATTTTCTCTTTGACTTGGCATATAAAAATTAATAAATAAAATTATGTTACCAAGTTAGTTAGTTTGAATTATCTTTCGATTGTCTCTTCGACTCGGTATATAAATTTAATGAATTGTATTAAATAAAATAACCGTTAAATTATCTTTTTCCTCTTTTGACTCGTTAAATTGCATTTTTTCGGTGGTCGTCCTTTTTACCGCATTTACCGAATGTTAGATATTAATTTAATGAATTGTATTAAATATATATACAATTATGTTGGGGGAAGTCGGACACTGTTGGAAAAAGCGGACAAGTTAAACCTTAAGTATCATAATTATATCCTTAAAAACACCATTATGCCAAACGAAGTTAACTCGGGGAATTCGGACACTGCAGGTAAAAGCGGACTATTTCCCTTGGGGAAATCCGGACACAATAGGGTAAAAGCGGACAAAACAAACGTTAAGTAGTCTAATTTTATCATCATTATGCCAAATGAAGACGACAATCCTACATACGGTAAATGCGGTAGCATAGTTATGCCGAAATTATGCCGAGAGCATAATATCTTTCACAGGGTAATCCGGACATAGGATAAAAGCGGACAACCGTTAAATAGCATATTTTTTTGCAAATCGTCAAACAAACACTGGATAAGGGGGCTGAGTAAAAGGGAAAACAAAGAACATATTTTTATTTGATTTGTTTATTTTTTGGGATTATATATGAAAGATATAAGATGTAAGAACATGTTATAAAACTGAACAAATATAATGAAACAAGATTAAAACAATGATTACAGGTCTATTATCTACTGTAAGAAAAATACAATTAGAAATGGTTCGACTTCTTCCTCGGCTTTTCCACTCCCTCCTCCCTCCATTTCTCTTCGATTTGATTATACAAAAAAGGACAACACAAGTCTATTTAACTACTTAGGACAAAGACAACTAGAAATGAAAGACAAAAAGTCAAACCTCTGGTTCGACTTTCCTCTCCACTTCGTTCGGATGAGGTATATATATGAAGTTGAAAAGGAATATGAAAAGATGATTAATTTTAAACATTAAACACACACACATAATAGTTTGATTTACTAGTTTCTAAAGTAACATCACATTGTTCTGGTTCCTTGTATCTCGACATAAAACAAAAAAATAAATTCATTTTCTTTTTTCTGGTAAAGCCGAACAGATATACAAATGTAATATAAAGTTTGTATATATTTGAATGTTCTACAAGTTTCCACCATTTGATTTTCTATTTCAGATTTCGAATTTGTCCCAAACAATATTCGCCTCATGATTGATCAGTGATAATTTGGGTCGTTTTATTGGACTGCATTTTTGAGTTTTTATGTTCTTTTCAATCCATTCAATTTGCTTAGCTTTCTGAGCCAATCTTAGTTGCATCGTTTGTTCTTCCAAATTCCGTAAACCGTGTCTCAGACATCTGTCGATATCCCAACCTTTTTCATTTCTGGCGTAGTAACTAAGACCTTTTCGGTTTGCTATCATCATTGGTATTTTAATGTCGGGTGATCTTTTTGCAACCCATAACGGTAGGATTTTACCTTCTTCCTTTATTCCAAATGCATTTAGAATTGCCCATTCAATTTCGGTTTTGTAAAAATAATTGTAGAAAGATTTCGTGCAAAGAACCATTAACATGCCAGAATGACAAAATAATTTGAAAAACAATCTTGCTTGTTTTTCAATTTTCTCTCTTTCTTCTGCTGTGAGTTCTTTCGTCTTTTCTTTCTTTCCATTTGCTTCTTCTACATCCATAGTATCATTCGACTGCTCATTTTGCGAATCCGACTCCGCAGTCTGAGAAGCCTCGATTTGCGATGCAGCAATCTCGTCTTCATCCTTTTCTTTCTGATCATGTTTGACGAGCAACGAATCCAAGAAAAATGGCTGAAATTCTGGGTCGTCGAATTTCTTTATAGTGTGCTTCGAGTCGACACGTTCAAAGTACTGTATAAATGTTTCTGCCTCCTTGGTATCATGTTCCCGATCATAAAGAAGCATTGTATCGCAGATGTCAACTTTTAATTCTTCAGGCAAACTGTCATAATGAGTCCTCAATAACTTGTCACTGTAACTTTCTGGAATTTCATTTTTATTAATTTTTGACTTGATTTTACTTGCTATCTCTGATGTAGTCATTTTTGTTTACAATACTTATTACTCTCTAAATATTCTTAGCAGCTTCACTAGATGTCATGAACGTTATTGAAATAATAATTGATATTCTAAGTCTTATATAGTCTTATATAGCCCTGTTAAGTGCATGTTAAACATTAAAAATATTGTTACGCTTGAAAAACGCTGAAAATTTTCAATACTTACATTTAATGGTTGTATTTATTGCTGACAAGATAAGGGATAATTAACGTACAGTCAAAGACTTAATCGAAAACGATGGCTTGCTGTATTACGAAATGTTTATCGGAAGCTAGTTTGTCGTCTCATAAAAGTGAAGTGTACGAAATGTCTGACGTTATATCTGGTGACAAATGGGTTGTAACAAATAAGAGATTCCCTTATCAATGGAGATATTGTTTTATGAACCTTTTGGATCGATTGTTGAATGGTCGAATCACAAGATGGTATAACAAAAAAACTGCCATATCGGAACCAGTCGAAGGATGGTTGGGAAGTCGTTCAAGAATAAATGAATTTCTAGAAAAAAGTAAAAGTCAAGAATCCAAAGACACAAAAGAACTTATATGTTTGGAAAAGGTTGAATCGACGACCGAATCAACTGAACGAACAACAAAACCGATTGAATTAGTTGGTACAACAGACAATTGTGACAACCTCGAAACTTCTATGTTGACAATTCATGAACAGAAAAGGGTTTATATTAGTTCGGATGATGACAACAGTTCGGATGGTATTTCGAATAATGGTTCGGATGATGGAAACAATCATCAGTTTGTTTAAAAACCGATAACTGATTTTGAAAGAAGTTTTTTTATGATATTTTTTTTTATTCCTGTTTATATCTGGTTATTCTTGTTTACAAAGAATGAAGTTGAAATCCCCATCGTGCCAAATGTTATTCTTTTATGTGCCAAATAACAAGTCAAAGAAAATAAACATCTGTTAGATTATATATATATACTTTATTTGTTTCAATATACAAACATGAAAATGGATTATAAAACAAACATATTACAACTACAAGTGCTGCTGAATGATAATAATAAATTTGACTTGCTCACAAAGTGCCATAGTCATTTAAAATTTCACTATATCACTTTGGAGCAGGTTAAATTCTATTATTCGAACGTAAAAGATCTTTGTGCGACTTGCTGAAAAACAAAGAGATATATGTATAACAAAAATATAGTTTTATAAAAAATAAAAAAGATAAACTATTCTCGTTGTCTTTGATTATTTGCATTTATGTGTTCCCGTACTTAAAAATGTCGTTTTCTTTCTTTGTGAACAGGTCAATTGATCCATATACTTATTTTCCGTTGTTTTTTCCTTGGAGGCGGAATAGGTTTTTTAAAATCAAAGTTTTTATTCAGTAAATATTCGCTGATGGTCTTCTTGTACTGATCATTTGACAAACCAATCAAGTCTTGCAATGCTTTCACAAAGTCGGTGAATTTACGTTCTTCATCTTCCACAATATTTTTATTGATCGAAAGAATATCCCAAGGGTCGAACGAATAGTACAGCGGTTTACATCTATGAAATAACCGAGGTGGCATGTTAGGACCAGTTTGCGACCATGGATTGGCACATTCGTAACACAGACAGTACAAATCACCGCATTTGACATAATAAAACAGCAATTCTTGTTTTTTTGATTTTTTCGAATCCTGAGATAGTCAAATAGTCCGGCAAAATTGGAACGGCTGGGTTTACCATGTTTGGAAACCTTGAATGTCTGACAATATGTTTCAATGTGTTTCTATTTATTCTTGACCTGTCCGTTTTCGGTTCGAACATTTGTAAAACTTTTGCCACTGCGTTTTCTTGCTTTTTTGTCAGTTTATGTGAACTTCCATTTATCAGTCCCAACGAATCAAAGTCTTTAATAGTTGGATTTTTTAGGCTTTAATTATATGTTATGACGGCATTATCTGGCGATTCTATCGTCAACACATCGTCGTAAAATGTTGTCAGATAAAATACATTTTCTTTGGCTCTCTTTATGTAAGCTTTTTTGTTGTAAGAAATGATACAGCACAACAATTTGGTATATGCTCTTTGATTTCTTACTTCGTCTCTTTTTTTCCGTATCTCATTATTCAATATCCTTTGATTTTTTTCTTCCTCTGTTTCTTCCCCGAACATGAATTTCCTCTTTCTCACTCTCTGCATTTTTTATGTCCAATCTTTAAAAATATAATAAGTGCTTTACTTTCCTACAAGTGTTTATATATATACATTAAAGTACATTTATTTATTTTAATGAAATTGTTTAATTCGTTTTCTTGTTTAATTTCTATCCCCAAACTTGTCGCTTTGTCTCTGGAGAAAAGTCTATTTTTTTATAGTATCCTAAATTGAGGCAACTTCCACAAACAAACTTGTCATACTTGCTTTTTCGTTACGTACTCGAGTCTTTCTTTCAATGAAAGGCTCATATTCGGACTTTTAATTCCTTCTGGGTGGTCGTAGTATCCAGGTTGAGTACCCTGCAATAATTTCATAGCTTCTTTCTCAAGAAATATTCCAGAACCACATCGGAAACAACAGAAAGGGACAACTATACTCTCTCCAGTCACACGACTCTGAAATGTCAAACTGAAATCCTTTTTTTCATGTTCGTCATCTTCTTCTTCTTCTTCTAAAACTGGAACATCTTCACCATAAAAATCTATGTCGGAACAATCCAAACATTGATACCTGTCGCTCACCATTTTTGTGGCAACAGTATTCAGAAGGTATGTTTTAATGTTAAACTGAAAAGGCAATTTGGTTTCTTGTTGCACGGTCAAATGGTTGAGACCCTTGCCCAACTTGTATTTATTGAAACGACCTGTTAGTTCGAAAAACATACAGAATCGTTTCAAACATGAATGACATCTATGTTCTTCCACACCGCATGCATTATCTTCGCATCTTTCACATTTAGACATCTTTTTTTTTTGTTTTTTTGTCCTCTTCTCTTTTTTACAACGTTGTTAAACGAGAAATGCTTTTTAAAAAGTCAGTACTTTATCAATTGTTCATATTTTTATATTGCTATAGTATATATTTAATGCTTCACGTTAAATTTATTGTTTATCTAGTCCCATTCGATTTGGTCGTCGACGCAACAATAATTTACAACATTAAATCTTTTGTTTTGGAACGATGCCAGCAAAATACATCGTTAAATCTTTGTTTTTTCTCATTTTACTTTCGATTTCATCGTTAATCTTAAGAAAACCATTTTCATTGGTTGATTTTCCACTCATACAACAACTATTTTCATTGGTTCGCTCTTCATCCCGCCAAAAAATACCAGCATCCCATTGGATTACCGTTAAATATTTCAAAACGGCGTAAGGCCATGGTCTTTTTCGCTTTGAAAAAAAAATATATTATACACCAGGTAACCCAAATTTACTCGTAAATTTGGATTGTCGTTCTTGGAAAACCTAATATTTTTCTTCAGAATTTAACAGTGAGCATTTAAGAATTCTATTATTTTCCGACGAAATATGTTGAGCAATTACTTTTTATAACAAATGAATTCCACAAAACAAATCCAATATAATTGAAAAGATGATTTTGATCGTTATTTGTTTTTGCCAATTTAACGGTGTTGGGCGATAATCCTGACTGAACTTAGAAAGAATCGGAATCACAACATCTTTGTTAAAATTATTTACAGATACAACTATACAAACAAACTATCATTATTTAATGAATTTATATCAGCCGATGTTGCCAGATGAAATCGAACTAGACATTCCCTTTGTCACAGAGAATGATGTCAATTTGACTTTATTATATTTTATAATTTGTGAAAAGCTTATGTTATCAGAAATTAGTAACTTATCATTTTGCAAAGGTCGACCATCGTGTTTGACGGATATTAAAGACTATTTGTTACAAATAAGTGGTTGCATTGAAGAAGAATTGTCACAATATACAATTGCGAATCCAGTTTACTCGTATAATTTGAATAACATATTAGCTTACAAGTCAAAGAATAACGACTTTCACTTGAGAAGAATATTTATTAGTCTGTGTTGTTTTGATTCTATGGGAATAAGACCTATAGATTATTGGACAAATGAAACAATATTCAATGCCATTTCGTTTTCGAATACCATAAGAATTAAAAATTCAAAGATTTTGAATTTAACCGGATTAATTGTTAACAGTTACAAAAGTGACAATAGATATTCAATAGAAACGAATGAAGAAAAAATATTAGTTTGTAATTTTCACATTTCACAGCATTTGATTGATACTCGCAATAACAAAAAAGCAATTTTGATTAGAAACTACTATTGGTCTTTCGACACGGAAACAGGTTATTTTTTTGTTGATTCAAAAGAACATAAAGACAAACCCATTTTATAAAAATTGTCAACCGAAAATAATACAATTTATGTTGTTAAAAAATATTTGTGTGGAAGTTCACTAAAATGTAGATTATTACTCAAAAATATTATTCCAACAGAAACTACGATATATAAATTATCAATAATAAAGTGGACAATCAACAAAGAACAAATATAATCATGTCAGAAACAACGAACACCGAAACCAATAATGAAACGTTCTTTAAAGATATCAAGATGCATGAGAAAATAATTGCTGATTTAGATCCGAGTGAAAGACCTTTTGAAAGTATATATACCAAATTCAACAATTCCGAATATATATAAAGATTACTTAGAACAACATAAAATGAATATACCATACGAAACTTGGAATATAAATAAAGCGGCAATTGTAAAACCGATGGAACTGGAAGACTTGTTGAAATTTACAGAAACATTAAAAAATGTTGAAAACAAAATTTCCGTTCCATTAGAAATATTCATTACACATGATGCGAGCTGGTTGGAAATGTATATTCACATTATCAATACGATAAACATTAAGAGAGTAACAATTTTTAAAAATGACAAAATCATTGGAGTATCTTATAATTTATATTTGGCAGTTAATCGTTTTCAAGTCAAACCCGTAGAACATAAACAATTGATTCCGAATTCCGAAATAATTCGAATGTCTGATGAAAATTGGTATAGAAAAATGTTCGACATCGAAGTCAAATATTGGCCAAAGAATAAAATAAAAGTTTTTTGTATACCAACAGTCGATTATAATTTTTTAAGTAATAAAGACATACTTCCAGGAAGTACAGTTGTGGATGTTGCAAATTGTAAATTTTGGCATTCACTAACTATCCCAAACAATCCAACATTACCACATGTTCAAATGTATGAACAAAAAGAATTCATGTCAATAAATATGTCTCATTTAGGGGGGATGCCTCGTATATGTCCATGTATTACACCAAGAGATTCTCAGGGATTTTTTCGAATTTATTTTATAAACGTCGATCCTGTTGTGTTAAAAGGTTTTTTGGATTTCTTTTCGATTGATAGGGGTATTACTGATGATAACAAACATATATATGGAATGAATTCCGATATATAGTGTGATAGCAATTGCAAATCCAAATGCTATTAGTGGTGGTTTCAATTGGCAACTACAAACAAATCAAGCATTATTAATTCAGTACATTTTATTAGGATTGATGGTCAATGCTAACTATTTTCTAGAAACCATACGTAAAAATGTATTAAATAAATTACCCTCAGCACAATTTAAAGAAATAAAAAATTGTTTAAAGGAATTGGAATTGACAAGCGAACAATTACAACGAATTGGTTTTGTTTAAAATAAAAAGTGAAACTAAACAAAAAAAAACATGTGTGATATTAATAAATCAAAGTATATAGCTGTAAATATATTATTAGGAGATAATGTTATGTTTTCAAAATTGACAGATGAATGTTTCATTTGGTTTAATTATAAATATAGCCATAAATATTCAATCAGATTCGAACTACAAAATTCCGACAAATCGACAGCGATTAAAGAAGCCATAGCATTAGAAGATTATGATAAAGTAATAAAGTTACTTGGAAAATCGACATCAACAACAAGAATTACAAGTTCTCTCAATCAAGGTGTGATCATAGAAGGGAATATCGACGGAACGTATGATGTTTCTGTTGATGAAACAAAATTATACAAACCCTTATTTGTTGACGAGAACAAATTGTCAGAAATATTAGTTAATACTTTACATCCAACATTTAACTTGTTCAAAAAATATTATCTTAACCATAATAAATTCACAGATATTTTGATTTTTCAACCGTCAGTAACTTTGCCAACAAGTATACTTTTGGAAAATTTTGATTTCATTATTAACATTGATAAAGTTACAGCTATCGGATTGGTAAATGGCTTTTTACAGTCAATGACATCTTCAATCAATGGAATAGATAATAATTTTAGGGTTTATTACAGTAGAAGCAATATTGAAACCTCGAATCAATATTTAAAGTATTTATCTACATGTATTGAATTGAATTCATTAGAATAAAAATAAGTCATAGCAAAAATCAAAATCGAACGATGTCTATTGTGAGCGATATTTTTGGAGACAGTACGTTATCCGAACAAATCGGAAATGATGTGTTGCCTTATAAAGATCGGCCAATATATGTACAGAGATACATTATAAGCATAACCAACCGACCGAGAAATCAAGAAGGAGGTTTACTATATTGGAAATTTTTGAAACAACCACCTTCATCGAATTTTATGAATAATGTATTTCAAAGTGTTTTTAGACAGGAAGATATTAACTGTCTTTTGAGTAATAATAAAGAAATATATGGTGGAGTCGAAGCTAACGTAAAAAATATGTATCGTCGAATGTTATACCTTGAAGCTTTTAAAGTGATACATGGCCCTGATGATCATACAGAAACACTAGGATTGAATAATGTAACACAACCAAACACTTTTATTAAACTTCATAGGGCCACTCAAGCTAAAATTTGTATGAATCTCAGACCATTTGGAGTTTCAAGTATTTTATGCGATGATACTGGCAGAATCGCTAAACCAGTTCAAGAATCACAAACGGCCAATATTTTAATTGCGGGTGCTGTCAGAGACGACAAAAATGCTTATGCGGTGAATGATACTTTGAGACTTCCAACAAGCTAAATAATTCCTTCGACTCCAGAAATACCAGCATTTTCAAAAGACAGTTTGGTTGGAAGTTTATATGCCGTTTTAACATCGAGTCACAAAATGGATGGCACGATAATTGTTCCAATGCCAAAATTAATGTTTAGTATTAAATTTATTGCTGCAAAAAGTACATCAATACAAAAATATTGTTCTGCAAAATCATTGCCCTATATTCAATTGGGAACATTTGATTGTTTATCATTGACGAATAATAATTTAGATGAATATAATTATAAAGCATCGAATCATACAGAACAACATACTTATTTTCCAAATTTTGTATTTTCTCCCGATCAACAATGGACATTGCCGGGAAATGTTATACTATATTCAGGGGATATACATGAACATATTTTATTACATATGAAAGAAAATCAAGAAAAGCGAAAGGAGCCAAATCTAATCAGTCTTGACAACGAGGAAGAGTTTCTAACTGATAAAATTGGTGACTTTGGTCCATTTGTAAATGGTCATATCTGTTATGGTGCAAATGATTCCTATATGCCATTCGTATTTATTTTAAACACACCCGACAAAGATATTATACCCGATTCTTTCCTAAAAAGATCTTTCATTGATGATCAACTTGAAGAAACAGGAGCGGATCTAATATCAGTTTAAATGAGGAAATGTTTATTTCAAATTTGCATAATTGTTCTTTTAGTTTATATTTCGATGATTCTTGTTTGGATTTCTCAAACAAAGATTCAACACTAACTGAAAATATAGGATATGATCAAATATTTGGAAAGATTCATTTTTTAGATGAATTTACGGATATTTGTAAAACACATTATGTTTCATATATTTGGGAAAAATTAGTCAACGAATCATTAGTGGATCGACGAAAAAGAAAAAATTTACATTTATACAACCCGTATACCTTAAAAAATCAATGCGATGATGATCCGAAAGATGTATTTATTGATGACGACAACTTATTTGATTTTGCCACCACAGTAAATAATGAGACGGATGAATTTAAAGAATTATACATCGAAATGTGTAATAAAAAGAAATATGACATTCAAACGAGATTGCAAGAATTAAATCCTTATAAAAAATGTTTAAAAACGGTATATGGGCTTTCTCCTTTCACCGTATTTGAATCTTATCAACGATCAATTATTTTTAATATAATGTTCTTCAGAATAGTTAGCGATCGAGGATATTCTTGTTTGGAAAGATTCATTTTCGCTTTATCAAATAGATATTTCGGATTTGCGTTAAATCAAATATCTTTCATCATGACCATGTATTCTAAAAGACACAGTTTATCAATAATTCAAAGAGGAATGGGGAAAACAACAGTACAAGTACTCATTGCTGCAGCAATGATGTTGTGTTTGGAAGATTTGAGAATTTTATTAATTGCTCAATCAAGAAATATGGTGACAACACCTCACAATGAAGTCAAACATTTGGTTCAGAAACACTGTGATTCTCATAATAACTTATTGACAACTCCAATAGATTCATTACATTTATACGCAAATTGGAATAAAGCCGGGTCGAATTCCATGACGAATACTGATGACACAATCTCAGAAAAATTCACAGCTGTGAAAGAAGGTTCTTACGCCTATGTTAATAAACTTCATTGTGTGTCGGCTACTAAAGACGCTTCTTTACGTGGAAAAGATTGTCATGTGGTTTTCACAGATGAAGCTTTTAGTATTCCACGCAATAATCACGCTACCATTTTAGCCATGGCTCATCGTTTGCAGTGTCAAATCGTTTATTTGTCGAGTCCTCTTCATCATAATCCGGTTTTACATTTAAACGCAATCGTCGATTTACATGAAAACAATGATATCAATTTGTACAGAATGACTTTTTTTTGGTACGAAAAAAGAACATTAGAAATTCATTTCATCACAAAGAGCTTGTCCGAATTTAGAATTCTACATTCCACCTTTTATAACATATTCGGAAGACAATCGTTTGATTACAGACGTTATGACATCTGGTGGTTAAAACGACGAAGACAATCCTCCTTATTATGCAACACAGTTAGCATCAGCAAAGTAAAAAGTATGCAAAGACCAGGAACTGAAACAATCAAAATCCAAATCCAGCCCTCAAACCATAGTTGGAAACAACTAAGATTACAAATAATCAAGATACAGAGAACATATGGCCAACCGAGTGAGCAGCTTGTTCCCAAAAGGTGGCCACTCAGCAACCCAAACGAACCAAAAATAATAAGAACATACATAAGGTAAAACATCACAGAAACTCTGACACCAAAAAAACAAACACAAAAAGACACAAAAAGAAACTTTTGACACCAAAAGCGTCGGCTTATCAACAAGAATTGGGTGTTATTAAAAAGGTGGATTTGGTTCGAGCATTGCAAGAAAGAAATCCTTTGACTTACGACGGAATGGAAAATATGGTATTTAAAGTGGGGTTCTTTGACTTTTTGAAACAAAGATCTGCATATGTTGATATTTCGAAAATCGATTTCAAAATTAAACAGCGAATGTTATTGGACCTCAAATACAAAGACAAAGTGGAACGACGTCGATATAGCAATTTATTAAATCATATAGATTTATTCGTATACGTCGATCCCTGTTATAATGCCAATACACAATCTGGAATTGGATTATGTTGTATTACAAAACCAAAGCTTGATGACAGAATGAATAGTAAAAGCAAAAGATTACTTGTGACTTACATGAGTCATAAGTTTTTAGCTTTGTCGGATATGCCGAAAGTGGCTGAGAAAGTCACATTTATGATTTAAGAATGTATTGAAGCAAATAGATTATTATTTCCTTTGCCAAAGGTTTTGAATTTCTTTATAGCCATAGAAAATAATTCCGCACAAGCTTGTGTTGCGCAAATTCATGAAAACTTAAAATCTTTGGTAATTCATACTGCCGAATCATTTAAATATCATATGTATGTGTACATGACAAATCGAGAGAAAAGACGAAACAAAATATTGTTTGGATATAATTTGGGATGCGACAAAAGCACTATCTTTTCAGTTGGAATCAATATGTCGAACAATAAAAACATTTTCTTTTCAAGTTTGATTGGATCGTACAATACTTCCAGTTCATCCGACACGAAATCGACGACCATTATCAGTCATTTAATGTATGAATGTACCAATTTGAGATTCAACAAACTTTAAAGATCTTATTCGGGGAAAATCACAAGAAAAACTTAAGATGATTTGGTTACAGCTTATTTATTATCAATAATGCTTTGCAAATCATATTCGGATGATACTGTAAATTTTAAAACTCAATTTCTTGTGTATCCATAGATAAAAGTTGAAATCGGTGGATATCCATCAACAGCGGATTCGGAAACCGATTAAAATGGATTTTAATTTGAAAGCAGTTGCCAAGTCGAATACATGTTGGATTTCGAAATTATTTTTGTAACGAATTAAATACCGAATCCGGAATATCTAACAGTGATTGGATAGAATCATTACGGAAAAGAATATCTATTTTTTCCCTCTGGTGTCGTGGTGACAGATCAGGATTAGATGTATGTATCCATCGTTTTGTTCCTAAATATAAAATGGTCAATAATAATGGATACAAGCAATTTTCTGCATTCCAGTAACACAACAATGGATTTTTATCAGTAAAAGGTTGTTTAGCCACAGAATAATTACCAGTTGTCATATTATATGTTATATTTTCTGGTCGTATTTTATCAGCCAAATGTAAACAGTTTTGTCGTCCAGTTAGAACTAGCTTATCATATTTTGTGATTTGTCGATCATCATCTAAACGTTGAAAATGAATGATATTTAACAAATCGTCAGAAAGTTTATCAAAAGAAATTTCTATTGGATGTTGTAATAAATATACTTCGTCTTTTTTACTCCCTTCCATTTTCTTGTTTATAACATTAAAAGATAAAATAAAACATTTTTAGTTTTATATTTTAAGTATTAGTATTTTTTAATCTTTTCATTATTGTTTTACTAAATGAAAGTATACACATATTTATACCATTTTATGTAAGATTATTTTAAATTAACCATGACAGCAACACCTACGGCTTCAGATATAAAACCAACTGAACAATCTAGACTGACAAAAAATAAATCTAATAAGCCGACTATTTTATTTAAAAACTTTCATTATGAAATTGCATATCAAGAAAATATCCGAAATGGGATCACCAGATATTGTGTAGCTGAAAAACGTGATGAGGATTCCGAGTACATTCCAGTTTTTGCAACTTTCATTGAACATTATTCATCAAAAGCAACATATAGAGATAGTTTAGTAGTGAAAAATCGACTAATAAAATTAGTTGAATCAGAAAAAAACAGGAAACGTATTCGAGAATTTCCCTCTGGTGTCGTGGTGACAGATCAGGATTAGATGTATGTATCCATCGTTTTGTTCCTAAATATAAAATGGTCAATAATAATGGATACAAGCAATTTTCT
This sequence comes from Ctena decussata, assembly GCA_963989385.1. Classification (NCBI taxonomy): domain Eukaryota; kingdom Metazoa; phylum Mollusca; class Bivalvia; order Lucinida; family Lucinidae; genus Ctena; species Ctena decussata. The sequence continues at coordinate 5,766,202 of OZ022508.1, forward strand.
TGCGAGTGTAGATATGCTCTGACAATATACTTACTGTCAAAATTTAAACCGTTAAAGTGACTCAAAATCACTGGTCTATCGTGTTCAAGCATTTGTATGAACTTTTCAACAATATCGCTTTGATTGGTACAAATTTCCAATCGCGTTCTAATTTTATTTACATCAACGAACTCAGTATGACCAGTCATTAATTTTACCAATTTTTCTTGTTCTATTGGTACGCCGACAAATCCAGGAGGACAATCATCTGAAAAGTATTCGTCTTCAACACCATAAAAATCGGGCATTTTTGATGTGAAATATACAGACGAAACCATTTTGTTCATCCCAATATAATTCACATATGATATAGCGACAATTTCATCCGTTGACGAACCATCATTCTGTTTCCGTACGACCGTTTCAATATCAAAACAAGAATGACGAAGGCTCGATGAAAATTCTTTCATATATGTGTGTGTCAATTGCGGTTTGAAAGGTAGGTCTTCTGTTTCACCGTAATAAAAATATTCTTCGTCAACCCATTTTCCATTCGTGATTTTGATTTCTGGCATATTTGTTTCTACATTAATTTTAATGTTCGATGACAACTGACCAAAATCCATAACATTATTGTCCGCAAATAAATTTTGTTCATCATTGTCGTCGGATAAACATTTTGCGCAGTCTCTACATAACACTTCCGATTTCTTATTCAAAATATTTGATTTGATATCTTTGTGATTTTTGCAATAATTGCCGGCAAAGGAGCATTTCTCAACAAACTCGTCAAGTAACGAGTGGTGATTATCATACAATGACTTCTCCGATCCATTTGGTTTTGCGAGAAAATCATTATCGTATGGACCGTATTGTTTGCAAAAATCAATCGCTTCTTGTTCTGAATTAAAAGACAGTTTTTTGAAATTACATTCTTCACGCTCATTTGTGGAAATATTGAAAGCCCCATCGTCAACAATATGAAATCTATGTGGTCCATCAACATGTTTTTCATAAATTGTATATTTTGGATTTACGCAAATACAAGCCCAAGTCACAGATGCATTCTAAGAACCATTTGGTAAAATTGGATAAGCTAACAATAAAATGCTATCTATAATGGGCCAATCATTTTCAGATAATTTATTTTCTAATGCTCTGGTAATAATCAAATGTAAATAGGGATTCGATTCGACTATATGATACAAGTTTGATTTTTCAGCAAAAGTAATTAAATTCAAACTAAAAGGCAACCGTCTATAGACAAATCCAAGTTTCTCTGACATATTTCAATTTTATAGTATGTACAATAGGGAAGTAAATACAAAGAAAACATGAGAAGTTCAGATTTTATAATAACATGAACAAAAACATTTAATATGTAAAGATTAATTTTAAAACAAAACATTTATGTATATATACAGGAGAATAAAGTTATTTTACATATCACATTGAGATTTTTTGAAACGATTTACATCATTAAATTCAACCGACCAGATGCTAAAACTTCTTGTTTACTTGTAGTTCGTTTTTTTTTTTTTTTTTTTTTTTTTTTCATTTCATGTTTTTCTTCAATCATTTGTGGTTCAGATTGTTGAATTTGCAACTGATTCTGTTTTTTATTTGTAACATCAATTTCCGACGATGATGTTGAAAATTCAGAATTGGGAGGCTTTATAGTCTTCAATGTGTGATCTGTTTTTTTTGATTTCTCGCCAAAAGTTTTCTATTTTGAAGACAGAGTTGAATTAAAGCTGTTTCTTCTGTTTCATTCATGTTATGCTGTTTTAATTTTTTATTTTGATTCAAAATATTTTCTATTTCTCTCACACGATCAGTAAAGTCTTTATCATCCGATACTTGCTGACGATATGATTCCAGGATTTGTTCATTGTTAACTTCGGTTTCCGAATCTGAAAGATAAATGATTTGTCCCAACAATGGTTGTGAAGAAACGTAATCATGTTTGTATAATGATGATTTTCTTTGAAAATCAAAATTAAATATCGCTGAAATACAAGATCCCATAATGACATCCACTGTCGATGAAATTATTTCTGATGAAAGTCAAATATACGAGGGGTGTTCGAAAAGTTTTGCAAATGACGTAATTTCTCGATAACCACCAAACAGACAGAACTTCTGATTGCAGAAACACATAAAATTATGATATGCGTTGAGAAGTCTGAAAAATCGGTGCATTTTTTTTTAAAAAGGTTGCATTTTTATCTTCTTTGAAAGAGGTATACCCTAAAGACACTGCAAAATTTTACTTTAGTAGGTCGTAATTTATATATCAGCAGTCTTTGTTTTTTTCTTTATCTTTGTTCATTAAAGACAATGCCCAGACAATGCTGTCCTGTAAATATCGCGGAAATTATTTTTAATATAGGTTCCCTACTGGCCCGGAAATACGGATTATCCGTACTTAATGTTGTGGCAATTTCACACTTTCTACCAAAATTTGATGATTTTGTAATGAAAACAAGTGTATTAGCATTCAAAATGTTGTTAGCAAGAGCATTTACATGAGTCAATGAAAACCTGTCAATAAATTCAAATTAATACCACAAACGAAGCGTCTGTAAGCTTTCAAAAATGACGTTGACGTAAATTTCAGTAACGTCATTAGAACTGCGCACTGCTTTGCAAGGAATAAATCGATAAAAGTTGCAACGCTTCTAACTTCTGTATGGATATTGTAGAAAACGATGGACAAGCAAATGACAAAAATTAATTTTGTATTTACAAGGATATTCGACCTGAATGCGTAACACTGAAAAGATTTTATATATAAAATTAGCCCAGTGGTATGACTGGGACCTATTAAAATGAGTTGTAACTCAGTAAGGAAAAGTGTCTTTGTATAGTGTTTGGTATCATCATAAGCCAAAATGCAGTGCTTTTAGTAAATGCAAAGCAGTTGTACCCAGCTTGTCCCTAAACAAAGTCATGAGGCCATTTGCAAATCTTTTCGAACACCCCTGGTATTCCTGTTTGATGGTTCCATACAATGCTGACAACATTGAAACGGCAACATCTATTTTATTTTGTTTCTTATACAACGTTACTTTGAACACAAATATAATCAAATGTATTGATAATAAAACTCCATTTATTTTACAATGTAAAGTCTTCAACAAACACACAGTTTCAGGAGAAACGTCAGATATATGTTGGCTTGGATTGTCAAAAACATAATGGAAAGATTTTTGTAAATACAAAGGAAGAATAAAAAAATATACACTATCAGGATATAAATTGTTTCACATGGAAGAAGATTTGGAGCCCTTTGTTCAAAAACTCATGTTCTCAAGAAATTATCCGAAAAAAATTTAAAAACAAACGATTCGTAACGAGATATTTGGATATGACTTTGACTCTATTTAATATTAAGAAAACATTGGGAGACAAATTTTCTATTGGAGCATGGTATATTTATATGGCATATTTGATTTCCAGCGAGTATGTTCCAAATACAACAACATTCGACCCTTCCGTCGATTCCTTTGATATTACGACGCCATACACTTTGAAACGCGTTTTGAAGTACGCATTGACAGTTGAAAATCTACAAATAGAAGAAATAGAAGACACTTCACAAAATATAAAATCATCAATAATTTCATGGATTAATTCTGTACTAAATCCAAATGAGTTCGATTCATATATTTTAAATCTTCCTAACAAAATAATTGATTATTGTAAAAAAATTATAAACGGAGGCGTCAAAATATTTCAAACGTTTGGTCAAGCAGCCAACGAATTATATAACCGAAATGATACAGAATTCAATGAGGAAAAATGTATCGCCGAACAATATTCAAACCATACAAATTCTGTGATTGAATTGAACGATGTCTCTTTGACAAAAGCCAGCGATACAAACAATATTGTGGAATCACAATTTTATAACATTTTCGAACATAATTTTTCGAACACCAATGAACAGCCATTTCTTGAATCGGACGAAACTTTGAATAAATTGAAAAATAATTTTTGCACGAAACTAAATGAATTGGGACGAAAACACAAAAAAGAAGAAACCATAAATGCTGTGAAGTCGAAACCATTTAAAATGATTTACAAACATTTCAGAGAAAGATCACGATCTTATAATGATGACAATCGAAAGAAAACGAAATATGGATTGGGAAATGTCATTGGAAAAAGAAGCATATTGAAAGATATATCCGACACAAATCCTGTTGCCTTCGGTTTAATAGGACATTTGAATTGGGCTTGTAATTCTCAAATGGTCGCGGCATTGAATGAACGGAAACAATTTGTATCTTCCACAGAATCAATTGATATTCTTGAAACACCAACAGTGAAGAATTTCATGTCGACAAAATTATCATACATCAAAGTCAAAGCTCCAACTTTAAAACGGTTTGAATCGAAAGCCTATTATTCTTATGTTCAAATACATGACATGGAAGAAATCAATGCACCATTTGCCAATGACAAAACGTTAAATAAACTTATAAGAAAACATTTGTCGAATGCGAGTACAAAAAGCTTTAAAAAATATTTCGATTATATTATTGACATCATGGACCAACACAACTTCAACTATCATGAAGTAATCACGTCAAATCAACCATTATTTGCATTTTCGTTAGATTTGGATTGTGACGATTTGCGGCTGTCATCCAAATTCCATTTAGCAGATCAAAAGGACATTCGGAAAATTCAAATAGAATTTTTTAATTTTTTGAAAGAAATAATTTGTGTTCATTTTAAACAGTGGTATGGAATCGAAGACATGAAAGAAACATCTGTATTTGCATATTACGTGAGCATACCCGACAACATAAAAAAATCGGACATTGTAAACAAAGGGATTCGCGGTCGTGTCATTTGGCGATCAAAAAATACTGTTTGTATTATGTAAGAAGCGCTTACAATTTGACGAGGAATTTGGATAGTTACGTCAAAGACATCTTATTGTTAGATTGTCATTCGTTTTTCGATTCGAATGTGTATAAAACAAATAACAGTCATAGTTTAATGCGATTGCCAATGTGCTTCAAAGAAAATGCGTCTCATGTTAGACGACCACTGATACCCATGATATGCGAACCATATATGACGTATATTCCATCATTTGGTTTAGTTCACCAAATGCATGCTTCATTTGACGAAGATAATGCTTCAGTTCTGACGATACCATCGAGTTCAAAAACTTACAGTTTCAGAGAATTAAATGAAAAAGCAATGGAATTGAAAAAACATTCGAAAGGATATAATGTTTTGGCTACGCAATCATTATATGATGAGCATTTAAGAGGTTTGCTTTTGAAGCATTTACCCGACATCAAACAATGTATTCAAAAACATATGATAAGCAACGCAAACACGATTGATGAAGCCATTACTCCCCATTCGATTCATTATATAAATGCGGGCGTTTATTGTTTAACAAATAAAGCATATTGTTGTTTTAATAAGGCCCATCGAGATTGGTCAACAAATCCCTGTTGTTATATGATTGTATGTCATGAACTTGACAAGTCGACGGTTGAATCGACCAGTCAATCGAATACTTCAACTCAACAATATACTTTGTCATGCGATATTCACGGATACTGTTTTGGCTGTGGCACCAAGTATTTGGATTGCTTATTATTATAAACGAATAGAAAATATTAATAAAAAGTATTAAATTTATATACATTGTGTATGTATATAATTTTAATAAAATGTATTAAATTTATCTGTTGTTGTAAATAAAACGTCTTGTTCTCATTTCTTATCTTTCCGAACCTAACATTTGTACTGTACAGATGTTGTCGTTGCTCAATTGATCATTCGATTCATCATTTGATTATTATATATAACAATAATAACATTTGATTGTTATTGTTATATATAATGATTAGTTTGAATCAAATGAACAATTGTTTGGATAGTCTATTCGACTGATTGTTTTGGTTTTGTAATATAGACAAATCGACGATTGAATCGAACAATCAAATACTTCGACTCGACAATATACTTTATTATATTAATGGATATTGTTTTGGCGCCAAATAGGACTACTTATTTTTAATGAATACATAAATCTAATGAAATGTATTAAATTTATGTACCGTATATATAAAACGTGTTGTTTCGTTTTAATTTCTTTTCAGCCAAACATTTGTACCGTACAAATGTTGCGAATAAAGATCACGTCTTCGACTAATCATTTGATTATGATATAACAAACGTCCAAGACTTCGACTAATATTGGTTGAAGTCGAATGATAATAAACGAAGGTTCGACTTGTCAGTCGATTACAATATTTATTATCTATTCCGAAAAAGATAAAACATTTACGAATCAAATAATGATATTGGTTGAAGTCGAATGACGATTATCTGTTGATTTTAATATATATAACAACACGATGCCCCTTTTAAAATGAAGGAAAACGAAATCTGTATATGGACTTCTGATATTTCCTTTTTGAATTATCATACATTACATATTATGAAATACTCAATAAACAGAGATTGTTGAAGTGGAATAAAAATTCGACTCGTCAGTTGATTATAGATATTGGTTGGAGTCGAATGAAAATCGTTTAGACATCAATACATGTATTATAATGGTGTCAATGAAGATATTTACTAATAGTTAAATAAAAGATTCGACTCGTCATTTGATTATAACACCATGCCCCTTTTAAAATAGAGGAAAACCAAATCTCCTACATATAATGATCGTTTGAGTTGAATAAATGAAGGAATCGACTCGTCAATTGATTATAAATGGTTGGAGTCGAATGAAAATCATTTGGACATCAATACATATATTATAATAGTGTCGATGAAGAATACTAATACTAAATAACGGTTCGACTCGTCAGTTGATTTATACTACTGATTCAAGTCAAATGGAAATCATTTCGACATCAATAAAGGTGTCAATGAACAATACTAATAACTAATAAAGGTTCGACTCGTTAATCGATTATAATATTTATCCAAGTCGAAGGAAAATCATTGGAACACCAAGACATGTTATAATATTGATGTCGACGAACAATACTAATAACTAATAAAGGTTCGACTCGTTAATCGATTATAATATTTATCCAAGTCGAAGGAAAATCATTGGAACACCAAGACATGTTATAATATTGATGTCGACGAACAATACTAATAACTAATAAAGGTTCGACTCGTTAATCGATTAAAATATTTATCCAAGTCGAAGGAAAATCATTGGAACACCAAGACATGTTATAATATTGATGTCGACGAACAATACTAATAACTAATAAAGGTTCGACTCGTTAATCGATTATAATATTTATCCAAGTCGAAGGAAAATCATTGGAACACCAAGACATGTTATAATATTGATGTCGACGAACAATACTAATAACTAATAAAGGTTCGACTCGTTAATCGATTATAATATTTATCCAAGTCGAAGGAAAATCATTGGAACACCAAGACTTGTTATAATATTGATGTCGACGAACAATACTAATAACTAATAAAGGTTCGACTCGTTAATCGATTATAATATTTATCCAAGTCGAATGAAAATCATTGGAACACCAAGACATGTTATAATATTGATGTCGACGAACAATACTAATAACTAATAAAGGTTCGACTCGTTAATCGATTATAATATTTATCCAAGTCGAAGGAAAATCATTGGAACACCAAGACATGTTATAATATTGATGTCGACGAACAATACTAATAACTAATAAAGGTTCGACTCGTTAATCGATTATAATATTTATCCAAGTCGAAGGAAAATCATTGGAACACCAAGACATGTTATAATATTGATGTCGACGAACAATACTAATAACTAATAAAGGTTCGACTCGTTAATCGATTATAATATTTATCCAAGTCGAAGGAAAATCATTGGAACACCAAGACATGTTATAATATTGATGTCGACGAACAATACTAATAACTAATAAAGGTTCGACTCGTTAATCGATTATAATATTTATCCAAGTCGAAGGAAAATCATTGGAACACCAAGACATGTTATAATATTGATGTCGACGAACAATACTAATAACTTTTAAAGGTTCGACTCGTTAATCGATTATAATATTTATCCAAGTCGAAGGAAAATCATTGGAACACCAAGACATGTTATAATATTGATGTCGACGAACAATACTAATAACTAATAAAGGTTCGACTCGTTAATCGATTATAATATTTATCCAAGTCGAAGGAAAATCATTGGAACACCAAGACATGTTATAATATTGATGTCGACGAACAATACTAATAACTAATAAAGGTTCGACTCGTTAATCGATTAAAATATTTATCCAAGTCGAAGGAAAATCATTGGAACACCAAGACATGTTATAATATTGATGTCGACGAACAATACTAATAACTAATAAAGGTTCGACTCGTTAATCGATTATAATATTTATCCAAGTCGAAGGAAAATCATTGGAACACCAAGACATGTTATAATATTGATGTCGACGAACAATACTAATAACTAATAAAGGTTCGACTCGTTAATCGATTAAAATATTTATCCAAGTCGAAGGAAAATCATTGGAACACCAAGACATGTTATAATAATGATGTGGACGAACAATACTAATAACTAATAAAGGTTCGACTCGTTAATCGATTAAAATATTTATCCAAGTCGAAGGAAAATCATTGGAACACCAAGACATGTTATAATAATGATGTGGACGAACAATACTAATAACTAATATAAGTTCGACTCGTCAGTTGATTATAGATGTTTATATTATTGATTGGATTCGAATGAATACACCATGCCCCTTTTAAAATAGGGGAAAACAAAGTCTCCTATATATATATAATGATCGTTTGAGTTGAATAATAATAGTAAATGAAAAGTCGACTCGTCAGTTGATTATATTATTAGTTGAAGTCGAAGGAAAATCATTTGAACATCAATATATATATTATAATTGTGTTGAAGATAAATACTAATAATTAATAAAAGTTCGACTTGTCAGTTGATTATGATATTGATTGAAGTCGAAGGAAAATAGTTTGAATATCAGTATATATATAACAATGATGTTGATTGAAGTTTGAAGTTCGACTCATCTGTTGATTATGAATATATATTATTGATTGGAGTCGAAAGAAAATCATTTAAACATCAATACATATTATAATGGTGTTGAAGAAGATAAATACTAATAGTTGAAGGTTCGACTCGTCATTTGATTATGATATTAGTTGAAGTCAAAGGAAAATCGTTTGGACATCAATACATATAATAGTGTTGATTGAAGTTAAAAGTTAAATGTTAATAATTAATAAAAGTTCGACTCGTCAGTTGATTATGAATATATTAGATATTATTGGTTGAAGTCGAAAGAAAATAGTTTGGACATAAATACATATTATAATGAGATGTTGAAGTTAAATGTTAATAGTTAAAGGTTCGATTCGTCAGTTGATTATATATATAACGTCAAAACACGATGTTCCTTTTAAATAGATGAAAACGAAATCTCAAATAAGAATAATAATGATGTTCATTTGAATCAAAGGAAAATCGTTTGAATATCAATACATATATAATAATGGTGTTGAAGTTAAATGTTAATAATCAAAAGTTCGACTCGTTAGTCGACTGAATATCAATGTAATTATGATAATGGTGTTGATTTGAAGTTGGATGTTCATTATTGAATAAAAGTTTTCGACTCGTCAGTTCACTGAATATCAATGTAATTATAATAATAGTGTTGATTTAAATTTGGATGTTGATTGTTGAATAAAGGTTCGACTTGTCAGTCGACTAAATATCAATGTAATTATAATAATAGTGTTAATTTGAAGTTAGATGTTGCATAAAGGTTTGACTTGTCGGTTGATTATAATATAACAAAGAATACGATACCCCTTTTAAATAAATGAAAACGACATTCAAGAATTGATATATATTAATGATATTGGTTTAAATCGAATGAAAATAGTTTGAATTATCAAGTTCGACTTAGCATTTGATTTATGATTATAAAACAATAATATGATGTCTCTTTTAAATAAATGAAAATGGTTTGAATTATTTATATATTATAATAATACGTTATCATTTTCAATTAAATAAAAACGGGTCTTCGATTCATCATTTGATTTTATTATATATTACAACAAATAATGTCGACAGAAAATCTTTTATGTATATATTTATCCAACTTATTTGAAGTTGGTTTTATTGCTGTAACAGCATTAGAATTGAAATTTGAATTTTTAAAGGGCGAATATGTTGTTACAAATGATGTATTCGAAGATGATTATCCGAAAGACAATCTGTCGATTTTATTACAAAATCAGTTGAAATTTTTAACAAATTTAAAAACGGCTATTTATGATTATGAAAACAATAAAATTTATACTTTGAATGATGTTGTATCTTTATGTTCGAAACTGAACATTCCTTTATATCACATATTTATTTCGAAGTATTATCTTCAAGAAAAAATGTCTTCGATATATATTAAAAAACTTATTACGAATCAACAAATCATCAAAGAGATCCACCTTTCTCGTTGTTTGAAACATGACATTTCGAATTTGACGAAAATGTTGAATTATAAACATGGAAATGGTAACTTTTTGATTCTTAATACGGTTTTAAATAGATTTGCGACTAAACCGATTTATTTGAAAAGATTCAAATGGTTATTAGATGGTTTGATCAAATCGGATCATTTTTTAGAATATTTTTTGATTTTGAACGAAACCATCAATATTTTTTCTTCCAAAGAAATCATATATTCATCTGATGAATTTTTTGTTCATGAAAATATAATCGAAGCTGTAATCAAAGCGTTTCAAATATTAACCGAAGAGTTATCATTACATTTGAAAATGCAGTTGACAGTTGTTAGAATAACAGCAATGTGGTTCAAAGTATCTTTATCCGGTAATAATGATGCGTCGATTGTGAATGACAATATATCATATAATTTATTAACAATATCGATTAATGTTGTTTTGCGACTCATTTCAAAATATCATTCGAATAAAAATCCAAATTTGATTTATTTTATAAATAAATGCAATTCTAAAATCACAACTATTGATATAGAACAGTCGAAACAAAATTTGAATTACAAAATAATTTCAACAATACCCACTGACGAAGACAAATTAGATAAATTGTTATTAAAAAGAAAAAGACCATTCGACTATGAGAACGAGGATGTTCCTGTTACTAACAAAAGACGACATTTGAGCATTCAAACGTTTCATAAAACGCATGACAATTCTATAATATCGTTTGTATCTGTTCAAAATAAACCTACATTGAATAGAAAAAGGTTTATGATTTCTACGAAATCAAAGTATCATTCGAATGCTTATCTTCATGGTTTACATTCTTATGGTATAAAAACGTTAATTACCGATGAATCTCAATATATCATATCAATAATCAAGTGATTCATATACCAATGTACATAAAAGATAATGGAAAGTTTGTCAATGTCTATAAACAAAAAAGCTTAGTCAAAGGCATGATCATGAAAACCGATAATATGACCGTATCATTTTATAAGAACGCCAAAAAGAATAAATATTTCATGAGAGATGTAATATTTAGTATCAATACTGCTGGATATGCTGAGTCGCTGAGGTTGGGCTTGTTACAATTGAAACGAGTGGGGAAATATCATTTCACAAATGCTGGAAATTTAGAGTATTTTATACGTGCGCAACAATAAGATCTCCGATGTCAGAACACACTAATCCATTATCATTCAGACCCAAATTGAAAGACAAACGATTTTGGTTTTTCAGAAAAATAGAAAATTTTCCTGTTGTTTGCGGCGGTCCTCCCGGTAAAGCCAATCTGATTCATAAAGGAGCGATGTTATCAAGATGTAAAGATTCCACTAAAAACAAACGATTGTTAAGTGATGGATATGAAGAAAATTGTGATTGTGATAGAATTAATTTTAGTGAAAGAAAAAATAATGATAAACAATCGATTAAAGGGATTTGTGGCTGTACAAAATCTTGTTGTGATGATCAAAGATTGGCCGTCACAACATCTTGTTTGAAAGATATAAATAACGTTGCAGAAAAGCCCTTTTTGAACAAATGGTCAAAAATCACATTTGATATGGAGAAAGCAAGAAGCGAATTGAATCTTTCATGCATTGATACGGGTATAAAATTGGGAACATTATTGCTTCCCGAGTTGTTGAAAACCAATTTAAATCCGATAAACTTAATCAACAATGATTTTTATGCGATTCAATCCAGACATTTGTTGGCGCAATGCGATGTATTTTCTTTGGTTAATTTAACATGCACTCATGGAAGTATAGCTCAAACAAGTCATCTGCCATTGGCATATGCCAGTAAAAAGAATATCTTGAATGAAGCCGCTATAAAATTTAGACCTCATTTTTTTAATAAATTGGAAACGATATTTGGAAGTGATGTTGGAGTTTCAGGAGAAACGTCAGATATATGTTGGCTTGGATTGTCAAAAACACAATGGAAAGATTTTTGTAAATACAAAGGAAGAATAAAAAAATATACACTATCAGGATATAAATTGTTTCACATGGAAGAAGATTTGGAGCCCTTTGTTCAAAAACTCATGTTCTCAAGAAATTATCCGAAAAAAAAATTTAAAAACAAACGATTCGTAACGAGGTATTTGGATATGACTTTGACTCTATTTAATATTGAGAAAACATTGGGAGACAAATTTTCTATTGGAGCATGGTATATTTATATGGCATATTTGATTTCCAGCGAGTATGTTCCAAATACAACAACATTCGACCCTTCCGTCGATTCCTTTGATATTACGACGCCATACACTTTGAAACGCGTTTTGAAGTACGCATTGACAGTTGAAAATCTACAAATAGAAGAAATAGAAGACACTTCACAAAATATAAAATCATCAATAATTTCATGGATTAATTCTGTACTAAATCCAAATGAGTTCGATTCATATATTTTAAATCTTCCTAACAAAATAATTGATTATTGTAAAAAAATTATAAACGGAGGCGTCAAAATATTTCAAACGTTTGGTCAAGCAGCCAACGAATTATATAACCGAAATGATACAGAATTCAATGAGGAAAAATGTATCGCCGAACAATATTCAAACCATACAAATTCTGTGATTGAATTGAACGATGTCTCTTTGACAAAAGCCAGCGATACAAACAATATTGTGGAATCACAATTTTATAACATTTTCGAACATAATTTTTCGAACACCAATGAACAGCCATTTCTTGAATCGGACGAAACTTTGAATAAATTGAAAAATAATTTTTGCACGAAACTAAATGAATTGGGACGAAAACACAAAAAAGAAGAAACCATAAATGCTGTGAAGTCGAAACCATTTAAAATGATTTACAAACATTTCAGAGAAAGATCACGACCTTATAATGATGACAATCGAAAGAAAACGAAATATGGATTGGGAAATGTCATTGGAAAAAGAAGCATATTGAAAGATATATCCGACACAAATCCTGTTGCCTTCGGTTTAATAGGACATTTGAATTGGGCTTGTAATTCTCAAATGGTCGCGGCATTGAATGAACGGAAACAATTTGTATCTTCCACAGAATCAATTGATATTCTTGAAACACCAACAGTGAAGAATTTCATGTCGACAAAATTATCATACATCAAAGTCAAAGCTCCAACTTTAAAACGGTTTGAATCGAAAGCCTATTATTCTTATGTTCAAATACATGACATGGAAGAATTCAATGCACCATTTGCCAATGACAAAACGTTAAATAAACTTATAAGAAAACATTTGTTGAATGCGAGTACAAAAAGCTTTAAAAAATATTTCGATTATATTATTGACATCATGGACCAACACAACTTCAACTATCATGAAGTAATCACGTCAATTCAACCATTATTTGCATTTTCGTTAGATTTGGATTGTGACGATTTGCGGCTGTCATCCAAATTCCATTTGGCAGATCAAAAGGACATTTGGAAAATTCAAATAGAATTTTTTAATTTTTTGAAAGAAATAATTTGTGTTCATTTTAAACAGTGGTATGGAATCGAAGACATGAAAGAAACATCTGTATATGCATATTACGTGAGCATACCCGACAACATAAAAATATCGGACATTGTAAACAAAGGGATTCGTGGTCGTGTCATTTGGCGATCAAAAAAATACTGTTTGGATAATGTAAGAAGCGCTTACAATTTGACGAGGAATTTGGATAGTTACGTCAAAGACATCTTATTGTTAGATTGTCATTCGTTTTTCGATTCGAATGTGTATAAAACAAATAACAGTCATAGTTTAATGCGATTGCCAATGTGCTTCAAAGAAAATGCGTCTCATGTTAGACGACCACTGATACCCATGATATGCGAACCATATATGACGTATATTCCATCATTTGGTTTAGTTCACCAAATGCATGCTTCATTTGACGAAGATAATGTTTCAGTTCTGACGATACCATCGAGTTCAAAAACTTACAGTTTCAGAGAATTAAATGAAAAAGCAATGGAATTGAAAAAACATTCGAAAGGATATAATGTTTTGGCTACGCAATCATTATATGATGAGCATTTAAGAGGTTTGCTTTTGAAGCATTTACCCGACATCAAACAATGTATTCAAAAACATATGATAAGCAACGCAAACACGATTGATGAAGCCATTACTCCCCATTCGATTCATTATATAAATGCGGGCGTTTATTGTTTAACAAATAAAGCATATTGTTGTTTTAATAAGGCCCATCGAGATTGGTCAACAAATCCCTGTTGTTATATGATTGTATGTCATGAACTTGACAAGTCGACGGTTGAATCGACCAGTCAATCGAATACTTCAACTCAACAATATACTTTGTCATGCGATATTCACGGATACTGTTTTGGCTGTGGCACCAAGTATTTGGATTGCTTATTATTATAAACGAATAGAAAATATTAATAAAAAGTATTAAATTTATATACATTGTGTATGTATATAATTTTAATAAAATGTATTGAATTTATCTGTTGTTGTATATAAAACGTCTTGTTCTCATTTCTTATCTTTCCGAACCTAACATTTGTACTGTACAGATGTTGTCGTTGCTCAATTGATCATTCGAGTCATCATTTGATTATTATATATAACAATAATAACATTCGATTGTTATTGTTATATATAATGATTAGTTTGAATCAAATGAACAATTGTTTGGATAGTCTATTCGACTGATTGTTTTGGTTTTGTAATATAGACAAATCGACGATTGAATCGAACAATCAAATACTTCGACTCGACAATATACTTTATTATATTAATGGATATTGTTTTGGCGCCAAATAGGACTACTTATTTTTAATGAATACATAAATTTAATGAAATGTATTAAATTTATGTACCGTATATATAAAACGTGTTGTTTCGTTTTAATTTCTTTTCAGCCAAACATTTGTACCGTACAAATGTTGCGAATAAAGATCACATCTTCGACTAATCATTTGATTATGATATAACAAACGTCCAAGACTTCGACTAATATTGGTTGAAGTCGAATGATAATAAACGAAGGTTCGACTTGTCAGTCGATTACAATATTTATTATCTATTCCGAAAAAGATAAAACATTTACGAATCAAATAATGATATTGGTTGAAGTCGAATGACGATTATCTGTTGATTTTAATATATATAACAAAACGATGCCCCTTTTAAAATGAAGGAAAACGAAATCTGTATATGGACTTCTGATATTTCCTTTTTGAATTATCATACATTACATATTATGAAATACTCAATAAACAGAGATTGTTGAAGTGGAATAAAAATTCGACTCGTCAGTTGATTATAGATATTGGTTGGAGTCGAATGAAAATCGTTTAGACATCAATACATGTATTATAATGGTGTCAATGAAGATATTTACTAATAGTTAAATAAAAGATTCGACTCGTCATTTGATTATAACACCATGTCCCTTTTAAAATAGAGGAAAACCAAATCTCCTACATATAATGATCGTTTGAGTTGAATAAATGAAGGAATCGACTCGTCAATTGATTATAAATGGTTGGAGTCGAATGAAAATCATTTGGACATCAATACATATATTATAATAGTGTCGATGAAGAATACTAATACTAAATAACGGTTCGACTCGTCAGTTGATTTATACTACTGATTCAAGTCGAATGAAAATCATTTCGACATCAATAAAGGTGTCATTGAACAATACTAATAGTTAATAAATGTTCGACTCGTCAGTTGATTATATTATTGGTTGGAGTCGAATGAACATCATGTCCCTTTTAAAATAGGGGAAAACAAAGTCTTCTATATATATAATAATCGTTTAAGTCGAATGAAAATCATTCGGACATCAAGACATATTATAATAATGGTGTCGATGTCAACGAACAATACTAATAACTAATAAAGGTTCGACTCGTCAGTCGATTATAATATTTATCCAAGTCGAAGGAAAATCATTGGAACACAAAGACATGTTATAATATTGATGTCGACGAACAATACTAATAACAAATAAAGGTTCCACTCGTTAATCGATTATAATATTTATCCAAGTCGAAGGAAAATCATTGGAACACCAAGACATGTTATAATATTGATGTCGACGAACAATACTAATAACTAATAAAGGTTCGACTCGTTAATCGATTATAATATTTATCCAAGTCGAAGGAAAATCATTGGAACACCAAGACATGTTATAATATTGATGTCGACGAACAATACTAATAACTAATAAAGGTTCGACTCGTTAATCGATTTTAATATTTATCCAAGTCGAAGGAAAATCATTGGAACACCAAGACATGTTATAATATTGATGTCGACGAACAATACTAATAATTAATAAAGGTTCGACTCGTTAATCGATTATAATATTTATCCAAGTCGAAGGAAAATCATTGGAACACCAAGACATGTTATAATATTGATGTCGACGAACAATACTAATAACTAATAAAGGTTCGACTCGTTAATCGATTATAATATTTATCCAAGTCGAAGGAAAATCATTGGAACACCAAGACATGTTATAATATTGATGTCGACGAACAATACTAATAACTAATAAAGGTTCGACTCGCTAATCGATTATAATATTTATCCAAGTCGAAGGAAAATCATTGGAACACCAAGATATGTTATAATAATGATGTGGACGAACAATGCTAATAACTAATATAGGTTCGACTCGTCAGTTGATTATAGATGTTTATATTATTGATTGGATTCGAATGAAAACACCATGCCCCTTTTAAAATAGGCGAAAACAAAGTCTCCTATATATATATAATGATCGTTTGAGTTGAATAATAATAGTAAATGAAAAGTCGACTCGTCAGTTGATTATATTATTAGTTGAAGTCGAAGGAAAATCATTTGAACATCAATATATATATTATAATTGTGTTGAAGATAAATACTAATAATTAATAAAAGTTCGACTTGTCAGTTGATTATGATATTGATTGAAGTCGAAGGAAAATAGTTTGAATATCAGTATATATATAACAATGATGTTGATTGAAGTTTGAAGTTCGACTCATCTGTTGATTATGAATATATATTATTGATTGGAGTCGAAAGAAAATCATTTAAACATCAATACATATTATAATGGTGTTGAAGAAGATAAATACTAATAGTTGAAGGTTCGACTCGTCATTTGATTATGATATTAGTTGAAGTCAAAGGAAAATCGTTTGGACATCAATACATATAATAGTGTTGATAGAAGTTAAAAGTTCAATGTAAATAATTAATAAAAGTTCGACTCGTCAGTTGATTATGAATATATTAGATATTATTGGTTGAAGTCGAAAGAAAATAGTTTGGACATTAATACATATTATAATGAGATGTTGAAGTTAAATGTTAATACTTAAAGGTTCGATTCGTCAGTTGATTATATATATAACGTCAAAACACGATGTTCCTTTTAAATAGATGAAAACGAAATCTCAAATAAGAATAATAATGATGTTCATTTGAATCAAAGGAAAATCGTTTGAATATCAATACATATATAATAATGGTGTTGAAGTTAAATGTTAATAATCAAAAGTTCGACTCGTTAGTCGACTGAATATCAATGTAATTATGATAATGGTGTTGATTTGAAGTTGGACGTTCATTATTGAATAAAAGTTTTCGACTCGTCAGTTCACTGAATATCAATGTAATTATAATAATAGTGTTGATTTAAATTTGGATGTTGATTGTTGAATAAAGGTTCGACTTGTCAGTCGACTAAATATCAATGTAATTATGATAATAGTGTTAATTTGAAGTTAGATGTTGCATAAAGGTTTGACTTGTCGGTTGATTATAATATAACAAAGAATACGATACCCCTTTTAAATAAATGAAAACGACATTCAAGAATTGATATATATTAATGATATTGGTTTAAATCGAATGAAAATAGTTTGAATTATACTTAGCATTTGATTTATGATTATAAAACAATAATATGATGTCTCTTTTAAATAAATGAAAATGGTTTGAATTATTTATATATTATAATAATACGTTATCATTTTCAATTAAATGAAAACGGGTCTTCGATTCATCATTTGATTTTATTATATATTACAACAAATAATGTCGACAGAAAATCTTTTATGTATATATTTATCCAACTTATTTGAAGTTGGTTTTATTGCTGTAACAGCATTAGAATTGAAATTTGAATTTTTAAAGGGCGAATATGTTGTTACAAATGATGTTTTCGAAGATGATTATCCGAAAGACAATCTGTCGATTTTATTACAAAATCAGTTGAAATTTTTAACAAATTTAAAAACGGCTATTTATGATTATGAAAAAAATAAAATCTATACTTTGAATGATGTTGTATCTTTATGTTCGAAACTGAACATTCCTTTATATCACATATTTATTTCGAAGTATTATCTTCAAGAAAATATGTCTTCGATATATATTAAAAAACTTATTACGAATCAACAAATCATCAAAGAGATCCACCTTTCTCGTTGTTTGAAACATGACATTTCGAATTTGACGAAAATGTTGAATTATAAACATGGAAATGGTAACTTTTTGATTCTTAATACGGTTTTAAATAGATTTGCGACTAAACCGATTTATTTGAAAAGATTCAAATGGTTATTAGATGGTTTGATCAAATCGGATCATTTTTTAGAATATTTTTTGATTTTGAACGAAACCATCAATATGTTTTCTTCCAAAGAAATCATATATTCATCTGATGAATTTTTTGTTCATGAAAATATAATCGAAGCTGTAATCAAAGCGTTTCAAATATTAACCGAAGAGTTATCATTACATTTGAAAATGCAGTTGACAGTTGTTAGAATAACAGAAATGTGGTTCAAAGTATCTTTATCCGGTAATAATGATGCGTCGATTGTGAATGACAATATATCATATAATTTATTAACAATATCGATTAATGTTGTTTTGCGACCCATTTCAAAATATCATTCGAATAAAAATCCAAATTTGATTTATTTTATAAATAAATGCAATTCTAAAATCACAACTATTGATATAGAACAGTCGAAACAAAATTTGAATTACAAAATAATTTCAACAATACCCACTGACGAAGACAAATTAGATAAATTGTTATTAAAAAGAAAAAGACCATTCGACTATGAGAACGAGGATGTTCCTGTTACTAACAAAAGACGACATTTGAGCATTCAAACGTTTCATAAAACGCATGACAATTCTATAATATCGTTTGTATCTGTTCAAAATAAACCTACATTGAATAGAAAAAGGTTTATGATTTCTACGAAATCAAAGTATCATTCGAATGCTTATCTTCATGGTTTACATTCTTATGGTATAAAAACGTTAATTACCGATGAATCTCAATTGTTAATATATCATATCAATAATCAAGTGATTCATATACCAATGTACATAAAAGATAATGGAAAGTTTGTCAATGTCTATAAACAAAAAAGCTTAGTCAAAGGCATGATCATGAAAACCGATAATATGACCGTATCATTTTATAAGAACGCCAAAAAGAATAAATATTTCATGAGAGATGTAATATTTAGTATCAATATTGCTGGATATGCTGAGTCGCTGAGGTTGGGCTTGTTACAATTGAAACGAGTGGGGAAATATCATTTCACAAATGCTGGAAATTTAGAGTATTTTATACGTGCGCAACAATAAGATCTCCGATGTCAGAACACACTAATCCATTATCATTCAGACCCAAATTGAAAGACAAACGATTTTGGTTTTTCAGAAAAATAGAAAATTTTCCTGTTGTTTGCGGCGGTCCTCCCGGTAAAGCCAATCTGATTCATAAAGGAGCGATGTTATCAAGATGTAAAGATTCCACTAAAAACAAACGATTGTTAAGTGATGGATATGAAGAAAATTGTGATTGTGATAGAATTAATTTTAGTGAAAGAAAAAATAATGATAAACAATCGATTAAAGGGATTTGTGGCTGTACAAAATCTTGTTGTGATGATCAAAGATTGGCCGTCACAACATCTTGTTTGAAAGATATAAATAACGTTGCAGAAAAGCCCTTTTTGAACAAATGGTCAAAAATCACATTTGATATGGAGAAAGCAAGAAGCGAATTGAATCTTTCATGCATTGATACGGGTATAAAATTGGGAACAGTATTGTTTCCCGAGTTGTTGAAAACCAATTTAAATCCGATAAACTTAATCAACAATGATTTTTATGCGATTCAATCCAGACATTTGTTGGCGCAATGCGATGTATTTTCTTTGGTTAATTTAACATGCACTCATGGAAGTATAGCTCAAACAAGTCATCTGCCATTGGCATATGCCAGTAAAAAGAATATCTTGAATGAAGCCGCTATAAAATTTAGACCTCATTTTTTTTAATAAATTGGAAACGATATTTGAAAGTGATGTTGGAGTTTCAGGAGAAACGTCAGATATATGTTGGCTTGGATTGTCAAAAACACAATGGAAAGATTTTTGTAAATACAAAGGAAGAATAAAAAAATATACACTATCAGGATATAAATTGTTTCACATGGAAGAAGATTTGGAGCCCTTTGTTCAAAAACTCATGTTCTCAAGAAATTATCCGAAAAAAAAATTTAAAAACAAACGATTCGTAACGAGATATTTGGATATGACTTTGACTCTATTTAATATTACGAAAACATTGGGAGACAAATTTTCTATTGGAGCATGGTATATTTATATGGCATATTTGATTTCCAGCGAGTATGTTCCAAATACAACAACATTCGACCCTTCCGTCGATTCCTTTGATATTACGACGCCATACACTTTGAAACGCGTTTTGAAGTACGCATTGACAGTTGAAAATCTACAAATAGAAGAAATAGAAGACACTTCACAAAATATAAAATCATCAATAATTTCATGGATTAATTCTGTACTAAATCCAAATGAGTTCGATTCATATATTTTAAATCTTCCTAACAAAATAATTGATTATTGTAAAAAAATTATAAACGGAGGCGTCAAAATATTTCAAACGTTTGGTCAAGCAGCCAACGAATTATATAACCGAAATGATACAGAATTCAATGAGGAAAAATGTATCGCCGAACAATATTCAAACCATACAAATTCTGTGATTGAATTGAACGATGTCTCTTTGACAAAAGCCAGCGATACAAACAATATTGTGGAATCACAATTTTATAACATTTTCGAACATAATTTTTCGAACACCAATGAACAGCCATTTCTTGAATCGGACGAAACTTTGAATAAATTGAAAAATAATTTTTGCACGAAACTAAATGAATTGGGACGAAAACACAAAAAAGAAGAAACCATAAATGCTGTGAAGTCGAAACCATTTAAAATGATTTACAAACATTTCAGAGAAAGATCACGACCTTATAATGATGACAATCGAAAGAAAAAGAAATATGGATTGGGAAATGTCATTGGAAAAAGAAGCATATTGAAAGATATATCCGACACAAATCCTGTTGCCTTCGGTTTAATAGGACATTTGAATTGGGCTTGTAATTCTCAAATGGTCGCGGCATTGAATGAACGGAAACAATTTGTATCTTCCACAGAATCAATTGATATTCTTGAAACACCAACAGTGAAGAATTTCATGTCGACAAAATTATCATACATCAAAGTCAAAGCTCCAACTTTAAAACGGTTTGAATCGAAAGCCTATTATTCTTATGTTCAAATACATGACATGGAAGAATTCAATGCACCATTTGCCAATGACAAAACGTTAAATAAACTTATAAGAAAACATTTGTTGAATGCGAGTACAAAAAGCTTTAAAAATATTTCGATTATATTATTGACATCATGGACCAACACAACTTCAACTATCATGAAGTAATCACGTCAAATCAACCATTATTTGCATTTTCGTTAGATTTGGATTGTGACGATTTGCGGCTGTCATCCAAATTCTATTTAGTAGATCAAAAGGACATTTGGAAAATTCAAATAGAATTTTTTAATTTTTTGAAAGAAATAATTTGTGTTCATTTTAAACAGTAGTATGGAATCGAAGACATGAAAGAAACATCTGTATTTGCATATTACGTGAGCATACCCGACAACATAAAAAAATCGGACATTGTAAACAAAGGGATTCGTGGTCGTGTCATTTGGTGATCAAAAACATACTGTTTGGATAATGTAAGAAGCGCTTACAATTTGACGAGGAATTTGGATAGTTACGTCAAAGACATCTTATTGTTAGATTGTCTTTCGTTTTTCGATTCGAACATCTAGCGCACAAAATTGGTCCAAATCGTTGAGTACCATTGAATTTGTTACCAGAGTAACACCAGTAACTTGCCGTAACTAGATCATGTTACCCACTTCAGGAAATATAAGACACATAAGCTTACTCTTATATGCCATACTAGATCATGTTACCCTCTTCAGGCAATATAAGACACATTTGGTTTACTCTTACAGGCCATATTGCCAATACCCTTACTAGGATATACTGTAACCATTGTAACATCAATGTATCATTTAAAGAACTTTACAGTTACAGCGGAGAAACAAAAAAAAAATCTTATGTTTTAGTGCTCTGATGGGCTGTAACGTTGTAACATTGGATTTGTGAGTGGGCCTATCGAGAAAGCGCTGTAACTCTTGTAACATCAGTGTAACAATCAAAGAACTTCACAGTCACAACGGAGAAGCATAAAATTCTTATCAAACATTTTATGTTTTTGTGCCTTGATGGGCTGTAACGCTGTAACATTGTAACATTGGATTTGTGGAGTGGGCCTATCGAGAAAGCGCTGTAACTCTTGTAACATCAGTGTAACAATCAAGGAACTTCACAGTTACAACGAAGAAACATAACCTTCTTATCATACATTTTATGTTTTTTGTGCCCTGATGGGCTGTAACGCTGTAACATTGTAACATTGGATTTTATGGAGGGGGCCTATCGAGAAAGCGCTGTAACTCTTGTAACATCAGTGTAACAATCAAGGAACTTAACAGTTACAACTGAGAAACATAACATTCTTATCATACATTTTATGTTTTTAGTGCCCTGATGGGCTGTAACGCTGTAACATTGTAACATTGAATATGTGGAGGGGGCCTATCGAGAAAGCGCTGTAACTCTTGTAACATCAGTGTAACAATCAAGGAACTTCACAGTTACAACTGAGAAAAGTTACATTCTTATCATATATTTTATGTTCTTAGTGCCCTGATGGGCTGTAACGCTGTAACATTGTAACATTGGATTTGTGGAGGGGGCCTATCGAGAAAGCGCTGTAACTCTTGTAACATCAGTGTAACAATCAAGGAACTTCACAGTTACAACTGAGAAACATATATTTTATGTTCTTAGTGCCCTGATGGGCTGTAACGCTGTAACATTGTAACATTGGATTTGTGGAGGGGGCCTATCGAGAAAGCGCTGTAACTCTTGTAACATCAGTGTAACAATCAAGGAACTCCACAGTTACAACGAAGAAACATAACATTCTTATCATACATTTTATGTTCTTTGTGCCCTGATGGGCTGTAACGATGTAACATTGTAACATTGGATTTTATGGAGGGTGCCTAACGAGAAAGCGCTGTAACTCTTGTAACATCAGTGTAACAATCAAGGAACTTAACAGTTACAACTGAAAAACATAACATTCTTATCATACATTTTATGTTTTTAGTGCCCTGATGGGCTGTAACGCTGTAACATTGTAACATTGAATATGTGGAGCGGGCCTATCGAGAAAGCGCCGTAACTCTTGTAACATCAGTGTAACAATCAAGGAACTTCACAGTTACAACTGAGAAAAGTTACATTCCTATCATATATTTTATGTTCTTAGTGCCCTGATGGGCTGTAAAGCTGTAACATTGTAACATTGGATTTGTGGAGGGGGCCTATTGAGAAAGCGCTGTAACTCTTGTAACATCAGTGTAACAATCGAGGAACTTCACAGTTACAACTGAGAAACATAACATTATTATCATATATTTTATGTTCTTAGTGCCCTGATGGGCTGTAACGCTGTAACATTGTAACATTTGATTTGTGGAGTGGGCCTATCGAGAAAGCGCTGTAACTCTTGTAACATCAGTGTAACAATCAAGGAACTTCACAGTCACAACGGAGAAACATAAAAATCTTATCATAAATTTTATGTTTTTGTGCCCTGATGGGCCGTAACGCTGTAACATTGTAACATTGGAATTGTGAAGTGGGTCTATCGGGAAAGCGCTGTAACTCTTGTAACATCAGTGTAACAATCAAAGAACTTCACAGTTACAACGAAGAAACATGCATTTCTTATCATATATTTTATGTTTTTGTGCTCTGATGGGCTGTAACGCTGTAACATTGTAACATTGGATTTGTGGAGTGGGCCTATCGAGAAAGCGCGTTAACTCTTGTAACATCAGTGTAACAATCAAGGAACTTCATAGTTACAACGAAGAAACATAACATTCTTATCATACATTTTATGTTTTTTGTGCCCTGATGGGCTGTAAAGCTGTAACATTGTAACATTGGATTTTAAGGAGGGGGCCTATCGAGAAAGCGCTGTAACTCTTGTAACATCAGTGTAACAATCAGGGAACTTTACAGTTACAACTGAGAAAAATAAAAATCTTATCATATATTTTATGTTTTTTAGTGCCCTGATGGGCTGTAACCCTGTAACATTGTAACATTGGATTTGTGAGTGGGCCTATCGAGAAAGCGCAGTAACTCTTGTAACATCAGTGTAACAATCAAAGAACTTCACAGTCACAACGGAGAAGCATAAAATTCTTATCAAACATTTTATGTTTTTGTGCCTTGATGGGCTGTAACGCTGTAACATTGTAACATTGGATTTGTGGAGTGGGCCTATCGAGAAAGCGCTGTAACTCTTGTAACATCAGTGTAACAATCAAGTAACTTCACAGTTACAATTGAGAAACATAAAATTCTTATCATAAATTTTATGTTCTTAGTGCCCTGATGGGCTGTAACGCTGTAACATTGTAACACTGGATTTGTAGAGGGGCCTATCGAGAAAGTGCTGTAACTCTTGTAACATCAGTGTAACAATCAGGGAACTTTACAGTTACAACTGAGAAAAATAAAAATTTTATCATATATTTTATGTTTTAGTGCCCTGATGGGCTGTAACGCTGTAACATTGTAACATTGGATTTGTGGAGTGGGCCTATCGTGAAAGCGCTGTAATTCTTGTAACATCAATGTAACAATCAAGGAACTTCACAGTTACAACGACAACATAACATTCTTATCATACATTTTATGTTTTTTGTGCCCTGATGGGCTGTAACGCTGTAACATTGTAACATTAGATGCTATGGGGTGGGGGGGGGGGCTATCGAGAAAGCGCTGTTACTCTTGTAATATCAGTGTAACAATCAAAGAACTACATAATCAAAACTAAGAAACATAACATTCTTATCATACATTTTATGTTTTTTGTGCCCTGAATGGGCTGTAACGCTGTAACATTGTAACATTGGGTTCGTGGAGTGGGCCTATCGAGAAAGGGCTGTAACTCTTGTAACATCAGTGTAACAATCAAGGAACCTCACAGTTACAACTGAGTAAAATGAAATTCATATCATATATTTTATGTTTTTGTGCCCTGATGGGCTGTAACGCTGTAACATTGTAACATTCGATTTGTGGGGTAGACCTATCGAGAAAGCGCTGTAACTCTTGTTACATCAGTGTAATGATCAAGGAACTTCACAGTTACAACGAAGAAATATAACATTCTTAGCGCTGTAACTCTTGTAACATCAGTGTAACAATCAGGGAACTTTACAGTTACAACTGAGAAAAATAAAAATTTTATCATATATTTTATGTTTTAGTGCCCTGATGGACCGTAACGCTATAATATTGTAACATTGGATTTGTGAAGTGGGCCTATCGAGAAAGCGCTGTAAATCTTGTAACATCAGTGTAACAATCAAAGAACTTCACAGTTACATCGAAGAGACATAAAATTGTTATCATATATTTTATGTTATTTTGTGCCCTGATGGGCTGTAACGCTGTAACATTGTAACATTGGATTTGTGGAGTGGGCCTATCGAGAAAGTGCTGTAGCTCTTGTTACATCAGTGTAATAATCAAGGAACTTCACAGTTACAACGAAGAAATATAACATTCTTATAATATATTTTATGTTTTTGTGCCCTGACGGGCTGTAACGCTGTAACATTGTAACATTGGATTTTATGGAGGGGGGCCTATCGAGAAAGCGCTGTAACTCTTGTAACATCAGTGTAACAATCAAGGAACTTAACAGTTACAACAGAGACACATAACATTCTTATCATACATTTCATGTTTTTAGTGCCCTGATGGGCTGTAACGCTGTAACATTGTAACATTGGTTATGTGGAGGGGGCCTATCGAGAAAGCGTTGTAACTCTTGTAACATCAGTGTAACAATCAAGTAACTTCACAGTTACAACGAAGAAACATTAAATTCTTATCATATATTTTATGTTCTTAGTGCCCTGATGGGCTGTAACGCTGTAACATTGTAACATTGGATTTGTGGAGGGGGCCTATCGAGAAAGCGCTGTAACTCTTGTAACATCAGTGTAACAATCAAGGAACTTCACAGTCACAACGGAGAAACATAAAAATCTTATCATAAATTTTATGTTTTTGTGCCCTGATGGGTCGTAACGCTGTAACATTGTAACATTGGAATTGTGAAGTGGGTCTATCGGGAAGGCGCTGTAACTCTTGTAACATCAGTGTAACAATCAAAGAACTTCACAGCTACAACGAAGAAACATAAAATTCTTATCATATATTTTATGTTCTTAGTGCCCTGATGGGCTGTAACGCTGTAACATTGTAACATTGGATTTGTGAAGTGGGCCTATCGAGAAATCGCTGTAACTCTTGTAACATCAGTGTAACAATCAAGTAACTTCACAGTTACAATTGAGAAACATAAAATTCTTATCATAAATTTTATGTTCTTAGTGCCCTGATGGGCTGTAACGCTGTAACATTGTAACACTGGATTTGTAGAGGGGCCTATCGAGAAAGTGCTGTAACTCTTGTAACATCAGTGTAACAATCAAAGAACTTCACAGTCACAATTGAGAAACATAAAATTCTTATCATATATTTTATGTTCTTAGTGCCCTGATGGGCTGTAACGCTGTAACATTGTAACATAGGATTTGTAGAGGGGCCTATCGAGAAAGTGCTGTAACTCTTGTAACATCAGTGTAACAATCAAAGAACTTCACAGTCACAACTGAGAAACAGAACATTCTTATCATACACTTTCCGTTTTAGTGCTCTGATGGGCTGTAACATTGTAACATTGGATATGTGGAGTGGGCCTATCGAGAAAGCGCTGTTACTCTTGTAACATCAGTGTAACAATCAAGTAACTTCACAGTTACAATTCAGAAACATAAAATTCTTATCATATATTTTATGTCTTTAGTGCTCTGAATGGCTGTAACACAGTAACATTGGATTTGTGGAGTGGGCATTTCAAGAAAGCGTTGTAACTCTTGATACAACAGTGTAACAATCAAAGAGAAAAACATCAGTGTAACAATCAAGGAACTTCACAGTTACAATTCAGAAACATAAAATTCTTATCATATATTTTATGTCTTTAGTGCTCTGAAGGGCTGTAACACTGTAACATTGGATTTGTGGAGTGGGCATTTCAAGAAAGCGCTGTAACTCTTGATACAACAGTGTAACAATCAAAGAACATGAACTTCAAAGTTACAACGGAGAAACATAAAATTCTTTTCATATATTTTATATATTACGTACCCTGATTGGCTGTGCCGCTGTCGATTTTAAAATCACAGAGAGCGGCATTATGAATACTATTACATGCCGGTTCCACTAATCTAAAAAAAATCAGCTGTCAAACAATTACTTAGTTTATATGTTTTTTCTTCTCCCAGTTTTTCTTCTTTATTTTCGGTCGCGTATTCCAGCCGGTACCTCGGTAAAATGATGAGAGATGTTCAGTAATAATGTAAAGTTGCGGGTTCGAATTCTTGTTCAGCCACCAGGAAACTGGAAAAGTCTCTGTCGACTCGGCAGTAGATGGGTAACTTTCTAGGATCCGGGATGGATGTGGCAGCGAACAGAGGAACGAGCTCCTCTTCCTTTCATATGCCGCAACCAAGCTACAGTGGGCCTCCGACCTTCACTGTTCCAACGGCCACTAGGCTACGGGAAGTATTTACCTTTATCTATCCCGCCGGCGGTTGAAATGAGGATTCTTCTGCACTCAGTCTTTATTCTCAATATGACTGAAATCTTGTTGATGGGGCGTAACATCAATGTCAGCAACGCTGAAAAAAGGCATGAGTCGTCAGGACATCTGCACACAACGTAGGCCTGGATTAGCCTGCGCATATTCGCAGCCTGATAAAGATATTTGCTGCCCGCTTATAGAATCATTGTGCTAGAGGACAGCAAAGGCTCTGATTGGACTGCAAGGTTACACAGGAAAAGATTTATTCTCTTTGGCTTTGCGCATTTTATGATTTTGTATTACCATGTTCGGAAAACGACTTTTTTTTATTTTTTTTATTAAGATTAATTTGGGTTACACTCACACGACTGTCCAACTTTTCATTCAGGTGTACTTAAATTCTTCCATTCTCTTTTCGCGGTTCATTCGGCTTCAGCCGTATAACCTTAGTATAGACCAACATTTGAAATATTTCGTTGGCCAATATAAATACAGCCGGGATTTTGATGTAAGTAGCTTACTTTCGCTTTATCTTTCTACTTTCAGTTTCATTTGACTGTCGGCCTATAAATCGTGTCGTGATGAATCGGTTTATATCGGTCCACACCGCTTTTTGCAAAATTATGTCGCTCACGTAAAATATAAAACCAACAAGATAACCTGAAACAGAAATCGAAGACGAAATTAAGTAAGTGTTCGGACAGTTTTGATATTGTGTTGGAACTGCAACACTTTTAAGGTTATATGTGGAGCGCTCAGCCAACCAAATCTCATTGTTATGTGCAACAGACAGACCCTATCAAAATTCAACAGCATTTCCGAAATCGAAATCCCA
This sequence comes from Ctena decussata, assembly GCA_963989385.1. Taxonomy (NCBI): domain Eukaryota; kingdom Metazoa; phylum Mollusca; class Bivalvia; order Lucinida; family Lucinidae; genus Ctena; species Ctena decussata. The sequence goes on from OZ022508.1 coordinate 5,795,776, forward strand.
GCACCAACAATAAATATGCATATCAGCATGCGCATCCGTACAATCTGATCAGCACATCTTACATGTACCTGACTCGTACATATTACAATACACACTTCACACTTCTATTTAATCTAAGCCGATTATCTTGTTTTTTAAAAAAAGATATTTCTTGTTTTATTATTAATTTAGTGTCGCTGCATTTAACAAATACTGTCTCAAAGGGCCGTTAAACCAAAAACAACCAACCAACCAAAATATAAGGTTTTGGAAAAAATCTATGTGGTGGTATAAAAAGTGTGTGCGCTTAAGTTAAAAAATCTGAGTATTTTCATAGCATTCCCATTGCCGTCAAACTTCCATGTTTTTGTGTGTTTTTTTCAATCTGATCAAGCGACTAAACGAACCCAATGACCTATCCCATTCGATGTAACACAGAAAACTGTACTCGTGTGCAAAATTTAGGAAAAAAACAACAACTCTGTTATGGTCATGTACACGCCTACTAATTGCTCGCATGCGAAACCGCGGTTCAGAACGTAGATCCATCCGAGGAGTTTCCGGTTTTGCAGATGGGAAAAAAGTAAACGAATTTGACATCGGCTCAAGAATTCGGTTATTTTTTTCTCTGAAATGTGTTAATGCGAAATATAAGAATGCTATTTTGTCGAATATCGATTGCTTCTTCCGCACACGAAAGGATTAGGCACATGGCCTTGCATTTTTCCAGATATTCATTTAGCATGATGAAGCCTGTGTTCAAGGTCAGTCTCGGCGATATATTCATGTAGGAACAAGTCACATTCTGTTGCTTGATTTTGAGTCTCTGGCTTTGTTAGTGCACAATTTTAGAGCAAAGGTTTAGAGCAAAGGTTGCGCCAGATGATTGACTTTGCAAAAGACAAGACATGTTCGACCCAGTCAATGTTAATTACGCTTGGAGTGTTTGTTTGGCAAGCTAATTTTTTCGCGATTGATGTTGAGTTGTCAGTTCGGTGCTCTCGATATTCCATTCGGCTTACGTTGAGCGGGAATAAGTTTCAATATCTCGTAAAAATAAAAGTTAAAAATCTAAAATACTATTGTTAAAATTAATTAAACGTGAACGAGATGAAAAAGTAAGAGAGAAACACGGTTGAAAACGAAGGAAGCAAGAGCTCTTGAGAGGAAAACTTTCTTAGAAAAAAAATGAGGAAGGGATTCGAACTAAAACAAAATATGAGGGAGGGATTGTGCTACATTAATTAGTGTGTAGGAACTTGCTCGCACTTAACCCACTCGGCCGTGTACGCACTGGATTACCGATGGTAATATAAAATATATAAGCCTGATACTGATACGGATAATTCCTGAGGGCCGTGAACTACCTGTTTTACCTATCAACATTAAAGGCCTCATCGCTCTATCAGCATAAAATTCTTTTTCACGAGGTATCGCTGCAAACTTCTCACTATAGTTTCGTCACTGTAAATTACCGTGATTACCCAGCTTTAAACAAATACAAATTCCTAGAGTTTCACATAAAAAGGGCCTGAAAACTTTTTTGGTTCATTTTAAAATGACCTACTTTCGATTTCATTAAGTTGAATAAAATGGTAAAAATACAATGTACAGTCGTGGCGCCCCTATCGCTATTCCGCATACATATAAACAGCATTGCTAGACGGGAAACCAGAACAGGAAATTGTATTTTGTAGAACGATTTGTTATTTTTCAAAAACTTATCTCTATTTTTTGCCAGTTATATGACTAAATATATGCACATCAACCCATATTTTATTGCCAAACGTGAAGGATGAACCGCTTTTATAATGATTTGAATTTAGACGTTTTTACCGCTGATAGAACTATGGTTTAAATGGTTGTGCTAGGCCATTTGCGCGGGAAACAAATTATCTTTGGGTGACAGTATGTTAATTGGAATAGAATCAAAATCTGAATCAAATAATCAAAAAAAAAAATTCGTGATGATCAGTGTTTCGTGTAAAGGGACATTAAGCCCATTTGCACACAGTGACTACTTGAAACAGCCTGTAAGCCTTGAATACTGGTGTACGGGTTATGTTCTGAATCACATTGCTGATGCATGTGGGCCAGTAAGCACAATTTCCATAATGCCTTATACCGCGCAAAACGTTGGAAAAACGATTCAACGTCAATTTAACAGTATTATGATACGCATTGTTACTCGACCTTAGGTGCCTCCTTGCGGATCGTTGGGGCGCGGCGGAGGGGGCAATAGGCGCTAAAATTTGTACTTGAATAGTGTATGCCCCAGAGATGATAATAATTCAGACTAATCTAAACGGTTGTTTAAATTTTTAACTTATATATGCAGTGAGATTCTTGTGGAAGGGTCGGATCAGAGTCTCGCTGTTCGCAAAAGATGTACAAACTTATTCGGCTATAAGACGGGGATTTCACTCCAAAGAAGAAGTCTAGGTCAAGATTTTTGGGATTGTTAGGGAAACTCTCGCCTTACAGCAAAATTGTTCTGAGTGGGATGGTGGGGGCATGCGGCTTAATGCAGAATCGCTGATCGCACATGGTTTATCCACTTATTCGGTTATCAGATGGGAGTTCCCCCAAGATCTTTGGGTTTGTGAGGAAAGCCCTAGTCTTACGGTACAAAGGGTTTTCTGTTTGTAGCGGCATGCGTTTTATAGCCAAACGGCTGTTTGAAAAGGATGTACGTACTTATTCAGCTGTAAGACGGGGGTTTCCATCCGAACAAGAAATCTAGGTCCGTTTTTAACCTAGTCTTACGGTACCATGGGTTTTCTGTTTGTAGCGGCATGCGTTTTATAGCCAAACGGCTGTTTGAAAAGGAGGTACCTACTTATTCAGTTGTAAGACGGGGGTTTCCATCCGAACAAAAAATCTAGGTCCGTTTTTAACCTAGTCTTTCGGTACAATGGGTTTTCTGTTTGTAGCGGCATGCGTTTTATAGCCAAACGGCTGTTTGAACAGGAGGTACCTACTTATTCAGTTGTAAGACGGGGGTTTCCCTCCGAACAAAAAATCTAGGTCCGTTTTTAACCTATTGGATTATTCTGTGTTTTATGGAGAGATGAGTGAGTGCATGCGTCTTTTAGCCAAATCGCTGTTCACACATGATTTACTTCTATATTCAGGTATAAGATGGGGCCGCGTAGCGCAATCGGTAGGGCACCTGACTCATAAGTCTGGCCACATACTTTCGTTTCTCTTTCCGCTGATTCAAGAAGGGTAGTTGTCAGTTACTGGCGAAAGTATGTGCATTTTGTCAGTTGCTGGCGAAAGCATGTGCACTTAGTAATGGTAAACCGCTTAGGAGGTCTAAGCCTGCCCAGGAATCAGGGCTGGACCCAGACCACCTGAAGACGGAGGGGGGCACAGAATGCCGAAGTCATGATTCGCGTGAGCCGCGAGGGGGGAGTGTGAGAGGGGATTTCCCCCTCTCATTTGGGGGTTCCGGGGGGCCCTCCCCGGGAAAAAAATGAAAATTGTAGTGCCGGAGAAGCATTTTTAAGTCTGCTTGTGGTCAAAATTTCAGATTTCAAACTTGATTTTGAAAGCCATTTTGACATACCTCATGAATAGTTTGCTTCAATTTCAGCTTATACTGGTACTGGACCTGGAATGCAAATATTTAATCAATAATTTTGCAGGGCTTCCATTAGCTTTTATTAGAAATTCAGGAAGTCCCAGACTTCCTACCCCTCAAATTTGGAAGTCCCGCATGAGAAACTAGGAAATCGAACTTTTTTCCACGCAACGGCTGTCGAAAGTTATGGAAGAAATAAAGTACTGAACATTATATTAAACTTTACTGCAAGAAGCTGCGAAGGCCAGATATAAATTGGTCAACTCGTTAGATCAAAGTGGCGCCGATGCTTTCCATACCCTTCTAAATTTCGCCGATAGAATTTACCGTAATGATCAAGAAAGTAGGACAGAAGTGCGACTGTGGGTTACGGAGATAAAATGTGAGATATAAATTAACCGGAGTTGGAAAAATTACGACGTACTGAAATAAACTCTAGTTTACAGTTGCACTTCAGTTTGGCGTCCTCATTTTTTCGCAAGCGCAAGTATTATTTACAGTCAGACAATGGTGCATCAAAGCAGCCGCCAAGATCAAACGATTACTTAAAACTGTCAATTCATGTGTACTTACACGGTCGCATTAATTTACACCCAGCGGAGTTATTTCTAAATAAGGGCGGGGCTTAGGCTGTCGCTGTAATATTAATACTTCCAATTGGACAATAGGCGGAGCTAAATACGTAGTCACGGTTCTCACTGACAAGAGTCGGTCAACCGTTTAATCACAAAGCTCACAGGACGCGTGTCAAAGGTAATACCGATAAAATGTTTATTGAAGGATGATATAATTTCTGAACATTGGCGTACGCCGGAACACGTGACTTGAAATTATCACGCACCATCGGACAACAAATTGGCGTACTTTTACGCGCTGAAAATTGGCGAAATTGTAGAGATTTTTTATTTTTAACAGGGGGACAAGGTATGACTCGCGGTCGATTCGGGGGGCACGTGCCCCTTTTGCTCCCCCCCCTTGGGTCCGGCACTGCGGAATAGTGTGGCTAGGTTAATTAACCGTCCCGACATGAACATAGCTGTTTACCGTGGACGTAAAGCAACAAATCAATCCATCAATCAAATTATAAGATAAGGAAATCTAGGTCTAGATCGTGAAAAGATCTAGATATTTGAGATTGTAATGGGAAACGCCGTCTTTCAGCACAATTACACAATTGTGATTATGATATTGTCGTTTTATTCTGTGTGCGTGTTGGGTGGGGAGGGTGGATAGGAGTGGGGGCAGGGCATGTTGCCGTTTTACAACACAATAACACAATGAAGATTAAGATGTATGGGTTATTTTGTGTATGGGATGGAGGCATGCTTCATATAGCCGAATTAAATGGTAATCAGCGTACCTAAGAGCTAATAAAACTTTGGTCTTGCAAACCAAAAATAGTTATGTCCGAACTGACGTGTCTGACGATATATAACTGCATTTCAGCGGTAAACAAATGTTGCCAAGGATACAAGAACAACCGCGTTCCTCTCTCTCTCTTATATTACATGTACTCAGAAATAAACACTGTCACTTTCTTGTAACAGATGTTCTATTTACTTAATAATTTGCTTTTCAAAATTCTTTCTGTTACGTGTTGACCCCTACTGAGAAGGTAGGTAAAACTAAAATAAATTGGCAGAGCTGCGTCGATTCACCTGGTTATGCTAATTTACTTAGGTTTTACCTTTTGTAACAGAGGGAAATATGAAAATTTGGATTTAATCTGTCACTGAATTTTTGAGAGACAAAAAAAAAAAAAAAATCGTCCTAGCTAGAATACTATATTACATGGGTATTGTGTCATGCCCATCATGTAGCATTTAAAAGACGGCAAAACCAAAAGACTGATCGTTTGGTCTTTTGGAGACGAAAGTATGAATACTTTTTGTCATGCCAGAATCCACAAACCTGCACTAATGAAGCCGTATGACTTGTGCAAACATTGACTCGATTTAGCCTTTATTTCCGTTCATCTAGTACCCTGTTCGCATAAACAGCGTCTAACAAATCGACAACTGAGCCGCGACACGACAAAACCAGCAAAGTGGCATGTCGGCCACGCGAAGACTCACGTCTGCCTGGGCATCCGCCTTGGCTGATCAGAGGCTTCGCTGAGCGCTTAAAGGGTAGCTATGGGTCTAAACTACCTCCATGCGGACAGTGAAGATCTGATCAAACTAGACGGATGCCCGACCAGATCTGAGTCTGCGCTGGGCACACATGCCACTTTGTTGTTGCGGTTCAGTTATTCAGATGCATAAGCCAAGCATAGGCTGTAAGGTGCAGTTTTGCTTGAAACTTTTGACGCGATAATTCTAGTTTATTGGCAGCCGGAACCTCAATCCTCTCAAAGAAATACCCAATCTCATACATGTAACAGGGCCATAAAATCACAAAATACCTTGTCATCACACTGCGTTCTGGACTGAGCCATGTCATAAGAAAAGTGGCATTATTTCATGATATAAAGTGCCAGACCATGATAATATTGCGCATCCGACCAGTTTTAAATTCTTTTCTAACCTCTTTGCCTAAAATACCCTGATACTGAGGACAAATTTTACGAATAATTATTATTTGATAATAGTTTTATTGAACACCCAATCAGTCCCCACAATTATCATTATCATTTAATGGCGTACAGTGGAGCAATCTGTTTGTAGGTATATATAATGTCCAGTTCCATAACGGCGTTTCTCAGAATTTTATTAAGTTGTGAACTATTTGCATACCGGACCAGCTTGCGCAAAATGCGTTTACAATGCTGCTTGCTCCATAAATTCTATACAGTAGAGTTGTTGCGCATGCGCTTACAAGGCTAAGTTTGCGCGCAGGCTGTCCTGAGTATATGAAACTTCTAGAATATTTTAAGCGGACAACAGATATCGTCATGCATAGCCTGGTCTTGGGTTTTGTAGAGACAGCGCAAAACATCATCTTGCTCCTCAGCGAGGTTAGAACTGGACATTTGAGCCACGACACGATAAAATGAACAACGTGGCATGTGTGACCAGCAAAGAATCAGACCAGCCTGGGTATATGCCAAGGCTGATCTGAGTCTTTGCTGTGCGCTTAAGTGGTAATATATATAGGAGTGTAAGCTAGCTTCATGCGAATAGAGAAAACTCCGATCAAACTGGTTGGACGCGCATGCTGATCTGAATCTTTGCTGGGTGCACATGCGACTTTGTTTGTGTTGCGGCTCATTTCAAATTTACACTCTTATGGCACCTAAGACATCTGTATAGCGCAGATTTTACAAAGTTTACTCTTCACACGAGTTCTAACACATTTCTATATGCTTAGTTTAAACATATTTATTGTATCATAAACTGTACATGATCACAATATAAACGTGATACAAACAATTGGATCAGAACGAAAGCATAAATGCTTATTTAGTTCTTCTCCTGTGCAAATAAAGTTGTAATTTCACAATGGCATATATATACATATGCTTTGTGCATACATTCAAATGGATATATCGCCAGCCATATTTTCCCACCCTTTTTGACAAGTGGAAACAACTATTTGACTTCCTGTTTTCTTTCCTGGAGCTTGGATCAACTCTTTCGCTCACCGAAGACTCAGTTCAGCCTGGGCGGAATCTTCGCAGTCTGCATGGATATGGCCTAGAACCTTAGATATCCTTTAAGCACAGTGAAGACTCTAATTAGACTGGGCGAACGTCCAGGCTGATCCGAGTCTTCACTGGGTGCACATGCCACTTTGTTGGTTTTGTCCTGTTGCGGCTCATATATAATTTGCGTATGCAAATGCGCAACTGCTGTTAGACTCATTTTCTCGGTCACAGGACACTTCGACCCCAAACCATCTCGGCCCCTAGACACCTCGGCCCCAAACCATCTCGTCCCCACCTAGAAATAAATTCCTGGACACTTCGGTCCCTAGTCACTTCGGCCCCTAGTCATCTCGGCCCCATAGCCCTAGTCACTTCGGTCCCAGTTTGACAAATTTAATTTCACTTTATTTTTTTTTGCCCATTTTAACATTTTACTTTTTTTTAAAGTATAATTCCTCAAAACGCGAGTTACAATAACTAAAATTTATTTTAGAAAGCTGATCTTCCTAGTTTCAGGTTCATCCATCAAAATTCAGTTTTGACATCTATCTATCTATCTATCTATCTATCTATCTATCTATGACATTCGACCTTCCTAGCGTCCAGGTAAGCAGCGGTATCGATTAATCGTGGCACGCGACATCGATTAGTGAATGATAAACTCAGGTGTGATATTTAATGATGAGTAATAAACAAACGCACATGAGCAAGACAAGGCGTCTTTAATATTATCATGGCTGGAGATACTGAAAGAAGAATACTTATATTTGAGTCTTACAATATATTGAAATTAACATATGTAACCAACAGAATGGTTAATATTATATGTAGCTTATAAATTAATACTATACTACCGATAATGAGGAAAGAGATCAAATATGACATTACTTTAATGTAAACATCATATATCAAACAAACGTGAAATATGAAAAAAAAAAAAAAAAAAACTATATGGACTAACTTTCGATGTCAAAGTACAAAGTCACTATTAGAAAAAGATTATCTAGAATGCTTTATAAAAGTTCGATACTGCTAACAGTCAAGAAAATTACATTCACTTCCTTGCTTGTATTTACGAATGTTTTACATATCAGCACTGAAATAGCTCAAACAAAATATTGGCTATTGGTGTAGGGCATAATATTGTCATAGTAAAATATTTAATATATCTGGATGAATCGCGGATGTACAATGATAGATAGATAGATAGATAGATAGATAGATATTTCAGTCGTCATAAAATATGACCCAAAATTGGCAAAAAAGTATAATTGAAAGAGCAAACTTTTACCCATAAACTCAGAGATAAATGATCTATCATATTACACCATGGTTTGTTCTATGATAAATATTATGATAAAAGATAGTTAGCAGCTTGGCGGTTTCAGGTCTTCATCACTCGCAACAGGCTCCCCCTCCCCAATCCCCCCACCGCTCTTAACCTTCTGTTTTCTCACTCTGCCTGTCATGTGTTAACTTCCGTTTTGTTTTCTTGCTTCAAAATTATTTCTGAATAATTTCTTTTCTTTTCTTTTCTAATTTTCTTATTTCAATTTTCTTTTTTTTAAATTTTCATTCATTCCCCCCCCCCCCTTTTTTCTGATAAATATCGGATTCTGTGATTCTGTAGGTTAAAACTAACGGTATTTTCTATCGACGAGAACGCCTGTTATGTGATAATTTGATTGTATGCTTTGGAAATTACTCCCATCCAGTAAAATAATGCAGTGGGAAATTCTGTTTACGAATAGGCCGTCCGCCAAGGGTAGTAAAGAACAAAGTGGACTTAGTATCCTTGGCTTGCGAAAATGGTTGTATTGCTACTCATGATCAGATTAATAATGTACTTTCCGTTTTGTGTGTTTCTTGGTTACAAAGGATCGCTTATTCAAGCGCTAATGAAATTTGTTGAATTTTGTGAGAGCCTTTTCACCGAGCATTCCGTTCAAGATACTGCTGAGACGGGGTGGGGGGTGGGGGGGGGAGGGGGGGGGGGTCGATGGTACTGGGTATAAGTTCCAGTGCCGGAGCGTCCTACTGATTTGGATAAAAGTACGATAAGGGCCTTCTGAGCTTGCAGTAGGTGCGGGTGGGGGTTGTTTGGACATTCCCCCCCCCCTGTCTTTCAGTTCTCTCTCCTTTCTCCCTCTCTTTGGGAGACGGCCCGATATAGACTGAAATACTTCTCAAAGGGCCGCTATACCCAAACCAACCAACCAACCAAAAATCGGGATACTGCAAAAGTAATAGCTGTATATCATAAAATAACAATGCAAAACAAAGCCTTAATGCACTTAAATTTCTCTAAAAAAGCGTTTCTGATAATTTTAAACATAAATATATTAAAAATACGAAAATATGGAGAGGGGTCCAAATCACGAGCTGCCGCTGCTGTCCCCAACAGCAGCTGCTGATCTCCCAACAGCAGCTGCTACTGCGACAATAGCTGCTGCTGAGGATTTCTCTGTAAATTATAGTTTTTGTCTAAAATTCATGCAGGAAAGTATGTGTGAAGCCGTCATACTCTAATATATTGCAAATTCTACCTAATGAACGATTGCTACATGCCTGGATTTGAAACAAAAAACAAAAATGCCAATCTATTGATATTTGAGAGTGCAGCTGCATGTATAGAAAGTGTGAGACATTAGCAGTTCTCGTTCATTTTACAAGTATTCGCTTTTTAAAAAAAAAATACCAACGCTCATTGGGCATACCGTTTAAAAGACAAATTTATGTGTAGGGAAAGAGTTTTTTGTGTGTTTTTAATCAGCTTAGTGCTTGGGTGAAGCATTAATGCTAAACAATATCTTGCAATGATTTATGGTATTTATACACAAGAAAATACTGAAAAAATACGGAGAGTCAAACGTCATGTAACATTTTCAGTAGTGTTGTCATTGGGGTTTTGCAAATTTCAAACTGTAGATTCTTCAGTGAAAAGGGTTTATCCTACCATCGGTTGTCTCCTCACAGCAGGCACACAGAGTTGAATCAACACTGACTCAACGTTGATTCCACGTCGTGACATTGAATCAAGGTTGTGTCAATGTTGATTTAACGCGAGGTGCCCAGCTAACGCTTTTCTGTCCAGTCGGAACGTATAGGGAAGCTAAATGCAGCGAGTTGGATTCACGGCATATATTTCATTTATTTTTTTCTTTCTTTTTGCGATAAAAATACACGTAACACAGACCAAGGATTGATTCGGAGACAAGTCTTAGAATGTTCGAATGGGTCATCTGCTTAAGAAATGACATTTTCAGGTTATATTTTTTATTCTTTTCCCACTTTTTTCTCAGAAAAGACCTGCGATTTTACGATCTGTTCAACAGGTTTCATTCATACATGTACATGTATCCGGTCGATGGGAGGGTGATGATGATAGGTTGTGGGCTATGGAACCCCGTTTACGAGTAAAAAAGACTTTTTTTGCGAGAACTTAGACATTGAAACTATGTCGCCTGATCATGTCCAACTGGCCAGAGCTCACAGTTGTAAGAGTTTGATTTTGAGAGAGAGCCTTTATTTAAAGATTGACAATTATAAGCAATTCCAGCAATGCACCATGTCAACTAGACTACATGTATGAAGCTTGCTTAAGGGTTCTTGAGGTATATGATAATATATTTCGCAACACCTTTTGTCCATCCGCCAGTCTATGCGTCCGTCTGTCACCAGCGGATTTCATATATCTTACGTAAGTAATATAAGATAGATATCACCGAAATTCTATGGGGTGCCGGTTAACTATTCATTATCGTTTTATGATATCGATAAGTGAAAAAGTGCTATCTACTATACAAGTAAGCGATATCCATAATTATTCATGAATATCCGTGATTCGAGTTATAGATGTACAGTATTCGAAGTATGAATATCAACTAGTCTAACTACTTTATGGATATCACCGATTCGATTCATGAATATCCATAAATCGATTTATAGATATCAACAAATTTGCCCATTTATGGATATCACTAAGTCAAATTATTGATGTCAATAAATCGAAATTGTGATATTTATAATTCGAATTAGTGCTATCCATTTCTCATTTAGATTATTGGATATCCACACTTTGGATTATTGATATCCATAATTTGTGGACTGCCTGCTGTTGAAGTTAGGTAGTGATAGTGGTATCTGCTGCTACTACTGTAATGATATCTGTATTTGCCATCTATTGGTGGACTGCTTGCTGTTAAAGATAGGTAATGCGAGTGACAGCTGTTGATACTGCTGGAGTAATATCTGTATCTGCCATCTGTTGGTGGACGGCCTGCTGTTAGAGATAGGTAGAGAAAGCGACATCTGTTAATACTGCTGTAATGATATCTGTATCTGCCATCTGTTGGTGGACGGCCTGCTGTTAAAATATAGGTAATTAGAGTGACTTTAGTTTTATTGCTGAAATGATATCTGTATCTGGTGATGGTAATGATAACAGGGGCTGCTACTGGAACAAAACTTACCGTTGATAGTGCTACTGACCACAATCAGCAGCTGCCAAAGAACCATCAGCAGCTGTTGCTTTCATCAAATGATGCAGCAAAAACTATTCTTACTACTTATAGCAGCCGATGATGCCCCTCTGTTCTTCCATATCGTCAGATGATGCGGTAACTTATGATAACAGCAGGAGCTGCTAATGCCACCACCATCAGCAGCTGCCAAACCACCATCAGCAGCTGCAAAACCACCATCAGCAGCTGATGCTTTTATCAGACGCAGCTGCAGCAGCAGCTGCCATACCGCCATCAGCAGCTGATGCTTTCCTCAAAAGCAGCTTCAAAAGTTTTTCCTACTACTAATGGCAGCAGCTTATGTCCTTTTTGTTCTCCGATATCGGCAGATGATGGTGTCATTAACAGTAAGAGCAAAGCGGCTTATGTCACCACCGTCAGCAGCTGCAAAACCACCATCAGCAGCTGCAAAACAACCATCAGCAGCTGTTGCTTGTATCAGACACAGCTGCAGCAGCAGCTGTCATACCGCCATCAGCAGCTGATGCTTTCCTCCAAAGCAGCATCAAAAGTTTTTCCTACTACTGATGGCAGCAGCTTATGTCCTTTTTGTTCTCCGATATCAGCAGATGATGGTGTCATTAAAAGTAACAGCAGCAGCTGCCAAAGAGCCACCTCCATCAGCTCCTGCCAAACCACCATCAGCAGCTGCTTAACCAACATCAGAAGCTGATGCTTTTATCAGACGCAGCTGCAGCAGCAGCTGCCATACCGCCATCAGCAGCTGATGCTGATTAACAGTACCATCAGAAGCTGCTTATTGTACCACTGATAATAACAGCAGCACCTGCTTGTGCCACCAGCATCAGCAGCTGCCAAACTACCATCTGCAGCTGCTCAACTATCATCAGCAGCTGATGCATTTTTCAAAAGCAGCTGCAACAGCAGCTGCCATACCGCCATCAGCAGGTGATGCTTTCCTCAAAGCAGCATCAAAAGTTTTTTTCTACTACTAATGTCAGCAGCTTATGTCCCTTTTGTTCTCAGATATCGGCAGATGATGATAACATTAAAAGTAACATCAGCAGCTGCTTACGTTACCACTATCAGCAGCTGCCAAAGAACCATAAGCAGCTGTTGCTTTCATCAAACGATGCAGCAAAAACTATTTTTACTACTTATAGTAGCCGATGATGCCCCTCTGTTCTTCCATATCGGCAGATGTTGTAGTCGCTGATGATAACAGCATCAGTTGCTTATGCCACCACCATCAGCAGCTGCCAAACCACCATACAGCAGCTGCTAAACCACCATCCGCAGCTGATGCTTTTATCAGATGCGGCTGCAGCAGCAGCTGCCATACCGCCATCAGCAGGTGATGCTTTCCTCAAAGCAGCATCAAAAGTTTTTCCTACTACTGATGGCAGCAGCTTATGCTCCTTTTGTTCTCAGATATCGGCAGATGATGGTGTCATTAACAGTAACATCAGCAGCTGCTTACGTTACCACCATCAGCAGCTGTTGTTTTCATCAAAAGGTGCAGCAAAAGAAAGTCTTACTACTTAAAGAAGCAGTTGATGCCCCTCTGTTCTTCCATATCAGCAGATGATGTGGTCGTTGATGATAACAGCAGCAGCAGCTTATGCCACCACCATCAGCAGCTGCCAACCACCATCAGCAACTACTAAACCACCATCAGCAGCTGATGCTTTTATCAGACGCAGCTGCAGAAGCTGATGCTTTCATCAAAAGCAGCATCAAAAGTTTTTCCTACTTCTGATGACAGCAGCTTATGTTCCTTTTGTTCTCCGATATCGGCAGATGATGGTGTCTTTAACAGTAACATCAGCAGCTGCTTATGATACTACCGTCAGTAGCTGCCAAAAACCATTAGCAGCTGTTGCGTGCATCAAAAGGTGCAGCAAAAACTATTCTTAATATTTATAGTAGCAGCTGATGCCCCTCTGTTCTTCCTTATCGGCAGATGATGTGGTTACTGATGATAACAACAGCAGCTGCTTATGCCATCACCATCAGCAGCTGCCAAACCACCATCAGCAGCTGATGTTTTTATCAAACGCAGCTGCAGAAGCTATTCTAACTACTAATAGCAGCAGTTGATGCCCCTCTGTTCTTTCATATCGGCAGATGATGTGGTCACTGATGATAACAGCAGCAGCTGCTTATGCCACCAACATCAGTAGCTGCCAAACCACCATCAGCAGCTGATGATTTCATCAAAAGCAGCAGAAAAAAACGATTCTTACTCATGATGGCAGCAGGTGATGTCCCTGTTCTCTGATTACGGCAGATGATGTTGTCATTAAAACTATCATCAGCAGTTGCTTTGTACACCAATATCAGCAGCTGCCAAACCATCATCAGCAGCTGATGTTTCCATCAGCAGAAGCGGGAAAAGATATTCTAACTTCTAATGGCAGCAGCTGCTGTCCCTCTGTTCTTCGACATCGGCAGACGATGTGGTCACTTATATTAACATCAGCAGCTGCTTATGCCACAACCATCAGCAGCTGCCAAACCACCATCAGCAGCTGATACTTTTTCATCATAAGCAGCATCAAAAGATTTTGTCTTACTACTGGTGGCAGCAGCTGATGTCCCTTTGTTCTCCGATATCGGCAGATGATGGTGTCATTAACAGTAACATCAGCAGCTGCTTATGATACCGCCATCAGCAGCTGCCGAAGAACCATCAGCAGCTGTTTCTTTCATCAAAAGATGCAGCAAAAGCTATTCTTTCTTCTTATGGCAGCAGCAAGTGTTCTTCTGTTTTTTCCATATCGGCAGATAATTTGATCACTGTGTAACGGGACGAGCCCCAAAAATGTAACTGGACGAGCCCCAAAAATGTAACGGGACGAGCCCTTTAATAATTCAAAGGGAAAAAACGCAATAGGTTAGCTCTCAACTTAAGTATTAAACTGTCCTGAAATAGTATATCGCACTATTTCTTCTATCATATTGGCTCTCTTATGCTTTGTACAAGTTTATACACATAAGTATTTGTCCGTTTAGCCCCAATCAGCACCCCCGGGCAGGTCAATAGCCCTGTCTAACACTAAACACGAACAATAGTGTTGTACGGACTAACGAACAAATACTGTCCTACAGACAGACAGACAGACAGACAGACAGACGAACAGACCCAGATAAGGACAGACAGACGGATGACCAGTCCCAGTCGAGGACAGTCAGACAGACGAACAATAGCAAACCTTCTCCCCACGGGTTCTTCTTTTGAGCTTGTCTGAGAATATGAAAAAAAAGTAATTTGTATTCAATGAATTTAATTACGTTAATGAAAAATGGCATGATTTGAGATAATGTTTCCTCTATAGCCTAACACTAACTAGCAAGCTTATTTTAGTTTAAGTGAACGTATTTTGCAGCCCAACCCCAGAGTTAGGGGGTGAAGAAATTTAGCAAAGATCAGATTTCAGAAATTTGAGATCAAGTAAAACATGGTAGGCCTACTTGTGTTCCTGAGAACGACTTCTTAGGCAAAACTTGGTATCTATTAGAAAACTTATTAATTGTATCAGAATACACAATCACACTTTACCATAGCATATAAATTATTATAAGTATAAACCAGATATTATAGACAAATACCAACTTCATTAGCATAATTTTCAATTCTCAGCCGTTTTAACTAAAGTATACTAACAACACAAAATGAAAGCACATGAGATAATACATAATTCAGGCAGATTATATTGCTAATTGAAGAACGGCTTTTGAACCTGTAGATTGCACAATAAATAGCATTTTCCGGACATAATTTTCTGAGTATTTCGCTTCAAGGGAGACTATAGATTCACACCTAATAAACCATTTATGTGATAATTCTCTTCCAACCGAGAATTCTGCTTGCCAAGTATATACTACCCTTACAACTGATATTAAAATCAGCAGTTGCTTATGACACCAGCACCAGCAGCTGCAAAAAACCACCATCAGTAGCTGCTGATGCTTTTATCAAGATCAGCAGCAAAAGCTATTCTTACTCATGATGGCATCAGCTGATGTCCCGCTGTTCCGATATCAGGAAATGATCAGCAAATTAGTCATTAATACTGAGATGAGCTGTTGCTTATGATACCACCATCAGCTACTGCTAAACCACCATTAGCAGCTGATGTTTTTATCAAACGCAGCTGCAGAAGCTATTCTTACTACTAATAGCAGCAGCTGATGTCCCTCTGTTCTTCCATATTGGCAGATTATGTGGTCACTGATAATAACAGCAGCAGCTGCTTATGCCACCATCACCAGCTGCCAAACCGCCATCAGCAGCTGATGCGTTCATCAAACTCAACATCAAAAGTTTTTCCTACTACTGATGGCAGCAGCTAATGTCCCTTTGTTCTCCGATATCGACAGATGATGGTGTAATTAACAGTAACATGAGCAGCTGCTTATGTTACCGCCATCATCAGCTGCCAAAGAACCATCAGCAGCTGATGCTTTTGTCAAAAGATGCAGCAAAAGCTATTTTTACTTCTAATAGGTAGCAAGTGTCCTTTTGTTCTTTTATATCGGCAAATGATGTGGTCGCAGATATTAACACCAGCAGCTGCTTATCACATCACCACCAACAGCTGCCAAACCACCAACAGTAGCTGCTGATGTTTTCATATAAAAAGCAGCAAAAGCTATTCTTTCTCATGATTGCAGCAGCTGATATCCCATTGTTCTCCAATATCGCCAAATGATGTTGTCATTAATACGAAAATGAGCACCTGCTTACGACACAACCATCAGCAACT
This sequence comes from Ctena decussata, assembly GCA_963989385.1. Taxonomy (NCBI): domain Eukaryota; kingdom Metazoa; phylum Mollusca; class Bivalvia; order Lucinida; family Lucinidae; genus Ctena; species Ctena decussata. The sequence goes on from OZ022508.1 coordinate 5,812,180, forward strand.
GCTAAACCACCATCAGCAGCTGATGCTTTTATCAAACGCATCTGCAGAAGCTTTTCTTACTACTAATAGCAGCAGCTGAGTGTCAGCTGATGCTGCTGTTGGATTAAATATCTGTATCTACCATCTGTTGGTGGACTGCCTGCTGTTGAAGATAGGTAGTGAGAGTGTCAGCTGTTGCTGCTGCTTGATTGAATATCTGTATCAGCAAGCAGCTTGTGGATTGCCTGCTGTTGAAGATAGGTGGTGACAGTGACAGCTGTTCCGCTGCTGCATTAAATATCTGTATCTGCCATCTGTTTGTGCACTGCGTGCTGTTGAAGAAGGGTAGTGAGGGTGACAGCTGTTGCTGCTGCTGGATTGAATATCTGTATCTGCAAGCAGTAAGTGGACTGCCTGCTGTTGAAGATAGATAGTGAGAGTGACAGCTGTTGCTGCTGCTTGATTAAATATTTGTTCATGCAATCTGTTTGTGGACTGCCTGCTGTTGAAGATAGATAGTGAGAGTGACAGCTGTTGCTGCTGCTGGATTAAATTTCTATATCTGCCATCTGCTTGCTGTTGACGATAGGTAGTGAGGGTGACAGCTGTTGCTGCTGCTGTACTAGATATCTGTATCTGCCTTCTGTTTATGGACTGCCTGCTGTTGAAGACAAGGTAATCAGAGTTACAGCTGTTGCTCCTGCCGTATTAAATATCTGTATCTGCCATCTGTTGGTGGACTGCCTGCTGTTCAAGAAAGGTAGTGAGAGCGGCAGCTGTTGCTGCTGCTGGATTAAATATCTGTATCTACCATCTGTAGGTGGACTGCCTGCTGTTGAAGATAGGTAGTGAAAGTGACAGCTGTTGCTGCTGCTGGATTAAATATCTGTATCTGCCATCTGTTTGTGCACTGCCCGTTTTGAAGATAGGTATTGAGTTACAGCTGTTGCTGCTGCTGGACAAATTATCTGTATCTGCCATCTGTTTATGGACTACCTGCTTTTGAAGAAGGGTAGTGAGAGTGACAGCTGTTGCTGCTGTTGGATTAAATATCTGTATCTACCATCTGTAGGTGGACTGCCTGCTGTTGAAGATAGGTAGTGAGAGTGACAGCTGTTGCTGCTGCTGGATTAAATATCTGTATCTGCCATCTGTTGATGAACTGCCTGCTGTTGAAGATAGGTGGTGAGAATGGCAGGTGTTGCTTCTGCTGGATTAAATATCTATATATGTCATCTGTTTGTGGACTGCCTGCTGTTGAAGGAAAGTAGTGAGAGTGACTTCAGTTGCTGCTGCTTGAATTATATCTTTTTTCTACCATCTGTTGGTGGATATACTCATGATACCAGGAGCTGCTTCTGGAGACGAAACTAACCTTTGCTGCTGCCTTCTGTTACCAGGGTGATAGCTGCTGCTGACAGTGGACGGAGTGATATCTGCAGTAAGTTTTAGTGAGAGTTAATACTTCTTGTGGTGTACGTCACTAGAGTGATATATTGTGCTGTTGTTTATCAACGAGTGAAAACTGATGCTGATGGTTTCTGTGATATTTGTTGTGACAACAGCAGCAGCTGTTGTATCTTCAAATTAACAGCAGTAGAAGTTATTTCATTCCTCCCCTTAGACAACAACAGCAAATCTTACTCTCCACCTAGGTTGCAGGATGCGGCTCTTTTACAACCAGCTGCAGCAGCGTGTGAATTAAAAAACCCCATAAAATCTGCTACTTCTATCATCAGAAAAGAATAAGACAAAAGCGATAAGCCGTACCAACTGCAACTGCGGCATTAGCAATTGTACCAATTAAAAACCACCATCAACAGCTAATGCTTTCGACAGATGGTGGTGCCACTAAAAACAACACCAGCAGCTGCTTATGATACCACCATCAGTAACTGACACCACCATCAGCAGCCTATGCTTTTACTTACAGCAGCAGCAAAATGTAGTCTAAACACTAGCGGCAACAGCTGACATCCCTCTGATCTCCGATATAGGCAGACGATAGTGTCATTTACTAAAAGCAGCGGCTGCTTATGACACCACCATCAGCAACTGACATCACCATTAGCAGCTAATACTTAATCAACAGCATCCGTAATGGTTATTCTCAATACTAATGACAGTAGCTGATATCCCTCTGTTCTCCGATATCGGCAGATGGTAGGGTCACTGTCACTAATAATAACATCAGCAGCTCATTGTGACACCACCATTTGCAACTGACATCACCATCAGCAGCTGATGCTTTCATCAACAGCAGTAGTTATTCTAAATACTTATGGCAGCAGCTAATGTCCCGCTGTTCTCCAATATCAAAAGATGGTGGTGTCACTATCACTAATAAACAACATCAGGAGCTGCTTATGACACCACCATCAGCAACTGACTGCATTATCAGCAGCTGAAGATTTCATCAACAACAGCAGCAAAAGTTATCCTGAATACAATATGGCAGCAGCTGATGTCCTTCTGTTCTACGATATCGGCAGATGGTGGTGTAACTATAAAAAAACACTAGCAGCTGCTTATGACACCAGCATCAGGAACTGACTTCTACATCAGCAGCTATTGCTTTTACTTACAGCAGCAGCAAAAGTTATTCTCAGTACTAATGGCAGCACCTGATGTCCCTCTGATCTTCAATATCGACAGATGACGTGGTCTCTGGTACAAACATCAGCATCTGCTTATGAAAACTGGCGGAGCAGCAGATTACTCCTGTCAAACCACCAACATTAGTGTCTGCAAATACTACACACGGCAAAAACAGTAATATAAGCCTAAATCCTTACTATAAACAGTGGCTGACACTTTTAATAACACCATTATCACAGGCAGCATATATCAATCTTAAAAAAAGAAAAGAATATTGAAAACATCAGCATCAGTTGTCACTATCATACCACGAACAGAAGCAGCAGTGTAACAGCAACAAAGTAGAAAAAGTTGCAAAACTCTCTATCAACAACTAGAAACAACAAATATTAGGCCCCAGCACAAAATATCAAAAGATGTCAGTCTTGCAATAAAAAGAGTGTCAGGAAGTGTCTCTCTCACCACCAAATGTTGCATCACAAATTCTTTTCACACCCGTAGCGTTTGAAGAAGAATGGTTATTCAAGTGCTATATAGGTTATGGAGCCCTTGAGCATATACATGTACATACATACAATACAAATATAAACAATGTGACAGGTAGTACAATAAGTGCATAATATCACCTTAATAAATACAGAATAATATGTGAGTCAAGAATCATTAATACTTAAAGCTATTAATTTCTTTCCTCTGAGCTATATCCTAACCTATCCCACTTAGACATTATCTTTGCTTGGTGAAAACTGTGTGACTCTTCTTGTAATATCCCGCCGGGCACTATGCCTAACCTGCATTGAACCAACGTCGATTCGACATCATGACGTCGAATCGTCTTCGGTTCAAAGCTGATCAAACCCCATGTGCCCGACGGGTTTTTTGTAAGGTAACTTAATTCGTTGCGACCCCTATACTACATATAAGGCACATCTGTCATGCGAATTGGAGAGAACTGTGTGACTCTTCTTGTAATATCCCTTCGAGCACTATGCTTAGCCAGCATCGGACCAACGTCGATTCGATATCATGACGTCGAATCGACGTTGGTCCAAAGCTGATCAAGCCCCATGTGCCCGACGGGTTATTTGTAAGGTCACTTAATTCGTTGCGAGCCCTAAACTACATATAACGCACATCTCTTATGCAAAATGGAGAGAACTGTGTGACTCTTCTTGTAATATCCCTTCGGCACTATGCTTAGCCAGCATTTGACCAACGTCGATTCGATATCATGACTTCGAACCGACGCTGGTCCAAACTTGATCAAACCCCATGTGCCCGACGGGATATTTGTAAGGTAACTTAATTCGTTGCGAGCCCTAAACTACATATAACGCACATCTCTTATGCAAAATGGAGAGAACTGTGTGACTCTTCTTGTAATATCCCTTCGGGCACTATGTTTAGCCAGCATTGAACCAACGTCGAACCGACGCTGGTTCAAAGCTGATCAAACCCCCATGTGCCCGACGGGATATTTGTTAGGTAACTTAACTCGTTGCGAGCCCTAAACTACATATAAGGCACATCTCTTATGCAAATTGAAGAGAACTGTGTGACGCTTCTTCTTGTAATATCCCTTCGGGCACTATGATTAGCCAGCATTGAACCAACGCCGATTCGATATCATGACGTCGAATCGACGTTGGCTCAAAGCTGATCAAACCCCATGTGCCCGAAGGGATATTTGAAAGGTAACTTAATTCGTTGCGAGCCCTAAACTACATATAACGCATATCTGTCAAGCAAAACACCCAAAGTGGCTATGTGAAAAAGCAAACACCAGTTTGAGTACCTAAACAAACAAAACAGTTTTGTGTCTACACTGAAAACACATATTTGAAGGAAAAAAAGAGAAAATAAACCTTACGTAAATATATGGCAGCAGAGGGACATCAGCTGCTATATATATATTTTTCGTTGATGCTGACAATGGCTTTCTGAACAACCCTAACGACCTTGCATATTCAATGATTCTGTTGTTTTTATTTCTCTGTTTATACCAGTACCATGGTCTTGCATGCTCTTAGTATTAGTCCTCAAACACATACATTGAGATGACACTAGAAGCTCTAAATGCAGAAAAAAATAATTGTATTTAAGTAAATAAACTTGAAAAATTAACTTCTGAAAATTAACTTTGACCTTGTCTTTTTTTTCAAACATCTTGCTGATCTTACCCAACAAGTAGAGCCAAACTAAAAACCGGGGATAAATGAGCAATAAATAGGCAAATAAGAAGAGAGGGAAAAAGAGAAAAGAGTGGCCAAGATCTGTAGGAAAATTTAAAAACGATGAGAAAAAATAAATGTCATGTTGAATAGCTAATTATAGTATCTTCTGCGGGAGTCTCAGCTGAAGTTGCGGACCTGGTGTTGTCTCAGAGGCAGCAGCAGTTGTTTCTTTCTGTACAGCTGCAGTTGATAGTTGATGCCAGAGGTACTATTGACCTACCTTAAATTAACTTGCAAGCTGAGCGAAAACGGATTTGCGATATATCGGTATTACGGTACTGTGAGACAACTTTATCATGTTTTTTTTTAAGATACGTTTTCTGTAATAAGTACTTTGTAGCTCCGAAATTCAACGCTGTTTAAGATGTTAATGGTCATATTTAACTCTGAGTTTATTTCATTTATAATAATTAATAACATTAAATAATACGCGGACTCTCAAACACTGTACACGTATCCTAGTGATAATTCGAATTATGAACATCAATATTTTTATAGATATCCATAATTCGAATTATCGATATCCATAATTCGAACTCAGGATATCCGAAAATCATAATTATTAATAGATATAATTTGTATCATGGATATCACAAATCCGATTTTTGGATATTCATAATTTGATTTATGGATGGTCATAAATCGAATTATGGATATCGGATATCACTTATTACTAATGGATATCAATAAATCAAATAGGTGATACCAATGTCGAATTAGTGATTTCCATAAATCATTAAGATTACTAGATATCCATAATTCAAATATTAAGTAAAATCCATAATTCGGGTTACGGATATCAATATTTGGGCCCGTTTATGTATAACACTAATTAGAATTATGGATATCAGATATTCTTCGTTACAAATAATAAGTTTAAATAACGACTGCTCTGCGATTATTTATGGATATTTACTATTCAAATTATGGATATCAATTATTCAGCCCGATTTCTTGATATAACTTATTTAAAATATGGATATCCCTACTCCGAATTACATATATGAGCCGCGACACGGGAAAACCAACAATCTGGTTGTGCACCCAGCGCAGACTCAGATCAGCCTGGGCATCCGCCCAGTCTGATCAGAGTCTTCGCTGTCCGCATGGAGGTAGCTAAGACCCTTAGCTACCCTTTGGGCACTAAACGAAGAGTCTGATCAAACTTGGCAAATGCCCAGGCTGATCTGAATCTGCACTGGGTGCACAACCACATTGTTGGTTTTCTCGTGTCGCGGCTCATATGTATTTCCATAATACTGCCCATAGCTATCAATAACTCTAATTATGGCTATCCATAAATCGAATTAGTGATATCATAATTCGAATTGGTGATATCCATAAAATCGGATATTTGACATCCATAATTCGAAGTTGTGATATCCATTCTTTGAATAAGTGATATCAATAAATGGGCTGACCAAGACCTGACAAATGTAACAATTTTCTACTTACTCACTGCGCACTGGGAAAGCAAATACTTTTATTTGACCAGCAAAATTTCTTGCTTCTCCAGAATTATTGTTGTAACACAAATTTCCGATGAAAGAGATTACAGGTGTGATCTACGAGACAGGGCTGAGATATATGATAAACTTTATTTTTCAGTATTTTTTACATGTATCAACCAAATAAAAGAGTGCTGAAAATGTCTCCTTCCCCACCCCAACCTGCATTCGCACTGCTGATTTTTTTTCATCTCTCGTAACGATGTTCCCGAAGTGGCTCAGCGGTTTCCATCTGTTGGATTTTATTGTATGTGTATTTCAATTCTCGTAACGACATTGGATTTTATGTACTGTTCTGTTTCAGTTCTCCTAACGACGTTCGCCAAGTGCGTACGTTACTATAGTTGCACACCCCTGGCGCCGAGTGTTCGTCCAAGTCCTATGTATATTGTTTTGTTCTCTTCTCTTCTCCTAACGACGTTCCCCATGTGGTTAGCGATACGTAACTATGACTATAGTTGCATTAATATTTTGTAATCGACCCTATTAGCGCACGTGACCCAATAAGCGCAGATCATGGGAAGTTCTGAGGCATATGATTTTTAGCGCACATATTTTTACTGGTTTATCCCTTTGATTGCTTGTTACAAGTGCTGAAAACACTATAAAATCTTACAGTTTTCACTTACAAAGCATCTCCATCCTGCATGACTATATGCAGCTTTTCTCTAATGATTCAGTTTATTTCTATATATAATAATTCTTTGAAATGTGCGTTTATTAGGAAGAATGTCTACTGAAAGTATTTAATGTTATGCGCACAGTGCGCTAAACGGGTCGAATACGGTACACCTTTATTTTTTTACTTATAATTTAGAAGCTTATTATATTTTGTTGGTATGTAACTATTCCAATTCAGTCTCTTATATGTACCATGTTTTAATCTTTGCCAAGGAAATAGATTTTTTTTTTGTATTTATTTTTTTTTAATTTATTTTTGTAGCTATTCCATTCTAGTATATATTATTCTCGCAAAGGAAATAAGTTAATATGTCTGTAAACTATATATAGGCACAAGGGAGAAGCCTGCGAAAGATAAATCCTATTATTGTATAACTGCAACTACAGTTATTCATTTTAAACACAGACGTTATTATTATTATTATTATTATTATCATCATTTGTCATTATTATTTTGGGATTTATACATCCCTTACAAGAACACTTACCTATATCGAGCCGATCGTTCCTAGAAAGTGGGCTAAAACCAAACTTACTGGGGTAAAACGTCATCAGCTGCTGCGAGACTATCAGCAGCTGCTGCGAGGCTATCAGCAGCTGCTGCTGAGGCTAGCAGCGGCAGCTCGTGATTTGGATGTTACTGAAAATATGAGTAGGGCTGAAATGTCTTAGGGGCCGAGATGACTATGGGACGAAGTGTCCATCATGACTGGGGCCAAGGTGACTGGGGCCGAAGTGACTGGGGCCGAGATGGTTTGGGGCCGAGATGTCTAGGGGCCGAGATGGTTTGGGGCCGAAGTGTTTGTAAATCATTTTCTCATATCCTCACTCGTGTGAAAATGATAAAACACGCGTGAACTAAGAACTTTTAAACTAACCTGACGTCACTTCAACTACGTTTAAACTATAAAACTTGACATCATTTGAATTTTCAAATAGAATAGTTATCCAAAGAACGTCCACTCTGGGCACACAATACTGAATCAACATTCAATCAACATTGATTCAACGTTATGAAGTTGAATCAACGCCGCTTCAATATTGATTCAATGTTGTGTGCCTGCTTGGTCAAAACCAACACAATTACGAGTAAACCCTAAAACTTAAATTAGCCAATCTGACTAAAGTCTCAACATAGCCAAAGGTGTCTTTATAGCAGATAACAGACTATACGGATCCACAGGATTCCAATCCTTAGCTATGTCGAGTGTTTTGTTTTAGATTTTTTTATCTTTTCAATATTTGACATACACGTTGCAATTAGAAAAACAAGGTCGGTTTTCTCTGAACACTTCCCTGTCATTATATATAGTGTCATCACACAGTTGCCCAGCTTTGATTCTAGCCTTTTTTGGTTGTATGTTTTCCTTCGTGTCCTCATTTGCGGAGGGTGGGTCCAGAACAGCCGCAACTCGTTTCTGAATATCACTCGACGCAACCTTGTACTTACGTACACTTCTTTCTGATCTATGTCCAGTCCTTTTCATCATCTGCTGCTCGTCCACCCCGCCATGTACAACTGTGTCGCGCAGGTTCTTTTCCCATTAGGAGCCCCGGTAGCTCTGTGGGTTAAGCGCTGGCCTACTGATCTAGCGGTCGCAGGTTCGAACCCCGCCAGAGGCGGAGTTCTTTCCATCCTAAACGGAGTTCCATTGCACACAGCCTTTCATTATCATCCACCCATCGTCCTGATATGACTGAAATACTGTTGAAAAGGACGTAAAGTCGCAAGTCATCCTTCCACCCATCTTTTGCCACTATGGTTTGTATAGATTCCGGCATGATCAGCTCTCGCGCAGATCACTTTTATCATATTCTTGAGCTTATTGACGTCGACCACTTGAATCCCGTACCAAATCGGGAGACCAGCTAGAGACCTCCGATAGAACGCACCTTCGACAAGTGTCTTTAGGTATTTTTCGAAAAGATCCGCAATCGGCTTTTCGTCTGAAAAATAAATGTAAACCTGCCGTATACAAGCCGTCACGTACAAAGAAGCACTAATATGGTATGTGCACCCAACGAAGACTCAGATCAGCCTGGCGTCCTCCCAGTCTTATCAGTCTTCCTTGTGCACTTAGTCAGCAGTTCGTAACCCTGGCTATGTCAATCAGCGAAACAGACAGGAAGTAACAAAACGTCAAACAGTAAAAACAGAATTACATCCTAACACCTTACATGCCGTGAGCAAATAGTTATAAGGAAAGTAGCGATACAAGCAATTTATTCACTTAACATAGGATAATATGCCATTTGAACAACATCTAAGGCAATAATAAGTCCAATCCAAGTGATAAATATACGTAAAACACTATTCAAGATAAATGGGTAATGTACCCCTCCATGGGAAATAACCCTGCCATTTAGAAGTTTTCCTCCCCTCACAAAGCAGATCAGCTCCTGAAGAGAAGAATTTGCTCCTCTACGAGCAACTTCTCCCCTCAAGAGCTGACCCCAATTAGGGGAGTTCATCACAGGGAAAAGTAAAGGAAGTCATCAAAGTATTTCCCCTTTGTAAGAATGCGAAATACTGGTGGCACAGGTGACGTGACTTTTTTTTATAGACTCGGCCATGCTAGCTTAACAATTCTATGTCTATACTTAGTTTCAAAGAAAGTGTTTAGGCGTTTATACGGCATATAAACACTACTGAGTGGAGCCATTATGATGCGAATTGATTTATTGGGTATTTATCATGCTAAGAGCATGTCATAGATTATATCGGCTAATCTAATAAAGATATTCGATATCTTAAGCCTATGTTACTATGATCAAATACGGGTTGATTTATGTTCATTCAAATTATTTGACAGTGTAACACCCGAACCAAATAATCTTAACTGAATTTCAAATAAGATAAAAGCACTGGATGGCGATAGAATCGGTCCATTTTTTTCTACAAATATTTTTTGACAAGCGGCTGATAAGGAGTCAATTTACAACCTGCAACACTCCTGGTAAACGGTGAATTTCTCTCAATGAGGGCTATGAATACGGTACTGTTTATAGTAAAAACATCTTTTTTTCAGACATTCATACAAACGCAGCCATGATTATAATATTTTTAGCATTCCAGCCTTTTTAGTGAAGAATGATGCACCCACCACGTTTGATGCTAAACATTTGACAGTGAGTCATGAATATCGGACTCAACATTTCATTCGAACAACAATAAACAAAGAAAATTTGACCAAAGAAGCGTCACAGTGTGTAATGAATATTTTAGCAAATATTTTCTTGACAAGCACCATGAATTAAGAACATTTTATCAAAGAAGTTTGATAGTGTAACATGGCCTTTGTATCGTTTTAAAAACGGCAAACTATTATTTTTATGTTCAGATACGTTTCGTTTTTGCCAATTTTGGTCTTAACTGCACACCACACTTTTGACTAAACTTGGTCTGAAGGAACCAGCCGTAAAACTTCAACGGATCTACCTTTTCGGAACGTGTTTATTCAAAACGTGCCCTGACAAGAATAACTTTCATCTTCAATGCTATTCAAGTAAGTCGAGTCTATTGATATGACACACATTGTCATATCTTTATTGTTTCCAACTACGCTAATAAAATGGTAGGCCCTATTGTTATCGCATATGATGCGTACTTCTAACCCTTACACATACAAAGTTCTCCGATTGCTCTTGGGAAAAGTAAAATCCCGGGAACCAATGGAAAATCAGCGATGATTCTGCGCAATTATCCATCTTGCGAAATTCTTGTCTCGCCGGTTGCTAATGAAGTGCGTGAATGACTGAAATAGAACAGAGCAGCAGAACGAAAAGAAGTTGCCGAGTCAACCGGTACAGGATGAGAGAGAGAGAGAGAGTGCTCGCGCACCTGTGATTGAATTAAATCTGGTAGACAGAAAAATCTTGGATAAAGTAAAAACAAATAATCAGATGGAGTAGTCTGATCAGGGTCTACATTGGTTTCCTTTCAATTGCCTAATAGCAAAGACAGGCGTTTTAAATTTCAGGCTGATCATTGTAACTGCTTATGGCATTTATCTATCTACTCGTATTTATCATTATTATTATTATTAAGAAAATTATGAACACGATCGGCTTGCATTATTCATATTGTTGCACAAGCACGTCTTATTGTCATCGATCAGCGTACTGAATTGTCATTATCTTAAATGTTTGAGTTTCGGTGATTCAGATAAAACATGACAGGGTTATAAAAGACGATTTATGTCCAATAGTCAATAGAGTCGACAAATGTAAACTCTTACCCCGTCGTTGCGACAATTTAGTATAATATATGACGTTTAGAGATATGCTAACGAGGCAATTTGTGTTTTGATTTCTGGCCGTGACTTTAATCGGATTTCTTTAACAAAGTTGTTTGAAAAGGACTACTTCAAATCATTTAGATTCAAACAGAAAATTATATTAGTCAGTATAAGCGAAGTTCATTGCAACAGCATGGCTGCTGCCGGAGCCGAAGATACTAAATTTTTACCGTTTAAAACACGTACGCAAGAAGCTTGAACTGGATATGTCTATGGGCGATTTTTATCCTGATGAAGGTCATCGTGCTTTATTCAAGTATGATAGCCATATGAGAAGCTGTTTTATTGGCTTTCGCCTATTTCTGGATATCCTTAATTTGAATTTGTTTTTTGATGTGCAAGAAATCTATTTATGGTTTTCAAAAAAATGTTGCATTATCCTGAATTATTTTAAAAGCTATCCAAAAATAAATTTAGGATAATCCAATATTATTTTTGGATCACCATAAATCGAATTTTGGATATCCAAAAAATGAACTATGGATATCCTAAAAATGAATATCGGACATTCAAATAATCGGAAATATGAAATTGAGGGCGCTCTCAATATAGTAGGATTATTTACCTAAGACAAGGACGGGTAGAAAAAAGGAGGTGCGCTGAGTCCTCATATACACGTGTTCAGCATCTGCAGTTGGGTAACCACGGGGGTAATACCAATATCGCTACTGAGCTTTCGACCGAGACGGTACTATACAAAGTGGCTGTCGACCGAGTATTACGATTTTCGACCGAGCATTACGGCTGTCGACAGGGATACCAATGGCAAATATTACGAAGGAGGGAGGTTTAATAATACCAATTTTCATTAAGACAAACGTTGAACGTTTACTGACTTAGTATACTACAGTTTCATTTTTTTTGCCAAGCGACTAAACACAGGAGTTTTGTGGAGAAATGCCATTTTCACACAATAAAGCTCAATTTTACTCATGTTCTTAATAATTACAACAAGACACAATATATTGAGACGTGGATCTTAGAACATTTTGATAATTATACTTGTTTCGAAGAAAACATACTATTTTTCTAAAATATCTTGTTTTAAGAAAGTTATTAGCGAATTTTATATGTCAAAATACGGCTGTCGATGAGCATTCTTTTTAAACATTTACGACCATCAGCGCAGCATAAACACGAATCTTGACATGGCCATCGACAAAACTCTGGTATGAAATCATCTGTATCAGACAATTGGCATTAAATCACGTCTTCTGATGAATCTACATATGCAGTAAAGCGTTCCAAGACAGTTTTGCCGAACTTCCATGACTAATATAAGCTTAATCCTCCCTTTAATACAGATAAAACCTCACTCGAAAGCTTTTTGATCGCATTATAACTATGTTAGCCATGGTATTTCGGTAACACAGTGTTTTGTAACGCTTGGCTGCATATCTAGATTGAGGAGAAGATATGATTTAATTCAAAACTTCCCATATGTACGATATCATACAAAACTTTTGTCGATGGTCATGTCAAGATTTGTGTTTTGTTGCGCAGATGGTAGTAAATGTTTAAAAGGAATCCTGAGATGGTTGTAAATGCGAAAAGGTAGACCCCTCCCGAGAAACATGGCTGTTTATACTTGAAACGTATAAAGCTGGAATCTGATTAAACACTGGTTGTAAAGAGCATTAAGTAGGCCACCCCTGATGATATCAGTTTTGCAAACGATAAAGGAATAAAGACTGTACATGCTGCCTTTCGGCGAAGTAATAGACAAATGCAAAAATCTACGTGTTTTTCTCAAAATTAGGCTTAACACGGTGAGTGTATCTTCAGCGTCTATATGTTTCTAGATAGAAGAAAACATGCCCAATATCATTGTAAAAACAGATCTGTAAAATATTTTGTCAGTGCAGATATATTCAAGAAAAACGGCCAGAAAGTAAAGTCGTTTACCTGTCACGCGCAGCTTCCCGCAATGTCTCGTAAGTAATACTTTCGTGTACGTAAACTTGCCTACATACAGTGCAACAGCAGCATCCAGTGATGCAATCTGATCAGAATCCATCCTGTTGTAAAACTAAGCACATATGAACTAGTTCCAGTAAAGGTTTTCAGGAAAACAGATCAATAGCAAAAACTAAACGCAAAAAATTAACGCAACTGTTGAACATCTTTCTAAGTGTTTGACCTTCGACCAGCAGCAGCATCCAAGTAATGCAAACTGATTAGTATTCATCCTTTAGTAACACTGAGCACATATGAACCAGTTCTAGTAAAAGCTTTCATGAAAACAGACCAACAGCAACAGCTTAACGCAAAACTTTAACGCAACTGTCGTATAAATTTCTTAGTCTTGACCATAGGCCAGCAGCAGCAGGTAATAGGTGATGCAAACGGATGAAAATGCATCCTGTAGTAACACAGTACAATAAGTCATATAAACAAGTTCCAGTAAAGACTCTCAGTAAAACAGATCAAAATAAAACAAGAGGGCCATGAGGCCCTGAATCGCTCACCTAGACAATTGGCAAGGTGGCTTTTACTTATCATGTCTGAAATTGTCAAATATGAGTTTTGGGACAAAAGTCAAAGAATGACCATGACCACTTGTATCTGGCCCATGTTCCTATTTCTGTATGTATTCTCTGCTCTTGAAGGAACTTTTTATGATTTTAATTTTACCTCAATGCAGCTGGTGTTGTGCCGTGTGGAGGCCGTAAAAAGTCTCCCCGTACACCATCCATAGTGCAGATTATATTTCATTTACATCCTTTGAGATCAGAGGATACATTCTGGGAAATCTAAAATTTGAGATCGATTTAGACAATTATTCTAGATCATCGTCTTTTATATTATTTGGATCCTTTTGAAACTAATCAGTCTTTGAATCGACTGCCCAATTGAAATTAAGATATTACAGTATGCTTTTTTCTGGTTTCGTACCAGATATTGTCAGGGTCAATGATGAGGCTTTATTAGCCGAAACTACGTAGTCAGGCCCATGTTCCTATTTCTGTATGTATTCTCTGCTCTTGAAGGAACTTTTTATGATTTTAATTGTACTCACAAATCTTCATGTACTCATTAAGACAACCATATATACCATTTTTAGGCCAAAATCTTCAAAACTTTCCATGAAATCTTATGTTCTAGCTTTTCCCATATTGGACCATGCCGCAAAAAAAGGTCAATGTAAACCCAAGGTCACCATTTGAACAGTCTTGGTGGTACTCTAGTACTCCATGCTATTTACCAAGTTTCAAGGCCATAGGTGTATTGGTTCTGGAGAAGAAAAATATTAAAGATTTATACCATAAGTGGTAATGGCGGCCAAGTTGGTCATGTGACCTGGACCGTTTGAACAAATTTTCATTCAATCAACCCCTGGAGGCTCTATATGAAATTTGTTCACAATTGGCCCTTTGGCTTTTGAGGAAATGGTTGAAAATGTCAAAATATGAGCGATCTGGATCAAAGGTAAAAAAATGACCTTGACCTCTTGTACTCATAATTCTTCATGAACTCATTAAGACAACTGTATATACCAATTTTTTGGCCAGAATCTTCAAAACTTCCCATGAAATCTTATGTTGAAATTGTCAAAATTTGAGATTTCTGGGTCAAAGGTCAAATAATGACCTTGACCTCTTGTACAATGACCTTGACCTCTTGTACTCATAAATCTTCATGTACTCATTAAGATGATTGTGTATACCAATTTTTAGGCCAAAATCTTCAAAACTTACCATGAAATCTCATGTTCTAGCATTTTCAGATATTTGACCTTGCCGTAAAAAAGGTCAAGGTCAACCCAGGGTCATAATTTGAACAATCTTGATAGTACTTGAGTACCCAATGCTACATACCGAGTTTCAAGGCCATCGGTCTACTGGTTCTGGAGAAGAGGATTTTTAAAGGTTTTTACCATATATGGGCGTGGTGGCCATGTTGGTCATGTGACCTGGACCGTAGGAACAAATTTTCATCCCCTCAACCCCTGGAGAATCTATATGAAATTTGGTTACAATTGGCATAGTTGTTTTTGAGGAGATTGTTTGATATTGTCAAAATATGAGAGTTCTGGGTCAAAGGTCAAAGAATGACCTTGACCTCTTGTACTCATAAATCTTCATGTAGTCATTAAGATGACTGTACGTACCAATTTTGAGGCCAAAATCTTCAACAGTTTCCAAGATATCTTAGGTTGCAGCATTTTGCCATATAAAAGCATAAGGAAGCAAATTTGACCTTACCGTAAAAAAGGTCAAGGTCAACCCAAGGTCATAATTTGAACAATCTTGGTAGTACTCATGTACCCGATGCTACATACCAAGTTTTAAGGCCATCGACCTATTGGTTCTGGAGAAGAAGATTTTTTCAGGTTTTTACCATATATGGGCATGGCGGCCATGTTGGTCATGTGACCAGGACCGTTTGAACAACTTTTCATTCCTAAGGTCCCAGGAGGCTCTATATGAAATTTGGTTACAATCGGCTCAGCGGTTTTAGAGGAGAAGTCGTTTGAAAGTGTGGACGGACGACGGACAGACGGACGGACGGACGACGGACGAAGGAAAACGGAGCCTTACCATCCTATAAGCTCCCCCGGAGCCGCTGGCTCAGGTGAGCTAAAAAAAACTTAACGCAAAACGTTAACGCAAATGTTAACGGACGGACGAATGGACAGATGAACGGACAGTATATATCCATATCGTTAGGAGCAGTCTGATCTGGGTCTACACTGTTTGCTTATGCATGCTTGTCCAAATACACGAAGGTTTAGGGTAAGAGCTTTTTCTTGTCTGTCTGCTGAATTGTGAGCTTGTATTGGAAAAAAATGTCCAGGCTTTGGATAAAAAGCGGTCATAGACTCTTAGTATGTCTCAAAGGGTCTAGATGAGATTGGGTTTTGAAGACAATATCTCATGATATTGCATGGAAACATATATTATATCAAGTGTTACAGATAAGAAGGGGTGAAAGGGATAATTTCCCGTAAGTCTTCATAGAAAATACGTTGTGACCCCTCGTTAGAACTATCTCAAAGAGACGGTTCTAATGAGGGGTCACAACATGTTTTCATTTAAGAGAGGTCACAACGTATGTTTTCATTAATAGGAAATATTATCTCAGAATTATCCTTAGAACTACTCTGATAACCCTCTTTAGAATTAGCTAGAGAAGAAGGGAGATAATTATTTGCATATCAGAGTGATCTACCTCGGAGGTATATATTCACACGCGGAACTCTCTTTTGGTATGACAAACGGGTACAGTTTCAGGGGAAGCAATTCTAGCCTTTTTAGTCCAGGAAGTCGTCGGAGTCTTTTTAAGAGCTCATATTTTCCAAACCATGGGATGGATTTGGCTCATATTTGATATGATGTCAGATATAGGTCCAAAGTTTCTTTCAGTAATACCCCCGCCCACGCTAATGATCTTAAAATCACGTTTAACGTACTTTTTGCATTTTACTAGTCGACTACTTTAAGCTCCTTCTACTTTTTCCTCGAACTGAGCCAAAGAATTTTGATTCCTTACAATAACACAATATATGGAAAAATGGAATTGCAACAGCTCTGACATAATAACCCGATTTGTCAGGCCGCGTAGCGCAGTAGGTAGCCCGTCTGACTCAACAGCCAGAGGTCCCAGGTTCGATACTCGGTCCGGCCACATGCTTTCGTTTCTCCTGCTGCTGAGAAGGGCAGTTGTCAACTACTGTCCAAAGTATGTTCACTTAGTACTGGTTAACCGCTTAGGAGGTGTAAGCCTGCCCAGGAATAGTGTGGTTAGGTTAACTGAACGTCTCGACATGACCACATTTGTTTACTGTGGAGGTAAAGCAATAAAATAACAACAACAACAACCAGACTGAAAACGTGCATAGCTGCAATAGGCGGTCATCTGACATATTTCGACCAAGAGAGTCAGACCGCTTAACATAGCATCAGTAAACTGTTTTGAGGTCTCCGTCATCATGCTCACAATTTTGTCAATGAAGGCACACAACATTGAATCAACATTGATTCGACGCTATAACGAATCAATGTTGATTCAATGTTTATGCATCGTCGAGTGCCTAGTGGGGGCCAAATGACCCAAAGTATTTTGAAAGACTTTCATAAATAAACAGTGTTGATCAAGATTTGAGCAGTCTGATCAACGTTTACATTGGTGTACGATGTCAACAAATTCAAATTTAGGCGAATTACAGATGGTTAAATAGCGACTGAGTAACCTATTCATCAAATCTCATTATTTCTTCTCTCTCACACACACACACACACACACACACACACACACACACACATAGAGAGAGAGTCGACAATTAGGAGCCCAATAAGCGCAGTTGGTTAAGCTCTGGCATACTGATCTAGTGGTACTGGGTTCGAGACTCCACAGGTTCCAATCATAAACGGGGTTCCATTGCATACAGCTTTTCATTATCAACCACCCGTCGTCCTGATATGACTGAAGTATTGTTAAAAGGGACGTAAAATCGCAAGCCATCCATCTAGCCGGCAATTCATTCTCTAAAGGCCGTGGAATATCTTTCCATACAGGTGGATAAACCAAAGTATATATACATGTATATCTTTCTCAAACATTCACCCCATCGGGAAAAAAACGATAAACCATCACTGATTTAACGTTGATTCAACTTTATGACGTTGATTCAACGTTGATTCAATGCTGCTTCAACGATGGGTGCCTGCAGGGTGCCCTTACAAGTCTTGGAAAGATTCATGCCAGTCCGTTTTCTAAATATCTTACCTCAGATTCTGAAAGTATGTCCTACGAGTATCTGCACTAAGTAACACGCAGAACAACATAGCAGGGATGCAGTCGATTTTGTAAATGCCTATCTGTGACATTTTAGCCATTACCTACACAAGAGATTACGAACCACTTGAAAATCTTTGCCCACGCAGTTTATTTTATTTTCTAAGTATATTTTATCAGATTTTGAGTTAAACTTAACTACAAATTGAAGTAATTGGTATTATTGGCGTATAAGATTTTGCGATAACCATTATTGCAAAGTTGAGGAGGTTAATTTGTGAAAGAATGATTATGCCATATGTCTTTTCATCAGATACTTCTAAATCAGCAGGGAAGTTTGTCACTTTTCACCCTGAGAGTCAACAAACCATTTCCTCCCCATTTACCGAAACCATTCATGATAGCACAGGCAATGGTCTCAAACCGTGACTTGATTTATCTGAAGTTGCCTGGTAAAACCCATTGACACCTAAATTCGTCTAAATATTGGGACAGTAGTGTCAGAACCAATTATATACAACAAGACCACGCTGTTCCTAATAAACCCTGGGACTCTGGTTTTGCATTGTATACAATTCTGCCATTTTCTATTAAGTTATTGTTCTGTTTATTTGTTTATTAAAATAATATCAGGCTGGGTTCAGAGCCGGAGGAAGCCCACAGAACAGATCTTCAACCTCAGAATCCTTTGTGACCTTCATCATTAGCAGAATCTGTACCATGTCTTCGACACGGTATGACATTTAGCCTTATGGACAGCCACGCGGCGGAAGTACATCTAGTTCGTGCCATTGAGCACCTCTATGACAAGGTTGTCTGTGCAGTTCAGATGAATGGCAGCACAGGAGAATGGTTCAGAGCAACTATTGGGTTTAGGCCAGGACGCCTTCTTTCACCCACCCCCTTCAATATTTTCCTCGAAAGGATTATGTCTGATGCTCTGGAAAAACAGGATGGAAAGGTTAGTAAAGGCGGCAGAACTATTACCAATCTGCGAATCACCAATGACATTGACGCTCTTGCAAGCTGAGGAAGAGCAGGGACTAGAAGCATAGTTGAAAGTCTAGACAAAACCAGGCCACGAGGTTATAAAACTTTTTTCGTGCTCAACTCAGCTGAGCATGAAATTTTCTCTGCTGATAAATAGGAAAATGCCAACTTATGTTGGCATTTTTAGCTCACCTGAGCCGAAGGCTCACAGGTGAGCTTATAGTATAGGCAGGCATCCGCCGTCCGTCGTCCGTCTGTCAATGTTTTCAAACGACATCTCCTCTGAAACTACAAGGCCCATTGTTACCAAATTTCATATACAGCATCTATAGGCAGGGGGAACCAATAATACTGTTTTTTATCCAAATCCCTTCGGAACTTTGGTTGCTATGGCAACGTAAAGTTTCCATTGACTTGTATGGGAAAAGTTGAAAATTTGCATTTATTGCTATGTCACTGCAGATACTTTGACAAATCTTTTACAGAAATGTTCCTTGAGTAGTCCTCTATCAACCCCATGAAATTTCTATAAATTACACAATTTGGCTGGTTGCCATGGCAACCAAATGGTTAAAAATTAAAAAATCTTCTCCTCAGAAACTGTGCATCCAATAAAGCTTAGGCTTCACAGAAAGAATCTTTGTACTAGCCTCTATAAAAATACTGTTTTTCTTGGCAGTTGCTCTAGCAGTTTGGTTGCTGTGGCAACTTACAGTTGCCATTGACTTATAATGGCAAAATAGAATATTTGCATTTATTGCTATGTCATTGAAGATATTTTGACAAAACTTTCATAGAAATGTTCCTTGAGTAGTCCTCAACCAGTCTTGTTAAATTTATGCAAATTGTGCAGTTTGGCTGGTTGCCATTGCAACCGAATGGTTAAAAATAGAAAAATATTAAAAAATCATCTCCGCAGAAACTGTGAGGCCAATAAAGCTCAATTTTTACAGAAAGAACCTTAGTACTAGCCTCTATAGAATTACCGTTTGTCATGGCAATTTCTCCAGCAGTTTGGTTGCTATGGCAACTAAGAGTTTCCATTGACTTATAATGGGGAAAATGGAAATTGGCAATTTTTGCTGTCTCACTGCATTTATTTAGATTTTCTTTCTACAGAAATGTTTCTTGAATAGTCCTCTAGGTTTCTAATGAATTTTCTCCAAATCGCTGAATTTGATTGGTTGCCATGGCAAAATATGGGGTAAATTTTCGAAAAAAAGAAGATAAAATGAAAAAATCTTCTGCTCAGAAGCCATATGGGGGGATGAAGCTGATATTGTGCAAACATGTTGATGACAGAAGCCTCTACATAAATTTTGTTTTTTCTTCCAACCCCATAAGAACTTTGGTTGCTATGGCAACTTACAGTTTCCATTGACTTATAATGGGAAAAGTGAAGCCATGAGGAGGATGAAGCTGATACTTTGCATACATATTAATTTAGCCTCTACCTAAAGTATATTTCATATTATCATTGCCCATGTGAACTGGTTTTGCTATGGCAACTCAAAGTTTCCATAGACTTACAATGGTGAAAGTGGACATTTGGTATTTATTTATGTGATACTGCAGATATTTTGACAAAAGCTTTACAGAAATGTTCCTAGAGTAGTCCTCTACCAACTATATGAATTTTGCCCAAGGACCTGATTTTGATTGGTTGCCATTGCAACTGAAAGGCCAAATTTTCATTTTTTTTTCTTTTGCCAAATATCTTCTTCTCAGAAGCCTTTAAGGGGGGATAAAGCTTATTTTTTGCATAAATGTATTTGATATCATCCTCTACATAAATGGTGTGTTTTATTGCTGTTGTGCATGTTGTTTTGTTGCTGTGGCAACTTAGTTTTTCCAACAGAACCTCAGTGCTCAGGTGAGCGATATAGGGCCATTGGCCCTCTGGTCATATATATAAGCAGAGAAATTTTCATGCTCAGCTAAACTGAGCAGGAAAACAACTGTATTTATCAGTACTTTGCTATTTATTGGAAGGTGAAATTTCATGCTCAGCTGAGTTGAGCACGAAAAAGTTTTATAACGTCGGGGTCTGTAAAGATATCAAATGGAGATAAGTGCTGGGAAGACCAAGCTAATGACAAACAGTGACAATGGCATACAGAGGGAGATCAAGGTTAAAGAACAACGCTTGGAACAGTTACAAGCTTCAAGTGCGTTGGAACAATTGTCTCAGCTGAAGACTCATAGCCGGAGGTCCTCTCAAGTATTGAACAAGCCACTGCAGAGCAGCTCTGAAAAAGCTGAATCCAATATGAAAAGATAACCTATCTTTTAGAACAAAGGTGAAACTGATGCGCTCTCTTGTCATATCCATATTTCTTTTTGTCCGTGAGTCATGGACTTTGACAGCAGAGTTAGAGAAAAGAACGCAGGCCGTTGAGATGAGATGCTGTCGAAGGTTACTTAACATCTTGTATTAAGATCACGTTATTAATGAGAATGTTCGCAGGACGATCAAAGCAGCCATTGGAGAATATGAAGAAATCCTGACCTTGGTCAAAAAACGGACACTGAGATTGTTTAGCCACGTTTCAAGGTTTTCTGGCTTAGAAAAGACTATTCTGCAGGGCACAGTGAAAAGTAAAAGAAGAGGTAAACAGAAGAAGAGGTGGGAAGACAATATAAAGGTATGGACAGGGATGAACTTTGCTAGCTCAACTAGGGCAGCTGAAGAAAGGACTATTTGGAATGGGGTTGTTGTAATATCATCTGTGGTGCCTCAACTACCTGGCAAGTTCATGGGATAAACTAGACTATTTATTATTATTATTATTCTAAATCTCGCCTGACCGCAACATCAACTCATTCTGTGGCTTGTCTCAGTTGACGTTGCTGTTATTTCAATTCTCGCTACGACGATCTCTTAGAGGCTCAGCGGAACGAACCCATGGCTGCCTTTCCGGCGTGGCGACAGTTCGTCTGAATCTGTGTGATAATACATGACTATCTTTGTGTAGAAAGGCCTTTACAGTATGTGCAGCCAGGGAATACCCATATCACCAGGCGCATTAGAATCATGTTTTTTCATGTCCGCAATACGATCTTTGAATCCTAGATAATGTAACTGATTAGTCTGTGCATGAAATACACGTCATAACAGCATATTTTAGTGTAACTAGTTAATGTATTACGTTTACAAAGGCCCTGCAATATTAAAGAAACGTCGAAATCCGTACCGCCTGTCATCGACAGCAGTACCAATACAGGTTTATCTCACATCGAAAGCAGTACCATCGAAAAGTTCAAAACGCCAGAAAGTATACATACAACAATGACATTTCTTGAAAATGCTTATCTAGGTATAGTATAGTGTAGTAAAGACGGCAAAGTCTTTTACTGGTATTCTCTAGCCCTGTATTTCATATGGTTTGCACGTTTGTAGTAGGTGTTGACGTTTCTCTCGAACGCGATCCCGCGAGCAAAATATTAAATGACCAACCTCCCTTGCCATATTACAGCACAGAATACTTCATGGACGACTATCCTGAACGAGAAATATTAGAATTGCATGAATATCTAAAGCAAAAAAACATGGCCGCAACTTACCTAGCTAGCTCAAAAAGGTCTGTCGACAGCAGTACTACTTTGTCGAAAACCGTTATACTCGGTCGACAGCCACTTTGTATAGTACCGTCTCGGTCGAAAGCACAGGTAGCTATAATGGTATTACCCTCGTGGTAACAATTCAGATATTTGCTGCGTTTGCAATGGCATTTTACATGCTCATGACTTATTAATGGAAACAAGTTCAGATTAACAGAGTATAGTCACAATGGTACAGCAGAGCAGACTATTTTCGAACCTTGCATCTCATGTTATCTCGTATCTGTGTTCCATTGTCAAGCGGTGGGTTTTTCGAAGTTAAAGAGTTTGACACATGCGAATTGTTTACGCAAATATCTAAAGGATGTCTATAAAATGCGACATCCAATTCATAGATTTGAAGCATTTTATTGTTTTTCAACGTATGGTTACACTCAATGTCTTTTCCGTAATTTTACAAAGGGGAATATCTTTTCTAACTTTCTTCTTACTCCCCTATAGATAGAAAGCATTCCTAAATGAGGTCCGCTCTTAAAGTTAAGAATTTGCTCCTAGAAGAGAGAACCTTTTTCTTTAAAGAGCTGACCCCCTTCTAAAAGCAAATTCTTTTTTTATCACATTTGACCCCTTTCGAGAAGTGAGGTAAAATGAAAATTGCAGAGTTGCTTCCCTGAAAGTGTACTTGTTCACCTTAAAGATTAAGCTCTGCAAACTTTAAAAGAGCTGTTGTCTCGTGGAAAATGGACCGTACCAGTCTGCGCATTTCCGTAAACTGATCAGTCTTTACTTTTCAGTGGATAGTACTTAAGAAAAGGGAAAAGACGGTGTGGCTGATCTCACACATACCGTCGGAACTGCCGGAGCTCCGGTAGCTCATTAGATTAAGCGCTGGCCTGCCGAGTAAGCGAACCAGGGTTCGAGACCCGCTGGAGGTGAAAATATTTCCAACAGTAAACGCGGTTCCATTGCACACAGCACATCATTACCACCTTCCAATGTCCTTATATGACTGAAATACTGTTTAAAAAGGATGTAAAATCGCAAGTCATCCGTCCATCGCGCAGAACTTGACTGTGACACAAGTATGAATTCAAAGTTGCCTTCACTGCATTGTTTTGAGCCTTACCGTATACCACACACCGATCTACACTGTTAAAAAATTGAACCTTATCGAGATTCGGAAAAAGATTGTTCCTAGCTCTTACCTTTTTTTATCTGAATTTTATCCGCGTTTAGACCTAATTTACTATGTATTACAATTACATTACCTTAAAACGAAATCAGTAGATAAATTGACAATAGGGTGGGAGGTTCTTAAATGCAAAAGATCTTCTAAATGGCTATTTGTGACATTTTACCATAGTATTTACTCAAGAGATTATGTATCACATGGACTGCTTTCTCTTCTTTTATTTGGTTTGCATCTCGGATTTCACATTAGAGATAATTGTTGGCACATCAATATTACGGGATTAGATTTTCTGATAACTAGTGCCTACCGGCTACTATTGTCATTGATCGTTTGTATAGATTTAAATCAATTTAAAGTCAACTTCTGAAAAACTTCTTTCACGACATAGCACATTAATTTGTGGAGTATAAAAGATCATTAAAAAGCTTTATATTATGAATCAAGCATTTTTTCCAGCATTTTCACCAGAAACGAATTGTAACGAACTGTACCCCCCCCCCCCTCTCCCACAGATACACGAAAAAATTCAGTGAAAACTGTATTTCGAATGTTAACAACCAACGGGTATTTTCGACATGAGAAAGCTGACAGCTGAGAACATACATTATTCAGCAAACGTTTGATAATGGTCATGATTTCCTTCTTTTCTATATTCCAAGAGTATATGGTTAGTGCATAGGTCAATAAAGCAGTAGCGCTGCAAAATGTATTACGCACTCAGTATGTTAAAAATGTCAAGGGAGATAATAAGAGCTGATTGCGCAATAACATGGCCGATCAAGATTACCCAAAGAAGTTTGGATGTGCCTTATGTCATGGGACATTTGTATTGCAAATCTCAATTAAGGTGCATGAAAAATTATCCTGCCATTTTGATTTTTGCCTCCCCTCAACGTGCAGTAAAGCTCATAAAAGGAAGAATTTACTCCCCAACTCCGCCTCAAAAGCAGATTCTAGTGGGTGATCCTTTGCCGCAGGAAACCAAGCAGGACGCCATGAAAGTAGCCCCCCTTTGTAAAAACGGCAAAGCATACCCACCCACACTCCCCAAATGCGTAAGGAAATGATACTACTAAGTACCTATCAGTTCCATTTATCTTAAAATATTGACAGAGGTGGTTTATATAATTAAGTTGTTTTTCAATTCAACCATGCCCATGATATCATTGCATATGATGACAGAATGGGGAGTCCATTAATCATACCCCCCCCCCCACGAATAAATACATTGCTCTCATCTTGGGAGGGTTACGGCATAGACCCCCCCCCACCCCAAATAAATACATTGCTCTCATCTTGGGAGGGTTACGGCACAGGAAAAAGCAAATAGGGTGCCACAATAGTTGCTCCCCCTTGCAAAAATTGTGGAACAACAGAGAGGTGCACCGATACACCAAACGCATGTGATGTGATAAATGCATAACTATGCCTTGACGGAGACATTTTTAAACATGCACATAAAAATGCAATTGTAGTCATAGTGATAAGGTACGTCTTGTGTAAATTATATGACAGAGAGACAAAAGTTTCTTTCTGTTGTGGAGGATGGAAGAATGATAAAACCATTACATGTACATACCATTCAGACTGTAGTTCTAATTCGTTTGTTAGAGAGTTCGAAGCCCTTCAAGCCACCTTTATATGTCTTTGAACTCCTTCCACTGAACCACTGAACTCGACATATTTCGCATGGACATCGCTGCCAACCCGTGAACTGATCACACGTCAAACCCCGGTGTTCATCGTGTCCTCGAAGTCCAAATAACTTGCAGGCATAAAAGAACATCGTGCACTGTAAGCTTTCAGCGCTCCTGTCGCAAAAAATACCTTTTCCCCATATGACAGCTTCGTCCTCTGGCAGTATTGGTTGGCTCCGCTTCCTTCACTTTTGTTCCTAGACCATTTGATAGTAAGTCCTTCATTTTAGAATCCAAATCTTTGCGAAACTCAGTGAAATACAAGCTTTTGGTGTCCAAAAAGTTCTTATCATACACGCCATTATCGTAACGCTTTGAAATCAAAATTCGAAATGACCCTACATATAAATCCAATATAAAGTTGTCCACGGGAATCAGTACATTTCACGGTAAGAAACTCCGCTACCCCTTATGCTCGCATTCTTTCTCCACGGCGATCAGCTCTCGAAAGGAAAAATTTGTTTCAAAAGGGGCATCATTTGTCATAAGAACCAGACCTCATTTTGAAACAGCCCACCGGTCATGGACATAACAGGAGTCACAAAAATTGTCTCCCACTATAAACCAGAGGACCAATGGCCCTGTAGCTCACCATACACCTTCTGTCAACAGACACAATTTGTCAATTCGCTCATTTGTTACAAATTTGAAACCAGTAGCTTAAAAGGTGCCCATATTTTAATTTTAAAATCTTAGTGACCTTGAGCAAAGTTCAAAAATGACCTTGACCTTTGATGACCTTGTCTTCATGTATTCATTTAGTTAACCATATTTTCCAATTATTATATCTAGGCTTAAAACATTCTGTAACATCACTTGTTTAAGCATTTTCCCACATAAAAGCATAACATACCAAAGTTGACCTTGCCATAAATTAGGACAAGGTCAATGCCCCGTCATGATTTGTACAAACTATGATGGGACCCGAGTCCTCAATGCTACATAACATGCCACGAGGTCATTGTGCCTTTGGTTCTGGAGAAGTAGATTTTTGAAGGCCTTTAATCATATATCGGCATGTCGTAGACTTGAATGGTTTGTGAGAAATGAACTGCTTAAGCATTTTCCAATGCACCAAAATTGACCTTGCCATAAATTAGGTCACAGTCAATGCACAGTCCTGATTTGTATAAATTATGATGGGCCCAACTTCCAAATGCTAGATACCATGTTAAAAGGTCATAGGCCTTTTAGTTCTGGAGAAGAAGATTTTTGAAGGGGTTTTACCATATGTGGACATGGCGGACATCTTGGTCTTGTGATCCAGATCCTGGGAACCTTCTTCCGTTCCCCCATCCCATTAAGACTCCTTATGAAGTTTGGCTTCAATCAGTGAAGTGGTTTCAGAAGATAATATGTTTGAAAATCTTGACAACAGATGGACGGGCTGACAGAATGACCTTGACCTTTAGTGACAATACCTTCATCTGGTCATTCAATTAACCATAAATGCTAAATATTGTACCTTAGACTTGAATAGTTTCTGAAAAATCCACTGGTTAAGCATTTTCCCATACAAAAGCCTAACATACCAAAGCTGACAGTGTCATAAATTAGGTCAAGGTCAAAGCATGGTCATCATTTATATAAACTATGATGGGCCCGTGTGCCCAATGCTACGTACTAAGTTTCAAGGTCATAGGCCTTCTGGTTCTGAAGAAGAAGATTTTTTATGTTTTTACCATATATGGGCGTGGTGGCCATTTTGGTCATGTGACCCAGACCCTGGTAACAAACTTTCGTTCCCCCATCCCACTGAGACTCCATATGAAATTTGGCTTCAATCAGCTCAGTGGTTTCTGAGGAGAAGACGGGCTAACAGAATGACCTTGACCTTTAGTGATATAATATCTTCAGCTGTTCATTTAGTTGACCAAATATACCAAATATTGTACCTTAGATTTAAATAGTTTCTGAGAAATCCACTGTTTAGGTCTTTTCCCAAATAAAAGCCTAAGGTACCGAAGTTGACCGTGTCATAAATTAGGTCAAGGGCACCACAAGGTTATCATTTGTACAAACTATGATTGGCCTGAATGCCCGATGCTACATACCAAGTTTCAAGGTCATAGGCCTTTTGGTTCTGGAGAAGAAGATTTTTGAAGGGTTTTACCATGTATGGGCGTGGCGGCCATATTGGTC
The DNA here is from genome assembly GCA_963989385.1 of Ctena decussata. Lineage (NCBI taxonomy): Eukaryota > Metazoa > Mollusca > Bivalvia > Lucinida > Lucinidae > Ctena > Ctena decussata. The sequence continues at coordinate 5,839,798 of OZ022508.1, forward strand.
ATGTGACCCGGATAACCCGAACAAACTTCCGTTCCCCTAACCTAGGTAGGCTCCATTTGAAATTTGGCTTCAATGGACCCAGTGGTTTCAGAGGAGAAGATGTTTGTAGATCTTGATGGAGGACGGGCTGACAGAATGACCTTGACCTTAAGTGACATAATATCTTCAGCTGTTCATTTAGTTGACCATTCATACCAAAGAATTGTACCTTAGACTTAAACAGTTTCTGAGAAATCCACTGTTTAGGCGTTTTTCCAGGTACCGAAGTTGACCATGTCATAAATTAGGTCAAGGTCACCGCATGGTCATCATTTGTATAAACTATGATGAGCCCGAATGCCCAATGATACATACCAAGTTTCAAGGTCAAAGGCCTTTTGGTTCTGGAGAAGAAAATTAATGAAGGGGTTTTACCATATGTGGGCATGGCGGCCATCTTGGTCATGTGACCCAGACCCTGGGTATAAACTTTCGTTCCCCCAGCCCACTGAGACTCCATATGAAATTTGGCTACAATGGACCCAGTGGTTTCAGAGGAGAAGATGTTTGAAAAGCTTGCCGACGGATGGAACGACGGAATGACCTTGACCTTTAGTGACATAATATCTTCATTTGCTCATTTAGTTGACCATGTATACCAAGTATTGTACCTTCGACTTAAATAGTTTCTGAGAAATCCATTGTTTTAGCGTTTTCCCATATGAAAGCCTAACGTATCAAAGTTGACCGTGTCATAAATTAGGTCAAGGTCAACGCAAGGTTATCATTTGTACAAACTATAATGGGCTCACATGCCCGATGCTACATACCACGTTTCAAGGTCATAGGCCTTTTGGTTCTGGAGAAGAAGATTTTTGAAGGGTTTTTACCATATATGGGCGTGGCGGACATCTTGGTCATGTGACCCAGATACATCTATGTAGGCTCCATATGGAATATGGCTTCAATCGGCCCAGTGGTTTCAGAGGAGATGTTTGAAAATGTTGACGACGGACGGACGACGGATGCCTGGCTATACTATAAGCTCACCTAGGAGCCTAAAGGCTCAGGTGAGCTAAAACTGGCAGAGACTCTGAGAGAGAGAGCAAGTCCAAAGCTGTCAGCTCGTAGAAAGCTCGGCTTAAATTGATGGTAAGGAAGCTAAATGATACATCCCTACAGCAACTCATTTAAACGAACTATACGCTCGTATGTTACACGTGTGTACATCATCTAAAGTGGTCCCGCATCTATACTGGTCCTGGCCTCTACTTTGGTCCTGCTTAGCCTTTAAACTGGTCCCGGCTAGCATCTACTATGGTGCAATAAGCAGCCTCTAAAATCATCCCAGTTATATATCTGATAACTATGCATAGTAGTGCCTTCTACTAATAAGTTGTTATTGCTATGGGTAATGTGAATCTAACGAAGCCTCAGCCCAGCCTGGGCATGCACCCAGTGTGATTAGCAGCGGAAGTAGTTTTGTGGCGTTTTCAAAACGTTCCGTGTCATTGTAGGCACAGCTAAAAATCTTTTCGAAGCATTTTCTCCAAAGTTTTCGAGTGTCATAATGTTTTTTTTATGCAATTAATAATAGCCATCAAACATGCTTTTATGATACTGATACATTCATATCTACTGAGCCCGTCGGAAGGCGTTGAATCCCCCGCCTTTCAGGTTCGGGTTTTAATGGATTTAGACCGCTGCAATCGACTAAATGGTTTTAATAAAATATTAAATACATGAAATTCGAATCAGGTTCTATGATTTTTAAGTATGATTACAGGTCTCCAGGAATGCTAGACTATTTCTCTGTTACAGTATTCCAAGTTAGTCCTGTATTTCAGCTACAAAGTAATAGAGTCTTCTGGTCATCGTTTACAGTAGTTAAGTACCTTGTTGCACATGAACATATAAATATACGGCCTGAATGTTAGGCTACTCGGGGCCCAAAGATGATAATGCATAGAAAATCATGGTTGTTCCCTTTATCATACATGTGCGCGCAATCCACAGTATGCTTTCGCATGTGAATACGCATATCGGGCGCAGTTTTTCATGACCATACAATAACTTTTTCGTGTTACAATTTTCGTGTTACAGGAGTCTCATCATCAAATCAAACTACAGCACAAGAAAACATCATGTCGCAGTTGCTTGAAGCTAGATTATATAGCCAAAGTCTTCTTGTACCTTGCGTTTTATCCAAAATAAATACGAAAGATAAAGCATTCGCGGTAGGAGAATATTTTGCACATACGATCCAGAGGCAACATGCTTCGTACTAATTTGCATGCTAAATCAATTTTTTTTTACGATTCGATGCGGAGATGGTTGACAAAAGCACGAGGCGCAAAAGCATGGAGCTGTCTCAATAACCTACTGGAATTTTAATTTTCTATGCACGAACATTAGCGTTCAATATTGAAAATAAAACATAAGCGTAGGAAGAGGGGCGGGGCTAAACTAGCCCTTCTCCTTCCCCTACACCTCCCCACCACACACACACACACACGAGAATTATTTTTATAATGGCTTGTTCCGATGCTATGAAGTCGTGAGAAGCAGTTTTTATCAGAAAAAAACTCTGTTAGTTTTCATGTATTTACGTTATGCTCCCAAGATCATTTTAGAGGCTGCTTATCGCACCACAATAGATGCTGGCCGGGACCAATTTAGAGGCTGATCAGGACCAGTTTAGATGTCAGGATCACTTTAAATGATGTACACACGTGTGTACATCATCTATAGTGGTCCTGCATCTATACTGGTCCTGGCCTCTATTTTGGTCCTGACTAGCCTCTAAACTGGTGCCGGCTGGCATCTATTATGGTGCGATAAGCAGTATACGGTCAAAACCTTAATATTAGAAATAAAATCAGGGCACTAAAAACATAAAAATATAGGATTGGAATATTATGTTTCCCCGTTGTAACTGTGAAGTTCTTTAACTGTTACACTGATGTTACAGGAGTTACAGCGCATTCTCGATATGGCCACTCCACAACTTCAATGTTACAATGTTACAGCGTTACAGCCCATCTGGGCACTAGAATCTTAAAATACATTATGAGAATTTTATGTCTCTTCTTTGTGACAGTGATGTTCTTTGGTCGTTACACTGATGTTACAAGAGTTACAGCGCATTCTCGACATGCCCTCGCCACAAATCCAATGTTACAATGTTACAGCGTTACAGCTCATGTATACGGTAAAAACGTTAATATTAGATACATTATTTGATGTTATTCACATGTGGCTATGATGTTCTGTTCTAGTTACATTGATGTTACACAGGTTATAGTATATTCTTGATAGGCCATCTTCACAAATCGAATGTTACAATGTTACAGCGTTACAGCCCATCAGGGCACAAAAAACATAAAACATAGGATAGGAATATTATGTTTCCCCGTTGTAACTGTGAAGTTCTTTAACTGTTACACTGATGTTACAGGAGTTACAGCGCATTCTCGATATGGCCACTCCACAACTTCAATGTTACAATGTTACAGCGTTACAGCCCATCTGGGCACTAGAATCTTAAAATACATTATGAGAATTTTATGTCTCTTCTCTGTGACAGTGATGTTTTTTGGTCGTTACACTGATGTTACCAGAGTTACAGCACATTCTCGACATGCCCTCGCCACAAATCCAATGTTACAATGTTACAGCGTTACAGCTCATGTATACGGTAAAAACGTTAATATTAGACACATTATTTGATGTTATTCACATGTGACTATGATGTTCTGTCCTAGTTACATTGATGTTACACAGGTTACAGTATATCCTTGATAGGCCAGCTTCACAAATACAATGTCACAATGTTACAGCGTTACAGCCCATCAGGGCACAAAAAACATAAAATATATGATAGGAATATTATGGTTCTTCGTTGTAACTGTGAAGTTCTTTAACTGTTACACTGATGTTACAGGAGTTACAGCGCATTCTCGATATGGCCACTCCACAACTTCAATGTTACAATGTTACAGCGTTACAGCCCATCTGGGCACTAGAATCTTAAAATACATTATGAGTATTTTATGTCTCTTCTTTGTGACAGTGATGTTCTTTGGTCGTTACACTGATGTTACCAGAGTTACAGCGCATACTCGACATGCCCTCTCCACAAATCCAATGTTACAATGTTACAGCCCATGTATACGGTAAAAACCTTAATATTAGATACATTATTTGATGTTATTCCCATGTGACTATGATGTTCTGTCCTAGTTACATTGATGTTACACAGGTTACAGTATATCCTTGATAGGCCATCTTCACAAATCGAATGTTACAATGTTACAGCGTTACAGCCCAGCAGGGCACAAAAACATAAAATGGAGGATTGGAATATTATGTTTCCCCGTTGTAACTGTGAAGTTCTTTAACTGTTACACTGATGTTACAGGAGTTACAGCGCATTCTCAATATGGCCACTCCACAACTTCAATGTTACAATGTTACAGCGTTACAGCCCATCTGGGCACTAGAATCTTAAAATACATTATGAGAATTTTATGTCTCTTCTTTGTGACAGTGATGTTCTTTGGTCGTTACACTGATGTTACAAGAGTTACTGCGCATTCTCGACATGCCCTCTCCACAAATCGAATGTTACAATGTTACAGCGTTACAGCCCATCAGGGCAAGTTCTTTAACTGTTACACTGATGTTACAGGAGTTACAGCGCATTCTCGATATGGCCACTCCACAACTTCAATGTTACAATGTTACAGCGTCACAGCCCATCTGGGCACTAGAATCTTAAAATACATTATGAGAATTTTATGTCTCTTCTTTGTGACAGTGATGTTCTTTGGTCGTTACACTGATGTTACCAGAGTTACAGCGCAGTCTCGACATGCCCTCTCCACAAATCCAATGTTACAATGTTACAGCGTTACAGCCCATGTATACGGTAAAATCCTTAATATTAGATACATTATTTGATGTTATTCACATGTGACTATGATGTTCTGTCCTAGTTACATTGATGTTACACAGGTTACAGTATATCCTTGGTAAGTCATCTTCACAAATCGAATGTTACAGCGTTACAGCCCATCAGGGCACTAAAAACATAAAATATAGGATTGGAATATTATGTTTCTCCGTTGTAACTGTGAAGTTCTTTAACTGTTACACTGATGTTACAGGAACTACAGCGCATTCTCGATATGGCCACTCCACAACTTCAATGTTACAATGTTACAGCGTTACAGCCCATCTGGGCACTATAATCTTAAAATACATTATGAGTATTTTATGTCTCTTCTTTGTCACAGTGATGTTCTTTGGTCGTTACACTGATGTTACAAGAGTTACAGCGCATGCTCGACATGCCCTCTCCACAAATCCAATGTTACAATGTTACAGCGTTACAGCCCATGTATACGTAAAAACGTTAATATTAGATACATTATTTGATGTTATTCACATGTGACTATGATGTTCTGTCCTAGTTACATTGATGTTACACAGGTTACAGTATATCCTTGATAGGCCATCTTCACAAATCGAATGTTACAATGTTACAGCATAACAGCCCATCAGGGCACTAAAAACATAAAATATAGGATTGGAATATTATGCTTCCCCGTTGTAACTGTGAAGTTCTTTAACTGTTACACTGATGTTACAGGAGTTACAGCGCATTCTCGATATGGCCACTCCACAACTTCAATGTTACAATGTTACAGCGTTACAGTCCATCTGGGCACTAGAATCTTAAAATATATTATGAGAATTTTATGTCTCTTCTTTGTGACAGTGATGTTCTTTGGTCGTTACACTGATGTTACAAGAGTTACAGCGCATTCTTGACATGCCCTCTCCACAAATCCAATGTAACAATGTTACAGCGTTACAGCCCATGTATACGGTAAAAAACTTAATATTAGATACATTATTTGAAGTTATTCACATGTGACTATGATGTTCTGTCCTAGTTACATTGATGTTACACAGGCTACAGTATATCCTTGATAGGCCATCTTCACAAATCGAATGTTACAATGTTACAGCGTTACAGCCCATCAGGGCACTAAAAACATAAAATATAGGATTGGAATATTATGTTTCCCCGTTGTAACTGTGAAGTTCTTTAACTGTTACACTGATGTTACAGGAGTTACAGCGCATTCTCGATATGGCCACTCCACAACTTCAATGTTACAATGTTACAGCGTTACAGTCCATCTGGGCACTAGAATCTTAAAATACATTATGAGAATTTTATGTCTCTTCTTTGTGACAGTGATGTTCTTTGGTCGTTACACTGATGTTACAAGAGTTTCAGCGCATTCTCGACATTCCCTCTCCACAAATCCAATGTTACAGCGTTACAGCCCATGTATACGGTAAAAAACTTAATATTAGATACATTATTTGAAGTTATTCACATGTGACTATGATGTTCTGTCCTAGTTACATTGATGTTACACAGGCTACAGTATATCCTTGATAGGCCATCTTCACAAATCGAATGTTACAATGTTACAGCGTTACAGCCCATCAGGGCACTAAAAACCTAAAATATAGGATAGGAATATTATGTTTCTCCGTTGTAACTGTGCAGTTCTTTAACTGTTACACTGATGTTACAGTCGTTACAGTGCATTCTCGATATGGCAACCCTACAACTTCAATGTTACAATGTTACAGCGTTACAGCCCATCTGGGCACTAGAATCTTAAAATATATTATGAGATTTTTATGTCTCTTCTCTGTGACAGTGATGTTCTTTGGTCGTTACACTGATGTTACAAGAGTTACAGCGCATTCTCGACATGCCCTGGGCACAAATCCAATGTTACAATGTTACAGCGTTACAGCTCATGTATACGGTAAAAACGTTAACATTAGATACATTATTTGATGTTATTCACATGTGACTATGATGTTCTGTCCTAGTTACATTGATGTTACACAGGTTACAGTGTATCCTTGATAGGCCATCTTCACAAATCAAATGTTACAATGTTACAGCCCATCAGGGCACTAAAAACATAAAATATATGATAGGATGGTGATGATTTAAGGTTTAACGACGCGTCAACCCACTGGGTCATTTGCGTCTAGAAGGTTATGTTTTACGATTTAAAAATACATATTGCACTGGTAATGTATGAGGATTTAAAACAAGTTTTTATGGAAAAATATAGAAATTGTATAAGTTAAAACATAAAGGTTCATATTTTGTTAAAAAGGTGGATGTCTTTTAAAACAGATAGAATATAATCAACAGGTACATCTTGAAACAGTTGTATTATGTCATTAACTTGGAAATATCTATTTCTGTCTTGTGAAAAATCAATGCAGTCGATAAGTATATGTTTTACTGTAATAGGCTGATTACAAATTACGCAGAAAGGTTGCTCTTCACGATTAAGTAAATATGAATGAGTAAATCTTGTATGACCTATGCGCAGTCGAGTGATTACGACTTCTTCTCTCCTTAAACTTCGGGTCACTGAAGAGCTTTTCCCGATGATAGGTTTGATAGCATGAAGTTTGTTAAAAGTTGCTGTGTCCCATGACGTTTGCCATTTAGATAAAATGTACTTGTTGATAAAGGTTTTAAAGTTATTAAAGGGAGTTTCAAACATAGACATGTTTTGTCTAAGAGATTCTTTTGCTTTTCTATCAGCGGTTTCATTGCCAGTAATGTCAACATGACTTGGGAGCCAACAAAATACTATTTCTTTAGTTTTTGCAATCTCATGGTGTTTTTCTAATAGTTTCTGAATTTGTGTATTTCTTGAGGAGGTGTGATTAAGGGCTTTTAAGACTGAGAGAGAATCAGAAAAAATTATAAAGTCAAAATGTACAGAGTTATCAATAAAATCTAAAGCTAAATCTATTGCTTTTGCTTCTGCAGTAAAAACAGAAGAGCCATCAGGAATACGCAAGGAATTGCAGTGTTTTCCACATATAAATGCACACCCAACTCTCTCTCCATCTTTGGATCCATCAGTGAAAATTTGTTGATAGTCTGTATAACGTGATTGAAGAACATTGAAATTTTGTTTCATAATATGTGGATTGGAATCAGACTTTTTGCTTGTATGAAGGTCAAATAAAATGTTTGGTTTCTTTAAGCACCATGACGGGATATCAGTGACAAAATGTTTTTCGATATTGTTAGGATTGATATTTGAAGATTCTAAAAGTGGTGAAATGCGAAGTCCAAACGGTCTGATTGCAGTAGGTTTATGTTCATAAAGTTCTAAAAACTGTGGAGAAAATGTAACTTTGAAAGCTGGGTTAGATGGGTTAGCAGCAAGTCTGATAGCATACTGAAGAGAAAGTTTTTCTCGGCGTAAATATAATGATGGCTCATCTGCTTCTACGTACAAACTGCTTATAGGAGAAGTTCGAAAAGCTCCCAAAGCTAAACGAAGTCCTTGATGGTGAACAGTATCTAACATTTGTAGATAGGACTTCCTGGCAGAACCATATACAACAGATCCGTAGTCTAGCTTGGACCGAATTAAAGAACGATACAGATGTAAAAGGGTAGCGCGATCAGCTCCCCAACTTGTATTTGATAAAACTTTAAGAAGATTTAAAGCTTTTTCACATTTTGCTTTGATATATCGAATGTGCGGAACAAACGAAAGTTTCTGGTCAAAAATTACTCCTAGAAATTTTGATTCTTCCACAACAGGTATTGGAGATCCATATAAATAAAGAACTGGATCATTGTGAATTCTTCTAAGTTTACAAAAATGAACGCACTGCGTTTTCGACTTGGAAAATTTGAAACCGTTATTCATGGCCCAGTCTTCAATTCTATTAATACATTGTTAAAGATGTCTCTCGATTGTTCTCATATTTTTAGAACGGTAGCATATTCCGAAGTCGTCGACAAATAACGAACCATCTGTTTTGTTATCTAGGCAATTTACAATGTTATTAATTTTTATATTGAACAAAGTAGTAGAAAGAATACTTCCTTGAGGGACACCTTGTTCCTGATCATAAAGATCAGACAAGGTAGAGCCTACACGAACTTGCATAGTGCGATCTTCAAGGAAGCTTTTAATGAATATAGGTAATCTACCTTTAAGGCCTAAATCATGTAAGTCTTTCAATATGCCATATCGCCAAGTGGTATCATAAGCTTTTTCCAAGTCAAAAAACACAGAAACAACATGTTCTCTATTAACAAATGCATCGCGAATAAAAGTTTCCAGTCTGATTAAATGGTCGTTGGTACTGCGTTCAGATCGAAAACCGGATTGAATTGGTGATATAAGATCATTAGATTCTAAGTACCAAACAAGCCTTTTGTTTATCATTCTCTCCAAAGTTTTACAAAGACAACTTGTCAAAGCTATTGGTCTATAATTTGTTGGTTCTGTGTGATCTTTTCCTGGTTTTGGTATGGGTATAACTGTAGCCAAACGCCAGCTCTCTGGAAATACGCCAGTTGTCCAAATATCATTAAAAATGTGTAAAAGTGTCGAGAGAGCATTATCAGGTAGATGTTTTAACATCTGATAATGGACTTCATCTGGTCCTGTAGCAGTGTCATGAGATTTTTGAATCGCATCTATAAGTTCTGATAAATTAAAAGGATTGTTATATGCTTCATTATTCAGAGATTTAAAGTTAATATTGTTTTTTTCTTGCTGTCTTTTAATATTTTGGAATTTTTCTGAATAATTTCGTGACGATGAATTTATTAAAAAGGTTTCACCTAATGTATTCGCTATGTCTTCTTTATTAGTTGCTTTCGTTTCTCTACAAGTATTTAAATGTGTATAACTTGGTGATTTCGACTTTCCAGAAATTTTTCGAACCATATCCCAAACTTTTTTAATTGGTGTTTTATTATTCAATTTAGAAACGTATGATTTCCAGGTATTTCGTTTGGCGGATTTTATTGTGCGACGAGCCTTTGCTCTTTGAATTTTAATATTATTTAAATTTGCCTTAGTTGGATATTTGCAGAACTTTGATAATGCATGTTTTCGCTGCCTAATAGCTCCTTTACAGTCGTCATTGTACCATGGATTGCTTTTCTTTGGATTTGTCGAGGTCTTTGGTATACATTTATTGGATATATTGATGAGGGATGAGGTAAAATCAGCGATCTGATCAGTGGATATTTTAAACTGATCTATGTCTAAAGACTGCCCACACAACAAATGAAACTGTTCCCAATTTGCCTTGTTTAACTTCCATTTTGGATTATGATCTTCAGCTGAAAAATTAATACTTTCAATCAAAACAGGGAAATGATCACTCCCATGCTGATCATCACAAACAGACCATTCAAAATCGAGAAGAAGAGATGGGTGACACAATGAAAGATCTAAAGAAGAAAAATTCCCTGTTGCAGGATGAAGATAGGTATGAGTTTTATCGTTCATCAGACAAATATCATTTTCCGTTAAGAAATGTTCAATGATTTCACCTCTAACATTTGTTTTATTACATCCCCAAAGCAAATTATGACCATTAAAGTCGCCTAATAACAAATAAGGCGAGGGAAGTTGTTGCAGTAATGAATCCAAATGTTGAGACTGTAAAGTAAAATTAGGAGGTATATAAACAGAACAGACAGTTATCTCTTTTTCTAAAGAGACAGAAACAGCAACAGCTTGTAGTTCTGTGGAAAGTTTTATTTCTCGATGTGGACAGGAAGATTTAACTAGTATAGAACTGCCGCCGGATGGTTTCAGACCGTCTTTGTATATATAATTGTATAAATCAAACCCTTTAAAAGTTATATTATCATCCGGTTTTAAGAAGGTTTCTTGAAGACAAAAAACTGATGGTCCTAGCAAGGACAAAAGTAATATAATTTCATTGTAATTCGGCTTCAGACCCCGACAATTCCATTGTATTATTTTACTTTTAAAATCCATTATTTAGATTGGTTTGGAGAGAAATGTAAAAGACTGGGAACTATGGAGGAAGTATTGGAGACCAAGATGTACTGCTCCCACCACGAGGTTGATCATGGCTATCAACGAACTCCATGTCACTTTCGTCGCTCAGGGATTCAAATTTATTTTGAAGTTGAATCTCACCTTTGGATACTCTGTCTAATGAAACTGATTTCCTTGATTTTTCTTTTTCTGACTTATCTTTAGCATTTGAGTTTGTTTTGTTTGGAGATTGAGCTTTATTGTTCATCTGTCGCTCTCTCCGTTGCTGCCTTTGCCAGTCCTTGCGGATCATCTCCAGGGTAGCATTTTTCAGGACTGGCTCCTCTTTCGATGTTTGCTTACCCTGACCATGAGGTGGTCCTTTTGCAGCCGCTGTACATTGTTTTGTTTGTGTTGTTGCTTCAGGTTTGCTTTTTGATTGAGACGACTGTTTATCATTACTCTCCTCTGGATCGAGGATAGTGACTGGATCAGTTTGTGTTGTAGCATCTGTAAACGAAACTAGCTTAACGGATGGTTTAATGACACTGGCGTAACTGGACCCTGGAACTGGAGCTGGTGATTCAACAACTTTCCGCGCTTCAGGAAAAGAGATATTTCGTGTAAATTTCACTCTGAGTATTTCTTTTTCTTTTTGCCATACTTTGCATTCCTTTGAATTAGCATCATGGCCTTCTCCGCAATTGGCACACTTCGTTGGATTTTTGCATAAACTTTCATGATGTTTTGCTGGTTCACCACATTTGGTACAAATGGGATCATTTTTACACTTATCCTCATGATGACCATATTGTTGGCAATTAAAACAACGAAGTGGATTCGGTATGTAGACTTCAACGTTAACTCTGAGGAATGCAACTTTGATGGTTGAAGGTAAAACTGGAGTGTTAAATGTAAAGACAAAAGTATTTGTGTCTTTCAACTGACCATCTCTTTTCACTCGAAAACGTTTAACTGCAGTTACATTTTGAGATCTCATCTCATCCAAAATTTCTTGCTCACTACAACCCCTCAAGTCGGGGCAACGGATTACTCCTCTTGAAGAGTTCAGTGAGCTGTGAGGAAAGACGCGAACTTTCAGGTCATGAAACTTTTGTGTACGAAGGAGGTTTTCAGCGTGTGCCTTCCTTGACACTTCAATCAGTAACTGGTTTGACCGTGTTAATTTCTTGATACTTTTAGGCTCTCCAGCAATGCCTTGTAATACTTTTTGTATAACAAACGGGGACAGTGATGTTATGCTGGCGTTCTCTTCGGCAGATTCAATGATAATAAAGCGCGGAAAGATCTGAGGTACAGGGTGATTGTCTTGTTCAGTGTCTGAATACTCCGCTTCTGATGATGACAGTGACGACTGATTTGATTTTTTCCTCTTGTTTAGCCCCATCATTGAAATGAAAGAAATTCATCTTCCGTGCTCCCCACCCGCCATGGAGTCCTACGTGGGAACACTTTATCGGAGTGGATCTCCTACTCACAAGTGTTAGAGATACACAGAAGAGATACTCGCACAACTGAAATATTGCACGATTGACCCATTGAGCCGCCGCTTGCTAGGATTGGAAAGGTTGTTAAATAAAGATGAATGGGCACACGGTGAGTATCAGTATGATACGAAAGACAAGGAAGAGAAAGCAATAGATGTTCCTAGAGCTTGGCACGACCAGCCGATTGACTGTGCCGGGTCCGCACAGCCACCCGTCTACACCGAAATCGAGGCCAAAGAGGTGTGTTGAAACATCTGGAGATCCCTGAGATGTTTCTCAACCTCCAGGATCCCTTCATCCGGCTTACGGGACGCCACCCACGGCAGACAGGTGGTACCTCCACTTAGCTCTTCCCAGAGGAGACAATCACTGTCTATCAATCCAGAGACGTCTCCTGTGAGAATTGAGCCCCGGGGCCACGACAAGGCGGGAAGAGTTCCCGGGGTATATGATAGGAATATTATATTTCTCCGTTGTAACTGTGAAGTTCTTTAATTGTTACACTGATGTTACAGGAGTTACAGCGCATTCTCGATATGGCCACTCCACAACTTCAATGTTACAATGTTACAGCGTTACAGCCCATCTGGGCACTAGAATCTTAAAATACATTATGAAAATTTTATGTCTCTTCTTTGTGACAGTGGTGTTTTTTGGTCGTTACACTGATGTTACAAGAGTTCGAGCGCATTCTCGACATGCCCTCGCCACAAATCCTATGTTACAATGTTACAGCGTTACAGCTCATGTATACGGTAAAAACGTTAATATTAGACACATTATTTGATGTTATTCACATGTGACTTTGATGTTCTGTCTTAGTTACATTGATGTTACACAGGTTTCAGTATATCCTTGATAGGCCATCCTCACACATCAAATGTAACAATGTTACAGCGTTACAGCCCATCAGGGCACTAAAAACATCAAATATATGATAGGAATATTATGTTTTCCCGTTGTAACTGTGAAGTTCTTAAATTGTTACACTGATGTTAGAGGAGTTTCAGCGCATTCTCGATATGTCCACTCCACAACTTCAATGTTACAATGTTACAGCGTTACAGCCCATCTGGGCACTAGAAACATAAAATATATTATGAAAATTTTATGTCTCTTCTTTGTGACAGTGATGTTTTTTGGTCGTTACACTGATGTTACAAGAGTTACAGCGCATTCTCGACATGCCCTCGCCACAAATCCAATGTTACAATGTTACAGCGTTACAGCACAACGTATTCAGTAAAAACGTGAACATTAGATACATTATTTGATGTTATTCACATGTGACTATGATGTTCTGTCTTAGTTACATTGATGTTACACAGGTTACAGTATATCCTTGACAGGCCATCATCACAAATCAAATGTTACAATGTTACAGCGTTACAGCCCATCAGGGCAATAAAAAGATAAAATATATGATAGGAATATTATGTTTTCCCGTTGTAACTGTGAAGTTCTTAAATTGTTACACTGATGTTACAGGAGTTTCAGCACATTCTCGATATTGCCACTCCACAACTTCAATGTTACAATGTTACAGCCCATCTGGGCACTAGGATCTTAAAATATATTATGAGAAATTTATGTTTTCCTTTGTGACAGTGATGTTCTTTGGTCGTTACACTGATGTTACAAGAGTTACAGCGCATTCCTGACATGCCCTCGCCACAAATCGAATGTTACAATGTTACAGCCCATGTATACGGTAAAAACGTTAATATTAGATACATTATTTGATGTTATTCATATGTGACTATGATGTTATGTCCGAGTTACATTGATGTTACACAGGTTACAGTATATCCTTGATAGGCCATCTTCACGAATCAAATGTTACAATGTTACAGCGTTACAGCCCATCAGGGCAATAAAAAGATAAAATATATGATAGGAATATTATGTTTTCCCGTTGTAACTGTGAAGTTCTTAAATTGTTACACTGATGTTACAGGAGTTTCAGCACATTCGCGATATTGCCACTCCACAACTTCAATGTTACAATGTTACAGCCCATCTGGGCACTAGGATCTTAAAATAAATTATGAGAAATTTATGTTTTCCTTTGTGACAGTGATGTTCTTTGGTCGTTACACTGATGTTACAAGAGTTACAGCGCATTCCTGACATGCCCTCGCCACAAATCGAATGTTACAATGTTACAGCGTTACAGCCCATGTATACGGTAAAAACGTTAATATTAGATACATTATTTGATGTTATTCATATGTGACTATGATGTTATGTCCGAGTTACATTGATGTTACACAGGTTACAGTATATCCTTGATAGGCCATCTTCACGAATCGAATTTTACAATGTTACAGCGTTACAGCCCATCAGGGCACTAAAAACATCAAATATATGATAGGAGTATTTTGTTTTCCCGTTGTTACTGTGAAGTTCTTAAATTGTTACAGTGATGTAGCAGGAGTTTCAGCGCATTCTCGATATGGCCACTCCACAACTTCAATGTTACAATGTTACAGCGTTACAGCCCATCTGGGCACTAGAATCTTAAAATATATTATGAGAATTTCATGTTTCTCCTTTGTGACAGTGATGTTTTTTGGTCGTTACACTGATGTTACAAGAGTTACAGCGCATTCTCGACATGCGCTCGCCACAAATCCAATGTTACAATGATACCACGTTACAGCCCACGTATTCGGTAAAAACGTTAACATCAGGTACATTATTTGATGTTATTCATATGTGACTATGATGTTCTGTCTTAGTTACATTGATGTTACACAGGTTACAGTATATCCTTGACAGGCCATCTTCACAATTCAAATGTTACAATGTTACAGCCCATCAGGGCACTAAAAACATAAAATATATGATAGGAATATTATGTTTCTCCGTTGTAACTGTGAAGTTCTTTAATTGTTACTCTGATGTTACAGGAGTTACAGCGCATTCTCGATATGGCCACTCCACAATTTCAATGTTACAATGTTACAGCGTTACAACCCATCTGGGCACTAGAATCTTAAAATATAGTATGAGAATTTTATATCTCTTCTTTGTGACAGTGATGTTCTTTGGTCGTTACACTGATGTTACAAGAGTTACAGCGCATTCTCGCCATGCCCTCTCCACAAATCCAATGTTACAATGTTACAGCGTTACAGCCAATGTTTACGGTAAAAAACCGTAATATTAGATACATTATTTGATGTTATTCATATGTGACTATGATGTTCTGTCCTAGTTACATTGATGTTACACAGGTTACAGTATATCCTTGATAGGCCATCTTTACAAATCAAAAGTTACAATTCTGGTCTCATTAGAATACTATTGCAGACAGGCTTCTGAAGAGATCCCACTAGGAGCATTTTATAGAGAAATAGAAAGATACAAGAAAACTGAAAGTTCGAAATTTTGGCATATATCAGAAACTTTGCATATAAAATGAAAAAAGAGAGTTCTTGTCATAGTGAAAACTTTATTTGTTCGTATTACTCTGTACATTTGAATGTAAACAGATACGGTCAGTACTAGTCATGACATAACCTAAGCCAGTCTAGTTCCAGAGCAGTCTTTTATATGCTCCATACCAGTTTGAACAACTGGAATGGTACCAGTTTTGATTGAAAATGGGTCGGTATTGGTCATATCATTACAGGTGAACATGTTTTGGATCTCTTTACATTCAACTGAATAGGATGCTTATATCATTTGAAGCATGACTGGGCACACAGTAAAATTTAATATGAATTGTTGATAAATTGCAAACAAACAAAAAATGCAAACACCATATCAAAATGAACTTTATCAAGGAGTTACCTTTGTTCAATACAGGTATTTCTTTAAGTGTATTATTGCATAATACATTTTTCCATTATTATCAGTGCAGCCAAAGGATGATACAAATGTGGTAAGTTGTTTGTTGTAAGTATCACTTGTAGCACCTCATGCCAATAAGCTTTTGATAAAGGGAGTATCATAATAATTGTCATTATTTCTGTAAAGCTAGTTGTTGTGGCCCCTCATTAGAATTGCCTTGAATAGGTTCAAATGAGGGACCACATCATGTTTTATGGAGAAATAGGCAAATTTATGACAATTATCATGGCATTCTGAATCTGGAGTGGATATCACATTTTTCTGTTTCATTTCATGCTATTGCTAGTTGCTCACAATCTGTCTGAGTGCTTTAAAAAAATATATGTATCTATGAAGCTTTAATATGGATTTGGGGTATGTAGCAGTTCACTTTCATGGAACAGTTTTTTATGCACTCTAACCCTGTGTTGTTTGGCTTTCTTTCTTTTGCTGTATATCACTCTACCATATATAACAAGCTTCATTCAGATGAAAAGGTACTCCTGCTATTTTACCATTTTCAAATTCAGATGAAATCTGTTCCCCATTATGAGAGAAAATTTTGTCTTGGATTTGATAAACATTGCAGATTCAGATCAGTCTGCTTCTTGTCCTCAGTCTGAGCTAAGCCTGCAATGTTTGCTTAATGTAAAAAAGGCTGTCTGAATAGCTTAAGATGCTAGATACCTTTTTCCTGATGAAGCTAAGACTTCATTTCTTCCTTCTGTTGCTTCCTGGGTTTAATATAGTTACTCTGACTTGTTTATAGTAACCACACTGTCACTTTGGTTAAAGGGGTTTTAGATGTAGATTTTAAGTTTTAAGCCCCCCAGTAATTCATTACTGACCGTTCCAAGGCGGTAGTTCTGTTGTGGTTCTCTGTTGCCTGTTTTTGGTGTCAGAGTTTTTGTGATGTTTTACCTTATGTATGTTCTTATTATTTTTGGTTCGGTTTGGGTTGCTGAGTGGCCACCTTTTGGGAACAAGCTGCTCACTCGGTTGGCCATATGTTCTCTGTATCTTGATTATTTGTAATCTTAGTTGTTTCCAACTATGGTTTGAGGGCTGGATTTGGATTTTGATTGTTTCAGTTCCTGGTCTTTGCATACTTTTTACTTTTAAGATTGTAAATAAGTAAATTGAATTCAGTTTTCCAACATTTAAATAAGTATCTATATAGACTTAACCAACCGTTTCTCAAATGGCTGTTCAAGTTGATATTTTTATTTTATTTAATTATTAAAGGTGCAACAAAAGTACAGAAGAAGTTTTTTTTTCTTTTGTTTTCCACAGGTCTGACATCAAGTACTGCAACAGTTTTATTGTTTTTAGTGTGACTAATCTGTAAATTTGTGTATGTTATGACATAAACTAACTTTTCAGAGTTTCTTTTGCCTGATGACTGGAAATCATCACTGCCAAATGCTGACCGGGGCTGGGTTTCTAAAGCCTTATTCAAATATGGGACTTCAGGGAAAGCGGAGTTGGATCCAGCAAAAACGACTAAACTCTGGTATTACCCTCCTTCTCCAGTATTAATCTGTAACCAAGCACCTCGAGTTGATACATACTTCGCTCACCGACATCTACTGTGGATGCCAAGGCAACTTTGGAAAGTTATTCTCCGATGTACCAATGAAGGCTGTTCTGATCAAACACTGTCGTCAGCAGGAATTTATCAAAAAGTCCGTCAAGTGCTGGATCTCAACGACTATTATCTGCTTGCTGCTGAGAACTTAGGTTTGAGTGGTGCTATTA
Organism: Ctena decussata; assembly: GCA_963989385.1. Lineage (NCBI taxonomy): Eukaryota > Metazoa > Mollusca > Bivalvia > Lucinida > Lucinidae > Ctena > Ctena decussata. The sequence goes on from OZ022508.1 coordinate 5,857,772, forward strand.
CCAATCAGCTTGATGTGGGACACAAGACACAATTTCCGGTCTTGTTGACATACAGGTAAACTGTCTTCTGTCTATACATACTGGAGTCATAGTCTACTGGCATATACATACTAGAGTAAAACTTTATAGTGACAAATGCTTGAAAATTGCAATACTCAAATGGGAGCTAAGGTGAAAATGTCATGGCGTAAAAAAAGAACAGTACCCTCATTAGATCTCATACTGGTATTATCTTTATGTTGGCTTTGTTTTGTTCTCCTTATACACATACATGTACTTCTGATTTAGATGAATGGATCACTTACAATTTTACGTCCTTTTCAACGTTGTCATTTATATCAGGATGATGGAATTGTGATAACGAAAGGCTGTTTTAAATAGAACCCTCTTTATGATTGAAAAGATTTCTGCTTTGGGAATCGAACTCGGGACTGCTACATCAGCAGGCCAGCACTTACCCCAATGAGCTTCTTGTTTCAGACAGTCAAGTCACAATATATGAGCTGGTCAGTCATATCTACACCTCATTTTCAGATATGCATGTGACATTCGAGTCATTATGCTCCTTCGCCAGAGGGGTCTGGGAAACAGTGCCACTCAGCTTCAAAAGAAACTTTGTGAACAGCATGGAGAAACTTGGTTAAAGAGGACGGTCCACTACCTCACTGACTGTGATGGATTCATCAAAGCCACGAAGTCTGGGTTGGTGTGTCGGCCATCCTTTGATGAACCACCGGCAGCCATTCCAGTTCCAAAGTATAAATGGCTTTTAACAGTCTTTTCTAATGACGTTATGCGTAGGATTGATGAAGTCAAGGTAGCCATAACATCTACATTTGGCCAAGTTCTCAAGATTGATTCAACCAAAAAATTGTAAAGAAACTTGCGGGTCATGCAGCTGATACTGCAACATGGATGACAAATGTTGGCAATGAAAGAGGTGAAGTCCTGATGAGTGTTTTGACTGCGAAGGAAGGTTTTGGACTGAATGAAATGCTGAAGGGACTTGTCAGTAGGTACGTTGCGGCAAATGAGGCCCCACCTAATCTTCTGTATGTTGACCGAGACTGCTGTGGTAAAACTCAACTCAGGACAATGCTTAAGGACTGGCCAGATATTGTTATTCGCCTTGATATCTGGCATTTTATGAGAAGGTTTTCTGCAGGTTGTACAACTGACGCTCACCAGCTCTACAGCAGTTTCATGGCTCGCCTTTCAAAGAGTATTTTCGAGTGGTCACGTGAAGACCTTGAAGCATTAAAGAAGGCTAAAAGGACCGAGATGATGCTTGAACTGATCCCAGATCCTTCAGAAGAGGACGTTCTTAACAGACTGACAAAAAAAAATTACCTCTGCACTGCCGACGAGCAACAAGAAGCTCAGAAGAGATCACCAAATATATCCAGGAATTATTGGAGGCTTTCACAGGTGACCAAGGTCTGGATACTCTGGGGACTCCTCTTCTTGACAAAGAGCGAATCTGGGAGATATGGGAGTCACAGAAGCGACATGTAAGCTGCATACAAGATCCAGCAGGCTTCCAACTATACACTCAGACCGGAACTTTACTTAAAGGGACAGTGCGACTGCCCACCTACCGCTGTGCCAGGGGATCCACATCATTAGAATCCTTCCACCTCCATCTGAAAAACTTTATACCAGGCAAGTACAGTACCATAATTTCATATTGTTTGGTATAGCGTCTTTGGTCAAAGCTTTTGAGAACATGTACTGAAATGTGGAAGCAACAATTAATGTATGCTCAGACCAGCCTGCACAGCATATACAATACACATATAATATGGGCTTGTTTTGTCTACACCATAAATCGACAGATGTGGTTTCTCTTGTGATTGTCTTTATGATATGCTTGTATGGGTTTACTTAAATGTTTTATTTCTAAACAAGCTTAATGTTGTTTTTCTAAATAAGCTAAATGTTACCTACCTCTTACAGGTTGAATAAAATTTACCTATCTCTTACAGGTTGAATTATTTTACCGTGGTGGTTATTTTTATTTTGTATAAATAATATTTCTACAGGTACAAGTGCGAGTGATAGCCACTTTCAAGCTTATTTATTGGAGGGTTTGATGCGGTGGAACCAAGACAGAGCACATACAGCTTCAGGTTTTGAAGACAGCTCAGTGAAGTCATACAGTGGATTGCTTCGCCATGCCTGTAACAGCCTAAGTAAAAAGGTCTTTGGGAAAGATCTGGTCCCAGGTTACGTTGCACCAATGAGACACACAGGTCAGTATCAGAGGACGTCACGTTTTTGTACTGTGTTGTGCTGTCTTTTCAATGTACTAAGGATGACATAAACAACTAGCATTGTTTGAAGATGTTTGCTTCCATTGTATAACCTTCATTTGTTTTTCAGCCTTGTTTTAATACAGATTAGAGGCAGCTCTAACCTTCATATTATATTTCAGGAGAACTAATTGGAGTGGAGTTTCTGTATAATCAGACTGGAAAGGTGTTACAGGATTACTCCCAAGATCCTGACAGTGAAGAAGCTAGTCAGATCGAGGTCGCGGAAGAGGACTATGATGATGATGAGGATGATGAAGGGTTTCAAGATGGCGAGGAGATTGATGATTTAACAGTAACTCTTGTAGAGCCAACAGTTACTGGTCAAAATGACACAGCAACTACTAAGGGGCCAGTAAGAAGTCTTTTCACTGACTCTCCAGCTTCCCAACAAGGGACACAACAGCAAGAAAGAACTGTTCCGATGCCTCCAGAGCCATCAACTTCATATTCAGAGACAGGGCCTCAAGATCTTGATCCTGAGGTATGTTTTAGTTAATTTAAATACAAAAATTATGACAATATTCAGCAGGCTACAAAGGTGATCACACTGTATAACAGCCTTGCTCCATTTGACAAGAAACCCTCAACTCTGTCTCCAAGAGCTAAACCAAAGCTTATGAAGGGACGCTTCAAAGCCAGTAAAACCAGCAATGTTACACCAGGAGTGGACAGTACAAAAAGGTATAATATACTGCTAGAAAAGACTATCTGCATTCAAATCACACAGGCAAATTGTTTTCATAGAACTGTATATAGATTTGGTGAAATAATGAAGCTTCATATTCCTTTCCCAGTTTGCAAAAGTGACATTATTGCATAACATTAAGGATGTTCAGATGCTTAAAGAAAATCACATTACAAATAAAGTTCAAACATCACAATAGCCTGTGCTCTTCTGTTTACTTTATAAATGCTCTCCAACCTCAAGGGAAAAGGGTGTAAAATCAATTAAAATAGTGCAAGCACATCTCTTTTCTCATTGGAGGCTACTCTTAAATGTGGGGAAGCAAATTCTTTGCTGTACTCTTCAATGACTGAGTGAGTGAGTGAACTCGGATTTAACGTCCCACCAACAACGAGGTCATATGGAGACGGGACCTTGGTTGTGTTATCCACTACATTACAGCCACTCCTACTCTTCAAGGAAGCAAATTCTTTAGGAAGCAAATTCTTTCCAGTAGAAGAGTAATTCCCAGTTATCAAGTCATCCAGTTAGCAACAGTAAAGTCAAGTGTAAAAAAAAATCAACAGTTGAATCAGTCAGAGAGTATGGAAGACAGTGACATGTCAGGGAAATTATTGGAAAAGTCAGGGAATTTTGAATCGGAGGATAAGTGACAACCCTGATATCTGTGCAACACTCTTAAACAGTTTTTCTAGTTTCTATTTTCTACTTCTTTTAAGGTGTTTTATAGGACATGGAACTGGTCCAGCCCAGAAACCTGATGCAAACAGGTATATGGAGCAAGTAATAGTTAAACTCTGTGCCCTAAATCCATCGCCAGTCAAAGAAAAAGGAAAGACACTTTTGCGTTGGACTTTGATCATGCGAAGCTACAAAAAGATTCGGGAGATGATAATAGCAAAAGCTCGAATTATGCGTGACACCTCAATCCAGCTTTTGGAAATAAACAACACAACTGTGGAGAAGTGGTACAATAAACGGACTAAGAGTCAAGAAAAACAATTGCTGGAGCAAGGTATTCATCTGCCAGTGCCACCAATAGCAACTACACAGCCTTTGCCAGAATCCAACATCATCCAGAAAGCTGGTCCTTCATCATATCCAACTAATCAGTTTTTGTTTGTTTTACCTCCAAATACAGCCGGACAAGCCAGTACAAGCCTCTTCATCCCACAAGTTCCACAACCTCCAGTGCATTCCTTAACTGTTTCAGAACAGGGAACAACTTTGTCTGAGAGTGCTCGACGTCAGAACATACCAAAATCTACTCTCTGGTATAGAAAACGACAGCACGACAAGCATGAATCTGGCCAGCTTGTGAAAAAGTATCAGAGGACCAGCACAGGCATGAAATGCAGCAAATGTGGAAACAGTAGAGATGCTGCTTCTCACAAACAGTATTATGGCAGCTGGTGGTGTGCTCAGACTAGTGGGATAACCTACGAAGAATGGAAAGCAAATATTTTAGAAACAAAAACAGTTAAAAAGAAAAAAGAATAAATCAACTCATTAAGAATAGCTCTTTCCCAGACTCTTCATGTGCAGTGATATGACCTTTTTATGGAATTCATGTGGATTTAAAGAGTAAATACACTTCAGGAACTGACTGAATCAGATCCCAAACCCTATCTCCAACATCAAAGGGAAAGGCTGACAAAGACATCCCAACAAACAGTAAATTACAAGTGATAAGCCGAGTCAGCAGCTCTTTCCCAAATAGGTGGCAACTCAGCTATCTTAACTGAACTAAATAATTTAGACCAACAGAAGGGTTACAATGAAAACACTTTATGAACTCTTTATTCATTCAGGTGCCATATTTTGGAAATTATTGGCGTTATTGGAAAGAGTTATGAAGCTGAAGTAGGATCAACATAGACAAGAAGTGACAGTTTGGGCTGTTTACAACATGTTTACTATTTACATTTAATCATATTTTTATTATTATGATTTTTTTCTTTTCATCATGGGAACTAAATAAAAAGTAAAACTTCAAGATTTCTATCATACCTCAAAATATAATTCATGACTGTTTATTGCAAAACTGTAAATGCATGACAAGTTGAATATCTCTTATCAGCAGTGTGGCCTAAGCTCCGCCCACTTAAACTGCCCACTTACATTACCTATACAGGTAAAATCTGCTGACCGGGTGGACGATTATCCCGGCCTTTAAGGACGCAGATTTGTATTAGGACTATGCAGCAGTGATGCCGCTTTTTATCTTCGATATTCAAGCCTGATCTTTACACGAAGAAGCTTGAAATTATTTTGTATTATGACTATGCAGCAGTGATGCCGCTTTTTATCTTCGATATTCAAGCCTGATCTTTACACGAAGAAGCTTGAAATTATTTTGTATTATCCTAAAATGGAACTCAATACACTTAAAGTGATTTCTTCTGCTAAAGCTCATGCTAAAGACATTACTTGATAGTTCTAAGTTCTGGTATAAATTTTTGTTTTAATTCCATTATAATTGTGTGTTCTGCATATTTTTGTACGCGCTATGGCTCACCATAAATAATCTCTGAAAAGACTCTGACAATTGTCGAGTAACTGTAACTTACAGACTGTGGATACACTTTCAGGGGAAGCAACTCTACCATATTAATTTGTCACTTGTGGACAATTTAAAGGAAAGAATTTGCTCCTCTTGGATAAAGAATTTGCTCCTTTTGGATGCAAATTCTTTCCTTTGAGAGTACTCCCCATTTTTGAGAAGCATCTGTCTTCAAGTGGAACTCACAAAAGTTTTTTCCCTTTGTAAAAACGTTAAACAGCTGAAAAACATGGAGATATACCAGTTGACCTTAAATCGAGGACTTGCATGTTTATGTATTTTAACAAAATGAATCTTTTTAGCATTTCGTGGACGCTCATGGGTAAGTTAAAGACACTTGGATGTGGGATTTCTAACCTTTTCACAATAACCTCTTTTACTGCTATTGTGCATTATCACTATTCGAGGCATTTCATTCATTTAGCACAAACAGTGCAGTTCTTGATAAAACGGGTCAATATTATGAGCCATTTGATCAGGATCTACACAGATGGTTAGAGCAAATGGTGTTTTCCGTCAAATAAGTGCTATAAACATACAAATCTGGATGATATTATGAGCCTTGGGGGGAAAATGTACAATAGTAGAAATATATTAGTGCATTCAACAGATTGTTACAAAACAGTGTGCCTGTAGAAACTTGCATAAATTATCAGCAGATCGCGTTTTGGTCTGACTTTACTCAGTGGCATTGGCCAGGGTATACAAGAATATCTTGCTCACATGCACTAGTTATATAGTTCCACATAAAGACCTGCAGTATAATGCACAGTATGTGTATTTAAATTTAAAACTAATATCACTTCAATTTTAATTCACTTAAATGACATAGCTGCAAAATAGAGTTTTGTACAATCTGTTGTCAGACCTTTTACCTCAGTGCTTATTTCTGGAGTATATTTTGTCTTATTCTCACCGCTTACTGTCCATTAGTGGAATTGTACTGGAATATGGTGAAATTTTTGTTGTGTTTTTATCTTACTCTTTAGTTATAGTAAAAGGGTGGATGCTTGGCAATTTTTCTTTTCATTCATATACTCATTATCTGCTTGAAACATAGACAACATAAAGTTAAATAATCAGTAGCCAACTTATCATACACAGATTTCAGAGAAAGTTTCGATTTTTATATCCATAGAAATCTTTAAAAATGACTATGTTGTTATGGAAAGCATTGTGAGGGCATTTTTCTATAGATTTTTGCAGATGTTGTAGATTTACAGATGGGTATAGCACTTTCATAGCTAGAAGTCTGTTAGAATACTGATAATTCTTTTGAATTTGAAGTGCAGATATTTCTGTTACACAAAGTCAATCGCTATCCATTGTCTCGATATATACTAAAATATGCTTCAAAAGGTCGTAATTCCCCATAACACAATCACAGTTTTCACAGAAAATGAAAACATTAAATTACATTTAGTACATAAACAGTTGTTTCATTGAAATGAAGCTGAGCTGTGGATAAAGGATAATTTCTGAGGATAAATAATTCTCGCATAGTTTTTCATATTTCCCCTGGGAAACAGATAGTGTAACCCCTCATCAGAACTGCCTTGACATGGCAGTTTGGATGAGGGGTCACAACATATCCTTTTATGAATAATGAATAAATATCCTTTATATCTAGAGCTCTGGTGAAGTATTGCTTTATGGATATGTCCACATCTCAGATTAATGTGTATTTCACAGGCAAAACTTCAGAACTTGCCATTAGCAGCTCTGTCACAACTTCAGCGGTCAATACAAAGCCTCAGCTTTCAGAAACCACTAAGACAACATCAGCAAGTGCAGAGTCAGCAACCCCTAGTGAAAAATCAGTCGCTGCCAGTGTAAAATCTACTAGTACCGCCAGGGGAGAAACAAGAGAGGAAAAGATTTCAACTAGTGCTCTGTTGACCTCATATTCAGATTATCCATTACCAGAGGGGTGGAAAGAGTCACTGCCTGAGGTAGATCATCAGTGGATCTCCAAAGCCCTCTTCCACTGGTCAAAAGCTGGTAAGCCAGAACTAGACGTAAAGCGAGTCGATAAGCTTTGGTGGTACCCTCCTCAACCTAATCTGACTGTAAGCCAGCCTCCAGGGTTAGATCGTTATTTTGCACATAGACTCCTTCTGTGGATGCCAAGAAAACTGTGGGACATGAAGTTGGTCTGTCAAAAACCGGAGTGCCAAAGCCGCGAGTTAACATCCGCAGGACTTTACAAAATAACAAGACAAGTCGTAGACCTTGATGGCTTCTACAACATGGCTACAGAATATCTGGAATGTGGCAGCTGTAAGAAGAAGGTCAGTAGCTGGAGCGAAACCATCCTGCAACAACTCGATGCTGGTCACTGGTCACCGTTCCCAGTTCCCTGCTGTGTTAACATACCGTTTAGCCTGTGACATGAAAGTAATACGTCTTCTTCGCCACCGAGGTCTTGGCAATAGTTCCACACAGTTGCAACGGAAGCTTGAAGAACAGCATGGTGAGGCATGGCTACAGAAAACTATCCAATACATGACAGACTGTGACGGCTTCATCAAGGCATTCAGATCTGGTCTTGTCATACAACCATTGTTCAAGGAGCCACCACCTCAGACGCCAGTTCCTGGGTACAAATGGATATTGACGGTCTACACATATGATGTTCTCAAGCGGCTGGATGTTATAAAGGCCACAATTACCTCCACTTTTGGGCGGGTGCTGAAAATGGACTCCACAAAGAAAGTAGTTAAGAAGTTGGCTGGCGATTCCTTTGACGCAGCTACCTGGGCCACAAACATCGGCAATGAACATGGCCAAGTATTGATGAGTGTCCTAACTGCTAGTGAGGGAGTGGGTCTGGAACCTAAGATCAGAAATATGAAGAGCTAAAGCCGATTTTGCAGCAATGTCGGCCTTTTCGTTGCCTTTAATCCCAACGTGACTGGGAAGCCAACAAAATACAATGCTATTTCACAACAAAGCTTAACTAAACAAAATATTTATATAAGACAAAGCATTAATGATACCTACTTTTCCTTAATGGTTCTGTTGACTATAAAATGTTTAACTATTATTTTTGCCACAGATACATGTATTTGCTGATGGTTTTCAAACTGATTTATTTAAGTTCATGGACATATCCATATGAATTTAAAGGCTTGTATTCACTTAAGGAATGAATATCATTTTTCTGAGGTTTATCGAAGTGTAAACTCCATTGGGTCACGTGCAAAGTGAATGAACCCCGAAGGGGTTCATGTAAACTTTGCTAGTGACCCAATGTAGTTTACACTTCGATAAACATCAGAAAAATCAAGTTCATTGCTTATATTTACATTCATTTCAATCAAAACTTTCATGAAAAATCTTACATAAGCGCTAAAATAGAAGCAGTGAAACATGTACACGCAGCATTTCTGCTAACAGCAGAACAGCATGCATGACGTCATGACGTTGCTGACGTCCAATCAGGTTGTAGAGAGCCATTGTTTATTTTTGCGTCATTGACGTCGCGTGTCTCAATGTAATTATTGGAATGTAAACTACAATGGTTTCCAATGGTTTACTATAGGGCTTTTCAGTAAATACACCAAGAATGTAAATATTGACGTTTAAGTGTATGGGTGCGTCTCCATTTATTCCTGCCATTTTGACAAGGGAAACAACTTTTGTGTCTTCTCTTTCAAAATGGGTTCTGCTCTTGAAAGAAAGAATTTATTCCTATCCTATTGGAGCAAATTCTTTTGTTAAAGAAGGACAATGAAAATGGCAGACATGCTTACCCCTTAAATGTACCCATTAAGATAGAAACATATGCTGGCTGCTGATTTGCTTTCGATACTCTATGCAGATGAGTACCCACTACCAAAGGGTTGGAAGGCTTCGCGCCAGAGGTGGACAAGAAATGGATCTCCAAAGCTCTATGCAGGTACAATCCAAATGGTATCCTTGAGGTCTAGCCTACACAGTTTGGTACCATCCTCGACAGCATCATCTGATCCCATCACAGCTGCCGACTGTCGACCGATAATTTGCGCATTCCCTCTTTGTTTGGATGCCAAAGAAGTTGTGACATGTTCAACTCTGTTTCATACAACCTGACTTCAAGAAACACGCCCTTGTGCGAGCTATCCAGTGGTGCGGCAGGTCCTGAACATCACAGACTTCTACCTTATGGTTACAGAGAAACTTCAGTGTGGGAAATGTAAGACAAAATATGTTGGTTGGAAAGGGGCGATAATAAGTCAGCCAGACATTTCACACAGAGGCCAGTTTCCAGTGATTTTAACTTATCGGTTAGTATATTTCATGATTACAGTACTTAACACTTCCTCAGTCATTATGGGAAGCATCAGGAACGTTCAATTTTAAAACAATTAATTGATCATAACAATCCATCAGTAAAATTTACAGTACTTAACACTTCCTCAGTCATTATGGGAAGCATCAGGAACGTTCAATTTTAAAACAATTAATTGATCATAACAATCCATCAGTAAAATATTAGTGAAGATACCCAGGAAAAGCCATTATCACAGTGCAGTCTGTCAAAGACAATGAGATACCAATGACAAAATGGAGCATTACATTTTCAATAACAGAAACGCTCGACAACAGAAGTTTAACCTAAGAACGGACAAGAGTAAAACTGTTGATCACTAACTTAAAAGCATAATTATTACCTACATCTTTTGTAGCCCTTATGTAAGCTTAAGGGCAAATAAACTTTGCTCTTTTTCTTTTTGAAATATTTTCAAATATGCTAATGATGAAAGTGTTATGACGCTGTTACCAACCCAGGGGCTAGGAAACAGAGCATACCAGCTGCAACGTAAGCTAGAGGAACAGCACCATAAGAGGTGGTTGACACAGGCATCCCTCTACTTGGCTGACTGCAAGGCGTTTAGCAATGCAGATATGGTCAGTTTACAGCTTGTAGCAATGCCACCCGCTTTCCTACCAGTGCCTAAGTACAAGTGGATTCAAATGGTTTATTGCCTTGAACAGGCTAGATGAAATTAAGGCTGCCATTACCTCCACCTTTGGACGAATCCTTAAGATAGATTCAACAAATCAAGTAAGTTATAATGTGAAACCAGCCCCTATCTTTACAAAAAAAAACAACTTATGTGACTTCCTGTTTGTTTCCAAGGATGCCAGAGGGTCACTCCTAAAACAAGGTCTACTCTTAAAGGAAAGAATTTGTTCCTCATTAAGAAGGGGGACAAAAATGATCATGGCAGTTGTTTTCTTCAACTAGAAGGTGGTCCAGGGACAACAGGTCGAGCCCGCTGGTTGCTATAGTGACCTTTATGTATGTCAAGACTAAGTAACTGCTTCAGTCTGGAAAGAAGCTAAACAACATCATGCCAGCATATTTCTTCTTTTTTTCAAATTTTCACAAAGGAAAATAAGTAGAAGTGATGACCCAGACAAGCTCAGTTTATGACAATTACAATATCTGACGTTCAATTGTGACCTTGACCTTGGACCTGACCAAACATATATGTCACTCGACACTACCACTCGTCAAGAAGAATAATTGTGCCAAATTATTTTGAAATCCATGAATAAATGTGTAAGTAATGTCTCGGACAATTTATGACCTGGGACCTACTTGAACAAATGTTCTAAATGGCACTACTACTCATCAAGGAAAACAATTGTGCCAAATTATTTTGAAATCCGTTCGTACATGTTGAAGTTATGGCTCGGACAAGCCCAAATTATGGCCATTTTATCATTTGACGATCCAGTGTAACCTTGACCCTGTTCCTACCTGAACAAATGTTCCAAATGGCACTTCTACTCATCAAGGAGAACAATTCGTGGGTTGAACGCAACACTGTCGTAACTTCATATTTTTCTGAAATAGACTTTTCTGCAGTTTTGACAACCCAAAACAGATCTACATAATCAGTAAAAATATCCCACATGAGTTGTAAATATTTGTCTAGCAAAAGGAAATATGGCATTTTGCAGTATCTCACACAGGCTAGTTCTGTCAACGCAACACTGTCGTAACTTAAGTAACGACACTGTTGCGTTAAAGATAATGATAAAGTATGATGACTTCTCTCAGTGCAACACTGACGTAACTGCAATAATGTCAGTTACAACAGTGTTGCATGGAAAATCAATACCTGATCTTATTAATTCATCAATGCAAAACTGTCTTTATACAGCAATTTGTTTGTTTGTATGACATCATAAATATTAAAAGGATATCTTTAAGGTATGCCTGAATTGGGGCAGCCAACTTAGCAACCTCATCGCAGATGGGCAGTATTTTTTTTGCGAAAACTGAGCTGCATGGGCTTCAGGACATGGACAGTAAGGAGTATAAACTAAGTATAACTCAGGGTGGCAAAGGCACATCAAGATCAAATGATTATTGCATATTCTAGAAAGAAAAAAACATCCCGAACAAAGCAAGAAACTTGCTAAATCTCAGAAAAGCAAGTATCGAGTTGTGTCTTAAAGTGTTGATACCTAACATGATACTCACTTTTTTCAGCTCGGTACTCGCTTTTGTTAACGCGATACTGGCTTTTGTTAACTGGATACTCGCCTTTTCTAACCAGATACTCGCCTTTTCTAACTCGATACTCGTGTTTTCTTACCTCATACTTGCCTTACCAAAAGCAAAACGCTTCCCACACTCTGACCGGGAGACACCACAGAAAAGCATGTACATGTATGTCAAATCAATGGGACGAAACATTTAACGGGATGGCCACTGGTCAGGGCAAAGACAATTTTTCAAGTTCAGGGAATTATGAAAGTTGGTCAGGAAAATTTGAATAACAGAAAGTTAGGAAATTCCATAATTTTAGTCCAAAAGTATTTGAAAAGTTCTTTATTTGCAACAACCTTTTTGTGATAAAATGCTGATTATTTTCTAACTTGGGGTTACCATTCTGAACAAAGATGATGTCTTTTTGCTCATAAATCTGTCTTACAGGGCCCAACTCAGTTTTCCAATGTCCAACAGTTTTCTGTTTGAGTATTGGACATAAGAAAATGTCAATTAACTTTTTCTGATCTTCTTGTGTCCATCATATATATAATGACATGGCAAAATAACATATTTCATCTTACATGCATAACCTGTGCTGTACATTTCTCAACAAATATTTCAGATGCAGAACACATAATCCTGCCATCAAAGCTCAGTTCTACAAATCAAAAAAGTTTCAAGACTCTTGTTTTACTTTATTTAGTGATAGAGACACTTTAATGTGACTCTAAAGCATGAGACTTGACATACATAAATGCATATTAGGTTCATCTGTGGTTAGCTACCATCTGAAAGTATCTTAACATGTACTAGCCAGCCAAAACATGTTTCCTCCAGTGGATCCTAACATTTTTTTTCCTCTCTCTCTCTCTCTCTCTCTCTCTCCACCTCCCAAGGGGGAGATGGCTCAACATGACTGCAGTATTGCTGACTTGGCACTCAAGTCTAGAGAGAATCAACCTACCAATCAACTCTACCCACATTAAATTCAGTACAGTATCTCAGAGAGGTGTCGTGGTCGAAGGGTTAGACTAACTAGGTTATGGTGCAGAGGGTCTCAAGTATATCCAGGTTGGGCCATCCGGCCACTGAAGAACTCTCTCTGTCAGCCCAGCAGTAAATCGGTATCTCTGTTTCGAATCAAGAAAGAATAAGAGTCAACCCAGCAGTAAATGGGTATCTCTGTTTCGAATCAGGGAAAAGATGGGGATGGGCTCCACTTTTAATATGATGTGCCCAAAATACAGTGGGCCTCTCACTACCACTGCCCCTAGGATATGGCACCTTTACCTTTTATCTCAACTTGCTCCTGCTAAATCATTTTCAAAGAAGACAAGGGACTTCCTGATAATTTTTAGCCAGCTTTCCCATTAAGTTCTTATGTCACGTTGATTTAGTTGCTTATAGGGATCATACACATAGTTTCATGCATTAACATTTGCCAGGTCCTGGAAAAGTTGTTTGAGCATGACTCTTAGTCTAGTGTTCAAACTTCTTCAGAGGAACCTGGCAAATGTTAATGCAATGAGAGAAACATGTACGATCCCTATTCTTGCATTTTAGAGTAGGATTCAGTTGCAAATCTTGGTGAAAAAAGTCTGGAAAATCAAAAACACTGTCATTTGTAGTGCCATGTATATCGTAACTTCATTCTGCAAATAATGGAATGGCTTTGGCACTAACAAAAATAGAAAACAAAAATGCTTATCCCAGGGAGGGTATATTATACCAGGTAATATAATGTAAATAAATTACCGCCCGCACTGTGATTATATTAGGCATGCCTAAAATGTTTGAACTGCACGTGAATGCCAATGTTAATGCATGGTTTGAGCTTTGTTAATGCATGGCATTCAATAGCCATTTGCAAGAGGTTGTATGCTAGAATATACTGTTAGTATAAAAAGTTTCTAAAATCATATACTACTCAAAATGTGTTATGCATCAGGCATTCATTGTCACATAAATATTCCTTTCATAGCAGCACAAATTGACTAAGCTCTCAAAATATTTGGTAGCAGTTATGTACCGTATACCACTGGGTCGCTGCCCTATGAACGGGTGGCAATTCTTTTGCGTATACCCAAGGTGCGAGCAAGTTTTTCAGGATAAAATTCTTATTTTTGTGAAAGTGTCCAAACAGACTGACTTTTTATCCCCCGACCGAAAGGTTCGGGGGATATAGCGATGAGCCTGGCGTCCGTCCGTCCGTCCGTAAACACTTTCTTGTCCGCTCTATATCTTGAATACCTTTTGGAATATTTTCATGATACTTCACAGTTATGTAGAACAGGTCATGACGATGTGTCGCGTACAAGAATGGTAACTCTTGCTATTGTACTTTTTGAATTATCTCCCCTTTGGTGATTTTTTGGCAGATTCGTGTCCGCTCTGTAACTTGAATACCCTTTGGAATATTTTCATGATACTTCACAGAAATGTAGAACAGGTCATGACGATGTGTCGCGAACAAGAATGACAACTCTTGCTTTCTTACTTTTTGAGTTATTTCCCCTTGATAGTTTTAGGTGTGATTTTTTTGGCAGATTCGTGTCCGCTCTATAACTAGAATACCCTTTGGAATATTCTCATGATACTTCACAGATATGTAGAACAGGTCATGACGGTGTGTCGCGAAAAAGAATGACAACTCTTGCTTTCTTACTTTTTGAGTTATTTCCCCTTGATCATTTTAGGTATGATTTCGTGTCCGCTGTATAACTTGAATACCTTTTGGAATATTTTCATGATACTTCACAGATATGTAGAGCTGGTCATGACGATATGTCGCGAACAAGAATGACAACTCCTGCTTTCTTACTTTTTGAGTTATTTCCCCTTGATGGTTTTAGGTCTGATTTCGTGTCCGCTCTATAACTTGAATACCTTTTGGAATATTTTCAGATATGTAGAACAGGTCATGATGATGTGTCGCGAATAAGAATGACAACTCTTGCTTTCTTACTTTTGGAGTTATTTCCCTTTGATGATTTTAGGTGTCCGCTCCATAGCTTGAATACCTTTTGAAATATTTTCATGATACTTCACAGATATGCAGAACAGGTCATGACAATTTGTCTCATACATGAATGATAACTCTTGCTTTTAGACTCAGTGAATTATTTCCCTTTGGTAGTTTGAGCTGCTGTTTGAGTCTCTGCTCCATAACTGTATAACCCTGGCCAGCTCCAGAATTTGAATAACCGTGTACCTTTTAGAATTTTAGAATATTGATGATCATGCTGTGATATCTTATCAGTGTTCCTAACTCTCTCTTACCCCTCCACATTCCTGTGACCCCCCCCCCCCCCCCAAATTTTTTTTTTCCAGATTTGGATTCTTTGTCCAAATTCACTTACTAGAGAGCTCAAAATTAGATTTGTAGGGCTTGTACTTTAGAAGTTATTCACACATTTTGAAAGTTGAATGTATCGTATGCTATACATTTGTGTATATGGTGGCTGTTGGAGATATAACCTCTTTTTAGCAGTCAAGCATACTGTTTTAGTCTGAGTGTTAGGTAATCATGCATCTGTTAACAGTTAATGTCAATCAGAAGCATAAAAGAATGACAATATATTACTAATATGTGTTTTGAAGTGCACCCGTTTTACCAAGGCCCATGGGGGTCTTCGGTCGGGGGATTTGCCATCTCCTCTGATGGCTATTTTTAACTTGCATCATGGAAAAGCAAAAGAAACATTATTTCATCTCATGTTCATTAAATCAGTCTTGTTTGGTTCGTTGGTTGATTTGATGTTTAACGTCCACGGTAAACAACTAAGGTCATGTCGGGACGGTCAGTTAACCTAACCACACTATTCCTGGGCAGGCTTAGACCTCCTAAGCGGTTAACCAGTACTAAGTGAACATACTTTCGCCAGTAACTGACAACTGCCCTTCTTGAATCAGCGGAAGGAGAAACGAAAGTATGTGGCCAGACCGGGATTCGAACCCAGGACCTCTGACTTACGAGTCAGGTGCCCTACCGATGGCGCTACCCGGCCCGGTTTAGTCTTGTTTGGGATTGTTGAAACAACTTTAATAGTCTTGTTTGGGATTGTTGAAACAACTTTAATAAAACAAGACCTGTCAGCGAGACAGGATAGCTTGCCTGACAGCGCCTTGCCCATCACCTAAAAAACTTTAACGTAAAACTTTAACATTTTGCTAACGCCGGCGACGCCAGGGGTAGTGCAATAGCTCTTCCTTTTCATTCGTACAGGCGAGCTTATTATGCTTTGAAAATTTATCTGACAAATTTATTGTTAGTCATTATTAAAATATGGATTTCCTTCTGGCCGACTATGTGACAGCATCACTAACATGATCAAAAACCTGTGGGAGCTAGCAGCAATTGCCCATTTACAACGTGCCCCTAATACAGCCAGCTCAGATCTCCCCTACCCACTCTGTTGACAACTACCACAGCACAGACTGGTCACATGTAGTTTACCCTGCTTACACAGTAGATTTAGAGCTGTATGTAAAAAGAAGGCTTTTGGTGTTAAAAATTTATGTTTTCAATTTCAAGACAGAGTTAAAATATAAATAAAATGCACTTGCTTTATTGTTAATTTTTTACTTATTTATTATTTTTTTTTAAAGGTGGAATTGTTGTAAATTTAGAATAAAAATGGGGAAGTTCCCTTTGAAAAAAAAATATTGCAAAAATTATAGTATATCATATTCGTCCTTTTTAGTGAACTGTTTACTTAACTTTTTTATAAATTTCCGCAAATACTTGTAGAAACTCTTCATCCTGATAAGCCCATTATCCAAAGGATTTATATACGGAAGGATCAAAACAATATTTAATGGCTGAAGCATCAAAGGAAAGATACTTAAAGTCATAGAAACATCGAAAAGCTTAACTGACATCTGAAAGTTTTTAGTATTTCAGCTCTTTTAAACAAGTAAAGGGTCAGAACAGTAAAAAATTGTGTGATTACCATCATATGCCTCAGAAGTTCCCACAATCATGATAATGTGGGCTTGTTAGATTATGTGCAATAATTAGGTCAAATACCATAGACTATTACGTCTTTAATAATCAAATATTTTTCCTTAGGTTTCACAAATATTTTGGGGGGCTGATAGATCAAATTATGTGTCTACATCATAATGAATATAGTAATATAATTTTTGTCTGCCTTTGAAATATTAAAGGCGAAGGCCAGAATTTTTGGCTTCTCAAAGCACCCCCTCCAATATATTATCACAAAAATTACTGTTCCTCTTTGAGAGGTTTAGAGTTACCCAAATCATAAGTCCAAACTTGTAAATCATATAAACCTCATATAAACATTGACGATTGTGAAATAATTTAGATACACAGACATGGTACCCAATTTTGGGAGGTGTGATCAGATGCTTGTGAGTAGTAAGCATCACCTGCCTTTTATAATATACCCGCCATATCTACACGCTGGTCTGATTTGACACAGGCAACGTAGACAAGTACAGGAAACTTGCCTTTTCTTTTAATCAGTTTGACTTTGTTTCAGCTGTATGGTCTCACGGACATTCCGATCCCGGATTCTTGCAATTGGAATCAAAGTTTTACCGATTTCATATGCATATTCAAAAAAAGGCTTAAAAACTATTTTTGGGCTACAACAACCATGCCAATGAATTAGAGAAAAACATTTTTTTTGCACAAAACTGATCTGACAAAGAGGTCTAACAAACAGCCGGGTCTGTTAGAAAAATAGTTTGAAACTAAATTAAGAAGTAGGCGAAACAATTCAAGTTTTATAGTCAGAAATGTTAGTTGGCATGAACGTTGCTTTCATTGCCTGTGTTGACTGCCAGACCAGTGTGATCTATGTTTCTGTGGAAAAAAGTCAGTGAAAATGAAAGACCAGTATTTGAAAGCCTTACTATGCTTCGGCTGAGGCCATCAAATCAGAAATAAGGAATGGGTAAGTTTAGAAACGGCCACATTGTAGGGAATAATGAGGTCATGGTTACTCCCATGATACCTGTGTTGACACAAGCTTGGCTCTGTGATAACCCTGTGACAACAATATACTGGGTAGCAGCCTCCCTCTATCAACAAAGTCTTGATATTTGAAAACAGGCTCTAGCATAGCGCATAGCGGACTAGCTGAGAGACCTAAGCTCCATATGCAGGTGATGAAGGAATGTTGCCACTCAAAAATGGAAAGTGAACTATGGGAAAATTGAAGTCATCAATCCCTCTTGTCATAAAGCCTAGTAACAAGCTTTCCATCGTCTATATAGTCCAGCTGTGTTTCAGAGTACAATTATCTTATTTCCTCCTTTTCACAAAGTACCAGAAGGGGCAAGAGCAATACGGTAATTCTTGAGAAGGGGGTTGGGGTGGGGAGGACAGCCAGGGGTTTAGAAACACTAAAGTTATCCATTGGATACAATTGAACAAGATGATCAAAATTTAGCTTTTGTATGTTAATTTACAGAAAAAAATTGACGGTAATCAAATTTTTCTCCACATACAATATGCAAAAGTAAATGGCACATATTTAAGATTTACAGTATTCTTTATCCTGCATACTGACGAAATAAAGTTTAATATGTTATTTTGTCTCAACATCTTGCATATAAGTCTTATTGTAAACAATATTTATTCAAAATACTGAACAAATACAAACAATACAATTTCACAAGAATATAACTCAATACAGTAGCTTGAAAGGGATTCAGATGAAAGTCTTACGACTTGTATGATCTGTATCCCACAATTACTGTATATTTACATATAACAAATGATTTGAAGCACATATGTACTCATAACTGCCGATTGATATTTCAGCATAATAGGCTAAACAAATTTAGGAAAATTGAAAAACGTATACCGAATGAAAACATTTTCAAACAGTCATACTAGTAAGTTTACATCATATTCTCAACATATTCTCAATAAAATGTCAAATTAATGTTTCAGATCTCTTGAAGCTCCATGGGGAATGGAAAATGAATTACAATCGTATATTCTACTTTGTCTGTGAAGATGATAAAATACGTAGTCGCCAAGAAAGTGTCTTATAAGTCTTATTAGGTCCAAAATAGTATAAAAGGTGGTACATGTTTTATGACATTTCTTGAACATCCCTGAGTTTAAGTATGGTATTTCTTCAAATAAATAGCCTTGCAATTTGCAAGTCCTATAAAGGGCATTCTCAAGACAAAATCTAGGCAATAAATAGCAAATATGGGTAATTTAAAGCCCATCGTGGTGGAACTGGGCCATTTTTAATAAAGACAAGAGGCCCAAATGGGCCTGATATCGCTCACCTGGCTATTGTGCAACGGAACCATTCTGATACAAAATTGGTCCAATTCCACTGAGAATTTCTCATTTTCACATTTTGCTACTTTTAGTAACAGAGGCCAACTTGCCTGGTCTTTATATATTTACTTTTGAAACACCTCAATGCAAGAATCATTTTGCCACAAATTTCATCTAAATCCATTCAGGGGTTACTGAGATATTGCCAGTTTCATGTTTTGTGCTATTTTTAGTAACGGCAGATGGCGGACATCTTGGATTGCTAAAATGCAAAAAATCAAAAAGCCTTCATGCAAGGACCATTTTGACACAAATTTGGTCCAATTCCATTGAGATTTTCTGATTTTCACATTTTTCTATTTTTAGTAACAGAGGCCAATATGACTGGTCTTACAATTAGATATTTTTGAAACATCTCAATGCAAGAATCATTTTGACACAATTTTCGTCAAAATCCATTCAGCGGTTACTGAGATATTGTCATTTTCATGTTTTGTGCTATTTTAGTAACGGCAAATGGCGGCCATCTTGGAATGCCAAAATGCAAAAAATCGAAAAAGCTTAATGAAAGGACCATTCTGACACAAAATTAATCCAACTCCATTGAGATTTTCTAATTTTCACATTTTTCTATTTTTAGTAACAGAGGCCAATATGAATGGTCTACAGTTAGATATTTTTGAAACATCTCAATGCAAGAATCATTTTGACACAAATTTCGTCAAAATCCATTCAGCGGTTACTGAGATATTGTCATTTTCATGTCTTGTGCTATTTTTAGTAACGGCAGATGGCGGCCATCTTGGAATGCCAAATTGCAATTAATCAAAACGACTTCATGCAAGGAACATTCTGACACAAAATTGGTCCAATTCCATTCAAGGGTTCTTGAGTAATTGTCATTTTTGTGTTTGTACTATTTTTAGTAACACCAGATGGCGGCCATCTTGGAATGCCAAATTGCAATTTATTGAAACGGCTTCATGCAAGGAACATTCTGCCACAAAATTGGTTGAATTCCATTCAAGGGTTCTTGAGTAATTGTCATTTTTATGTTTGTGCTATTTTTAGTAACGGCCCCCGTGGTGGCCATCTTGGATAGTCAACTGGCACAAAATTGAAATAATTCCATTCAAGAACCAATTCTGACCAAATCTGGTCAGAATTGGTTGCATTTTCTTTAGATGTTGACATTTGAGCAAAATCGGCCTTGTAAACGCTAAGTAGGTCACTGTGACCTAATTCCGCTATAGATTTTTTTTATTTTTACAATTTTTAATACCAAGGTCCAACTTATGTTCCATGCAAACTTTCAACCAAATATACCCAGTGGTTCTGGAGAAGAAGTTTATTTTGTTGTTTTTGCTATTTTTAGTAACAGCAGCCATCTTGGATTCTTGACCTGACCCAATTTTATAATTTTGAAACCCTGCAGTCTGGTCATGCTCCATGTGAAATTTGAGATCCATGGGCTCAGTGGTTTTAGAGAAGAAGTTGTTTGAATTTGCTTAAATAGGTCATCTTTTGACATTGGCATTAGAGCAAAATTACACACGTAAACAGAAAGTAGGTCACTGTGACAAAACTCCGCTACAGATTTTTTTCATTTTTACAATTTTGAATACCAAGGTTTCACTGATATTCCATGCCAAAATTCAGACAAATATACCCAGTGGTTCTGGAAGAGAAGTTTATTTTGTTGTTTTTGCTATTTTTAGTAACAGCAGCCATCTTGGATTCTTGACCTGACCCAATTTTATAATTTTGAAACCCTGCAGTCTGGTCATGCTCCATGTGAAATTTGAGATCCATGGGCTCAGTGGTTTTAGAGAAGAAGTTGTTTGAATTTGTTTAAATAGGTCATCTTTTGACATTGGCATTTGAGCAAAATTACACACGTAAACAGAAAGTAGGTCACTGTGACAAAACTACGCTACAGATTTTTTTCATTTTTACAATTTTGAATACCAAGGTTTCACTGATATTCCATGCCAAAATTCAGACAAATATACCCAGTGGTTCTGGAGAAGAAGTTTATTTTGTTGTTTTTGCTATTTTTAGTAACAGCGGCCATCTTGGATTTTCAACCTGACCCAATTTTACAATTCTAAGACCCTGGAGTCAGGTCAAGATCCATGTGAAATTTGAGAACCATGGGACCAGTAGTTTTACAGAAGAAGATGTTTGAATATTTGTTTTTTGGCATTTGAGCAAAATTACACACGTAAACAGAAAGTAGGTCACTGTGACAAAACTCCGCTACAGATTTTTTTCATTTTTACAATTTTGAATACCAAGGTTTCATTGATGTTCTATGCCAAAATTCAGACAAATATACCCAGTTGTTCTGGAGAAGAAGTTTATTTTGTTGTTTTTGCTATTTTTAGTAACGGCGGCCATCTTGGATTTTCAACCTGACCCAATTTTACAATTCTAAGACCCTGGAGTCAGGTCATGCTCCATGTGAAATTTGAGAACCATGGGACCAGTAGTTTTACAGAAGAAGATGTTTGAATATTTGTTTTTAGGTGTTGACGGACAAATTCCGTGACGACGCACGACGCACGCCGGACGCATTGGTATGACAATAGCTCACTATGGCCCTTCGGGCCAGGTGAGCTAAAGCAAGGGCTGTTTTAAAATTGGAGAGGGGCATCTATTACAAGAAATATGGAATGTAAAGCATAACAGTTATATAAGTTTGGTATGAATCTACACATTTCTGATGATAAAAACTCAATCGGTTGTCATTATTGATATGAACTGACATAGTATTTGAGTATTTAGTGTAAGATACGACACTTTTGCACTTTCTGTCATGGAAAATATTTTCCTTGAATTTAAAGCAACACTGCAGTTACTCAGATCAAGTGAGTTATAACAGTATTGCACTGAATCTAAAGGGCTGAACTAAATCTGCAGGCCAGCACTAAAGCCACTGAGCTACTTCTTGTTTCAGACAATTAAGTCACAATGTATGAGCTAGTCAGTTATACTTGCACCTCATTTTCAGATATGCAATAGACATTCGAGTCGTTAGGCTCCTTTGCCAGAGGGGTCTGGGAAAAAGTGCCACCCAACTTCAAAAGAAACTTTGTGAACAACATGGAAATGCTTGCTTAAACAAGACGGTCCACTACCTCACTGGATGTTATGAAATCTGGGTTGGTGTCTTAGCCAACCACCGCCAGCCACTCCAGTTCCAAAGTACAAATAATGACGTTATGCACAGGATTGATGAAGTCAAGGCAGTTATAACATCTGCGTTTGGCCAAGTTCTCAAGATTGATTCAACCAAAAAGATTGGAAAGAAACTTGCGGGTCTTGAAGGAGGTGAAGTGCCGATTAGTGTTTTGAATTCCGAGGAAGGTTTTGGACTGAAAGAAATGCCGAAGGGACTTGTCAGTAGGTATGATGCGGCAAATCAAGGACTGGCAAGATATTGTTATTCGCCTTCATATTTGGCATTTTATGAGAAGATTTTCTGCCGGCTATACAACCAACGCTCAGAAGTCTACAGCATTTTCATGGCTCGCCTTTCAAGTGGTCAGGTGGAGACCTTAAAGCATTAAAGAACGTTCAGACGACCGAGATGATGCTTGAACTGATCCCAGATCCTCCAGAAGAGGACGTTTTAAGGGACTGACAAAGAAAGAATTATCTCTGCACTGCCGACGAACAACAAGAAGTCCAAATATATCCAGGAACTGTTGGAGGCTTACACAGTTGACCAATGTCTGGATACACAGGCGCCATGTAAGCTGCATACAAGATCCAGCATGCTTCCAATTGTGCATTCAGACTAGCACCTTACTTAAAGGGACGGCGCGACTGCCCAAAGTTATTGTCAACTCTTCACCTAGAGACATTTTATAAAACACACTTCCATTTAATCTGCGCCGATTATCCTTCTTTTAAATATTTTTCTTGTGTCCTATATCTACGTATTTTGGTTTCCATGGCAACAAATAAAATCATGTGGCAGAAAGAACACTACTCAAGGAAAATGTCTTTATCAGTTTTGTCATTTGTCAATATATTTGCAATGGCTTGGCTGTAGATGCCATTTTTCAATTTCGACCATTATATGTGTATGAAAACACTAAGCTGCCATAGCAACCTAACTTAAGAGCTGATCTTCATAAAGAACTGTAATGTTGAATATTTCTATAACGTCTCAGCGTCATAGAGCTAATGGTTTCTGTAAAAAATTTAAAGAACAATCAATCAATGCATTTTGGTTTCCATGGCAACCAATACAGCCGTGGGCGAAAAACATATGACTAATAGAAGCCCGGCCCCAGTGGCTTCCAAGAGGATATATATATTTTTTTTTGCGTTTTTTTGCCTTTTGGTTTCCATAGCAACTACTAAGAAGATCTGTAGGTAAAAACCAAAGACCTATAGCTAGAAGACTTTTGAAGATTTGCTTGTTTTTTGTTTTTGGTTTATTGATTGATTGATTGATTGTTTTGGGTTTAACGGCCGTTTGAGAAGTATTTCAGTCTATATCAGGCCGTCTCCCAGAGAGGGAGAAAGAGAAGAAATGATAGACGACAGAAAAATGTCCAAACAACCCCCACCCGCACCTACTGCAAGCACAGTAGGCCCTTGCCCTACAAGGTTCCAAATCAGTAGGACGCCCCGGCACTGGAAGTTACACACAGCACCATCGCACCACCCGATAACGCCAGCTTTTGGTTTAAAGTGGTGATTTGTGGTGTATACAAAAATCTAAATAAAACAAGAGGCCCACGGGCCACAAAGCTCACTAGATCTCTAGCTCAAAATTGCTATCAAAATTACTGTCACATTTGTACAGGCTAACTACAAAGTCTCAGTCTGACAGTCTGTTGAGTTGATAACAAAATATATAACTACTTTCCATATTTTGATTGCAGTAAATGCCATTTTTCAATTTTCCCCATTATAAGTCAATGCAACTCTAAGTTGCCATAGCAACCGAACAAAAGAGCCGATTTTCATCAAAAACACAAACTTTCAACCCCCAGCCTAAGGATACTAAAGATGAAATCTGGGCCTTATTGGCCCAGTGGCTTCTGAGGAGATAATTTTGTACGTATTTTTTTTTCCATTATTTTTGCATTTTGGTTTCCATGACAACCAGTAAAAGGAGCAGTGGGTCCAAAAACAATAAAGCTAATAGAAGACTTCTTAAGGAACATTTCTATAAAAGTTTTGTCAACATATCTGCAATGGCTAGGCAGTAAATGCCATTGTTCAATTTTCCCCATTATATGTCTGTGGGAACTCTAAGTTGCCATAGCAACCAAACTAAAGGGCAGATTTTCATAAAAAAAACACAAACTTTCAATCCCTCAGCCTAAGGATACTACAGATGAAATCTGGGCCTTATTGGCCCATTGGTTACAGAGGAGATAATTTTTAAGTATTTTTTTCCATTTTTTTCATTTTGGTTTCCATGGCAACCAATTAAAGGGGCACTGGGCCAAAAAACATACAGTTCATAGAAAACTTCTTAAGGAACATTTCTATAAAAGTTTTGTCAACATATCTGCAATGACCTGGCAGAAAATGTCATTTTTCAATTTTCCCCATTATAAGTCTATGGGAACTCTAAGTTGCCATAGCAACCAAACTGAAGGGCATAAAAAACACAAACTTTCAATCCCCCAGCCCAAGGATGCTACAGATGAAATTTGGGCCCAATCGGCCTAGTTGCTTCAGAGGAGATGTTGTTTAAAAGTGTTGACGGACGACGACATACGACGACGGACGACGACGACGACGACGGACACTGCCTATCCTATAAGCTCCCCCGGAGCCTTCGGCTCTGGTGAGCTAAAAAACTTATCTCCCTGAAAGTTAGTGTGGTGTATACAAAAATCTAAATAATAAAAAAAATTATCTCCCTGAAAGTTAGCAGACTTCTTCTTTTTGTTGTTCTGTACAGTTTAAAATACAAAACAGAGGGACATGCTGTTTAAAAAGTGTTTTATATGGAAAAATAAAAGGGAAATTTTCTGCGCAGAAATCTGAAAAATAAAATTTTGTTGATGAAAACATACTTAGCTCTGAAGATTCTTTAATACATTACAAAGAGCGTCCTAGCAATTATTTGTTCCAACTCTTTCTCAAATTGTAAGGTAGACCAGATAAAAACAGTAGCTTTTTCTCAAATGTCTGACAATACATATAGTGCATGTATACTGGTTGCATTCATTAAATACAGGTAGGGAAGATAAATATAACATTACAATGACGAAGACAGGTGTTATTGAAATTATTCTACCTTGAAAATAGACATTACTGTGTATTTTAGACAAAAATTTAGACATAGGCTCATCTTTTTTTTATCTGCACAGCCTGATAATGTGCAAAAAAAGGAAAAAAATATTTGCTAAGACTCTCTTCATAATGCATTACTTTATGTTCAGACCTAATTTTTAATAACGATGGTCATTTTTTTTAGAATTTTGCGCACAAAATTACCCTCTGACCTTTCCTTTTATCAACCCTTTTTAACATGAGCAAGTCCTGCATTTTGGGATTCTGAATTGTGAGAAACAACATAAAGAAGACACCTGCTAAGTTTTGGGAAGATCTGTTTATTTCCAGCATTTTATGCAAATTTTTGTCTTTGTTCCAAATCAGTCAAAATCACCACGTTTACCACCCTTTGAGACAGTATTTCAGTCTATATCAGACTTCCACAGAGAGGGAGAAAGATGAGAATTGACAGACGAGAGAAAACTGTCAAAACAAGTCACAAACGCACCTATTGCAAGCACAGTAGGTCCTTGTCCGACACTGTTCCTTGGTTGGTTGGTTGTTTTGGGTTTAACGGCCCTTTGAGACAGTATTTCAGTCTATACAGTGCCGTCTTCACAGGGAACGGAGAAAGAAGAGGGAAAGGATAGACGAGAGAAAAAATCCAAACGACCCCCACCCGCACCTACTGCAAGCACAGTAGGTCCTTGCCCTTCTATTTTCCAAATGAGTAGGACGCCCTGGCACTGGAAGTTAAAACCTGCACCATCGCACCACCCAACCACCCCATACACTGTTCCAAATCAGTGGTTGGTTACACTGTTCCAAATCAGAAGGACGTTCCGGCGCTGGAAGTTATATACAGCATCATCGCATCACCCGACCAACCCTCAAATTCTCAAGAAACATTGCAATAAATGTTTTGACAAATATCTGCAATGGCTTTGCAGTTGTTGCCATTTTTCAATTTTCCACATTTTAAGTCTATGGAACTCCAAGTTATAGAAACCAAACTATAGAGTTGATTTTTCTTAACAACAACAACAACAACAAAAAAAAAAACAAGAGGGCCATGGTGGCCCTGAATCGCTCACCTGAGCATAAATCAGTTCACAGGCTCTGGTGAAGATTTATAAGTTTTTACCATACTAACATTTGACCTAGTTTTTGAACCAACATGACCCAGTTTCAAACTTGGCCTGGATATTGTAAGAATAAACATTCTGACACAGTTTCATTGAGATTGGATCAAAACTGTGCCCTCTGGAGCGTATACAAGGTCATTCTTATATTTGACCTAGTGACCAAGTTTTTGACCCGACACGACCCAGTTTCAAACTTTACCTAGATTTTATTAAGATAAACATTCTGACAGAGTTTCATGAAGATTGGATCAAAACTGTGCCCTCTAGGGTGTACACAAAGTTTTTCTAAGATTTGACCTTGAGCCGACGTGACTCAGTTTCATAGGGGGCTTAGATATATGGACAATAAACATTTTGACATAGTTTCATGAAGATTGGATCAAAACTATGCCTTCTAGTGCTTACACAACGTTTTTCTAAGATTTGACCTAAAGACCTAGTTTTTTACCCGACATGACCTACTTTCAAACTTGGTCGAGAGTTTATGAAGATAAACATTCTGACATAGTTTCATAAAGATTAGATCAAAACTGAGTCCTCTAGAGCGTACACAAGGTTTTTCTATGATTTGACCTATTGACCTAGTTTTTGACCCGACGTGACCCAGTTTCAAACTTGTCCTACATATTATGAGGATAAACATTCTGACAAAGTTTATGAACTTTGGATCAAAACTGCCTTCTAGAGCGTACACGAGGTTTTTCTAAGATTTGACCTAGTGACCTAGTTTTTGACCCGACATGACCTACTTTCAAACTTGGCCGAAAGCTTATGGAAGTTAACATTCTGACAAAGTTTCATAAAGATTAAATCAAAACTGTGTCCTCTAGAGCGTACACAATGTTTTTCTATGATTTGACCTAGTGACCTAGTTTTTGACCCGACATGACCCAGTTTCAAACTTGTCCTACATATTATGAGGACTAACATTCTGACAAAGTCTCATGAACTTTGGATCAAAACTGTGCCTTCTAGAGCGTACACAAGGTTTTTCTAAGATTTGACCTAGTGACCTAGTTTTTGACCCAACATGACGCAGTTTCGAACTTGGCCTAGAGTTTATGGAACTAAACATTCTGACAATGTTTCATAAAGATTGGATCAAAACTGTGTCCTCTAGAGCATACACAAGGTTTTTTCTATGATTTGACCTAGTGACCTAGTTTTTGACCTGACGAGACCCAGTTTCAAATTTATCCTAGATATTATAAGGATAAACTTTCTGATTAAGTGTCATGAACTTTGGATCAAAACTGTGCCTTCTAGAGCGTACACAATGTTTTTCTAAGATTTGACCTAGTGACCTAGTTTTTGACCCGACATGACCCAGTTTCGAACTTGGCCTAGAGTTTATGAAACTAAACATTCTGACAATGTTTCATAAAGATTGGATCAAAACTGTGTCCTCTAGAGCGTACACAAGGTTTTTCTATGATTTGACCTAGTGACCTAGTTTTAGGCCCGACGTGACCCAGTTTCAAACTTGTCCTAGAGATTATGAGGATAAACATTCTGACAAAGTTTCATGAACTTTGGATGAAAACTGTGCCCTCTAGAGCGTACACAAGGTTTTTCTAAGATTTGACCTAGTGACCTAGTTTTTGACCCGACATGACCCAGTTTCGAACTTGGCCTAGATTTTATAAAGACTAACATTCTGACAAAGTTTCATAAAGATTGGATCGAAACTGTGCCCGCTAGAGTGTACACAAGCAAAAGTTGACGGACGGACGGACGTCCGGACGGACGTACGACGGACATCAGGGTATCCCAAAAGCTCACCCTGAGCAATTGGTGCTCAGGTGAGCTAAAAACTAGAAATTGTGTTTGTGAAACACTATGCCCCCAACCATATGCTTGTTTCTAAAGGTGTCAAACTTTAGAATGTCTAAGTCTGAAAAGGAGTTACCTAATCTTTATTAAAATATTAAACACATAAAGAACTACTGTTTAAAAAAAAACAGCTTCCTAGATCAAGTAATTCAGAAGTTGAAAAATGCCTAATTCAAACAAGGGCCAAAACTCCATAAACATTTACAGAATATGTGTCAGCTAATTTTCCAGTAGGAATCCATTTATGAAATTTCAAAACCCTATGCCTAGTGGTTCTTGAACTCAGTAGCTGCGTAAGTACTGAACATCAGGGGAAGTAACTCGGTAAATAATGAATGCAGAGTTACCTAACTTGTACTCAAGTATTTAACACATCAAGAACTACTACTATACCAAAAATCAGCTTCCTAGCTCAAGCGGTTCAAAAGTTGGAAAAATGCCAAATTCAAACAAGGGCCATAACTCCATCAATATTTTACGGAATTGTCTCAAAAGTTAATCAGGTAATCTACTCCTCATACCCAATCAGTATACCAAATATCAAGGCCATAGCTCAAATACTTTTTGAGATATCTTGCTAACAAGATATTTATCTCATTTTTCTAAAAGGGGCATAACTCCAAAAAGGGGCATAACTGCGAATAGAAAAAAAATATGTATCAGCTGATTTTCCATGAGGAATCCATATATGAAATTTCAAGACCCTAGCTTGCAGGGTTCTAAAGTTACAGCAATCATGAAAAGTGTGACGCACACACACACACACACACGCACGGACGGACAAGCCAAAAGCAATATGCCCCACCAACTTTTTCAAAGTTGGGGGCATAAAAACATTCCGCCCCCAGCCCGAGGATAGTACAGATGAAAATTGGGCCCAATCGGCCTAGTGGCTTCAGAGGAGATAATTATAGGATTTTTTTTTTTTCGTTTTTTTTTTTTTTTCATTTTGGTTTACAATGGCAACTTAAACCAAAAATCAGAAAAGTGGTCCAAAAATATAAGCTGATAATGTCCAAACAACGCCCATCCGCACCTACTGCAAGCACAGTAGGCCCTTGCCGATCAGTAGGACGCCCATGACGTCGCCCCACCCGACAAGCCCTTTCACTAAGACAAACACTAATGCTAAAACAAAACAGAACAAAGCAATCCCGTGTGTCAGAATCATTTAAGCTAAACTACATGAATCAGGGTAACTTAAATGATTAAACGTGCCACATTTTATCGATTTTTTCATATGCAATCCTTTACTGTTAAGGGAAGGGACTAAAAACGGATACAATTCTATAATTTTTAATTTTTATTCTAGCTTAAAAACACAACGCTACAAAAAACACCGATAATAGATGAAAGGTAGCCCTAACACTACTGTATCTTCATACCAGCTGAACACATTTTCATGTTTATGTTATCCAATCATAAGTTGTTTGAGGTCGCGGGTCTTGTTTGCCTTGAATTTGATTTGCCCACGTTCTAATTTTAGAAGAGGTTAGGTTCAAAGGGCACTGTGTATTTTATGGAGTGGAGTTATGGAGTGGAGTGGAGTGAAATTTTGGAGTGGGAATCTTTCGCTCTTTCATCATAAAATGCTGCAGCTAGTACATATTAAGAAAAATCAAACATCTTCAGAGTGATTAATGCAAAGCCCTAGTATCACTATTGTTAATATTGATACCATTCCATGTTTACACTTACATTGTACCATGGCTTTCTGTATTTTTGGTATGAAGTTTAACATTATTAACTTGCACTGTGAGACAACTCTGAGGTAGGCAGAGCTAAACTTTGTATTTGTTTTACATAGAAGTGTGCCTGGATAACTGCGGAGGTCTCAGATATACTGCACGGGCAACTTATAGCAGGATATTGTCAAGCCTGATTTATATTGAGCAGCACCACAATATAAGGATCGTTCTGCATTTGCGAACAAAATACACTCTGGTGACCCTGTGCATCCTCTTTGTCTGGTCAGTGTGTCATATCAACATTATGTATGGAACCTGAGGAATCTGTATTGTGCAAATCATAGACTCTGAATAGACTGCGTCTGACTTCTTTGAAGTTATACATTTAGAATGGTATCACGAATATTTAATATTTAAGATAACCTTAAAGCGAGCGACGGGGCTGGGGCATAGTTTCTTCTCTCTCACAACCCACACCCACCTACCCCCCCCCCCCCCCCCCCACACACACACATACTCTCATCGAGAAGGTTACCCCCTTAATATAAATGACACCATGCTATATGTGGTTGGTATCATGAGAGCCATTTGCCTTTGTCTATTTTAAATTTCAAACAGCTATTATCAGATTGTAAATGAAGAGTGGCATATCTGAGTAATTATATGCACGACAGCTATTTTGTTCTTGGCCTGAAGGTAAAACAATTATAATTTCCTGCACAGCATCAACTGAAACTAACTTAAAATTGTGTCTGCATTTTAGGCTGAATTTGAGTTTGATCAAACTGATTTTATAAGAATGACATAAAGTGCAATCTTAAAGGGCATATTATCTTCTGCTCATTCAGCTGCCAATCTAGCCTATACTGTTTGCCAAACATGTAGGGTTGAGCACTACAAGATAAATTGTCTCTGTATTCTCAGATTATCTTAATCAAATATTAAACTTAGATGTGCACAACAAAATGGGTCTTCAGGCATGTGCCAACTGTTGGAAACCTAGATCCGTATGCTGTTTCTGCAGGTGTTAATTCTTTAAATTATCTTATCAGCCTTGACTGATTTATACTTCAGGATGATGGAAAAGGCAGACAAAATAGGAAGTTTTATCTAAAATTACGGAGTAAGATCTAACCATAAAAACTATGCTTGATGCCATTATTTTAAGAGAAACAATTTTACCAGTCATCTGAGGGCTAAAAATAATGTAATAATGTAAATGTCAATACTGATGACACATGATGCTCTTGGTTGTTGTAGCTAAAATCTGGGCTTCAATATATGCTTTGCCATGCATGGCAAAAGGTCTACCTTCAACGTCACAAAAGAAAATACAGAAAGCCAGGATACAATATGAGTGTAAACATGGACTGGTATCAGTAACAACAACATACTAGGGCTTTGCAGTAATCACTCTAAAGATGTGTGATTTCTTAATATGTACTAGCTGCAGCATTTTTTGATGAAAGAGCAACAATATTTTCCACTCCAAAATTTCACTCCACTCCACTCCAAAACGCCACTCCAAGACTCCACTCCATAAAATACACAGTGCCGGTTGAAAGTCTCCTTGAGAAAGTATTTCAGTCTTTACCAAGCCGTCCTCCAGAGAGAGGGAGAACGAAAAGGAATATGATAGGCGAGAGAAAAATACCAAAAACAACCACCACCCGCACCTACTGCAAGCGCAGTGGGCCCTTGTCCAACTATTATCCAAATCAATCCACTAATTGGGACGATACAAGTCAAATGGATATGTCAAACTATATGTATGTTCTTACAAGTAAAAAATGTTTAACTGCTTCAGTGCCGTAGTATTCTTATCAGACAACGGCTGTTAAGTGGGTCAGCTTGAGCGTTGCAGACGTCTGCTAAAAATAACTGGTATGATGAAATAAATATTGCTACCGTAAGAGTTCTTAAAATTGGGACACCCTAACATAATTACAGTAACTGTCTTTATAAAGAAAACAGTTTGCTTTTACAATGCAGCAGTGCGTCCAAAAGATGCAGATGAAATGGCAAAGAGTGAAGCTCAAGATAAGACAGCAGTCTATTGTGGGTCTGCACTGTTTGCTCAGACCTATCTGTCCAAATACTTAGAATGTTAACAGTAATCTGATTGTTGTTTGTGTGATCGTTCTTAATGTTAGCCAAACTCAGAGCTTTTAATTTTGTTCTTTGGAGCTTAGCTGGAACCTGACCAATGAAAGAAACACACTATTTGATTATTTGGTGAAAAGGTCACATGTGGGAGTATTTATTGGTCTTACACTCGCATTCTATAAATATTACAAGATACGGGCAGACGCTGGAGTATGATGTAGGCCTTCCCATGAGAACAAAGAAATGTACGAGTCAGTTTACGGATGATGTAATGGCCTACTAAACATATTGTGCCTAAAATTAATGGCAATTAAATTCGCTATCTTTCACCGTTCAGCGAATAGGAACTCTACATTTCACGTAATAAACACAACGCACCAATTTTTTTCCCGAAACAGGTTACTGTTATAATTTTCTTGACGCACGTGAAAACTGCCCTTATTTTAATCAGTGTTTCTGCCTTTCGGTTTCATCGGAGGTAAATATTAACTTATACCAGCTTACGATAAAAGATGAAAATAGACAAAAATATTTGAATTTGGAACAGAATTTTACCAAACAAAACGAAAATGTTAAGAGCAAAATTAAGCAAAGCAACCGTATAAATCGGGGCCAGAAGTGAAACTGCATGAATTAAAGTAAAATATCTAAGTCTAGTTTACATAACAGATTCTACCTAAGATAAAATCGCATTTTTCAATCTTTTAACGTCCAGGAAAATCGCATTTTTCAATCTTTTAACGTCCAGGGAATGGCCAAAATCGTGATGATTCTCAAGTGGTCAGAAACGAATAATAAACACAACGCTACAAAAGTCACACAGCCCTCACACAGTGGAGTAAAATTAAGTTAGGGACAACATATAAGATTGCGTTGCACAAGAAAAAGCTTTTTCACGTCAAACAAACAGCATTCAAGTTTCTTTAAGATTAAGAGGAAGCCATCAGTGAGACAATAATGAGATCATTTTTTTTTCTTCCAAATAAAATTCAAACGACAGACAGGTGGGCTACAGGATTAAAAAGAAAATAATATAACGATGGCTGAAATGAAAAAGAAATAAAAAATAATAGTCCAAACCAGTACTTGCCCTCATGACGCTTCATTAGATACAGAAAGGGGGTGGTGATCGGGCGATGGTACTGTTTATATTTTCCAGTGCCTGGCCTCCTGCTTATTTGAATAAAGGAAGGACAAGAATCTACTGTGCTTGCAGTAGGTGCGGGCGGGGGTTGTTCGGCTTGGCTTTTACTTTTGTCTCATCTTTCTTTCTTTTCTCCCTTTCTCTGGGAGACGGCCCGATATAGACTGAAATACTGCCTCACAGGGCCGTTTAAAGATGCAAGTTCTGCAAGTTTAATGTATTTTTGCCCCTGAACCATTTTTGAGGAAAACAGTATTTGAGCATGCTTTCATCGAATAAAAATAAAAAAAACAAATCAATATTGGCAGAAATTGCCCATTTAGGAGCATTCTTTCCAGATTTTATATTTATTGGCTTCCAGACAATAAGTCCCTGCAGTGGTTATAATCTTTTCTGATAAGTCCTGTTATGCACATTAAATCCTTTGTGACCCTTGTTTTAGCCTGTTTGGGTGGTGCTACTCATCTCAGTATCCATTTTTAGAACCAGAACACTCAGTTGAAATCCTTTCAAGCAAAGTTAGGGGTTCAAAATAGGAATACTTTGCTGATAACAAGTTATAGCTTTTTGAAATTTTTTTTACAAATAAACAATGTTTGAACATCATTTTTAATACATGCTCGCGAAAAATAGTTACTAGGAGTTGGCTGGCACGATGAAATTTATGTTCTTGGTAGAATGTGATGTTATTTTAATGGATTGAAGGGGGTCAGATTTGCAGACCTTGCAAATTTAACCCAAAGCTACAAAACAACCAAAAGATACAGAAAAGCAAAGATTTTATAAATTCCATGGATTTAGGTGTGTCTTTATACCACTGTTACAGTTTTTTTTACAGAATTTTATAAATTATTTGAGAAAATTTTATTACTTTAAAATTAAGCAGTGTTCGTGGGGAGTCTGGCTGTCAGACACTGTATCAACATGAAACGGAAATTTTACAATAATTGAGCCGCGACACGATAAACGCAACAAAGTGGCACGTGCGCCCAGTGCAGACTAAGATCAGCCTTTGCATCCGCCAAGTCTGATCAGAGTCTTTGGTGTCCACATTGAGCAAGCTTAGACCCTTAGCTACCAGGCCTACTGTGCTTGCAGTAGGTGCGGGTATTTGTTGTTTTGACATATTTTCTCTCATCCAGCATTTCTTTTTTTCTCTCCCTCCATCTGGGAGACGGCTCGATATACTCGTAGACTGAAATACTGTCCCACTGGGCCGTTAAACCCCAAACAATCAATCAGCTTTGTACGAAAAAATGGTTTCCGCTCATTTAATTTCGAAAAGATAAATGTATTTCACAGGTATATAATCGTAAAACAGGTTAAGTTTGATTTTAGGGTAAAAGTCAGGAGGAAAATTCTCTGGAACTGACACAATTCAATTCCATCCCAAGACACCATGTGGGAAAGAGACAACACAAAACTAGTCATCACCAAAGACAACACAAGCCGCAGCCATGTGAACAGCCATTTTGCATGTAGGGGTCAGCGGGCTTGCCTGAACACCACAAATAATATATCAATAACAGACATAGCCACTAACAATACATAAAATAACCAAAAAGAACCAAAACAACAATCCGGCATTTATTATGGGATTACGAAAAAGTGGTTTCCGCTCATAATCCTGTGAAAAGATTAGTGTATTGGATATTCAGGCCTAAAAAAATCCGTGTTGCCACTAACCTGACCGACCCTGCTTCAGGCCCCCGACTCTGCTATTTTTATCAATAAAAGAACAAAATAAAAATTAAAACACCGAACCTACCATTTTCAATTTCCGACCCTACCCAGTTTCGTCTTTGCATTTTCCCATAGTAATGTCGGTTCTTCACTACCTTTTTTGTTTTTTTTTTAACTTAGTACTCTCCAAAGCACAGATTTGACTTTTTCGAGCATCTAAGATGAATTATTAAAACACCGACCCTACCATTTTCAAGTTCCGACCCTACCCATTTTCTTCTTTGCATTTTCCCATAGTAATTTCGATTTTTCATTACCTTTTTGTAGTATTTTTGGAATTTAGTACTCTCCAAAGTACAGATTTGCCTAGATTTGCCTTTTTCGAGCATCTAAGATGAATAATCAGATACAGTGCAATCAACAAAATACATGTACAAAAATCATAAAAATACAAGCCCGACCCTACTTTTTCGGGAGAAAAAATAAACTAATAAAAAAGTTTTTCCTACCTACCGACCAGGGTTTTTTTCAGCTTGTTAGTGGAAACACTGTGACAGCTATTTTTTAGACCTTATTTTATACACAGATACGTGATCATAAAATACAGATTAAGTTTAATTTAGGGTCAAATCAGCTAATTATTTTCGAAGTTATGGCCCTTTTTCGACTTAATTTTGTACAAATGGTTTCCATTTGTTATCTTTTGAAAAGTTACTTGTTTCCGAGCAGTTTCTCTTGGATTGACATCCATTTCTATGATAGGATACAGAATGATATCACATATCACAGACACCCCCCTCCCGTCTAAGCCCCACCCACCCTGCTCCGGATCCAAAAACCACAATACATCTGCCTAAGGAAAACAATAAACCATGTACCACACAAGTCTGCCTCTGCCAACCTAGTTATCCTACAAGTGCCAGTAGTACCTTAAACAAGACGTCATCTTACTTAAGGCACTAGGCCGTTGGGAGGGGGGGGGGGGGGGGGGGTTAGATTGTGAGATGGTGCTGCGTATACCTTCACTGTAGGGCAAGGGCTTACTGTGCTTGCAGTAGGTGCGGGTGAGGGTTGTTTGGACTTTTCTTCCGTCTGTTATTTCTCTTCTTTCTCCCTTTCTCTGGGATACGGCCCGATATGGACTGAAATACTGTCTCAAAGGGCAGTTAAACTCAAACCATCATCATCTCTTTCTGGGCGACGGCTTGATATTGACTGAACTGCTGTCTCAAAGAGCCTATAAACCCAAAACAACCAACCAACTTATCCATTCACCAATATCGGTCAGACGCCAAAATAACCAAACGCTTAACGGCCTATACATACTTCCTGAGTAGCATATCCTCTTAGCAAATGGCATTGGGCTGGTATTTTTGTAAGCAGTTGTAGTCGTTGTGTTAAATGCGGCTGTCGTTTTAAATCTGCGCCCCCTCTCTCATCCTCAGTAGCTTTGTTTTCATAGCTCTCTCTCTCTCTCTCTCTCTGCTCCTTTTCTATGATATTTTTAGAAGTCCTTTGTTGTCTGGACAGTTTTCTCCGTTATTTAGTTCCACTTTCTGTCATTGGTTTTGGAAAAAAAATATATACGATTACTATGAAAATTTTATTCATTTTATTTTGTCAAACTATAGCCATAATATTTACATGTTAGATATATGGTCAAGGAGAGGAACTTTACATGTGCTTTCGTCCCAATCCTATTATTAGTACTTTGTCAGTGTATAAATGCATTGAAATTAAATGTGTTTAAACCAAAGTCATCAAAATATAAATCAAATAATTTGCTTTCTGCTTTCTAGTATCTACACAAGAGATTGAGGGGTAGTGCGGTCGGGCGATGGTGCTGGTTAACTTTCAGTGCCGGGGCGTCCTATTAGTTTGGATAATAGTAGGGCAAGGGCCTACTGTGCTTGCAGTATGTGCGGGTTGGGGTTGTATGGATATTTTCTTCTCTTTCTAATATTTTTTTCCTTTCTCCCTCTCTCTAGGAGACGGCTGGATAGACTGAAATACTGTCTCAAAGAGCCGAAAAAGCCAAAGGAACCAACCAACCAACTACACGTGAAATTGAGAAACTTTTTGATAATGATGCAATACCATACTCGCTAGGCGTGTTAAAATACCATACCCGCTAGGCGAACTACTGTGATAGAATAAATGAGCTGCAACTGGGCCAGATCGGTAATTGTATCATTTTTGACCTCCTATGTATATATGTTCTTTTTCGGTTGCTAAAACAGAAAAGAGATATTAGGCGAGAGAAGAAATATCCAAACAACCCACTCACGTACCTGCTGCAAGCACCTACTATTTTCCAGATTAGTAGGACGACATAACAATGACAGTTACCCAGCACCATCGCTCTACCCGACCACCCAAGAGGATGGAAGAGTTAAGTATCCAAGCACACCCTCACTTAAACTATGTGAATAGGCTATAATGAAAAAAATGCTCATATCATATTCATGTCCGAGGTTTGACTGCAAACTAAATGTTTGTCACTTTGACTTATATTTCTTGGTCCTTGATTTTCCCTTTTATATTATACAAGTCTACGTCTATAAATCCGGTTATGCTACAAGTGCCAGTACCTTAATCAAGGTGCCATCTTATACAAGGCACTAGGCACAAGTCATCCGTGTCCTATGGACACATTTCTAGCCTGATGACGAATCAAAGATAAAACTTTAGAATGCATGATTCCTGAGATACTGTATCACTGCAGTGAAGTAAGACTAAAATCTTATAGAGTTTCTTTTATTCAGAAGGAGAATTTAAGCCTCATCAGTGACCCTGACAGTATCTGGCGACGAAAGCCAGAAAAATTTATACATGTACTGTAATTTCTTAGTTGTAATTAGGAAGTCGAGTCAAAGACTGATAAGTATCAAACGTGGTCCAATTGGATAAAAAGCGATGGTCTGAAATAAGAGGCTAAACCAATTAAAATTTCTAATTTCTCAGAATATATCCTCTTATCTCAAAGGACAAAATAAAACATAATCTGCACTATGGATGGTGTGCGGGGAGACGTTATACGGCCGCCACATTGCACGAAACCAGCTGCAGTGAAGTAAAATTAAAATCCTCTAGAGTTCCTTTATGGGCCATACTTAAAGCCAGGTATAGCGCCTTGAGCTCCCTGTAAGTAGAGCTTTGCTTCTTGTCAAATTAGTCAATCAAGAAATGAGCAACAAGTTCTTGTGAGTGCAACAGAAGGCCAGCACCGGCAACATTGCTAGCGTCGGAGAATATAATTCGCTCTGGTGCTCTCCAAAGGGGAGACAGAACCTTAAGGCAGATAACTCAGATGTTCCAACCAAAAAAGTAACTCATCACAAGCAAAATCAGACAGAGGAACTTTCGAATGCCAGTGAAATCTATTTTCTATTTACCTGTACAAGTGACGATACATAATTTGACAAATATTACCAAGTACGAACGACATGGAAACTATTCTGCCTGTTACTTGAGGGACTTGTCTAGCAGAGACACTCAATTTATTTTTAAGGACTGCCTGAATGGAAGTTTTAAGAGACCTTATCCTCTTATCTGGCAAACTGATAATCCTGTCCTCCAAGTACATCCTTACCATTCTAGAATAGAACATAGTGTCCAGATAGTTTTATATTGCTTAACCACGAATAAGCACTGACCAAATCTTGATAAATGATTTGTGCTATATTGATACAATTGGTACTCGACTCTGTGCCCAGCTATCGTCTTCAAAGTAAACAACACAAACCGTTTGCTCTCCGATGCTTAACTAACGGCCTCAAAAGTTTGGTTAATAAATGACAGGCCGACGAAATTCCAATCGGTAAAACTAGAAACACAAAGAAAGACCTTTTACCATCAGTGATCCAGCTTAAAACCTAGAAATTTAGTATATGATTCATTGATGGACACGTGTGATAACCAGACTTAAACATTATATTGCCTTTTTCTTGCGTAAGCCAAAGCTTCTTTATGACCTGCAAATTTAACCTTCAGTTGATTGATGGATTTATTGTTTTGGGTTTAACGGCCCTTTGAGACAGTATTTTAGTCTATATCGGGCCGTTTCCCAGAGAGAGGGAGAAAGAAGAGAAATGATAGACGAGAGAAAAATGTCCCAACAACCCCCATTCGCACCTACTGCAAGCACAGAAGGCCCTTGACCTACAATGTTCTAAACCAGTAGGACGCCCTGGCACTGTAAGTTATACACAGCACCATCGCACCACCCGATCACCCCACTTAACATTCAAAGGCTCAATGAACTGATTGACATGTTCCACTGCTGTTCACAGAAACCGTTAATGGATTTACACAAAATAGCAGAGACGATACTTCGAGAATACAATTGTTTTTAACAGTATAGCGATAGAGTACTCTACGAAGAATTTATGCTTTAAAGCGGACAAAATATTTCTTAAGAACGCTGGTGTCGGACAGTGCGTAAAAAGTAATTTGTAAACAGATGAAATCACGTCCAGAATAAAGGAACTAGCCCTTAACTCATTCTGCCAAAAATCAAAACATTTAACTAATCTGCCGCAAAATTCTTGAATTAAAGAAAAAACATACACAACTTTACTATTGACTCTTCTGTAGGAAGGACTGTGGAAGCTGCTTGCTGACTGGATAACTGCTGCTGAAAGAGGACTGTATAGCCAAGAGGTTGCATTTGTTAGGGCAGTCTCTAGAGCAATGACCTTGAAGGTGGCAGCTGAAGCAGGTTGGAGGCTGGCTGGCTCTGGTTGAAAATTGCCAAGGATTTCAGGCATTTTCTGTTTGCAAAGGAACTCCAGGTCTCCTTGAAGCTCCGAGAAAGGGCTGTGAGTACGTGTCAAAACAGATGAACTGAGGCTTGTGGTGAATTGTAAGCTGACTTGAAGCCTTGAAAAGAACTATATTAAGGCAAATAACGACGAGAAGTGCGAGCTCTGTTGATGGCGGCGAGTTACTTAGAGGCGTCATCATTATTGTCCGCCAAAGGACCAACGGAATATTCTCTGACAGTGTTCCAACCGTGAGTGAGTGCGACTTTAAGAAACTTATTTCTCTTTACGAGCTCTTGGTTTTCCTCTTTAAACAGTCTGAACCGATTCAAAATTACCACAACCTAGGTGATGCCCTATATCCGTAAGTCTTTTTAATCTGTCGCAATTAAAATCAAACTGTTTGCGAAGACCTTCTAATTTGAAATCAAAATGATCTCTACTGAAAGGTGTTGGTTACTTTTGTACCACACCTGGCCACAAACTCATCAAAAATAAGACAAAAGTTTTTGTTGTCTATCGAAAGCTTCGCCTAATAGAGAAAATCGTTCTGAATCTGCTAAATTTAGCAGCTTTTTGTGAAGTCACAGTAGGAAACTAAACGAAACTGTATCTATTGTCACCAAGAGAAGTGAACCAAGAAATTCCATTATTGCAACGAAAGTAACAGACGTGTCTTTCCGTAGCGAAGTGATCGAATGACCTGGCCTTACTAGCTTATTATTTTATGTGAAACATGAAAACGTGCGAAGGTGAGAAGCTCACTAAATTCTTGCAAATTCATTGAAAAAGAAAACCATGAGAAAGGTTTAATGGTGTCAAATATATTGCTATAGAAGAGAGACCGAAAGAAATGAACTTACCAAGTGGTTTTTGGAGAAGAAGTTGATTTTTTTTGTTGTTTTTGCTTTGTTTAATAATGGCGACCATCTTTAATTCTCAACCTAACCCATTCTTTCATAATTTTGAAATCCTGCAGTTTGATCATGCTCCGTGTGAAATTTGAAAACAGTGAGTGCAGTCATTTAAGAGAAGAAATTGTTTGAATGGGTAGTTTTTAGACACTGGCAATAGAGCAATCATTTTTACAATTTTGAATACCAAGATCCCATTGATGCGCCATGCCAAAATACAGCCAAATATACCAAATGGTTCTAGAGAAGGTCATTTGTTACATGTATTTTGTTACTTTAAGTAATAGCGGCCATCTTGATTATTGACTGATCCAGTTTTGTAATTCTAAAATCATATAACCAGATATTACTCCATACGAAATTAGAAAACCATGGGTCCAGTAGTTTCAGAGAGAGGATGTTTGAAAAAAAAAGTTTTTTATTGTTGTCACACGACCCACAATGCACGACAAACAACGCACGACTAACGCAGGACAGTTTGGTATGACAACAGCTCACTATGTCTCGTTGGCCCAGGTGAGCTTATAAGAACAATACGTTTATACAGGCAACTATTCTGAAAATTTATGGCTTGGGATATTATATCTCAAACATTTTTATTTACTTTTGCTCTTGTTGCTTTGGTAACCAATGAGATTCAGCATTCATGGCAAGAAATTGACACATTTAGTGGAAGACTTCTCAATGATATTCTTACGACATAGCAATAAATGCCAATTTTAACTTTGTCTTAGGAAACCAACCTGAGAAGGGAAGATGCAACTTACTGTCAGATTTAGTCCAATATTTACATTCTTGGTGTATTTACTGAAAAGCCCTATAGTAAACCATTGGAACGTAATGTAGTTTACATTCCAATAGTTGCATTGTGACACGCGACGTCAATGACGTAAAAATAAACAATAGCTCTCTACAACCTGTTGGACGTTAGCAACGTCATGACGTCATACATGCCGTTCTGCTGTCAGCAGAAGAAACTGCGTGTACATGTTTTAATGCTTCAATTTTAGCGCTTATACAAGATTTTTCATGAAAGACTTGATGGAAACGAATGTAAATTTTAGCAATGAACTTAATTTTTCTGATGTTTATCGAAGTGTAAACTACATTGGGTCACTAGCAAAGTGACCCAATGTGGTTTACACTTCGATAAACCTCAGAAAAATTAAATTCATTCCTTAAATATCCCTTAAATGTGGCCGGTGTTGACACGGGCAGTTCTACAACACTGAAATCCTGTCTAAATAGGTCTTGTAGTATGGAATTATTTTTTCTGTGACATACCACATAACTTCACCCATCATGTGTTTTCTGTTGCACAGGATCAGTATCTGCAAAGAAAGCATTTCAAATCATACTGCACGCAAGAATAACTTAATACATACATCATTTTTTAATCATTTTTTGCCTGCGTCAAGCGGAACTCGAAAGATTCTAAGACTTCTCTTGTTTCATACTGTCTTTGTTAACCAAACAAACCCATCACCATGACTGCAGTGATAGCTTTAATGATGAGAATATCATTTCGTAATTTCTTACATCGGTTTTCTTAGTTCTTTGTTTCTGGTTAATAGTGGGCAACTACATGTAAAGTACTGGCACAGCTTGATCAGACTGCAGGTGACTGTGGTTCAAACTGAGCCTTTTTGTTGGAAGTGTTTGCAATTGGTATTGTATGAAAAGTACAGCCTTTTTTTCATTTTTCAATTTACACATCAAGTAAGAGCAACAACAGCAATGCCGTTGGGTCATTTGCATAACAAAGAACTCAGCAAAATAATTGAGAATTCGCAATAATAACCTTAAGGCTCATACCTAAAACCTGCATTGTTTTAGATACATATAACTGATGTCCGTACTCTTAAGGAAATACCGAGCAGGTCAATAAATTCGATTTAGTTCCTTTGCAGTAGAACAGTATGTTTCTTGCAACCATTTTCTTGGCAACACATATTTGATAATTTACCATATTGTTTTTCCACATATTTCATTTTGGTTGGTTTTGGAGATCCACTTTCATTACAGCAGAAAGCGTATTAAATTGAGTTTCATTTCGGTTAATGACACATGACTTATTGCCAATGTCAAAAAGTCCTGACATTGTGTGTTGCAATGCATGTTGGGTGCCATTTAATCTGTGAAAGTTAGGAGACTGCACTACAAACGTGCTACAGATATATTTCATATGTATCGCTCTGTTTTGCATGTCACCCACACATTAATTGTTTACAAGTCTATGGGCCAGTATGCACTACAATACAGCTCCTTTTTAGTTGCCTATTCATTCTTGTGCAGAAGTGATGCATGTGAAAGCGAATCTTACAACTTGTTTCAATAGTGAACAGTCAGTGCTTGTCTGAACGACAAATTTTACGCTATTACGTGTCTACCAGAATATTCGAATTGCTTTACAAATTAATATGTGTGTGAGATGTACATGTGAAATTGGTGAAAAAGAATTGCGAGTCTCGAAAACACATTGTCTTAAAAGACTGTGAGCTCAAAAGATTGCAATCTACCAAATGTATGGTATACACGCCTTCAAGTCTAAGCTTTTATGTGATATTTTGACACTTGAAGTTTGGACTAACATTCAGTAGCTATTACTATACTATGCTTACCAAAATACTAACTCAGTATAGACCAGGGGGCGTATTCATAAAGCCACTTAAGTCGTTGCTATGCTGTTGCTAAGGCTAAATATCTATAAAGGAGATTCCCTACAACTATGAAATTTGGTCTGGAGGAGCAGTCTTTGTAAGACTGTTCCTCCAGAGCAAATTTCATAGTTGAAGGGAATCTCCTTCAAAAAAATTTAGCCTAAGCAACAGCATAGCAACGACTTAAGTCCTTTTATGAATACGGCCCCAGAAGGCTGGTGTATTTTATTACATCGCTTACCTGTTTAGTTACATCACAGGCGCTTGAAGTTCTTTGCTATGAAACATATTTCAATGCCGCTAAACATCTAGGCTATGAGCCATTTTGAAGAAATGTCCAGGTGTGAAAGCTTGTGTTCGACTCCATTACGGTCTCCAATTTCCGGTGTATCAACGTCGCACAGCAACGTCATCAGGTTCTATTACGGGAAAAATGAAGTGATTCTGCGGATAACGATCTTCTTAAATGTACAGCTTCCTACTCTGTCCTATCATCAAACAACAAAATCAACGATCAAACTGTACCGATGTGCAAGCTGATCTGCATCTTTGTTGTTCGGAAAGTCAGTACATGTAGGCCTCAGTCAACATATGAAAATTTTACGCCAACGTTACTGCATAGTTTTGACGTTGTTGACACGAACGTCATGACGTCATTTTCATCATGTTTGTTTCAAGTTTTCACTCCTTAGAAACGTTTTGATCGAAATTAGAACAAACCTGATATTGTAAATGCATGGAAACGGTGATATACAGCGACATTGGTCATATCTAAAAGAGTAATTGAATGATTTCGCTGATGTGTGAATTTCAAAGCGGACAAGCACATGCTCAACTTTGGCGCAGCACAATAAACCGGAAGCTGGACACCGTAATGGAGTCTGTATTTTCTGGCAAATTTTGAATTCAGGATTACAGCACCGCATTAACCATAACTGAACAAATTTATCATGTTTATAGATACATTTTGAAACGATGTTTACAGGTAAGAAATTTGCATTTGTTGGGGGTGTTTCTAACTTGCAGTT
This sequence comes from Ctena decussata, assembly GCA_963989385.1. Lineage (NCBI taxonomy): Eukaryota > Metazoa > Mollusca > Bivalvia > Lucinida > Lucinidae > Ctena > Ctena decussata. The sequence continues at coordinate 5,902,317 of OZ022508.1, forward strand.
TTAGCAGTCAAAAAGTCGCGGCATTTTTGCTTGCATACCTGGCCATTTCTTACGAAATGACCTATAGACTGCGTCAAGTGTAAAGGGTTTTGAGGGTTTTTTGAGCATAGAACTTCAAGCGCCTGTGGTTACATATAGCTGGAGAGCAATATCCCCAACCATTCTCAGTTCAAAGTCAACAGCCTGCTGCAGTCTGTTCATCTCCTCAAAGATGTCATTCTTGTCCAGCTGATTCAGCATCTGAATGGTAACAGGTAGAGATGTTGAGGTCTCCACTGACTTGAGCTCTAGTTTCCTTGCACCCCCAGGGCGTTTGTCTTGCTCCAGTGAATCAAGCTTCAGAAGCAAAATTCTGCTGAAGAATCTGAAAAGAAACAAAATGTTAATATGAATCTGACTACTGATAACAGAGACTCATTATTACAGTGACTCATCTCAGTTAACAGGTCCATAAGTTTAATTCAATTTGAAACCTTTCAGTTTCTTCTAATCAAAGTCACCCGTGCTGCTTCCGGGAAAGAATAGGCCAGACGTATTTCTCTGCGTGACGTAAAAGGCTGTTTTCTAAAAGGGGACGGCTCGTTTGCCGTAGCTGCGACCCGTGTCGTTGGAAGAAAGGATCCTGGTGATGGAGTAGACTGCCTGTGACGTAGTCAGTCTGCAACACATCACTTTGGCCCTGATTTCAACTACACGGGAGGTCATATGGGCCCGAATATGATCAAACAGCTTTGTCGTGCCATGCCCTAGGAATTAAGTTTACTTTCTCTTCCTATCTTTGTATCATTCTGATACTGACCATGTGCCCATGGACCCTTTTTCATATCTTTTTTCCATCCCTAAAAGGCAGTGACCAATGGTTCAATCGTTCAATCGTGAAGGCATCCTGTCCTATCCGAGTATATCTTCAGTGTATCTCTAGCACTTGGAGTTTAGGATATCCACTCCGTTTAAGTGCTCCCTTGTTGGGCTCCACGGAGGGTGGAGAGCACGGGAGATGAATTATTTTCATTATCTTCTCATGCCCTACCCCCCCCCACCCCCAACTTCAAACCCCAAAGCTTCTCAACATAATTCGAAACGGCCACGTGAGACCGACTCTGATGATGACCCATCAGAGAATGAGCTTAGTCTACCCGCAACGTCTATAACAACTCCGCGCTTCCTAGTCATCTCATCAAAAGAAGAAAGACAAATGTCGAGGTTGTCACCATTTGTCATTGAAAAGGCACTTCATGGCATAGCTGGTGTGCCAAAGAGCATCAAAAAACTTCGCTCGGGTGATTTACTCGTAGAGAACGTAAACAAGAAATCGATAGAAAATCTGTTACGTCTGAACAAATTCTACGACCTCGAAGTGAAAGTCACACTACACAGCTCCCTCAATACCTGCAAGGGCGTTGTTCGCTGCCCATACTTAAAAGGGGTCAGCGAGCAAGAGATCCTTGAGAATATGAGGGGGCAAGATAGTCCGTCGTATTAAAGTTCGTCGAGACGACTCCCTCAAAGACCTAACACTTTCGTTTTCACCTTTAACACATCAGTTTTGCCCAAACAAGTAAAAGTCGCCTTTCTTCGTGTCTCCGTTGATGCATACATTCCAAATCCACTGCGGTGTTATCGGTGCCAAGTATTTGGACATCACGAAGACAGATGCAGAAAAGAAACGATATGTGCTAATTGTGGTCAGCCTCAGCATTGTGCTGATAAAACCGACTGTAAGCGACTAGACAAATGCTTTATTTGTAAGGAAGACCACCCCGCTAATTTGCGGAAATGCCAGGCCTGGCACACTGAGAAAGAAATTCTCAAAGTCAAATATACCAGGAACATATCGTTTCCAGAAGCGCGGAAGATCGTTGACAGCTACAGGGCAGCACCAGGTAAAAGTTATACTAGTATTACGAAGACTGCTGGTGTCACACTATCACTTGTTGATGCTACGACACAGACAGACATTGTACTTGTCACAGGCGCTCCACAGTCTTCGTCTTACAATGTCACAGCATCTGAAGCATCTACCGAAGCAAAACGAGATTCGTTGGAAAAACTTAGCCAAAAAGTACAGGAAAAATTACAAAAAGCGGACAAGAAATAGTAAATATTGTTCAGGACACTCTTTCGAAAGAGAAAACCAACAAGAACTCTTCAGGCAGGACTCCTGACCCTAGATCTAGGGGAAGGGAGAAACCTGTACCTGAATCTGATAGACAGCCGAAAGGATCTAACGATCCGATTAGGCAGCATAACAGGCGGTCTATCTTGGAGGATATGGATGCAGAGGAATCTCCATCCTGTCTCCCAAGGAGAACACTTAACAGAATACATACTTCCTAAGAATAGATCTAACCATTTTGCTCTAATTATTTTCATAATCAATAATAATAAAAACAGAATTATACAGTGGAATTGTCGAGGCTTAAAAGCCAACTATGAAGAAACATTGCTCCTCCTTAAGGATTATGAGCCTGCTTCTCTATGTCTTCAAGAAACACATCTCAAAGACACAGATAACATTACTTCAGCAATTATAGCTCTTTTCATACCTTTTACACAAATAATGAGAGAGCCGCTGGTGCTGTCTCTATATTTGTCAATAATAACGCTCCTCATAGTCAGGTACCATTACATACGAATTTACAACCAGTTGCAGTTAGTATAACTCTCCATCGTGTAGTAACTATTTGTTCTATATATACTAGAACCAACTTCTAACCGACCACTGATTTATAGCATGTTTTCCTCTAAATAAAAAGGCCAATCGAACATATGTTTCCATCTTTAATTAACCTGTGGTATTGGTAAAGTAAATCAGGTAACTCTGAAATAAAAATCTTATTCGTATACCATTGAATAAATGAAAGATAATGGTACCCCTGTTTCCGAAAATCGCAACATTTCAGCAGATTTTCACGATTCGGACAGAACCATATTTCGGAATCTTGTCAGCATATGCTGATGAGTTGTGCGAATATTTAGAAAATGTTTAAATGAACTTGAGAATTCATAATCAGGCATTATTTTAATACAGAATTCAAAATTTTAGTCACAATTAAAAAACCTTCTCAACCACAGTCATAATCCTTGCGAAGTTCGAAACTGGGGGTACATGCGCATCCTCTGCTGCCAGGAAAACGATTCTAAAGGTATTGAGCTCAAACATTTTACAACGTTTACATGACACATTGGGAGTACTGAATATAAGAAAATTATATCCGGATACCATCTTCAAACGACAGTGTTCAAGATAAAGCAAGTGGTCGGTTAGAAGTTGTGCTTAGTATATGTTCCTCCCAATTCGAAATTGTCTCTAAAAGACCTTGATGATCTTGTTCCGCAACTACTTTCTCCATTCATATTGTTGGGAGATTTTAATGGTCATAATATTCTTTGGGGTTCGCCAAAAGTTGGTGTATTGTGTTTTTAACTACCGTATTTGAATCAGCGGAAGGAGACACGAAAGTTAGTGGCCGGACCGGTTATTGAGTCTGGGATCTCTGGCTACCGCCTGCGCTACGCCCGGGAATGTTATTTAGTCATTTATACAAATAGCACAAGGATTTAAAACGTACACAAGAATTTACATTTACTTGTAAGTCCGTTATACAAATAGATTAAAGAATTTTTGCATCATATGCACAAAATTTACAATTACATTGAAAGAAAAATAATTTCATACATTTACCAGTGTTACTATCCCAAGCTATTTCTATCTTATATTTTCGTTCTTGCTGTTCAGCCAGGCAAGTTTGTTTATTTACTAATTCTTCCACTAGGAAAAACTAGAATTTTTTTTTTTTTTTTTTTTAAACAAAAGCAGATGTCACCCCACGTTTTTCCTGCCTCCTCATAAAAATATCATGGTTCGTATTCTCTGAACATCAATGGATGATGCTTTATATTTGTACCAAAGGACCTGGTATGATAAGGGCCGTTTCTTGCCCCCATTAAGGTCGTGTCACTAAGGTACCTTTAGCTAACACCATTTAAACGAGTTGCTGTTGATATAGTCGGACCTATAGAACCTCGTTCTGACAGGAAATTCCGCTATATTTTAACAATGATAGACTATGCGACGAGATATCCCGAGGCGGTAGCGTTACCGAACGCGTAGCCGAAGCGTTAGTTGAAATGTTCAGTAGATTAGGAATACCGAGTGAAATGCTAATCGAGCATGATAGTAAGATCACAGTTGACGTCATGAGAGAGGTTAGTAGGTTGATGTCGCTTCAAGATCTGACAACTATTCCTTATCAATATACGGGTAAAGGACCCGTGGAGAAATTCCATGATACATCGAAACAGATATTACGTGAAATGTGCGTAGAACGTCCGAATGACTGGGACAGGTATCTCCCAGCATTATTATTCGCAGTAAGGGATGTTCTGCAAGAGTCGTTAGGTTTTTCCCCGTTCGAATTGTTGTATGGACGTTATGTTAGGGGTCCTATGCAAATATTAAAGGAATTGTGGTCTGTAGAGGAAACTGACCAACGTGCGTTATTGACGTATCAGTACGTTATGATTTACAAGAACGTTTAGAGAGAACGTGTAAGTTAGCACAGGATATTGTCCTGAAAATGGACATAAAGCAGAATGCTTATGATAAACGCACGAGGTTGCGTAAGTTCGACGTCGGAGACAAAGTACTTTTGCTACTCCCGAATGAGTGCAATAAACTGTTACTTCAATGGAACGGGCCGTGTGAAGTTGTCGAAGTAGTCAATGTAATGAACTAGAAGATTTATGTCAAGGGCGTCGTGAATACTTATCCTGCTAACATAATAAAGCAGTACGTTCAACGTCAAAAGAACGTGTCGTCTGTGGTTGTTAACGCACGTGACGATGTTAGATGGGAGGCTCACAGTGATCCGAATGTCCAAAGAGTTAACATTTGTACGTCAGAGGACGTATCCCAATATGACTTCATACGTGAAAACGTAAAGCCCGACGACGTAACGTCGACTCAGAAAGTTCCAGCGAACATGGTTGGTTGGTTGATTTGATGCTTAACGTCCACGGTAAACAACTAAGGTCATGTCGGGACGGCCCAGCGAACATGGAAGAACACGGTAGCGATAGTAGGTTAGAGGCAGAGGCAACGGATCCTGTGGGATCTGTCGAGCCAAGTAAGTGTTATGCCGAAGATATCGTTAATTCTAAGTCTGATACACTTGAAGGTGGCAATTTCCACCTAGTGTTCGATCAGACCTACCCATACTTCCCCATTCCATTTGAGGCACGACAGGTACGACACAGAGAATTGATTGACTTTGGGATTAGGTAAATCGGTTGCCAATATAATTTGTGGGGCGGACTACCTTGGTAGATAGTTTGGCCACAATAAGCATCGCACCGTTGTTGTATATCTAGCTACTTTTCCAGTTTTGACATAGCCTACGATTCGATCGTTGTATATCTAGCTACTTTTCCAGTTTTGACATAGCCTACGATTCGATCACATTTTGTACTATTTAAGAAAAGAAAAAAATTGTAATGTTTTTTCTCCCTAAGGGGAAACCTATGTTACGAAACCTATCTTACGTATTGTTATGATGTTATAATGTATTAAGTGTAAATTCGTTATTTTTAGACACTTCAAGTCCGGCATTCAACTGTTTGGGCTGAAAGCCACTTCTCACCTGGAGATACCATATTACATCTCCAGGTTAATACCAACCCGGTTAGAAGTATTGTTACGACGCAGTTTACGCAAGAATCCCAAGCCCAGGCGGGACGCGTATAATACAGGCGTAGTCAACTACTGTCGTGGAAGTGAATTAGTTGCTAATAGCAGTTGGGACATCGTGAACCAGTAGTGTTCGTCCATTAGTGTATTAGTGTATATAGCGAGTCGATAGCACTTGCTAAATATTATCCATAAATGCGCGTTATGGAATAAGTAGGTGATTTCCTACAATATAGAGGCTGGTCCCTGATGAAACCCAGGGAGTGACCAGTCTAAGATCGCCGGCAACGCTAGAAAGGCCTTATTTTTCCATTGTGATCTCAATTTACGTCTTTGTTCTTTGTACATTTTTTTGTTCATGGCGCTGAGCCGAGTACGGTGTTAACGTCAGTCAGTAATCGATTTGCGTAACATACGCAGATCGATTACAGATTTGGAACAAACACCTTACTTGGGCCAGCGACATGAACTGACATGTGTTGTATATTATTGTAGTTGTGTCGGTTGTAAATTGTATTGTTTGTATATAGAACTTACTTTATCATATATAAATTTCCAAAATTCTAAGGTTGTTAGAGTTTCTTTGTTAATGTAGTACACTGGTCGATAACACCATTAACCGGAAGTCACCCTCCGCCGTCCTGGCGACGCATCAGGCTCTACACCCGTGTGTAAAACCTTCTGCGTAACACCTGTGTGCCCATCCGCAGGTGGCATACACTCACGGACAGGCGCGAGTCCCAAATGCCTTTTCTGACTCTCATACCGCTTTTTCAGTTCTCAACTTTCAGTAAAGTGGCTACGCTTGCTGCAGTAGGAAAAAGTAACACCAAATGCTGCGCATTCCTTTTGACTATGAAAAGTCTTACCTCCACAGCCTCTTGCTGACTGCTCCTGGGCATCTGAAAGGAGCCTGCATGCCTTGTATTACTATTGTTTCTATACGCTTTGCCTTTGTCGACTCCATGTTTATGGTGGCGGCTGATGCGTTTCACGGCTATCTCTTCCGAAAGCCATAACTTCTGTGAGTTTGTCTGTGACTGCGTCCAACACACGCTTCGTAATGTTCTCCATGTTTACCGCGGCTGTAATAGACGATGCTGCCAGCACTGTTTTCTCTGCAAGTATTGCAGCTTTTCTTAGGTCCTCTTGTGTTTTATGGTTCTGAGGCATCACAATAGTTTTAATGTCTACTATTAACCTTTCGAGTTATTCCAGTGAGCAGTTATTCAGGACAACTTTTGTTCGAAGTTACTTTTAAAATCCTGGTAAAGTAACTAGCACCACTTTCACTTGGCTGCTGCGACAGGGTCAATAATGCCATGTCACTGTCAAGGCCATCACTCCCTTTAAAGCTTTCCGTCATGGCTGTTGCTAGTGCCCTTAAGTCTGATTTTGTGTCAGCAGTCTGAGAGTTGTACCATGCTAATGCATGGTCCTTGAGGTAGAAAGGCAATTTCTGCCTATGCTTTTCATCATTGAAGCTGTGGGAATCAGGGAAATTGTTGAACCAGATGAGCCGTTCATCTGCCATCTTACCGGAATTGCCATGGAATTGGGGCATTGTTATGTGGAAACCAGTCGCCATATCTGCACTATTGTCAACACTATGTTCCGTGAGTACTTCTGGCAATTCTGGGATGTGTCCCATAAGCACTGTGGCTTCTAAGTTACTTGAAATTAATGAACTGTCTTCTGAACTTACTGGATCCTGTGTACTTTCCCCTACAGGATCTAAGATAATATCTGTTCTCAGGCGTTGACATCGATCACGTACCACTATGTCTACTCCAGCAATCTTTTATGTCGTGGGATTCACTGACTTTTTCTCTAAAAACTGAACAGAGACAAACAATATAAATTACAAATCATTTTATTTTCTGAAATCCTTCTCACTTTTAAAAGCAGAGTTGTTTTATGACTGGTCAGAGACTGGTAAGATCCCCTGCACAGGTGTGAAAAAGGGTTTCCTCAAACATTGTGACAGCTATCACTTACATACAGTAGGGAAACATCACATTTATCATTTGAGCCGCGACACGAAAAAACCAACAATTGGGTTGTGCGCCCATCGCAGACTCAGATCAGCCTGGGCATCCGCTCAGTCTTATCAGAGTCTTCGCTGTCTGCATGTAGGTAGGTTAGACCCTTAGCTACTCTTTAAGCGCGTAGCGAAAAGTCTGATCGGACTTGGCGGATGCCCAGGCTGATCTGAGTCTGCGCCGGGCGCACAACCACATTGTTGGTTTTGTCGTGTCGCGGCTCACTTAATGGTTTAGATCAAGGCCAGGTGTCTACTCAGATATGGCACTTTGGTGATTAGGACTTAGATCAGGAGATTGATGTCAACACTGTTTGTGGTAGTTTCTGCTCCCAGGGAGTGATTGCCTTCGAATCAGCTGTTGACACTGTTTACAATTCCTGCTCACAGGGAGATAATCGATCTTATCAGCTGAGACAGTCTTGATAGATTATCTACATGGGAAATGGCTGGTCACGTGGCTGCAGCTGGTGTTGTCTCTGTGTTGTCTCTTTCCCACATGGTCTCTTGGGTTGGATCTGGAATTGAATTGTGTCAGTTGCTGAGAATTTTCTCCCTTACTCTTTGTAGTTGATCAGATATCAAACCCAAGACTGTGAAAGTACCAAATTAAGAAAACAACACCTGACCTGGACTCAAACAGTTTAATGAGTTTATCCAATTACCCAAAGTTCGAAAACTAAAGAATTAATGAGAAATAAAAAAAAACATTATGAAAATTCGTAATACATGTATACTTAATGCATTCTGCCATCTTGAATACTTTTATGTTATTTTAAATTTTTCATTATGCCCCCGTGATGATAGTCAGGGGGCATTATGTTTTACCCCTGTCTGTCCGTCTGTCCATCAGTCGCGCCTAAAAAAAGTTTGTATAATCAACTCCTCTTACAGTTTTTAAGCAATCAATCTGAAACTTTGCACAAATGTTGCAGGCATACTGAAGATGTGCACCTCCCTTTTTGAAGAGAAACAAATCATTTTTGAAAAAATTACGGCCTTTACGGACTTAGAATTTTTTACAGGTATGGCAAGTTTGTATTATCAACTCCTCATACAGTTTTAAGCTATAAATTTAAAACTTTGCACAGTTGTTCCAGACGTATTCAAAATGTGCACCTCCCTTTTTGAAGAGAAAAAAAATCACTTTTGACAAAATTACGGCCTTTACGGACTTAAATTTATTTTACAGGTTCCAGCTAATATAAAATGCCAAGTGTGTATAATCAAATCATACAGAATGGCATGTTTGTATAATCAACTCCTCATACATTTTTTAAACTATCATTTTAAAACTTTGCACAGTTGTTCAAGACATATTGAAGACGTGCACCTCGAAAAAAATCATTTTTGACAAAATTACGGCCTTTGGAGACTTTTTTTTCAGGTTCTGGCTAATATAGAATGGCAAGATTCTATAATCAACTCCTCATACAGTTTTTAAGCTATCAATTGGAAACTTTGCATATTTGTTTCAGACATATTGAAAATATGCATGTGCATTTTTAAAGACAAAAAATAATTTTTGATAAAACTACGGCCTTTTATACACTTTTGAAATTTTGGGGGATTTGATTATTACCAAATGACAAAATCTTATAATCAACTCCTTCCACAATTAATTACTAATCAATTTGAAACTTCCCCTATATTTTACAGACACATTGAAGATGTGCATATGCCTGTTTGAAGAGAAAACATTCATTTTTGACTAACTTACGAGACAAGTTTTTTAGAATTTGAAAACTTACAGGTTCTGGCTAATTCAGGATGGCAAGTTTGGATAATCAAACTGTGCCAAGGTTTATAAGCTGTCAGTTTGAAATTTAGCACAGATGCTCACGACATATTGAAAATATGCATGTGTCTTTTTCATGAGGAAAAAATATTTTTGAAAAAAATCAAGGCCTTTTCAAACTTAGCAGTTTTTCAGGTTGTGGCTTATACAAGATGACAACATTGAATAATCAACTCCTTCCACTGTTCTTACACATTTGCATGTGTCCAAGTGTGTATATATAAAAGCCGGACCTCGTAGCGCAGTCGGTAGGGCACCTGACTCAAAAGTCAGAGGTCCTGGGTTCGATACCCGGTCTGGCCACATACTTTCGTTTCTCCTTCCGCTGATTCAAGAAGGGCAGTTGTCAGTTACTGGCGAAAGTATGTGCACTTAGTACTGGTTAACCGCTTAGGAGGTCTAAGCCTGCCCAGGAATAGTGTGGTTAGGTTAATTGACCGTCCCGACATGACCTTAGCTATTTACCGTGGACGTAAAGCAACAAATCAAGCAATCAAAGTTTGTATATTCAATAATGTCAACAGCTTTGAAACAACCTTTGAGACCTTTCACAGATATTACCAATATACTAAAGATATGCACTTGCCATTTTGAAGTCCAAAAGTGGGAGAAGAGGGGAAGTGGGGGACAATCGCAGCAAGGGGGCATCATCTGTGTCTTACAGACACAATTTTCTAGGATTTTTTATATCTATTTTTTAAACATTTTGGTTATTTATTTATTTATTTATTTTGCAATAGTATACACCTTTGTGCAAGAAATTATTGGGCATCATACCTATACCCAAACCTGGAAAAGATAATACGACTCAAACAACTACCGTGCTATTGATTTAACGAGCTGCATATGTAAAACATTGGAGCGAATGATCAATGAAAGACGCGTTTGGTACCTTGAAATAAATAATATTATAACAGAATGTCAGAGTGGTTTCAGGCGCAAACGCTGTACTAATGATCACTTGGTTAGATTGGAAACCTTTATACTTGAAGCCTTCATCAAGAAGGAGCACTTACATGTAGTTGGTGTCTTCTTTGATTTAGAGCAGACTTACGATACAACTCGGAAGTATGGTATAATGAATGATTTACATTAAATACGAGGGTTGTTCAGAAAGTTCTGATTCTAGCCGCATAACCCTGTTTAGCAGCATGCTGGGGACAAATGCTGTGCTTGTATTGAAAGCACTACATTTCGTCTTTACAATGATACCTAACACTATACAAAGATATATTTTCTTACTGAGTTACAAAGCTTGTTATAAGGCCCCAGTCATACCACTGGGCTAATTTCATATGTGAATTTATTTTCAGTGTGTCATTCAAATGAAAAATCATTGTAAATACAAAATAAATTTTTGTCAGCTTCTTGTCATTCGTTGCTTTCAATATCCATTCAAAAGTTAGAAGGGCAGCAAACGTTATAGATTTAGTCCTTGCAAAGCAATGCGCAGTTTTTATGACGTTATTGAAAACGATGTCAACGTCATTTTCGAAAACTCGTAGCGGCTTCGTTGTTTACATTAATTTTAATTTTTCGACGGTTTCGAATTGGCCCATGCAAAGGCTCTTCCTAACAAGATTTTGAATGTCAAGACCCGGTTTTCGTTACAAAATCATTATAACTTTAGTAGAAAGGGAGAATTTGCTACTACATAAAATGCTTATAATCTAAATTGAACGGACAGTATGGAACCTAGATTAAATATATTTCCGCGATATTTACAGGTTATAGTTGCCTGGGGACTAAGTTTAAGCAGCAATGATGAAAAAAATTCAAAGACTGCTCATATATGAACTATGACCTTCTTAAGAGAAAATCTGCAGTGACTGTTGGGTATGTCTCTTTCAAAAACGTTCAAAAATATGTCCTTTAGAAAATATACACCACGTTTGCAGAGTTGTCCGGACATATAATCCCTTTATTTATTTTCACTATCAGAAGTTCTGTATTTATGATGGTTACCAAAAATAAGACGTCACGAACAGAACTTTCTGAACATCCCTCGTAGGCCTTAAAGGCCGATTACCACTATTCGTTTAAAACCTCTTATCCAACAGAGTGCATATCCTTCAAAGTACCTGTAGATTCAACTTTGTCTGAGGCACATGGTCAAGAACAAGGTGTGCCTCAAGGTAGCATTTTATCGGTTACTCTTTTCAGTCTGAAAATAAACAATATTGTAAAATATCTTAATCCTAGTGTTGACTGTTCTTTATATGTAGATGGCTTTTTGATTTGTTATCGGTCAAAAAATATGCATACTATTGAGCGTCAGCTTCAACATATCTAAACAAATCTCAAACGTGGACGACTGAAAATGGATTCTAATTTTCTAAATCTAAAACAGTTTGCATGCGTTTCTGTCACCTTGGAAAAGTGCATGATCATCCAGTCCTCTTCCTGGACGGAACACATATTCCTGTAGTAGAAGAAGATAAATCTATAGGTGTTATTCTCAACAGGAAATTTCATTTGTTCAGCACATGAAACACCTTAAAGCAAAATGTCAAAAAGCGTTGAACCAACTCGAGTTATGCCCAATCTGATATGAGAGCAGATCGTAAAATCTTACTGAATCTTTATAGGACAATTATACAGCCCAAACTCGACTATGGCTCTTATTTATATGGGTCCGCTAGAAAATCTTATTTGGAAATGCTTGATGCCTTTCATTATCAGGGTCTCAGACTTGCCTTGTGAGCTATCAGAACTTCTCCCTCGGAGAGTCTTTTAGCAGAGGCAAATGAACCATCCTTTATAGACGTCTTAGACCCTCTTTGCAGTATGCCCTTAAATTAAAGTAAAATTCATCAAATCCAACTTATGAAACTGTTTTTCGGCCACAATATAAAACATTATTCGAGAATAAACCAAACATGATTCCTTCGTTTTGCATTAGAATCTCCTCAGTATTTGAAAATGTGAACTTAGATTTAGACGGAATTGAACAGTTTAAAGTTCCAGATGTTCCACCTTGGACAATTACTCAGCCACGTGTTTTATTTTCTTTGCACAATGATAAAAAGTCTCAAACTGAACCGCTTGCATTTCGAGCTAAATTCTAAATTGAATGAACTGCTTTCTGACTTTTCTAACTATGAGACTTTATAAACTGATGGTTCAAAGGATGGAGACACAGCTGGGTCAGCTTGTGTTGCTCCACCCGAAACATACAAATGTAGATTACCTGACAATGCCTCTATTTTTTTCAGCGGAGATCAAAGCCATTAAGTGATCCTTAAATCATATTGAACAGTCTAGGAATACAGATTTTATAATCTTTTCTGATTCCATCTCTAAATAATCGCCATATTGAAAACCATCTTCCTTTGCAAAATCGGCATTAGCTCTTTATTTCTGATTTTAAGAATCCTTACACTGATATCAAACCTTGCATAAATAAAAGGCAGATATCATGGAATGCTGCTGTCTTTTACAAACTACATTCTGTCAAGCCTTCACTTGGTAAATGGCAACCATCATCTAGAATTAAAGTAACCTTTGCTCGACTCAGAATCGGCAATACTTTCATTACTCAGGTGAGGATCCGCCTTTGTGTATTCCTTGCCAGGAACCTTTTATTGTTAACACTTTCTTTTAGATTGCATCGATTTTCGTATTGCAAGGGCTAGTTTTTTCCGTGTCAACAGCTTGAAACAACTGTTTGACACGGTTGAACCAGCATTTTTTGTCGCACCTGCTTCAGCAAGGTGTGTCAACAGCTTGAAACAACTGTTTGACACGATTGAACCAGCATTTTTGTCGCACCTGCTTTAGCAAGGTGCGATATAGGAGTTCACTTTTCCGTCCGTCCGTCCGTCGGTCATTCCGTTGGTCCGTACGTCTGTCCGTCCGTACGTCCGTCCGTCAACAATTACGTCGACCCTAGGTTTAAGTCCATTTCTCACAAACTATGATACCTACAATCATCAAACCTGGCACAAAGCTTCTTCTTAGAATATTCTCGAGGGCTGTTGCTCTTATTTTTATCCTTGACCTATATTTTATGCTCTGCTGACTTCTTAAAATTTTATATTCAACATTACGTCGACCCTAACGTGGATCCTAGCGTTTAAGTCCTTTTCTCGCAAACTATGATACATACAATCATTAAACCTGGCATAAAGCTTCTTCTTAGAATGTCCTCAAGGCCTGTTACTCTTATGTTTACCCTTGACCTATATTTAATTGTTTGCTGACTTTGTAAAATTGTATATTCAAAATTACGTCGACCCTAGCGTTTAAGTCCATTTCTCACAAACTATGATATCTAGAATCATCAAACCTGGCATCATGTTTTTTCTTAGAATGTTCTTGAGGGCTGTTGCAATTTATTTTACCCTTCTCATATATTTCATGGTCTGCTGACTTAGTAAAATTTTACATCCAAAAATATATCGACCCTACCCTAGTCCTTTTGTCTCAAAGTATGATACCTACAGTCATCACACCTGGCATAAAGTTTCTTCTTAGAATGTTCATGAGGAATGTTGAAGTTATTCCTACCACTGACCTATATTTCGATCATGCTCTGCTGACTTAGTAAAATTTTACATCCAAAATTGGGTTGACCCTAGCTTTTTAATCCATTTCTCATACAATTTCTTTTAACTTTAGTCTTTACTACTGTGGAAGCTGAAGGCAGGTGCGACATAGCATTCCGCGGAAAAGAGATCAGCGTATATAGTAAATTATAGTTGAGTCGAGGTATACTTTTTACCAGTTGATTTAAATTTGTGTTCACTCGTCTCGCTGGTCGAGAGTTCGTTTTATGTTATTGGTTATCCCCTCCATATTAAGTTAGGAATTCGTACTCGCTTGTACGCCGTTTCCTTTTGCTGAAATAGGGTCCCACTATTTCCCGGAACTCCTATAGTTGGCGCACCCTGCTGCAAGATTCTCGCCAGCATCGCTAATGCATGATCTTTATAGCTTATCTTGAACACTATATTTCACCCTATACAAGCAATTACCCGAGATTTCAGTTCAGCTACCAAGAGTTGTTACTTAAGAGTACAGATCAATAACAAGTTGTACTCGATAATGCGCCGTTTCGTTTCGCTAAATGCGGGTCCCACTGTTTCCGGTATTTACTCCCATATTTTGGTGCACGCAGCTGCAGGGCCCCTCCCAGCATCGCAAAGGCATTAGGTATAAAACTTGTCCTGACACTTCATCTCACATACTACAAGCATCTTGCCTAATACAACTAATAACCAGAGAGTACATTACACTTAGGAAGATCTGTCACTAAACAGTACAGGTCACTAACAAAAGTTAATAGCACTGAAGCTCGCCTGTTACAAGCAATCACTAGACAAAAGGAAAAAGCTGTCAAACTCGCCCCTTTCCTACAGCTTCAACAAAGTCCAAGAATACAATAAAATTAACTTGTATTGCGGCCAATTTTCTATTTTACCACTTGCATCCTATAAATTCATTGCTAAGGGATAACCTCTCAAGCCTTTTCAAAAGCTAAACTTGTCAGTCTTAAGATAGCCGTTGATTGGCGTATTTTACCATATACCCGACTTGGTTCATTTTTATACTGTGCATTCATTTCTGACATTATGCATCGTATTCTTTTATAGCGTTTTCGGCGCGAAATAGCCTTTGGGTGCTGATGTACCGTAAAACCCATCTCACTCACTACATAAACCAGCCTATTCTTAACCGTAATATGTTTTTAACAGCAGAAACATGTTCTGAAAAAATAAGGAAATTATAAGTACTCGTTCGAAATTTTGTGAGATTTAAAATAAATAAATAGATTAATTGCCAGTCGGCCCAATACACATGTAGGATTAATATTGCATAAGCTGGATTTTTCCATCGGTTGATGCTGATTTTGGTTGGTTGGTTTTGGATTAAGGTGGTGATTATCACTGATTTGGGGCAAAAACAAAAATCTGCATACATTTTTTGTATAATGCTGAAAATACAACAGATCTTCCCGAAACTTAGCAGATGCCTTCTTTATGTTGTTTCTCACAATTCAGAATCCCAAAATGCAGGACTTGTTGATGTTTAAAAGGATTCATATAAAAAAAGATCAAAGGGTAATTTTGTGCGAATAAATCTAAAAAATGACCATCATTATTGAAAATTTAACTAGGTCTGAATATAAATTAATGCATTATAAAGAGCGTCCTAGCAATTATTTTTTTCTATTTTTTTTTTGCATGCTATCAGGCTGTGCAGATAAGAAAAGGTGTGGACTATGTCCAAATATTTGTTTAAAATACACAGCAGAGTCTATTTTCAAGGTTGAATAATTTCAATAACACACCTATAATGTTCTTTGTAATTTATACTGTGAGTATGATATAGGTATAACTGACCTACCTGTATTTCATGAATGCAATAAGTATACATGCACTTTATCATGGTCAGACATTTGAGAAAAAGCTACATTTTACTGCTTTTATCTGGTCTACCTTACAATTTGAGAAAGAGTTGGAACAAATAATTGCTAGGACGCTCTTTTTAACTCATCAAAGTATCTTCAGAGCTGAGTACATTTTCAAGAACAGATTTTATTTTTCAGATTTCTGCGCAGAAAATTTCCCTTTGATCTTTCCATATAAAAACACTTCTTTAAACAGCATGTCCCTAAATTTTGTATTTATTATACCCCCGCTTTGAAAAAGTGGGGGTATACTGGTTTGCATTTGTCATTCCGTCCGTAATTCCGTAACACTTTTTAGTAAAAATTTTCGTAAACGATTTCCCCACAATTGTATAAGCTAGAACTTTCATATTTGGTATACTGCTTGACACTGACTTGATGTATCGTGGGATTGAGATTTAGCCCTCTCCTGCTTATTCTTCCCCATATTTATCCATTATTCTTTCTTTCTGATCCGTCCGTACTTCCGTAACACTTTTAAGTAAAAATTTTCGTAAACGATTTCTCCACAATGGTATAAGCTAGAACTTTCATGTTTGGTATACTGCTTGACACTGACTTGATGTATCGTGGGATTGAGATTTACCCCTCTCCTGCTTATTCTTCCCCATATTTATACATTTTTCTTTCTTTCTGATAAAAATTTTCGTAAAAGATTGGTATAAGCTAGAATGTTCATATTTGGCATACAGGTTGATGATGTGTTGTATCGTGGTATTGAGAACCAGCCATCTCCTGCCATTCTTCCCTGTATTTGTCCAATTTTCTTACTTTTCATACAGTGAATAATGAATTTTTTGTCGCAAGATTTCTCCACAACTGTGCAAGCTAGAGTAGTTATATTTTGTTTGCAGGTTGATGACGATGTGTTGTATCGTATATTTGTCCATTTTTCTTTTTTTCCATACTTTGAATAATGAAATTTTTCGTCAAAGATTTCTCCACAACCATTCAAGCTAGAATGGTCAGATTTGGCATACAGGTTGATGACGGTGTGTTGTATCGTGGGATTGAGAACCGGCGTTCTCCTGCTTATTCTTCCCTGTATTTGTCCTTTTTTCTTTATTTCCATACTTTGAATAATGAAATTTTTCGTCAAAGATTTCTCCACAACCATTCAAGCTAGAATGGTCATATTTGGCATACAGGTTGATTAGGGTGTTTTGTATCTTGGGATTGCAAACCAGCCTTTTCCTGCTTATTCTTCCCTGTATTTGTCCAATTTTTATTACATTTCATTCAGTGAATAATGATTTTTTTGTCAAAGATTTCTCCACAACTGTGCAAGCTAGAGTAGTTATATTTTGTTTGCAGGTTGATGACGATGTGTTGTATCGTGAGATTGCAAACCAGCCTATTCTTCCTGTATTTGTCCGATTTTCTTTCTTTCCATACTTTGAATAACAAAATTTTTAGTCAAAGATTTTTGTGCAACCATGCAAGCTAGAGTAGTCATATTTGCTATGCAGGTTAATGACAGCTTATTGTATTGTGGGATTGAGGACCAGCCGTCTTCTGCTTATTCATCCCTGTATTTGTCTGGTTTTCTTTCTCTCTCTACCCTGAATAATGCAATTTTTCGTAAAAGATTTCACAGTAACCCTTGAAGGTAAAACGTTCATTTGGTATACAGATTGATAATGACATTTTATTGTGGGATTGCAAAACAGCCGTATCTGGCATATTCTTTCCTGTGTTTGTCCAGTTTTCTTTCTCTCCTTACTTTGAATAATGACTTTTTTGCCAGAGGTTTCTAAGCAGCCATTGCAAGTTAGAGGAGGGATATTTTGGTTGGCAGGTTGATGATAACTTGTATTGTGGGATCGAGAACCAGCCTTCTACTTATTCTTCCCAAATTTCACAGCATCCCCTAAAGTTTGAATCTTCATATTTGGTATACACATTGATAATTATTATTTTTCTATCTGTATATGTGGAATCATTTTATTCCATATTACATAGAAGGGGATTTATTGATATTTGGTATACATGTTGACAATGAGTTTTCTTTCTCTCTATACTTCATGTAATGAAATAACACCATTTGATTAAAGCAGTTAAGCGGGGGTATAGTCGGATTCTCCGACAGTTCTAGTTCAAACTGTAGAGAACAACAAAAATAAGAAATCTGCTAACTTTCAGGGAGATACGATATTTTTTTTTTATAGTTTTATTCAGATTTTTGTATATACCACAAATCACCACATTAAACGGCTCTTTGAAACAGTATTTCAGACTATCTCAAGCCGTGTCCCAGAGGAAGGGAGAAAGTAAAGAGATATGATAGGCTAGAGAAAAAAAATCCAAACAACCCCGACCCGCACCTACTGCAAGCACAGTCGGCTCTCGCCTATTATCGAAATTAGTGGGACGCCCAGGCACTGAAAGTTACCTGGCACCATCGCCTGACCCCACTACCGCCTTCCTCCCCCCCCCCACACACACACCGGTTGATCTGCTATGTCTTTTGGTTGGCTGGTTGTTTTGGGTTTCACAGCTCTTTGAGACAGTATTTCAGTCTACATGAGATATTAACATTGATTAAGCAGGATTTTACCTTCGGTTGATGCTTCGGTTAGTCGGTTGTTTTGGGTTAAATGACTCTTTGAGACAGTCTTTCAGTCTGTATCAAGCCGTCTCGCAGAGAGAGGGCGAAAAAAAGAGATTAGGGGAGAGAAAAATGTGCAAACAAGCCTCACCTGCACCTACTGCAAGCACAGTTGGACCTTGTCGTACTATAATCCAAATTAGTAGGACGCCAAGGCACTGAACGTATCCTGCACTATGGACGATGGATTTGGCCAGACTCGGCAATTTTGTACCGTTTATGTATGTCTGTTCTTTTTTCGGTCATTTGATAAGTAGGCAGATAAAATACAAATCGAGGAGTTAATTAATTACTTTACTGAGGCAAATTGCCACTATAAACTACACCAATATCATCTCGAAAGAAACTGCCCTGCATTCCCATCTTGTACCAATTTCAAGCACAGCAGGCCCTTGTCTATCTTTAACCAATATCAGTAGAAAGTCCCAATGCCGAAAGTTACATGACATTTGCGCCTACCCTACCATCATTTCTACCACCATGCCCGGGTAGCTTGTCTTGGGCTAAATGGCCATTTGAGTTAGTGTTCCGGCCTCTATCGCGCCGTTTCCCATCGTGGGTCGGGCGATGATGCTGTGTAACTTTAAATGGTGGGGCTCCGTCTACTTTGGAAAAAGTAGGGCAAGGGCCGGTGTAACTAAGTGAAGTGACCCCCATAAAATAACGACCCACTTTTCCTCCCCTGGTCATTATTATGTCCCCCAACCAAAGGTGAGGGGGGGGGGGCATGTTATTTTCAGTACGGATCCCGGGCGTCGGCGTCAGCGTCGGCGTGACAGTTTCTCGCATTCGCGATATCTCTTGAACCAATGGATGGAATTTCACTAAACTTGCATGGATACTTTAAGAGCTGATTAGATTTTGGTGACCTTGACTTTATTTTCAAGGTCACTGGAGGATCTAGATTTTAATTACTTGTACCCACTATATCTCCTGAATCAATGGATGGAGTGTCAACAAACTTGCATGTATACATCACTGGGACAAGTTAAAGAGCTGATTAGATTTTTATGATCTTGATCTCATTTTCAAGGTCATTGGAGGACTTAGATGACAATTTCTTGTACCCACGATATCTCTTGAAACAATGGATGGAATTTCACCAAACTTGTATAGATGAATCATTGGGGCAAGTTTCAATTTTGATCAGATTTTGATGACCTTGACCTCATTTTCAAGGTCACTGAAGGACGCAGATGAAAATTTCCTAATACTATAATATCTCATGAACCAATGGATGGAATTTCACCAGACTTACATGGATATATCATTGGGACAAGTTTAAGAGCTGATAAGCTTTTGGTGACCTTGACCTCATTTTCCAGGTCACTGGAGGACTTAGATGGCTATTTATTGTACCCATTATATCTAATGAACCAATAGATAGAATTTCACTAAACTTGCATGGATACATCACTGGGACTAGCTTAAGAGCTGATCAGATTTGGTGACATTGACCTCATTTTTCAAGGTCACAGGAGGACTTAGATAAATTCACTGAAGTTTATATATCTCATTAGCCTTTGGCTTGATTTCCACTTTACTTTCATAGATATACCTTTGGGACATTTCAAGAGTTTACTGTATTTTACTGGGCCTAGATTGATTGTTTTGGGTTTAACGGCCGTTTGAGAAGTATTTCAGTCTATATCGGTCCGTCTCACAGAGAGAGGGAGAAAGAAGAGAGAAATGATAGACGAGAGAAAAAATGTTTAAACAACCCCCATCCGCATCTACTGCAAGCACAGTTGGGCCTTGCCCTACTATTATCCAAACCAGAAGGACGCCACGGCACTGGAAGTTTCACGCAAAACCATTGCCCCCCACCCCCTTCATTTGTGCATATAAATACTTCTTCAAAATATTTGTGCATATAAATACTTCTTCAAAATATTTGGGCATATAAATACTTCTTCAAAATAAGAATAATCTTGCAAAATTCTGAACTTGAATAATTAATGAGTCGCGACACGAGAAAACCAACAAAGTGGTTGTGCACCCAGCGCAGAGTCAGATCAGCCTGGGCATCCGCCCAGTCTGATCAGAGTCTTCGCTGTCCGCATCGAGGTAGCTTAGACCCTTAGCTACCCTATCAGCATTTAACAAAGAGTCTGATCAGACTGGGCGGATGCCCA
The DNA here is from genome assembly GCA_963989385.1 of Ctena decussata. NCBI lineage: Eukaryota > Metazoa > Mollusca > Bivalvia > Lucinida > Lucinidae > Ctena > Ctena decussata. The sequence continues at coordinate 5,923,000 of OZ022508.1, forward strand.
TCCGCCCAGTCTGATCAGAGTCTTCGCTGTCCGCATCGAGGTAGCTTAGACCCTTAGCTACCCTTTCAGCACTTAACAAAGAGTCTGATCAGACTGGGCGGATGCCCAGAGTGATCTGAGTCTTGACTGTGCGCACAAACACTTTGTTGGTTTTCTCGTGTCGTGGCTCATTTCATTTCAGAAAATAACTATTCTGTTTCAGAAGCAGTGTCAGTCAGGCTGTCTGAACTACAGTCTGAACGCCCAATCCGATCCGAGTCTTCGCTGTCCACATGGAGCTTGCTTAAACCCTTGGCTACCGTTTAATCGCAAAGGAAAGACTCTGATCAGATTGGGTGGATGCCCAGGCTGATCTTTTATCTTAAGTGCCAAAAACTGAGATAGAAATCATGAACCCATCTTGGTTACCGCTCGGGGACGTGCATTTTCCATTTTATTTGCTTCTTTATTCAGTAGTTCCATTTTTAACAAAACAGTGCAGACTATGATCAGGCGTCAAGTTGTATGGTGTTTGATCATGGGTTCGCATTGATTAATATATGTGACGCAGGGCATTAATTAGTAAATTTGGAAATTATGTTTTTCCCTATGATATTTAGCTCACCTGGCCTGAAGGGCCATAGTGAGCTATTGTCATAGCAAAGCGTTTGTCGTGCGTTGTCCGTCAACAATTGAAAACAAATTATTCAAACTTCTTCTGTAAAACTACTGGACCCATGGTTCTCAAATTTCACATGGACCATGACCCGACTCCAAGGTCTCAGAATTATAAAATTGGGTCCGGTGGAATATCTAAGCTGGCCGGCATTACTAAAAATAGCAAAAACAACAAAGTCAACTTCTTCTCCAGAACCACTGGGTATATTTGTCTGAATTTTGGCATGAAACATCAATGAAAACTTGGTATTCAAAATTGTAAAAATGAAAAAAATCTGTAGCGGAGTGTTTTCGCAGTGACCTACATTCTATTTACGAGTGTAATTTTGCTCAAATGCAAATGTTAAAAAACAAATTATTCAAACAACTTCTTCTCCAAAACCACTGAACCCATGGGTCTCAAATTTCACGTGGAGCATGACTAGACTGCAGGGTTTCAAAATTGTAAAATTGGGTCAGGTTGAAAATCCAAGAGGGCCGCCATTACTAGAAATAGCAAAAACAGCAAAATCAACTTCTTCTCTTGAACCACTGGGTATAGTTGGTTATAAGTTTGCACGAAACATATGTTGGACTGTGGAATTAATAATTATAAAAATCGAAAAAATCTATAGTGGAATTAGGTCACAGTGACCTACTTAGCGTTTAAAAGACCGATTTTGCTCAAATGTCAATATCTCAAGAAAACAAAAATGGATTCTGGTCAGATTTGATCAGAAATGGACCCTGAATAGAATTTTTTCAAGTTTTGTGCCTGTTGACTTTCCAAGATGGCCACCATTGGGGCTGTTACTAAAAATAGCACAAACATAAAAATGACAATTTCTCAAGAACCCTTGCATGGATTTGGACCAATTTTGTGTCAGAATGTTCCTTGCATGAAACCATTTTGATTAATTGCGATTTGGCAATCCAAGATGGCCGCCATCTGCCGTCACTATAAATAGCACAAAACATGAAAATAATTATATATCAGAAACCCCGGAATGAATTTTGACGAAATTTGCGGCAAAATGTTTCCTGCACTGAGATGTTTCAAAAGTTACTAAATATAGACCCGTCGTGATGGCCTCTGTAACTGTAAATAGCAAAATGTGAAAATTACAAAATCTCGAAGGAATTGGACCAATTTTGTGTCAGAATGGTCATTTCGTGAAGCCTTTTCAATATCTTGCATTATGGCATTCCAAGATGGCCACCATTTGTCGTTACTAAAATAGCACAAACATGAAAATAACAATATCTCAGTAACCCCTGAATGGATTTTGATGAAATTTGTGGCAAAATGATTCTTGCATTGAGATATTTCAAAAATTACTAAATATAGATCAGGCGTGATGGCCTCTAATACTAAAATTAGCAAAATGTGAAAATTACAAAATCTCAATGGAATTGGACCAATTTTACCGGTATGTCAGAATGGTCCATTCATGAAGCCTTTCCAATTTCTTGCATTTTGGCATTCCAAGATGGCCGCCATCTGCCGTCGATAAAATAGCACAAAACATGAAAATAACAATATCTCAGTAATCCCTGAATGGATTTTGACGAAATTTGTGGCAAAATGATTCATGCATTGAGATGTTTCGAAAATTAATAAATATAGACCAGTCGTGATGGCCTCTGTTTCTATAAAATTAGCAAAATGTGAAAATTACAAAATCTCAATGGAATTGGACCAATTTTATGTCAGAATGGTCTTTTCATGAAGCCTTTTCAATTTCTTGCATTTTGGCATTCAAAGATGGCCGTCATCTGCCGTTAATAAAAATAGCACAAAACATGAAAATAACAATATCTCAGTAATCCCTGAACGGATTATGATGAAATTTATGGCAAAATGATTCTTGCTTTGAGGTGTTTTAAAAATAACTAAAATAGACTAGTGGTAATGGCCTCTGTTACTAAAAATAGCAGAATGTGAAAATTACAAAATCTCAATAGAATTGGACCAATTTTGTGTCGGAATGGTCATTTCATGAAGCATTTTCAATTTCTTGCACTTTGGCATTCCAAGATGGCCACCACCTGCCGTTACTAAAATTAGCACAAAACATGAAAATAACATTATGTCAGTAATCCCTGAATGGATTTTGACAAAATTTGCGGCAAAATGATTCTCGCAATTAGGTTTTTCAAAAGTAAATATATATAGACCAGGCAAGTTGGCCTCTGTTAATAAAAGTAGCAAAATGTGAAATGAGAAAATCCAATTTTGTATCAGAATGGTCCTGTGGCAAAATAGCCAGGTGAGCGGTATCAGGCCCATTTGGGCCTCTTGTTTATACGCCCGTTCTGGAAAAACGGACGTATTATGTCGTGGCTCTGTCCGCCCGTCCGTCCGTAAACATTCTTGTGCGTTCCATAACTCAGTAACCATTTCGGATATCTTCATGAAATTGTGTAGCATATGTATTAGGAAGGGGTCCGTGTCGCGTACAAGAATGGCCGCTCCCCCTTCCTTAGTTTCCAAGTTATGCCCCTTTGATTAGTTTTTCCTGCAAGTCTTGTGCGCGCCATAACTAGGAAACCGTTTGGGATATCTTCATGAAACTTCATAGCAATGTGTATGAAGTCCCAACGATGTGTCGCGTAAAACAGTGGTTGATCTCCCTTTTTAACTCACCTGAGCCGTAGGCTCAGAGTGAGCCATTGTGGTCAGTCAATGTCCGTCGTGCGTCGTCCGTCGTCAACAACTTGCTTTAAATGATATCTTCTCTGGAACCACTAGGCCTAGGGCTTTGATATTTGGTATGAAGCATTGTCTAGTGAACCTCTACCAAGTTTGTTCAATTGGTGGCCCCAGGGACCAAATGGCCCAGGGGCAGGGGGTTTTGGGTTCGAAACTCGAATATAAAAATCTTCTTCGGAATGGCTTGGCTCAGATGCTTGAACTTTGGTTTGTAGCATCGCCTAGTGGTCCTCTACCAAGTTTGTTCAAATGGTGGCCCCAATGTCCAAAATGGCCCTGGGGCAGGGAGTCTCAGGTTTGAACCATAGAAATAAATAGAAAATATTCAAAAATCCTCTTCTTCAGAACTGCAAGGCTCTGATGCTTGAAATTTGGTATATAGCATTGCCTAGTAGTCCTTTACCAAGTTTGTTCAAATGATGGCCCAGTGTCCAAAATGGCCCTGGGGCAGCGGTCCCAGGTTTGAACCATAGAAACACATAGAAATTATTAAAAAAATCTTCTTCTTCAGAACCGCAAGGCTCAGATGCTTGGAGTTTGATATGGAGGATTGCCTGGTGGTCCTCTTTCAAGTTTGTTCAAATGGTGGCCCCAGGGCCGAAAATGGCCCCTCGGCAGGGAGTCTTAGGTTTGAACCATAGAAATGCAAAGAAAAATATTCAAAAATCTTCTGCTTCAAAACCGCAAGCCTCAGATGCTTGGAAATTGGTATGATGCATTGCCTATAGTCCGGACGCGATAAGTTGGCAATGTTATTGTTTTGTGTTTATTTTGATTTGGTGACTGATTGGCTATATAGCAGAGTTCAGCTTATCCAATTCACGGAAATGAAAAGAATAAATTTGACTAATTTTGTTAGTATCAATTTTGTTATCAATGATATTCTTAAACTAGAGACAGTTCCTGTATTAAAGCTTTCAAAAAGTATCATTTAGATAAATTAGAACTGCCAGTTAATTGTGATGTGCCATTATGACCATAGATCAAGAAGTTACATGAACTGCACCGTAACGATAGTACAGGTACTGTTGACATTCAAAATGTAAACAAAACATTGCCACTTTAGCGCGACCGACCTATAGTAGTCTTTTACCAAGTTTGTTCAAATGGTGGGTGGTCCCAGGGTCCAAAATGGCCTCGCCACAGGGAGTCCTTGGTTTGAACCACAGAAATACATTGAAAAAAAATCTTCTTCTTTAGAGCCACTTGGCTCAGATGCTTGAAATTTGGTTATGTAGCATTACCTAGTGGTCGTTTACTAATTTTGTTCAAATGATGACCCCAGGGTCTAAAATGGCCCCGCCCCAGGGGTTCCTGGGTTTCAGCCGTAGAAATACATAGCAAATATTTAAAAATCTTCTTCTTTAGAACCACTTGGCTCAGATGCTAAAAATTTGGTATGTAGCATTGCCTTGTAGTCCTTATCAAGTTTGTTTAAATGATGACCCCAGGGTCCAAATGGCCCGCGGCAGGGAGTCCTGAAGTTGAACCATAGAAATACGTAGAAAAATATTCAAAAATCTTTTTCTTCAGAACCACTTGGCTCAGATGCTTAAAATTTGGTATGATGCATTGCCTGGTGGACTCCTACAATGTTTATATAAATGGTAGCCCTGGGATTCAAAATGGCCCTGGGGCGGGGAGTCTTGGGTTCGAAATTAAAATATACTTAAAGATCTTCTTCTCCTGAACCCCTTAGTGCAGATGCTTGAAATTTGGTATGTTGCATTGCCTAGTGGCCATTTACCAAGTTTGTTCAAATGATGGTGCCAGGGTCAAAAATGGCCCCGCCAAGGGGGTCCTCGGTTTGAACCATAGAAATACATAGAACAATATTCAAAAATCTTCTTCTTCAGAACCACTTGGCTCAGATGCTTGAAAGGCGGGGTCCAAATCTGCCCACGCATGGATTTTCTTGTTACTTTACATGTTTACTATCTTCAACCTTACAACTACAAATATGCGTTTATCTATCTCAGTAAAGACTTTACGGTCTCAGGAGAGCACCCTGAAGTACTCCCGTTTTTTATGATACCAGCCTTATAATTTATCAATTATAAATCCTCAGCTTTATTCAATTTCATAAAATGTGAACTACAATAGTAAAAGGGCTCCATATGAATATCTTTGATTCCGTTTATGCTTATGCAAACATGCAAACAAAACGTTTTTTAAACATTTAGTCAGAAAATATGACTAATAGCGACAAGAAAAATATTTAATAACCAAAAGCATCCCAAAATTTATGTATGTTCCAGTCAGTGTCAACCTATGAAATTTCCTGAAAAATAGACCATGTGTTTCTTCTTTATACCAGAGGAATTTCATGACATTTGGAAACCGGTAACATTGTCACATATTGCATGATATAGATGAAGGTGACTTGTCATACAAAAATGCATGTCACATTTAAGTGTTAATATGTTCATAGAAACACTTCATTGTCTAGTAATATTAATAGTTACCTTAACTACAATCATAGTAATAAGCTCCATATGCAGGTATATTGATCTACTTTGTCTGAGAAATAAATGGAAAACTAAATTAACTCCGACCACTCGACAGTGCATAATTAAAGAAAAATAAATACAATATTGGCCCTACCAGAATAAATATTTCACATGACATTTTTACTCATCAAGGAGACCAATTGTGCAAAATTATTTTGAAATCCATGCATAAATGTAGAAGTAATAGCTGGGACAAGCTCAACAGTTTTATCATTTAACCTTCTAGTGTGACCTTGACCTTGGATTTACCAGAATAAATGCTTCACACGACACTTTTACTCATCAAGGAGGACAACTGTGCCAAATTATTTTGAAATCCACCGTAAATATAGAAGAAACGGTATGGACAAGCTCTATTTATAACCGTTGTTTCAAAAATTACCTTGACCTTCAACCTACCTGAACAAATGTTTCGAATAGCACTTCTACTAATTAAGAAGGGGAACAAGTGTGCTCAATTTATGACAATTTTATCATTTGACTTGACCTTAGGCCTACGTGATCAAATGTTGCAAATGGCACTTCTACTTATCAAGGAGAACAACAGTGACAAATTATTTGGAAAACCATCCATAAATGTAGAAGTTCTGGCCCGTACAAGCTCAATTTATGACAATTTTATCATTTGACCTTCCAGTGTGACCTTGACCTTGGACCAACCTGACCAAATGTTTCACATGGCACTTCTACTTATCAAGGAGAACAATTGTGCCAAATTATTTTGCAATCCATCCATAAATGTAGAAGTTATGGCATGGACAAGCTCAATTTATGACCATTTAATCATTGACCTTCAAGTGTGACCTTGACCTTGGACCAACCTGACCAAATGTTTCAAATAGCACTTCTACTCATCAAGGAGAACATTTATTCCAAATTATTTTGAAATCCATCCATAAATGTAATAGCTATGGCCCGGACAAATCCGGACGGACGCACGAACGCACACACACACTAACGCACATTCGCACATACACCGAACTGAAGATGTAACAACTATGTCTCGCTCACCGCAAGCGGGCTTGACCTTAAAGGATTTGGTGATGCAAAAAGATCATAAAGTTCACTAAAATTAAAAATAATTAGCATAGAAATAATCACAAAACTACATGTATATGCATTCCTAAATTTTATGTTTTTTCAACTGTTAACATTCAGCATTCCAAAAAATTATGTTACCGGATTTCAATTTTCAAGAAAATTTATAATTATAATTTACACATGTATGGCCTGATTGCATATTAATTTGAAAGGTTGACAAGAACTGCAACATAGTCAAATCGAAAATTTAATTTGTTCAAAAAAATTTATGGCATCTGCAAACAAAAGTTAATATGGAACGTTTTATGGTATACATTTGAATACAAACGTGGGACATACATAATCAAGACTTACATGGAATCATTTTGAGAATTAAACGGATCAGAAATTAAAAAATCCTACAGCTTTGGGCTGCTTAAAATTGAGGTGCCCCTATTTTTTGCATCACATCCAATTAAAATGTTGTAATTTAACAATGAAAATAGATGGATCAGCAGATATTTCATTAAGGCAATAGTAATGTCCTAGACAATCACCATGCATAATATTATGGAATTCGGTGCGTGGGCAGAACCTTATGTAAATTTCCAATAGGGTGGAACTCCCCCTTTAGTATGTAGCTTTGCCTAGTGGTCCTTTACCAAGATTATTCAAATGATGGTCACAGGGTCCAAAATGGTCCTGCCCCAGGGGCTTCAGGGTTTGAACCATAGCAATACATAGAAAAATATTCAAAAAGGTCAGGTTTGTTCAAATGATGATCCTAGTTTGACCTTTAACCTTTATGCCCAGGTGAGCGATTCATGGCCTCTTGGCCCCCTTTGTTTCATTTTAGAGTTACATCCCTTTCGTACTTTCTTTTTTTGCTATTTTTGTGTATACTTATCTTGTGCATACCTTAACTTGGTATCCGTTTGGAATATCATGATGAAACTTTATAGCAATGTGCATGATCACAAATCAATGTGTGGCATATAAGAATGGTTGCTCCCCCTTTCTTGATTTTGGAGTAATGTCCCTTTGATTACCTTAAAGTAGTGTACTCATACACCTAAAACGTTATACCTGATTGGTGATAGGCGCTCAGGTTATTGTCTGAGACGTCAGTGATTCAGCCACGCTTGAGAAATGGGACGATGACACAGTTAAACACTACAAAGACAAATGAGCCGTACCACGAAAAAACCATCAGAGTGGTATGTGTGCCACACGAAGACTTATATCACCCTGGGCATCCGCCCAGTCTGATCAGAGTCTTCGCTGTGTGCTTAAAGGGTAGCTAAGAGTCTAAGTGAGCTATATGCTGAAATCGAAGACTGATCAGACCGGGTGGATGTCCAGGCTGATCTGAGTCTTCGCTGGGTGCAAATGTCACTTTCTTGGTTTTGTCTTGTTGCGGTTCAAATAAGCCTGCAACCCACAGAGTCATGAACCTATTATTTGGGACCTTGGGGAACCTGAGTAGCCGAAAAAAACTTTTTGATCAGACTGTGTAAATGTTCAGGTTCGAACTGTTCTACATGATGTCTTGGTTACTTGCCAGAGTCAGGACTATTTCCCATGTGGAACGACTCTGTAGTTTGCTACGAAAAGACATTGTAACATATTTACATGAATTTACCATGCTGTCCATGTTATAGGCACTTGCCTGTCTGTTTTTCCCACCATGTTTGGAAAGAGACAACATAAAATTAGTCACCACCAACGACAACACCAGCGGCAGCCATGTGAACAGCCATTCCCCATGTAGGTGGTCAACGGGCCAGCCTTAACATCACAAACAACACATCAACAACAGACATAGCAACTAACAACACATAAAACAACCAAAAAGAACCAAAACAGAACTGCCGCCTTCGGACGGGCAGTAATGAAATTACTGGCGGGCTTAACCGGTTTGTGGTCGACCAACCTTCGCCCTTTGTTCTGCCTTGGTTCATCAGATATTTAGTTATTCAAGCCAATAAAAAAACAACCACCGCCCACACAACAATCTTACAAAAAGCACCAACCCTGACAAAAAGCACAAATTATACGTAAAACATTAAACATCTATTTTTAACTATTTTCAATTTTTTTAATATCAGGGCTAGCGATAACATAAAAATAGTCAAAGCGACAAACAACACATGAAACAACTGAGAAGAACCAGAACAGAAGTGTCAGCAATGAAAACACTGGGATGGTGGGAATGGGGGAGGGTGGGAGGGGGGCTTAACCGGTTTGCGGTCTAGCCCTTGGTCCTGCTTTGGTTCATCAGACACTTAGTTGTTGGGTTTGCGTGCAAGATTCCTAACTCATAAGTGTAATATCTCAGGAACAGAGAAATCAAAATTAAAACTCAGATAAAACAAACACGAGGACTCACAGAAATAGCAACACTGAAATTCTGGAGCAAAAGAAACCTACCTGTTAAACCACGGTGGGTCCGACCCAAGACGACCTGTAACAGGTGTCAACTAAGTGGTACACACATTCAACTTTGTTCGTTTTCTTGTGTTGCGGCTCATTTATTATCCTAAATACAGGGATGGTTTCTCACCTAGAGATATTGTCGACATTAAACGATTCTGATGGTATGTTTCTTTTAATTTCCAAATTGATAACTTGTATGGTTTTTTATTACCGTCTTCCAGTTTTGTCCATATTACAAAAGTGTATTATAATGCCTGTTTCTTCATTGAAGATCTTTTTCAATTATGTATAATCGGCTGCCCTTTCAGCGCACAGCGAAGACTCTGATCACACTGGCGGATGCCCAGGCTGATCTGAGTCTTCGCTGGGCACACATGCCACTTTGTTGGTTTTCTTGTGTTGCTGCTCATTTGTTATCCTAAATACAAGGATGGTTTATCACCTTGAGATACTGTCGACATTATTAAAACGATTGTGATGGTATGTTTCTTTTAATTAATATCCAAATTGATAGTTTGTATACTTGTTTTATTACCGTCTTTCAGTTTTGTCGATATTATGGATTTTTATGTTATTTCTGTTTCCTCATTGAAGAGCTTTTTCATATTCAGGTTTGTCCATATGACAAAAGTTTATTATATGATTTTATTTACGCCGGGCATAATCAGCTTGGTGAACTATTTAACGTTGATTTTCTAAAGAGTTAATGTATTTGGATCGCCATGGCTTTTCCTCTTGTTTTGGGGGCTACCAGTGGGGTTATCTAAATATTGGCTTTTCCCTTTGTTTTGTGGGCTACCAGTGGCGTTATCTCTGCACAACTGGTATCGAGTGACGTAACGTTAAGTTTAAACGTATTTATCATATGACGTCGCATCTGAGAGTGTAATAAAGCCATGCTTTAAAAACGATAATCCACTAGTGTATTAAATACGCAAATTACGTCGTAACGTTATGCGTTGGCGTCTATAAAACGTCGCGTTTTCTAATGGCGAATTCGTGACGTTTTAGTGCAAAATGTGCAAATAAAATGCGATTTAAGTGTCATATGATAAATAGAATCTTGCATTCGTGCTCCTGTATTATTGAATTTATTAAACTCGTTGGTGAAAACGATAAGATGCTCGGCAGAGCCTCGCATCTTATCTTTTTCCCCAACTCGTTTAATAAATCCAATAATACATGAGAACTCATGTAAGATCCTCTATTTCCAATCAAACATGAGGAAGGAAATCATAAACATACTATTCCTCGCCTGAATGCGCACTGTCTTAAAACTAGTAAACCAGAAAACGCAAAGAAAACGCCATCGACGGCGACAATGTCGACAACACTGGAAAAGTAATACATATGACGTACGTGGTCCTAAGGTCGTCACCTCAGTGCATTAAAACAAATACCTCATGCATATGGTGACATCTATAGTTGCGTTATGGTACCGGCAAGACGAGGCCGGCATTCTGAAGAGATTTTCAATAACGAAAACGGTCAATTTAATGCAGAAAACACCGCAAAACAGGCTGTTAAACGGTCGGCCTGACGACCTTAGGACCTTGGGATCTTGAGTCGTCATAAGTGCCCTAGTGTCGTCATGGGGTCTTATTGTTTTTTTACGTATTTAAAAAAAAATCATGTCAAGAAACAAATAAACAAATATTTATCAATTTTGCCGTTAAACGATCATCAAACAGAAAGAACCTTATAATAATGTTGCGATAAAAAACAGACTGGCCTGTGCAAACAAAGAGTTTGGTCCGGGTTCTGGTCAGATTGTTTTCCTGAAGCGATGGTGTTATATAGGTATTTGTTTCAAGATGTCAAAAATATGTTCATTAAAGATCCCGATAAGACTGCACACGTTTTCATTTGTTTTTGGGTTACCTACTTGTCAAAATTTGACAGATAACATTGTTGTCGGCGGAAATGTAATATAAGAATTATTGGGATGTGGCTGACCAATTGAATTAGTTGAGGTCTCGTGGCATCGAAGATTCTTTTATTTTATTTCACTTTTTAGCTCACCTGAGCCAGCGGCTCCGGGGGAGCTTATAGGATGGTAATGCTCCGTCGTCCGTTGTCGTCCGTCGTCCGTCCGTCCACAATTTCAAACGACTTCTCCTCTGAAACCGCTGGGCCAATTGTAACCAAATTTCATATATGGCCTCTAGAGGAAGGGGGAACGAAAAGTTGTTCAAACCGTCCTGGTCACATGACCAACATGGCCGCCATGCCCATATATGGTAAAAACCTAAAAAAATCTTCTTCTCCAAAACCAATAGGCCGATTGCCTTGAAACTTGGTATGTAGCATCGGGTACATGAGTACTACCAAGATTGTTCAAATTATGACCTTGGGTTGACCTTGACCTTTTTTACGGCAAGGTCAAATTTGCTTCCTTGTGCTTTTATATGGGAAAATGCTAGAACATAAGATATCTTGAAAACTGTTGAAGATTTTGGGCTAAAAATCGATATCTACAGTCATCTAAATGAGTACATGAAGATTTATGAGTACAAGAGGTCAAGGTCATTCTTTGACCTTTGACCCAGAACTCTCATATTTTGACCATTTCAAACAATCTTCTCAACAGCCTCTGGGCCAATTGAAACCAAATTTCATATAGAGCCTCCAGGGGATGAGGGAATGAAAATTTGTTCAAACAATTCAGGTCGCATGACCAACATGGCCGCCAATGCCCATATATGGTAAAAACCTTGAAAAATCTTCTTCTCCAGAACAAATAGACCGATGGCCTTGAAACTCGGTATGTAGCATTGGGTACTCGAGTACTATCAAGATTGTTCAAATTATGACATTGGGTTGACCTTGACCTTTTTACGGCAAGGTCAAATATGGGAAAATGCTAGAACTTAAGATATCAGGGAAAGTTTTGAAGATTAAGGTCTAAAAGTTGGTATATGCAGTCATCTTTAATGAGTATAATGAAGATTTGTGAGTACAAGAGGTCAAGGTCATTCTTTGACCTTTGACCCTGAGATCTCATATTTTGACAATTTCAAGCAATCTTCTCAAAAACCACTGGGCCTATTGTAACCAAATTTCATACAGAGCCTCCAGGGGATAAGGGAATGAAAATTTGTTCAAACGGTTCAGGTCACATGACCAACATGGCCGCCATGCCCATATATGGTAAAAACCTTAAAAAATCTTCTTCCCCAGAACCAATTGACCGATGGCCTTGAAACTTGGTATGTAGCATTGGGTACTCCAGTACAATCAAGAGTGTTCAAAATGATGACCTTGGGGTGACCTTGGCCATTTTACAGCAAGGTCAAATATGGGAAAATGCTAGAACATAACATTTCATGGAAAGTTTTGAAGATTTAGGCCTAAAAATTGGTAAATACAGCCACAGTCATCTTAATGTGTACATCAAGATTCATGACTACAAGAGGTCAAGGTCGTTCTTTGACCTTTGACCCTGAAGTCTCAGAATAGTTTGACAATTTCAAACTTCTCCTTAAAAGCCAATGCGGCAATTGTAACCAAATATTATATAGAGCCTTCAGGGGTCGAGGAAATGAAAATTTCTTCAAATGGTCTGGGTTACATGACCAACATGGCCACTATGACCATATATGGTAAAAACCTTTCAAAATCTTTTTCTCCAGAACCAATTGATTAGTGGCCTTGAAACTTGGTATGTAGCATTGAGTACTCCAGTACTATCAAGATTGTTGAAATTATGACCTTGGTTGACCTTTTTTACAGCAAGGTCAAATATGGGAAAATGCTAGAACATAAGATTTCATGGGAAGTTTTTGGCCTAAAAAATTGGTATATACAGTCGTCTTAATGAGGTCATGAAGAATTATGAGTACAAGAGGTCAAGGTCATTATTTGACCTTTGACCCAGATCTCTCATATTTTGACATTTTCAAACATTTTCTCAAAAGGCAAAGGGCCAATTGTAATCACATTTCATATAGAGCCTCCAGGGGTTGATTGAACGAAAATTTGTTCAAACGGTCCAGGTCACATGACCAACATGGCCACCATACCCATTTATGGTATAAACCTTAAATATTTTTTCTTCTCCAGAACCAATACACCAATGGCCTTGAAACTTGGTAAGTAGCATGGAGTACTAGAGTACTACCAAGACTGTTCAAATGATGACCTCGGTTTTTCCTTAACTTTTTTTTGCGGCATGGTCAAATATGGGAAAATGCTAGAACATAAGATTTCATGGAAAGTTTTGCCTAAAAAATGGTATATATGGTTGCCTTAATGAGTACATGAAGATTTATGAGTACAATAGGTCATGGTCATTCTTTGACTTTGACCCAAGACTCATATTTTGACAATTTCAAAACATAAGAAAAAAGCCACTTTGCCAATTGTTCAGGTGAGCGATTCAGGGCCTCATGGCCCTCTTGTTTTATTTTCATTTACAAAGTCTTTGAGTTGCACAAAGAGAAAACATGTTTTCGTATTTCTATATGAGGTTAAAAAGTGACAGCAAACGGGTAAAATCTGTATTTCTGGAACATTTACTAATGGGTAATTTGCTTTTTCACACCAAATTCGGCACAATTGAAACTGTGCCTGTTTTTATAGACAGCTTTGCTACCATTATATGCCTTTAAATTTAGGCCATTTTTGTTTTGTTTGCTTATATGAAGACCAACCAACAAAAATTGTTAATTTATACGGTAATAAGCACAATATACAGAAGGTGGACAAAAGTAATCGTCACAAAGTGACGTTGCCGTTTAAATCGATGTATTTGCACAAATTTTGTAAAAATTATTATCGCAAAACTACGAAATTAATCACCATACTGTTTTCACCAAGTCTATGCAAATTGATTTCCACAATAAACAAGCATTACCAAAAATTGATTCCTCGGCTACCTTCTTGTATCAACAGTTTTTAATGAAAGGCAAACAAAAACTTCCATATTTCGATGACGTTAACATTAATTAATGTCAGTGAGGATCAAAATTTTAAAATTTTTACTTTCAATTCAATCACGTTTAACTCTTATACTGAACATAGAACTATCCTAACATTTCATTTAAATTGCTGTTTTCCATTCGCTTTTTATCCCTGCAAGTTTCATTACATTGCATTTAAGAACTTTGCGACAGAATTCTTTTTAAAAAATATGGGAATACATTAATTTAAACGGCGACATCACGTTGTGACGAATACTTTTGTCCACCTACTGTATACTTGACAAACTGGAATGAAAGAAGAGCATATAAGGAGTGGAGAAATGAATGTTGTTGCCAAGTAGTATGTGCCCTAGCGTCGTCAGGTATGACCTAAAGTCGTCATCGCTGTGTTCTTTGAGGGGGGTGGTCGGGTGGTGCGATGGTGCTGTGTGTAACTTCCAGTACCGGGGCGTCCTACTGATTTGGAACATTGTAGGGCAAGGGCCTACTGTGCTTGCAGTGGGTGCGGGTTGGGGTTGTTTGGACATTTTTTCTCTCGTCTGTCATTTCTCCTCTTTCTCCCTCTCTGGGAGACGGCCCGATATAGACTGAAATACTGTCTCAAAGGGCCGTTAAACCCAAAACAATCAATCAATCAATGTGCTCTTTGATGGCTGTTTCGTTTAATTTCCTCTCTGACCGCCAAAAGTAAGAAAAGTTTGATAGTCTGATGTATAATGCGTTTGGGCGAATGCAAAACGTACATCTGAAACTTGAATCTGGTGTGACAGTCTTGGTTCGCCAAACCGATATCAAAACCAGCTTGCAACGTCGACAAACTTGGAATTTCAAGTAAAAATGGGTTACCTTGTTTCCTCTTCGTTAATTGGAAGTACGTTTAAAACCAGCTTTAAATGTAAACAGCATAACAAAATTAGGATTTTTGCCTTCTGAATTTCGCCCGCTTTTAAACATTTCTGTGACACAGATGGAAACGAATGAAGCTAAACGAATGATGACGACCTTAGGACCCTCACGACTTTAGGGCCACGTACGTTACATGTACTTAGTTTCTGCTAGTAGCAAGAGCAACAAAACCGTTAATGCTAAAATTTTATCTGAAGAAAAAATAATGCTAGCATCTCTGAAATGAATTATAATGCCTGTTTGTCAAGAACTAGACGTGTATACAATGGTAGAGAAAAGCAAATAAATCTAATCAGCTGGAGAACGCCACATAGCCCTATATGACCTTTGATAGTGTCAAAATTCCGTAATATGAGCACAGTTTCTGGTCGCAGAAGACAAATGTAGCAGAGTTTGCCGGCGTATTTATGATTTGCATCAATGTTTTCTTGTCTTTATCTTATGTCAGTTTCTGTTTCCTCATTGAATATCTTTTTCACATATGTACGGACAAGGGTTCGAGCATGGATAATCATTCCAGCCGAGATTGTCGTCGCTTCGAATGTGTAAGCAGCTTTCGCGTGTTCCTCCGTTTGGTTCTTTTGATCCAATATCCCACTTTGTGTAGCTGGAAGTAGAATGCAAAGTGCACATTATATAAATATGGTGGCAATTCTATATCAAACTCTGTCTGACCTCTGTTGAATATTGCAAATCGATACTTTGAGATTTCGTCGGCTTTAAAAGTCACTAGCCAATCGATGCTAGCCCACTGGACTTCTCGGAAGCGTTTTACAAGGCCTCATTTGAAAGCCGTCTGGCACCATATCTGCACCACTATTGGATACTTGACATTTTGGAATCAATTATGAGTTTCTTAGAAAATAAAGTAAAATACAGGCATTTTCAGAAAGATGGTTTTGATGTCATCACTAAAGATCACCGAAGCACGAGGGGTGATAAAAAATGCCTGGACTTTTGTGTGGCGGTAAAGTTAATGCAGTTATATGTATTTTCCTTATATCGTAGAAAAGTTCAATCTTTTAGCTACATTATGTGAATTTGTGAAGGAATTTCAACGATAAATAAGTATTTTCTTTTATTTTATATAAGGTAGGAGCAGCGACAGCGGAGCACCACATTAATGACGTTTGACGTTTTGTCCTGTTTCACCATCGCAGTGGTTCTTTTGGATCTCCATGTTCACAAACTAACACCCTCTTTGCAGGTTTTACACGATTTTTACCAGTGATTGACACTTCAGCATGCAATATGACTGTTTTAGAAAATTTTCATAGCTCCTCTCCTCATATTTGTGGGTTTGAATTCCTAGGCGAACTTTTGCTTTTTAAGTCGTGTCAACGAACATTCCTTTTTATGGTGTATGTCTAAATGCAGGTTTGTAGCCCTCTAATCTGTGCTAACATCAGACAAAACTAACATACACGGATCAAATAATATTGCATTTAATCATTGAATACATTTCTTTGATTTTGCCCTCATATATTTTACAATTATATACAAAAACTGGAACTTGCATAAAATACCCGGTATAATGGTTGACATCATTTTGTCACCCTTGTATAACACACATACATATTTTTTTGCTGCTTATGCAAGCATAGCACTTTTCAACGGCAATGATTTCTTGATAATGAAAAGCGGAAACCATAAAGAAATATCATATCAAATATTAATCAATTTACTCTACTGCAAATATTAGATATAGCCAAAGATAAAACAAACAATTCAAAATGATGAGACTAATTTTTACAGTGCTCCGCAGTACCATCATAAGGTTACTATGACGACGCATATTTATTCTTTCTCAGAAGCTGACCGGTAAAATAAATACATCACTTGATACATGAAAAATACATCACTTGATACATGAAAGTTAATACTGTATTTACTGCAAATTTAATGGGTTTACTATAAATGATAAAATTTCTACAGCAAAAGTCCACGTATTTTTTATCATCCCTCATATTTTGCCTTCCAAGGGACTGTGGCCTTGCTAAACAAACATAACTAAGCAAAGAATCGATAAAAATCGCTATTGACTCACTGATGTATGTATCCAGAAAAGATTATTTAAGCAATGAATTTCATTTTTCTAATGTTTATCGAAGTATAAACTACATTGGGTTGCTAGCATAGTTTACATGAACCCCTTCGGGGTTCACTTACTTTGCACGTAACCCAATGTAATTTATACTTCGATAAACACTAGAAAAATGAAATTCATTGCTTATATTTACATTCTTTTCTATCTGTTATTTGACCACACATTTGCGTTAGGGGCTACATTTAAAGCAGAAAACTTTGCTAGCGACCCAATGTAGTTTATACTTCGATAAACACCAGAAAAATTAAGTTCATTGCTTATATTTACATTCTTTTCTATCTATTATTTGACCACAAATTTGCGTTAGGGGCTACATTTTAAGCAGAAAAACATTTATACGCAGTTCTTCTACTCAAAACGGAACAGCGTCAATGACGTAACAACAACGTCATAACGTCACCTACGTCCAATCAGATTACAGAACCATAGTTTATTTTGACGTCACTTAACGTCATGCAACGTCGCGTGAACTGATGTAGCTATTGAAGTTTAAGCTACATTACGTTCTAACGGTTTACCATAAGGCTTTTCAATAAATGCACGAATGATGTAAATATTTACAAAAGTTAATGACAAGATGTTGACTGACAGGCATACAATGCGTCTTATAACCAGCAAAAGGAAGGGGAAACCTGTTTTAGAAAAATGACAAATTTCTATACAAGCTTGAGCAATAGAATAAAAAAAAAAATAGATACATTAAAAGCAAGCCAATGAACGGAATCTTTCGTCTTGGACGTCGTATTTTACTATTTATGATAACAAAAGTAGATCATGGTTGTAGAGTTTGATTTGGGGATAGCGTTTGGGATCTGATTCATTCAGTTCCTGAAGTGTATTTACTCTTTAAATTTGTAGCCAACTAAAATGGCCCAAATTGTGTTTTATTGTTTAAAATTAGTCAATGACGGATGAACCTGCAGCGAAAAGTTTGCGGGGATATCTCACGACAAAATAATGCAAGAAATGCATAGATTTATATAGTCTGGGCAAACATGACTCATAATGCACATATCCGGGCAAAAAATCATACTTCGGCTTCCTTTCGTCGTTTATATCGCACCACTGATTATAATGGCGACGCTTTGCTGTTTTAGCGACCCCCCACCCTCAGACTCCCGTGCAATTGATTGACAGGTGAGCTCAACTCAGGTATGACGATTTTAGCTGCATGCTGTTTGCTAGGCCGTCATTACCCCCATGGTCTCGTTGCGAAGGAAAGGGTGTTTTAAGCGACAAAGAAGTCATGCGGGCATGCATGGACTGCAAAGTTTCCTGGACTACTTGTGCCGACAAGCATTATTGGAGACAGATTGAACTAGGCTAGAATTTATACCTCTGCGAGGGCAGTGGGGCCTTCAAACTTGACAACTATAGGAGGCTATTCGACCAACGTTAAGTTTTGTTCATTGATATAATTCAAACAAACTTACTCTAAGGCTTTCCCACTCTTGACCCAAATCCATTGTCCTTCCGTACCTTCATCGCTTGCTCCAAGCCATGGTCCGTCGCTGATTATGTTGGTGTTCTTCCATAGACGAAGCAGAAATTCGTTTTCCGGGTTACTTTCTACCTCCGTTAAGTATGCACCTAATTAATAACAAATGATCATGAGAAGATTTGCGTTGCCAATGCCAATATGGCCGGTAAAATTCAATACTGCTAGGAGTTACAATTGTTTATGGCTCGTAAGCGAGAACAGCTGAAATCAGGTACACCTGAGTCCAGTAGTTCTCGCTTACAAGCCATCTTTAACAATTTGTAAATCGATATGAAATTTATGTAACTAGACTTTTTATCAAATGTCAACGAGTTTAAGTACGACTAATTTCTAAGGATGTTTAGGCATAGAAAGTTGTCTCATATTTAATAGAGATGTCTAAGGCGACGTAGTATTACGCGCAATAACTGTGATTCCTTTTATGCTTTCCTAAAACACATTGGCATTTCTCAGGGGAAATCGAAATAGGTATTTTCACTGTGAATAGCACTGCTATTTTTCACTTTATAAAATGGATATTTTCGAAATTATTCCTTTGTTTTCTCTGACAGGTGCCTGAAAATTATTGACTTTTGTTAGAAATTGCGCTAAGCGCGTTTAGATGTCGCAACGCAGTAAGGACGTCACATAACTAAGGTAAGATAAGATCAATGCAAATTTGATGGGTTTATCTTATCATATTATGACGCTACATGTATTGCGAGCACGATTTTCTGACGTCTCAGTTTTTGATGAACGTCATTCAAAGCAGTGTTTAGGTACCCGATATTGATTATATACAGTAAACATTTTGGTCGTGAAAAAATTAGCGCAAACTGACAGAAAAACAAACAACAACAAAAAAAAACAGAAAAGGAGCTGGTATGATGAGGGCCGTTTTTGGCCTCCATCCAAATTCACTTAAAATTGCTTGGTTTCTGTTGTTCATCATCCTTGCATATGGGAACAAACAAAAATAATATGTTTGTCATTTTGATTTCTCAGAAAAAAAAACACGATTTCTGACCTGCCTATGTTGTTTCAATAATATTAAGGAAAATTGTAAGAAAATTTGAATTTAATAGCTTTTCTTGTAAAATAAAATTTGGCAGTTGCAATAGCTTTTGAAAGCTCCTGATATTAGACCAGCACTGCTAGCCATCTGTTTACTACACATGGCCTGTCTAGGTACCCCACTCACTCAAGTTTCAAGTCAAGAGACGCTAACCAAAAGACCCCTTCCCACCCCGCCCTAAAAAGCACCATTTTACAAGTGATAACGTACAATATCTAGCTACTTAACCACCATTTTCGCCCCCCCCCCCCCCACCCCCAAGTAACACCTCCTGCATGAAGTGTAAACATTTTGTACAACTGTTGTGAGATTACATTCATGGCTGAACGTAAGTTAATTGGTGGCTGAACATCCGCTTGATACTTGGGTGGTCGAGGTTATTTTTTATTTTTTTTATTTTTTTTGAACATTACGCGAATTTCATATCATTGCAGTTTAATTTTTTTTTAACTGCAATGATATGAAATTAACTCCACGTGATGTAAAAAAGAAGAAAAAAAGATTAACATGTACTCACCTGCATCTTCACATTTTTTCTTTGCGTCGTGCCAGGTCACTTCTTCGGCGCCGTAGAAATAGCATGACTTGTTGAATTTCTGCCACCCTTCAGGACATTTCATCTCACAAATACATCCATCTCTTATTGCTTCGAGTTCCATCTCAATATTCGCCATTTTCTCTTCCACATTTGGATGAAGTGCACACATGCACGATGTCAGGACGTCCTCCAACCTGTCACCAAGTGACACAAGCTTTCTATCCAGTTTCTCGCTCAAAGTGCACAGCTTAGACCATTTTGATGCCTTTGCCGTTTCTGACTTGGTTAATGCATTGAAAATATACCCTGCCAAAGAAAAGTAAAAATGACAAGTCTTGCGTTCAGTTTCATAGTATCTAAAAACCTTTCCAGGGTGTATAAAAAATATTTCTGCAATGACCTTAGAGTTGCAGTAATATTTATATGCGGAGCTGTAACGCACGATCAAATTTCTGTACTAGTATCTATACTGAAAGTATACCAAACAAAAAAAGAAACGCACATAGTAAGATTTTCCAATTTAATTTACCTTTTATAGCATGATTAGAAAATGTCTAAAAACCCGTATTTCTGATCAAATCTTGCTCAGAATTCAGCATGGCGTAGACGAGTATCTGTACCTTCCATACGCATAAAAATACGCATTAATGAAATCGCTGACTATGGCCTCTTATGGAAGACTGTGACATTGAAAACTGACCCCTGCCTTGTTCAGAGACGCGTCACAAAGTACTGAATTGACACAATTAAATGAAATTTTCGGGTTGAACTGTCTGATTGTCTACCTATAAGGCTGTATGAATCATTGTTTTAAATTATTAGTTATTCCCAAGAAAATACCAAAATATTACTGTGTGCGCTTCTTTTTTTGTTTGGTATATTTATAAACTTCCTTTTCTGGCTGATGTTCATTTTTGAAAGCAATGTAGCTTACAGGTAAAAATGTGCCTTACCAATCCTCTACCGTAGAGCTCCCGCTCTTTCAAAGCTCAAAGCACTGCGACGTTAGCAAGGTGAGTTTTCACAAATTTTCTCAAGACGCCGCTTCCTATACACTTAATAGTGAGCTTTGAAAGAGCGGGAGCTCTACGGTAGAGGCTTGGTAAGGCATATTTTTACCTGTAAGATACATTAATTTCAAACGAATTTCTTTCGTAACGATACCAAACGGAAATTATAATTAGACTTGCTCGAATAGAAATTAACGAAAAAATAAGAAATATAGGGCATACAGTCTTACTGTCGCTACATCACGTAATGACGTCAAACGTTCCGTTTGAGAAAAACAAGATGGCGTCAACGTAAACCGCTTCTGTGGTCACACAAAATGCAAGGAGGCTGACCGTTGGGTGAAATTTAAAGGAAATAAAGCGCCGTAGAGAAGGAACTGAAAAATTATAGCCCGTTTTCCGAGGGGATAGATTACTATGGGGAAATCTGTTTTCTTACAGTTTCTCATTAGTTTGTAGACGGAGTTCGCAGCTATGGAGTTGCAACGCTTTTATTACAAATTTCATACGACAAAAAAGCATTGTGAAATTGAATCCAGAATCTTAGAATGAGTAGTCAGATCAGGGTCTACACTTCAGTCACGCATTTTTGTCCGAAACTTTGGAGTTAACATGGTAGCAGCCATAGGGAGGTTTTCATCATACCACCCACACATTGTAAAGAGCGATGTGCTCGCCTATAGGCAGTGCCTATTTTCATATTAGGAAAATGTTCACGTCATGTTAGAATTTAGAAATAAATTTTCCTTACTCGTGAATTATCGCAGATTAACACATGTTGGAGGGCAGATCGTGCGGCCATAGTGTATTGATATTCGTATCTGCCCGACCACACTTGTATTTAATTTGCGATAATTTACCGTTAAGGAAAATTATATCGGTTCTAACAATTGCATGGATATTGCGACGCTTTCAATTAATGGACTCTTTTAAGGCGGACGTCGCCAGAAGTTAAATGTTTCCTTTCGACGCCATAAAGGCTCAAAAAGGGCACGCCGAACGTGATTTATCACAAATATTCACACGGCGCCTTTTCTTTTAGGATGAATGGGGAAAACCTTAATGTCATGTTAGAATAACCGTTAGCTGCGTTCTCAAGGGTCTTTTGAGGTTCCTGTAAACCCTGAACATCGCCGTAATTAACACATAAAATTTTCTCACAACGTCTTATTTTCGAAGTTCCAACTTTCAACTGTCCCAAAAAGTATACTTCTGTACGCGATTTTAACTTGCGGTATGCCAAATAAAGACTTTTAAAATAAGATTTGATATTGTAAGAGATTGTTTCCTCAGAAAAAAATATGCATAAAGTGATTTCAGTATGTACCGGCAGGCGACCAGCGGTGGCCGTTTTTGTTACACTTTTTATCTTGTAACGAATATACTGTCTTTAGTAATTCTATATTTTGATTTAAAGACACATTTTTGACTGCATAATACCCTAATGACTGTTTATTGGATTACGGAGATTTGAGATAAGGAATCAGCAGGGGTCCTAAAGAGACATTTTATTTCATACAGGTAGAGGCTACAGTGAGGGGATTTTATGACACTCATAATCAGTTAGATAAGGAAATCCTTTGATGTTGGGAACTGGGAAAGGTTATGTTTATTGGAGGTGATAATGTGTGCCACCCCTCTCATATAGGCTGAAAAATGTGTCTTTAATAAACTTGGCATAATTGTCGTTAAAATATTGATTTATATTTTGACATATAACATGTGCCTGTAACAGATCCTCAAACTAGGTCACCAAAAAACCATTGAAATACCAATGTAGCGTACCAGTGGTGGCCATCACATTTGCCATGCCTTGAATGATGCATTTACCAAAAACCTGTTCTGGAATTAAACTCTAATGATATGTCGTTGAACAGTTTTAGCGCGTTCAGCAGGGGCGGAATATACGCAACGGACTTTAAAACTCTGATGCAGTCACCACGTAGTCACACGCTACATATTACGTCGAAAACAATCATAAATAATTGTTACACGTGTGCTGTTACTTACCAAAATTTAGAATTTTTTTTGCAGTTTGGTTGCAGGTTACACCTTTTTCGTGATAGGTAAACATTAATACAGCAATTTGTACATATCTATTTTTGTATTTAATTATGTGTGAATCAAGGGTTGTGGTCCCGAGGAAAGGCAGTCTTAAAAAAAAACTCTTTAATCTTTAAAACATTAAGAACATTATTAAAACGATGTCATACGTGTTTATTTAGGCTTTTGAAATATCTATTGTCTCGCCTGCGAAACAGAAGCGAAACATACGTATTGATTTTTCGGTGTAGTCGTCGGCGGTGGCGTAAACTTTTGTCGAGTATTTGCGTTTAGCTCTGTTTCTCAGAAACTATACAGGCTAGACATGAAACTTGGACCATGCATATATCTGGAAGAGTAAAGCTCAAATCCACCATCAATATTAAGTAAAACCCACCATCAATATTAAGTCTTGACCTACATTTTTACGGTTCAGTGACTTGCAATTTTTTGTCGAATTTTCTACTGTAAGGGCTAGAGTCATGAAACTTAAGTCATACATACCATCTGGGGTACAGCTCAAATCCACCACCATTTTTGAGTCTTGACCTACGTCTTATGGTTAACCGACTTTGCATTTTTTGTCAAGTTTTCGTGTTCAGCTCTGTTTCTCATGAACTATAAGTGATATAGAGCTGTGAAACCTTGGTCATGCAAAGATCTGGAAGAGTAAATATCAAAGTTTTGAAGTATATTGCCTCTTGACTAACATTTTATGGTTCACCAACTTTGCAACATTTTCTTCAAATTAAAATTTTAAAATATTCCTTCGAGAGCAGAGAACACATTCTAAAGAAGGAACATGGGCCATTGTTTCTTAGGAATGACAGAGGCTAGGGTCATGAAACGTGGGACATGCATGCATCTGGAAGAGTGAAAAGAAAAACTATTATCAATATAGCAGCTTGACCTACAATTGAGGGTTCACTGACTTTTTAAAGTTTGCATTGCGTTCTCGTTTATACCCCTATTCCACACAGACCAGGAATCCAACGAATCGTCACGAATTCATAAATTTTAGGATTCGTAGCCGAATCGTAATTACTTCGTGAAGTTCTTAACTGAATCGTTTATATTCGTAGTCAGTTCTTGCAATTCTTGAGCAATCGGGAATTCGTGGCAAAAGTTTTGAGCTGTTCAAAATTTTGGCCACGAACTCCCGATTCAAAAAAATTCGTAGTTAATTCGTAACAGATTCTTAATGCATTCTTAGGCATCGTAACTGAATCGAAATCGATTCTGAGGCGTTCGTAGTGTTCTCAACTCATTCGGGGATTCGTGAATTTGTACCTTTGATGCATTTGCGCACAGTGAAGACTCTGGACAAACGCATTTATCTACCCAGCGGGCAAATGACGTCGTACTGACGTCGATGAGATATCACTACGTCGCACTGACCTTAGTACGACGTCGTTATGACATCATGTGCCTCGTGCGTAGATATTTCATTTTGTGGCCATAGATTGCTGATGGTTCATACTTAATATGTACGTACAGCAAAGGATCTGATCAGGCTTGGGGCCTTTTCATACCTATCTTGGGAGAAAATCCCACGAATTTTCAAGAATAGTCACGAATTCATTTTTTTCGCACCGGATTCGTACGTGCATTCGGCGTATTCTTAACTGATTTGTAACTAATTCTAAACGTACGTGCAATATTTCCAAAGAGATTCCTGTAAATCGTACTGAATTCTTGACAATATTCGTGCGAGTTCAGCCGAATCCAGTCGAATCCCACGAATATTCGTAACCCCATCGTACTTGTATCGTAACTGAATCGTAGAGCATCACGAATTGGACCAGAAAATTTACAATCGCCACGAATTCTAATATTTATCAATTCGTGGCGATTCGTGGGATTCGTGGTCTGTGTGGAATAGGGGCATTAGCTCGGTTCCTCAAAAACTTAAAATGCTAGAGCTATGAAACTGTGGTCATGCTTACATCTGGTGAATCAGCATTATGTTTTGACCTACATTTTACAATCCAATGACTTTCCAATAATTGGGTTGAGTTTTTGTATCACTCCTGACTAGCAGAAGCAAGACATAGGTATCACTTTTCCGATGGTACCAGCAGCGTAAAATTTGCCTCCGATTTTCAGCTTTAGCTCAGTTTTGTGACAAAGCACAGGCAGGCGAATCACCGCATTCCGCGGAATTCTTGTATTTTTATTTCTTATTAATTTATTTTGCCTGTTATTCTTTAAAATAAAATAAAAATTCAGATTCTTCTTTATTTCTTAAGCCCTCATTTTCCTCTAATCATTTTAAGCTATTTTTATTCTCTAATCAGTTTGAAAATAGCCATTATTCTCTAATCAGTAAACCCTATCCAGACCTACATATAGGGTCTGTGGCCAGACTTCCCATACTCAGATGGTATTTGAAGCGCTCTCCAAGTTTAAGGTCCAAACAGCATAAAACTCGGATCAAAAGCGACTATGTAGAGTTATCACGATTCCTATATTTATGAATCAAGACAGGGAATGTATATAAATTCATAAATACATTTCTAACAACACCACAAAAGGGTGTGGGTGATTGTTTTAAGTCGTTGAGCTATTACCTGCATCGTAGCACTTTTCAAAAGAAAGGACCATCTGGCTGAGCACAGAGACTATCTTGTGTTATGAGCTTTTTGAACATTTGTTCTCATTTTTATAGCCATAAGGTAGCACTGCCAATATGGTGGTTAGCAACGTAACTAAGCCTAGTACATTTCAAAGAGAAAGACCTTAAAATATCCAACCCAAGTCACCTTTTCACTTAATGTTCTTGGTCTCTAAAATTCGTAGTGGTGAAATTTGAATGCATTACCATATTACAGAGTACAATAGCAACAAGAACCAGAGGACCATCGGTCCTGTAGCTCACCTGAGTTCATTCATCCTTAGCACTCAAGAGTAAGAAACATGAAGTAAGTTGTACAATTCGGCCTAATTTCAACTTTGACTGAGTTGTTATGCTTGTCCTAGTAAATATTAGCAAGTTTGATGAAGTTACAATAAAAAAAATATATTTGTAAAACTTTTTGCCTAAATATTGCAGTAACACAGAAATAAATGCCAATTTGCACTTTTCCCAATACAAGTCTATGGAAACTTTAAAATGCCATAGTAATGAAACCATGTGGGCAACAATAATAAAAAACAATATTTATGTAGCGGCTAATGTCATGAACATGTATGCAAAGAATCAGCTTCATCCCCCTATATGGTTTTTGAGGAAAAGATTTTTAAATATTTTTTTCAAAAATATTTCCTTAATATTGCCATGGCAACAAATCAAATTCTGCAATTTGGACAAAATTAATAGGAATCATAGAGGACTACTCAAGCAACATTTCTGTAGATAAAAATCCAAAAATAACTGCAGGGAGATAGCAAAAACTGCAGCTTTCCATTTTTCCCATTATATTTCAATGGAAACTATAAGTTGCCATACCAACCTAACCACTAAGCAATTACCATAAAAAACTGTAATTATATAGAAGCTTGTACAAAGATCCGTTCTGTAAAGTTTGAGCTTTATCGGCCACATAGTTTCTGCAAAAATGATATTTTAATATTTTTTCTATTTTTAACCATTCGATTGCAATGGCAATCAGCCAAATTGTGCAATTTACATAAATTTCATGTGGTTGATAGAGGCCTACTCAAGGAACATTTCTGTAAAAGTTTAATCAAATTGTCTGCAGTCACATAGCAATAAATGCAAATTTTCAATTTTCCCATTATAAGTAAATGGCAACTTTATGTTGCCATAGCAGCCAAACTGCTGGAGCAATTGCCAAGAAAAACAGTTTTTTTTATAGACGGTAGTACCTAGATCCTTCCTGTGAAGTTTGAGCTTTACTGGTTGTATAGTTTCTGAGATGATTTTTGAATATTTTTTCTATTTTTAACCATTCGGTTGCCATAGCAACCAGCCTAATTGTGCAATTTACATAAATTTTATGTGGTTGATAAAGGATTACTCAAGGAACATATCTGTAAATGTTTTGTCAAAATATCTGCAGTCATATAGCAATAAATGCAAATTTTCAATTTCCCCATTATAAGTCAATGACAACTTTAAGTTGCCATAGCAGCCAAACTGCTGGAGCAATTGCCAAGAAAAACAGTATTTTTATAGACGGTAGTACCTAGATCCTTTCTGTGAAGTTTGAGCTTTATTGGTTGTATAGTTTCTGAGGAGATGATTTTTGAATATCTTTTCTATTTTTAACCATTCGGTTGTCATGGCAACCAGCCTAATTGTGCAATTTACATAAATTTCATGTGGTTGATAGAGGACTACTCAAGGAACATTTCTAGAAAAGTTTTGTCAAAATATCGACAGTCACATAGCAATAAATGCAATTTTTCAATTTTCGCATTATAAGTCATAGGCAACTTTAAGTTGCCATAGCAACCAAACTGCTGGAGCAATTGCCAAGCAAAACAGTATTTTTATAGACGGTAGTACCTAAATACTTATTGTGAAGTTTGAGCGTTATTGGTTGTATAGTTTCTGCGGAGATGATTTTTGAATATCTTTTCTATTTTTAACCTTTCGGTTTGCCATGGCAACCAGCCTAATTGTGCAATTTACATGAATTTCATGTGGTTGATAGAGGACTACTCAATGAACATTTCTGTAAAAGTTTTGTCAAAATATCTGCAGTGACATAGCAATAAATGCAATTTTTCAATTTTTCCCATACAAGTTAATGGAAACTTTAAGTTGCCATAGCAACCAAAGTTCTGAAGCGATTTGGATAAAAAAAAACAGTATTATTGGTTCCCCCTGCCTATAGATGCCATATATGAAATTTGGTAACAATGGGCCTTGTAGTTTCAGAGGAGATGTCTTTTGAAATATCGACGGACGACGGACGGACGATGGATGCCTGCCTATACTATAGGCTTACCTGTGAGCCTTCGGCTCAGGTGAGCTAAAAATGCACTTTTACAGCTTCTCACATTCAAAAGCCTAAATAACCAAATTGGAGCTTGTCGTTTAAGAGATCAAGGTCATCCCATGCTCATGATTTATACATGTATACTATTTATAGTACTAGAGTTCCAGATGCTACATACCAAGTTTCAAAGCAATCTGCCCATTGGTTCTGGAGAAGAAGAGTTTTTAAAGGTTTATACAATAGTGGCCATCTTGGTCATATGACCTGGACCATTTGACTGTAAGATCTTTCTTTCCCTCATGCCTCACAGACATCATATGAAATATAATTGTCATTGGCCAATTAGAAAATACTCTAAATAATGCAACCCAAGTGACCTTTATCCAAGGTCACTAAATGACCTTGACCTCTTGAAATCATAGTGGTTTAAGTCGATTGCCACAGGAAATGCAATTTTCCAGCTTTTCCTACCCAAAAGCCTGAGGGAATAAATTTAACATTGCCGTAAAATAGGACAAAGTCAACCCAGGATCATCATTTATGTAAATTTTGTAGTTCTACAGTTCCAGATGATACATACCAGGTTTCAAGGCAATGGGCCAAGTGATTCTGAAGGAGAAATTTCTTTTAAGATTTTTACCATACTAGAAAAGAGCCCGCGCAAGCGCGGAAATATTTCATGATGGTCAAGTTTATATAAAAAAGCGAGTTTTAATTTTTCAATGTAAATGGCCTTAGGCCCAGATGAAGATATGACCTTTACCATGAATACTCACTAATGCTTCATTTACCTAATTAGTTGTCTGCATCTACAAACTTTCAGGTAGCAGACTGCATTGTTTCTAAAAATCAACTTTTTTTTCACTTTTTACTATAGAAAAACCTAAATGACTCAAAAGTTGACCTTGCCGTAAAACAGATCAAGGTCATCCCAGGGTCGTTATTTATATAAATTTTGTTGAGCTTTTGAGTCCTTGGTGCGACATGCTAAGTTTCAAGATCATAGGATTTGTTGTTCTGGGGGAGAATTGGTTGATTTGATGCTTAACGTCCCGTCCACGGTAAACAGCTAAGGTCATGTCGGGACGGTCAGTTAACCTAACCACACTATTCCTGGGCAGGCTTAGACCTCCTAAGCGGTTAACCAGTACTAAGTGCACATACTTTCGCCAGTAATTGACAACTGCCCTTCTTGAATCAGCAGAAGGAGAAACGAAAGTATGTGGCCAGACCGGGTTTCGAACCCAGGACCTCTGACTTATGAGTCAGGTGCCCTACCGATTGCGCTACGCGGCCCGGCGTGGTTCTGGGGGAGAAGATTTTTGAAATTTTTTACCATAATAAATGTTTGCCATCTTGGTTATGTGACCTGTCCTGGGTATTTTTTTCTGGAAAAATTGGGTCCTGGAACGTTTTGGGGGAAAATATTCAAGCCCTCTGAAGACTAAAGGCTTATTTAGCTTCGTTGAATCATTGAAATTGATTTGTCTGCTTCGCTGGAAAAAATGCCCTTTCTTACCTGGCGCATATGTGTTAACCTTAGACATTTTTAATTTTTGTCTTTTCGAAACTTCAGTTCAGTTTGAATTCTCCTAACGACGTTCCCCAAGTGGCTCAGCGGTACGTAACCATAGCCGCACACACTTGGCGCCGCGTGTCCGTCCAACTTTTCGAAAGACCATGTGCGTTGAGCTTTATTCTTCATTGGGCGAGTTCGATTGGCTACTCGTATTGACTATCGTTCTGGAAGAAAATGGGTCGTTTCGAGCCAGGGCCGTCGGGACTATGACCATTTAGTTCTTCATCCGTTTAGACATATGAGCAAAAATACAAAAATAAATCGTTATTTATGGGGAATGACGTACGTTCATGGGTCGGATTTTTGCATTAGAACCTGCTAAATTTGGACTTGCTAAGCAGCGCGCCGATATAACGACGCAGAACCGAAACGACCGGATTAATTGAAAACGTGTATTCGAGTACACGATAATTTCACTCGAACGCACCCATTGTGGACAAAAAAAATCGACCAATAGTCGAAGTTTCTAGAAAAATACTTGGGAGAATTTAAAATGAAAGACGAATTTAATTCCCAAATTCTTTAAATCTACGTGAAACTAAAACACACGCTAACCGAAATTATCAATGATAGCAATATGCGAAAGAACCAGTATAGAAATTACGCTTGAAAATGCCACCAATTTTGCAGTTTATGCGTTACTTCGTTTATTTAGTATTATAGATATGGGCATGGCGGCCATCGTCGTCATGTGACCTGAACCAAATGTATAAAAGCTGTCTTTGCCCCTTTCCTTCAGGCTGCACACGAAAATTAAATGAAATTGGCTTGGTAGTTTCAGAGGAGAATCCTTTGAAAATGTTGACAGACGACGAATGAGTGGCCTTTGGCCAGGGTCACTAGAAGACCTTGACCGCTAGAATTTCATAGGGTTAAATTTTGCTGCATTTTTTATATCACAGAGCACTGGGTAATGGGTGTTCACCAAGCTGTCGCTGGTGATGCCTTTGATGTTGTCTAATTTAGTGTTGTCCCTTTCCCTCATGGTGTCTTGGTGGGATCCGGGATTGAATTGTGTCAGTTTCTGAGAATTTTCTTACTTACATTTCTAATCAGACTGCACTAGTATGGGCAATCTGGCTATTTTCTTCTGTTTGTACAATGAAGCAAGTAACCAGTTCGTGTGACACGACTCAGTTAGCTAAAATATACACCATCTTGGTAGACAACGAACGTTATAACGATAAATAATTTGTGTTTCAAAAGAAATTAGTCTCGGACCATTTAAGAGAAAATACTATATTTCAGGTCTTTAAAGTCCGATTTTGTCATTCGGAACTGCTCGGCCAATTCCATGAATCAGACCTCGGGCGTATGTAAGGCGGAGCAGTATGCAGCAAAATCCAACATTTTGTTGTTCGGCCGAAAGTATACGCCGAAGCCGTAGATCTCTAGGTCTACGAATGAATTAATTCTCGACCTGCGACCTTTTACAGCTGTTGCACGGACATTCATTTAATGCTTTGCTGTTGTTAAAACAAAATAGTCAATTATTAATGACGAGACATTTGCTTCTTCTCATTTTATTGTTTACTCGGTGCGACAGTGCGGCCATCTTTGTTTATATCGTTGTTCCTAACAACAGTCGTGTAACGTAAGTAGTCCCATGTCATACATCCGAGGTTGATTCACGGAATTGGCCGAGCGGTGTTCCGATTGCGATTTTGTATGTCGTTAAGCGCAATAACGTCCTCTGTATCATTTTATCAGATGATCCCATTTACCAGGACAATTCGGAAAACTGACCATAACTGACCATATGGTCAGTTTTCCGAAGTGTCCTGGTTAGTGGCTTCATTTCATAACCAATTACAGTTACTTCAGACATATGAAATTAGTATGGGGTAACATGTTGGGGTCACTGCTTTTTACATTGAATCGGCCTTTTAAGACTTGAAATACCTTGGTCCGAGGTATTTCGTTTGAAATGTAAGATATTTACCGTCACTAGTATGTGATAGTGACATAGATTGTCCACCTTGCTATTGTTCTGTATGATTCAGCCAACAACACATTTACCTAAGATTGCATAAGTTATGGTAAATGGGCAGACCTCTATGTTTTTCACAATGTTTACAAAAGGAGATAACCAATAACTTCCTTGGATAACGAAACTCTGTGGGAACGGAGTCTTCTCTTAAATGACAGGAACTTGCTCTCATAGGAAAGTATTGTTTCCTTTAAGAGCTGACCCCTTGCGAAGGGAGGCAAAAGTTAAAAATGGCAGACTGAGGTACGCTCGTAATTCCCATGAAAGTGTATCCTGTCTCCTTAGTATCAAACGACGAATGGCTTTTGTTAAAGTACACAAACTAATTATGCGATATCATAAAAAGCAATCATTTATATAACAGGAAGAGAAAATAAAGAAAAAGCGGATTTTTATAAATATGATATATGTGAAGAAGCAGGACGCTAACGCATTCTTTTGCTAACAGCTATCTCATCTTTCAGGAACAAAGAATTCAGACAAAATGACAGGTAAGCCTTGTTTTCAAAACAAGTTTGAATTACAGTTTACCTTGTTGTCTCATTTCTGCATACAATGTATGGTGTTTAAGAGACAATGAAGATGTCTAATAAATAACACTAAAAAAGCATTAAGCAGTAGCTGAGGGCAGTGTTTTTCATTGCTAGGGTGTATAAAGGGAGTGAAATCACTCAATTAAACTTGAAGAGCGCTTTTAATGCCATCTGAGTATGGGAAGTCTGGCCACAGACACTATATGTGGGTCTGTATGGGGTTACTGATTAGAGAATAATGGCTGTTTTCATACTGATTAGAGAAAAAAAAGCTTAAAATGATTAGAGAAAAATGAGGGCTTAAGAAATAAAGAAGAATCTGAAAATTTTAAAGAATAACAGGCAAAATAAATTAATAAGAAATGAAAATACAAGAATTCCGCGGAATGCGGTGATTCGCCTGCCTGTGCTTTGTCACAAAACTGAGCTAAAGCTGAAAACCTGAGGCAAATTTACGCTGCTGGTACCATCGGAAAAGTGAAACCAATGTCTTGCTTCTGTTAGTCAGGAGTGATACAAAAAATCAACCCAATTATTGGAAAGTCATTGGAATGTAAAATGTAGGTCAAAACATAATGCTGATTCACCAGATGTAAGCATGACCACAGTTTCATAGCTCTAGCATTTTAAGTTTTTGAGAAACCGAGCTAAACGAGAACGCAATGCAAACTTTAAAAAGTCAGTATACCCTCAATTGTAGGTCAAGCTGCTATATTGATAATAGTTTTTAGTCTCACTCTTCCAGATGCATGCATGCCCCACGTTTCATGACTCTAGCCTCTGTCATTCCTAAGAATGTTCCTTCTTTAGAATGTGTTCTCTGCTCTCGAAGGAACTCTTTAAAATTTTAATTTGAAGAAAATGTTGCAAAGTTAGTGAACCATAAAATGTTAGTCAAGAGGCAATATACTTCAAGACTTTGATATTTACTGTTCTAGATCTTTGCATGACCCAGGTTTCACAGCTCTATATCACTTATAGTTCATGAGAAACAGAGCTGAACACGAAAACTTGACAAAAATTGCAAAGTCGGTTAACCATAAGACGTAGGTCAAGACTGAAAAAATGGTTGTGAATTTGAGCTGTACTCCAGATGGTATGCATGACTTAAGTTTCATGACTCTAGCCCTTACAGTAAGGAAATTCGACAAAAAATTGCAAGTCAGTGAACCGTAAAAATGTAGGTCAAGACTTAATATTGATGGTGAATTTGAGCTTTACTCTTCCAGATATATGCATGGTCCAAGTTTCATGGCTGGCCTGTATAGTTTCTGAGAAACAGAGCTAAACGCAAATACCCGACAAAAGTTTACGCCACCGCCGACGACTACACCGAAAAATCAATACGTATGTCTCGCTTCTGTTTCGCAGGCGAGACAATAAATATTTTAAAAGCCTAAACACGTATGACATCGTTTTAATTATGTTCTTAATGTTTTAAAGATTAAAGAATTTTTTTTTAAGAATGAAAAAAATAATCATAATAAAAAAATAAATAAATTAAAAGAGAGCGAATAATAGGCTAAGTTTTTACTGATTATAGAATTTCAGCCCCCGCTCCCCCAACCCCCTCCCCAGAATATATGTTATGCCCAGTCGTGCAAGGGTCAGAAGCTAATTTAGAGACAGGGAAGCAATAACATACAATATTTCTAAATGCTAAGCTTTTTGAACAGACATTTTGCAGCCCACAAATCTACAGGAAGTTAAATATATCTTATCACCGTATAATTCTGAGTAATGGGACAGTTATAATATATTATATTATAAGCAAACAGTGCAAATGCAGACAGACTGCCCCTAAAGGAGTAGTCTTGAATTCAATTCATTGTGCTGTTCAATTTATTGTGTTCTCATTTTAACCCTTCCATAATAAAAATAGAAAATAGGTAAAGATAGTTGTTAAATGATTTTCGAATAATTTGCTTAGTCTGTTGTAACCCTTCTGTTGGTCTAAATTATTTAGTTCAATAAAGATAGCTGAGTTTCCACCTAGCTGACGCGACTTATCACTTGTAATTTATTGTTTGTTGGGATGTCTTTGTCAATCTTTCCCCTTGATGTTGGGGATAGGGTTTGGGATCTGATTCAGTCAGTTCCTGAAGTGTAGTTACTCTTTAAATTCTATACTGTTTGCATATTTGCACTGCAGTATTTATTCTTTTTTTTTTTTTTTTTTTGCTATGTGCAGATTCTGTACGATTTTTTTTTTCAAACTGTTCCATTTTACGACAATGATGGTAACTTCTTCCAATTATTTTTCATTATGTGAAAAGAGACCATGCAAGAGACAGATACAAG
The DNA here is from genome assembly GCA_963989385.1 of Ctena decussata. NCBI lineage: Eukaryota > Metazoa > Mollusca > Bivalvia > Lucinida > Lucinidae > Ctena > Ctena decussata. The sequence continues at coordinate 5,957,706 of OZ022508.1, forward strand.
GCGACACGTGAGGAGAACAAATGTTCAAATCAGACTGGAATTCAGTGAACTAGACGTCCACATACAGGATTTTTATATAAACTCCTGTATATAAAAACTAAGTATTGGAACAGCTAGATCTGAGCAAACGATGAAGAGCCAAATCAGATGGCTCCTTAACGGAGCCATCTGATTAGTGTCTACACCGTTTGCCAGTCCATAAGCATCTTTTGGACGCATTACTGCCTTGAAAAATCAAACTGTCCCATTTTAGGACAGTTACAGTCATATACTTAGCAAAAATAAAAACTTGACAGTCGCTATTTTTCATCCTACGGTAGTCGGGAAAAGTTGAGACATGGAATTTCTTTTAATTTAAGAAAAAGTAATCATTCTGTAATATCATAGTCACACAAAATTCAAGATTCTTTAGATACAGCAAAATTGAGGCTATTGTTAACGTCACAAGGGTGCTTTTCTGTTTTCTGTGCTCAAAACCAAACAATTACCGAATTTATTATTGTTAAAGTCTGCTTAAATGATAAAAATTCTGTTGGTAATGCCTTTCCATTATGAAATCCAGTCTGTATAAACCCATGAGTTAAACTAATGCCGATGCACGGTCGACTAGGAGTCTGTGAGGACCAGACGAAAAACCTCATTCCAAACCATTATGAAGTCAGAAATTCAATTTCAATGGAATTCCCATTACACATTTTAGTCTTTATGACAGTTTAAGAAATGGCTTTCAAATAAATTTTGTAATAAAGACATTGAGTTTGAACGACAATCAAACAAATCTCGAAGAAAATAACAAAAAAGATGCACTGGTATAGAAGATATGGCATTTCAAAAATCTCTATATGTTTAATTCAAAGGGAGATAATCTGAAAGTTTTGAAACTTTAAACGTTATTTTCAGGTTGTGATTACAATTAACATAAGCGTTTAAAGTGTTTTCTGTGCGTACTGGAAATACTGTTTATTGTGTTTAAGAGAACTTTCTTCTGCGCATGCGCAAATTAAAGTTCTGTTCTGGAGTATTAATAGAGGAATAAGTTAGATAACTCCGGACAGGACAAGCTATTACCAATAAGTTTTTATGATTTAAGCAATCAGACGTCTGTCCAACTCGAAAAAATCCATATATACATTACAAATTTGCTAGATTGGCCGGAATTTAGACATAAAAACCGTCAAGTTTTTATTTTTGCTCAGTATATTATTTAGGTATCCCATTTTTTAAATCATTTTTACGGTGCATAACGCATTTCTTACCATACTGCGCTCTTGAGAGTTTTGTGCTTTCTTTGATATTTAACGTTATGTAATAGTTATACCATGGTTTGTCCGCCTGTACGAGGAGATAATCCACGAGCTTTACCGAGTGGATTATCTCCCGTACAGGCGGACAAATAATGGTTTAACTTTTTTTATACCACCCTTATCAGTGTAGACCTTGCTCATAGCATAATATTTCGTGGTTAAGTTAGCGTTTTCTGGTAAGGGTGGTATAACACGTAATTGTCCGACCCAAGACTCCAAATAAGTACATTTATTGAAGTGTCATAATTTGATATCTTCCTGTTTCTATAGAAATGTAAATCTGGCAGTTTCTTCAGCAAAATCCGTATTAAGTCACGTTTGACAGCATAAATAATTAATTTTGTTGTGCTTTTTGTGTTCATATCCTGTATGTTAATCATTTTACATAGGATGATCGTTTTAGTCGTATTACATCGAAAGATTTATTAGCTAGGTTGTCCGATGGAAGAATGAAAGAAACATAATCATTTTTTTTATGTCGATAACTTGTTAGGGACGAGTCATTTATTAGGAGGGGGGTGGAGGGGGATACATTTTCTTATGGTTTACCAAAATTTTTCCGACCCCCCCCCCCCGGGCCGGCTACATTTTCAAATGGTTAATCAGTCTCACCAGAATTATTTTCCCGACCCCCCCCCCCGGGCCGGGTAGTACATTTTCATATGGTTTACCAAATTTTTTTCCGACCCCCCCCCCAGTCTCACCAGAATTATTTTTCCGACCCCCCCCCCCCCCCCCCCGCGATAGCCAGATAGGTGACAAAAATTTTTATGACCCCACATCCTCCAATCCCAGCTACCCTTCACACACACCGTATTACCTACTTTATGTCAGACTGAATTCAATCAAAACCTGTATGAAACGCAAAGAACATTTTCTTACTCTAATAGGTTAATGAATCATGGTCTGTTTAAACTTTGTTTGCATTCCTTGCACTTTTCTTCTGCTTATGGTCATCTAGAAATCTGTTGTCGAATGCTTAATGCACTGAACGAAGCTTATAACCGTCCAACCAACATTTTGACGACTGTTTCCGCCACTGGGTTCCGCAAATAAAAGTTGGTGGTCAAAAGTAGTAAGTTGCGTATATGATTAAGCCCCTTGCCAAACCTCTTCAAAGTATTTCATTTCAATAGGACGCCTACTTCTTGCATAGGCGCAGTCCGAACAAAGGTACCCTCGTTTCAAAAAGTCACAAATGTTACTTCAGAATAAATGCTTTCAAATGTCGTAGTTCTTGAGAGCAAATCTTATCCTAAAGAGGTAACCAAATACCCGTATTAAAGATTCAAAAGTAATGAAAGTTTTGATGCGATCGGATATGCCGTAAGGTCTACACAATAACGCGAAGAAATGCACTTGGGCAGCGTGAACTAATTGTTTCTCCCATAGACTTCTAAAGTGACCCCTACTGCCTGTGACAGTGTGCCTCCCTTTATACACTGTTACTTCTCCATCCAGATTTGCTCTAATTTCAAGCTTAAATGTTGATCAATAAGATGAAATAAGAGAAATACCACCTTACCCTGTACTTTCTACCGCTACAGGATGTTGATAGCCAGCAACTACCTATCCCGCAGAAAAGCGCGGACGATTTGCTAAAAATCACCTTTCATTAATTTTGGCTCCACAGACCAAATCAAAAATTCTTTTTGTCGAGCCCGCTTGCGGTGAGCGAGACATAGTTGTTACAATGTCAGTTCGGTGTATGTCCGTGCGTAAGTCCGTGCGTGCGTCCGGATTTGTCCGGGCCATAACTTCTACATTTATGGATGGATTTCAAAATAATTTGGCACAGTTGTTCTCCTTGATGAGTAGAAATGCCATTTGAAACATTTATTCATGTAGGTCCAAGGTCAAGGTCACACTTGAAGGTCATATATTGAGCTTGTCCGGGCCATAACTTCTACATTTATGGATGGATTTCAAAATAATTTGGCACAGTTGTACATGTTCTCCTTGATGAGTGGAAGTGCCATTTGAAACATTTGTTCATGTAGGTCCAAGGTCAAGGTCACACTTGAAGATCAAATGATAAAATGGCCATAAATTGAGCTTGTCCGAGCCATAACTTCTACATTTACGGATGGATTTCAAAATAATTTGGCACAATTGTTCTCCTTGATGAGTAGAAGTGCCATTTGAAACATTTGTTCAGGTAGGTCCAGGGACAAGGTCACACTTGAAGGTCAAATGATAAAATGGCCATAAATTGAGCTTGTCCGAGCCATTACTTCTACATTTATGGATGGATTTCAAAATAATTTGGCACAATTGTTCTTCTTGATATTTAATAGTGCTATTTGGAAAATTTATTCAGGTAGGTCCAAGGTCATGGTCACACTTGAAGGTCAAATGATAAAATGGCCATAATTTGAGCTTGTCTGAGCCATAACTTCAATTTACAAATGGATTTCAAAATAATTTGGCACAATTGTTCTCTTTGATGAGTAGAAGTGCCATTTGGAACATTTGTTCAAATAGGTCTAAAGTCAAGGTCACACTTGAAGGTCAAATGATAAAATGGTTATAATTGAGCTTGTCCGAGCCATTACTTCCACATTTATTGATGGATTTCAAAATAATTTGGCACAATTGTTCTCCTTGATGAGTGGAAGTGTCAAGTGACATACATGTTTAGGTAGGTCCAAGGTCAAGATCACACTTGAAGGTCAGATATTGTAATTGTCATAAATTGAGCTTGTCTGGGTCATCACTTCTTCTTATTTTCCTTTGTGAAAATTTAAAAAAAAAAGAAGAAAATGCTGGCTAAGCATGATGATGTTTGGCTTCTTTCTAGAGTGAAGCAGTTACTTAGTCTTGACATGCTTATAGGCCACTATAACAAACAGCGGGCTCGACCAGTTGTCCCTGGACAACCTTCTAGTTTCTTTACAATATCCATAATATCAAACAAAACTGATTTCTTCATGTCACTAAAACATCACTTTCAGCCTCATCAGTATCATTAACCAATCAAAAAGCACCATGTGACAATAATAGTCCCTAGCTTCCCTGCACCGTTTTGAATTTCGCGGTTCCCTATAGTAATTGGTTCCCGGTGCCCCTATCGCTAGATAAATCCCAGAGGTTCAGCTTTAAGTACATAACCCAGAAACAAAGTTTGCGCTGCTCTGCAGACGTAATTATCGGCCGTACGGCATTGAATTTTTTGGCAATATAGCATCGTTTCTGGATGTTTTCGGTGCCATTTCGAAGAATGAAATTTATCCCAGACATACCGTTTAATCGAAATTTTAAATTTTATACAGAAACCAGAAGTGTGCAAAATGGAAGACGATTTGCGGTTGCAATATGGACTCACCAGGCTCTATAGGGTATGGTCTTGTAGGCCAAGATCTTAAAAGGTACATACATTGATTTCAAGTTGAAGGTTTAGGCGATTCGCGAAATCTGTTTTCATTTCTCGGAAAACGCATTTTTTAAAAATTGCGTAAAAACTACGTCCCTTAAGAAATCTCGACATTTTAGTGTTTGTTGGTTTGGTAGACCACACTGTTCCCATTCGCAATAAGACCTGTATGGAAATTGCGTCAAAGCAACGTTTTCTCTAAATAAATGCATTTTTGGATATTTCTTCCCAAAACTGTGCCAAAGCATCACAGATATTTAAAAATTTCGCTAAACTGAAGTACACAACCATTAACAAGGTTTCTGATTTTATCAATTTTGATACTGTCGCGTTCAGACAGAAAAAATGCAATTTGAAAAGTGAACGGTTATAAATATTTGTTCAGTGTAGTTGTAATTGTTAATGGAATTAATTGGGCCTCTGAGTAGCGGGGGTCTGGGGGGCCCAGCCCCCACAAGCCACAATAGTTTTGCTGATGAAAAGGCACCTGGAGAGCTGATATATCACAAACACAGGCATTAAATTCAGTTGAGAACAATAAGGGGTTTCTCGAGAACAAAATCATCTACTTGACATGATTTTATAGACACTTTCATACTGTTCTTTTAGCAAATCAATGGAAATATTAAAGAAAAAAAAACTACAGAAAATTTGGAAGCATGTACTCAAAACAAAAAGTACAAAAATCTTAGGCTTGACATTGGAATGGTTCAGCATCTCATAATGTAACATATCGTCATGGGTCAGAGATAGCCTTGACCAAAGTGTTTTGAGTATCAAAGTTGTAAACAGGATGGAGGAATGGCAGTCATTTTAACCACTATTTGATCAAGAAGCACTGCTATCACTATTTAATTCCAAACAGAGTATTGCCTTCATTGGTGATGCTGTGCATAGTTAACCATTAAAGGAAATACTCACAGAAATATCATTTAAGCTAAATTGTAGAACTCGATAAGTATGTTACGTACTTATACACTCAGTCCGTGCGTCGAGTGTCAATTGCGGTATAGCCTCTCTCCAGTCTGTAGACTAAAGGAAGACGGTACCGATTATCAAAGACCCACCATCGAGTCAGAGACGCAGCAAGGAAAACTGAGGGACTTTTGGTATGATAAGGCCTCTTTCACGTTGATCCCAACCACCACAACGAGTAGCTAAGCTTGTTAATTTACATTTATAGGTACATTATACAACATGAAACATATAAACACAATCTATTTCTACCGTAAGTTATAGTGCCTAACGTACAAGTATAAATGAGCCGCGACACGAGAAAACCAACAAAGCGGTTGTACATCCAGCACAGACTCAGATCAGCCCGGGCATCCGCCCAGTCTGATCAGACTCTTTGCTAAGCGCATAAAGGGTAGCATAAGGTCTAAGCTACCTCGGTGCGGACAGCGAAGACTCTGATCAGACTGGACGAATGCCCAGGCTGATCTGAGTCTGCGCAAGGGGCATATCCACTTTGTGGGTTTTGTGTCGTTGCGGCTCAAATTAGTTTGAAGAAAATCTGCGATCTCGTCTTCGAAATCTACCCCGAAAAGTTTTACTTAAATAGAGGACCTTACACGGGTGTTCATCTCATATGAAATTTATGAAACGAGAAGGCTTGTTGCATAAATTTCATATGAAATGACCACTAGTGTAAGATTCTGTTTATCATATTACTTTTTAAAATGGGATCTTATCGCCCCCCCCCCCCGGAGGACCCCCAAACGAACATTATCTTAATAAGAAAACGCATTGCTGACACGGTCGTTGGCCTTGACGTTACATGTACGCGACATGTAATTGTGACGATTTAAACAGCCCAGAACGTCTCTTTATTTATTTACTATTTGATTTTCGCGAAAAATGAAACAAGAATAGCTAAAAATGTATAATTAATAATAAGATATCATATCGTAAGTGATTAACTAGCAAAATGCACATGTTATGCCGTTTTGCGATTATTTACAACCTGATCTACCCATTTTTGTTAATAATTATAAGGAAATAGGCTCGTCCGATATTAATGGGTCACATCTTAATTTTGATTGGTCAAGGCTGATAATCCGTCATCACCGCTATATAAAGATTAACTCAATGGGGGGCAACTACTCTCCTTCGGAACTCGGACTATACACACCTCGACGCGGTGAAGGAGCGGCAACGCCACGTGGCAACCCAGTCACGTGGCGGCTAGTATAGACGGTGTTGCCCTAACAAGTGTCGTTGCTGAAGAATACCTTGATGTGTGCTTCCGGGAAGAGTTTCCCTATGGTCGCGGCTACCAACGACATTCGACGAGGACAAGGACGGACGCTCGGCGTCCTGTTACTTCGGCTATGGATTCGTTCCGCTGAGGTGCAGGGATCACGTCGATACGAGAATTGAAATCTACTACTACTACTGGGGCAACTACTACTACTACTACTGGCAACGTCGAACTCCTGCTCCTTCGGAACTCGGACTATACACACCTCGACGCGGTGAAGGAGCGGCAACGCCACGTGGCAACCCAGTCACGTGGCGGCTAAGATGTATAGACGGTGTGGCCCTAACAAGGGTCGTTTGTTGCTGAAGAATACCTTGATGTGTGCTTCCAGGAAGAGTCTCCCTATGGTCGCGGCTACCAACGACATTCGACGAGGACAAGGACGGACGCTCGGCGCCCTGTTACTGCGGCTATGGATTCGTTCCGCTGAGGTGCAGGGATCAATTCGATACGAGAATTGAAATCTACTACTACTACGGCAACGTCGATATGAGAATTGAAATACTACTACTGAAAATTCAGTTTGGACGGACACACGGCGCCAAGTGTGTGCAACTATGGTTACGTACCCTTGAGCCACTTGGGTAACGTCGATAAGAGAATTGAACTGAACTGAACTGAACTGAAAATTCAGTCTTGGACGGACACACGGCGCCAAGTGTGTGCAACTATGGTTACGTACCGTTGAGCCACTTGGGTAACGTCGATAAGAGAATTGAACTGAACTGAACTGAAAAATTCATATTTAGACGCTTGGCGCCCCGTTACTGCGGCTATGGATTCGTTCCGCTGAGGTGCGGGGGCAACGTCGATATGAGAATTGAGATACTACTACTGAAAATTCAGTCCCCGTTACTGCGGCTATGGATTCGTTCCGCAGAGGTGCGGGGGCAACGTCGATATGAGAATTGAAATACTACTACTGAAAATTCAGTCTGTGTCTAACACTCGGAGACGACAGAAACTGGTAGCTACTGTACCACGCACTTCGGTAAGTAAGTAAGTAAGTAAGTAAAGACTTTATTTATAGAGGGTAACAACATTTAGCACATACAAAAATACATGTAATAGCTAATCTTCCATGAGGCCCTCATTATATACATATATAAACATAAACATAATTACAAACAAATGCATATAGACGAAACAAAATACAAGTATATATACAGAATATTGCTGTCTCATTATACAAACTGATGTCTATATGAAGTTATCAACATCATTGACATCATGATCGGACCAGCAGCTGCAAGGGATGCCACACACAATCACTCGATATCAGTGCATATATAGCAAGCAGAACCAGAAAAATATCTCAACAGAATTAAAATGGTCTATTAATTCTCAAATAATTATGCATTCCAGTCATGTACATCTTTAAAAACTGAAATAAGAAAAAACAAACAAAAAAAAACAACATAATGTTTATACATATTGTACAATGAATGGTCTGAGAAGCAGGTCATTTAAAAATCCACTTCAGATGAAACACTATTATTTTGTTTGCTTAAACACTGTTATAGTGTTCACATTCAGAAAAATCATACAATACTGAATTAACGCAAATGTGAAGTGGGCTTAAGAAGTTAAATTCATAGCATGCATAGGAAAATACTGCAGGAGCAATTATTACATTTATACATACATGTATAAACACATGTAATAATGGAGAAGAAACTAAGAGAAAGAAAAAAAAAGAAAGATATAAAAAAAGAAAGATATAACTGAGTGAGCATTTTCCCATAAAAAGAGAGGATTAAATCCTATTATTCAGCTCAATTAGTAACCAACCATTTTAAGCATCTATTATGAAAGGTATCAATAGTCTGAGAATTTTTAATTTCTTCTGGCAGGCTATTCCAAATTGAGCATCCAGAATACCTCAGACTGTGTTTAAAACATTCTGTTCTTGGCTTTGGTGGCACAAAACAACCAGCAGCGGATGAACGTAACATAACTGAAGTGTTATCATTATTACGTAATGAGAAATTTTCAGAAATATACTCTGGTGTCATATCATTGTAAACTTTGAACATAAATTTTGCTTTCCGAAGGAATAGTCGATCATATATAGACAGAATTTTTAATGAGTTCATCGTTTCATGGGAGTTTTCTACATCATAATCAAGAATTACACGACATGCTCTTTTTTGTAACCTATAAATCCTGAGCTTATTTGCTTCAGACGAACTACCCCAGACAATACTACAAAAGTCAATATGAGGTTGGATATATGATTTGTAAAATTGAACACGATGTGCCTGAGATAAGAACTTTTTGATTTTAGAAAGGAGCCATATATTTGAAGCAATCTTTTTTGTTAAGTGTTTAATGTGGTCAGACCAAGTCAAATTATTGTCTACAAAAACCCCTAGAATTTTGTCACTATTAATCATATTAAGGGATTCAGTGTTGAATTTAAGGCTAAGTTCCTCTCTGTTAAGTCTTTGTCGTTTCTGATTTGTTGTTATGAGCATAACTTTAGTTTTAGCTGAATTAAGGACCATGCCATTACATTTACACCAGGTATATAGATTTTTTAAAGCAGACTGAAGGTTTTTCTCAATATCCTCTATGTTGTGCTGAATGTCATATAAAGTTGTGTCATCAGCATAAAGATCAGCATTAACATCATTTAGATATAATGGCAGGTCATTAATGAAAAGCAAGAAAAGAAGCGGCCCTAAAATAGACCCTTGTGGAACACCATATTTAACATGCTGAAATTCTGATCTATAATTATCAACTGATACCTGCTGCATTCTTTGCGTTAAGTAGGTACTAAACCATAGCAACGCCTTATCTTTTATGCCATATATTTCGAGTTTAGAAAGAAGAATTTGATGATCTACCAGATCAAATGCCTTTTTGAAATCAACTAAAACAACCCCTATCATCTCACCCCTGTCAATAGCATTTAACCAGGAATCTATCATGTGCACAAGTGCAGTTTCACAAGAATGCTGGGATCGAAAGCCCGACTGAGTTTTGTGAAGCAACCTGTATTCACGTAAATATTTTGACAGACAGTCATGTACATGTTTTTCAAGTATTTTAGATAGTACCGGTAAAATTGATATCGGACGATAGTTATTGACTTCTTCATGGGGACCATTTTTGTGGAGCGGGGTGACCTTTGCTTCTTTCCATTTCTTTGGGAAAATGCAGCTATTAATACTGTGGTTGCAAATGAAAGTAACATGATCAGTAATATATGGAGCAGCTAGTTTCAGTAAGCGGGGTCCTATATTGTCAGTTCCAGTAGCTTTACTCACATCAATATTTGACAGAAACTTTAAAACAGTTGCCTTTTCAATGTTTGGAATCACAAACTTTGTATCAGGTGGGAGTTTGCTTTCACAAAATCCCTTCAGTTTGTCCTGGTGCATATTTGTGACTGGCTCTTTTAGTTTGGTTGCAATATTGACAAAGAAGTCATTGAACACATTTGCAATTTGGGTTGGATCTTCAGTTTGTGAGTCACCATTATTAATGGTTCCTATAACTGACTGCCTATGAGGAACTTTGCCTGCACCTACTTCTTGGAAAATTTTGTATATACTACTAGGGTTATCTTTATTATTTTCAATATATGTCTGGTATTGATCCTTCTTAGACTTACTTATGAGTTTTGTTACTTTATTTCTCCAATATTTGTATTGATCTATATTGCCTAATGATTTATGCCTGTCACGTGACTTAATAGCATCTAAAATTTCAGGGTTGAACCATTGAGGTTGGTTTTTATGTTTTACTCTATGTTGTTTCATAGGTACATGTTTGTCGACAACTTGTAAGAAAAGATCTGACCATGCCTCAAGTATATCATCCGTTTCATCAAAAAGTTTAATAGTTTCCCATGGAACAGACTGAAGATCAGCAGAAAAATTAGCTTCATTGAAATCTTTAAAAGACCTATAGGATATCGTATAGTGATTTCTCTTAGGAGGCTGTACATGCATTTTACGTGTGAAAAATATGGGAAAATGATCACTCAGTCCAATCTTAGGCACATTTATTGAGTTTACATTTTCAGGACAGTTAGAGTAAATGTGATCGATAAGAGTTCTTGTTTCATTTGTTACTCTGGTGGCCTCAGAAATCAACTGAATTAAACCAAATGGCTCCATATACTCTGTCCAGGCTCTTTTGATATGATTATTCAAAAGATCCCTGTTAATGTCTCCTAATAAGTAAACTTCTTTTTCTTCTTGTAAAACTTTTTCTATACACTCTTCAAAAATGCCATTCCATTGAACATTTGAGTTGGGAGGCCTGTAGATATTACCAACTATGAAAGATTTACTTTTGTGTGGCTTTATTTCAAGCCAAACACATTCCAGGCTTTCATGTTCCAGATCAGACCTTCTATTACAGCATACGCCATCCTTAACATATACTAAAATACCTCCCCCAGAATTCCCCACTCTGTCTCTTCTAAATGGTTTTTGGAAGCCATTAATTGTAAAAGCTGCATTGGGATGAACAGAATTTAATTTAGTTTCGCTAATCCCCATAATGTGAATTTGATTTATTTCTGATTCTAACAGCAATCGGATTTGATCAACTTTGTTACTTATTCCTTGAATATTAATGTGACCAATTCTGAAACCTTTACAAGTTAAACCTAGATCAAGTAAATGGGTTGAAATGGACTGGTCATGAGTTACATTAATGGACTGACCAGATATCAAAGTGGCTGAGTTATCAGACATATGAGATAAATGCATGGAAGAGTTATCTTCAGTATTTGAAATTGCAGTACTATCAACATGACTTTGATTATTAACATGCAAATTATCACCTGCAGCTGAAACAGAAGGGACATAATTAGAGTCATCATTTGACTGTATGATGCATGCTCAGTTACATACTCTTTGTCACCTGTAGAGGACCCCATGGATACATTAGCATCTAAAAGATTCTGCGAAAAATTACTATTCACATTTTGTGGAAAGTTTGTACTTGATAATTCAGAGTTTGAATGTAAGTTATTTTGTGTATTCAGTATTTGTTTTGAGTTGTCACTTCTATTGACAGTAATAGCTGAAATAGCTGAAAATGAATCTTCACAGTCACTACACTGTTTGTTCATGCAGCATATACAAGATAAATAGTCACAACCTTCACATATTATGCTTAGATGAGAGAACTTATTACTTAAAGGTACACTGTTTGATATGTCTTTTGCTGAGGCATCATTGCCGAGTCCCTAATCTAGAAGACAACGTCCTGATTTGTGACCATATAGGCCACAGTGAAAACATTTTAACTGCTCCCTATGCAGACACCGACTTGTTGTATGGTTGCTTTCACCACATTTACGGCACAAATTGCTCTGTTCAGTTTGTTGGTCGTTCATACTTCTCCGATTTTGACGGAAACTCCTCCTATTAGAATGAGAGTGGTAATGGTGTCTTCTAGATCTGCTTTGCTGTCGTTTAGCAAATACACATCTGTCAAAGTTATTTACTATTGTCACTTCTTTATTGAGGGCACCTAACAAACGTTTTACTCCGGAGGATGTGAGGTGTATGGAGTCTGAAGTATAATACCGTTGTATTATGTTTCCATGCCTGTCATGAAAGGCTTGATCAAGGTCAATCAGAGTTGTATGATGCTGCTCTGAGAGTCTCTGTATGATCTCATTTATCTCCGTGGTGCTAGTGTCACCTCTTGGGCAAGTATTGCAGAGCATAATTTTACATTGCCTATTTAATCCTCTGATATATTGAATCATCTGTTCATATATCTCTTCAAAATATTCTGAGTCAGATCCACTAGAGGCATCATTACCACCACCATAGATGATCACAGTAGAGAATTTTGTCATGTCAAATACTTTCATCTGACTGTAAATATCTTGTATTTTAGCCCCTGGAATTCCATTCTTGAACACATTATGTCTTAAGCCCTTTGCATTGACGGAAGATATTAAGGAATCTCCTATCATGAGGATCTGGTTACTGTCATCAGAGTTCTTTGGAATGGGTCTATGACTCATGTCTGATGGGCTAGATGTAGGTCTGGGGCTATGAGTAGCAGGTACATTGCGTCTCAATGTGCGTCTTGGGGCAGGTTGTGGTCTTTGTGGAGTTGACTGATTGTGAGTTATGGGTGTTGATGTTACCACTTCACTGTATTGTCTAGTTTGTAGGTCAGGTAAATCTGAAGATGTAGATACCCTAATGGCAGGGGAGTTCTGTGTTTCATTGTTACTAATGTCATCATTTTCCCCTGGCCCCTGGTTTAGTGTTGATTCACTAAGACTTGTAGAATCAGAATTTGTCTGGTCCACTGTTCTGTACAAAGACTCATTAGCAGCTTCCTGCACCAGACAATTAACTTGTTTAGTTAGTGTATTTATCTGTCCCTGCAGGGTGGAAATCATGTCCATAAGTGCTGAGATCTGCCTGATAACAGGTGAGTCCTTTAACTGTGTAAATTCAAGTTGCTCTGGTTGCTTAGTTACTGGCTCAGCATGGGGCTCAGCTTCAGGCTCTTCTGTTGTGTTGATAATTAGGGATTGATGTCCAGCCTCATTACCTTGTGTAGACCTCTGGCTGAGAGATACATTCTCACTGTCCATGCTTTTGTTTAATAATGTGGTGGTCTGTTTCACATAAGTTTTGAACATGTTTTCAGCCAGCTTTTTAAAAGTTTTTTCTTTCCAAGAAACTTGACCAAGACCACTGGCATAGATAGACATCATATCTCTGTCTATAGTCAGATTACATTTCTTTCTATCTACATGAGTTTTCAAAGAGAATTTCTTTGACTCTGTTTCTGGGAACTGAAACTGCTTACTCAGCCCTGAAAGAATACTGCTGAACACTGGCTTGTTATAGAATAATATATTGGTGCTGTCCTGTAGTGGCATCACATGATAAAATATTCCTTGCAATGGGTCTGTAACTTCTGAGTCTGGATCTCCTGCCCCAAACCCTGAGAAGTCCTCTAATGATGTGAGTCTGTCTGAGACTGTAACACTATTCTCAGCAGAAGAAATGGAATGTACAGAGTCAATTGTTCCTGCCATTGTCTTGAGTTGGAAATGTGTATGTGTGTGTGTGTATATCATAAGCAAGCCATTATCAGCAGATAAGATTCACTTCTGCACTATAGCACCACAGGAGGTCCAGTATAAACAAAAGAACTGATTTAAAACTTTCCAAAATATCAGTTGAAACACAAATTATTTCACAATAAAATTTATATCATATTAATCCTTATGTGAAGCCCTTTCATCACATATATAATTTATCACATTAATCCTTCATTAACACTTTTGATTTTGAATAATTTCTTCCTCTATAAATCCTGCCTGTTCACTTATCTATACACATATTAGTTTTACCATTTCTGGAAAATCCATTCTTGCACACCAGAAATGGATATCTGCATGTTTACCTGTACTTACAAATCTTTCCTCACCCTTTGAACAAGGATATCCCTTTCTAGAGGTGTCTGAGATTTTGCTATCTCGGCCTGCTATCCCAGCCTAGGCTCAGAAAGCTGTCTCAAAATGCCTGTGATCGGAAGGTAGCTCGCCAGTACAAAGAGTGTCAGATTCAAGAAATAACTTAGACTGCTGGGCAATTAGGTGACCTTTCCACGCTCGAAAGAGATCGGAAAGTGCCGTGCTGCCCAGCTCTAGTGCTAAATCTTTGTTAGATTTGATTTGATTTGATTTTTGTTGCTTTACGTCCACGGTAAACAGCTATGGTCATGTCAGGACGGTCAGTTAACCTAACCACACTGTTCCTGGGCAGGCTTAGACCTCCTAAGCGGTTGACCAGTACTAAGTGCACGTAATATCGCCAGTAACTGACAACTGCCCTTCTTGGATAAGCGGAAGGAGAAACGAAAGTATGTAGCCAGACCGGGTATCGAACTCAGGACCTCTGACTTATAAGTCAGGTGCCCTACAGACTGCGCTACGCGGCCCGGCTCACTTTGTTAGAACTACAGTGGTTAGACAGATGTATTCGTCACAAAGTGACGTTGCCGTTTAAATCAATGTTTTTACACAAATTTTGCAAAAAATATTATCGCAAAAATACAACAGTAATCACCACACTGTTTTCACCATGTATATGCAAAATGATTTACGCAATAAACAAGCATAAGAAGAAATTCGATTATTTTGCTATTTTCTTGTACCAACAGTTTTAAATAAAATAAAAAACATAAACTTCTCGATGACGTTAACATTAAAGTCAATGGAGATCATGATTTTAAAATTTCAACATTCATTGCAATCACGTGAAACTCCTACACTAAACATAAAATCATCGTAATATTTCATTTTATATTGCTATTTTCAATTCCCTTTTTATCCCTGCAAGTTTCATTACATTGTCTTTAAAAACTGTGCGACAGTGTTATTTCTAAAAATTATGGAAATGCATATATTTAAACGGCGACGTCACTTTGTGACGAATACTTTTGTCCACCTACTGTAGATTTTGAGTAGAAAAGCCATAGAAATGGGCAGTACTGGAACTTGATCTAATAAAGGATTTATGGATAAGAATCTTTGTTTCCTGTGATAAGGTTTTGCTAAGACGAAAGAACATCGATCAGAATCAGAATCAGAATTGTTTACTGGTGATACGTCCAAGGACAATCATTCACCAGGACCTGTGAATCAGGGAAGCTAGTCCCTAGCCCTAATAAGAGACGTAAACTTAGTAACTGAATCCTCTGCATACTCAGCAGCAGAAATAAGGGACTCTTCCAGGGAATTCCAATTTCTAATAGTCTGGGGGAAGAAACTGGACTTGTACATGTCAGTCCCAGCCAATGGGGTTTGAAATGCCAGGGAATGATGATTCCTGGTACGCCTACTTGGCGGAACAAGGTCATTTATGTGTATACTGGCCGCACCCTTCAGACCTTTGTAAGGCATTATGAGTCTACTACCTTTCCTTCTCTATTTCAGAGATTCCCACTTAAGTTTCTCCAGAATGCCAGTCATACTCCCAGTTTCATATGTGTAATTTCCCGTTACAAATCTAGCAGCCCTTTTCTGCACCTCTCAAGTTCAACTTGAAGAATTAATGTCAATATAAGCCTGGCTGCTTTTTTTGCATATTTCTGATATATGCTGCTCAAAATTGAATTGTGACTCCCAAGAGTGAGACCGAGTCTTCACATTTTATTTCAGTGCAACAAATATTGAGACTTTTGCAGTTCTCAGCCCTTTCAGGCCAGGCATGTTGTCTGCATTGCCAAGCCTAGGTTTGCCTGCATTTTATTGTCGCCAAATCAGTCAATGACAGTTACAATTAAACTTCTGTGTAAATGAACTTTTTGAGTAATATGCACTATAGAAGATATTTTCTGTATATGTAATACAATACACTTTCACTTTTACGTTATCGACGGTGAGGTTATCAAGGCTGGATTTCTTAACAAAGAGAACATGGTTAACCCAACTGGAGACTCCCCTAACTGTCCGGATTATGCAATAATTGCTAATTGAAACAGGCTACGAACAACAACTTCGGTCTGTCGGTTATTCACAAATTTTAACTTTGAATGTTCATGAATTAAATAAGAGAAACTTTCAGTTTGGCCTGGTCATTTACGATAAACAAGCTGTTTTAGACTTTTATATGTTTAAAGCCGGAACTTGATAATTATATGTGTTTGTCATAGGTTTTCGTGGGAATTAATGTCTCAGATGACCTTCCTTGGAGCACCCACATTGATTCTATTGCCTTATCCCAGTCTCCTCTGGCGTCCCGCATGGCTCAGTTCTCGGACCAATTCTCTTTTCTTGCATACATCAATGACCTACCTGAGCAGGTCAAATCAAGAGTAGCGTAGGCTCTTTGCAGATGATAGCCTTGAAGATGGTATAATCGTGGATATAAGAGCTAAATCACGTGACAGTCACATGTCAAACAATTTCTTGATATTTTCTTATGACATAATTAGACCACAACACCAGTGTTTCCCCTAAAGCGGAATGGCGGGGCGCCGCGCCCTGCCCCTTTTTGGTCCCGCCCTTCTGCCCCAAAAACGTGTCATAATCGCCCTCCTGCCCGAAAAATACCAGTATCCAGTCCCTTTTCCCGCGCTGCTATTACGATTCGGTTACATTGTGTCCCATACCTGTAAAAACTGACAACTCAAGTCGATCGATAATCTGTATACATGCTCATCAATAAACACCAATCACGGTGATTAATCTGTGCCGATTATCACCTCGCTATATCCCGACCGTCATGTGTTAATTGGAGCGGAAAATTACTTCGCCAACTGAAAACACATGCTGGTTACCGGCTTTTAAGATGTCAAATGCATTGCGGACATGGCGATAGTAACCAGGGCAATTAAAGAAACTCTCGTTAAAGTGACCAGCCTGTTCCGACTGTGAATTTAATGGGTAGCACCGTTAAACTTGTTTGCCTCGGTCCGATAATGACACGGGCCTAGTTGAGGGTGTGGCAGGTGGGGATTCAATCGGCATAACGGTGCCGCTTGCCGCATCAATACCGATACCTATTTTTTCACCGTATCACGTTGCGCTATACTACAGAATTCGAGGCCTATTAGACGCGCACGGCAATGCAATGGTTCAATATCTATTTTCCCGGTAAACATGTCAGATACGTAATGTACGGTCATCACAAATACGGATCATGCTAAATTTGCGCAGGCTGATCAGATCATACATGTTTTCAT
Organism: Ctena decussata; assembly: GCA_963989385.1. NCBI lineage: Eukaryota > Metazoa > Mollusca > Bivalvia > Lucinida > Lucinidae > Ctena > Ctena decussata. Next base: position 5,975,341 of record OZ022508.1, read on the forward strand.
GAAATCGTCACAGGTGCCGACGATTTCTGTTTATGAATGTCGGTTCGTTCACTTTAAGATTAGTTTCCCGCGTTTTTCTATCTAGTTCCCGCCGATTCAGGTGTACTATCTGTGGAACGAAAACCAGTCAATATTTATTAATAGTACCTCGGGAAATCCGCGATCTTTAGCAATCTCAACAGCTCAGCTGTCACCATGCAGTATTTTGCGATTTTACAAATTTACCGGCCCAGATATTCAACAATACGCGATCCTTATTTGATATTTAACTATTCTAGAGAGGTCTTACGGTAGGTATGTTCATCTAAGTGTAGAACTAAACTCGGTTTTGAGATAGACAGATTTTGAGTGTAAACAAGTATCAGCTTTGATCAAAATCACTAGAACAAAGCAGGCCAATCATCCGAGGTGCAATTTTGGATGTGTATATGGAGGGTGAGGGAAAGGTGGGGAGGTAGTGGTGGTTTGAGAATGCCGGATTGGTTTTTTTTAGCAGTTCTTTTTTTTTTTTTTTTTTAGTAATTCAATAATGGACTGGTCACACTAACACCATGAACAGTACTGCTAAATTACACTACATATTAACACATAATGGTAGTGTTACTGCACTGAAATGTCACACTTTTGAGGTTAATTATTAGATGTTTTTTTTTATTTAGATGTTTTTTTGATTTTTTTAGTAATTCAATAATGGACTGGTCAAACTAACACCATGAACAGTACTGCTAAATTACACTACATATTAACACATAATGGTAGTGTTACTGCACTGAAATGTCATACTTTTGAGGTTAATTATTAGATGTAGGCCGAACAACGTAAGTAACATTGCCCCTCCAGATGCCTTTCAGCAGCACCCTGCCCCTTTTTCAGTCTGGGGGAAACACTGAACACTAGATGAATAAACTGATACAGTTTCGATGCAAAGCAATATCGTTTCAATGTTAGAAAATTCATCCGCATGTGATTGGGTGATCTATTTATAATACATGTCACTGGGTTGTAAATTCGTGTATTTGTTCCGCCCGTGATAAAAAAATCGACGTACCCACTTCAGGTCACTTGCTTATTATTTTCTGTTGCATAGATGCTTTTGGTAACTTTTTAGTCTCAGACAGATTTAAGATAATCCAATCTATAGCAGATATCAATGATTAAAGACAGATACCCATCCATTCAAACAGGATTCATAAAGCTCAACATTGACTTTCCTGCAACGTCCCACATTTTTAAATTCAAATAACTGTAGCGTCATAGTCCTTAAACAGAACGAGTTGAAATTCACTGTATCACTGCTTCGATATATCCGCCTGAATACAAAATAACAGTATACACAGACTGTTTTCTCTGAAAAAAAAAAACGAGCCTGGATTTAGCCCTACTCTCAAAACATAACACTTTCATATTTCAAGAAAATGCAAATAAGGACCCCCGGTATAATAATCCAATAAGAGAACAATTTTGCAATAAAATTTGGCCCCCGTACTTGGACCAACTGTTCACTGGAAGGTACAAAATCAGTAATCGTTGCAATGTTTCCTCAGGCTGATATCCGAGATTAGAAAATGGCCGCTTTTCAAATATGCAAAAAAGAAATAGCAAAAGAAGGCATAAAAGCAATTGGTCAAACTGGTTTTAAAATTAAATTCCCTATTTAGGCTCTAGGCATTTGCTTTTGTTAAGAAACAAAACCTTTATGCATGGTTAAATGTTGGAAGAATAAACACTTAGTGGAACTTCTTTTGTGCATGAATATTATGCAGATTACTAACACCCACGAATTTACAACTCCCACGATTTTACAACCTCCAACCATACTGCAATGTACCTTGCTCTTAGCTCACCATCCGAAGGCAAGGTCCTCCAAAAGGACCTACTCAGCCCAGAACAATGGGAAAAGATGTGGGATATGAACTCCAACCCCTCTAAATGTCAGGTCCTTCACGTCACTCGTCTTAAAAACCCCATTCAGACTAAGTACTTTTTACATGATACTGAGCTGGATATTGTTTCATCTGCAAAATATCTCATGGTCACCATTTCGGATGACCTAACATGGAGTACCCATGTTGGTAATATAACCAAGAGCGCTAACCAGACTCTTGGATTTCTGAAAAGAAACATTCGGGTCCATAATAAGGACCTGAAATCAGTAGCTTATAAAACATTAGTAAGGCCCCAGTTGGAGTACGCTTCAACAGTATGGTCCCCCCACACTGCCACTGATATACATAAAGTGGAAGCAGTCCAAAGACGGGCTGACAGGTGGGCGACAAGAGATTATAATTACACATCCAGCGTTACTGCTATGTTGAAGGACCTAAATTGGCGCCCCCTAGACCAACGACGTATAGATTGTCGCCTTATATAAATGATGTACAAGGTCACATATGACCTTGTTGCCATTCCTGCATCTGAGTACCTTGTTCATAACACTAGACAATCAAGACATACCCATCCACTTTCATACCGGCAAATCCCCACTTATAAAGACTACTACAGGTTCACATTTTTCCCTAGGACTATCATCCATTGGAATGCCCTCCCACCCTTCATACCGGTCCTTCCCACCTTGGCGCAGTTCAGTGGTGCTGTCTGCCAGGTGATCCATGTCTCTCCCTAAACACCAATTTCTGTTTTTAGCTCACCTGAGCACGAAGTGCTCAGGGTGAGCTTTTGGGATATCCTGATGTCCGTCGTACGTCCGGACGGACGTCCGTCAACTTTTGCTTGTGTACACTCTAGCGGGCACAGTTTCGATCCAATCTCTATGAAACTTTGTCAGAATGTTAGTCTTTATAAAATCTAGGCCAAGTTCGAAACTGGGTCATGTCGGGTCAAAAGCTAGGTCACTAGGTCAAATCTTAGAAAAACCTTGTGTACGCTCTAGAGGGCACAGTTTTCATCCAAAGTTCATGAAACTTTGTCAGTATGTTTATCCTCATAGTGTCTAGGACAAGTTCGAAAGTGGGTCACGTCGGGTCTAAAACTAGGTCACTAGGTCAAATCATAGAAAAACCTTGTGTACGCTCTAGAGGACACAGTTTTGATTCCATCTTATTGAAACTTTGTCAGAATGTTTATCTCCATAAAATCTAGGCCAAGTTCGAAACTGGGTCATGTCGGGTCAAAAACTAGGTCACTAGTTCAAATCATAGAAAAACCTTGTGTACGCTCTAGAGGACACAGTTTTGATCTAATCTTTATGAAACTATGTAAGAATGTTTACTTCCATAAACTCTCGGCCAAGTTTGAAAGTAGGTCATGTCGGATCAAAAACAAGGTCACTAGGTCAAATCATAGAAAAACCTTGTGTACGCTCTAGAGGACACAGTTTTGATCCAAAGTTCATGAAACTTTGTCAGAATGTTTATCCTCATAATATGTAGGATAAGTTTGAAACTGGGTCATGTCGGGTCAAAAACTTGGTCACTAGATCAAATCTTAGAAAAACCTTGTGTACACTCTACAAGGCACAGTTTTCATCCAAAGTTCATGAAACTCTGTCAGAATGTTTATCCTCATAATATCTAGAACAAGTTTGAAAATGGGTCACGTCGGATCAAAAACTAGGTCACTAGGTCAAATCATAGAAAAACCTTGTGTACGCTCTAGAGGACACAGTTTTGATCCAATCTTTATGAAACATTGTTTGAATGTTTATCTCCACAAACTCTAGGCCAGTTTCGAAACTGGGTCATGTCAAGTCATAAACTAGGTCACTAGGTCAAATCTTAGAAAAACCTTGTGTGCGCTCTAGAAGGCACAGTTTTGATTCAAAGTTCATGAAACTTTGTCAGAATGTTTATCCTCATAATATGTAGGACAAGTTTGAAACTGGGTCATGTCGGGTTGAAAACTAGGTCACTAGGTCAAATCATAGAAAAACCTTGTGTACGCTCTAGAGGACACAGTTTTGATCTAATCTTTATGAAACTTTGTTAGAATGTTTATCTTCATAAACTCTCGGCCAAGTTTGAAAGTAGGTCATGTCGGGTAAAAAAACTAGGTCACTAGGTCAAATCTTAGAAAAACGTTGTGTAAGCACTAGAAGGCATAGTTTTGATCCAATCTTCATGAAACTATGTCAAAATGTTTATTGTCCATATATCTAAGCCCCCTATGAAACTGAGTTACGTCGGCTCAAGGTCAAATCTTAGAAAAACTTTGTGTACACCCTAGAGGGCACAGTTTTGATCCAATCTTCATGAAACTCTGTCAGAATGTTTATCTTAATGAAATCTAGGTAAAGTTTGAAACTGGGTCGTGTCGGGTCAAAAACTTGGTCACTAGGTCAAATATAAGAACGACCTTGTATACGCTCCAGAGGGCACAGTTTTGATCCAATCTCAATGAAACTGTGTCAGAATGTTTATTCTTACAATATCCAGGCCAAGTTTGAAACTGGGTCATGTCGGGTCAAAAACTAGGTCAAATGTTAGTATGGTAAAAACTCTTATAAATCTTCACCAGAGCCAGTGAACTGATTAATGCTCAGGTGAGCGATTCAGGGCCACCATGGCCCTCTTGTTATCTTTTAACTACACTAACCTCTTTATCGCACTGTACAACTCATCTCACACACTTTCCCATACTTTTGTTTCAGCTAACCCCCTTCAGCACTTGGTTCGCCGGAACCCGTCTGACGTCCCCCTCAGGGGTTAAGACGTAAAGGAAGATAGATAGATAGATAGATAGAGTAGCTGGCAAGAGTTTTAAAGTAATAGGTAAAGTAGCTGGCAGCCAGCGAGTGTACGTTCAAGTCCCGAGGGGGGGTTCATAGAATAACCGAAAAACACCGAAATACCGAAAAGCACCAGAATAACCGAAAAGCAATTTAAAAAATTAGTTTTACATGGGAATAATCATTTTAGTTAGGCTTTTCTTGGCTGGAAATCATTTGTAGTGTTATTTGTGAGACTTCATTAGCTTGGGTTTCATACTATCCCCCAAAAAGGGGCTAATGATGCTCAGCATTTTTTTCCAGTGCTTTTCTGTTATATCCAGGAATATGAACTGCCATTTGCTTTATGTATTATTTTAAGCAAAACAAACCAAATAAGTAAATAAAATTGCATGATTGTGTATAGTCAAATATACTTATTATATTCTGAGCAGACTACCAATCACAATCTGAGACACAAAATTTATTGGTAAACCTTGTTCGGTTGCTTTTCTGAACATAGATGTTAGTGCACTATTTTTTGGATTAACATTTGAAACCAAGACAACTGTGGTGCAGAAAACTTCTCTTTCAATGCTTCACCCACCCATGAAAGTAATATTACAATGATACTTCATATAAAAACTGATATTTTTTTTATTGCTTTTCGGTTATTCGGGTGCTTTTCGGTATTCTGTGCTTTTCGGTTATTCTATGAACCGAGTCCGGGGGCCGCCTAGGCAGCCCCCAGAAGCTCTGAAGGAAATGGTGCAATTTTCTGCTATCTCAGTCTCTCTGAGGGCCTAATTTGCTTCTGCTTTCAGGCAGTTTTTATATCATTGTTTTGTATTTGAAACAATCTTTGTCAGAAAGTTTTGAATAAAACAGCTGAAGGACATATCTGTACGTAAATTCACCGGACTGGATCGGGCATAATCACTGGATCGGACTCGAAGTTTACCATTTGTAGCTGTTAATAATACTTTCTTAGGCTGTTTTTGTTTATAAATGTGCATAAGTTAGTGCATCCAACATATATATTACAGTAAGATGTGGACTTAATGAACTTACTGTTGTGTTACTATTGGGTAAGCATGTTTGACATTTCACAGAGGCAGGTACTATATGCAATACAATGGGATTTTAATGGCTAAGGAAATGAAATTGTCAGATCAGATGAAATAATATTATTTTTTCCTAATTTTTGTTCAAAACAGATTGTGGATACAGGTTATTGAGGCATTAAGGGCATAAATAAAACCTGCTGTATACATCACATTAGCAAGATATAGATGCGACGAGGACTCCCTCAACCCACATATTAAAGTAATGTATCTGTTGGATACGCTATATTATGCAAAATATAAACATTTATAGTGAAAGAAAGTATGATAAAATAGAGTAAAATTCGGGTCTGATCCGGTGATTATGTCCGATCCGGTCCAATCCGGTGAGTACACATACCCAGGACATATGGTGTTGTGGTTTGTATGGTTTCTTAATGCCCATATGCGTTCGGCGCAGATGCCAAAGTAGGCGGCAATTTTGCGGGCTTTTAACGACAACCCTCAAGGACCTAAAATCCACAGCATACACAACACTAGTTCGACCACAGTTGGAGTATGCTTCAACAGTGTGGTCTCCTCATACAGCAACAAACATAAAACTTGAAGCAGTACAGTGCAGGGCAGTCCGCTGGGCCACCCGAGATTACCAGCGCACCTCTAGTGTAACGCAAATGATTCAGGACCTAAAATGGCGCACTCTAGAACAGCGGCATATAGACAGCTGACTTATCCTCATGTACAAGGTCACATATGATCTTGTTGCTATACCTAGTTCCAAAATCTAGGCTGGAGAACCTTGGAACAGAGATGGGCAGACATGCGTCTTTGCCTCTTCTTCAATATAGTATATGGACTTGTGGCAGTACCCTTCCCCAACTATATCCAGCCAACTCAAAGAATATCCCGGTACTGTCACTCTATGACCTTCCGACAAATCCACACCAGTAGGAACTTTTATAGATACTCCTTCTTTCCACTGGCTATAGTACAGTGGAATGCCCTTCCCGAGACTGTTGTTTGCTTGCCAACCCTTGAGGCCTTCAAGGAAGAGTTGGCAGGCTGCAACACTCAAGGCTCTAGATCTTGAAGCTGTTGTTTTTAGCTCACCTGAGCCGAAGGCTCAGAGGTGAGCTTATAGGATGGGAGTCGAGCCGTCGTCCGTTAGTGCGTTAGTGCGTGCGTGCGTGCGTGGGTGCGTCAACACTTTCAAACATAAATATCTCAGAGACCAGTGGGCCGATCGCAATCAAATTTTATCTGAAGCATCATTTGGGTGGGGGAAAGGCTGCATTAGGTTTTGGTGCCGATCAGCTCAGAACTCTGGTTTCCATGGCAACAGATAGCCCCCGTAGGGTTATAATGGGGAAAATAGCGTCATCACGTTTTCTCGACTGCTTTTGATTAGATCCGTATCATACTTGCAGGTAATGATGACATACACAAGAGCTTGGATGAGTTCGAAATTTGGCCGGATTCGAACACAGACTACGGAGTTAGCTGCCCTTGAGCGTTTGAAAAAAATCCCATAGGGTTATAATAGGGAAAATGGCGTCATCGCGTTTTCTCAACTGTTTTTGCTTAGATCCTTATCATACTTGCAGGTAATGATGACATACCTAAGAGCTTGGATGAGTTCAAAATTTGGCCGGATTCGAGCACAGACTATGGAGTTAGCTGCCCTTGAGCGTTTGAAAAAAATCCCATAGTGTTATAATGGAGAAAACAACGTCATCACATATTTTTAGAAAAACTTTGTCATCGCTCTATTGCCTACATTTCTCAACAGATTTTAAAATAACTTCACACAAATGTAGGGCATGACAATATCTCGAGCAAGTTCGACTTTCAGGATGCTGCGCCCAAGGTCAAGGTCACTGTGGCTATTTTTAGAAAAACTTTGTCAGCGCACTAGCACCTACATTTCTCAGCAGATTTTAAAATAACTTCACACAAATGTAGGGCATAACAATATTTCGAGCAAGTTTGACTTTCAGGATGCTGTGCCCAAGGTCAAGGTCACTGTGGCTATTTTTAGAAAAACTTTGTCATCGCTCTAGCACCTACATTTCTCAGCAGATTTTAAAATAACTTCACACAAATGTAGGGCATGACAATATCTCGAGCAAGTTTGACTTTCAGGGTGCTGCACCCAAGGTCAAGGTCACTGTGGCTATTTTTAGAAAAAACTTGGTCATCGCTCTAGCGCCTAGCCTACATTTCTCAACGGATTTTAAATCAACTTCACACAAATGTAGGGCATGACAATATCTCAAACAAGTTTGACTTTCAGGATGCTGTGCCCAAGGTCAAGGTCACTGTGGCTATTTTTATAAAAACTTGTCAGCGCTCTAGCACCTACATTTCTCAATGGATTTTAAAATAAATTCACACAAATGTAGGGCATGACAGTATCTCGAGCAAGTTCGACTTTCAGGATGCTGTGCCCAAGGTCAAGGTCACTTTGGCTATTTTTAGAAAAACTTTGTCATCGCCCTAGCACCTTCATTTCTCCATGGATTTTGAAATAACTTGACACAAATGTAGGGTATGACAATATCTCAAGCAAGTTCAACTTTCAGGATGCTGTGCCCAAGGTCAAGGTCACTGTGGCTATTTTTAGAAAAACTTTGCCATCACTCTAGCACCTACATTTCTCAACGGATTTTAAAATAAATTCACACAAATATAGGGCATGACAATATGTCGAGCAAGTTTGACTTTCAGGGTGCTGCAATCAAGGTTTTTGATTAGATCCTTATCATACTTGCAGGTAATGATGACATACATAAGAGCTTGGATGGCAGGATTCAAGCACAGACTACGGAGTTAGCTGCCCTTGAGGGTTTGAAAAAAAATCCCATAGTCTTATAATGGAGAAAACAACGTCATCACATTTTCATTTTTCATCGGATCCTCTTCATACTTGCAGGTAATGAGGATATGCATAAAAACTTGGATTAGATAGCATATCGGCTAGAACCCACCACTGACTATGGAGTACCTGCCCTGAGCATCCAAAAAATCAATGTCGCCACTTTTTCTTGGTTTCTACTGATCCGATCCTTTTCAAACTTGCAGGTAATGAGGAAATGCATAATATCTTAAACAAGTTCAAATTTTGGCCAGATCAGGCCAACCACTATGAAGTTAGCTGCCCTTGACAGCTCTGTCTATTGTGCTCTTGATCGGATACTTTTTAAACTTGCATATATTAAATGAGGGCATACATAATGTTTTGGATGAGTTTACTTTTCAGCCTGATTGGACCACTGACTGTGGAGTTAGCTGCCCTTGAGCATCTTAAATATCCCTATAGGTTTACAATGTCTCTCAGGTGAGCAATTGTTGCCCTTTGGGCTACTTGTTATCTTGATTTTAGCTACACTTAACTATTTTCAACCTATCACCTTTTATCCACTTCACTGTCTCACTTTTATTCTTCTAATTATTTCAGCTAATATTCTGTCTTTTTCTGCTTGACGCGCGTCCCTGCCTAGAATGCCCTCAAGGGCGTGAGGCAGTATATGGAGATAGATAGATAGATACCTGCAGCAGACTACCTAATTTTAGACACTAGGAAGTCAAGATACAATCATCAACTAGCTTACAGGCAAATTCCTACTCTCAAAGATTATTACATAGTAACAAGTACACATGGCCTGTTGCACAGTAAAGTGGCCAATACCGTAACAAATAATGTACAGGCTTTAAACGCTGTAAAACCTTGATTTTTGAAGGAAACTTTTTGGTTCTAATGAAAGATGACATCATTCTGAAGATGTTAACATGAAAATTGTTATTTTCAGACAACCGGAAGTAATATTTTTACAAGGATGTATACTGAAAAAGTAGCACTTTTTGCATGTAATGAATTAGCATCTCAATTTTAGCATTAGTTCAGCAGAAAATCATTCCAATACAGTTTTATTTAAAGCTGTTTTATATATGTCGCTTAATAACAGAACATGTAAGCTTTAATTTGATGTAAGTTTTATTGTCATGTCTCACACAATAAACATTCGGCAAGACTTTTAGTAAAAGTATACCCTATGTAATGGTATGGTTCTGGGCATTATATACCTACTGGAAAGGCAATAAATAAAACCACTACTTCAATAATATTTAAGAAGTTTTTGGCTTTGAAAGCCATATGTAGGTTGTATTACCGAAAAAAGTCAATTTCAGGTGTGAGTGACCAAAAATATTGCAATTACCACCTTTAAAAGGGTTATTTTGCCAATTGTGACAAAAATATTGAAACGTCCGTCCCCTAAGTTTCATTACAAAATTTCACTCTAATTATGCTCAAAATTGTTCCTTTTTGACAGCTAGCATGTGTATCTCAACAAAAAGACAGCAAAAGTGTAAGATTTTGACATAGTTGACTGATTTTCAGGACAAAAAACACAAGTTATCTGTAACATCCATCCCCGTTACACCCGTCCCCTTTTAACTCAGACAGAAACTCTCATTATAAATCTGAAATTTTCAATTTCAGGTCAAGAATTTCAGTTTTTATTGTTTATCTCTACTTGCAAGTTGCAGTTGAACTGTTTGAAAGGTTTGGCATAGTGAGGTCATAAGCCTCGTAGATAGATTTTGTTAATTCAACTTATTCAGTAAACAGTGAACTATAGGGAGGTTGCTTCTTTGGCAAGAGACAGTAAATTAAACCTGAAAGTATCATAAATAAACAAGCACAAACAGCTAGAAAAGGATTATTGCTGTGAAAAAGAAGGAAAAATAACTGTAATATGAAACTGTTCGAAGTTTTTAGGCATATTTAGGTTTGTGTAACATCTGCAGTGAACTTAGTAACGTCTGTCTCTCTAGTTGCTCTCTTATTAGATTGAAATCGCTGGTAGCTTTCTATAAAATTGTGACTATCACAGCTTTCAATATCATGTGTGACCAATAAACTTCCTTTGCAAACAATCATATGAAATTTGGAAAAGACATTTTATGTTTTATATGATATGCCAAAAAATGAAATTTTAAAAATTTCTGAGATGGCGACTGCCAATTAAAATTTTTTGAAAAAAAAAAAGTCAAATGTGTCAACTTTAAAATCTCCATAGTCCTATCAATGGTAAAAATTGTCAAAGCACAGATTGTTAAAAAATTGGTACAGCTTTCAGAATTGATGATAATATGTTGGTTGCTGTGCTTTTTGTGTGATATAAAGATCTGGCAAGAAAAAAGGAATAAGGTATTTTGAAAAATATTGCAAGTCTTCTGTAAAAATATGGTTTTCTTTTCTGGTTCCCCATTGGGCAATTAACTCACACAACAGCGAGACAAGGAATGAAACCCTTGCCTTACATTGTATTTTTATCAACTATCAAAATACTGTACATTGTATTATTACCCCTTGTACATTGTATTGTTACCTCTTGTACCTCGTATTTTTACCATGTACTGAAACTTGTGAAATCCAAAGTAGGTCATTTTAGTTGCAGACTAATGACCTAGATATTTTTTCAAATCGTTTTTATGAGAAACTCAAGGACGCATTAATTTTTCAAAGCTGGCCAATCACGATCATACACAATGAAGAAACTGTAAGAAGAAGCCTGCAGCGATACTTCATGATAAAATATGTCATGCTGATAGAGCAATGGGGCCTTTAAGCTTTTTCCATTTAGCTATGTCTATGCAAGTGGGAATCGAGCCAAAGGCTTAAGAAACATTTCCATTTAAGTGAAACTTTCACATACTTTAGTCCTTATGTGACTTTGGAAAAGAGTTCAAGTTCACCAAAATCTAACGAGTTCTTTGGCTTGTCCCAATCATAATTTTTGTGCAAGCAGGGGTTTTATTAACCATTAGTCTGTTTGTCCGGGACCAGTGATTTTTGGGCAGGATCAGCTGATTTCTGTATCAGCCGGTCCTCCAGACCAACTAATTTTTATGATTACTGCAAAAGAGGTTATAATGAAAACCAGCAGAATCACCGAGAGGACTAGTTAAGCCATCCTCATACTGGTCCTGTGGACAAGTTGGGTTTTGGACCGTATCATAAACCCTGTGCAAGTTTGATGAAATTCCATCCATTGATTCAAGAGATATCTTGGGTACAAGAAATTATCATGCAGATGCCAATGCAGAAAATTTAGCAATCTTGGGCTTCCCATTTATTTGAAACTGGTTTTAAAGTCACCAAAACCTAATAAGCCCAGAGGCTTGTCCTCGTGATGTATCCATGCTACTTTGGTAAAATTCCACCCATTGATTGGGTGCGAACTATCACAAGGACACTTTTGCTGATGTCTGAGATCAGACTGAAACCAATATGTCCCCCCTCACCTTTGGTTGGGGACATAATAACATATGGTCTGCAATCCATTCTGAACACGGGGCAAAATTGGTCAGTTTCAAATTGGTTTTTCATCATATATGCATATGTGTATATTTAGCATGCATTTGTGGAAACAAAGGGGTGCTTATGCATTTAGCCCTTGTGCTATTCACATTTGCATATTTGCATGTGTGCCTTCCCTTGATGATGTAGCCCTTTCAAAAAGGTTTGCACTTAAAGTAAAGAATTTGCTTCTAGAGGAACATTTTTTTCCTTCATGAGTTGACCCCCTGTGAAAAGTGAGGCTAAAACAAAATAACAGAGTTGCTTCCATTTAACTTGTAGCCATTTACCATAATTCTTTGTTTTAACTATTTTTGATTACGAAAGTGGTCAGCTCTAGCAGTGAATGGTTGAGTAATAGTTCACTGTTTGGAGGTCAGTTGTAAAGCAGATCATATCACAAGCACGGAGTGTGTGTGATATTTCTACTGACAAATAACCAACACACAGTGAGTGATTACTCAACAATTCAATTCTAAAGCAGAACCATTTGGATTCTAACACTCCAAAACACTGGAAAAGTATTCTGTTCATTCAAAGTCTCCCAACCTTACCACCAGTGTATTCCTGATACGGCCAATATTTTTACTGCATCACAGACAAATGTATTTTTTTTTCATATTTTAAGGGAGAAAAAATGCATTTCACCGTCAAACATCAAAGAAGGTAATCAAAATGTCACAAAATATGTCAGCAACTAGACTCCATGCACTCCGAAAGGGTGAATTAGTGCACAATAAAATGCTTCCATAGGCGCACTGTGTTATAATTTGTTATAATTCTTGTTGATTTTCTCTTTGCAGTATATGCAAAGATTCAGAAGTTTGTTTTGCTTGCTGTGAGGTGTGAAGATGGAACAAGTGTTCACTAACAAAGACCATGGTACAGTCATAATGAAGTCTCTCACAAAACTGTGGAAGGACAAGAAATACTGTGATGCAGTAGTAGAGATAGGCACAGAAATACTTGAGGTAACCAGGGGCTGTATTTATGAAAGGAATTAAGTGGTTGCTATGCTGTTGCTAAGGTTAAACCTTTGGGGATTGCCTACAACTATGAGATTTGCTCTGGAGGAACAGTCTGAAAAGACTGTTCCTCCAGAGCAAATTTTATAGTTGTAGGGAATCTCCTTCATAGAAATTAAGCCTTAGCAACAGCATAGCAACAACTTAAGTGGTTTTATAAATATGACCCCAGAGCTCCAGATCAGGGGGGGTTTTCAGGAAATTTCAGTGAGAGTTTTCTTATTTCTCAATGAAAAAAAAACAAAACTACATTGTGACCCCTCATTAGAATTGTCTGGGTGACAAATTTCTGAGGGGTCACATCTTACATAGGATTTTTTTTAGAATATGGATAATTGTCTCTTTATTATCCTGGTTTCCTTTCTTATCTGGAGCACTGGGTATTGGGTAACACTTGAAAAGAGAAGTGAGTGACTTGATAGTCTGGGCCAAGTTGCTTTCCTCTCAACATATCTGTTCTTTACTCATTGTAAATTTTTTAAACCCGACCTAGGTTTTGACCTCAAGTGGACTCTTCAGGGGTTTCTGTGGAGTGTCCAGTGTGCTGTAGAACAACCTTGTAAAGTCCAGAGAACTGGCTCCAAAGACAGCTCATTGGCTCCAAAAAATCTGGCTCCGCTTATGGAGCTGGCTCCCAAAGCTGGTAAACAGGCTTAAAACCATCTTTCAAAGCGGCCAAGCTGGCTTCTGAGTTTAGCCACTTCCAGACAGCTAAGGAGCTGGGAAGCAGACCAGTAATGCTTGGTTGGATCCACATGCATGTGTAAGCCCCCAGAATCCAGAACTAGTTTGTTTTCTTGTAAGCATGCTGTTAAGAATACTTTCTTTTAAAAGTTGACCCTAGTGGCAAAGGCCCCAAGAATGAAAATGGCAGAGTTTCTCCCCAGAATAAGTATCCATTTGCATTTATGTAAAAAAAATCAAGTAGTCCAATCTTAAAGATAGTTTAAGTAACTAGGCATGGTGGGGTTAAGGTATTAATCCCAAATACAACTATATTACACTGACAAATATATTGTCTTTATTCGGCTATAAAACAGGGTTGTACCCTCTGTAGAATTATCCCAAATATCTAATTCAGTCTTACAAAGTCCTGCTTAGAGATGGGGTTCCCTTCCAAAACAACCCATAAATCTAGATCCATCCTTTAAGGTGGATCTAGATTTTGGGAACCTCTAAACATTTGCCTTGTAATAGAAGAGATATTTTAGTCTTTCAAAGGTACCTTCGAATTTAGTATTCTCTTTTTTACAGCTTGGTTTTAGTGACTTGCAGGACACCCATAGACATTGAATTCTGCCATGTTTGCTAATTTCATTTAGCACAAGTTTGCCAATAATAAATGAAGTTTGGTTTAAACATACTTATTTTCCTTTTTTTTTTCATAACACATATGAGCCGCGACACGACAAAACTAACATTGTGGTTGTGCACCCAGTGCAGACTCAGATCAGCCTTGGCATTTGCTCGGTTTGATAAGACTCTTCATTAAGAGCTCAAATGGTAGCTAAGGGTCTAACTACCTCCATGCAGACAGCGAAGACTCTGATCAGACTGGGATGCCCAGGCTGATCTTAGTCTGTGCTGGGTGCACAACCATATTGTTGGTTTTGTTGTGCCGCGGCTCATATATAATACAATATACAATATTTACTATGACTGGAACGAAAGCAACTTGCTTATTTAGCTTTTCACCTAAATGAAGTTTGCAATGGTAAAAAGTACATGTAAGTGAGTGACCTCTGGTTAAAGGCCCTATCGCTCTATAAACATGAAAAATTTCATCACAAGGTATCGCTGCAAGCTTCTCACCATAGTTTCTTCGTTGTAAATGATCGCGATCGGCCGACCTAAAACAAATGAAACATCCACGATTTTCACATAAAAAGGGTTTGAAAACTTATTTGGGTCATTTTAGTTGCCAACTAAAATGACCTACTTTCGATTTCATGCCCTTGAATAAAATGGTAAAAATACAATGTACAAGGGTGAGGCCTCATTCACTGTGACGCTTTTGTTTATATTGCATCACTCAACCGGAAACCAGAAAAAGAAAATCATATTTTGTTGAGCGATTTGTAGTTTTCCAAAAACCTGTTTTCCATACTTTTTGCCAGCTACTTGGATCAATTTATGCACACCAACCTACATTTTATCATCAAACGTGAAGGTTGAAAAGGTTTTCGTAATGATTTGTGTTTGGGCGTTTTTTTACACTGATAGGACTATGGAGACTTTAAACAATCTCACCAACACATAGGTGATATGGAGGCACGGTGGTAAAAGGTATAAATAAAGTTGGTGATGGCAATATACAATGTTTGAATTCGGAGTGACTGGAAAACTCCGGCTTTAGCCTTGAACATTGATCCTATTCGGACATTCGTAGTGTGTGGAGCTGATAGACCCAGTGGAGCTCCTTTCTCCTGTCAGGGTGAAAAAAGCGCTGCCGTCCGTCGGAGAAAGGAGCTCCACTTGGTCTATCAGCTCCACACACTACGAATGTCCGAATAGGATCAATGTTCAAGGGTAAAGCCGGAGTTTTCCAGTCACTCCGAATTCTATTATACCCCAAGTGCTCCTGCTTCACCACTGAGCATAAGGACCAATTGCTATCTTAACAAGGCTACAGCTTCACGTCTATTGGCTTCATAACGTCTTTAACGTAATAGCTAAACGTCACTTAGCAACAAACAAAAATGGCACCTACAACACCGGGAGGTTGATGCAAGCAAATATACGCTCAAAGAAGAAGCCTATATAGACACAAAGCTGCCACATCAAAGTTAAATAGTAAACTGTTACCCAGCATTCTTTAGTTTATTGTTTCCCCGTAAAACAATCAAAAACGATGTCGCCACATACTATAATAAGACATAAGTAAACACTTTTATGGCTTATATGCACCAGGAGAGACAATATTGTAATATTACCTCCTGTTGCAACCGCAAAAAAAACGTCAAAAAAGATGACATTGCTACGAAGAATAGTTTGTCTACAGAACAGTAAATCCGTGTTGTGTGAGCGGTCACGCTCACGTGAGCGGTGCCGGTTTGGCGCCGCTCACGTGATCAACGGCGCCGATCACGTGGCGGTGCCAATTCGGCACTGCTCGCGTTATCGGCGTACCTCTCACGTGGTTGGTCCAACGCCGCTCACGTGGGAGGCTTATGGCCGCTCACACAACAATGGTGCCGCTCACGTGACCAAGTGAGCACCACTCACGTGCTAATTCTGAGCCGTTTAGAGCGGCCCTGGGCCGCTCACGTGACAGGGAACGCCGTTCTTGGCGGAGATCACGTGAGCGGCGCGCAGGACAATATAAACAAGCAAGCAACAGGCTATTTCAAACACGAAAATCTCTGAGGAGTCAGAATAATCTGACGAAACTAGTCAGAAACGTTGCAAAGCCTTATGGGTGCACATAAGCACCACGACGAGGACCCAGGCCTGAGTCACCAGTCACTACTTTCTTGCAATATACAATGTTTACTGATGATTGATGATGGATGACAGTATTTAGCTATTTGATCATATTTTTCTTTTTTGGTTTGAGACAGGAAGGTGGATGGGTACACTTTCAGGAGAAACACTGCCATTTTCATTTTTTGACTCCATTCTCAGTTTTAGTCAACTCTTAAAGGAAAGAACTTGCTCCCCAAGGAATTCTTTCCAATAGTAGTGGACAAATTCTTTCCTTTAAGAGTAGACAAATTCTTTCCTTTAAGAGTAGACAAATTTTTTCCTTTAAGATTAGACAAATTCTTTCCTGTAAGAGTACCATAATTACCCTAAATATTCAGACAGACAGGTCTGAGCAAACATTGTAGACCCAGATCAAACTGCCTCTGAAGGAGCAGTTTGATCAGGGTCCACAAGGTTTGCCATTCACTAAGCATCATTTGGATAAATTAACGTGTAAAATCCACTTTCTAATAATTTTGGAACAATAATTGTCCAACTTTTGGGTGTCCGAAGTTTTAGGGTCATATCAGTAGACGCCATTTTGGAAGGCCTTCATTGTTGATAAAAGCAAGCAGGGGCTGTTCCTCCAGAGCAAATTTCCTAGTTGTAGGGAACCTCCTTCATAGAAATTTAGCCTTAGCAACAGCATAGCAACCACTTAAGTCGTTTTATAAATACGGCCCCAGGACATCAAAAAAGTTCTTTCCCTTTGTGGTAATGGCAGTAAAACATTGAGGTGTGCTAATACATCTTAATAATTCGTTGTCTTTTTCAGTTTCATAAGTTGATATTGGTGGCTTCGAGTCCTTCATTTTTGAGTACTCATCAGTGCACTGATAAACTGTATTTGAAAATTAGTGGAGATAAACGTGATCTTGAGGCAGCGAAGACATGCTTGAGTTACATATATGAAGGTATTGTTGAGTTGACAGAGACTAATGTGGATAGAGTGACAGAAATGGCCAGAGTTTTCGAGCTTAAGGAATTGATAATGCTTTGCACCAGTTTTCAAGATCTCCTACATAAGACTAAACATACTGTCCCAGCTGATAGGGTTGTGAGTTATGAGTTAGTAGTTGAAACAGAAAACACAAAAAACGGGAAACAGAGTTGTTCAAAAGATACACCTGATAGCACAGGAGAATCTAAAACTGAAGGAGATTTTGATACACAAATACCGGTACAAGTTTCTTGTGAAACAAAGTATTCAGTTGGTCTGGAAGACAATTTGAGTTCAGATGAAAATGATGCTAGCATGGAGTTTGAGGCTGAAACTGACAGTTTAGATATAGGCAGTACAGATAAACTACAAATGAAGAGAGTACTGGCCTCGAAGTCAAATATAAACAGAGGAAAGAGAAAATCAGCAAGGAAGAAAGAAGAAGCATGTCGATTAAATTCTGAAAGGAAGATGGAGAGAAACATAGAACAGAATATTGAATGTGTCACTGATGCAGTGCATGAGAACAAGACTGAAGAGGAAATGACACATTTTAAAGTAAAGGTATAAAAGTTTTTTAAAAAATGGGACTACTAAATTAGGTACTGTAACAGTCTTAAAAATTGAACGAGTTAATTTTTCAATGCAGTAATGAGTCTAAAAGTTGCAGATGCAATGTCAAACAGTGGAGACGCTGATCAGATTGCTCCTGTTTGTTTAATACAGGTGCTTGCTTAATACAGATCAATTTTTACCAAAACGCTACTTTTGGCTTTGAGATTTTGGCCTTTAAGACAGAGTTTTGCTTAATAAAAGAGATGGTCTTTAAGACAGGTTTGACTGTATTACATAGGGCAAACAGGTAGTTAACTATGAGCAAGATGCGCCATTAGTGCAACCAATAAGAGATGCTTGTATAAGAGACTCCATCAAGCTTCTATTTAGATGACTGTTGCAACAATGAACCTACATTTCAAAGGTTTTCTTTCTGTAAAATGAATTCTGAAAGAATTTTCACCAGGCTGAACAAATTTACTCAACAAAATGTTTTAGGCCTCTGTAAAATAAATTCTGAAAGTACCTCTGCCAGGTAAAACAAAGTTATTTATTCTGCTAAATGTTTTAAGCCTCACTGTAATGTTTTACAAAAATATTAAGCCCTTCCCACAACTTGGTATTACTTTATAGCCTTATAATTTCAACTTACCGTTCTAATGCTAATTTGTTGCAGAGAGCCAGCAGAAAACAGCTGTTATACATCATAAATCTCGTGAACCAGAATCTCTGTGTCTTCCCTTTTCAAACATGCCATGAGGTACCTGCTTGTGCAGTGCCAATTGATCATATATGAGCCGTGACGTGAGAAAACCAACAAAGTGGTTGTGCGCCCAGCGCAAACTCAGATCAGCCCAGGCATCCGCCCAGTCTGATCAGAGCCTTCGCTGTCCGCATGGAGCTAGCTTAGACCCTTAGCTATCTTTTAAGCGCTTAGCGAAGAGTCTGATCTGATCAAACTTGTTGGATGCCCACACGGATCTGAGTCTGCGCTAGGCGCATGACCAGTTTGTTGGTTTTCTCGTATCGAGGCTCATATGATTTTTTTTCAGGAACAGCCATTGTTAAAACATGATGATAACTTATTTAATATGGAGGTCAAAGGAGAACTATCAGATGTAGACTGTGAAGGGGCTGAAGTAGAAGTTGACAGAGCTGAAGACCTGGCGGAACGATTAAAAACATCAGGAGGCTCTCCATTCAGTTACCTTTTTCAGTGTCCAGTTTGCCAAACTCGGTTTAGGAACAGAAATAACTTTGTTAGACACTTGAACTCTCATAAGGACAATACAATAAGCTGTCCAATGTGCTTGCAGAAGTTTGATACTTCCTCAGAATTGAAAATACATAGGAAAAATCATCACAGAACAGTGCTTTGTAACATGTGTGGAGCAGCTTTTTTGACAACATCACATGTAAATCAGCATATGTGTGTTGTTCATGGCGTAGGAAAGAAATTCTGCTGTAAGGTTGAGGGCTGTGGTCGAAGGTTTAGTAGACAATCATTTCTCCAAACACATATGAATATGCATAGTGGGTCAAGACCATACAAATGTGCCAAATGTGAAAAAGGCTATGTGGACCAGTATTCTCGGCGAAGACATGAAATTACATGTGGAAGTCAGACAAGATTTGAATGTGATGTATGTCAGGAATCATTCAAATCAAGGTCGACATTAGATGATCACAAACAAACAAAACACTTAAAGAAGATATATATGTGTTCATGTGGGAAAACTTTCACATGGAGGTCAGGCCTCTCACGGCACAAAGGAAGGTGTGGCACACCGATAACTGATATCTTGACATTTTGATTGGATCTTTGCTTTGGGTTTTACAAGCCTTTAGAAATAATTCACTTATATCTGGCAAACTGGTCACCAAAGTTGGATGAAAACTAGAGTGCTGGGAGACGAAACACAGCCGCTGGCAGAGCTAGGCTGGCTGACATATGTCTCAACTGCCTCCCCAAATGATTATTGCCTCCCCAAATGATTTTTCTGACCACTCTGCAACATACATTTGTATTCCCCATGACTACCCTCTATCCTTTGCTTATAAACGAACGGTTTGGTTATACAAAAGAGCAGATTTTGACTTATTTAATCAAAAAATTTTATCTCAGGATTGGGATTGCTTGAATGATGGCAGTATAGATGATGCTTGTAATACGTTTACCGATAAATTTATGAGTTTTGCTAAAGAAAGCATCCCCACTAAAGAAGTAACCATACGACCATCGGACAAACCTTGGTATGATTCGGAGATAAGACGTCACTCTCGAAAACGTGATCGTTTAAAAACAAAAGCAGCAAAGTCCGGTAAACAAACTGATTGGATTAACTATAAACACGCACGTAATAAGGTAAATAATCTCATAAAGCACGCCAAGGAAGCTTTCTTTAATAATATTGAAAACCTTCTCTTTGAATCTTATAGTGGTAATAAATGTAATTATTGGAAGATTATACAACATTTTGTCAAAGGTAATAGTAAAACTTCTGCAATACCCCCTTAAGTTCTCAGTCTCCTGATGGCAATGTAGTTGTTCATTCTACCGACGAAGCAAAGGCGGACTGTTTAAATGATTATTTTGCGTCAATTTCGTCTGTTAATGACGAGCAAGTATATTTGCCACCTCTTGAGATGAAAACTAATTCAACACTTAGTACTATAGCAATTGAAGAAAGTGAAATTAAGGATATTATCGAAAATCTGAATCCAAACAAAGCAATAGGTCCTGACCTTGTCAGTAATAAGATGTTAATAGGAACTGTCCACAGTGTACTAAAACCCCTTTGCATACTATACAACAGAATTTTATGTGATCACTCCTTTCCGTCTTCCTGGAAAAAATCCCTTGTATTACCCATATATAAAAAAGATGATAAAACGCTAGCTTCAAATTACAGACCCATATCTTTATTAAGTAATGTAGCTAAAGTAATGGAAAGAATAGTTTTTAAAAAGATTCACAATTACCTAATATCTAATAATATATTTTATAAGTACCAGTCCGGCTTTCTACCCGGACATTCAACCACTTATCAGCTTGTCGATATTTTCCATCATATCTGTCAGTCGCTCGACGAGAAACAACATTCATGTATGGTCTTTTGCGACATCTCTAAAGCATTTGACCGCGTATGGCATAAGGGCCTTTTATTCAAACTTCAACAATATGGCATTGACGGTGATGTCCTCGAATGGATTAGTAGTTATTTATCAAACCGACAACAGAGGGTTGTTATTAATTCATCTTTCTCATCCTTTCGGAATGTAACTGCGGGTGTTCCCCAAGGCTCTGTACTCGGTCCTCTGTTTTTTCTAATTTACGTCAGCGATATTTCTGAACATCTTTTAAGTCTAACAAGATTATTCGCTGATGATAGTTCCTTATATTTTTCTGCCTCAAATATGAATGACTTGGAAGGTATCATCAATCATGACCTAGCCATCATCTCTCAGTGGGCCAAAGAATGGCTGGTTAAGTTTAATCCCAGTAAAACTGAAGCAATGTTGTTCTCATTCAGTCTCTCCCAAATCGATGTGCCGAAGCTGATTTTTGACAACACTCCCATAACGTTCGTTGATAACCACAAACATTTAGGTATAACCCTGAACAACAAAGTTCGCTGGCATGATCATATACAAAATATAATCAAATCTGCTAACAAAGTATTATGTATAATGCGCAGGCTTAAGTTCACATTATCGAGAGTTGCACTTAATCAAATATATTTAGCATACGTAAGACCCATTTTAGAGTACTCATCTATCGTTTGGGACGGCTGTACCATTCAAGAGCTCAATTCCCTCGAAAAACTTCAAAACGAGGCAGCAAGAATAGTAACCGGCCTTACACGCGCAGTCTCTTTGGATAAATTATATAAGGAATGTGGATGGGCTCCGCTTCATGAAAGAAGAAAATTTCAAAAACTTTGCTTCATGTATAAATGTAACAATAATATGGTTCCTGATTATATATTTGATCTCATCCCACCTTTAGTTGGTGAAATTTCTAGCTATCCTCTTCGTAACGCTAACGATTTTATGACTCCTCGAACACGAACGGAGACTTTTCGGAAGAGTTGTGTCCCTTCTTCAGTTGCATTGTGGAACACCTTAGACAGTTCTGTCCGAGACATTGATTCGTTTAAAAGATTTAAAAATTCACTAAAATCTTCACTATTTCCTAAAATAATTACCTTTTCAAGTAAGGGAAATAGATATCTATCTGTGATCCATTGTAGAATTCGAAATGGTTGTAGTAATCTCAACAATGATTTATTTCGAAATCATCTGAATGTGTCACCTTTATGTTCTTGCAATAATGATAACGAAACGGCCAATCACTTCTTTTTTGAATGTCCCCTTTTCGATGAACAGCGACTTACTTTTTTCACAAGAACAAGATGCTATCACCCTCTTAGTATAAATGCACTTTTGTTTGGTAAAGACAATCTCAGCGATACTGATAACGATGTTCTGTTTATAGAGGTCCAATCTTATATCAAAGATACGGGGCGTTTCAAATAATTTAGTATTATCTCCTGGGTGCATGCTTTCTTTACGGGCAGACGGAGGATGTGAAGCCGAACACCTCGTATATAAACATGGAAACGAGTAGTTCGGGAGCGACTGGATGTTGCCCCTTGATTATTCAGTTTCATGTTACTATGTAATCCGCTTGCTTTAACTTTACTCATATCCATTTTCTTTTCACCTTCTTACTTTGCTATTTTTCATCTTTCTTTGACCTGTTGGTCGTTTCTTCAGTCATATTATATTGTTATTTATTCCATATATTCAAAGTCAAAGTTGTTCAAATGTATATACCTATATACTGCTCTAAGGGAAGGGCTGTAACTAATGTTGATAGAACTTGTAGCCCAACCCTATTGTAATAGTTTGGACAATAAAATATGTCTAAACTAAACTATGAGGCCACTATGGAATATGAATTTATATATAGTTGTCCTCATGAACATAGGCATTTTTCCACGAAACAATCTTATATTTCTCTTTCTTTCTCAGGTGCTGCCCTCACTATATTCCTACCCTTCCGTCAGCCTTCTAGAGCACAGGCAGTTCAGCACAGGGGAATTTCAAGAGCGGTGCAGCCTGGAGCGGGGTCTCATGTACTGCGGGGCGGAGAGAGCTGGACCAGCCTATGCATCTGCGCTGACTGTCAGATTGCTTCCTATTAATTAATAAATTCTGTGGATGTTTGGGAAAGTAAAGAATCTGATCGGTCTGCGCTGATGCATTTGCTGGATTGGGAGCGCTCTGTTCGCGCGTTCCTGGGATCCCTCTTCGAGCGGCATCGCCAATCTCTCTTTGTTCTCTCTTCTTTTTTTTTCTTCCTTTTTTTCTCGTTTCCTTTTAGTCGTATTCACTTAGTTATACTATTTATTTACTTTATCACCTTTATATCATTCTATATCTTGATATATTTAAATGCCTATGCAATTTATATGTGCATGCTTGGGCATGTGCCTATATGCATGTATTGGCATATGTATAATGCGTATGTATAATTATACTTACATTTTTGTTCTTCATCCATATATTTAGTTATTCTCTTTCTGTATAGTTGCCATGTTAACGTATTGTAAATATGTTGTAGGGGAAGGGCTGTAACTAATGTTGTGAGAACTTGTAGCCCAACCCCATTGCTTGTTTCAAAAGGCAATAAAATATGATTAAACATAGACATATGTCTCAACTGATTGAATGCATGTCTCAGATGCATGCATATTATTTAGAAAGATTTGTCTGTTTACACTTTCAGGAGAAGCGATTCTGCTTTCTTCATTTTTCCCTCCTTTTTCAGTAGGGTCAACTGTAAAGAAAAGAGTTTGCTCCCATGGGAGTAAATTCTATTCCTTAAGAGCAGACTCCATAGTGGAAGGGTCTTCATCAAGGGAAGGAAACTGGAAGTCACTGTAGAATGTGTACATGTACACAGAGCCCTGGATAAGAGAGAGTATTTGGTGATAATTAGGGATAATTTTTGTTAAATCTGGATAAAAACATATGTTGTGACCCCTCATCTGAACCGTCTCATCGAGACAGTTCAGATGAGGGGTCACAACCAGGGATCAAATTTAGCACTTGCTAACTTGCTAAATGCCAGTACCTTGCTTCAGAAAGCAAGCTGAACAGCAGGGTGGTATCCAAGGCTTTTTCAGTGATTTTAAAAACAATGAGCATCCGCCGAAGGGATTATTTTTTGTCCAGATTTTTTTGTTTATTTTTCTTACTACTTCCGGCCCTTTCAACACGGTAATATTGACATCAGCATAAACCGTTGACAGATTTAGAAAATGCGACTTGTACAGCAGCCCTTTCTCTCTAAAGGACACTGATTTTACGGCACTAGTAATAAGAAATAAACACTTTTATATCAAATGAACACAGCGTCATTTTTTTCTTTTCCGCTTCCGGCAAAACATGGTTTCGTTAATTTTGGCATAAAAAAATGGTATTAAATAAATATTGCTGAATTTTCACCAAACTATTCTCAAAATATCAGTCTACCTTATGGCTAAATGATTTTTTTAAAGTAGGTGTATAAGTGGTCGAAATTCTAAGTTAAAGTCCATTCATTTTGGACGCTGACTGAACGGTTGCGCTTGCGCAGTGAAGGCACTGTGCCACATGTTTCTGCCACATGCGGCGAAACGTCATGAACATAAGACCCATGAACAGCAATTATTTCAGATTTAGCAAACTTAACGGTCGTATTGCTATGTACAGTCATGCTTTAATACCAGCCCTTAATCGAATAATTCATGAAACAGACTATAGCATACAAAGTACGCTACGACACAACAGCTGATTGTGACGTGTAACTTTCTAAAATAGAATGTGTAAGTTTTCTTGTAGCTGTATACCATGCAGTTCGTTCTCCTTAAACACACAATTACTGAGTACACTTTGGAATTAATGGACGTATCAAACAACGCAAGGAGATATGATGCCCTTGTTAAATGTGCAGGCAAGTTTAAATTGAATTCATTTTAATTTGTAACCCTGGTCCTATCAGAGCTGAGGCTAATCCGAGCCTTCTCTGACTGAAAAAGCCTATTTATAATTTTGATTGGCGGCTTATTGCAGCCAGAGAAGACTCGGGTTAAGCTGAGGCATAGAGCCACAGGGGCTTGTATCACACTTTTTTTCAGGCTGCAGTCATAGACCTGTGTACATGGTAGATCTGAACGCAAATTCTCAAAATATGATGCGGTACTAGGTTTTGATAGGCCAGGTATGTACTTTGTCATCAGCACCTGCCTAGAATCGCGAGGGCGTGAATCAATATACAGTTTTTAAGTAGATTGTAGTTCAGTGTCTTTTACTCTTAGTAGAGTAGGGCCCTAGGTCTGTACCAAAAAGTCCCATCTTAAAAAATAAGGGCATCTTTTCTAACCAGTTGAAATACCCACCATTAACTAGCCCTCAACCCTTTCAAACTGACACCTTAAGGAAGGGACCGACCATTTGATATTCTTGGGGTGGGGGTGAGGTGGGCTTGGGGGGGGGGGGGGGGGGGGACTTGGTATTCTTGATGGAGGCAGGATTTTTTTCACTGACCTCTAAAAACAATATTTGTTTACCTTAAGGGTGCTAATTTCTTTTTCTTACAAACTAGCTTGAACATTTCTTTTGCTGTTGTTTTAATTTTATAAGCTGAACTATCAGATCTTAATTTATTTGACCTTTACATATGATAATGAATAGCCTTTTATTTTACCCACATCAGTAATTCTCACATAAAGAACAATTGGTTCTGTCTGTAACCAGACAAAGGGCATGCCTGCTTTTGCAAACCAGAGTTTCTGGAGCATATGGTACTCTTAATCATGTTAATCCATGGTACATATAAAAGATCAAACTTAATACCAACTTCTATTGGCTATATACAAGCCCTACCAGTTAGGCAAATCAAGGCTGAGGCCAAACAAAGGAAATAAGGGTACTCTTTTTCCATTCAAAATGCTGGGATTTGCAGTTCTTCAAAAGACTCACTATATATATATATATATAAGATGTGAACTTCCATTCCATTTTGGACCAAATTTATAATACTAAAACACTATAAAATCAGTCCACAGAATTTCAAATTCATTTCAAGCCCTGTTTGCCATATTACTTCTGTAAGGCATATATATGAAAAGGCTATAATCCTACCCCCCCCCCCCCCTCCCCCCCCAAAAAAAAATAATCCTTCCTGTATCATGAGCCCGATTTACCACACTAAACACAAGGAAAAGAACACCTAAATCTTAGATTACTTATCTTAACAAGTAAGTCCACTACCACATATACCCTGTGTAATGAAATACTAAACCACTTTCTAAAGTAACCCAACACTTTTTACCATGTGTAGCCTCAGCCCTTAGACACTCCAAACACTAATCATAATGATCCTGTCTCCTTTCCCTTTGTCCATTTGATGCATTTGCCCTGTGTATTAGAACAGGCAGTCCCTTCCTTAAAATTCTCTAACCAAATTATGACTTATATACCATATAATTGTGTGCTGGAACTTCAAAAGTTTAATGTGGTGGCCCAAAAGCTTAGCAGGCCTAACTTTCAGTGGCCCAAATTATCCACTAGCTAAAGTTTCCATTCCTTTAGTATTGCCAGAAAGATAAAGATCATCTTTTGAAGATTTCTGGTGGCCCGAAACAAAAATTAGGAGCATTTGGCCACTGGGCTACTTGCCATGTCCAGCACTGTATATATATATACATATACCATACCATATAACCTATGTGTTTGGACATTTATAATACAAATTCTCAAGGATCCCATTATGTAAACCATACTTGGACACTATAAAATTGACCTGCCTCAGACCATATTTTCCCAAAGTATTGATAAACCCAAAACACATACATTTCTCTTGTAAATAGCCTACTCTACCATCATCCTTAAGGCCAAAAATAAATTGTTTGTTTGCAATTTCCTAACCTACCCACATGTTTGCCCCTACCTAAATTTTATTATTTTATTTATTTATTTATATTTATTTATTTTTTTGTTTTGTTTTTCTATTATTAAACTCCTTTTTTTTGCTCTTTTTCTTCTTTTATTTATTTTTTTTTTCTGTTAGAGTTTGAGGGATTTTTTTTTCCTGTAGCCTAATAGAGTTTCTGTATTTCTTTCTTTTTTTTTTTTTGCTGTTACAGTTTGAGTCTGTAAAATCAAACTTAATAAATTGAAAGATATGGAACCTTGTTCACGGTTGGAAATTCCCACCTCCAGTGGGTTTCGAATCCAGGACTGCTAGATCAGCAGGCCAGTGCTAAACCTACTGAGCTACCGGGCCTCCTCACTTTAACATGACAGCTATTTAAATTACCCTGTCTGTATATACCAGTTCATCCAAATGGACTTAAACATTTGGACAACACCACAACCCAAGAAAGGGGCAGCCCTCACACTTCACTACTTGACACGAAAACATCATCATTGAAATTTAAGCAAAATATAAATTTTGACACATTTAAAGACAAATGATTCTGCTTAAATTTTTCTATATCCATGGGCATTTCTGCTGGAAGGTTTCAGTACCTCTCCAAACTTCAATACTTAGTTGGTTCAAGTAAGTTTACAGGGTCACTTTTGTTTTTAAAACCGAGGAAAAAATTGAAATATTGACAGATCTAAGTGCAGAAATCCAGCTTGAGATTCTGTATGGTAATTTCTCTTAGAAAGTTAACCATAATGTACCTATCAATAAATAATTGCAAAATTCAATGCTTCTGTTTAAACTTCAAGATCTCAGCTAAGTCAGTTTAAATAAGCTGTCAGGATCACCTGTATGTGTAAAAATTGAGAAAAAAATGTATTGCATAATTTGTCTGTTAGAGTATTTCACTAAAGTTCACCACCTTTTGCAGTATTAAAGCAGAATATTGTGCTTCCATTTAAAGGTCATACTTTTGTTTGCATTTAAATAAGTGGTCAGAGTTACTCATAATGGCCAAACTAAGAAAATACCACATTTACTGTTAATATATGGACACATCAGTCATTTTCTACTATGGGCAGATTAGATGTAAATGAATATAAAAATATTTTATTCAATGTTAAATCCCCAAACCCACCACTTTTGACTATTTTAAAGTATAAAATTTTCTGGGTTTAGGAAACAATGTCACAAATTCAGTGGGCACATGCACTATTCCTAAAATAGTGAACAACGTCACCCATCAGGGCAGGATTGTGTGTGTGTGTGTGTGTGTGTGTGTGGGGGGGGGGGGGGGGGGGGGATTATAAGAGTGGTATGGTGGACCTTCTTTACAATGATGGCAATTTTGTTCCCCAACATTTTGAAGTTATACTGAATTTGCTGTAATAAAGAACTGATACATCATGTTATAATGAACAATAAAGCCAATCGATATCATTACTAATTGTTGTTGTAATGAATGCACATGATAGCTTCAGATAATAAGTAGGACCAGATGTTTGACTGCTACCTGAAAGTAAGTGAGTTAAAGTCACAATGACCTGTATTTCATTGTCCAATGATTTTGCCTTGTATCTTGAAGACTATTTGATGTATGAAGTCAACATGATTGCTTCGGATAATGACTCAGTATGCCTTGATGTTTGATCTCAGACTTACAGTAGGCCACAGTGACCTTTTGTTCATAGTCCAATGATTTTTGCTTCATATTTCTATCACAATTTCAGGGATTTGCATTATACTTGGGTTCCTGGTTTGGGCTGGTACTGTGAGTGACCTCATACTTATTTTAGGTCAGTGTGACCTATATTTCATGGTCCACTGATTTTAGTCAGTATCTTTAACACTGTTTTATAGATTTGCATCATACTTGGGTTAATGCATTGGGCTGACTCTAAGAGTGACCTCATACTAATTTAGATAAGTGTGAACTATACCTCAGTGATTAAGCCAATATCTATAACACTGTTTCATGACTTGACTTGGTATAATGGTACATTCAGATATAGTGATTGGCTTCATGTCTTTTCTTGGTCTCTGTGACCTATATTTCACTGATATTGTCTTATCTTTGGCAATATCTTAGAGGTTTCTTTGAATTATTCAAAGGAGAACTGTTTCTTCTGACTCTTCAGTTGATCTCATTTCATTTGGCCGGTATTGTCCATATTAAACTAGCGCTTGTTAAAGTCAAGCTCCATAATACTTGTCATCATTTGTAATATTGATATATGCATAAATCTTGTTGACAAGACATCGCATTACTGATTTCGAACTTACAGCAATTAACAGCAATTGATTTTGTGATTTGTACATCAAAATCATCATATGTCACATAGTCAAACTGACAAGTCCTGTTTCCTGGTTTATCAACGAAAGACATTTTTGGACATCCAAGTTTATGCTGAGACAAACTGACAATTTGTAACATTGATATCTATTAATTTAAGTATGGGATGCTGTTTACTATTTAGAATAATGATATCACAAAATCGAATAAGTGATATCACAAACTATGTCTTGTCAAGTTTGTGATCAATCACTTCTTCTGTTTTCTGATATCACTTAAATTTGATATTGTGATTTCACTAAATCACACATATTTTGTGATATCACTAATATTGGATTTTGTGATTTCACTGATATCAGTGATTGATATCACAAAATAGGGATAAGTCGAATTCGTGATATCACTATATGGAATTTGTGAAATCACTATTTCGAATAATATTTTGTGAAATTACTTATTATTATGTGATATCACTAAATCAAATTAGTGCCATTTCAAAAATGAAATTTGTGATATCAAATGGATGAAGTGATATCAAAAACGGGATATGATTTTGTGATATCTCTTATTTTCCATATGGTGATATGACTTATTCAATTTAGTGATATCACTAAATAGCTGTGACTGATATAGAGATATCACAAAAAACCATATTGTGATATAACTCATTCGATTTTGTGATATCACTTTTTTGAATAAAAGATATCACTAAATAGCACAGATTTTGTGATATCACTTATTCGATATTGTGATAACACTATTTCTATTAGTGATATAACACAACCAAGTTTGTGATATCACTTTATTGATTTTGTGATATCACTATCTCGAATATGTGATATCACATTTTATTTTGTGAAATCACTTATTATAATGCTATATAACTTAACAGATCTTGTGATTTTACAAAACTGATTAACTGATATCTCCAAATGGATTGAGTGAAATAAATAGAAATGAATAGATGATATAAACTGAAATTGGTGACATCACAAATCAATTTAGTGATATCATTTAAAAGATTTTATGATCTATAAAAAGTGAATATGATTTTGTGATATCACAGATTGTATTTTATGATATCACTAATTCGATTAGTGATATAACTTATTTGATTTAGTGATATCACTTAGAGCTGGGCCGTGTAGTGCAGTCTGTAGCGTGTCTGACTCAACAACAAGAGGTCCTGGATTCAGTACTCGGTCCGGCACCATACTTTTGTTTCGCCTTCCGCTGAATCACATAGAGCAGTTGTCAGTTACTGGGGAAAGTTTGTGCACTTAGTACTGGTTAACTGCTTAGGCAATCTAAGCCTGACTAAGAATATATAGTGTGATTAGGGTAACTGACCCTCACAACATGACCATAGCTGTTTACCGCAGACGTAAAAGCAACAAAACCACGAACGATATCACTCATCCAATTTTGTGATATCACTTATTCACATTTTGTGATAGCTATAATCCATTTAACAACATCAGTTTTGTGATATCACTCTTTTGAATATGTGATATCACTTATTATTTTGGGATATCACTTATTATTATGATACCACTCAATCTATTTAGTTATATCAAAAAATCGATTTTTGATATCACAAAATTGATTAAGTGATATCACTAAAATTAAATCACTAAATCACAGCTATTTTGTGATATCACTTAATCGAATTAGTAATATTATAAACTCGAATTATTGATATCACAAAATCATATCCTTTTTTATGTATCAAAATCTATTCAGTGATATCATTAAATTGACTTTGTGTTGTAACAAATTTTATTTTGTGATTTCACTTATTCATTTCTAATAAGTGATACCACAAAATCGATTTTGACACATCACATAATCGATTTAATCAAATCAAATAACAATAAGTGTTATTGCAAAATCGATTTTGTGATATCACTTAATTGAATTAGTTATTTCACATAAAAATTAGTGATATCACAAAATAATAATGTTATATTACGTATTTGAAATAATGATATCACATTTCGATCTCACAAAAAGGGGATTTATATGAGGCACCGTTTTACTATAAAATCAGCATTTTTGATATTATTTATTCTATTTGATATCACAAATTTGATTTTGTGATATCACAAAATACATTTTTTGAAATCACAAAATAAGCTTCATTTTGTGATATCACAAAATAGATTTTGTGATATCACAAATACTATTTTGTAATATGAAAAAAATATATTTAGTGATATCGCAAATTCTATTTTATGAGATCACAAAATCAATTTATTTATTTTTTTTTTTATTTTGGTTCTTCTTTTAACTCAGCATGCACACATAGACAAAATAACATTGTTACGACATCGAAGCAACGATATGTATTGACGTCGAAAAAGGGTCATAACGGTGCGCATGGACTTATTTCCGACGTTTTTTCGATGCAGTTAGCCCGTATGAACACCGTTTTTTATTATTTGTGATGAACAACGTTCTATAGACGTCAATTAAGGATAGTAACGTTGCATCGATTCCTTTTTGACGTGTTTTCGACGTAGTGAGCCTGTATAAAAACTGTTTGCCATTATTTGTGATTAACAACGTTGCATCGACGTCTTTCCGCCGTGTTTCCACGTCATGTTCCTGTATGAACACTGTTTCTCATTATTTGTGACGAACAACGTTGTATAGGCGTAGATTAAGTATCATACCGTTGTATCGACGTCTTTTTGACGTGTAGTTGACGTAGTGTGCCTGTATGAACACTGTTTCTCATTATTTGTGATGAACGACATTGTATAGACGTCGATAAAGGGTCAGACGTTGCATTGGCGTCTTCATGGCGTGTTTTCAACCTTGTCTTTGATTATTAGGGTAGCCTGGAGCCTTTTGTATTTGCCCAACAAACAGGATTGAAGCAGACCCTGTTTATGTTAGGATATGCGAGGAATAGAAAATTGTAGAGTTGGGTGAGCGATACAGTATCGTTCATGTGGTCTGAGCCATGAGTTTAGCTGAGCTATTCGCGTCAGAGTCAGTTTTCATTTTTATCGGGGTGCCTCCACCCTCACCCCCCAAACCTACTACCCTCTACCACACAAACTATACTCACACAAAACATACTCATACTGGTTCTTGCAATCCCGTGGCCTATATATCGTAAACAAACTAAAAAAAAGCGAGCGCCCGTATACATGTGACAAGGGTGATTTCGTGCGGACTTCCCATAGACCACAACGCCCATCGACTGTCCAAATCCTAAGGGTCCGGGACCACTCGTGGAACATTCTCATCTGACCTAAGCATTACTGAACCTCTGTGCCTTTACTCGGACGATCCTCGTGTTGAACGTCTGATTGACGGATATTGCGGGGGAAAAAACAGATTTAGCACCTAGGGCTTTGAAAAAAAAAATAACAGGATTTGAACTTTTCCAAAATCACACAGGACCAATAACTTTGTCGTCATAGTGCACAGTTTCTGTTTCGACGATTGGCAAGAGGGGTACGGACAGGGGGGGGGGGGGGGGGGGGGGGGCGAAGACTTTGAAGCGGAGCCAGCAAAGTCTCTTTTATACCATTAAAAACATAATCTCCTCCCAGACAACTCTGCGGTTATGCAAACTCTGCGGTTATGCAAAATTTGGTCAGTGCATGCAAGCTGGCCTACATTTATCTGTTTTGGCCGAAAAAAATATGTGAGCAGCGAAACGACAAAACCAACAAAGTGGCGTATGCGCCCGCAAAGACTCAGATCAGCCTAGGCATCCGCCAGGTCTGATCAGAATCTTTGCTATGCGCTAAAAGTGTGGCCAAGGCTCCAAGCTAGCTCCATGCTGACAGCGAAGACTCTGATCAGACTGTGCGACACGACAAAACCAACAAAGTGGCGTATGCCCGCTAAGACTCAAATCAGCCTAGGCATCCGCCAGGTATGATCAGAGTCTTTGCTATGCGCTAAAAGGGTAGCTAAGGGTCCAAGCTAGCTTCATGCTGACAGCGAAGACTCAGACCAGACTGGGCGGATGCCCAGGCTGATCTGAGTCTTCGATAGGCGCACATGCCACTTTGTTGGTTTTGTTGGGTCGCGGCTCATACATGTTTCAGGTTACAAAGAAATTTAAAATAGGGTCGGTAGGCAGTAAAATATTTACAAAATAAAAATTATTTACATGGGGTTCATAGGGACACAAAATGACGGAACGCGGACTTCCTTAAGAAATCCCCAAAATGTTCTAAGAATTTAATGTCGAGGGGGGCGGGGAGGGGGGGGGGGGCAAAAAGTAGGCTCGGTCAGGAACCCTGAAACACAGATTCCACATGGTCTACTCCAACCTTCGCTGCTAGGGTGACAGTGTGTTTCAACCACTCTCCCTCCGTCACACACGCGCAAACCTATACAGCTTAGAAACATTTGGCAAAACAACGACCCTGTGAGACATAGAACAAGAATCAGTGGAGTGTGTGTGTGTGTGTAGGGGGGGGGGGGAGGGTACTTAAATTGGCTTCAGCACATTCCACAATTGCATGGTACCATTACACATTATAGGGTAAATTTCTGCGATTCCTGACAATCTTGGATTTTAAAGGGAGTCTGGGATAGATAGATAGATAGATAGATAGATATTGAGAGCTACAGTGTGTGTGTGTGTGTGTGTGTGTGTGTGTGTGTGTTAATTGCAATTATGCTGGCACGTGCAAATATCAATTAGAGAATTATGTTATGTAACTGCCCATTTCCCAATTTTTGCTGAAACAGACTTTAGGCATCTTTGCATCGGCAAATTTTGACGTCATTTTTATTTAACAGAGTTCAAAGAGTGCTGTGTTGAGTTTCTGTTTGTGTACTCTACAAAGACGGCCAGCTGTCAGCATTTTTCTAAGTATTCGCGTATGTTCTGATTCGGATTAAATAACATTTATCTTAATAAAGGAATAAAACCATCTTATTGTCTGCATTTATAGTTTGTGTGTCGGTGTTTGGCGTTTGATTTTAGCGAATATTTAATATGTAAATCAACTGAATGAAAGATGAGGGAAAATCGGTAAGAAATCGGAATCGTTGACACACAGCCATTTTTCGATCTACCTTCGATCTTCGAGCGTCGTTGGAACCGGAAGTAGTTAGTTAATTTTGGCATAAAAAAATGGTATAGCATAAATTCTCACAAAAATTGGCACATATGTAGAAAATTCTATTCCAGATTTGATGGCACTAATTAAAACTTTCAAGTAAATCGCTTAAGGCACCTATTTTTCATTTTTCGGCACCTACTGGACTTGGTAATTTTTCGCCATTTTCAACACGCCGATACAAGATTCCTACAGGCTGTCTGCCGTTTCTGTACAGTTTGCTAAAGAAAAATGTGTGTTATTTTTAAATTCTGTTTGCTTATTTGACTATTTCTTAACCACTTAATGGCTAAAATAGGGTGCAAAGAGGGGAAGTGGCGGTTGCTAACCATTTTAAAAAGTAGTGCGTTCGAATGTTTTCTCGAGAAAAATGTTTTTAGCCTTCCTACGCTGGGCCACTATTCTCTCCTACTGGAAATTTCCATCACTTGCTAATTTTAGCAAGTAAAATTTTTCTCAAAATCATTTTCTGATTTACTAAGCTGACTCCTATTTCTTTTAAGAAAGCTGGAAACTGGAATCATTTCTAAAATTTTCTTTATATATAGTTCTGTTTGATAAGCAGGCAATGTTTCTTGCCATTTCTAAATTATTCCAATGCAAGTTATCTTATATGCAAAGGTATTTGGCAGCCATGTAGGCTCACATGTTGATTCATGTATACATTCAAGACCTGCACAAATATTAAAATGCCTAAAAATAGTTTTGGTACAAAGGCATACTGAATAGGAAGCAAGTTTACGGTCCAGTTTAGCAAGTGAAAAATAATGTCACTTGCTAATTTTAGCAAGCAGTCAAAAAGTTAAATTTGACCCCTGACAACATATGGTTTCAATGAGAAATGAAGAAAATTATCCCTCAATTATCATCAAATACCCCTCTTATCTAGAGCTCTGATGTACATCTTAAATGCAAAGTAAAGTGGAGGCTCATTAAGATGCTACACATCATACATATGAGCCGCGACACGAGAAAACCAACAATGTGGTTGTGCGCCCAGCGCAGACTCAAATCAGCCTAGGCATCCGCCCAGTCTGATCAGAGTCTTCGCTAAACGCTTAAAGGGTAGCTAAGGCTCTAAGCTACCGCCATGCGGGCAGTGAAGACTCTGATCAGACTGGGCGGATGCCCAGGCTGATCTGAGTCTGTGTTGGGCGCACAACCACATTGTTGGTTTTGTCGTGTCGCGGCTCAATTATTGCTGTGTCATTCATGGCCCCCATTAAGACATAACTACAAAGGAATATATGGCAAATGAGCCGCGACATGACAAAACCAACAAAGTGCATGTGTGCCAAGTGAGGACTCAGATCAGCCTGGGCAATGACCCAGTCTGATCAGATTTTGCCGTGCACTAAAATGGCAGCTTAGAGTCTGTATATGCTAGCTCCCTGCGGACAGGAAAAACTGATCAGACTAGCCAAATGCCCAGACTGATCTGAGCCTTTGCTGGGCGCACATGCCAATTTGTTAGTTTTATTGAGCATTTAACCAAGAAAGCAGATAGCAAAATTTACTTCTGCCAAATTTTTAGAACAGTGTCTCCAACCTATATTGAGAATTTAAGACCAGAGGGCAACATTGTAGATCCAGATGTCAGAGATGACTCATTGTGAGCTGCCTCATCTGGATCTACAGTGCTTGCAAAATAATGAGCCCTCTCATGTGGATCTACACAGTTTGCAACGCTATTGGTTCATTTTAGTAGTGTCTCAGTATAAAGCTGGGTCGGGAATACTCTGTGAAACCTTTGCAACCTGACGGTGATAGTCAACAATTTATATATGCTAATGCTTATGCAACCAGCTAGTCTCAAACACAGGCAGCAGAGGTATGTTATAATTGTTGTGAGACATACATTTGCTGCCAACTGAGCTGCTAAATAATGAGTTAATAAAAAATTAGTATAACGAAACAAGGTTGAGGATTCGGTGACAATGTCACATTGTCACCGAGTCCTCAAAGACCACTACCAAGCTGCTTTAAGCTTTGCACCAAATACACCCTTAATGGCAAATATATGCAAACATGTAAATTCCTTCAGATGTCGTCAGTCATGTACAAAGATTGTATTGTTTCATTGCTAACTTTAAGACCAGTAAGGCAGCATGAAAAGAAGCTGGTAATGGCACAATAATTGAGCCGCGACATGATGAAACCAACAATGTGGTTGTTCGCCTAGGGTGGACTCAGATCACCCTGGGCATCCGCCCAGTTCAACTAGACTCTTCGTTAAGTGATCAATGGGTAGCTAAGGGTCTAAGCTACCTCCGTGCGGACATTGAAGACTCTGCGGACAGTGAAGACTCTGATCAGACTGGGCTGATGCCCAGGCTGATCTGAGTCTGCGCCGGGCGCACAACCACATTGTTGGTTTTGTCGTGTCGCGGCTCAAATGATCTATGTCAGTGTTTGGTACTGTACGAATTTGTGTGTATTTGCCATTATGGGTTTAAACCCTTCAATTTGAGTTTAAGGTGAAAGTATTCATTCAGGGGAAACAAATCTGCCATTGTCACAGCTCTCTCCTCAATAGAGGTCAACTGTAAAAGGAAAGAATTTGCTCCTGTTGGAGCAAATTGTTTCCTTTAAGAGTTGACTCCATTTTGGAAAGCCTAATTGTTGTCCAAATTGAAGCAAACAGGAAGTGATGAAAGTTGTTCCTCTTGGCAAAAATGGAGAGACAACAAACATTTATATGCCTGTGAGAATAATTCAGTATTATACTGGGCCATTTCATGACAGAAATGAAAGATATGAATGACAAGATTCATCTACTGAAGAAACAGCCGATCCCCTTGCCCTTTTTCTTCAGTTAATATGAAGCCCAAATGGCAAAAGTTTTAGAAAAAATATGGACATGTATCTTAATCTCGTCTACTCTATCCTATAGCCTTGCAAGGTCATTGGGACACTACAGAAGGTTTATCCAGTCCTCTTAATATCATTTAAGTGTTTCTGTTTATTGAAATATTAAGTCTGTGTCTTTTAATTCTCGGCTAATCATCTCATGTACTTTCTTCTGTATATCCTCAGGAACCTCATCTCTCCAGCCATCTGTCAATCCTGGAAGAAACAAATTTAGTACCATTAACAGGACTCATTCCTATACTTGACGTCATAAAATACATACTGTCTTGTTCAAAAACTGCTTTTGAATTTTCAAACATATTTATTTACTCTCTGTAATTCTTTTGTTCGTATGAAATAAAGGCGTAACAACAGTACAAGTATTTCATGTCTATGCCTACATGTATTTACTTACACATACATGATTGCTGAAGTACGGTTTCTCTGTCAGTAAGAATTTGGCTGAGGAATTCGACAGGTGGTAAAATTCAGTTTTTCATTGTTAATAGTTTATCTCGTCTCTTTCTTTATTTCTTAGCTCAGCCTGCCATAGCCCAGTTTCATTCAATCAGATTTGAATTGAAATGAAAATACAAGGGCTCCACCTTTTAGAAAAGAAATGCATTCTTATTCTAGTTATGATAGAAAAGAATTGCATTCTTATTCTAGTTATGTCCCCCCACCAAAGGTGACGGGGGAAATATTGTTTTCAGTGCGGATCCCGGGCGTCGGCGTCAGCGTCGGCGTGACAGTTTCTTGCGTGCGAGATATCTCTTGAACCAATGAATGGAATTTCACCAACTTGCATGGATACATCATTGGGACAAGTTTAAGAGCTGATTAGATTTTTGGTGACCTTGACCTCATTTTCAAGGTCATTGGAGGACTTGGATTACAATTTCTTGTACCCACTATATCTCCTGAACCAATGGATGGAATTTCACCAAATTTGCATGGATATATCATTGGGGCAAGTTTAAGAGCTGATTAGATTTTTGTGACCTTGACCTTATTTTGAAGGTCACTGGAGGACTTAATTGACAATTTCTTGTACCCACTATATCTCCTGAACCAGTGGATGGAATTTCACTAAATTTGCATGGATACATCATTGGGACAAGTTTAAGAGCTGATTAGGTTTTCGTGACCTTGACCTCATTTTCAAGGTCACTGGAGAACTTAGATGACAATTTCTTGTACCCATGATATCTCCTGAACCAATGGATGCAATTTCACCAAACTTGATGGATACATCACTTGGAGAAGTTTAAGAGCTGATTAGATTTTGGTGACCTTGACCTCATTTTCAAGGTCACTGGAGAACTTAGATGACAATTTCTTGTACCCATGATATCTCCTGAACCAATGGATGCAATTTCACCAAACTTGACTGGATACATCACTTGGAGAAGTTTAAGAGCTGATTAGATTTTTGTGACCTTGACCTTATTTTCAAGGTCACTGGAGGACTTAGATGACAATTTCTTGTACCCACTATATCTCATGAACCAATGGATGGTATTTCACCAAACTTGCATGGATACATCATTAGGACAAGTTTAAGAGCTGATTAGATTTTAGTGACCTTGACCTCATTTTCAAGGTCATAGTCATCTATGTAGGATATCTTTAGAACCAGTGGAGGGATTTTCTCCAAACTAGCCTAGATATTTTACTTGTACAGGCTTTTTATTCATTAGAGGGGATGGGAAATGGGCTGGTGAGGGGACATCAGTTTTTCTCTGAAAAACATTTCTAGTTTCCTTATAGTTCTTATTCTAGTTTCCTTATAAAAAATTTCATGCATTTTTTGGGTAACGAGGATCAAAGACCTCTTTAACCCGTTTACGCCGAGCGTCCCATAAATGGGACACAGGCAAACAGTGGAGACCCAGGTCAGACGCCGCATAATTGTGGCGTCTGATCAGGGTCTCCACTGTTTGCTTAAAATTCAAGTATTTCTATAAGAGAATCAAAAGTGAAAATTTACCAGACACCCCTTAAGTGTGAATGGACTCATCCA
The DNA here is from genome assembly GCA_963989385.1 of Ctena decussata. NCBI lineage: Eukaryota > Metazoa > Mollusca > Bivalvia > Lucinida > Lucinidae > Ctena > Ctena decussata. The sequence goes on from OZ022508.1 coordinate 6,014,659, forward strand.
TTTCATGGCTGTAGAAAAATCCATTTGTAATTAATGGTTTCTAAATGCCTGTTCCATTAAGTTCCTTATAACTTCATTTCTATCATGTACCTTTGTTTATGAAAGCACCGTCAGAGTCAATTTACCCTAGTTTATGAAAGCACCATCAGAGTTAATGTACCTTAGTTTATGAAAGCACCGTCAGATTTAATGTACCATTGTTTATGAAAGTACCGTCAGATTTAATGTACCTTTGTTTATGAAAGCACCGTCGAATTTAATGTACCTTTGTTTATGAAAGCACTGTCTGATTTATCTGTTGCAAGTATCTTTTCTTGGTAGCTAAAATTAACTGCATCGTTCTTTTTCATATTTTCCAAACTTGTGTGATCCATAATTTTATCAATATCATTTTCTGTTATACTTCTTCCCAAGAAATCTGCTATTTTCCTGATTGTTCCTCGTCTGTCCTAGAACGAAAGCGATAAAGAAGATGTCAATAAATACGTACGAAGATGAAATATCTTATAAATCACATTCTAATGCACTTGCGTATGTGACGTGACGTCTGATTGGATAACGTCAAAAATTTGCGACAGTATATTCTACGATATACTGTCACAAACCCAACGTCATTAAAAAAACATCACTTCTCATTGGCTGATGTTTGGTTTTACACTGCTGAAAGCGCTTGCAATGGGTGCAAAGAAGTACACTTTGAAACGTGAAAATGTGAAAAAGTGCATTAGAATGGGGATGACTATTTTGAAAATTGTCATTTGGGGAGGTAAATCGTCGGTTTTATGGTCGCAAATTCCATTTTACGGCTCCACTGGTGCGTCGCCGTAAAACGAAATTTCTGACCATAAAACCGACGATTTACCTCCCCAAATGACAATTTTGAATACAGTTATCCCCTAAATAAACCTCCCTGTTCTAATAAATACCCCTGCTTTTCCAAGATATTTAAAATCACCTAAGATGTATGGGTATACCTCCATGTTAGCCATCAGTTTTGTACCAAGGGGAACAACTTTCATGTATTCTTGTTTGTTTCACTGGAGGATTTAGCTTTTCCAAATTGGGTCAACTCTTTAAGAAAAGAATTTTGCTCCTATAGGAGCAAAATTCTTTCCATACAGAATTGACCCCTATTGAGCAGGGAATGGTAGGACTGCCTCCTCTGAAAGTACAATGTATATCCATACACCTTAATGCTGTTTATTAGAATTTTGGCTGTGGCTGGTTTACTACTCCATAGGCTAACCATATTTCAAATCAGTGACAGCTGACATAACTGATAACCGTCAGCCTTATAATGGCAGGGTATGTCTTTTGATAATAATAGACCAGATCCTAAAACTTTCAAGTCTTCAAGTTCAGCTCCTTAAGGTGGTGATAATCACTGATTTGGGACAAAGACAAAAATCTGCATAAAATACTCAAAATAACACTGATCTTTCCAAAACTTAGCAGATGCCTTCTTTATGTTGTTTCTCATAATTTAGAATCCCAAAATGCAGCATTTGTTAATGTTAAAAAGTGTTTTTATAAAAGAAGATCAAAGGGTAATTTTCTGCGAATAAATCTGAAAAAATAATATCATTATTGAAAATATACTTAGTGCTTAGAGTACCTTGTTGCATAATGGAGAGCGTCCTAGCAATTATTTTTTAAAACTCTTTCACACATTTTCAGGCTGAGCAGATGAAAAAAGATGCAGTCTGTGTCCAAATTTTTTTGTCAAAACACACAGGTGAGACAGGTGATACTATTTTAACAAGGTTGAACAATTTCATCTACACACCACTGATCATGTCAGTAATGTATTATTTATATTATAGGTGTTAACATAGGTATGCTTGCCTACCCTATATTTAATAAATGCATCCAATGTACATTTACTTTGTACATGTTGAACATTTGAGAAAAAGCTACCGTTTTCATCTGGTCTACATTACAATTTGAGAAAGAGTTGGAATAAATAATTGCTAGGACTCTCTGCATTATGCAATAATGCACCTTCAACACTTCGTAAATTTTCAATAACGATATTATTTTTTTAGATTTATTCGCAGAAAATTACCCTTTGATCTGTCCTTATAAAAACACTTTTTTAAGCAGCATGTACGTCTATTTTGAATTCTAAACTGTAAAAAACAACAAAAATAAGAAGTCTGCTAACTTTCAGGGAGATACGTTACTTTTTTGTGGTTTTATGCAGATTTTTACATTTACCATAAATCACCACCTTAAAGTGAACAAATACAGTTTCAGGGAAAGTAACTCTTCCATTTTCTTGTTTGCCTTCCTTCACAGTGGGTGTCGACTCTTTAAGCTAATTTGTAGATTCCAATTCTTAAGAATTTCCTCATCTAGGGACCCAAACAGGAAGTCAGAAAAGTTATTTCCCTTTGTAAACATGGCAAAAACAGAGATGTGCAAATTCATTTTATTGATTCTTCTTGGAATGGGCTTCCATCAAAATCTGAAAATATGCTTTTCAAGCATAAGTATAAATATAGCTACCATTCAGAAACGAAAAGTATATGTCTCTAATGACTAGGTCGGCTTTACATATTTTTGCATGTAAGTAAACTGGTCAAAGTAAGTTAGGCCCCATAAGTTTACAGTTTTCTGACAAGCGCAGTGCTAAAGTTGTAAATTTAACTTAATGCTTTTGTTACCAAATGGAAAACAGTCACTGAAATCTAAAAATACAACAGTACTTCAATTATGATTTTTCATACTTTTAGCTGAATTTTTTCAGTATCTGGCAACTTGTGCAAAATTTCACATGAGTACCGAGTTTTTCAAGGACTTAGTTTACCATAAAAATGATAGACTTCTAAGCATGGACTTTACTGGTATTCCTGGATCTCCCCAGAGAATGAATCCGCACACGGCGGGTAAAACAGTGTGTTTTATTTTTTAGGTTCAGTTTTCTGCTCTCTCATGCAAAACATTTTTTAAAATGTTAGGCCTACTTCATTTAAGTTATGGTTTATCAAATACAGGTGATTTTATATTAAGTCACGAGAAATATTCATGCTTAGCTTAACATCTTTCGACCAGTTTATTTTAGCAGTATATTGCCATTTCCTTTTGCCAGACTAGGGGTAAAATCTTCCCTTTGAAAGATCACATTTTGAAAGGGCTTCTTCGTCCAGGGGCACAAACAGGAAATAACAAATGTTGTTCTCCTTTGCAAAAGGACAGAAAAACATAGAGGTGAATTGATCACCTTAATAATATGAAATAGGCGCCACCTATATTGCAACCAATCAACTTTATGACTAAAAAAAAACAAACTAGAAAATTGTGTCTGTAAGACACTAATGATGGAGTTGATTACACAAACTCTACACCCTACAATGCAAAAATTTGCCTAAAATGACTAAGTTCAAAAGGCCGTAATTCTGTCAAAATTAATTTAAGGTCCAACAAAAATCCACATGCACATCTTCAATATGTCCATAACATGTATGCAAGGTTTGAAAAAGATCCGTTGAAAACTGTGGGAGGAGTTGATTACACAAACTCTATACCCTACAATGCAAAAATTTGCCTAAAATGACTAAGTTCAAAAGGCCATAATTCTGTCAAAATTAATTATAGGTCCAACAAAAATCCACATGCACATCTTCAATATGTCCCTAACATGTATGCAAAGTTTGAAACAGATCCATTGAAAACTGTGGGAGGAGTTGATTACACAAACTCTATACCATAAAGCGTGACGAACAGATGGACGGACAGACAGACAGACAGGGGCAAATCTTAATGCCCCCTGACTATCGTCACGGGGGCATAAAAAAAAAACTGAAACAAGAAAATTGTAGGACAGCTGCATTGATAGGTCCTTTTTAGTAGTTTTATGCACCTCTGTCCTACAGCACAGAAATCCTGGAAAACTTTTTATAAGTAGTAAAACAAAACAAAACAAAACAAAAGAGGACAGCTCAAAATAAAATTACGACGCCCAAAGGAAGCTGACGGGATTAAATATTTTCCCTTTCATTGTAACAGTGCCTCTGTCGTCCCTACCTATACTCGGTGTATACAGCTTGCGTCGTCTGATATGAGTATTCCTTATCCACATTCGTATATGATCAATTAAATCTGGAGAATCTAAAAACTAAAAGTAAAGATTCTTGACTAATTTGCTGAATTGCGCAGGCTGATTCGAGTACCATTTCAGGCGACGCCAATCACAGACAGACAGAGAGAGAATGGTATTATTGGCAACCGTAAAACCCTGCACAGTATCGGCGGCCAATGGTGCCATTGGCAGCCGTTGGCACCACTGGCAAAATTGCCAGTGTCACTACTGGCAGTTCTGTTGGTAGAGCCAATGGTGCCAATGGTACCATTGGTAGAGCCGATGGCGCCTATGGTACCATTGCAGCGCCAATATTTTTCTGTGCTTAGAAATTTTTAGTTTTTCTAATTTTCTATCATTATTGTGGGGAAAAGTCTCCTGTGTCAACTCGAGGGTTTATGATGGGTTCAATAAATTGCCATATTGAATGACGCAAATTATCCACCGTGGTATTTTTTCCCATGCCCTAAGTTGTCTACAGTATTGGCAGCCAATGGTCGGCAATACTGATTTCAATGGTAGAGCCAATGGTGTCAATAGTGTAACTCAGAGCGGCATTGGCATGCCAATGGTGACATTGGCAAAACCCCGTACGCAACCAGTATTGGTTCTGACGTCACACGTAAAAGATGCAACGTCACACTGGTGCTGCAACCAATCGATTACTAGATTATAAGGGAAAACCGATAGGCCTGGTGGAAGTCATAAGCTGTTTTGCAGAAAGACATCCCATGTCGTTTCTAGAAAGTTGTAAATCTTGCTAGCTACATCACGTGTGAACTGGCCTGCTGCCGACCTGGAAATATAATGCGTGTCACCAATAAATAGGTGCCGAGAAGCCGCATTGAAGAGGTAAGGGTTATTTTTTCTTCGAGCTGTACGGCCTTCTAGCCTGACGGCCATCATAGGATTTTTTTTTGGAACACATACGCGTATTCTTAGGGAAATGGCGGCAGAAATTCAGGAATCTATTTTCGTCCAATAAAAATGGCAGCGTCTCGTTTCTCCATAGAAAGAAAAACGCCGAACGGAAATCACAGGTATCATACCATTTTCTAGAATCGGTTGATTTCATGCTAATCTTGGATCGGCGCAGCTAATAATGGTGAAACTGTTGAGGGGTCCTGTTGACAAATGGTAAATTATAGATAATCAGGCTGATTATGTAAATAAAAGATTCATGCAAACAGAACAGTTTTGAACCACGTTTCCACACGAACGATCGCTATCTTAGCAAAACGTTCTGTTTCTTTGCAAAACGAATAATAATAAGGAAGCGGATCAAAAGCTGCAAACAAATGCGTTCAGTCGACTCAATCATTGTTTACAGTTTGTCAGAGTTATTGAATCTTTTGTAGTTTTGAAGTTAGATTAGTGGTAGATATTTTATCAAAATGTCAGTTTAATCTGACCAAGCATTCTGTAGTTATCGCAACTAAAACAGGATGCCTACACGTATAACTCCAAATGTTGGTCTGTACCGCGGATGTGTGTTTTACAGACCGCGGTGCATGTGATTGTTTAGGCTAATCCGCGGTCATTACTCGCACTCACTGAGGGGATTGTGCCCGAAAAATAATATTTTTTCACTATTTGTGATAGATTTCTGAAAAAAGCTACCATATGGAAAGTTAAAAAAAAATTCACATGCCCAAAGGCAAATCACCACCATTAACGCAAATGGGAGTTATTGCTGGTCAAACCCAAATTATTGTCATTTTTATGTTTCGATACAGATATTTTGTCCCGGTGCACATTTATTTCTGCTTGCAACGAATTTTAAATATTTTAACCTGACGGAGAAATCATTTACAATAACATGTACATTTAGTGTTGATGGTCGTTTGTTCTGATTTTATTAATACTTAAACTTATCGCCTATACTTACTCCGAGCTCAAAAATCTCACGCCGATACAAGATCAGCATGAAATCAACCGATCCCAAAAAACGGTATGATCCCTGTGGAAATTCAGTGACACAAAAATTTCGAAGCCTTAGTGGTACGAGACAGAATAGAATAGAACAGAAATATGCCTATATCGTAAAACAAACAACTCATTGGTTGGTTGCTATTAGTTTTATTTTTTTTTTCATGAAAAGGCCTTTCATGTCAGCAACAATCAACGGGCCTGTCTTTTTACCTTAATCAGTTTCTCAAACTGCAAAAACAATATATTTGCATCATTTCTGTGTTCCCAAAACTCCCGAACATGTCTTCCCCAGGGACCGGCTAATACTGAAATGAACAGAAACATATAAAGTGTAGAGGGTTCTTGTAGTAGTTGTAAACATTTAAGAGACGAAGGAGGGTACCACTGGCATCGCACGAAAATGTTCCATACGGTATGTGAGAACAGGCAAGTCATCGTGATCGGCTGCACATCTACGAAATACATTCAGAATAAGAGCCTCGACAGGAGAACGCCAACAAAGTGGCATGTGCGCCCAGAGAAGACTCAGATCAGCCTGGGCATTCGCCTAGTCTGATCAGAATCTTTGTTGTTCGCTTGGAGCTAGCTCATACCCTAAGCTACCCTTTAAGAGCACAGCAAAAACTCTGATCAGACTGGGCGGATGCCCAGGCTGATCTGAGTCCTTGCTGATCGCACATGCCACTTTGTTGGTTTTCAAGTGTCACAGCTCATTTTAGCTCTTCATGAACATACCATCTAGGAATGCTGGAGAATCTTTGAACGTAAGAATGAAGATTCTGATCAGTCTGCACAGCTTCGCAGACTGTTTGAGTTTACTGCACGCACCTGACTTCTTTGTTTTATTTACGATGTGAATCTCACCAAAAAGAGGGGCTTTGGGGAAGTGCGGTATTGGTTTTGGTGTGAATTTCGTATGGATTGATGGGTATTGGCTTCGTCACTAACATAGAAACATCAATGGGAGGAGCAGAGCTGATTTGGTTTTGGTGACCTTGACTGTTTTCAAGGTCACTGGCGATCATATTTGAAAATGGCTTAACTGCAACCTGACTCCCCTTTTTAAGGTCAAAGTAGGATTTTCATAAAATGAACATATATCTCCTTAACCAGTAGAATGGATGGATGGATGACTTGCGATTTTACGTCCTTTTTAACAGTGTTTCAGTCATTTCAGGACGAATGGAGGGTGATAATGAAAGGTTTTGTACAATGAAACTCCGTTTTCGGAAGGAAAGATTCCCGCCTCAAGCGGGACTCAAACTCGGGACCGCTAGATCAGTAGCGCTTAACCTACTGAGCTACCGGGGCTCCTCCGAATCTGTAGTAGGAATTTTACAAAACTTGCAAAGTAATATTATCTGGACATGCCAGACATAAAGTGTTTTGTCATCTCATCACATTTTCTTGGTCAGAGGAGGGTTTCTTTAAAAACTATCTCGGATGGATTTTCAAACGTGCATGGACGTATATTTGTGGGACAAGCCAACAACGTGATTCTTGATGTCATTATTAGGTCACAAGAAGACTTTATTATTTATTTAGGTCGAATTCTTAATTTAGCAACTTTTAAGATAAACGGCGCATGGGAAAGCGCGGGTGGGGGGCATCAGTTTTCAAATAAATAAATAAAAAACGCTTCTAGTTAGAATTAATCTTCATTCTTTTTTTTTTCAAGTCACTAGAGACCAAGCGAAGTGTGAAAACGCCTACTGTAGGTAATTATTTCGAGGTTAATCAAAACAAACAGTGACTACTGTTTGGAATGCCATGTTTATTATCCAAACATATATAAATGACGTCGTCAGAATATATGGCCCTACATGGAAATATTTTTAAAGTATCAAATGTGTAATAGATAAATGGATTCAGTTACACTGTAAAAAAAATGTCGATTTTATGGCAGAATAAATGGCAACCAGCTGCCAGTCTATTTCCAGTAAGTTTTACGGGCGTCTGCCTGAAGTTCATTGTTGGAAATCACGATATCGTAGTTAACTGGCCGTACTCGAGAATACCTTCATAGTTTTATATTGAAGGGTTATAAGACCAAAATAACACTGTTCTATTCTATCCTACTCTGCCTGACGATTCCTGCAATTTTTATGGGCGCCCGTAAACATTACGGAAAATTTACTGGCAGCTGGTTGCCACTTTACTGGCAGCTGGTTCTACCGTACAATCTACGGAATTTTTTAAAGTACAGTTGCAGTTAAGTTTGAAACTCGCGTTGCCTTCTCATTCTTACCTCCATTTTCTCCTTTCAGGAAAAGTTCAAAGTATTCCCTTAATGACGGGGCTGGTGGTATTTTCAGATATTTTAACACTTTATACAAAGACTGGACAGAGGCGTTTGGGTTTCGGCATATGTATATGACCTGAAAATGACGAAGTACAGGACTATTTATTAGTTTATATGTAGCCCACGTATCATCATTGAAACGACTTTTCTTGAATAAAATTAACTTGGATCAGAGAAATAAAAAGAAGTTATAACTCAAGTATTTCGAGGCCGATTCCAATGTCATCAAGCGCATTTACCCCGCACCAACGTCCTCTGTCTATACCATATGCTATCATTTTATGAAACGAAGACACTTACTAGAACACTTCGGAAAAGTTTTTGGTGAACCGTTTCATTTCATAAACCAATGACAGTTGCTTCAGACAAATGACATTAGTGCGGGGAAGCTGCCTTTCGGCCTTATAGGAATTGAGATACGACTGATTTCATACCTGGTATAAGATTTGTTTAAAAGACAAGCTATTAGTACGTTGTCCACCTTGGCGCAGGGGAGCTGATCTGTGTGTGTGTGTGTGTGTGTGTGTGTGTGTGTGTGTGTGGTTTTCGAATCCTACAAGAGGCAAAATTCTTTTCAACGGTGAACCACAAATGCTCCTACTGGGTTTAATTGCATATAAGAGCCGCGACAGGACAAAACCAACAATGTGGTTGTGCGCCCAGCGCAGACTCAGATCAGCCTGGGCATCTACCCAGTCTGATCAGACTCTTCGCTAAGCGCTTAAAGGGTAGCTAAGGGTCTGAGCTAGCCCCTGCGGACAGCGAAGACTCTGATCAGACTGGGCGGATGCCCAGGCTGATCTGAGTCTGCGCTGGGCGCACAACCACTTTGTTGGTTTTGTCGTGTCGCGGCTCAATCCTTTCTTTACTCAACTTTCCATCTGCTTCGTATGACTGCAATACTGTTGAAAGGGCCGTGAAAATCACAAGCCAGACATCATCAGCACCCGCATGCACAAGAGTGTTAATACATACTACATAACATATACATGTACTGTTTAATGCCAATTGTGGCAACGACTTTTTCGCACGCGCAAACGCTGAATGTAAACTCATTACTGTCTACTGTTAATGTGAATGTAGGTTTTCTGTTAACTGTTTACGCAGCATTGCCTTTGCGCAAGTGAGACGTTCTCAGTTAAGCTGGGCCATTCGCGGACAAAAATGGCCATATATACAACCATGTCAGAATTCAAGAAAAATTCACAACCATAATGCTCATTATATCTGCTTCAAAGTTTTAAAATATTTTCAGATAATAGTTTTAGATTATGGAATACCAACCATGTTTAGAGACATACCCTAACAATTAAAAATGGCGTATTTTATGACTTTATTTAGATACGCTGAAGAACGATGCCGCATACGATTTCTTTGACATGCGTAGCATTGCACATTTACTTATCTACTGACATTTGATTATTTTGGCTGGTTTCAATTTAAAATGTTTTTCTTTGCTAATGGAAGAAAGGTGTTTTCTGTGAAGCGCTGCTTAATCAAATGACGTCAACGCTTTCAAAACGTGGTCTTAGTGACGTTGTGACGTAGGTTACGTGTGACGTAGGTTACAGTACGCACTTTTTAAGGCTTTTATACCATTTAATATTTCAGTGCATGAAATCTAAGCACACCATCTTGTAGCTGTTACTAGGCTGGATTTTGCATATGAGTTTCAGAGCGATTGCTTTGCTCAGTTTTAAAAAAAGCCCGTGACGTAAGGTTACATTCTTACAGAAAAATGCTGGGGTAATGTACTTTGTAGTCGAGTAAAATATACAAAATGTAGCAAATGTGCACAAATGACATAAAATATTGAGGAACACATATTTCTCTATGTGATCGTGTAAGTTGTATGATGCTGGGCCATTTTAGTTTATACATGTATCATGAATTTACCGCTGTGACGTAGGTTACATAAAATTTGCGACATTAGTTCCCAGTCTCATTTCATAGCAAAAACCACCCTTTAGATACTGTTTAAGCGGGGAAATATGTAAGAAATCATCCGAATTTAATAATGGAACTCGATTTTCAGCAGTGATTTATCTTTTTTAGCCGTGCGGCGTTCATATCTATGCAATGGCAATATTGCGACATTTAAAAACGTCGCCTTTTTAACAAGGGTATCATTATTCGAACCCGTATTAAAAATGTCTATCAAAACGCATGCATGTCTTGGTACTTTTAGCCTCTTCTTTAGACAGAGGACTACTTGTCAGAGGGTAAACAGGACCGTTATTTTGCAATTTAAAGAAAGGTTATACGAAGGACAAAAATAATAGCTAATGGCCCAGCTTAACTGAGAACGTCTCAAGTGCTAAGACAACCTTGCAGTAGGCAGCACACACTGTCAGTGCATTTTAACATTGAATTTCACCATGTTACAATCTGCAAATGAGCCTCGACACGAGAAAATCAATAAAGTGGCATGTGCGCCAAGTGAAGACTCAGATCAGCCTGGACATTCACCCAGTCTTGCGAGTCAGAGTTCGCTGTCCCCATTTAGGCGCACAGCAAAAACTTACATGCCATTTTGTGTGTTTTGTCGTGTCGTGGCTCAAATATGAAATCAAGTTACCCGTCCTTTCTTTCTCTGCGTAATATCATCTGGCAGTAAAAAGTAGTGGAAATGTGATTTTATCATCCTTGGTGTGTCTGTAGGTAATTTGTCTAAATATTCTAGTCCTCTGTAATATGGATTCCGGGAGTCTTTCAAATCTATTATGGGGAATCTGTCATCTAAGTCAACGGTGTTAGCCTTTTCGAAATCCAATGTCATGATGCAGTAGGTGATTTCTTGGGTAAGCGTTGTGCCTAAAATATAGCTAGCGTCAAAAGTTAAACCTCATTTTCTACCACATATCATCATAAGAGTCAATGAATTTAGACAGGTGATCAATATCTGAATGTACCAGTTACCTTAATGTCTCCGCTTAGCCATGAGCCGAATGACTATAGAAGAGACATACTTCTGATGCACACAGAACTGTCGAGCTTGAACAATTTCAAGCAGCTCAACTGATTCAAAACAGACATTCACAATCTGATAGATTTCAAATCCTGTGTTTGGCGTATTTCATATGTTTTTAAATAGAATCGATGCTAAGCTTTTGTCGATGTGTATACAAAAAGGAAAGAACTAAAATAATGATGAAAAGGCTCAGAAATATAAGCCGCGACGCGACAAAAAACAACAATGTGGTTGTGCGCCCAGCACAGACTCAGGTCAGCCTGGGCATCCGCCCAGTCTGATCAGAGTCTTCGCTGTCCGCATGATGGTAGCTTAGACCCTTAGCTACCCTTTGAGCACTTAATGAAGAGTCTGATCTAACTTAGAGGATGCCCAGGCTGATCTGAGTCTGCGCTGGGCGCGCGACCACATTGTTGGTTTTGTCGTGTCGCGGCTCAATTATAATTATTTGGTAGATTGAGTAACCATTATTCGTTATTTTTTTTCTCTCTTTCAATTTTCATAATTATGTTCCCCAAGAGGCTCAAAGGGAATGAATCTATAAGTCGCACCTCATGTCGCAAAGTCCGTCCGTATCCTCTCCAGTTCGAAGCATTTAGTATGAATGGTACAGACTCTGGAATGTCCTTTCATCCAGAGATCTGATAATTTTGTTACGGTTATTTGTTAACTAGCCTTTAATAGCATTAGAAAACAGAGAGCTCTTAAACGGCTAGTAAAAACAGTTTGACCAATGGTTCACAGCTGGTTGCGAATTAAGCAACAGTTTCAGTTGCTTACCAGCCATCTATGTAAACAATTTCATGCTGAAAAGTTCACTAGAGTCCGGCTGAAAAGTTCACCAGAGTCTGGGCCCTCTGTTGAGCGTAGTCAGTTATAACTGTGTAACAGTTATCAGATTCAATCGAGAGTGAGGCTGGTTGATACAATATATAGTATACTTTGAGATGGTAAAACAACCCTTTGCTAAAGTGATATGTTTTTCCCACCATTTTTGTCGCACCTGCTTTAGCAAGGTGCGATTTAGGTATCCGGTTTTCCGTCCGTCAGTCCGTCCGTCCGTCATTCCGTTCACATTTACGTCGACCCTGGCGTTAAGATTTGTGAAGTTAATTTTTCCAAAACCACTGCACCCATGGTTCTCAAATTTTATATGCAATATAATCAGACTACACGGCTTCAGTTAAGAGAAATTCAGCCTGGTCGAGAATTCAATATGGCCGCCGTTACTAAAAATAGCAAAACAACAAAATCAACTATTTCTCTGGAACCACTGAGTATAATTGGCTGAAATTTGGCATGGAACATTAGTAGGACCTTATCTTTGAAAATAATGAAAATGAAAAAAAATTGTTGCAGAGTTAGGTCACATTGACCTACTTTTGGTTAACAAGTCCAAATTTTGCTTGAATTCCAATAAATTCAAAAACACTAAATGGATTTTACTCAAATTTACTCTGAACGATTCTTGAAGTTTTTTTTCTTCAAATTTGTGAGAATGCATCATCCAAGATGGCCGCCAGCTGTTGTTACTAAAAATAGCAAAAACATGCAAATGACAATATCTCAGGAACCCTTGAATGGATTTGGACCATTTTTGTGTCAGAATGATCCTTGCATATAGCTATTATACTTTTTAACTGGCAGATTGGCCATCCAAGAAGGCTGCCATCTACTGTTACTAAAAATAGCACGAACATGAAAATGGCAGTACCTTAAGATCCACAAGATGGATTTTGACCAAATTGGTGTCAGAGTAATCCTTGCCTGAAACTAGTTCGGGTTTCTAATTTTCAGTTTTTGCTTTCACTTTCTTCTCACCGTGACCTCTGCTACTGCGGAAGCACAATGCAGGTGCGACATAGCATTCAGTGGAATTTTTGTTTACAAAGGGGAACAGCTATAGTAACTTCCGGTTCGCTCACTTTGGCGACAAAACCCTTCCAAATTGGGAGCAATTCTTAAAGGAAAGAATTTGCTACTCTTGGAGCAAATTCTTTCCTTAAAGTGATGACCCATATTTAGAAAGGCCAACATAATTTTGGCAGAGTTGCTTCCCCTGATATTATACACTTTCGCCTTGAGAAGTTAAGGTCGTATGTCAGCTACATAGCATAATCCTGCTAGGCTCGGTTAGTCAAAGAGACGGGAGTAGTATAGGCGTCCTTTGGGCGCCAAACAAATGACGTCATCTTGGATGACGTAGTTTCTATATTTAGTAACAGTCGGCCATGTTGTTTCTATAAATAGTAACTCATTTGCATATAAGCAATTGGTGGAAAAAAAACCATCATCAGCCCTATGGACCCAAAAGGTGAGGAGGTCTGCGCATCACGGTCTACTCGGGATAGAGAGCTGACTCATGAGGTTTCTCGATCTTAGGAATGATCTTGAGAGTCGGGTCCTTGTAATACATTGATATAGGTAAAAAGCAACAATAAAATTAAACAGACACTCTGCTATCGTCTCGGACTGAATGACTCTGATAGTTTCACAACGTGTATCTGTAATGTTTATTTTGCAAAGCGGAACTCGATGTAAGAAGCCCGGACTGCCGAATAGATTCCAGTCACGATGTCTAACAGAAACACCCAAACATATTATTTTGATCAATCAGAGTTAAAGTGCCATATCAAGGTCGTAAAATGGATAAGCGTTGCCGGTGTGATTGTAGTCTTACTCTCAACACCGGCGTTTGTCTTGGCAAGCATGAAATGGCCAAAAAGCCTTCCCGTGGATTACGAGGTGAAAGTGGACGTCAACCAGACCGCATGCTCCTATCTGAAACAATTTGATCTCAAAGACCACGTCAGTTTATCGGTGTGTAACAGAGGCGGTAGAACTATTTTGGATATACGTCTGTTCGTAAACCAAACGGCGACCAATCGCGGTATTGAGTTGAACCTGAGACAATGGACTATTCTCCAACGAGTATCTACCCATGTGAATAGAGCCATCAAAGAAGGGAAACGGGTAAGAACAAAGATACCAGGGATGAATTAACATTCAGAATGGATTTATCCAGTGTTTTTGTCAGAATTCATTACCTTACAGCTTTAGGGAATGACGAGATGGCAGAATCATCATGCTGCAAACCATAACTCCGGGACAACTGGCCTGTATAGGAGAGGTAGCCCGTAGAGTATACCGCCAGACGTTTCCTTTGCTGACACGTGACTTTGCCTACTTTGATGACAGAAGCTTAGTGCTAAGAACTTTGTTTTCAGAAAGAGTCACTTTTCGCAGAAAAAGAGCCACCCTCCTTCATTACCATACTATGATACCAAGGCTTTTGAGAAACTATTATCTCCAAGCCACTATTCAAGATCAAATACGTTCCCAGCGAGAATCCTAGAAGTACAGCCGAGGGTGCGTAAGATTCAATCATTTTAGGGACAACTTAGAGAAAATATCTTTTAGGAGGACTATCTGATCAACAAGCTACTAGAGGCACCACAGCTTACGCCTCCAGTGCCGTCAACGCCACCGCTAACGCCGCCGCCAACGCTAACGCCGTCAACGCCGCCGCTAACGCTAACGCCGCTTACGCCGCCGCCGCCGCCGCCGCCGCCAACGCCATTCTTCCATAAATAACGTAAGAAGGATGAACGGCTCAGTTCACGAAGATAAAATGAACCCCTGTCCAATTTGTAACCAGACCTTCAGCAGGCGTGACGTTATGCTGAGACATAAGCGCAATGTGCATGGTAATATAAATAATGCCGATTCAGCACAAACATCAACTGAATCCACACGGATGACCTTTCAGCATCCATTTTCAATGGTTATTACGGGTCCTAGTGCAAGCGGAAAAACGGAATGGACTAGAAAATTGTTATTGTCCTCACTGATACAGCCGCCACCTGAACGCATTTTATGGTGTTTTGGACAATGGCAACCTCTGTACGATGACATTCAGAGCAGACTCCCTTGGATAGAATTTGTGCCCGGGATCCCTGACTATTTAAACAGTTCTCAGTACATCAACGCCAGGAAAAGGAACCTGCTGATCTTTTACGATTTAATGACGGAGGCCAAATGCGACCAGAGAATAGCCGATCTCTTCACTAAAGGAAGTCACCACAGAAACATATCCATCGTGTATCTGACCAAAAATTTATTTCCTGAAGGAAAGGCTTGCAGGGATATCGCTTTGAATACGCAGTATCTTGTGCTTTTTAATAATCCGATCGACGGACAGCAAGTGGCGACCTTGGCCAGAAGAATTTATCCGTCAAGCAGTGCCACCTTTATGAAACGGTTTGAACAAGCGACTTCTCGCCCTTATGGTTACTTAGTGGTAGACTTGAAATCGAGTACACCAGAACAAGACCGTTTACGCAGCGACATACTTGAGTCCACGGATAAACTTGCATTAGACAAAGAAAGCATGTCTGAGGTCGACTACGCAAATAGTGAAGACGAGGACGAAGAGTCTGAGGATTTTATAAATAATCTCGGACCTCCCGGTAAACGCAGAAAAGTGGAGATTAAAGAAGAACACTTGCGGCGTGACATATGGAACGGGAGATTTCAAGATCCTCTCAGACAGGCCAATAAAGAACAATTTAAAGCTAAAATGAACAATTACCTAGAAGGAGGGTCCACTCTGAACCAAGCCGTCCATCAAGCTGCCAACGATGATTTACCTCATCTCAGAAAAAGACTCAGACAAGAGTACTCCCGGTTTCTGATCGACTTTTACGAGTTACAAGGGGATCCTATTCAGCAGCAAGTCCTGGACTCGGCGAGCACGTTTAGACAACAGCATGATATGAGTCAAGCAGAATCTATCAGACAGGCCGTCCAACTCAGAAAAAACTTATTTGACGATGTTTGGCCCGATCATAATATCGAGGAAGACGCTTTAAAACAGAACGAAGACACTGAGGAGTCAGAAGAGGAATAAAGAGCGTAAGAATGACGAGTTACTACATGTTAAACCAGAAAGATGGGTTCGATAGAGGTGTATGATAACAAGCAGCAGAAATGGGTCCCTTATGTACCGGACCCAGAGAAATGGTATCAACATTTTAAAGACTTGAGAGACGGGTACGTTGTACCCGATCATATGGGACGATATATCGTCGGTAGTGGAAGACGAAACCGAAAACTGCAAGAAATAGAAGCTCAGCGACCCCGTGTAAACTTGGTCTCACCCGTAGCTCAAGCGTTAGAGATAGCCCAATCTGAAATAGAACGAGAACGAAAAGGGAATAGTATGCCTGGGAGTACTAAGGGCGGTCGAAAGCGTAAGAAAAGCCATATCGTGGTCTGGGATTCATTCAGATATTAAAAAAAGATGAACAGTAAACAACTAAAAATATACTTCTCGGATATCCTGTCACTATATGCTCTGCGGATCAAATTAATACACGTAAAGGAAGATTTGTCATTTCCAATACGGACACGCGTGATGGACCAGGAAAACACTGGGTTGCATTTTGTTTTCCGAAAAGGGAATCATACGAATTTTTCGACTCTGCGGGAAACAGACCCGAAGACTATGGCGTTGGATTTGAGAAGATTCTCAACAAGAAATATTTCATGTACACTGGACAGTTACAACAATCCTCATCTAATGTATGCGGACTTTACTGCGCCTATTATGTCATAAAACGGCATGAAGGAAAAACAATGAAAGACATAGTGAAAGACTTTAATCCACGACAACAGAAGCGCAATGATCGCTTCATAGTGACTAAAATGATGACAATGTTAGAACGAAAACGTCACAAAACTTAATAAAAACTGTACAAGTGTGTTTTCTTTTTTCTATTGTTATAAATAAATATGAAAAAAAGAATAATCGGTGTTGTTTTTTGTTTTATGCTCTTGGTCATTCTTTCCCCCTTGTAACCTTCATCTGTACATTGCATTACAACTGCGGGATGTAAAATAGAAGGATGACTTGCGACTTTACGTCCTTTTTATCAGTATTTCAGTCATATCAGGTCAATGGGATAATGAAAGGACGTGTGCAGTGGTAACCCGCTTGAAATGATTTTCGCGTTCAGTGGGAGTTCGAACCCAGGACCGCAAGAACAAGCAGCCATTGACTGACCTACTAAGTTACCAGGACTCCTGCGGGAAATGAATTCAAAATAACGCAAATAATGCTTATAATGGTTTAATTTTGATAAGTATGGATAGAAGTCTTATATAATAATACACAATATATTCCGGTAACTATACTCGCCATAGTATTAGCTTGTGTCATTCAAAATGAGTAAATATATCTGGATTGTTTTCGAATATCTTTATCAACCGATCGGCTGCATCCCTAGTTTTGTATTTGGCGTTTACAGTGAGGAACCATAGTTTTAGCCACATATTCATGGAAAATATACATCACAGTCAGAAACATAATTGCTTTGAAAATGATTTCAAATCCTGTCTACCATGTCCTTATATAGCTTCCTTTGAAACATCAGAATTTTCATCGACCCTCAGATATTTCTACAACATTTTCACAAGCAACACACAGAGGCCGATTCGACGCTTCCTGTTCGTAAAAGCCTTCGTCAGGATCAAAACAATCGTTTTTTTCTCCCAAATATTTCAAAAGGCAAAAACATTTTCCACACTCGAGATAACACGGAGAGTTGCATTGAAAGCATATCCCAGCATTTTCAAACACTTGGTTCATTTCACCTATCGTTCTCCAAAACATGTTGCCTATTAAAACAGAAATATTTCTATGTTGATTTTGAGAATGACATTGGTCGCGCAAGAACGTTTTTAAATACCCTGTTCGTTCTATTTATAGTAGCAGACGTCATATTATTTCACAACTTTTTTTGTAGCAGACACACGTTATGATATATTTATAGTAATATTTAAATCAAATACAAAAAAACTTATATTATATTTATAGAAACAGACGTCATACTACAATATGAAAAAATACGTCTATTATGGTCGGTCGTATTACAACGTATTGAGGAGCCGTAAACTGCCCCGTATGTGCTTCGCATTATTGATTATAACTTAATCTGGTCCATGTTTCTACTTTTGTATGTATTCTCTGCTCTTGAAGGAACTTTTTAAGATTTTAATTTTCTCTCGTGTCTCGATATAAGTCTGAAATAGTGACCGCTGGGACGTTAACATATAGTCTTGAAAGGCCGTAAAACCTATTACGGATATTAGATTGAGCAGTATATATATCTTTTTTTTCATCTTTTAGGACCATTATTTTTTATTTTTAAATCTCTTAGCAGAAGAAATCAGATTTTAAACGCCGAGTGTTCTTGCTGAACTACCACATTCACCCAAAGTATCTAGACAGTCTATATTCCGGACAATTCCCAAGAATAAGGGCCAGTACCGTTCTATATGAGTGAATTTAAAGAGTAACTTTAACTGCTGATCATGACAATTTGGTCCGTATCCTATAGTTTATCCCAGTATCATTCTGTAGGAATACATAGTGAAATCGCGTGGGTGCACAAGCTGTGTCGCATATTCACTTTATACATAGTTCATAAGGTACATTTTCTCATATATTAGATCCATGCCTCTCGTAAAATATTAATGGCTTTCACAGAACGTATTTCCCATGTGGCTATACAGTAAAAAGGTCACAGGGTGCTTTATTCCATGCTGAAAGAGGTTCATTTTTTTTCTTTCTGACATTGAATTGTGTAAGCTGCCGAAATTCTAATAAAAGATCATGACCCAACACTGTATGACAAGAGAATTAATCTGATGTCTGTAAAAGTGCGTGTAAAAATTTTGTCAAATTTTCTCAATACGCATCTGCGTATTTGCGGTTAAGGTTGCTGCAGCCTTGCCGGATTTTCACACTCTTGCGTAGTTAGCTGATCAGTCTACGCCTTGTACTGAGACTGGTCATATGCGAGCTAAAATTTCTAAAAGATTCCAGTTCCCTAATATGCATATGCGATGATTAGTCTGCACATGATCACGGGCTCATAGGTAGTAGGATGAAATTTCTCACGACGCAATGCAGTTCGAGGTGAAATATGTTCCTATTTTCCGAAAACTAATCGAAGGTCACCGTTTATCACCCTTAAAAACAAGAGTTGCGGTTATTGGTATCGGTAGTGACCATTTTTATGCGATATTTGTCGGCTGTTGTGAAATACAGGAAAAAAAGGTCACAGGGTGCTTAATTCGATGTTTAACTGTACATTTTCTTTTTTTTCTGATGTTGAATTGTACAATATTGTGTGTGTGTGTGTGTGTGTGTGTTTTATATGTGTGTGCGTGTGTGGATGTGTGTTTGTGTCCGTCCGTCTGTGTATTTATATGTGTGCGTTTTTGTGTGTATGTACGTGCGTGCGTCTTTCTCGCTGTCTGTATGTCTGTCTGTCTGCATGTTTTATGTGTGTGGGTGGGTGTGATATAGTGTGGTTTGTGTGTGTGTGTGTGTGTGTGTCCATCTGTGTATGTTTTTATGAGTGGGTGTGAGAGACAGTGGGGGTTGTGCGTGTGATTGAGTGTCTGTGTGTGTGTATGTGTGTCTGTTCGTCTGTTTATGTTTTTTATAAGTGGGTGTATGAGAGACAGAGGGAGTGTGGTTTGTGAGTAACTGGCACAGGTGAATCAGTACATTTAATCGTTTTTGCGCTCTATGTAAAACAGTTTGATCTAGACCAGTCTGTATTAAACTAGATATTATTTCGCGTCCGTATTTTAAGAACAAGAGCCACTCTGTTTGTAAAATGATTTTAACATCACGGTAAACAGCTATGGTCAAAAAAAAAACCCACCCCTGAGGTAAGAAATGCTCAACGTTCGTGTGTGTTTTTGTTTTTCTTCCCACGATAGTACACTTTTCTAATTAAATATCTGCATTGACCCTTGACTTAATGACACAAAAGTACCCGTGCATGTCACAATATATATAGCCGTTTAATTTAAATACCATTCGGCTCAGCAGATAAGTAATAGGTTTAGCGTTTAAAAATAATTATTGGTATTTGTAAATCTGCAATAAAAGCGATAATTGATTTTTAACATGTTTAACGTACGACCAGCAGAGTTTTAGCAAGAGATGACATCGTTATTATTTGTAGTTACTTCCGTCAACATCTATTTATAGATACACGTTGTGAAACTAAATTACATTGGATTCAGAGTCAGTCAGTCCGAGACGATAGCAGAGTGTCTGTTTAATTTTATTGATGCTTGT
Source organism: Ctena decussata (assembly GCA_963989385.1). Classification (NCBI taxonomy): domain Eukaryota; kingdom Metazoa; phylum Mollusca; class Bivalvia; order Lucinida; family Lucinidae; genus Ctena; species Ctena decussata. The sequence continues at coordinate 6,035,105 of OZ022508.1, forward strand.
TATAACATCATTGTTTGTCTGTCTATCTGTCTGTCTGTCTCCGTCTGCTTTTATATGTGGGTGTGTGAGAGACAGAGTGCGGTTTCTGTGTGTGTGTGTGTGCATGTGTGTGTGTCCGTCTGTCTGTATGTATGTTTTATGTGTGTGTGTGCGTGCGTGCGTGTGTCTGTTTGTATGTTTTATGTGTGTATATGTGCGTGCGTGCGTGTGTGTGTGTTGGATGGCTAGATGGGTGAAATCAACAGTTTTTCACCAGTGGTATCGTTTGTGCATGTATTGTAGAATTGAAGAACGTGATATAGTGTTACATGTACCGCTATATGTCAGTAGACCCTGATCAGACGGCTCTTCTAAATGTAGGCTTTAAGTGGAGTGCTTGTTGATCTGGGTCTTTTTTTATTGCGCAAGCTGTATGTATGTTTTATGTGTGTGTAGGTGTGTGTGTATGTGTGTGTGTGTGTGTGTGTGTGTGTGTGTGTGTGCGTGTTCAACAGTGATATCGTTTGTGCATGAATTGTAGATTTGAAGAACGTGATATAGTGTTAAATGTACCGCTGTATGTCAGTAGACCCTGATCAGACGGCTCTTCTAAATGTAGGCTTTAAGTTGAGTGCTTGTTGATCTGGGTCTTTTTTTTTATTGCGCAAGCTGTATGTATGTTTTATGTGTGTGTGTGTGTGTGTGTGTTGGATGGCTAGATGGGTGAAATCAACAGTTTTTCAACAGTGATATCGTTTGTGCATGAATTGTAGATTTGAAGAACGTGATATAGTATTAAATGTACCGCTGTATGTCAGGAGACCCTGATCAGACGGCTCTTCTAAATGTAGGCTTTAAGTTGAGTGCTTGTTGATCTGGGTCTTTTTTTTATTGCACAAGCTGTATGTATGTTTTATGTGTGTGTGTGTGTGCGTGCGTGTGTCTGTGTGTGTGTTGGATGGCTGGATGGGTAAAATCAACAGTTTTTCAACAGTGATATCGTTTGTGCATAAATTGTAGATTTGAAGAAAGTGATATAGTGTTAAATGTACCGCTGTATGTCAGTAGACCCTGATCAGACGGCTTTTCTAAATGAAGGCTTTGAGTGGAGTTCTTGTTGATCTGGGTCTTTTTGTTTTTATTGCGCAAGCCGTAAGGCATCGCTTCACATGACATCGTTATTATTTGTAGTTACTTCCGTCAACATCTATTTATAGATACACGTTGTGAAACTATCAGAGTCATTCAGTCCGAGACGATAGCAGAGTGTCTGTTTAATTTTTATTGTTGCTTGTTACCTATATCAATGTATTACAAGGACCCGACTCTCAAGATCATTCCTAAGATCGAGAAACCTCATGAGTCAGCTCTCTATACCGAGTAGACCGTGATGCGCAAGACCTCCTCACCTTTCAGGTCAATAGGACTGATGATGGTTTTTTCCACCAATTGCTTATATGCAAATGAGTTACTATTTATAAAAACAACATGGCCGACTGTTACTACATATAGAAACTACGTCATCCAAGATGACGTCATTTGTTTGGCGCCAAAAGGACGCCATTACTACTGACGGGGTTCAGACAAGCTATATTTGAGCCGTGACCCGACAAAACCAACAAAGTGGCATGTGCACCCAGCGAAGATTCGGATCAGTCTGGGCATCCGTTCAGTCTGATCAGTCTTCGTTGTCCGCACGGAGCTATTTTAGACCATGAACTACCCGATAAGCATACAGCAATGACTCTGATCAGACTGGGCGGATGTCCAGGCTGATCTGAGTCTTTGCTGGGTGCACATGCCATTTTGTTGGTTTTATCGTGTCGCGGCACAATTTTGCTGTACCTGATCTTGGAAAGCTGCAGACCCAGACATCATCTGATCTGACCTTGAACTTGGGTAGGTCTTCGATCTCGTCGCCTTCCCACATCCCAACTCCTAAAAGCAGAATAACAGTTGCATTATACTTACTGTTTGGACGCTTGGATAACCGTGATAGAAAATACACTCACACATACAAAAACTAGTCAAAATAATTTAAACCCCATTGCAATTTAATGTATTTTTCATACGGGCAGTATTTGTCAAAATCAAGTTATTACCAAAAGAAATAAAACAACCGAAATTTAAAACTCAACTGAATATTTACAGCATATTGGTAGTAATTTCACAAAATTTCATTCGAAAGCCTCCGGTATTGTTCAACAAGAAACACCCAGGAAATTGTGTGTTGGATGCTGTAACCATGGGATATAGTTCAGGGGAGAACACTCTGATATAAAAGTATGTGTCTCCCTTCTCACACACCACCACTACTCTTAATGCAAAAAATGTTCTCACAGAGCACTAGTTCCCTGCCCATGTATTGGGCTACAAAATAACAGTGTTGAAACATCATGACCAGACAGCCAAGTCTATTCTCAAGTTTTTCTTTAATAAGCAGCCCCTGATTCGAGAAGTGACTCGTCTACAAAAGAGAGAAAATCTATTTCTATTTCGTTTAGAGTTATCTCCCTTATAAAATGGCGACAAAAACCCTTGGGCAGTGGTAATAAGATATTTACTTACCTTTATAATACCTCAGTTTCAAGGGTTTATGCAGTAGACTGTCTGTCTGTTCATTATCCGTATCCATCTTTTCTTCCTTACTCGTATTCTCCTCAGTTTATTATTTCTACATAATACCGTATAAATCTAAACATAGAGACACCTAAAAATTACCGTAATCGATCTGAAATAGAACAGTTTGGTTTTACAATGCAGTAATGCGCCAAAAATCTGCGACTGGAATGACAAACAGTGTAGACCCTGATCAGCAGTCTGATCGGTCTGCACTGTTTGCTCGGACCAAAGTGTCCCAATCCTTAGCATTTTACGGTACTATTACAAACGAGGCATGGGTACATTAGTCCGAGGGGCGTTCAAAACATAACGTAACCGGACATGTTGATGTTTTACTTCATTTACATTTCATTGGAATTGATGGATTTTTGGTTGGTTGGTTGATTTGATGCTTAACGTCCACGGTAAACAACTAAGGTCATGTCGGGACGGTCAGTTAACCTAACCACACTATTCCTGGGCAGGCTTAGACCCCTAAAGCGGTTAACCAGTACTAAGTGCACATACTTTCGCCAGTAACTGACAACTTCCCTTCTTGAATCAGCGGAAGGAGAAACGAAAGTATGTGGCCAGACCAGGATTCGAACCCAGGACCTCTGACTTACGAGTCAGGTGCCCTACCGATTGCGCTACCCGGCCCGGCGGAATTGATGGAATCGGTATATATCTTTCCTAAAACGTCTTTATGTTACTAAACTGACAGCATGCCCAGTAGACCTGTGACTTTTCAGCAATGTACAGACGGCTTTCGGATGACCGTTTTTTAACGCACACACGGGCATGTTGAAGCTTTGTAAATTTGTCAAGATTTCAATAGCGGCTCCATACATTCATAGCAACGTGAAATATCTTAGGTCATACACTATTAAACTACATGGCTGTGCGCATATTGAATTTGTGTCGAAGTTACTGACAGCCTAGATTTTGAGCCAATATCTAGCCTGACAATGTCCGAGGATTGATTTTTGTAAAGATGGAAATGGTAAAACATTGCAATTTTTCAAACAGGTAAAAATCATGAAGATCTCAACCACAACTAGAAATGTTTTTCAGAGAAAAACTGATGTCCCCCCACCAGCCCATTTCCCATCCCCTCTAATGAATAAAAAGCCTGAACAAGTAAAATATCTAGACAAGTTTGGAGAAAATCCATCCACTGGTTCTTAAGATATCCTTCATAGATGACTATAACCTTGAAAATGAGGTCAAGGTCACCAAAATCAAATCACCTCTTAAACTTGTCCAAATGATGTATCCATGCAAGTTTGGTGAAATTCCATCCATTGGTTCAGGAGATTTTAGTGGGTACAAGAAATTGTCATCTAAGTCCTCCAGTCCTTGCAAATGAGGTCAAGGTCACCAAAATCTGACCAGCTCTTAAATTTGTCACAATTATGTATCCCTGAAATTTTGGAGAAATTCCATTCATTGGTTCAGGAGATATAGTGGTTACAAGAAATTAACATCTAGGTCCTCCAATGACCTTGAAAATAAGGTCAAAGTCACCAAAAGCTAAAAACCTCTTAAACTTGTCCCAATGATGTATCCATGCCAATTTGGTGAAATTCCATCCATTGGTTCAAGAGATATCACTGGTACAAGAAATTTTCATCGAAGTCCTCCAGTGACCTTGAAAATGAGGACAAGGTCACCAAAATCTAATTATCTCTTAAACTTGTCCAAATGATGTATCCATGCCAGTTTGGTGAAATTCCATCCATTGGTTCAGGAGATATAGTGGGTACAAGAAATTGTCATCTATGTCCTCCAGTGACCTTGAAAATGAGTTCAAGGTCACCAAAATCTAATCAGCTCTTAAACTTGTCCCAATAATGTATCCATGCAAGTTTGGTGAAATTCCATCCATTGGTTCAAGAGATATCGCGCATACAAGAAATTACATCTATGTCCTCCAGTGACCTTGAAAATGAGGTCAAGGTCACCAAAATCTAATCAGCTCTTAAACTTGTCCCAATAATGTATCCATGCCAGTTTGGTGAAATTCCATCCATTGGTTCAAGGGATATCGCGCATACAAGAAATTGTCATCTATGTCCTCCAGTGACCTTGAAAATGAGGTCAAGGTCACCAAAATCTAATCAGCTCCTAAACTTGTCCCAATAATGTATCCATGCAAGTTTGGTGAAATTCCATCCATTGGTTCAAGAGATATCGTGCATAAAAGAAATCTGTCACAGGGACGCCGATGCTGACGCCGACGCCGACGCCCGGGATCCGCACTGAAAACAATATGTCCCCCCTCACCTTTGGTTGGGGGACATAATTAAAAGGACCATTTTGTCTTTGAAGCTAAATGTCTTACAAGCTGACCCGTTTGAAAGAATCCGTGACTTTGAACTCAAGTTTATGAGATTTTATAGACCTATAGAAAATGCCTCAACTTAAGAAAATTAGAGAATTGCAAAAATTTGTTCCATGGAAATGATCAAGGCATCAGTTATATGAAATTCTTGAAGTCTAATACTTTCATCCTTCTTCAAAATGCTGCTAAAACATGGGAACTTCTCGGTAACTGGCGGTCGAATTTATAGGCCCTTGAACTGGGTATACATAGTAGTACTATTAGCTGCTCCTTTAAATATTTTGAGTAGGGAATATAACGGGCTGTGTTACGCGCAGGAAATATAAAATGTCCGGCCGCAAGTATTTTATTGAATGTCCCACTTACTCATATTTAATCAGTAGATAACATGACTGTCTGTAATCGGGTCACCAATGCGGTAAAGAATACAACTAATATGTTTACCTATATGGAGTGACATTTTACTATTTATTTTCTATTTGTGAGTGTCCATAATTCGTTTTTGGATATCCATAATTCCATTTATGGATATCCATAATTCACTTTTGGATAGCACAAGATAATATTGAATATCCCTATATTTATTATCCACAGCTCAATTTTGCATGTCCATAAATCCAATTGTTGATATCCATAATCCGTTTTTGGAGGTCCCAAAATGATATAGGATATTCGAAATTATTTATGGGTGTCCAAAAATCGAATTATATATATCCAAGAAATGAAAAACATTTCTTTAATATCCACCACTTGATTGTCGGGTATTCATAATTCAATTTAAGAATATCCATTAATTTATATTTGACATTCCATAAGTAAGCCTAAATATTTGATAGCCATAAACCGATTTAAGGATACCAAATCGAAAATTGGATATTCGTAAATAAGAAATACTTTTGATATCCATAATTCGATTTATGGATATCCGTAATTCGATTTTGGATATTCATAAGTTGAGTTTTGGATATCCATAAAGCAAGTTTTAGATATCTATAAATAATTCTGGATGTCCAATATTAGTTTGTGATATCCAAAAATGATTAATGGATATCCATAAATGGGACCATGGATATCCATTAAATGAATTATGGATATCTATAAATCCGATTTTCGATATTAATAAATCGAATTATGGAGTTAATAAAACAAATCGAATTATGGTTATCCAAAATTCTATTCTGTCTATTTGGATATCTTTGAATTGAAATATGGATATCCATAATTCGATTTATAGACATCCATAATTTAATTCATGGGCATCCAAAAATAATGCAGATATTTTAATATCGAGAAATCAAAATAAGGATATCCAGAAATTGAATTATGGATATCCTAAATCGATTTATGTATGTCCAATATAATGCTTATTTGCAGATATCCGTAAATCGAATTATTGATATAACAGATATCCATAAAAAAAGAATAAATAGTAAAACAGCACCCAATACTTCTTTAGGAAAAGAGTTAAAGTAGAAGAGGAGGTAAACTGTACATAGACTGTGGCTAATAGTATGCAAAGTTGTATTGCTTTGTTACAACTGCCACGTCGATGCTCCGATTTCATTTTATTGCCTTCCATTGTTATACCTATGCTCTCCAGAAGGCTCAAGGGATGCACCTCTTGGCACCGAATTTTGAATGATAACAAAATATCTCTCGGAACAAAGATGAAACCGATGCGCTCTCCTCCCTGTCATGCTCATCGTTCTGTACGTATGTCTGTGAAGCGTAGACCTTAACAGCAGAGTTAGAGAAAGAACGAAGGCCTTTGAGATGATAATGCTACCGTTACTAAGGTTACTGAACATCTCTTACACGGACAGCATATATAATAAGGCTACATACAGAAGCAGAAAAAAATCAAGCAGCCTTTGGAGAACATGAGGAGTTCTAAATTATAATGACAGCTTTTCAAAGTGAAATGATAGCTTGTTAAAGTATAATGATAACGTGTCAAAGTAAAATTACAGCTTTTTAGAGAATAGCATTTTTAGCGGTATAATGATGGCGTTTCAATAACAATGACAGCGCGTTTTCACGTAGCCAGTCTGTACGGGTCGTACAGACTGGCTACGTGGAAACGCGCTACAGACTGGCTACGTGGAAACGCGCTGAGCATGACTCAGTGTACCCGTAAATCGTTGAGCACGGAGCAACAAGGCGGAGCACGGAGTTTGTTCACAAGGGGTAGGTCACTCCAGACTCGAAGGAAAGAAAGGAAAGAGGTAGGCTGACATGCTGTTTTACTTAATTTAGTTAGGTATACATTTGGAGAATATATACATTAAATTTTAAAACCAGGATTTATGCTCATACTGTATTCTGGAGCTGTTGAAGTCGTAAAAACGTCTAAAATTTACAACTTAATATCAACGATGTTTTTTTTCCCTAACTTTAGGTCAATAAAATCTTGATATAAACACACATAATTCAATAAAGATATATTTTAGGCATTTTTCAATAAAAGTTTCCCCAAGATTTTTTATGATGCCACCATGATAAGGCTTATTGCAAGACACCACCCATTTTCAAAGTCGCGGTGTAATAATGGCTATGTTTCTGTGACGGTTACGGCTTTACCCGGAGCAGAAATACCCGTTTTTATTCCGCAGCGCCCAATGAGGTATATTTGTAATTTATGTTTGATTCTGGTCGGTTCAAAGAAGGTTTTGTTACTAGCTGAAGACGCTGATGCATGAATGACATGCAAAAAATAGAATTGTCAAGAATACAGCCTCAAAAGAGCTGTTTGAAATTAAAGTGGTTAGCTTTAGTTTGTGGCATCATACCTTAAAATTATGGTAGGTTTTGCCAAATAAACCATTATTGTCATATACTGAGAGGATTTAAAAACTTCCACTTTTTGCTGCTGACTGCTGATCCGTTCACTCATGACAGTGTTTAATATTTTACGACAAAATGCTTGAATCTTATCAAATTTAAAGATTACACAGATTATTCGTATCATGTACTTAAATGAGTTCAGTAAAAGAGCGTTACGTCTCTAAATGCATAAGGCGATGACGACGTTATCTTATGCACACTCTTTTAGACATTTTCTTACTATCTTAATATTGCTACGTCATCCATGTTGGTTTGCAATTATCATTGCGGTTGATGCCGTCGCGCAAAACCTTTAACGGAGACGGCGTCAACGTAAGTTAACGTCGTGGCCTCTGGTTTTTAATCTCGGTTAGGTGCTTTTCAGACGGTCTTTTGAGCTTCATCTAAACCGTGCGCGTTGTCTGAGATTTTATATAGCCGTAATTAACACATAAAATTTTCTTTCACACCGGATAAGGATATCCGCGTGTTTCCCCTGTACCTACGAATCTTATCTCACCCATGTTATCTCACCCAGGACCGGATAAAAATCACGAGCATTTAATGCATTGGTTGTATTGGAGGTCACGTATCTGTGTCGTCAAGTGACGTTGGCGTTATAGATGATGACTTCACGAAGACGGAAAAATGACGTCAGTTTATGCATGTTACGCAGAAGGTTTTACACACGGTTGACACGGGTGTAGAGCCTTATGCGTCGCCAGGACGCGGAGGGTGACTTCCGGTTAAAGGGTTATCGACCAGTGTATTACATTAACGGTGGCACTACACTAAAACAATCCCATAGCTCACAGTGCAAAATGGGTCAAAGTCACTGCACTGCCAATTTTCTCCTGGTCTAAACTTTCCAAATTGAGGCATGGAATTGAATAGACAACACCTTTACCTACCAGTAATAGCTAAAAAAGTTGGGGGTTATGCGGCATATTTTTGACATATTCTATTTTTAGTGCTGACAGGGTGTAGTTCGCAGTGAATAAATCTCGAAACTTTCACTGACACCCCTGTGTATTTTCAACCCCAACAAAAATGTAGCAAAACAGCTTTGTAAATAAGCTCCATTTTTTGTAATAATAAATAAGCATAACATTCAGAAAAATATTCAACTTTCATAATAAAACCAATCAGGGGCCGGCAAATATTCATTATACGCCTGAAAGCTCTCCTCCAAAGAGGCGGGGCTTGCATAATGAGCATTTTTTTACAGTAGTGCAACCTATACCTTCCACCAAATTAAGGCCTTTAGCCTTCTTGTGTTATATAATGTAAAGTAGGTTCACTTCCATCATTTATTTATGCCAGGGATTACAGTTCTGCTAGTTGTGGAGGAAATATTTGCTATCAACTCTATGGCAGCACTTGGCGGCAAAAGCAGAAAACATGTACATTTTGAAATATCTTACTCATACTATTTGTCCTGTTACAAAAAGAAATATGCCTATGAACAATTAAGCCATCTGTGTTTTGTTTCTTTAAAATCTTATGTAACAAGAGCTGTCGCCTGACAGCATAGCTCGCCTGAATTGGTGCTTGCTCATCACACAGCCGCTATGGTGGTGTGGACTGCTATGCATAAAACTTCATGCAAGCATGTCCATGATGAAAACACATTTATAAACAAAAGCTATCTCAGAAATATGTCTTAAAATAAAATTAAAATAAAAAAAATGAAATGAAATCTCAAAGTCCATGAGCTTCAGGTAAAAAAACAGACGGGTGGGGGTGGGGGTGGGGGGTAATTGGGAATGCTATGCATAAAACTTCATGCAAGCATGTCCATAATGAAAACACATTTATGAACAAAAGCTATCTCAGAAATACATGTAAGTCTTAAAATAAAATTAAAATAAAAAAAAAATGAAATGAAATTTCCAAGTCCATGAGCTTGAGGTAAAACAATTGACAGGTAGGGGGAGGGGAGGGGGCTAGGATGTATCAAAACCCTGAACCATTATCTAACATCAGTCCAAGTATTAGTATCAACTGAGTCCATCATCGTGGCACTGTGAAATTATGTCATCATAAATATAAAACTTTAACCAAAATCTTTAAGACAAAATTCTAAGTCGATGACCTTGACTTTGACTCAAGATCACTGAGCGGGTTGGGGGAGTACTCTGTAGATCTAACTACAGTGCAAATATAAAAAGAATTCATCTATGGGTTCAGGAGATATGTGTCTTTAAAAAACTTTAACCAAAACATCCAATCAATAAAAAGACAATACTCTAAGTCCATGACCTTGACATCAAGGTCACAGAGGGGGGTGGGGGTAGTACCTTTGAAAAGTTTAGACCAATATCTAACTTTAGTGTAAGTATCAAAGGAATCCATCCATAAGTAAAGGAGATATTGGGCTTTATAAAACTTTAACCAAAACATCCAGTCCAAAAAAATACAAATTTTCTAAGCCCATGACCTTGACATCAAGGTCACGGAGTGGAATAGGGGTTTTAACCAAAACATCCAATCCGAACGCCGACGCGGACGCTGACGCGGACGCGGACGCCGACGCGGACGCGGACGCCGACGCCGTGGTGACAACAATAGCTCTTCCTGAACTTTCGTTCAGGCGAGCTAAAAAGTACGGCATATCAGTCATACTTCAAGCAAAGTTCCATTGCTGTAATATCTATTGATAAGTGGGCACTGTTAAAATATGCAAAATTTCTGAAATTTCGCCTTTGAAAGCATACAGAGTTCCTGCCATGCAATTAGCTGACAGACAGTTAATAATATATGATAAACTATTATTCCTAGTATATGTATCCTGCAAGTCTGACTGCATATCACAAGGTGCACAGCAGAAAAAACCAACTTTTGCAACCCACCCCACTTCCTGCTCCGAGAAATTTCTGGACGCAAACAATTTTACTGCTTTTGTTCTTCCTCATATACAAGTCTATTGTCTTCAAACAACTACCAAGCTTATAGAAATAACTTTTATATTTCTATTCTATTATTTCATACCCAACCAATTGCACATCCAGTAAAAAGAGGCCTTACAGAACTGTCTAATTAAGGGTAGGTGAAGAAACAAGAATATAAACTGGTGCATAGGGATACTGAGGTTCAAGAAAGGGAATATTCCACATAACAAAGGCTTTAAGTCAGATGAAAGCTACTCACCAGCAAACACTGCTGCTGTCATGTCCCAAAATGTAAGACTTCCAAGAGACGTCTTTATAGAATGCGACTCACAACAAACAATCTTCACTTGAGCCGGGTCCAGGCCAGCATGTCTTTTGAGATCGACGAGCTCTGTCTCTGTCTGATCTGAAAGCAAAATTGTACTTGCAAAGAAAAGCTCTTGCAATAACTTCTGTTTTCCCTATGTTTGTTGAGGATAATAATACAAATGATAATAATAAATAATAATAATAGACTGAAAATTGAACCTTGTAGTATTCCCAGCAGAACAGTCAAAGGGAGACAACTCCTTATTCCATAGTACTGCATGCACAGTTTGATTTCTGAGTTGCAGATGCAAAGATAACTAAGATTAAAAGCATTTAAAGCATGAAACAAATTCATACAATCTGAAAGGAACAGGTAAACGATTTATGTTTTCTGTTTGTGTGCATAATATTTTAAAAGGGTATGGTTTGACCTGACCAGACTAGACTGCACACACAAAAGAGCTAAATTTGGTGCTTATACATGTATTGATAACAATATCCAAAAGCATAATGTTGTGGCCTTATCAGAACTGCCTGAGTGAGAAAGCTCTAATGACTGGCCATAACATCATTAGAATTGCCTCTAAGAGGAGGTTCTAATGAGACGAAACATACATTTCAACGCACACTGTGGTCTCAAATAGAACCTCCTCATTGCGCGTTCAAATGAACATCCTCAGCAAGGCAGTTCTAATGAGGAGTCACAACATATTTTTTTGTCAAGGAAACATAAGGAAAAAGAATGAAATCCCAGATTATCTATTTAGAGCTCTGGTTCTTTTATCAATGTTATGAAATCCTCAGTCAGTAGAAACTCATGCCGCCAAATCTAATAAAATGCCCGTAAATTTTCTTCCGAGAGAATACACAGAACTTAAAATGAATAAAATTTTGCAGTGCTCAATGAAAAAGCAACTGAAGCTGAGAGACTTCTCCGGCAATGTGTGCCGTACCATCTGATTCCCAGCGATGCTCAGTAAAACACGCAAGAATGCAAATAAGCAAAACGGAGTGCGAACAGGCAGTTATGTGCAACTGTGGCCAAAACTATAACTTACCGCTGAACTTATGGAATTCGCATACTGCTATTTCTTGGCCCTGGTGAGTCTATTACTTAGTTCTACAAGACCCTGGGTTGTCCAACTGTCCCTGGCACAAGAGTAGCAAGAGGTCTGAAAAACATCCAGAGCACAAAATGAATAGCGCAAAGCTCATATGTTCCATATTGACAGATGCGATTCTAAATTGTGTGTCGGCTTTGATGCAAATTAACCGGGCTACGACATCAGTGCGAGACATCTAACTGTTCTCCAGTAGCACACCTCATGGGCAACTGGTCTTAAATAAGCTTTAAGGACATCATACATATGGCAGCCTATGACTTCTTTCCATTATTCAAGTCACATCTAGCCAAGAAACAGACCTTTCTGCAAAAGCATGTTCTCATAACCCCACCCACTCAGTGCAATTATGGGTCCACAGAGAAAACTGGATTTTTTCTGCATATCAGCTGTAAGCTTGTGCCAAAAAGCTTCCTTGCTTGCTGTAAGGACAGGCAAAACCAGAATATGGGGTTCCATTTTGGGAATCAGGGCTATCTCGAAGAAAACATACACAAGCAAATTCTGGGTTTAGGTGGCACTAAACTAAAAAAATCCTATAGCTCACAGTGCAAAATGGGTAAAAGTCACCGCACTGCCAATTTTCTCCTGGTCTAAACTTTCCAAATTGAGGCATGGAATTGAATAGACAACACCTTTACCTACCAGTAATAGCTGAAAAAGTTGGGGGTTATGCGGCATATTTTTGACATATTCTATTTTTAGTGCTAACAGGGTGTAGTTCGCAGTGAATAAATCTCGAAACTTTCACTGGCACCCCTGTGTATTTTTCAACCCCAACAAAAATGTAGCAAAACAGCTTTGTAAATAAGCTCCATTTTTTATAATAATAAATAAGCATAACATTCAGAAAAATATTCAACTTTCATAATAAAACCAATTAGGGGCCGGCAAATATTCATTATACGCCTGAAAGCTCTCCCCCAAAGAGGCGGGGCTTGCATAATGAGCATTTTTTTACTGTAGTGCAACCTAACAAGGAAACTCTAACAACGTTAGAATCTTTGAAGTTTATATATATGGTAATGTAAATTCAATATACAAACAATACAATTTACACCTGTCACAATTACAATAATACACAACACATATCAGTTCATGTCGCTGGCCCAAGTAAGGTGTTTGTTTCAAATCTGTAATCGATTTGTGTGGATACGCAAATAGATTACCGTCTGACGTCAACACCGTACTCGGCTCAGCGCCATGAACTAAAAGGAAGATACAAAGAACAAAAACGTTAACTGAGCTCACAAAAAAAATAAGGCCTTATGCCGGCTGAGTTATACTGGTCGCTCCTTGTATCCTACCATGGTCCAGTCCATATATTATGGAAAAAAAAACAACACTTACACCGTATCGCGCACGCACTAATATACTGGTCGCTCCCTGGATCGTACCAGGGACCAGTCTATATATTATGGGAAACACCCTAGTGGCTGAAAACTACTGGTTCACCTCGTCCCACACTTTCAACAGACAATCACCTCGACAATATCGGCCGACTTCGCCTAATTAACTTGCGTCCCGCCTTGGCTAGGACTCTTGAGCACGTGGCGTTCTGATTTTGCCTCTACCCGGGTTAGTATTAACCTGGAGATGTATGTAGAATCTCCAGGTGAGACGTGGCTCTAAGCCCAAACAGCTGACTGCCGGACTTGAAGTGCCTAAAAATAACGAACTTATACTTAATACATTATAACTACATAATAACAATACGTAAGACTTTGGCCTGTCTTTGAAATACCGTACAACGCCCTCGACGAATGCCGAGCAGAACGTGCACACGCCAGCCGTGTCACTAGACACAACTCGCGCTCACGATGTAAAGCCAACACTGTGCTTACCTTCTCCGCCAATGAAGACACGTAGATCCTACCACGCATGTGCGTCGAAGGATCTGACGTCAAACATTGTCAAGAAGTATACTGACGTCAACAGGTATCACTATGACATACCCCACATAAAACATGAATGATCTAAACAAGACCTACCTACATTAAATTGATTTACCAAAAATCTAACTCGCATATGTATTAATTCATTTCTTTAATCTAAGCAGATTACCATTTGCCATTGAATATAATAACTTAATAAGCGTTTCTAACACATTTGGGATCATAACGTTTGATCTGGCATCATGACGCCAATGAGGTAGTACCATATGACGTCATCTAGTGAAGGCAAATCAAACGCATATGTAACCGTTATAACATATGGAAAAAAACCTTAATGCGGTGCATGCTATGACGTCAATTGACGTCACGAGTATGTAAATTAGTTCCATTACATATCAATCTACTTCTATAGGCCACGTATACGTGAAACTAATATAAAAAGTGCTGACGTCGCAATAACATGAATGCAACTGACGTCACATGAATAACATGAATGCAACTGACGTCACTCGACGTCAAATAGACGCACACCATGGCAACCAACATCAGTGTTGGAAACTATTTCCGTAATTTACAAAACTTCCTAATATACAAATACCATGCGCAGCATGATCATTATCAACAAAATCAGTCGATACATTTTATCATACCATATCAATCAGAAGTCACATTTTTCATTCTTAGCCAAAACTATTCTGAATAAATATAATAAAATCTTACCCCTCAGGTCTTAACACTGAATCTAGGCACACGACAATATAACATCCTTCGTCTTAGAATTAAAAAGCCACGTCAAAATTTTCAATAATAATTTACGTATATAAATACTATGCGTCTTTATTTTAAATCATGCGACTCGATTTAAGCATGTAGGTATTCACCTAAAAATCATGCAACACGCTGTACAGTGAAAACTGCCACATGAGGTATTCACAAATAATCCATGCATGACCTAGCCACAATTTCCGTAAATGTTTTATTATCACAGTTACCATAAAAACTGTAGTCCTACTGATTGAAAGGATTAAAATAATTTCAACGACATAGTCAACGATCTGATACATTTGGTAACAATGCACACCAGACGTTGACGTAAAGAACCGAATGGCGATCGCTGAAAGCGGCGCCTTCTTTCAAAAGCAAATAGAAACCTCTCAATCACTAAGATGACGCATTTTAACAAGTTCTAATGTTAAAACAAACTGTGGTGTGCAAGAAAAAGTATCTTCCATGGGTGTGTGGTGTGGATAGAAAAATCCGTCACTCGGGATCACTGTTCGGCATCACGAGGCAAGCCTCGTGATGCCGAACAGTGACCCTCGTGACAGATTTTTCTATCCACACCTCACACCCATGAAAGCTACTTATAGTCTCGCGACCTTACTTTTTGAAATTTCAGCATTTTTCTGGCACAAAACTCTGCGCCCGTTTGCGATTTGCAGGCGCTGTAGGCCAAATAAAGCCGCAGACCGAGTTCTAAACTTTTAAAATTCAGTTTGATATTGTGAGAGAAATGCTTCCGAAAACTGTATGCATGAAGATATTCATCCGTATGTAAACGGTGCTAAGAACAGGAGGAGCACGTGCTTATTAATAATTCCTAACCAATTTGGTTGAACAATTTCAAATTCGAAATATGGACATAATCAGGTATAAGGGAATATATATTTGGTAAAATTTCGGTGGACGTTGCTGAATTCATTTTTGAGATTTTCAAAATTAATGGGTGGTAGTTTTTAAATCCCTTCAATTTATATTCACAGTATCCGAAAGCACTGTACCATCTCTTCCGGTTTTCATAGCGTTGAATCGAGAGTACAAACATTCGCTTATAACCAGTAGTCGGAAACCATTATGTTTTGAGATTTTATCCGGAATCTGCTGCGTCATTTATAGTTATTCACCTTCGAAAATGTAAAGAGGTAAGTTTAATATAATTTGCTCTTTGGTCTTTTACTTTATTGTCCTGTGCAATGTCGTGTATGGGTGGGTAGTAATTGGCACAGTATTCAAATCGCCCTTGGCATGATTCTAAAACCACTATGAGCCTTTTCTTACATGTTTTATAAAAATCTTTAAAATAAACGGAATGCATTATCAATCTACAGTTTGTTAGTTTTGATAGTAGGCTGATAGCTAGGTTTTGCACGACACAAACTCGTGTTAAATTAGCTGTTCGAAATAAAATTTCTGTGACGGCCATGAGGTTTTCATTGTACAGGGCAATAAAGTATAAGACCGAAGAGCAAATTATATTAAACTTACCTCTTTACATTTTCGAAGCTGAATAACTATGTATGACGCAGCAGATTCCGGATAAAATCTCAAAACATAATGATTTCCGACTGCTGGTTGTAAGCGAATGTTTGTACTCTCGATTCAACGCTATGAATACCGGAAGAGATGGTACAGTGCGTTCGGATACTGTGATATTGGTTCATATTGATAAGCGTTAGATAAAGTTAATTTGTCAGTTAAACCCTACATTTTCTAAAACGTCACTTGTAAACAATCGCCGTGCCTCGCCGTGTTTCTCCGTTAAACGATTTATGAGTACACTGACCCGTGCTCAACGCGTTTCCACGTACTAGCCAGTCTGTACGGGTTGACAGCGTGTATAGAAAGAGTGATGGGAACATGTCAAAGACTATTTATTTATACTGTATGTATATGTTAGTTTAAACATATTTATTTCAACAAATCTCAAGTGTACATAGATCTAATACGCATAATAAATAGGATTAGAACGGAAGCATGCGCTTATTTGGTTCTTCTCCTGCAAATGAATACAATTTTACAAATAATGGCGATCAGATTGTATGTTACTGTTACTGTAGTTGAAATAAGTTAACATATATATATATTACTAGAATAACATCAGAACATACTGAAATAAATACTTCCAGTAGCGAAGTTACATAGCATATAAAGCTGACGCAGACAGTATATATGAACAATAGGTTCAGTATGTAACAGTATCAAATCAATAACCAGTGAAATTTAGAGACAGATATTGATAATAAATAGAAAAAATGGTTTAGCTGTGAGTGAGTGTCGGAGACTCGAAGAGGGGATCAGTAGCATAACCAGTTGCTTGTACCCTACTAAAAAGCAATTATATTATGTCAAGTTAGCTCCAGAACATTGTATAATACAAAGTATTACTTAATTGCATCATAGTTAAAGGTTATGTAAAACGTTTTGTTTCTTTTATGTATTTCTGAACAGCTTCAAAGATAATAGTGTTGGAATTTAATGAAAGCGTATTATCACCATATAAGAGAACTCGTAGTGTGACTGTAGTTTGCTGAGAAACAATATTAATAAGATTTGTGCGCTGTTTGTCATACAAACGACAGACCATCAAAAAGTGTTGAGTAGTTTCCACAGCACCACAACGACATAGGGGTGATTCTGTTATATGCTTTAGAAACAAATCATGATTAATGAGCTGCATTTAGTTCGTAGTCGTGCATGTAAAATTTGGAGTTTTCTGTTTCCAACATAGTAATACTTTGGAACAACGCAATTCCTTTCCTTAAGTCGACGATTGAAGCTGCTGACGGAGTCACTGGCCCTAATATCTAATGGTAAGTCATTCCACTCTCTAATGACTGATGGAAGAAACGAATTGAAATACTGAGTTGTTCGAGAGATTATCGTCTGAATATTGTTCGAATTACGTAAATTGTATGCAGAGACGCTATTTACTGAAGGGGGGACGAGAGAAGAGAGAAAGCCAGGTGAAAGATCATTAGGCATTTGTAAAAGAGTACAAGTTTGCTTTTTCGCCGTCTTTCGTCCAAAGTTTCCCATTTAGTGTCTTCGTAAAGTGCTTGTAGAGAAATCAATTTAGTAGTTCCGGTGACTATTCTTGCAGCTTCATTCTGTATATTGTCAAGTTATATTTTTTAATATTGTGTACAATTATCCCAAATGGCATTAGCATATTCTAAGAGTGGCCTAATGACAGTAAAGTAAATTATTTCAAGAGATTTTCTATCTAATTCGAATTTTAGCTTACGCATTGTATTTATTCTTTTCCATGCATTTTCTTTAACAAAATTAATATGCGTATGCCACGCACAGTCATTAGAAAAAAAGACACCCAGATGTTTATGAACTTCAACTTCAGTGATTTGTTGATTATCCATGAAAAGAGGATGATGAATAGGTCTATTAAGTTTACGAGATATGAGAAGTGTTTCTGTCTTAAGAGGATTGAAAGTGACGAGCCAGCGTTTTGCCCATTTAAGTATTTTGTCAATATCTAAATTAAGAATCTCTGCGGTAGTCTCCGGATTATCAACAACCATATACAGGCTGGTATCATCAGCGAAACAAAGTCGAATGTTTGATGCTATGTCTTCAACGATGTCGTTTATAAACAACAAGAACAAAAGCGGCCCTAAGATCGACCCCTGTGGCACTCCAGCCCGAATGTTGTTCCATTTTGACTGAACTCCAGGAAGCACGACCCTCTGCTTTCTGTCTGTAAGATAGGAACGAAACAATGTAAGCAAGCTACCTCTGATCCCAGCGGCTTCAAGCTTATGTAGAAGACCCTCATGCCAAACACGATCGAACGCTTTGGAAACATCACAGAAAATAACTCGAACCTCCTTTCCTGAATCCAGTGCATGACAAAAGGTATTGTAAAGATAAGTAAGCTGATTAACCGTAGAATCACCTGGGATAAAGCCTGATTGTAACGAGGTAAGTATTTTGTTGTCGTTTAAATGATTGTAAAAATGTTGAAACACAACTCTTTCAAAGGATTTCTCCGGGTTACACAAAAGAGAGACGGGCGGTAATTAGACGGTTTGGATTGGTCACCACTCTTATGAATAGGGCATACATGTGATATTTTCCAACAATCAGGAAATACACCCGTTCGAAGTGATTGTTAAACAGGGAGCATAAGGGTACAGACAGTTCAGTAGCTATTTTACGGAGAATACGGTTATCAATACCATCAGGCCCTGCAGCTTTGCCAATAGGAAGAGATTTCAGTACGGTTTCGATTTCGATGGGAGTAAGCTGTATCAAAGTCAAATCAGATTGGACTGTATAGTTAGCAACGTCTGGAAGCTCAACACCAGTGTCGTCTATAAGGGTTTGATCTCTAAAGTAATCGTTCGGAGAAATAACTGTTTTTAGAGTGGTCCACCAATCTTTGGATGATAAGGTATCTGATTTAAGTTCGTTCGCTATTTTATCGTTGCACATTATTTTAGTTTCACGAATTAGTTTTGTAACTTTATTGCGAAGTTGTCTAAATTTATGCCATTGCCACGGAAGGTTAGTACGTTTTGCTTTCTTGTATGAACGCTTACGTCTGCGAATGAAGAACTTTATATTTGAATTTATCCAAGGAGGTTCACGTGGTCTAAAGCGGGTCATTCTGTTAGGGATACACTCTTTGGCAATAACAGTGATATGGTTTGTAATATTCAAAGCATGTTTATTTACATCTGTGTCTATGTTGTCAAGAAATTTTGAATAAATGTCAAAGACTATAGTTTTGTGTCTGCTATAAATACTGAAATCAGCCAGCGAATTTTAACTCACAGTGAGCGGGAACTTCTTTTTCTAAATTGAGTCTTCACTGTAAGGTTCCCTTTAAAGCGATCCCAATCTTTTATGTTAATTCAATAGTTAGCCCGTCACTTGGGCGTATGGTTCTTAATCTAAGCTAATCGAAAACTAAGTCTGTATCTTTTAATTCTTGCTTGATGTATTCATCTACCCGCCTCTGTATATCTTCAGGTACTTCGGCCCTCCAGCCTTCAACCAAACCTGGAAAGCAAAGAATAGTTAATTTTTAAATACTAACCATTACATTTACTAAATATGATATGACCCGCAACACGACAAAACCAAACAAGTGGCACATGCGCCCAGTGAAGAGTCAGATCAGCCTGGGCATCCTCCCAGTCTGACCAGTCTTCGCTTTGCGCTTAAAAGGTAGCTAAGGGTCTAAGCTAGCTCCATCTCATAACGAAGACCTCTGGTCAGACTGGGCGTATGCTCAGGCTTATCTGGGTCTTCAATGGGCGCACATGTCACTTTGTTGGTTTTGTCGTGTCGCGGATTATATATGCAAATACGATCACATCTGCACACGATGACGGTCTGAAGCTTTCATTATTTTGAGAACAACACGATTTTTTATGAAAATTTCAGCCAAATGTGGATGACTTTTTTTCATAAAAGATAAATACACGTGCGTTGAAAGTATTTTAAAGTGATGTTGCAACTATTCTAATGCCTTAGGAGTTATTTCCCGTGCAAAAAATGACCGAGCTGCAAATTATAAATCATATATAAATAATTGCAGAGATAGCATCTGTGATAAAACAGTTCAGATTATTTCCAATAAATGATGTAGAAAAAGATTTACTGTAACTCCTAGTATGCGAAGGTTTTTCTATTTTCACACCTTTAATCACACAAAGGTGGTAACTCCATTGTCAAACTGCAAATCATGTAGGAGATACATGCAACTGAAAAAAATCTTACCGGTTAGACTAAGAATCTACGCTAGAGTATGTCACTCTAAACTATGTTTATTCGTTTTTCAGCTACAGGCGCATATATGTCATTTCTCCTATATAGACCTTGAGCTGACCATAGACCCCCCTCCCCCCCCCCTCCCCCCAGGGGGAATTTTGGACCCTACAATTTTCTGAAACTACATATATAAGAACCAAATTACACATGTTAGCCCTCTGTACGTTGGGGCATTAACGTGTAACGTCAACGTTACTTACACTACCCAAATTTACATATTCACGTTATAATAGAAAATACACATTGGCATACAAATGTTAGTATTCGCCCTAAATAATGTTGGGTTTTGTCTGCTAGTACATAAATTGCTGTTTCAAGGTAATTGACATTGTCAACGATAAGTTGACTAACCCGTATAACGTAGTTTACGTTGTATTTGACGTTTTTCCCCTTCAGTGTCTAAATACATGTAATATAAGGAGAAAATTGTAAGAATGAAGTGAAGAGAAAAGTAATTGTTATATATATATGTCTGTTTCAATAGTCTGGTATAAAAAACAAACAAACTAAAGTCTTACAAAACTCATCGGCAGTCACGATAAATATGTAACGTATATAACCACTACAAAAATTCGAAAAAAAAAACAACCAGACTTAATTTCTGAAATGGTGGACTGAAGTTTATACGTGCTCCATCAATCTTCTTTGATTCATGCACAGCTTAGATAAGTTAGGCAGCAGTTAGCAGTGGATATATTAAATGTGGACAGAAACTTATTTTTGAAGAATTTAACCTACAAAATGACGAGAAAAGCTAAGCAAGCCAACATCAGCTGCATTTCGTTTTTAATATTATCTATATTATGTCTTAAGTAGACACTGTTGTATATGTAAACATGAATAAACGCCCGTTTTATATGTCCTCAAACTATAAAAAAAATCATTGGATAGTGTATATTTAAAATCAATCTAGCAGTAATGTTACGTTACAAAATTGTAATATGTCGGGGGATAAGATTTGTGAGTCATCTGTTATCAAAAATTTAGTTCCCGGGCAATATGAATTATTCATTGCTGTAGTATTAGCTTACCACAGGTAGTCAGATGGCAATTTAACTCTTTGAAATACACAAAAACTCAGCATGACCCACATAGATTGTTATAGCTGAAGCATTTCGACCGTGCCTTCAATTCAGTTTCACTTAAAAGTGACTTCATAAAGAGGATTTTTTTTAAATTTTATGCATAGAATGAAATAAGTAAGAGTTGATATATGCTGCAACTGATTAATATTTAGGCTCTCGTCATGATGGGGATAAAACCAATTTCGCGACCTGTGCTGTTGGCTGAGCCATGCAATTACCCTACATACAAATATGCAACTGTGACTGCCAGCCGAGGCAATCAAAAGCAGTACCAACTCTCCCAATACGGATAAACACCATTTTTCTATGCTGTCAGTCGAATCGTCTGCCACGAGACTCTTTGCACAGTAACTGCTTTACATAGATTAGCAAATATGTGTGGCTCCCGTGATCATAACTTACATATTAATTTGTGATCTACATGATCTGTTTATGCAGCTCCCGGCCATCAAATACATTACAAACTATTAACAATGTGAAAATTTAAGGCTGATAGAAAGTGACATACTTTATAACACATACATCATTCTGTCATCAGCTTGTTCAGGAGTTCTATTTTTCATTATGTTGTTACAAATATTTAACTGGTCAGGTAATTTTGCAAACCCCATGGTTTTATCCCCACTTGTTGTTACTATCACGGACTAAAGGTGTTACGAAATACAAATTTCAGTCAGACAATTTTTCAATATGTAAGCAACTAAAATTGTTGTTTGGATATTGCCAAAATGCTGTATTCCCTAACAGAATTTAATACATTTGGACAAAGATGATAAGATAAGCAGTAAGATGTCATAACTAAGCAGTTTTCAACCATATCTATTGCTAAAAAGTAAACAATATGGTAATACAAAGGTCACAGAAATCAAATGCAGTAAGTTATTTAGGTTAACCCTTCCTTGGCATGTATAAGTATGCACTATTTCTATTGTTTGATTATTTGCTCTTTAGAAATACTGTTTTGCTAATGAAGAATCCATAAACTCGCAATGAATACGTTGTATACGTTACTTGTTCCGCCTTTCTTTTCTTTTTTTCTCAATATTATGCTGCAAAGCATAGCTACAGTGTAGGCGAATACATTCTGAAGGAGAACAACTAAGATTTGCTCATAGATATCTGAACAGCGAGGACTAACATTGATATATTCTGTCATTTTCATTTGCCATTTCATTATGTGTGCAGAGCTACTGGAACACTGTCCCTGAAACATTTTGTCCAACTAAACGTATCTTTATGTTCTTTGGTGAATAGATGCTTTAATAGATGGTTGATTGTAGTTAGATTCTTTAAGAGATTATCCAAAGTATTTAGACTTTAAAAAGAAAGAAACAAAAGCATAGAAATATAGTTCATCTTAAACATAGCATTAATAGATTGCTAAAGTATGCTAGTAAACTGCCAGTGTCTCTTTTCTGTATTAAATGTTTCTGATACTATTCTCCCAAACTCCTGGTTGACACATTATTGTTAAATACATAAATAAGCTAAATAAAGCAATGTATTGTCACTACCATTAATTATTTTCAAAAGTTTGTTTCTTAACAGTAACTCAGCAATGTTGTGTCCCTTGGTAACGTAAAAAATACGATAGTCTTACAACAATAAGTATACCCTGCCAGCAAATATCTACATTAGCTTTGATGCAGAACTGTATTTGGCTTAAGTCTTCAAACTTCAGGTTTACTGTTCTGCTTTATAGTTTTTTCAGTGTGCACGTAAAAACTATACCATCTCCTGTCAGTAAACAAGGTGGTACTACATTTGCATTGTTAATTACTGATTATTGTATAATTTTATACTAAACACGTCAAAAGCGCTTAGCTTTTAATGTTATCATACTGATTGTATATCATTTTATTCGAGCCCTATATGCAAAATCTATGCTGGCTTAGCTGCGGCTTTATCTTTTTTATCTTTTCTGGTGTGGTATTTTGTTTATTTTTTTTAAGTTGTATATAACAAAATTTAACGTATGTTACTGTCTTTAGAACTCAAATGTACAAATTGTACAAGAAACAAACTGGGCAACGCCATTATGAAATACTTTTATCTTTGATATAATAACAAAGTTGCCAGCAAAAAAACCCGTTTTACGTGTGCAGAATATATCTATGCCCTTAACATTACAGTTTGTAGTATACGGGTTTTAATCACGTATAAAACACACCTCATGAATCCCTAAGAGAAATAACTGAGAGAAGTGTTGCTAGGTCCAAGTACACAGTATATCATAAGACCACCCAGACTTATATATGTTATTTTTTTTTATGTGACAGTGGGAAAAAACCTGATTAAAGGTTTTATAATGAAATATTTTAAATGTTAATGTTATTTACGTTACTTCTAGTGATGACTTATCATAGAAAATAAACCAGAATGCATTTTTTCTTTTATATTTAAAGATTCTTTCATGAAGAAAGTGTTACCAACGAAAATAAAATGATTCTGTCATCAAATTATGTGAGTTTAACAAAATAGCCCGCGGTAACGTATATAATCGATCATTATGGCCGACTAAAATGCGTTCAAAATATTGTGGAACTGTTCCTTGCTGTTTAGATAGGCTGGCATATTTAATATTACCTTTTCCTATTGTTTTTTTAATTCATACAGTGTAGTTCAAGCACTTGAATTATACAGAAAGTGATAATTGTAATATGGAACATTTATAAGGGGGTACTGTGTTAAACATCCTATTTCTCCCAAAGTATACAAGATAGGATAATAATTTTTGCAGATCTGAAAAGACCAATAAATTGTCTTTAATACAGTAACAAAGATATGGTCTAATAATAAAGGAGTAATTTACAAAAAGAAAGTATTTTGGATAGAAATAGCAATTTTAATGGAGTGTAAAGACAAATGTCACGTATATGACACCATGTGAGCTAAAGTGACCTGTCAAACATCATAACTTTTAGCTACTGGATTGTTTTATTAGACTCTACTATAACTTTAAACATAGGAAAGTGATTTCTATTTTTTTATAATTTTTTTATTATTTTTATTTTATGTTTATTTTTTTAATGGGTTACGTTTGTAACAGGCTGTTACAGCTAAACGCCCCACTCGCCAGATGGCTAACATGCTGCAAAATACTTCTAAGATGCTGGGCTTTAAGAAAAGTATGGTCTACAAAATTCCCCCTGGGGGGGGGGGGGGAGGTAAACCATTTCTGGCTCATGGCCTAATAGTAAAGTTTTCCCTGAGTTAGGCCCTTTGATGTATAAAATTGACAGAATGCGTAAGGACCTTTGTAAAATGGTTTAAAGTCGATTATAAACCATTTGTTGGCCTAATGATGAGGAAATTTGTTGTCCGCGAATTACGGCACGAATTTTCAAAGCAATATTATATTGTAAGCTTCAATCATATGCTTACAGGGTATGCAATTACTGATTAAAATGTAGCAAATCTACAGATTTTATCCGGCAATATGTGTAACTATGCCAAAGCCAGTTGACGAGGAAGCCGTAAGAGCCAGAAGGAAACCGTGACTATGAAACTAAAATACAGTTTCAATGGTATGTCCATTGTACATTAAAACCTTTATGGCAGTTTAAGAAATGGTTTTAAAATTAATCAAATAATGACACTGAGTTTGCAAGACAATCAACCAAATATCGAGAGAGTGAGTGAGCTCGGGTTTAAGTCCCACCAACAACGAGGTCATATGGAGACGGGATCTCGGTTTAAAGTCTCATCCGAAAGACTGGAGAAGCGGGGGATCGATCTTGCGACCCCTGGATTGGTAGTCCGGAGTACCAAATATCAAAGACAAGACGAAAAGGTATATTAAGTCTCAAAAATCACTTTCTGATAATTCGAAAGTTTTGAAACTTTGAACTTCATTTCAAGTATATCTGGACAGAAAAGCCAACTGGTTATAGATGAGTTTATCATATGACGTCCCATCTGAGAGTGTAATAAAGCCATGCATTAAAAACGATAATTCACTAGTGGATTAAATATGTAGATTACGTCGTAACGTTATACGTTGACGTCCATTTTAAAAAACGTCGCGTTTTCTAATGTCGAAATCGTTTTAGAGCAAATTTTGCTAATAAAATGCGATTTTAGTGTCATATGATAAATAGAATCTTGCATTCGTGCTCCTGTATTATTGAATTTATTAAACTCGTTGGGGAAAACCGATATGATGCTCGGCAAAGCCTCGCATCTTATCTTTTTCCCCACCTCGTTTAATAAATTCAATAATACATGAGCACTCATGTAAGATCCTCTATTTATACAATGGACAGTAATATTGTCCTGCTATAGCTCAAGAAACTGAAAAGTTGTATACTATTGACCATCAAGTGCATGCTTAAAATGCGAAAAATTTCCTTTACACTCGACTATACTTTATGCCGTTAATTTGTCAGTCTTTCTATCTACGTAGATCTATCTTCTATTTTTCGTGTTTGATTTCAATGGTATATTTTCGTAAGTTTACCTGTGTTGATAAAAGCACCGTCAGATTTGTCTGTTTTCTGTATTTTTTCTCGGTAATTAAAGTTCACTGCATTGTTCTTTTTCATGTTTTCTAGACTTGTATGTTCCATAACTTTATCGATGTCTTCATCTGTTAAATTTCTTCCTAAGAAATCTGCTATCTTCTTTATAGTCCCTCTTCTGTCCTGAAACGACAAAATGCACTAAGACACGCGACACGACAAAACCAACAAAGTGGCATGTGCGCCCAGCAAAGGTTCAGATCAGCCTGGGCATTCGCTGTGCGCATGGAGGTAGCTTAGATCCTTAGCTACCATTTTAGCGCACAGCACACAATGCCACTTTGTTGGTTTTCTCGTGTCGCGGCTCAACTATGGACAACTAAGTCAGACGTCCAAAGAAGAAGAAGAACTACTTTTGAATTCCTTTAATGCCTCGTTGCTATGCGGTTGCTAAGGCTAAATATCTATAAAGGAGATTTCCTATAACTGCGAAATTTGGTCTGGAGGAACAGTCTTTGTAAGACTGTTCCTCCAGAGCAAATTTCATGGTTGTAGGGAATCTTCTTCAAAGAAATTTAGCCTTAGCAACAGCATAGCAACCACTTAAGTCGTGTTATGAATACGGCCCCTGTTCTAGTCTAGTTTAATCCATAACTTTAAAAGGTCGTTAGGACACCACAGATGACTTTGCTACAATCGCCTTCCACATAGTCCTGTCTTCGGCTGTCCTAGTTGTGCTAGCAAGTCTATCCCTTAATAATGTCTTGCCACCTCATCTCCTGTCTATCTTCTTTCCTATCACTGTACCTTGAAGGATTTGTCTTTGCTAAGCAAGAAGACCTTGAGATGTGGCCAAACCACCTCAGTGTCCGTTTCTTGAACATAGTCAGGAGGTCGTCGTATTGTCCGATGGCTGCTTGGGTCTTTCTGTGTATCTCCAATTTATACCATGTGCAGGTTTGTCGAGACTTTCAAGTACAGCTTCTAGTTCCGGCTATTCCTCAGCAAGAACGTCAGTGTCATCGGCAAACCACAGACTGGAAATAGTTTTGCCGCCTATGTTAACCTTTCCATCACGTTCTTCCAGAACATCAGACATAATCCTTGCGAGAAAAATGTCGAAGACGGTGGGCGAAAGAAGGCATCTTTACATAACTATATCTTTACATTACCAACTGATGTTCTGATCCATTCTCCTGTACTGCCATTCTGAACTGCGCTTATAGCCTAGCCATAGAGGTGTTCAATGGCATAACTAGATTTGCATTGATATTTGTACTTCCGCATGGAAGCCCATAAAGCAGCATGCCATACCCTGTCGAATGCTTTTTTGAAATCTACGAAGATATGGTACATATTCTGCTGATGTTGAAAGTACTTTTCACACAGGATTCTGAGGTTGAAGATCTGTTATGTGGTGCTTCTTCTGGCGATTATCTCTTCAGCTTGGGGTTTAAGCCTGTTCATGTTGTAAATGTATTCTAATCAGGTTACAAGTAAATACGCAAAGCTGATACGTCTACCAAACGTTGTCCAAACTTCAACGTTGAGTCAGTGTTATTCAAACTTCGCGTGTCCACTGGTTAACCTTTGGGTTCTTCAATCTTTCTTATATCCAGCCGACCGTTGTTCAAAGATGTGCTGAAACCGGTATACTTGGAGAAATGACTCCTTACCATCTTATAACACAGCTTGACTGTCAATATCTATCTAAGGCAGGCTTAAATACTGAAGCTAATCAGAAGAAAGCGCTCTTCACCACTAGGCCACTGCAAGGGGAAGAATCACGGGACTAACGCGTGACTTTCTTCGATTATTGTGTACCTGTATTCAGACGGAACGGGTAAGAAAATTGTTTATATTTTCCTTAATACTCAACGAATTTTCATGCGGTAAAGTGCAGATACCTTCCCTTTGTTCGCAGCAAAAGGCTATTTAAGTGTTTTATGCTATGCGCTTTAGTTGTCCACACAACCTGGAGCAAAGACTTTCATAACTTGGTCGCAGTTGTGTGAAAAAATACGGCGTGCATAAAAATAGCTCTTTTACAATGGCTTGCAGCAAATGCGACGAGGTCTCTGCCCTTTACCACATGAAAATTCATTGAGTATTAATGAAATAATGATCAAGCTGAACTATTTCGATTCTAACACTCAAAAACGCCGAATAAGTGTTCTTTTCATTCAAATGCTCCCAACTTCCAGCCAGCGCGTTCATGCTCCCGCTAATATTCTTAACTGTATCTAAGATAAATGTACGTTTTTATGGCAATTTTAGAAACAAAAAGAGACGTTACACCGTCTATCGTCTCAAAACGTCACAAAATTACGTCAGTATTGCCAGAGACGTCAGCAATTGGACTCACGCGCTCCGAAACCGTGAATTGTTGCAGAATAAAACACGGAAACTTTCCATTGCTTCTATAGGCGCACTGTGTTAGAATACTCGTTCCGTTCAAATATAGGTACAAAATGTCACGTGATTCTTAAGTGCACTGGGGCCTACTATGTCAACAGTCCTTGCGGTGTATGCCGGAGTCCTTACCTGTATCAACTTCTCAAACTGCAGAAATAATATATTTTCGTCCCCTCTATGCTCCCAGAACTCTCTGACATGTCTTCCCCAAGGACCAGCATATACTGAAACAGTAACAAATAATTATAGACTAAATCAAATAAAGCCATTTACGCATTGTGACCCATGAAAAGGATATTAGCAAACAGTGCAGACTCGGATCAAATGCCGCAGTACGCGGCATCTGATCAAGGTCTACACATTTGCATATGAAAAACGATTACTTCTCGTTTTAAAACAAAATAGAAATAAACTTTACCACACACCCCTTATATGACGAATGGACTTATCCAATATACAAGGATGGAAGACTCCACTAGTCATAAATGGGTTTAGGATAAAGGCTGTAAATGGCTAACATCGCCAAATTTGTATACACCGCTAGCCACGGACAAATATCGTATGCTACCATTACCAAGGTTATTTTTCACCGTCTCGCAGGCGTTAAAAAAGTTTGCAACAGCAGTACAAATGAAGAGAGGACTAATATAATCTATAATTGGGTTGAAGCCGAGACAAGAAAATCTCAGTCTACAAATGCAAAACTTGGGGTTGTAACTCCTTTAGTTTCAAATGATTTTCATGAAACTTTCAAGAATCGTCTGAAATAAATCATATTTGATATTGGTAATGATAGCATTTGTTCTGCCAGAGTCTGTTGTTGCGAAACACGTGAAAGCAAGATTTCGTCAGTACTCAATATAAGCGTAACTATACCGAAATACCGAATTTAGTGCAACGGACGTGTTTTTCTGTATTTAACTTCTTCAGTGTCGCTCGAAAGTTTGAAGGAAAACACGTGATGGGCAGGTCTAGGCAGGCATCTCCGAGCAACATTTACTCACACATTCCGGGAGACATCAATCAGGAAAGAGCCGCCTACGTATTAACTCGCGAGCGCAGGCGTCCCCCACCGACCCACCTCAACCCCTGTGTCTCAAGAAAGGAGACAGACAAGGGAATCAGGAAGGATAATACCGATGCAGCAAGAACCTACAGTGAGCCAAAATAATCTAAAGGTTTTCATTGAATATTCAACAAATTGTTTCCATCATTGAAAATGAACCATATTTCAGTATCTGTCCATCGAATTAACACTTACTTTCCAGATCAACGCACTTTAAATTCATGAACTGTTTGTTTTTTTTGTCACGCCTGGCCTGCTATTGATATGTTCATTATACGCCGTGAGATGTTTGGCTTTCGAACTTTTTTTAATATGGCTTAGAGAAACTACATGCTCCATGCTTATGGACCTTGTTTTGATGTCTTACCTCCCTCTTCACCTTTCAGGAACAATTCGAAATATTCCCGTAATGATGGTGCTGGTCGATTGTTCAAATATGTTAACACTTTGTATAGAGATGTGAGGGAGGCTTTAGGGTTGCGACATATGTATATAATCTGAGAGAAATATACATGTAAAAGCAGAATGCTAGGAAGCCTTGAAATGAGAAATAGCACCAGAAAGTTTTTATAATATTTTTGCTAGCTGCCTCTTTTTGTTGTTGTTGTTTGCGATTTAGTATAAGCAGCTGATGGCTCATGGTCCGATTGAAATGTATTTTTGTATGAAATGGATATCCCTGCGTCGATTACACTTCTTATGTACCTTTAATAAAGTAATTAAAGATGCCATGTACATGTAATGTCTTGTACGATTTAATTCGTGCATAAATGGACATAGATTAAAATATCGAAAATAATTTTTCACCATGGCCTAACGCCCTTAATGTCAGTACGGAAAAATTCGGTGGCGATGAAAGTCATTAAAACTGTTGTTGTTTTTTACCAATAGAATCTGATATAAATATCAAAATACATTTATTAAATACCAGAAATTTCATACACTACTATTGTACATTCAGTTAATTGTAGCTACCGCGACCAATGCTGAAATCCTATGATGAAGAGAGAGAGAGAGAGAGAGAGAGAGAGAGAGAGAGAGACGAGAATCCTAGAGAAACATGTTGGAAAGTGAGAATAGCATTGACGTGTATGAATCTACGCGGATCGTAATATATGCTATAAGTCACACTTTCTAATTTTACCACATATGTACCTTTCCTTTCTTTCTCTGTGTAATATCATCTGGCAATAAAAAGTAGTGAAAATGCGATTTGATCATCCTTGGAGTGCCTGTAGGTAAATTAACTAAATATCCTAGCCCTCTGTAATATGGAAATCGGATGTCTTTCAAATCTAGTATGGGGAATCTGTCATCTAAGTCAACTGTTTTGGCATGTTCGAAATCCAAGGTCATAATGCAATAGGTAATTTCCTGAGTTAGCGTTGTTCCTAAAATGTAAATATATACATTGTAACTAAATGAAAGTACGTGAATTTGAACAGTATTGTTAATGGAAATTTTATGGTAAAACTGATTTGCGAAAGTTGTTTTCCTTAGGAATCATTCGATCTTACAATTTGAACAGGCTTGGTAGAGGTTTATCCATGAACCATTCCAGTCAAATTATATAAATTGGATTCGCGGTTTTTTAAATCCATCAAAGTCAGGGCTGATACTTTTGTGACTTTAATTGCATGCCAGTGTGTCGGACTTCAGGCTTAATGAAGGCTCCACCTTAAAGCTAGTACAATATTGAGCCGCGACACGACAAAACTGACAAAGTGACATGTGCTCTAGTTGAAAGCCTCGATCAAACCTGCACAAGGTATAAGATGGAGATCAGTGCTGAGCAGACCGAACTGATGACGAACAGCGCAGATGGCATCCAGAGGGAGATCAAGGTAAAAGGGCAGAAGCTGGGTACTGTAACAAGCTTCAAATACCTTGGAGCAGTTGTCTCAGATGATGGCTCAAAACAGGAGGTTCTTTCAAGGATTGCACAAGCCGCTTCAGCTCTTACCAAGCTGAAACCAATTTGGAGAGATAACAACATGTCTCTTGGATCAAAGGTGATACTTATGCGCTCCCTTGTCATTTCCATATTTCTGTATGCCTATGAATCGGGGACCTTGACAACAGAGTTAGAGAAAAGAACGTAGGCCTTTGAGATAAGATGCTACCGAAGGTTACTGAACATTTCATACAAGGACCATATAACCAATGAGGAGGTTCGCAGGAAGATCCAAGCAGCCATTGGAGAATATGATGAACTCTCAACGCTGGTCAAGAAACGGAAACTAAGGTGGTTTGGCCACGTCTCAAGGTCTTCTGGTTTAGCAAAAACAATTCTTCAGGGCACAGTGAAAGGAAAAAAGAAGAAGAGGTAGAAAAGAAGAAGAGGTGGTTAGACAATATCAAGTAGTGGACAGGAATGAATTTTGCCCGCTCAACTAGGCCAGCTGAAGACAGGACGAGGTAGAAAGGGATTGTTTCGAAGTCATCTTTGGTGCCCCAACGACCTAGTAAGGTTATGGGATAGAATAGGATAGAATAGAAACAACATTGACTCCTGCATCACTTAGAGCTTTGCACTGAAAATGCAAATATAAAAAATAATCCCGAACCAAATAAGAAAATCACCTATATCTCAGGTCACACAAGGCCGATTTCAAGGTTGTAAAAAGCAGTTACACCATACTAATGTCATTTTTTCTGGAGTCGCTGCCATTGGTTTATGAAGTAAGGTCAGTTTCCTAAGAGTCCTGGTGAAGGGCTTTATGTTATAAACTGATATGATTTTGGTATAGACTAAGGGTAACTCGGGGTAACTGTGCTTTAAGACATTAAAATCGGACTTTTAAAAGACCGGAGCTAAAGCTGATTTTCTTTTTTGGTTCGAGATTATTTTCTATTGAAAAACAAACTATTTACCGCAACCGTTATAACCATGTGAACGTGACGCACGTTGTCTCTCCACCTTGGACAATGTATTATGGTAGATCACAGAACCTTACCATGAGCACTATGCTCATGTGAGCAATCCGATTTCAGTGATAAAATGTATAAAATGACTTACTCCGTGTATATATTATACCTGATCTAGGAAAACTACAGACCCAAACATCATCTGATCTGACCTTGAACTTAGGTACGTCTTCTATCTCAGCACCGTCCCACATTCCAACACCTAAAATGAAATCCTTAATATTTCTAATAATAAAATTGGATTTTTTCGGAGAAAAACAAATGTCTCCCAACCCACCAGCACTTTTTTCGCAGTGTCATTTTTCGACGAAGGTTGCTAAGTTGGTTATTAATCTGAAAATAAGGTAAATGTATCCAAAATATATCCAAGTCATTGACTCCTTTTTTTTGTATAAAATCTAGGACGTTTAGTCAAAATCGGTTGTCAGGTTCAAGATATATTGTGCTTACAAGCTATTTACAGAAAATGTGACAGTCTAAGTCCTCATGCGATCTTGAGAATGTGGTCAAGATCATCAACTTTTTTTCTTTGTTTTAATGATATACCGGCATCTCGGCAAGGTTGGTGAATTTTCACACAAGAAAGTGACACGTTATAAGGCTGTCTGTGACCTTGAAGTTAATGCCAAGGTCAACAAAACGATCAGCTTTTCGCTTTTTCCAGTGATTTATTCGCATAAGGAACAAATATTTTTCTTTGGCTTAAACAATATTTTGTTCATAATTAGTTACGTCTCGCCTATGAATAGATATGCAGATCAGTGGAGCATAGGATCTGACGGCGTGATGCGTATCCGGAAAATACTTTCCTTTAAGAGTTAACCTCCTTTTGGAAAGGTCTTGTCCTCCCGGGCAATACGCAGGTAGTCACGAAAGGTGTTCCTCTTTGTTAAAATGGTGGGGCAGCATGCAGGTTTGCACACATATACTTTAAGGGTTATCGAACTGATACATGCAATCGGACTTTTTGGATATGGAAGAATATGAGCGTGCGAGTGCCCCTCTATAGACCTACTTACGTAATTTGTATATGCCTTAAAACATGTTGTTTCACTACATGGATTACACGATAATTATTATTTAATCTGGGTTTTTAAACAACATCCTAAATTACATTAATATAAAATATGAATACTGACCTTTATGAAACTTAAGTTGTGCGTTTAAAGTTGGTAGCTCATCTTCTGTCTTTTCATCTTCTGTTTTTAATTTCCCTTCCTCCATGATCTTCACTGTTTTAATGCAAACTTTGGATGCTTTAGGGTAAAGTCGGATAAATTCGGACAGCTGGTAAATTCGGACAGTGACATTGTTTCCTTTACATGTCAGTTGTTTGGAATTAAAAGAAAATTAACTGGACAAACAGTGAAAATCCTGATGAGACGGCTCATCATGAGCCGTCTCATCTGGATTTTCACTGTTTTCAATGGTATGTCTAGATAACCAGCGGTCCGAAGTTACCCGACACTACCCTACTGCCCAAACGTTACTATAATACATGTATTCTCAACAAAATAAATTGTACTACCCCTCCATCTCATTCCATTAATTCATTTTTTTCTATGGTCTTGTAATGTTCGCTGCGATGTTGTTTATTTAATCATTTTTTAAAGAAACTGCCGTTAATGTTATGTACAACATGTTGACCCCGATCAGACACTACTTTCTGCGGCGTCTGGTCTAGTCCGCCTTATCAGACTTACCCTGGGGCTGTAGCTTCGTGAAACAAACATGACTGCAAGTACAAAGTACGCACTTAGAAATGACATTTCGGTAACAGAAGATGGGTTTCTTTACCAGAATGAATTCCCTTCTTTCGGCATCTTTATCAACTGTGTCCACACACGATACAATGTACTACTTGGATGAAACTCTAGATTAAATTGCCCTTTATTTAATTTATTGAGTATATGATACATTATGGTTGACCTTGAATAGTTAGTGTATATTCAGATAAACAAAGTTCATCCAAAAATATGCCATATACTGCGCTGTATTTGTAAACAGACCAAGGTCAGTACGTGAATTTCAACAATAAAGTGGTGCATGGATAGCTCATCTAGGTCATCTGTTGAAATGAAGTTCTAGGACTCTGGGAATTACATCAGACCTAGCCAGTGGATCCTTATCATAAAATTGGCCTCGCGTGAAATGAACCTTAATTGAGCCATTTGCGTACTCTAAATACCCAAATTAGCCTGCGTGTTTGTGCAAACTGATTGCGGCATCACTTTTCTTTTTGAGACTCCCCAGGCGTCATAGATTGTGCTCGCAGACAGGGAAGACAGCGATCAGACTACGCAGATGCGCAGGCTAATCGGAGCCTTGCCTGTTCGCTAATGCGGTAATGTACCTTTTTATCCGATGACACTCATAGCATGAAACTGAAGATCAATCCAACCATCGACTCAGGACAGATTTCCAAGACGGCGACCATGGTGGCCATCTTGGTAACCAAATTAATAGTATTTGTGCAAACTTGAATCTATTAACCTTTTCGATGCTCAAACTCAGTTTGAGCCTTGTCCAATCACAGGTCCAAGAAAGGGGTTGGAAATAGACTTTCAAAGCAGAGAGAGAGAGAGAGAAAAGAGAGAAAGAGGACATGTTGGCCATCTTTCATATTGATTTGGCATGATTTGTAAAAACTTGGATTTTCTGGTCACCCCACCAAGATTATGCCCAATCCAGCTATCATAAGTGAAGAAGTCGAAACTAGATATTCAAGATGACAAGATTTTTTCCAGATTTCAACATTGCATTAACTCACACGTACAGACAGAATTAAGCCGATTCTGCTATTTTCGTTTCTCTGATGTGTTCCTTGCTTCCAGAGAATCTTCTTTCATTATTTAATTTGACTGTATTAATGAACCATATTACATCTAACAGTGCCCGCCCACTAAGTTGGAGCCCAAATCCAACCATTTCCACTGGGCACACAAGGTTGAAATTAACCTTCAAGTAACCTTGATTCAACGTCACGACGTTGAATCAAGGTTGATTCAAGGTTGAATCAACCTTGTGTGCCCTCTGAGTTGGTGCAATGTTGAAGTAAAAGTTAAACTGTCAAGATGGCTGCCATGGCAACCAGTTTGGTACTCGAATCGGCATGAATGATATAAAGGACTTGGTATGATAAGGCCCATAACTGCAGAAAATTTACTTTGCAAAAGTTCTATCTTGGAAACTGTATACAGTACACAGTTCCAATCCAGAATGTAACATCATACAGAAATTAAACCAGTTCACGCGAAAAATGTTTTTGATCTTGAACATAACTATACCCCAAGCAGGCTGCTATAATAAAATGACGAGTTTTGGTCGCCTTTTGCGTCTTTTTAAAATATATCAGATCGGTCTAAGGCACACTTTATGTTTTGCATATAAGTAAAGTTCTGATATGTTAACATGCCATCAGGCCGGGCTCTGCTTTATTTTATTATTTTTTTGTTTTGTTTTGTTACCAAAGGACAAGGTTCGTGAACCTACTTTATCGGCCCTATAAATTGGCAAAAAATCAAACTCGCTTAATAGTCAGGACGCTGAAATTCAAAAAGGGCCTATTTTTCGAGTTTAATGCCCCGACAATTCGAAAGGATGAATTTGGTATATTATGAAAGTTTATCATCCCAACTTTAACTTAGGGTATGATGTGGTCCTGAAAAGTGGATCCAGGATGTAAAATATGGGGAGATAACCGGGTACCAAAGAAATGCTAAAAATGATCGACAGCCTTTCTCCTTATTTTTATGTCAGTTGAAGCGGAGTTTCAAGCAAATAACATAGGTTTTAGAAGAAACCTATTATACTGCTAACGACTGATACTTAGTAGCTTTCTATCCATTTTGGCTTAAGCCCGTAACATTCGGTAATAGGCGTTACATATGAGAATATTCCCAAATTATAAATAAATTGTGGGCAAAATCGTTTTGTTTTCTTTTGTTAGAATATCCTCCTTTAAAATCATCTTTAAATATTAGAAGAATTACAGCCTGTTTGATTCCTTGTCATTCGCATATGTTACTACTTGAATTAACGTAGAATTAACGTAGATAACATTTATACAAAATGTATTCCATTACATCACTGCTAATCAGTAACCTTCACTAACTCCCAGGAAACTCCCATAAATACGGTATTCAGACATGTTTGTAAAAATACTGTTGACAGATGTTTGTTGCTATTTTCACCAAGCAGTTTAAGGCCCTCGCAAGCTGTGTTTTATACGTGACACAGAAAAAAGAGTTGTTATGTCTTAAAAGACTTGACAAATACTGAACAAACAGTCTTTTTTTGCTATTTCTTTCTTCTTGTAGCAACGCTCAATACTTTTTTTGCTGATATGATTATACAACGGTTCAATTTTCTTGCTACGCTTCTCATGACACTAATATACGTGACTTTTAGTCAAAGCAATAAAAAAGAAACTAATAGATAAAATGGTTGATAGAGAAGATATTACCCCAAGGGAAATAAAATTACCGATGCTCTGAGCATTGTTATTGATAGTGGTGTCAGTCAAGTGAAAATCAAATATCATTGTTCTTTTTAATATAAATGAATATAAAGTTAGGGAATGACTAGTAATTTACACTACAAAACCTGCTGTTACATTGAATATTGAAAAAATAGGTTCATAGAGCATAGAAATTGAAAGACTACAGAAAGGTAAGAAAACTAAAATGCATACTAGAATTTAATGACGTGAGGCACAAAAAAGTAGCTGCCAAATCGAAAATAAGCATCTGCTTACAAAGTACGCATTCTTTTATGAGACGTGCATGGAGGTATTTTTCGTTACCGATAAAAACGACAACGCTCAAGTGATTGTTTCAGTTAAAATCAAGAAACAGCCCAATTATATCAATAAATTACGATATTTCATTACATTGAACTTTTTGGTCAATTTTTTAAGTCCCTAAAGACGGTGATACATCATGCGCTTGGAAGTACAACATCGGAAACATGTAAACTTCTTATTAGTTAATGTTACTGCTAATCAAAATTTCCACTGCCGAAATGCTACACGTTGAGATAATGTATTTTCACAGCCTCCAGCCTTTGGTCAACTACTCGCCGTCCGACTGTAAGTAAAATGTATCATTTTGTAACATTTTGAGTGCAGATAATACCATGTAGGAATAATATGGCTAATATTGTGAATTACCCATCCCGTTACCATAAACACTGAAAAAACTAATGAATAGACTGATGATGGGACATCTTATAAGTTACGGTAGTTTCCTTCTTTCGTTTACTCGTCACAACAAGGATATTTTTAATGTTTTGCCATATAACTGATGAGAGCGCTACAAACCGGTAACGTTGATAACATTTCAGCAAGTAAACCTTGGAACTTAATTAAAACACTGACAGTTTCTTTAAATGGACACGTAATTAACGGTCGAATACGCTATTCAAGTTCAATTTTGAGACTTGGTTTTAGATTTAAGTTGAGATTCAATGAAGTATCATAATATTTTGGCCATAAAAGCTTTTGTGTTTCATTGTTGCGATTTTATGCTCAATAATGATAAAAGTATGCAGTTGGAATACACATGATAAGTTAATTGTGAAGACTGAGGGCTTGAGGCATGCAGACATTGAGGCCTTGAAAGCAGCTTATTCACAAACAAAAAATATCGTTTGGTACTGAATAAAACAATGTTCAAATTACAATTATGTAGCGCAGCATAACGTCTATTCAGATACATGCCAAAGAGATGAAAGTTAAATACCTCTAACAATCTCGTTTTCTTATGTATTTATTTCCATGGTGGTATGTGCACCAACTACCTTTAAATATAATCAATGGCTGTAATATCTATGGCTACCATTCTTCATATATCGAAGTTTTCCGGCATATGTTAGATTTCTTAGAAAATTTGTTTTAATAAGTATTCACCTAGTATAGCCAGTGCAGCACCACTGATTCAAAATGTTTCAAGCAGTTAAGTCTACGATAGGCAAGATTTTTGTTGAGTAATCTAGTATACTAGATGTTTAGGAAGAACCTTTTATTTTACTTATTTATTTGGATACTGAATTCTGTGCTGATGCTTTTATTTCTTCTGTTATATACGTGATATACGTATGATGACTGTTGACTGAGCCGTTTGAAACTTCATTGTTTGTTGCGTATTCAAATATCTAAAAACATCCATGTTTATGACGCAACGCCTACGTGATTTTGCTGCATCAGAAGGAAGTGTGAGGTTGCGCGAATAAAACTAGTTAAAGCCCCTGGTAGACTGTGTACAACTGTCTATACAAATACGAAAACTTCTACATGCAAATCCCATTGGTTGGGGTTCTTGCCTTGTGGTCGCCTGTATAGTTGTCCTATGTGCTTTCTGTTTTGTTTTGTAGTTTAAAATAGAAAATAGGTAAAATTATATGTGTTTAATGTTTGAATTATTTTGTATTGTTTTTGGTGCTTACTTATGTACAGTTCCTCTGTGTTGCAATGGAGTGTCTGTTACCAAATATGTGCTGTCCCGTTTTGTCGTATGTATGTTTCCCATCTTCTTTCAGTGTCTTGGGTTAGCTGTGTTTTGTAACTGTGGCCTTTCCTGGGTAATTTTATTTACATTTTTCTATGTACAGGTGTACGTTTTCTACATCTCATATACGTAAACTTGGGTCTGCATGCATATCTAATAAATACACTGTAACAAAGTGCATGTAACAAGAAACAAATTAAGATAGTCAACATGTAAACGAGTTTTATTCTCTGGAGAGACGTACGAACTTGCAAAATAACGCTGTTTACAATAGTTTTAACCCCCTACTGGAGGAAACAGTGATCTCACAACTCTGCTAATATTTA
Source organism: Ctena decussata (assembly GCA_963989385.1). Lineage (NCBI taxonomy): Eukaryota > Metazoa > Mollusca > Bivalvia > Lucinida > Lucinidae > Ctena > Ctena decussata. The sequence continues at coordinate 6,074,427 of OZ022508.1, forward strand.
CCATATGCTTATTACTGAATAGCTTCTTTTGATATCTAAGTAGTTTACGTTGTAATTACTCTTCTAACTATGAAGTTTGGTTATTATTTGAACATACCGTAATTTGAATGCCGTTCATTTTACCGCCTGTCAGTAAGTGCAAATATTCGTTAGTACATTGTCTTTTTCAATTTTAATACTTCCATCATTGCATTAGTGCCAATCCAACTTAACATATTTACAGATGTCAAAATACTTCATTTATACACTAAATTCCAATTACATGTATAAAACGTCATTTTGTTAAAGTACTGAATTAGCTTTTAAGACAAGGGAAAAATGCAAAGTTTAAAAGCACAATTTTCAAAAACATATTTGAACGACGAAATGATTTCAAGTTGAAATATTATTTCATTTTATTTATTATTTTCGTTTCATGGGTAACATATATAATTTGTATCATTTTCTATGAAAAGCTTTTCGAAACTTTTTTTTACAAATTATAGTAACTATACTCTAATGCAGTAAAACAAATATGATCCTGTTTTTGTGTTCTACATCTTTATACAGCTTCTGAATCGTCTTCATTCATTATTCTTTTTAACAAAATTATATTAAGTAACGTATGTAACGATCGAGCTGTAACAGACAAACGCCAGTGATAATGTGAATGCGTAAGTTGTTGGAAGTCTTTGCAGACCCAGAGGTGGTTGGGCTGGTTTCTTGTTAAAACTGCACAGCACGGGGAAAAATTCAAATTAAAATTCAAATTGAAATGAACGTCTGAGGAAAATGGGATCCGTGGTGGTGGTTAGACTCCAAAGAAAACGTTTTATGAAGTACAGAGTGCGGTGTCATTAGCAGTGGATATTTTGCGAGTAGCTGCCCTATAATTCTATGCACAGTTTGATGAGAATCTGGAAGACAGCGATTTAAAATGAAATTTAGTACCTTCAAACACCAACAATTGGTAGGATGAATTATCCTTGTGTAAATATGTGTATAAACCGGTTTATTATATACCTAAAGAGTTCCCCCATTCACTTTACATTAGACTAACCGTGCAATATTTTCTGCATATTGCACGGAGTCAAGTGCATATTGCACGGAGTTAAGGAGTCACGTTCCTAAGAACTACTTTTGTTTTGAAAGAAGAAAAGTTTGGCGGCCATTTTGTCGTCGACTGCAATTCAATAACGAGAAGAATAATGACACCAATGTCAGTTTCGGTACATAAATTACATAAAAGACAATTAAGTATAATTTACCTTTGATCCGTCACTCTTTTAATTAATATTCTGCGATAATAACAGAGATTGTCGTCAGAGCTGCTGAGAGTAAGACTCGAAAATGGCGCCCAGTTCTTGTAAACGTCAGCGTTTGTTTACTGATAACGTAACGTCATTTCTACTTTCGCGCCATCAGGCGTGGCTTTTAGCATGTATGAAGACACACAATGGCATAATGTAATTTCAAATTTAAAACAAGTTGTGGTTGCTGTACCGATATAATATTTTGATTTCGTACGTAGAGAGCACTGATTAAACTAGCAGACTAATATCAAAGGTATATAATAAAAAGGTTATTGAATTTATATTGTGAAATATTCGGCACTCGTTCATATGGCGGAGACGCACTCGCAAGCTCGTGCGTCCTTCGCCATATGAACTCGTGCCGAATATTTCACAATATAAATTCAATAACCTATAATTATTTAATATTTTAAGCATGCATTTTGTAAATTATTACAGAAACTGATACTTTGCACACAAATACGTCATTTCATGAATTAATCAGAAAATTTTAGTGCACCTCTAAATGGACAGAATTATAGCGTTTACATTTTGAGCAAATTAAGGTTTAAAAGGGGTAAGGGTAAAAAGAGGTATTTAAAAGCACGGGATCCTATTTCAGTGACCACATCATACCCTATCATAAAGCCCAAATGTTGTGCTTATCAAATTTGGTAAAAAATTCCTTTCGAATCGCCGGGGCATTAAAGTTGCATTTTTTCGGCTTCAGCGTCCTGACTATAAGAACAGCGGCATTTAGATAGTTTGTATGTCTGGCATCTCTACTGTTAGAATCAGCACTTGTTTTGCTATTCTAACCCCCCTCTTTTATGTAATAGGCCGATATAATAGGGTAGGGTAGGCGCATTTTGATGTTTTTTGCGAGTTTTCGCGTCTTTGAGCGCAAATTTGACTATGGGCACAGTCGCCTTACAAAAAGATTTTTTGACAGTGCTTAGATATTGTAATTATCTATCGATTTTTAATAGATAATTTTTGTAAGGCAGCTGTGCCCATAGTGAAAAAATAACTTTTCCATTTTTTTCAATGAGAAATAACTGAGAAAGACGCGCCAAGTTGTAACGTCACGGTTTCTTACGTCACAATGTAGCGTTGGGTGACGTCATTGGCAGAGAGTACCTTGCCGTGAGAGACAGCTGATTATTCAAGGTTAATTGGCCGGTAAAAGGTATATACCGTATAAATCATATTTAACGTCCCGGGGGCGTTGCATTTTAAGAAAAGTGGGGGAAAGGGCGGCGTTAATTAGTGCCGAAATTGTAATAAATCAACCATTGCCAAAATACCTCTAATTAACTGTAGTTTGGATAAAGGCTATTCTCTTAATTTTTGCATTCCTTCTCAGAAGGTGGGGCTCAACTCTTAAATGAAAGAATTTGCTCCTCTAGGAGCAATTCTTTCCTTCAAGAGTAGACCCGATTTCAAAGTTCTACCTAATCTAGAGAAGCAAACAAGGTTTTCATGCCAGATAATATACCATTATTGAAGGGGGCGTTTATTAGAGCAGGGGTGTTGATTAGGATTAGGATGGTATTCTAGCTTTGCTGCGTCCAAACCAAACTCAGCGAATTCGACGAGAAACAATGATCTACGGGGAAAACGGCTTTGACTTCCAAATCCTCCGGACGAGCGGGAAGATGGGGGCACATACCAGACAGCTTGGCATCCATAACTGAAATAAGCCAGAAGGATTTGGGGTTCTGTTTTACTGACCCAAATATAACCCACATACCCACTGAGCTACCGGGGCTCCTTTTCGCATGTAAAAGAAGTATGTGAAGTGAGTTCCAGAATGATAAACGCAAATCGGAAATCGGTAGAAGAAATTGCATAAATAAAGCACTTTCTAGGTTGGTCTTTTAATGTCCGTTTGCAAAAGTAATAATAGTAAAAATAAAACGTTGTAACCGTAACGCCCAACTCACATGAGAATCATATCTCGCCCCGAAAAACAGCTCCGCCGCTTCCCCCAACAAGTCGCCCAGTAGGTTAAGCGCCTGGCCTGCTGATCTAGCGATGACAGATTCGAGGTCCGCTGAATGCAGAAATCTTTTCAACCGTAAACGGGGTTGTATTGCACACAGTCTTTCATTATCACCCTCCCGTTGTCCTGATATGACTGAAATACGGTTAAAAAGGATTTAACATAGCCTCCCCCCCCCCCCCCCCCCCCGGCTGCCCAATCACACACACCCGACTTCAGCTATGAATTGCATACGATTTACGCACTATATTACAAAGCTACACCGAATAATGTTTTTTTTCCCGCTTGATGATGCAAGCAAACCAAATATGTCTCACCGAGTATGGGTATTGTAATCATTAGTTTTACTAGTGATCAAGACAGGGACCGTAAATCCGTAAAGTAACAAAATCTAAACATTGGGAAAACCTACAATAATTACCATAACTGTCCTAAACTTGAAGATTTTTTCACTGTAGTAATGTACCTCAAAGATGCAGATGGAATAGCACAAAAATTAGACCCAGCAGCAGTCTGATCTGGGTCTGCACATCAAAGCTCAATGACATGGACTGGTGGAATGCGATACCGTACCAATATTTTTATCACTTGCAGCTCCCCGCATTTTGGCCACAGAATGCATGAACGAAAGGATAATTTAGCTGCATGTCGAGCCGTGCTTTAAACGTGCATCAATGAAAGAATGTTTTTATGTTAATGTACATTTCTTTCAGACAACTAAATATCTATATATAAAGCTATCAATGTTCAATCATGAAAAGTGTGCTTCCGCTTTTATTCAAATTCCACTATTGCCATTTCACAATGGCTGTTTTCAAATATTTAACGAAGCTCCCGATGACATTTCACTTTCAAGGTTCTTCAAATCATCTGTTGTTGTCGGTTGGTTCAATTATGTCGTTACGGAGCATTCGGAATATGCGATTCTGTACGTGGTATATTCATGCATATATTTATAGTTATTTATTTTTATTTCTTTATTATTATTATTATTATCTTTTTACCAGCTCTCAAAGCGAGGTTTCCCATAAGGATCAAGGGAACAAATCCATAAGATGCGCCTCCCGGCACCGAGTCTGTCCGTGTTCTCTCGTCAGTTTCAAAGAAGAGAGTTTGTGTTCGATATAATTTATTTATTTACATGTAGATGTCAAAAATTCAAATGGAAACAAAAGTGCATTTCACTTTTTACTATAAAAGAATATTAAAGCAATTAACTTAGTGCAAAAAAAATAAATTGCTCTTAAATCTATGATCACTCGTTGAATTTCTGTTGTGGGGAGGTTACCAAAACAGGCCAGAATTTAGTCTCGCATGAGATGGATGGATGACTTTTGATTTTATGTCCGTTTCAACAGAATTTAAGTCATATTAGAGTGAAGAGTGATACTGATAGATTGTGTGTAGTGGAACCCCAAGGATTTCCGCTTCCTGAAATATTTCAGTCTACATTGTATATCGAGCCGTTATCCAGAGATGGAGAAAGAAATGATATGCTAGGGGAGAATAAAATGTCCAAACAATCCCCACCCGCACCTACTGCATGCACAATAGGCCCTTGCTCCACTGTTTTTTGTCCCCCGCCTTTTCGAAGAAAATCGGAGGGACATAGTTTTCGGCTTTCCGTCCTTCCGTCCTTCCGTCCGTCCTTCCGTCCTTCCGTCTTTCCGTCCCCCTAAAGTAGTAGGTACCTTGTGTGCGCAACTCCTCCTACAGTTTTATTCCGATTCTTTCGAAACTTTACAGATGTTTTTGTCATGGTCTGAAGATACGCATGTGGTTTGGATGTAATCCTGAGATTATTTTTTGTCACTTTTTCCACAAGTTGAACTTAGTCATTTTTTAGGCGTTTTTACTATCAAAGTGACTAGATAGTGGGTACCTTGTGTTCGCAACTCCTCCTACAGTTTTATGCCGATGCCTTTGAAACTTCACAGGTGTTTTGGACATGGTCTGAAGATATGCATGTGGTTTGGATATAATCCTCACATTATTTTTTGTCACTTTTTCCACAAGTTGAACTTAGTCATTTTTTAGGCGTTTTTAGTATCATAGTGAATAGATAGTGGGTACCTTGTGTGTTCAACTCCTCCTACAGTTTTATGCCGAGTCCTTTGAAACTTCACAGGTAGTTTGGTCATGGTCTGAAAATGTGCATGTGGTTTGGATATAATCCTCACATTATTTTTTATTACTTTTTTAGCAAATTGAACTTAGCCATTTTCATACATTTTAACTGTCAAAGTGAATAGCTAGTGGGTACCTTGTGTGTTCAACTCCTCCTACAGTTTTATGCCCATTCCTTTGAAACTTCACAGGTGTTTTGATCATGGTCTGAAGATATGCATGTGGTTTGGATATAATCCTCACATTATTTTTTTATCACTTTTTTCACATTTTTAACTTTGCCGCTTTTCCAGCTCAAACACTTAGTGTATATACAGTGGAGACCTAGTTTCCAAGGCGGGGGACATTAATTCTTCGATTTTGCTTGTTTTTTTTTTTCAAATTAGCCGGGCTCCTTGACACTGAAAACTACCCGGTACCATCGCCCGACCACAACCACTTCGGTATGTGACGAATTTTTTACGGATAACGACACAGGAAAGAATATCATCTCTGTTTCTATTATTATTATTATTATTATTATTATTATTTCTTCTCAGAGCATCAGAGCTCCAAAGCAAACAAAACTAATTTGAAAAAAAAACATAAATAAATTGTCATGATTACAAACAGCAATTTTACTCGGAATTAATTTGCGCTTCGCATTTTGTCCGCAAAATAAAACGTACGTACATGTAACAAAATTTTGTTTTTTGCGGACAAAATTCTAAACAAAAACTTACACCGGACTCTGAAATAATAGTGCCTTATCAATTATGATAGTATAGCAAAAATTGAAATCCACAGACTTTTCAAGTTTTACAACCGTCAGTATTACATATAATACCATCACGCAGGATAAACGCAGGAGGCGTGGGAAGCGGGGGGTAATTGTAAAGATTAACATATACATACGAGCTCCCGCAGAAAAGAAAAAACAACATCTAATCGACCTCGTTAAAGAGTGGCAGCACAGAGCAAACGGAAAAGCGCTACACAGCAAACTTATAAGTTGAATAACGTCGTTAACGTCATAAAATCATTAAGTACGTCGCGTGGGGTAGGGTATTTTAATGACGTCACAATTGCGTAAATAACACGCAAGACTTAAAAAAATCCATTTTCAATCGCAGGAAACATATAAATATGATATAGTGAAATTTCATCAATTTCTGAGACAGGGCCGATTTTGACCCTTCGTGAACCTTGTCCTTTGTAGCTTTTTGAGTATTTTCTCTTACATTACAATATTCGCACACACAGAAGACCCAGATCAGCCTGCGCAGTCAAATCAGAGTCTTCCCTGTTTGCATGAACAGTCGGCAATTCCTAGTAAATTACACAGACGTGAGGCTGATTTGAATATTTACTGCTTTTATAAAAGTTATATCAACAGTGAATATTCAAATCAGATGGCACAAATGAAAAGTGAAAATGAATATCCTGATCAGTCTAAACAGATGTGACGGCTGATTTGAATATTTACTGTTCACATAAAAGCTATGTCAATGTCAACAATGAGTATTCAAATCCGCCTACACAGCTAAAATGTGAAAATGAAGACCCTGACCAGTGTACTCAGATGTAACGGCTGATTTGAATACTAACGGGGGTCAACAATGAGTATTTGAATCAGCATGCACATCTAGGCAGGCTGATTAGTCTTCATTTTCGCTTTATAGAGGTTTAGACACAAATATGTTTACTTTTTTTAACAAAATAATTTACAGATTTAAGAAAAAAATAAAATAATAAGTTTTTGTTTTTGTTTACAACTTATACATGACATGTTTCGTACATGTGTCTAACAGAAAGGCATTTTACTGTTTGATAATCCCTGGTACTTTAAAATGTTTAAATTCCAGACTGTACAACTTGTTTCTGTTTGCATTTACTTTACAAATAATAGACTCATAAATAATCAAATAAAAACAAACTTGTATATTCACAAGTTTATATTAGATCGGATTTAAATGAATACATGTTTTGTTTATTATGAATTATTTATTTATCTTTATTTCAATTTTTTCCTTTCCTTATAAGAGACCCCAAAAAATGGACAATAGCAGGTTTCCCATAATAGCACCCCACGCATCCTCCTCTTAGGGGTTTATTACTGGCTTAATCCCCTCATAATCACCTAGATAGGCATTTGAAGTGAGCTATGGGTCTCAGTACTGTCTATTAGAAACAATCATTGTGGGGTGGCACTTTCAGTACCAGGAAAAAATGCGTTTTAAATGCCTGCAGAGGGTAGCTGAACGACCACCTGTCTGGGAAATAGCTATTTTCTCGGTTGACCGTGCGTGTTTTCCGTGAACTGCTGTCAATGTGTATATATATTTATTTCCCTTTTGGTTCCGAGGGTGGAATATGGGATCTGATTTATCAGTTCCTGATCATCATTTCTTATACTTTTACTTATCAATTGATCTTACTATGAGTGTGTCATTTATATATTTTAATTTTTCTATCATTTTTACAAGTCATGTTTACGTAATTTAAATTATATACATATTTCTTTAATCCGAACAGCTACATCAAAGTTTATGGCACCAAGAACACTCTTCCCGTACAGCGAACTATCAAACACCGTGCTGTTTTATGTTGCCAGAGCACGGTAACGTATATCATATGCACCACCTTGTTAGAGCCATTCGGATACCAAGTCTGTCTCTTTTAACTCTCGTTTTATCATCTCATTTACTCGCTCCTGTATATCAGCAGGAACTTCATCTCTCCAGCCCTCTGTCAAACCTGGAGCAAAGAACAGATTGGTTTAAGTTTAACTATGTTTTGCATTACGTCTGCGCCCCTTCCCCGACACCCCTCCCCACCGACCCTTCTTTGAAAGACACTTACACTGCCTCGTCAAGAGACCCATATACACAAATGGAGAAATGAATTCCCCTTTATGTCTTTCGGTTCAGCTGGTACATTTCCACATTAAAAACAAAAGTAGAAAAAAAGTTTAAAGAACAAATAGTATATAATTATTTAATTAATTTATCTATCACATTTCTAGAGAGCGTATACCACTTTTTTCCGTACCAAACACTCCATCAAAATTGGCTTTAGCCTTCAAAAAAATATTATCCAAAGCCTAACTGCCATTCGTAAGTCTTGTAAACTAACCCCCCCCCCCCCCCCCCCCGCTGTTGCTATTATTAGAAGTAATACGATAGACTTATTTCCATACCTGTGTTTATGAATGCTCCTCCTGATTTATCGGTTTTTCGAATTTTTTCATGGTTACTTAAATTAACTGCATTGTTCTTTTTCATGTTTTCTAGACTTGTGTGTTCCATCACTCTATCAATTTCTTCATCTGTTAAATTTCTTCCGAGGAAATCAGCTATTTTCTTAATGGTTCCTCGTCTGTCCTGAAGTGTAAACATTATATACACTTGTTTGACCTATTCCGACGCACTCGCCTATTCCTGTGTATTTCGAGATTTCTCCGGCGTTAAACAAAGTTTTGTAGAAATATATTTATGGACTTCTTGTCGGCACTTATTACCAAAAGATAGATATTTTGCTTTCACGGAATTTTATTTCCAAGATACCCAGTGGCATTCTCGTTATGCCCACTAGTGTATTCGAGGTGAATTTAAAGTAAAAGGTCATTTGTTGGTATTAATTGAAATTGATGGTATCCTTTGATCACTGAATTCATGGTAACAACGTTAAGCATTACGTTTTCGTACCATCGAATAATAACTCGGAATTAATTTTTCAGTATAGAGCTATCTATAATTTGTTGTTTCGAAATAATCGAGATACCAAACAGCTGCTTTTTGCATTAAATTATCTTTCACTGGGCTAGGTATAACCAAACAGTTTATCCCTTCGGAGCGGGAGGTGTTACAGTCACGGTATGTCAAAATAATAATTGAGCCACGACACGAGAAAACCAACAATGTGGTTGTGCACCCAGCGCAGACTCAGATCAGCCTGGGCATCCGCCCAGTCTGGTCAGACTCTTCGCTAAGTGCTTAAAGGGTAGCTAAGGGACTGAGCTACCTCCATGCGAACAGCGAAGACTCTGATCAGACTGGGCGGATGCCCAGGCTGATCTGAGTCTGCGCTGGGCGCACTACCACATTTTTGGTTTTCTCGCGTCGCGGCTCAATTATACTAGAGCGCCGAAACTGAAACAGTTCGCCGGAATAGGTTAAAAAAAAATACACGAAAGTTCTTGATTGATTTCTGCACTAAAATAACATACTTTAGAGAAGAGGCTTTCGGACACTTTTGTGGTACCGAGAAATCAAAGAATAATTGAGAATTTATTGTGTATCACACGATCGATTTAAAGTGCGTCAGAACCAGTCAAACGACCAAAATAAGTTAAACTGATTCTTTTTTGCAGGAGACATGTCAAGAGTATCGCCTATAAAGGGCTATTCTATTGAAGTAAAAAGAGCACCCAGTGACTTACAGCTTTAGTATGTTCATGAGAGTTGAATATGAAAATATTGAAAAGTGTGAGATCCCATAAAAAGTTTAAGAGTATATGAGATAACGGGAATCCCCGGAGTGACGTCATCGGATGATCACGTGGTTAGTTTGGTTGTCAAAAGGATAGCGACAGACAGTGGTCTTCTTTGGGATTTTGCTGAAAATTAACCGTTGAAGTGCATGAAATATAGTTTGGAAGGCTGCGAATATATAGCAACCGAGGAGCGGCTGTAGTGTAGTGGATAACACTCCGGACTACCAATCCAGGGATCGCAAGTTCGAACCCCCGCTTCTCCGGTCTTTCGGATGAGACTTTAAACCGAGGTCCCGTCTCCATATGACCTCGTTGTTGGTGGGACGTTAAACCCGAGTTCACTCACTCACTCACTATAGCAACCGATAAAATCAGTGCAAATATTGTCTTAATTCGCCTGTCGCGCGATGAATCGACGTGTGATAAAATCATGCTTCCGTGACCATTTTTCAGCATTATGGGTAAGGGCACACTTCCATGTTTTTGCAGTTAACCGCATGAATGAATTCAGTTCATGTTATATTATTCGTCATTCTGTAGGGCCCATCTCTAATACCGAGAATACCTCTCCGCTTTTGTTTAAACTTATTTTATTTTCAAGAATGTCCATTACAACATACAAACAACATAACTACACAATGAAAAGGATCAAAACGAAAGCTGATAGCTTATAATAAAGCTCTTCTCCTGGGAAACGGACTCGCTTTGACGACTGCTCCTCTTGGAGCATATTTTAAAATGTAAGATCATATAATGAATGTGCTAAATGTAAATAACAGTGCTTTGCGAGTCTGTTTTACTTAATGCACATGACTTAAGTATATCACTACTGTTTAAGGCATATAGGTACATTCCCATGTTTTCCGCGATTTTGACAAAGGGGAACAACTTTTGTGACTTCCTGTTAGCGTCCCTGGAAGCCTTTCTATAGGGAAGTCTACTCTTAAGTAAAGAATTTGCTCCTCGAAGGAGCAAATTAGAATTCGCGCCTATAAGGAGCAAATTCTTTCCTTTCAGAGTTGACTTCAAATGAAAAGGGAGGCAAAATGAAAATGTCAGAGTTGTTTCCCCTGAAAGTGTACCAATTTACCTTAAAACTAAGCATATGGGATATATTCGCTTTGTATTAATAGGTTTACAACTCTACCTTGATCAACTTCTCGAACTGAAGAAATAATATGTTGTCGTCATTTCGATGCTCCCAGTATTCTCGTACATGTCTTCCCCAGGGTCCAGCATATACTACAATGAATACATAAATGCAATGTATGGGTGGATGAGTTGCGATTTTACGTCCTTTTTAACAGTATTTCATTCATATAAGGACGATGGGAGAGTGACAATGGAGCAATGAAAGGCTCTTTGCAACGGAACCCCGTTTACGGTTGGAAAGATTTCGCCTCAGGTCGAATTCGAACCAGGGACCGCTAGATCAGCAGGCAAGCGCCTGACCCACTGGCCTACCGGGGCTCCTAGTATACAAGCAATGAAAATAATACATCTTCTCGTAAAATTCTAAAAATTGGGATGCCTCGGATAATTACCGCAAATGCCCTAAAATGGAACATTTTGTTTTACATTCCAGTCATGCATCTAAAAGATGAAATAGAAATGGTAAACGACCCTCATCAGTCTGATCTAGGTCTGTACTGTTTGCTTATACTTATCTCTCCCAAAACAACGTGAGTGAGTTTAAAATCATTATTAATCAAAACTATGCACGTTGAAGCCCCAGCATATGGCCTCGGGTGCAGTGAAAGAACTTGCAACTAAAGTGGTTAAATCACTCCGCCAAAAGAAAACAAGCCTTTCGAAAAGATCTTACTAAAAAGGCAAAATGTATCGGCCATTTTAACATAATGTTCATCAGTACAGTGTATGGGTACAACTCTATGTTTGTTCACCATGTTCACACGTGGACTTCTTCTTTGCTTCCCTGGACGATGAACCCCATCCAAAATGGAGTATGCTCTTAAAGAAAAGAATTTGCTACAAGCAGAGACAAGTTATTCCTTTAAGAATTGACCCTTATCAAGAAGGAGGGGCGGGGGGGGGGCAAAAAAATGAAAATACAGGAGCTGCTTCCCTAAAAGTGTCCTCATTTACCATAAGACAAGTTTGGACATGTTGGCCGACGGCTTAGCGCTCTTGAATCATAATCCAGAGGTCGCGGGTTCGATCAAGGCAAGATCGAAATTCTACTCTAGCTTAGGATTATTTCCTTTTCTCATCGCGTCTATGCCCTCACCACTGGTTGTATCAGCCATCTGTTCATCCATCCATCCACCCATCCAGCCAGCTAGCCATTTTCGCAACAAAAACTCCTCTTTTTTTTACACTTACTTCCGTTGTCCCCTTTTAGGAGCAATTCAAAATAGTCCCTTAATGATGGTGCTGGTCGCATGGAAATATAGCACAATACTTTGTACAAAGATGGAAGAGCAGATTTTGGGTTTCGACATATGTATATTACCTGTAAACAAATAAAGAATTTCAATATATCTAATCAAAGAGGGCATACACATAAACTGGCTGTAACAAATGGTTTTGGTTATGATGGGACTACAAACAAAATTTGCCCGTCTTGCAATATTGTTAAACAACAAACTGGTGTACAAAAGTGCATATACTGGCCTGTCTTATTTTACCTCAAATGGGTAACAAAGCAACTCTTTTACAGAGTGTATATGGACTGCACTGGACCCTGTTGCCTGTCATGATGCACAGCCATTAGGGCAATGAGCGCAATCGTTATGCTGCATACCATGCCAGACAAGTTATCGTCACATAATTGCTTTGCTTTATTTCGCCTACATCTGTTAAAAGAAAATAAACAAGTTATCTTGCGATTTACGTCCTTTTAAACTGTGTTACAGTCAAACAAGGGCAATGGGAGGATGATTTTTTTTGGAGGGGGGAGGGGGGGGGGGGGGGTGCTCTGAGCAACGAAGCGGAGTCTAAAGTCATATTAAGGCTACAGACAATACCTACGGTGGTCACAAAAACGAAAGATTAACAACATTTAAATACCCTTCCTTTCTTGTTCTTCGTTATATCATCTGGTAGCAAAAAATAGTGGAAATGTGACTTTATCATCCTCGGTGTGTCTGAAGGTAAACTGTCTAAATATTCTATCCCTCGGTAATATGGGTATCGTAAGTCTCTGACGTCAATAATTGGAAATCTATCTTCAAGATCAATAGTTTTAGCCTTCTGGAAGTCTAAGGTCATAATGCAATAGACGATTTCTTGTGTCAATGTTGTTCCTAGAAATACATCAAGACAGGGTCAAATGCAAATACATACTAATTGCATCAACATAATATGTAGATGTGCATGAAGCGTGATTACAAGTTAAAGATAAAGAGATGTTTGTATGATTATGCCGATTATGTAGACGATTAAAGAAAATACTTCTTTCATTGGACCTTAGGTATTAACTAGAAGATTTTTTTCGTTGCCGTCAGCCAACATCTAACCTAGCTATTGACCCACATTTTACACCATTCCATTGGCCGGTATAATAAACAGATTGGCCTGTCGCCAATCGTATTGGACTTGACACAACTGACTAGTTGGTCTTAAGAACACTGGCACTTGAGTTCCAAAGAGATTTGTAAATTGTCCGACTTATTCCTTTACAGCGAATACACAAATGTGAGTGAGTGAGTGATCTCGGGTTTAACGTCCCACCAACAACGAGGTCATATGGAGACGGGCCCTCGGTTTAAACTCTCATCCGAAAGACTGTACACAAATGTGTCATCACAGTCGTGTCCATACGTAAACTTTAGATCTGTACATTGACTGTGAAGACCCTTGTGTAGTGTACGTTTAAATGGGTTTCTCGGACATTTTTGAGTAATACACTTTTAAACTCAAGTGCCAGTACTCTAGGAGCCAAGTCAGCTAAAAATTGAAAGAGGTGGCACCCTCTGCTATCCTTGGTTTGACTACGTATTCTTCTAGCCTTAACCTTCAGAAAGGAGGTTTGATTGTTCTGCTCTCAAAGTTTTATTGTCATGATGCTTTTTTTCACATGTGTTCCTTAGTACCTACGGCAGAAAAAACACCATTAAGGCATGTATTGTTGCATTGTTACACTTCAGTGGAAATCATGTTTTGAAGCAATGTCATTCTTTTTCCACTCTGGGATATATCGTTTCAATACAGGTGTTACTTATTAGAACCATAATGCGTCAAAACGATTTTCTGATTTCTTTTTATAGCATTTTTCTATATGAATTTACCCCACCCACTTGAGAAACAGGTAGGCTAAATTGTTCAATGAGATAACCCTCAATAATCATGTCCATTAAATAGCACAGTGGTTAGGTAGATTTAAATGTCCAAAAACACAAACAAAATATGTTCCGCACTCAAATCTGATTGGCATGGTATTGTGTATATATACAGTGATTCATGCTACCTATGCAAAAAATGTCCAAAGAAATAATGAAACATGTAAACAAACACCATTTTAGGTCAAACGCCTACTCTTTGCCCTAATAATACTTAACTGTGGTTTGCAGGTATTGAATTATAATAAATCAAAACAGACTTCGGGCTGCAAGTCTATTTTACTACCCCTAAGTATCGTCTTACTACTTGTCTTAGTACTTTACCTTTATGCTGCTATTTCCAGTTTGATGTCGTGGGTTGGTTGTTGCATAGAGAATCAATTCCTAAATGTTGCCTTTTACACTATTTTATCTGTTAAGACCTTTTCCATAAAAAACTTTATAATAAATCACAGATTTATTGCTTTATCGCATGTATTTTCACCAAAGTAACGTATATAACAGGTTAAAGGGTAATAGTTATTTTACTGTACTGCCACAAGCGTAAAGTGACGCATGGCTAGAGTGAAAAGCTCTCTCTTACTTCATCATAACAAAAATCACTTTTATGATCATTTGGGCTCATTCTGAATCAGTTTGAAAAAAGGACCTTAGCTCAAGCTATTGCTTGGGGGCATTAGCAGTGTAGTAATATTACATTACTGAATACACGCTCAACTGAAACCGAGATTAATGTAGTGTTTTCTCTGATACGTAACTTGCTCCCAGATAACTTTTCTTTGGAATTTAGTTAAGCTTTTATCATTCATCCAGACCTAAAAGAGAACTGGTATATTGTGGCGCAATATAATTCTGCCATTTTTTTGTTTTCATTTTAGCCTTCTTTCTTAATGCGGGGTGGGAGAGAGGGATGGGTGGCAAAGGGGAGGGGGTTTAAGAGTTGACCATTTTTGGAAGGGTTTCATATCTAGGGAAGCAAACAGGATGTCACAAACGTTGTCATTCATCAAACAAATGGAAATAAAAGATAGAAGTGTGCCCATTCTCATTTACACAGTATTGTTTCAATGACATGCTTGAAGATAATTTAAAAGCAAAAACCACCTGCGAGAAAAAGAAATCAGATTTGGTTTCATTGATTCTGTTCTTGAAAGTGCAGATGACATTTCCAGCCATGGGAAATATGCTTATGACATTTTGTCATTATCTTCAGTTCATTATCAACATGTCTTTTAAATCAAATCAATGAAAAAACCACTCCCTTAAACTCCTAGTTTGGAAAAGGTAACGTATACAACATTAAACAATAAAAGAGTTATCAGATTGCCCTTTTACTGTTAAGAAGTATTTATATTTATGCTTGATTAGCCTTTAGCAGAAAGCAACCCGTCCTAATGTAATACTCAAATGTTGAAAGCAAAACATTGGGCTTCTGAATGTTAACATAACGGCAGTATAACCATAAATCTGTGAAGAGATTTAAATATTTGATTTACCCATTTCATTGCTTCAAATTGCCATTGTTACAAACAAAACGTGTAATAGTAGCAAACATTCACATAAAATTTCTATATAGTGCCTAATTTGCATTGGTATTATGCCTGTTTAAGGTGTTTTGCTTGAAAACGGTTATTTTCTGCAGCTGGTAACACGAGCATTAATATGAAAAGTAAATACAATCAGATCTCACACCCCGCCCTTAAACCAAACGGGAAAAAGCACACATAAAAATTGACAAAAGTTCACGAAAGACATGCACGGTAAACTGAATTAACAGTTCTTTCCCAAACAGGTTGTCATTCAGCAACCCCACTGAAAACAGCCAGAACATATATGTTTACCTATCTTGTATTACAAAACAAAACAGAAAGCATTTAATGGGCAGCTATTCAGGTGACCATATTGCTAGATGGCCGTAGACAAGCCAACTTCTTAACAATAAAATAGTTCATTCGGAGAACTGAGGAACCGTCAATGCTTCATCTTATTGAATTTCAAACATTATTTCACAGTATCATTAAAAAACACAATATTTAATCTCACAACTTGTTTATTTTGTTGTATGCGTTACCTTTTTTTACTATCAAACAAATGAGACAAAGTAAGTGAATTATCATTGATTCGATTGATTAATATCATTGTGATAATGTCATAATTATATCAATCGTGCCTAGACAGTATCGTCTGCACTTGCCAGTAATCTGCTATGTCCTTACTTCCAGATGATCTTCAATAATGTCATGGAAATAATACTGTATTAATGGACACACCTCAATGTTTTACTGCAATTTTTTAGAACGGAAACAAGATTTTCGACCTCCTATTTTCTTCTGTGGCTGGTTTAACCTTTAAAGATTTACTTTTTTAAAGAAACACTTTTCTCCTAAAAAGGCAAACTCTTTCTTTTAAGAGTTTACTCCCATTAAGGAGGGAAGGAAAGGTAAACTTGGCAGTTATTTCACGTAAGATTGTATCCATTCACCTAAAATTCTTGAAATGATAGGAGCTTAACTAAATTGTGATTGAAGATTCTCTGGGAGTAAAAAACGCATCACAGAAAACAAAGACACCAACCTCGATGTCTGGGAATGAAATATCATAACACTGCAAATGCCCCCTAGCACCAGCTTCGGCTTATTTCCTTTTTTATCAAATCGACTCCAAATGAGCCTAAATGATACCTAACGACAAAGACACACGTATTTTTCAATCAAATGAAGTACAGGGAAGGATTTTGCCGTAGCCATATCGCCCTTTATACTAGCAGTGGAGAAAAAATAACACTTTTGAACGTGTTATATACGTTACTTTGGTTTATATTTATGCTAAACGCCCAAAATATTTTAACCATGGTTTTGATATTGCTTTTAAAAGAAAAGCTCAAAACAGATAAAGTAGTGTAAACTGGCAGCGATCAGGAAAGGATTCAATCGGTGTCACAACCCTCTTATGATACCAAACTAGAAGTAATAGCATAAAGTAAAAAGACAAGTACTCAAATAATACTAGCATGTGGCAAAATAAACATGCAGTCCATTCCATGCAGTTAACCTCAAAGCTAGCCTTTTACCAACATAACAAGGCACACACAACGTCTATTTTCAACAGGATAATGGCAAATTACAGACAAAATAAACCAATGTTTTGAAGACAACAGAACAGTGGACAGCACAAATACTTTAACATCAATACATCACAATGGATAAACCGCCTCGGAAATATCGCTGATAAATCACATGCGGTAGGTTTAAAGGATTTCACATTCATGTAAAACATAACTCAACCTAATATGGCCTTGGAGTATTTTGCATTTGCAACATCTAATCTCAAGGAATATTTTTAAATAAAAGTTACAAACGTTACCTTTCTGAGTACAAAACTGTAATTAATTAAAACTTAGTTTATATTGTGTGATTCTTAAAACTCATTAAAATATTAATAAATATGAATAAATTTAGTACTTTTCCGTGTGCAGATTAATTCACGAGCGCTTTCTTTAATTTTTTTGGGACAATTTCAGTTTTTCTTGTCATGTAAACAACATTGTTTGCTGTCTGAGTAGGCGATTAAACTATGCAGAAAAATTTTTTTTTTTGATAAATAATGAATATAATTAGCTTAACTTTGTTAATTAATTTGTTTAACAGGCAAAGTTCCAAGTGAGTGTATTCCTGGAGGAATGAAGTCTTTTTCTGCAAACATGTTAATCTGTTAAGTACGTTACTTTGCTTAAAAAATGTATTGTATGTTTAAAACTTATTTAAACTATTCTGTTGTATCATGTTTAGTATAATCTGAAGGAAACAGGTCATTCTTCTGTTTAAATAGTTTATTAGCTATGTTTTATCAAACAATTGCGTTTTAAGTTTTAAAGGGGTACATGAATTGTTATAACAAAAATAACAGCCCCCATGTGCTTAACTGTTTTCTGTGCAGCTTAATTTATAGCATATTAACTATTCTTAAAGAAAATATTGAGATTTGATACAGTTAAATCATTACAGCATATTTCTCATCGATTCTTATTTTATGTAATTAAAATTTAATAGGGTAACGTATATAACTGCCCATTACAGAGTTATGCAAGTTTTGTAAAGGTGGCAAACGCTGAATCTGATCACTACAGATCAAAACAATCATCTTAATATATAAAAACAAATATTACACCCGATAGACTATTATCTGTCTTTTCTAGGCCACTTATGGAACCATATTTGCTCCACTATAGGTAGTCACATCCATCGCTTAATTTGACTATTTTGACAATAAAATTTGACGAGCAGAACAATCAAACCTAGTTTCTGAAGGTTCAGACTATTCAAAAATACATTCAAACTAAGTATAGCAGAGGGTGCCACCTCCGACCCTTATTTTGGCAAGATAGGCGATTTTGGCTCCTAGAGTACAGTGTTTAAGAAAAATGCCAATTCGGGTATCGCTTATTTGTGGGTAATCAAGTTATCAAAACATAACTTAATTGTTTGCTTTTTTTTTGGGGGGGGGGGGGGGGGGGGGGCGGGGGGGGGGGGGTTCGGCCCGTTTGATACGGGGAAATGTCGAACAAATAGGTAACCTAACCACACTGTTTCTGTGCAAGCCTCACAGAGGCAGTCTACCAGTACTCAGTGCACATTCCTTCGCTCTGAACTGAATGCTGTTCTTCTAAAATCAACGGAAGAGAGGGAAATGTCTCCACGAAAGAACGGACCGGATGCAAGGATCAAACTCGGTGTCGCTAGCATTCGCAGTGGACACGCTCCCGACCGAGGTACCGTGCCCGGCACTTTATCACTTAATATTTCTCTGGCAACGTTTATTTTTTTAAAGATATTTCTTGTTTCAGCATAAGATCGAACTTGCTTTCCATTATTGGTCAAGTAAGGACGATTTGCTTACTAATTTAGTATTATTTTCTGTATAAATTACCTGATCTAGGAAAGCTACAGACCCAGACATCATCTGATCTGACCTTGAACTTGGGTATATCCTCTATTTCCGCGCAATCCCACATACCAACACCTGAAAAATGCCTCTGATGTGTTATTCAAGGTGCCCACGACGATGATTTTTATTGTTTTTTGAGCTCATATTGTTCTTTGGTATTCAGAGATACCTATAAACTATCGATGGACGTGTCGATACGTTGAGGATATTGATTATATTCGGATGTTCAAAATGACCGGAGTCTGATGCGCCTTCTGGCAATACGGATAGATTTTCTGCTTTAAAAAGGAACTTCAAAAACAAAATAAAACTAGAATGGTTGTACAGGGTCAACTTGTCGAGCCCGCTGTTTGCTTTAGTGACCTATAAGTATGTCAAAACTAACTGCTTCAATCTCAACATTATGCATCAAGCTTAGACAGCATATTTCTTTTCTTAATTTTTCATTATGGAAAACAAGT
This sequence comes from Ctena decussata, assembly GCA_963989385.1. Taxonomy (NCBI): domain Eukaryota; kingdom Metazoa; phylum Mollusca; class Bivalvia; order Lucinida; family Lucinidae; genus Ctena; species Ctena decussata. The sequence continues at coordinate 6,094,010 of OZ022508.1, forward strand.
AGAAGTAATGCCCAGACAACACAGGGTATAATCGATTCCGCTAATTTTTGCTTCCTGCAGAGACTGTTCATCATATTTGGCTTCCGATGAGACTGTCCGCGAACTATTGCTTCCTGCCGAGACTTCTGCACATTATAAATGGCATCCTGCAGAGACTGTACGCGTGATTCTGCTTCCTGCCGAGGCTCTCGGCAGGAAGCAGAGTCACGCGGACAGTCTCGGCAGGACGCCATTTTTCGAGGTCAGTAGTCTCTGCAGGAAGCTAGAGATCGCGGACAGTCTCGGCGGAAGCCAAATATGATGTACAGTCTCTGCAGGAAGCGAAAATTGGCGGAATCGATTATACCCTGTGGACAGGCTCAATTTATGACAATCTTATCATTTGATCTCCAAGTGTGACCCTGACAATAGAACAACCTGAAAAAATACTCACATGACACTTCTACTTATCAAGAACATCAATTGTGCCAAATTATTTTGTAATCCATTCATAAATATAGAAATAATGGCCCGAACAAGCTCTATTTATGATAATTTTGTCATTGACCTTCAAGTGTTACCTTGACTTCAACCTGCCCGAAAAATTTTTTCTACTTATCAAGGAGATTATTCTAAATTATTTAAAAATCCATGCATAGATGTACAAGTAATGGCTCGCACAAGCTCAATTTATGACCATTTTATCATTTGACCTTCGAGTGTGACATTGACCTTCAACTTACCTGACCAAATGTTTCAAATGGCACCTCTACTCCTCAAGGAGAACAATGGTGCCAAATTATTTTGAAATCCATCCATAAATGTAGCAAAAATGGCATGGACAAGCTCAATCATGACCGTTTAACCATTTGACCTTCAAATGTGACCTTGACCTTTAACCTACCTGAACAAATGTTTCAAATGACACTTCTACTCATCAAGGAGAACAATTGTGCCAATTTATTTTTGTAATCCATCAATAAATGTAACAGAAATGGCATGGACAATCTCAATTTATGACCATTTTACCATTTGACCTTCAAGTGTGACCATGATCTTTTACCTACATGTACCTAAACAAATGTTTCAAATGACATTTACACTTATTAAGGAGAACAATTGTGCCATTTTTTAAAAAAAAAACATCATTTAATGTAGCAGAAATGGCATGGAAAATCTCAATTTAGGACCATTTTATCTCTTGAGCTTTAAGCATGACCTTGACCTTTTACCTACCTGAACATATTTTTCAAATGGCACATCTACTCATCAAGGAGAACAATTGTGCCAAATTATTTTGAAATCCATCCTTAAATGTAGAAGTAATGGCATGGACAATCTCAAATTATGACCATTTTACCATTTGACCTTCAAGTGTGACCTTGACCTCGAGCCTATCTGAACGAATGTTTCAAAGGCACTTCTATTCATCAAGGAAAACAATTGTGCCAAACTATCTTGAAATCCATCCATAAATGTAGAAGTTATAGCCCGGACAAATTCGGACGGTCGCACCCACGTACGTACGCGCATACACCGAAATGAAGTTGTGACGGCTATGTCGCGCTCACCGCAAGCGGGCTCGACAATAAAACTGTATTTTTCGTCATTTTTAAAAGATGTATGGAAACGTCTCCTTTTTCCGCAATTTAACAAAACAGCACATACTCCATGACTTACTTTTTGCGTCCCTTCAAAAATGGGGTTTACTCTTAAAGGAAAAGAAAAGGAAAAGATTTTCTCCAAGGAGGAGCATTTTTTCTTTAAGAATCGACCCCCACTGAGAAAGGAGGCAAGATAAAAATGGCAGAGTTGCTCCTCTTGAAAGTGTACTGATTCAACTCAAAATTTCCTGTATGTTCCAAGCCTGCATACAACGTTAAAAAAAGTCAGCGTTACATCAAACAACTTTGTAGCATCATTGCTTTGACGTCAAAACGAAGGTGTTTCAATTTCAAAATATTACATTTGCCACTGACTTTCCTCTTAATGAACCTGTTTGGTGCAAGTACCTTCATTCATTTGTCGATGAACAACAACGATTTTACTGGAGAAAATGACGTTCGAAAGATGACCCGCTACGACGCCGGCTGTTCGGCGTAAATACATAACACGGCCGTTTTAAAGTTTTCTATATTTTATTCTATCATTTTGACCCCCCGCCCCAATCTAATCCCCTCCAATAAACAAGTGATAAGAAAATCAAAGGCACCTCCTAATCACCTCATTATTAGGGTCATAAAACAATGCAGTGCTGAAACCACTGCCTGCCTGTGGGGCCCCAGAATAAATTCATGCATCAGTCAAAATATAAGAGATCAGAAGAATATATTCTATAATTTGTAAAATGTAATCTGCTGATTAGCAGTCAAAGAAAACCGTACACAAATATTGATTTAGGATAAAAAGAAAGAAAGACAAAAAAAAAAGAAAAAAAAAGAAATTAAAATAAAAGGGAAAAAAAATGAATATATTTTACAAATATTTGCTTGTATAATCACATAATCACTAACTACTATAACTTTTTTTTATATATATATTTCTAATATGTTAATTTTAATTTTACTTCCTTAAATTCTATTTACTAATTTTTTTAATTTCTATTTATTTATTTATTTATTTCTGTGAAGAAAGTCAAATGCTCTGTAATTTAATACATCAGCCATTATGATAATCTCAAGAAGAAAAAAGTATGCAAGATTTTGTTTCAAGGATCACTTCAGAGACCCAAAAGACTTCAATTTAATAAGATTGCTAAACCTGTGTTTTGAGCAGTTTGGTGATATCAAACATGTTTTTGATACCTTTTGAAAACAGTGAATTGGTCAAAGTTCATTTGTTTTTACAAGAACTGACACTGTAGATTTTGTTGGTTTTAGACTGTGATTTGTCAATTATGAATTTATCTTTATCAATATTTTGTTTTCACAGACTATATTTTTTTTATTTTTGGCTTCTCTAATAAAAATGAATTTTGATTGTGAAAAGGGATAGATGTGAACTTAAGATTTTGTAGACATTACCAGAATATATGTATCTAAAATGTTTTTCTACATCTGACTTTGAAGAATACTTATGCCAGTAATTAAATCAAGGTACCTCTGTTATTGATTTCCCCCATTTTGGGCCTCCCAAAGAGACTGCTGGGACAGACAGGCTTGCCAGAGAAGACTTTTTATTGGATTAGATAAGGATCACATAACTTGCTAATTGTTGGGGTCCGATTCATCAGTTGTTATATGAAGCAAATATGGCTTCTTTATCTTCCCTTAAAATAAAAAGATAAACAAATTGAACTCTCACTAGCTTTGTCGAAAAATAAACGTTTAAGTCTTAAGTTGGGGGAGTGTAAGATCTATATTTTGATTAGTTTATACGTATATTTGGCCCAGTTATGACAACTGATGACACACAAACCCACATAAAAATAGCTTTTTACACATAACCTGTTGCAGAAAAACGTTGGCACAGCATTGATTCATCGCTAATACAACGAGGCCCCAAAGTACAGTGCCTGCTAGACTTGCATATACGCTTATAAAATAATTCTAAACTAGCCTGTGCATATGCACAGTTTGGTACATGCAACAACAGCCCTTATTTAGCTATAAAGAGCAAGCTACATGTGCAAACCCCGGACTGCAAAGTTTGGCGGTTTTAGCTGTCCCCAGCAGGCAAACAACATTGAAACAACATCAAAGCAACGTTGTTTTTTGGGTTTTTTTTACAATGCTGTGTCCCTGCTGGTTTGTTTCGTGTATACTCCTTAAGGTGAATGGGTACACCTGCAGGGGAAGCAACCCTGACATTTTTATTGTATTCTCCCATCTAAATTTTGGTCAACTGTTACAGGAAAGAATTTGCTCCTCTAGAAGCAAATTCTTTCCTGTAAGAGATGACCTATTTTTGGAATGCTTTCGTAGCATAGGAAAGCAATCATGACAGATAAACATGTAGGTGTAGTCATACACCAGGATACAGAATTTCTGAAGGCAAAATTATCAGTTATAATGATTATGATACTACACATAAAATGACATTATGTGTTTTTTACTGACCTTTATAAAACATCAGGGTCATTGACAGATCCGGTAACTCTTTTGTTTTTTCATCTTCTTTATTCATCATTTCTTCGGTAGCCATTGGTCACAAATGATAAAAAAAAATAACTATGTGAACTTATTGTCACATCTATAAGTGTCCTGTATGTAGTATTTTCAACAGTAGAAGATAATTTTGTCTCATTTACACAGGCGTTATTGAACTAAAAATTCGGACGCTTGAGTAGGCAAACAGTATAGGCCTAGATCAGACTGTTGACTGTTATATAAGAAAAGGATAAATGTAGGCAGGAAACCGTCCTCGTCATAATCAGCTGATTAGCGCAGAAACTAGCTGAAATTTTAATATCTAGCTAATATTATGCATCGAAGCGAAAAAATATACTCACAAGTTAATGAAAGTAAACACTTTTTGAATGGTCAATTTTTCTTCTGTATGACATATATTTTTATTTTAGGTACAATGATGTGGAGTAGGTAAGTTATTGAAAACAACAAAATGTTATAAAACGCCTAACCCTCGAAACTATTTGTATATATCGATTTTACACTTTTTTTGTCCAAGTGCACTATAATGGGACAAATTTGCTATTACATTACATTAGGTGGAGATGAACTGGCTAAATGAAACCGATTCTACTATTTTCGTTTCATTTCTTCCAGAGAATCTTCCTTCAGATTTATTTTATCTCTACTACAGCTGGTGTAAAGTGCCGTGTGGCGGCCGAAAAAAGTCTTCCCGTACTTGATTATAGTGCAGATTAAAAACTTTCTGGTCCTTTGGGATCATTTGCTCCATCCTGTGCATGTTTGAAAATATAGTTACGATGAAACAGAGCAGTGTTCCAACATTACATTACTGCATAATTTACGACAACACCAACAAAGTGTCATGTGCATCACTCGAAGATTCAGATCAGTCTGGGCGTACGCTCAGCCTGACCAGAGCCTTCGCTTTGCGCTTAAAGGGTACATGTAGCTATGGGTCTAAGATTGTCCCCTGCGGACAGCGAAGACTCAAATCAGACTGGGCGGATGCCCAGGCTGATCTGAGTGCGCAGGGAGCACATGCCACTTTTTTGTGTCGCGGCTCATCTTATCTTCACTACATTTGGTTTTAAGTGCTTTGTGGCGGCCGTAAAATGTCTCCACGTACTTCATCATAGTGCAGATTATATGTCATATGATCTGTTTAGATCACTGGGCTTATTCTTAGGTGTTGGCAGTGTAGCAACATTACATTGCTGCACCTAGGCAGACTAATTTAAACAAAAACCTCTTATTTTTTATTGCACTCCATGCTTCCAGCGGATCTTCTCTTAGAAATTAATGTAGCGCTGAAAATATGGGGTGGTAACTTGAAAAGGAAAAGGGCAGTAGTACTGTGCAATAATATGAGCCCATACTCACCTCTCGGTAAGAGTGCAACTAGATGTCAGTTTATGCAAGCTTATTTGCGGGAAGTTTATTATTTGTCGGCAATCTTTGAGTTTAAAATAAGGGTCCAACACATTGCAGGGACTAGCAACAGGCTCTCTGATTTATTCTGTAAGTGGGACTTGCATTTTTATTATCAAAATGAGTTTTTCAAAAACTTTACGAGGTACAAAAATATTATTTTCAGATGATTTGTTCAGTATTACAGCCATAACCGCTAAAGTTTGACCAAACAAGCAGAGAACTTCCTTGAAAATCGATTGATTCCTTTCGAAGTATTGAAATTAATTTTCATATTTCCCAGTAATCTCTTAGGAAATTGCCTATATGTGACCAATTACTATCAGGACCTTTTCTTGTCCTATCAGCGTATTTGACATACTATTGTCACTTTAAGATCTCATTTTTACCAAACGATTCGGTGGATTTAGTTCCTATATGATAAAATGGTAGAGATTACTCTAAAGTTTGACTTGGTATGATGTTTGACATTAGTCCAAAGTTTGCATTGGAGCTATCCCCATCCCTCCCTTTGGTCCTAAGGTCGACGTCATGGACTTAGAATATTCAAGTCTAGTTTTTTGTGTTAAAGTTGTTGAAGACCACATTATTCCTATATTGTTGAGTGAATTTGGTTCTTATACGAAATGATGAAAGTCATAAGTCCAAAGTTTGACATTTGGCTACACCAATCACTCCCTTTGACAATGAGGTCAAGGCCATAGACTCAGAATATTTTGTATTACCGTTTTGCGACAAAGTGAAAGTTTTTAAGACCTCATTATTCTTAAACCGCTGGATGCATTTGTTTCCGATATGGCATGCTAATAGACACTAGTCCAAAGTTTGTGATACACACTCTTTCCTTTGACCAGAAAGTCAATGTCATGGACTTAGAATTTTCATGTTCAGTTCTGCATCAAGATCAAAAAAAGATCTCATAACTTCCAAACTCTTTGATGGGTTAGTTTCCTGGTCAAAGTCTGCTCTGTGCTATCATACTCATGACCATTAGTCCAGGTCACAGACTTTACGAAATCAAGAAAAGTTTATCTGGGATCCGCATTAAACAAGCTTTTCTTTTTATCCCTGATGATGTTAGATTTAGGGCAACATGGTGGGCCGGAAGGGCAGCAGGACAGAACAGAGGTTCTATGTGACAAATTTACATGGTGTAATGAACAAACTTCTCACTAACGTAGTTATATTACAGTAGTGTAATGAAAACACCTCTCATCAGGGTACTTATTTTGCATGGTGTAATGAAAATATTCTCAAAAGAGTAAAATCAAACAGACTATTATATACAGATTCTCTCTGATTGCTGAACAAAGAAAACTGACCCGAAGGTTTATCAAATCTTAAAATTGGGACCATTATCAGCTTTAGACTGAGAAGTTTGGACAGAATGTTTCAAAAAACATTGGAAGGAAACTATTGAAATTCAATAGGTCTATCTGAAGGAATATTCATTATTACATTAAGAATGTGTGAATTTGTTTGGTCAAACTTACCTGGTTTCCGCTATAATAGTTATTGGTATGATTTATGTACGATATAATGTTTTTTTCAGAGTTGATTGATCGTTATATCACTGGTAGAGCAATGGGGCATTAATCACACTATAGGTGTTGTGCGATGGCAATTTTCGCCTTTGTGTTTACGAGGTTTGTCTGTGTTCTTACTTTGGATAGAGTGGTGGTAGTCACTGGAAACTAGTTGCTTACAGGGTGTAGAAAACAATTCTGCACATGCGTATATATCAAATGTAGCTGAAGTAAAACTGACATAACCTAACAATTTTAGTTCAGTTATTCCAGTATCATAACACGAAGCCATGCCATCCTTAAAGCAGACATGTTTTTTGTTTTGCCTGGTGAACATGGGCATTTGTGAATCGCTCTAAGAATACATGAATGGCAGAATGCGGCAGATTCTCTGGTGAGCGTTCCGTGTTGGACAAATGAGCTTTTAGAAAATATACCCCAAAACTTGGCATAGTAAGCCCTGTTCCCATGAGATAATAAAATTTATAAAAAAAAATTATCAAACCCAGAAAAAGCTTCGGAACAATAATTGGATCTAGACTTATAGGAAGGCTGTGCTATATCATTCGTCTTTTTGTCTGCTAATGAGGCCTTTTGTAAACTCTCTTATGGGTGTGCTATTTGATGACTCGAACTTACTTTGCTAGTGTAAAAAGGCCTCCGATATAGACAAATGGGGAAGGGAATAAAAACAACCAGAAAATCATCTGAATGCAGAAAATAATTATATATCACAGTCTTCATATAAATTTAGATCTTATTATTGTTCAGAAGCTGTTTTGGAGTTTGATAAAAAAATCTTTATGTTTTCTAATATCTCATGCGGAACCGGACTTACGATGCTAAGTTTTTGGGTATGTTTTCTAAAACCTAAACTGATATATTGCTTCCGACGTTTGGAGTCACGCATACCGTAGTTCTGTTCACTTCTTTGTCTCAGAGAAGGTCGGAGACAAAAAATCAAGCAAGAAACTGTGACTTTTTCTTAAATGTATATATCGCCGAGATTAGCCTTGAACACGTGCTTCGTCGTACTAAATGAATATCTGGAAAATGCATGGCCATGTGCCAGATCTTGTAATGTGCGGAAGCCGCAATCTATATGCGACAAAATAGCGTTCTTATATTTTGCATAAATAGTTTGCAGAGAAAGTTAATAATCCAATTTTAAGCCGATGTCAAATTTGTTAATTGTTTTCGACTCCAGATTTGCAAAACCGAAAATCCTCGCATGGACTTGCGTTCTGAACCGCGGTTTCGCATGCGAGAGTCTGGTAGGAGAGTGTAAAGCTTTTTAGGGCAGAACCGATATGTTAGATGTATTGTAGAATAACTATAAAGGTAACTGAAATTATAGAATTACAGGCTCTAAATGAAGTCTGAAGTAAACAAACAAAATGGTATGTCTTTATTTTTATATAAACACAATCATTTTATCACAAAAATGGCAGCAGTAATGCAACAACTGACAATGGACATAACTGTTCGCCACTTGGTGACATTTTCACACACTTTTAATATAATCCTGCTGTGAATAACAAATCTGATCGACGTCACTCTACTGCATACTTCGAATTTTCGACCTCATTGATGACAAAAACTTGAAGGGCTGTGGATTGCAGTGATTAAGAATCATTTCTCTCATGAAGACACACTTAATGTTATTCCGGCAGTAGTACTGAAAGATATTTTGTGTGAACACGGTATCTTCATGATAACTTACTATCAGAACGATATCTAATATTTTCAACTAAGAATAAAGTAAACAGGTAACAGGAGAATTTATATAAAATTTAAAAAATGGGATCAACAACCTTCCATCGGGTGGATTCCAGGCTATGAAAGTTGGTTAACTGGAACCTTACATTGCATGCTAAACTCAAAGCTTTTACATGTTGAGATAGCAGTATAGCTAGTGCTAATGTAAAAAATGGTCACCTCATGCTCGTTTGACACAAATTTTCAGAAGCAGGGAAAAAACAACAACAAAAATTGTCTCTCTCTTCAACCTCCACAACCAAGATTAAAAAAAGAACTTCTAATCATAATTAGCAAAATAGTCTATAAATTGCATTTACTAGCGTAAGTTTAAACGTTACCAGGTGGCTGTCACGTTCTCACTTATGCCCCTGCATTGTCTGTTAAAGTCTCTCTCAAACTAGCGGTGCAATCAAACATTGCTTAACATAACGGAAATTATCAACGTCTATACAGGATCTGAAACCAGTGTCCATTTGAACTTTATGAATGGAAATTCAAGCGATTTTCATAACATTCGTATCAAATGTCAACGAGTTAAAGATTCTGTTTATCATATGATCAATTTTTAGAAATTTTAGGCATGTAAGTTTGCCATACATCTGATGGAGTTGTCACCAAAGGCGACGTAAGCTAGGCTTACACACCGTAATTCCGTGCCAAAACTCACTGAACACGCGACATTTGGACAACGGACAGTGTTGACCTAACATCGAGATGACGTACTTGAGATTTGGCCAACGTTAGGTAGACGTTGGACCAATGTCACGTGTTCACTGGGAAGTATCGGCCACAAATGGCGTTGCATCTGAAGTCAATGCCCATTTGAGTATTACTTTAATTATACTTCTGTAGCCGCACAAGATATCGCCAGTCGACAGCTGTTAAGATATTTGGGGGGGTCTCCATAAGGGCCATTTTCTGGTTACAAATGGATTTTTACCAAAACTCACCAATCTCTACTTGTATGTGTTGACTTTCATATACTGAAATACTGATCTCATCGAAAATGTATTTTGAGTGAAGCGCAGTGTCAAAGTGGGTGGGGTAATTCCACCCCATACATTGCCATGTATCATTTTTTTCAATTATCTCTATAAGTATTAATGGCTGATTTACCATTATGATTTGAAATGATACAGGCATATATGCTAATTAATTGGGTTATATAACTTACCACTGTTTGCTTATTCAATACCAATATATGAGCTTATAAGTGGTAACAAGAATTTTACTTATTTTAGCTTCTCCAACTTTACGAAAAACCACAATTTTTCTTTATTTGTCCAGATATATATAGGAAACTTTGTAATCATATTGATATGACAGTGTACATTGCAGAATTATGAGAAAACTATCCTAGGCATATCAAAACCTGAATTATCTGCCCTTGATTCAAGAAAATATAAGTTATTAAATTGGAAATGTAAGATCGAAATTCTACACTGGAAGGTATATGTCTGATGACTCTTTTGCTCATGTTTCTAATATTATACTGATTGTTGAGCTTTCAAATCCATATGGTGTCCATGATATTACACAAGAACTGTAACTGAACATCAGAGCTCATCCTGCTACATGCCACTTTATTGCATCACATTCAAGATATCATTTTCCGACCCAAAGTTTGATTTATGGATTTTATTTATTTTACTTACTGAGATATCGAATGTTATTGAATACCTTACTTTGAAATTTAAATTTCCCTCACTTCATTTAAGAGTTACTTCCCTTTGATTAGTATTTTAGGCTATTTTTGTGTATACTTACCTTTGGCATACCATAGCTTGGTAACTATTTGAAATATCTTGATGAAACTCTATTGTGGTCTGCATTATTACAAGACAATGCGTCGCACATAAGAATGATTTCTCCCCCTTACTTAATTTTGGAGTAACTTCCCTTTGATTAGTATTTTATTCTATTCCCATTCACTCCATAACTCCTTAATCCTTTAAAATATTGTATTGAAACTTTCTAGGAATATGTATATAATGAAGCAATGTATCCTGAATAACAACCACAACTCTGGCTTACTTAATCCCTAATTTATGTGCCCTTGAATAAACTTCATGTTTATTCTGTAACTCCTTAATCGTTCAAAATGTTTTAAAACAAATTAATGGTGTTGTGTATATTGTCATGGGTTTATATTTGGACCAAGAATTGTAGCTCTAGTTTACTTGGTTTATGAATTATCTCCCTTGTTTGGCTTTGGCATTTCTCAACTTAACGGGTGCATTATTCACTGCTTGCGAAGCTCTTGTTATGCCTTGGCTTAACTTCACAGATTCTCTTCTTTAAGGATGTTCTTGTATCATTTCTTCTGACAACTTTATGAACATTTTCACACTAAAGTTCTCCTCGGAATATTTTCTTTGGTAAACATATCTGCAACAGCGTCTGTGAATGTCTTTCGTCGCTGCATTTGTTCTGGTGACATGGCCAGCCCATCTTAGCTGAGCCAGTTTCAAATAGGTATATGTGCTTTGCATCCCTGCCTCTCTTCAGGACTTCCTTATCCTGTCTTGCCATCTGAGTTTTGGGAGTGTCCTCAGACAGTTTATGTGTAACATTAGGATGATCACTGTCAGATATGTTTAAGGAATGAATTTCATTTTTCTGAGGTTTATCGAAGTGTAAACTACATTGGGTCACATGCAAAGTGAATGAACCCCGAAGGGGTTCATGTAAACTTTGCTGGTGACCCAATGTAGTTTACACTTCGATAAACCTCAGAAAAATTAAGTTCATTGCTTATATTTACATTCGTTTCAATCAAGTCTTTCATGAAAAATCTTGTATAAGCGCTAAAATTGGAGCATTAAAACATGTACACGCAGTTTCTTCTGCTAACAGCAGAACGGCATGCATGACGTCATAACGTTGCTGACGTCCAATCAGGTTGTAAAGAGCCATTGTTTATTTTTACGTCATTGACGTCGCGTGTCTCAATGTAATTATTGGAATGTAAACTACATTACGTTCCAATGGTTTACTATAGGGCTTTTCAGTAAATACACCAAAAATGTAAATATAAAAAAATATTGCGTGTGTTAGGCAGGAGGGTCTAGTGCACTGTCTCTGTCGTTAGTTTTCAGTGAGACTCGTTAATTCTAAACTTAGGTATTCAACACCATTTGATATATCAGTAACTAAAATCCATAAATCAAACTTTGGGTCGGAACATAACATCTTGAATGTTATGTAATTAAATGACATAAACAAGGACGAGCTCTGCTGTTCAGATACAGTTCTTGTGTAATATCACAGGCACTATATGGAATTGAAAGCTCAACAATCAGTATATAAGAAACATGAGCAAAAGAGTCATCAAAAATATACCTTCCAGTGTAGAATTTCGGTCTTACATTTACAATTTAATTACTTATAATTTCGTGAATCAAGGGCATTTGATATGCCTAGGATAGTTTTCTCATAATTTTGTAATGCACACTATCATATCAATATAATTACAAAGTTTTCTTTATGTATCTGGACTAATAATGAAAAATTGAGGTTTTTCATAAAGTTGGAGAAGCAAAATAAAGTAAAATTCCTGTTACCACATATAAGCTTATAACAGGATGAGCTCTGCTGTACAGTTACAGTTCTCGTGTGATATCATGGGCATTATATGGAATTTAAAGCTTAACAACCAGTATAATATTAGAAACATGAGCAAAAGAGTCATCAAAAATATACCTACCAGTGTGGAATTTCGTTCTTTCATTTTAAATTAAATCACTTATATTTTCTTGAATCAAGGGCAGATAATTCAGGTATTGATATGCCTAGGATAATTTTCTCATAATTCTGCAGTGCATACTATCATGTCAATATAATTACAAAGTTTCCTTTATATATCTGGACAAATAAAGAAAAATTGTGGTTTTTCGTAAAGTTGGAGAAGCTAAAATAAGTAAAATTCCTGCTACCACTTATAAGCTCATATATTGGTATTGAATAAGCAAACAGTGGTAAGTTATATAACCCAATTAATTGGCATACATGCCTGTATTATTTAAAATCATAATGGTAAATCAGCCATTAATACTTATAGAGATAATTGAAAACAATGATACATGGTAATGTATGGGGTGGAATTACCCCACCCACTTTGACACTGCGCTTCACTCAAAATACACTTCCGATGAGATCAGTATTTCAGCATATGAAAGCCAACACTTACAAGTGGAGATTGGTGAGTTTTGGTAAAAATCCATTTGTAACCAGAAAATGGCCCTTATGGAGACCCCCCCCCCCTTTGATACGCAAAATATTGTTTAGGTTGACACAATTTACCACGTGTTTGGAAAAGAGCTGCCCATTCGGTTAACAGTGCGTGCCTTTCGTGAACTTGTGTCGATTTTTCTGTGTGTATATGTGCTTCTTTCCCTATAGGTTTTGATAGCGGGATGTTGGATTTGATTGTATTAATTCCTGATCATTGCCTATCTTTTAACTTATTGTTTACTCCTCTGAAATCTGGATGCAGCATTTTACAGCGTCACCACTGACATCAATGGAGCACTGTTTCTCTCTAAATCATGCACCGTTTAGAAAATAATAAATGTAAAAAGAAACATAATATTCATTTCTTTAAATTGTCATTTACCAATCTGACCAAGTTTTTTTTCCGAGCTTACTTATGGCTCTTATAGAATGATATTTACAAAATATTGGAAGATACTTTTTGCTGATTACTTATGGCACGGGTATGTAGACTTACAAAACGTTTTATGTAATGATGTTTCGTCACTGAAGATGGTGATATATATGTATGTACCATGTTTACGGGACGGGCGCTCCCAGTGCCAACAAAAGGGCTATAGCATGTATACTAAATCTCAAATTTCACTCAAATATGTTCAATAACGTCACATGTTACTTCTGTCTTATAATCACTTTCTTCAATGGAATCCTTCCTTGTAGCTGCAAGTGCTATTTCTGATAAATCTTTGGCAAGGGTTGTTTTTGACTTGTTCCCTTCATGACTGGGAAACATAAAAGTTATTTTTCGGAATTTTCTCTTATTGCAAATCATAACATTTCCTTTTGATTCTTTACTACGTGCTGGTAGTTTTGACTGTTGTAGATCTTCGTCACCTGAAAAAGGCAAAAGAGTGTTCGGACTCAGAAATAATTAAAACCTTAATACAGGCATGACGGCGTTTTAATGAGATAATCTCGTTTATACATGCGTATGAAAGAACAAGGGCACTGCGGATGCTACGAAAGATTTAGATAGGTATGCCTTCCCTGGCATCTTATTTTTTAGACACGAATTCGCTTGAGTGCGTGATGACAATACATTTGATGACTGAATCAATCTAATGACAACCAAACAGGAAGTCACAATTCTCTCAATCAAAAAAGGGGAAACAGCATTGAGGCACATCCATGCTATTTAATCAAGTCACAGTTGTGATGAGTTTCACCACCATTTGAAAGAGAAATATTGCAGAATTAGAGTATATTAAAAAACAATGTTTAAGAGTCGCACTGAAATGCTTTCAGTCATAACTTCACAGTTGTTTTCTTTTACAATTACTTCATAATGTTCTGTTTATTTGAACTATGTGGATGCTATACAGCTATGGAGATACACTGAGCGAAGCCTCTGTCTCATTTTAGACAGTGAGCTTTTTAATCGAATGGTTTATTTCTGGTGCTTATGTCAAACTTCAAAATCAGTGGGGTAGCCAGGCAGAAGCCGAGACGCCCAAGAATCCATAAAAGTCTGAGAAATATGGGCTAGGGCAGCCATTTGATGTTATGTTGTCCAAAAGCCATTTTTCTGGAGTCTGGCAACGCCGCTGGAAAATATTTACCAAAACAGTTGCGGGCTCTTGATTCGGTCAGTATCAAATTTTTAGGAATCCCAAAAAGTTATAAACACTTCCGCCTTTGACTTGACTTCTCTTTTTAGGGTCGATAAATCCTGCTGTCGACCACATCAAAGGTAATCACATATATAACGATTGCTATATGCCCGTCAGAAAAAAAGAAGAAAATTAATACCGCAAAATTATGGTACAAATCTGGAAACGCCTCTCGTAAGAAAAGGTGTTTATTCCTTTAAAAATGATTTGACAAGATTTATTGTAAGTGTTATAGTATGGATAAAGCAACTTATGGTCAGAAGAGTTGTGGACGGTTGTATCTTTATTTGCTTATTGAACCCGCCGCACGTAAGGACAACTGTATAGAAATGCAGTGACTTTAAATATTTAACATCAATTTTTTCTAATACTATATCAACAAATCATATACATGACAAATTATTGTTCCAAAGTCATTTATGAAATCAGCAAAACTCATTTGAAATCAAAAATACGTCAGTACTAAAGCACAATACTCCAGTGTGTAAAAAATCAGATACTGAGAAGGGTATTGCACAATAAAAGTTATGGCATGTTATTATATAGCGTGCCTCCGCGATCAAATAGGCCTGATCTAGAACTCTAGTATAATATCATATCTGGATCTACCGTAAAAATTCTTAAAACTGGGACACCTAAAATCATAACACTATTTGTCGTAAAACAGGGAAAAAATTGATTTTACAATTCAGTAGTACGTTCAGGAGATGCAGATGGAACGATAAACAGAGTAAACCCTGATCACACTACTCCTATAAGGAGCAGTCGTATACTCCCAATGCTTACGATTTTTACAGTAACTATACTACGTAAAAGAAGTATTGCATTACCTTACTTTTCCCAATACAGTTAATGCAAAACAGATATATTTCACCTGTGTAAAAGCAATGAAACACATGGTTATTTTGTATGATTAACAGTCTTATGTGTTTTGTGTATTATGAATGTGAAAAGTTGGTCTTCGATTTAATCTGTCTTGGTATAGTTTGGCTTTTAAGATTGAAAATCCTACTACATGATGATTTCCCATAGGGTTTGCTAAGAGCCACTACCACTGGTCAGTCTACCCCGAAAGGGGTCAATTCTGTCCTCAATTTTGTCAAGTGTTAACAAAGACGTAAGTGTTTGATTTACAGAAACCATAAAGCAAAACAGAGACATTCCTTTCTTGTATACCTCTCGAAAATAAGTTGATTAAGCATTATATCTATGGGAAAATATATGGTGATGAAAAACTTCTTTTCAGTAGTATATATATGTGACAAACATTCTAAAACTCCTCACATGCTATTCGGACACAATGTAAATGTTAGTAATAAGTATTAGCACTCAGCATGCATTCTAAAGATATTTCAGAGTTAGTAAAGTTTGTTAGTAAATTTTTGCATGCAATTTTATATAAAAATGAATATTTTAAAATAGGTACTTACCTCCTGACGAATGGAAGAGACTGAACTTGTTTTAAATCCCCTTAAAATGCACTTTTGAAAACTTCTTTAGAGATAACTTTTGTAATTAAATCATTTCACTATTCGAGGCTGCGTATTTTTAAAGTAAAATGTCAAATTTTCATTTGAAACGTTCCATTTAAGCAGTCTTGGTTTTGATGGCAGCAAGTGAGTGCTATGCTTCAGTGAGTCATTTTCCCATTTGAGCGAAAGAGCAAAATACAAAGTATTAAGACTTGGGTAGGTATGAACATTTCCTTTTTATGATGCCTAAAAACGTTTCACTTTTGAGTATTATAAAAAGAAATAGCATACCCGATTTACACTTGTGATACCTTGCCGATATAATGAGAACATCATTAATGATGATCGGTACATCATGTAAAATGTCAAAAATGGATAAAATGAAATAAAAAATTATGGTTGAAAATTGTGGTCTAAATTCAAATTCATGATATATATGAAATCACAAAGCAGCGTTATACAAATGATCACCTGTATCTACTAGTATCATGCATATGCTATTGTTACTACGACAGCAAAGCAGTGGAATAATCTGTTTGTCTTTCATGCTCTGAAAAAAGAAAGCATTTCAATTTATGAATAGATTCTAAAAGAATGTAAGTAAGTCACAGCAGCTCCGATTAAACCCTTCTAAGCACTCCCATATTCTATAGCAAAAATTCTGTATATAGATTTGTTGTCATTAAAACAGCTCTTGAAATGTTAGTATTTTGTTTAGATACGCAAAGTTTACTTTAAAGAGTTTTCCTGTGTTGACCTTTTTACATGAAATAATCCTGCTGAAGAATATTCGCGAATAAAGTATCAACTTAAGTCAGAGGAAAGGACAAGCTTTTGTATGTCCACCATGATTTAACATAAGATGTCTCACTGACCAATGGGTATACTGGCTCTGTCAGTTCCAGCTGCAATCATGGTTATGCAACATATCTTGTGATTTAATCAGTCACGACACAAAACTGGTGCTTTTAGCCGATAACCGACTGGGAAGACTTATGTCTGTCTGAGCATAATTGCGGCATAATTTGAGTAATCTTTAGATCTTCCAAATTCTATCTAAAAGCGCTGATTCCAGTGGTGCGATATGTACATTAGGATTGGCAAGTTCTCTGTAGTTGGGGCTAATGATACCGCGGTAAAGCGGTAAGAAAGGGTCTAGTTAAGATAATGCCTTTCTCGATCAAAGGGCTTGAATTATAATGTTTAGGCGAAAACATAAAAAAAAAACATTACACATAATGAATATGTATATAATCTTTCTTCTTAAAATAAGATTCAAGCCACTGCGGCTCCATCATAGCCCTTGTTTTCAGACAAATGTTTATTTCTTAAATTTTGTGTCACGTTTTGACTGAGCCGTAACATCCCAAAACAAAGTGGCACGTGCGTCCAGCGAAGACTCGGATCAACCTGGGCATCCGCCCTGTCTGATCAGAGTCTTCATTGTCGGCATGGGGGTAGCTTAGACCAATGAACCCTTTAGGCGCATAGCGAAGACTCTGATCAGACTGGGCAAATGCCAAGGCTGATCTGTCTCTTCGTGTGGCGCACATGCCACTTGGATGGTTTTGTCATGTCGTGGCTCATTTTAGGTTAACTGTTTAGAAGTCCGATCGCAAGAGTAAGTTAGTTTATGGAAGACTGTCTTAAGTCTTAAAAGTCTACAAAGCGAGTCTCAAAATGTAAAGTTAAATGGAAATATGTCTAATTTCAAATCCATAAACATGCTGACAGAACTATAAAATAGAATATCTAGCTATCAAAATATACTGTTAACATACTACAGAGCTTGTTAGTATTTTGTTAGTAAAAGCCATGCATCTGCTGAAAGCTAAAAGAGCCATTTCATCGGAAATTTAATGCAATCTCGATGTTGTTATCACAGTTTATTTTTGTTAAGTTACTGGCTATCAAACATAACCATTTGATAAAATTTGAAGCAAACTATTGATATGAATGTATAAATATCCTTTCGACGGCCGTAGCGTATTTTTACGTAATTCCTGACACTGACTTTTTGAACAACCCGCACAAGCTCATTTATTCAAGCATCTTATTAATATTGACTTCTCTGTATATGCCAGAACTATGGCCTTGTACGCTCTTAGAATCAGTTCTAAAATGCATACTGAAAGGACACCATACGCTTTCATATGCCGAAAAAATCTTGAAAAATTCACTTCTGAAATTCGGCTTTACCTTGACTTTTTTAACCGCTCTACTAATCTAACCAAACAAGCAGAGCTAAAAGAAAAAATATGGGATAAACGCGCAATAAAAAGGAAAATAAAAGGAGAGAGAATAAAAGAGGAAAAGAGGGCAAGATCTGCAGCAAAATCGAAAAAAAAAACCAAGTCCGTGCGCACCTCTCTTGGTAGGTTGACCCCTGCGCCGTGACCTCTGACGTCATGAGAAAAAATAATTGTCATATTTTGTGTAGCTAAATATGTCACCTATCGATTGTATTTTCAATTTCACTCATCAAGTAAGCAAGTCACAATTCAGGGTCAAATATTTTACCCACCCCCTTTTCCAGCGATTTTCTTGAGACCTCTTGCCGTCGAAAGGATACGCAATATTCACAAAACATGTAATTAAAATGATAGCCTACATATCCGATCGTATAAATTCTTGAAACTGAGACATCTAAAATAATTACCGTAACTGTCCTGAAATGGAACAGTGTCCATGAGATCCAGGGGCCGTATTCATAAAACAACTTAAGTGGTTGCTATGCTGTTGCTAAGGCTAGATTTCTTTGAAGGAGATTCCCTACAACTATGAAATTTGCTCTGGAGGAACAGTCTAAAAAGACTGTTCCTCCAGAGCAAATTTCATAGTTGTAGGGAATCTCCTTTATAGATATTCAGCCTTAGCAACACCATAGCAACGACTTAATTGGCTTTATGAATAAGGCCCCTGATGGAATAGCAAACAGTGTTGGCCCTGATAAGACTCTCCCGTAGGAGAAGTCTGATCTTGGTATGTGCTGTTTGTTCGGACCTATCTGTTCCAATACTTTAAATTTTATTGTACATTGTGTTAGTCTTTCGAAATTTTTGATTCAGACAGCATTCGCCAAAAATAAAATTATTCCACAATTTTACCTGATTTGATTTTCATTGCGCTGATTAATTCGTTCCCTTTGAATGGTTTGTATAAACTGCTAGCAGTAGTAAGATAAGATTTACTGGGAAGGTCATGTATTAGAGGGTGTACTTCTGTCACCGTTTTAGCCCTGAAAGAGAAATTTTGTACTTTTTAGCAAAATTGAAAACCTACAAAACAAAAAACAGTTTCAGATAGTGTGTAGAAAATAAAACATGGATATCATATTATCATACCTGATCATTCATTTCAACTACTACTACAAAAATATTGCTATTATAGTACACAGACAGCTTATTTGTATTTGAGCCAAGCAATACTAGAATATCATGTTATATGTATAAGCAAAGTATTAATATTCATAGATTCTGCTTCGAAAGGAATAGAATCGAAAACTGCGTAACTTTTGGAGCAATGAAAACGCACACGAGAATAAAACCTGATCTCCCCTTCATGCGGTATCAAGAACCAGACCAGCCAATTATCTCTGTTCTGATTTGACAATGAAACCAGAGGGCCAATGGCCCTATATCGCTCACCTGAGCACTGAGGCACTGAGATTACAGCAACAAAACACCATGCACAACAGCAATAAAAAACACCATTTATGTAGAGGATAATATCACAAACATTTATGCAAAAAAAATAAGCTTTATCCCCCATTAATGGCTTCTCAGAAGATCTTTGGCAAAAAAAAAAAAGGGAAAATTTGGCCTTTCAGCGGCAATGGCAACCAATCAAAATTGGGAATTGGGAAACATTCATATGGCTGGTAGAGGACTACTCCAGGAACATTTCTGTGAATTTTTGTCAATATATCTGCAGTAACACAGAAATAAATAGCAAATGTCCACTTTCCTCATTATAAGTCTATGGAAACTTTAAGTTGCCATAGCAACAAATTCACATGGGCAATGATAATATAAAACATACTTTAGGTAGAGGTTAAAATTATTAATGTGTATGCTAAGTATCAGCTTCATCCCCCTCATGGCTTCACTTTTCCCATTATGAGTCAATGGAAACTATAAGTCGCCATAGCAACCTAAGTTCTTTTTTTTTTCCGAAATTTACACTATATTTTGCCATGGCAACCAATCAAATTCAGCGATTTGGAGAAAATTCATATGAATCGTAGAGGACTACTCAAGAAATATTTCTGTAGAAAAAAAATTAAATAACTGCAGTTAGTTAGACAGCAAAAATTGCCAATTTCCATTTTCCTCATTATAAGTCAATGGAAACTCTTTGTTGCCATAGCAACCAAACTGCTGGAGCAATTCCCATGAAAAACACTAATTCTATAGAGGCTAGTACTAAGGTTCTTTCTGTAAAGTTTGAGCTTTATTGGGCAACACAGTTTCTGCAAAGATGATTTTTTAATATTTTTCTATTTTTAACCATTCGGTTGCAATGGCAACCAGCCAAATTGCGCAATTTGCATAAATTTAACATGACTGGTTAAAGACTACTCAAGGTACATTTCTATGAAAGTTTTGTCAAAATATCCTCAGTGGCATAGCAATAAATGCAAATTTTCAATTTTGCCATTATAAGTCAATGGCACGTTTCAGTTCCCATAGCAACCAAACTGCTATAGCAATTGCCAAGAAAAACAGTACTTTTATAGAAGCTAGTACTAAGATCCTTTCTGTGAAGTTTGAGCTTCATTGGTTGCATAGTTTCTGAGGAGATGATTTTTGAATATTTTTTCTATTTTTAACAATTCGGTTGCCATGGCAACCAGCCAAATTGTGCAATTTACATAAAGTTCATGTGGTTGATAGCGGAATACTCAAGGAACATTTCTGTAAAAGTTTTGTCAAAATATCTGCAGTGACATAGCAATAAATGCAAATTTTCCATTTTGCCATTATAAGTCAATGGCAACTTTCAGTTCCCATAGCAACCAAACTGCTAGAGCAATTGCCAAGAAAAACAGTACTTTTATAGAAGTTAGTACTAAAATCCTTTCTGTGAAGTTTGAGCTTTATTGGTTGCATATTTTCTGAGGAGATGATTTTTTAATATTTTTTCTATTTTTTAACCATTCGGTTGCCACGGCAACCAGCCAAATTGTGCAATTTACATAAAGTTCATGTGGTTGATAGAGGAATACTCAAGGAACATTTCTGTAAAAGTTTTGTCAAAATATCTGCAGTGACATAGCAATAAATGCAAATTTTCAATTTTTCCCATACAAGTCAATGGAAACTTTAAGTTGCCATAGCAACCAAAGTTCTGAAGCGATTTGGATAAAAAACAGTATTATTGGTTCCCCCTGCCTATAGATGCTATATATGAAATTTGGTAACAATGGGCCTTGTAGTTTCAGAGGAGATGTCTTTTGAAAATATTGACGGACGGACGACGGACGGACGACGGACGACGGACGGACGACGGACGACGGACGGACGACGGACGACGGACGACGGATGCCTGCCTATACTATAAGCTCACCTGTGAGCCTTCGGCTCAGGTGAGCTAAAAAGGGATGCTACTGGAAAGGAAAAACTGTAGCTGACACGCGATTCAAACATTCTGAGCTTTTCAAAGTAACAAAGCATCATTTTGCTTTGTCCGGTCAGTTTTTTAGCGAGTCCACAGTCCCTTACAGGCACCTTACCACGGTGTGTATCAATTATGTTTTGCGTGTACATGTACAGTTTTGCCGGTATGATAAGGCGGGTGTCATCGGCAACATTTAGCAATTGCTACCCTGATACCACTTATTCAAGCTTAGGGCACACTGGCTGCGGATTTCCTGGTGTATTGGATGCCAGCGGGCACATGACGTCGAAATGACGTCGTACTGACGTGATGCGACGTCATCGCGTCGCATCGACGTTAGTACGATGTCATTACGACGTCTTGTGCCCGCTGGGATTAATCGGATATGTGCCGCTGATAACAAAGCAACAATACATTGCTACCACTTTAACGCCGAATAATATTTGAACAAATGTGTAAGAGTAGACAATTGTCTGAAAGATTGTTATACAACCACGCCGGGGCCAACCTGTCACTGAAATCTGAACAGTAGTCAAATAGTTTTGTCAAAGATTGTCAGTGTAGGCTCAGTGGTCCCAAATAAATAACAATGATACACTAAAACATCATCTGAGGTCCATTAGTCGTATGAAAACTGAAAACTTAGGAAGTTTTCTTAAAATTTCTGGAAAATAGAAGTACCTGCCGTTTTCTTTACAAGTAACTTGTTTACTTGTGCTGTTTTTCGGTGGTCCACAATAGACACCACCAAACGCATCGTCGTCCTCGTCTGTTTCGATGCATTCAGTTGACGATTTGATTGTTGATAACTTCGTAGATGGTCTTCTCCTTTAATAAATATATAGAAAACAAATAAATCAAATAATTGCAGGCCTGGAACCGACTCGTGTTTTGCTATCTTTAAGTTCATTTACAGGCATTTTTAAAAGAGCGGATGCTAAATGGCGTGATTTGACACATAACATACCTGCTGATGAACAGACCCAATAAAAGCGAGCATGCTATTTTCGTTTCGCTTATGTGTTTCTTGCTTCCAAAAGATTCATCATTTTACAATTTATTTCGCTGTACTACATTTAATGTTCTGTGTTGTTAGGACATGGCTATTAACCCCTCCCCACCCTTTTTGTAACATAATATTTTCTAGTATCTGACAGCGTTGGCTCGATGTCGAGTGATTATGTTTAAGCCGGTGCTACTCAGACGGCGTGAAGACTATCGGATATTACTCGATATTGGGCTGAATAATGATTGCTCCTATGAAATGTTTCTGGCATCCAAGAATGAATCTCCTCAAAATAAACACCAACTGCAATCTGATAAGACTCAAGTCAGCTTGCAACTTCACAAGCTGTCAGTCTGTCCTGTTCAGATCTTCAAAACACCAATTTGAAACCTAATAGAATCTATAAAGCAAAATACCATGGTAATCTCAGTACAGCCGTTAGGCCATTCTTCTCATATAATGAATATATTCTTACCCAATATCATCCACACTCTCCGCAAATGAAGTATCTGTGCACGTGCTGTTTAATGATTTAGTTTGCTGCACACAAAGTTTATTTGGAGCACTGTTGCCAAACGTCCAGGGATTTGAAGCACTCAACTCCGAATACACGGAATTATCGTCTCCTTCAGAATTTGAAGAAGCTGTAAATGGAAAATAAACCTTTTAAGTTCTTTGACCCAAAATGGCAAACACAGGCTTATCGGTAAGTTCCGTAAAAGTTCGTCAAACATCGACAAACACTGTTTTCTTCCGTTGCCATTTCACCGTTGCCAACTTCGTGAAGTTGGCAACGGAATATTACGATGTTTATTGATGACTGGCGATATTTACCTATATGCATATATTTTGTCATTGACCCATACTATATCAAAAATGTCCTGCTGATATAGTACTACAATATGTTTTAACATGAAACAAGAACATCATAAGTAGTGTAATCAGCAGAACATCATTAGTAGTGTAATCAGCAAAACATCATTAGTAGTGTAATCAGCAGAATAGCATTAGTAGTGTAATCAGCAGTTTATTCACTTATGCATGATTAATCTCTTATCGAATAATCTCTTATGAATGCAAATTTTAGGGTTTGACTGCAATATGCTCCATATGAGCTTGGACACTTTCTGAAATTAATGTCTTGATAGGGTATTATGCACACCATAGCTATATTTGTGTTTTCTGTTTTACATTTAATATTTCCTTGAGTACAGCTGCTTGTTTCCATATAACCGTCTCATTATAGTGATATGCGCTATCTATGTAATTTTTCAAATGCTGCGGAGCCTGGTAAGGGGGACATGCTGTCTGGACATCGGCTCCGCCACATGTCACCCAGTCGCCAGTCTCCTGCATTGTTTCAAAGCATTGCAATCACTGCAATTAGATATGGAAAGGGCATATCAGCTTGGCTAGTTCCTATTATAAATGAAAATTTTAGAGTGCGATTGTCATAATTATCCATTCTTGTTTTCTAATGTCCAGTTGCAAAGGTTCGGTTAGTTGTTTATACCGATACCGCTTCTTAATTAACAGTATGCAACGGGACAATAAAAGAGCAACATTAAGTTAGCGATTCGTCTCTGCAGTGATTGCTGAGTGTGTCAGAACCGAAAACAGTAAAGTATTTAGAATGTATAAGAAAACTAATAAAATGCAGTGATTAAAATATTACACTCTAAACATGTTTATGAATACAAATGAACACTTCTAGCATCTCCGTGATACAATGGGACTGACTGCATGTTAGGTAGGGTCTATTCCCGATCACTTGCACGTTGGTTTTCCATTCGTAACACTGTCATGTAAGCGTTTATTGAAATGATTTGAGATCGAAAACTATATATGTGTATCTTTGAAGAATAGTTTACTGTTTTCGAAAGGGTATTGGTGCTACATGTAGAAAATTTCAGTCAAAATATTATTAGGTTACGTTAGAGATTATCCTTCTGCACCTCTCCCTCAGGGTGTTTATTTACTTGTATATTCCTATCAAATTGTTTGCATGTGAATAGTACCTCATATTTGCCTCCCGCTATCCTGTAATATATTTGTTCTGTATGTTATATGTATATATGCTCATGGGCCATCATGGCCTAATGCATTAATAAAGTATCCATGATTATTTTGGTTCACTTTAATAGAATGACTCTGGAACCAAACTTTATACAACTATATACCATTTGCATTATCATTCTCAGTAAGATCTTATGTGTTTTCTATGTGTTTGATAATACTACACTGAAACACTGTTAAGTTAACAACCCGCCATTCGGAGATGCACCCGAAGGAGGTATGAGCCTCTAGTAGCCTATGCTATTGTCCGTTCTAAGGCTGAAACTTCTGATGCATTTGTTTTGTAAATCATATATGTGGTTACCAGGATTGCTCCCCTTTTCGCTTTCTGTTTTGTTTTGTGATTTTAAATAGAAAATATGTGAGAATGCAAAAATAGATTTTTGTGTGCTTACCCCTATTACACTCAAAACAGCCAAAACTCCATTGAGTCTTGGCCGTTCTGAGTGCAATAGGGTTAAAGTGTTTTGAATGTTTTTTATGATTAATGTAGGACTGGGTGTAAGTGTTGTTAAGTAGATTGTGTTGTGTTTTGTAGTTTGTGTGCCTTCAGTGTCTTGGGTGGGCTGTTCTTTGTGGCTTTGTTTTTTTTCTTCCGGTTATCTTCTTTGTATTATATTAGTACCCTCCTTTATCATACAGTAAGCACAAATGGCTTCCTTCGTCATATCATAGATTATAGTTCCTTATTTAATTGGCTCATGGAGCCCATATTCCGGCGTTAGGAGGCGTAAGCAGATATGCAAATGGTACTGCTGGTCATTGAGAGATTCAATAACCCAAATCCCCCATTTTCTGTCTTTTTATTTTTATTTTTACTTTTTCAGTTGGGAAATTATAACTAGTAAGTCTAATTACATGTTACCATCACTTAATGTTTTTACCTGAAGAGTGTCTGCTGGGCGAGTCTGCCAATCGTAGTTCAATTACTTTCTTGTGTAATGGCGATTTCATACAATAATGAACATCAAAGGAATTAGTATCTTCGCCGAGTTGATCC
Source organism: Ctena decussata (assembly GCA_963989385.1). Classification (NCBI taxonomy): domain Eukaryota; kingdom Metazoa; phylum Mollusca; class Bivalvia; order Lucinida; family Lucinidae; genus Ctena; species Ctena decussata. Next base: position 6,119,850 of record OZ022508.1, read on the forward strand.
ATCAAGTTTTTTAATAAACGAACTTTCTGTAAGAAAATGAAGCGTTCTGTATTTAGCGTGCAAAAAAATATATATATAGTTATATAATGATAACAAAGATGATCAGGTCTTTCTTTTGTTCTAATGGATCTAACATTTCAAAATAATACCGCCTCACGTTCGTTACAGTCTCGCGATTAGCAATTCATGTATTTATGAAAGACTTTCAGACAATGACAGGACGAACAATCAGAATTGAGCCGTCACACGAGAAAAGCAACAAAGTGGTTGTGCGGACAGCGCAGAGTCAGATCAGCCTGGGCAGCTGTTTAGTCTGTTCAGACTCCTCGCTAAGTGCTTAAAGAGTAGCTGAGGGTCTAAGCTACCATCATGCAGACAGCGAAGACTCTGATCAGATTGGGCGGATGCAAGGCTGATCTGAGTCTGCGATGGGCGCATAACCACCTTGTTTGTTGTCTCGTGTCGCGGCTAAATTATATTTTTCATTGTCGTTGTTTTCTTCATTTTAAAGATTTTGACCCAAAATGACAAATACTGACAAAGGGTAAAAATCGCCAAACTTTGTATTGTGGTGCTGTCAACTTTGTCCTCGACAAAGTTGGCTGCGGCAAAATTCGATGTTTGTTGATAAATGACGATGTTTACCGATATGCCAATTTTGCCATTTGGAGCGTCAAGCATTACAGGTACTCTTAAGCCACCTTGACACCGGTGATGAACAGATTATTTAATGTCTAACAGATTATTTAATATACTAGCACCAACTTCTAACCGACCACTTATTTATATCATGTTTTCCGCTAAATAAAAAGGACAATCGAACATATGTCTCCATCTTTCATTAACTTGTGATATTGGTAAAGTAAATCAGGTAATTCTGAAATAAAAATCTTATCCGTATACCTTTCAATAAGTGAAAGATAATGGTACCCCTGTTTCCGAAAATCGCAACATTTCAGCAGATTTTCAAGATTCGGACAGAACCACATTTCGGAATCTTGTTTGCATATGCTTATGATTTGTGCGAATAAGGCATTATTTGAATACAGAATTCAAAATTTTATTCACAATTAAAAGACCTTCTCCACCACAGTCATAATTCTTGCGAAGTTCGAAAATGGGGGTACATGTGCATCCTCTGCTGCCAGGAAAACGATTCTAAAGATATTGAACTCAAACATTTTACAACGTTTACATGGCACGTTGGGAGTACTGAATATAAGAAAATTATGTCCGGATACCATCTTCAAACGTCAGTGTTCAAGACAAAGCAAGTGGTCGGTTAGAAGTTGTGCTTAGTATATATGGTCGCATATCGACATAGCTAAATGCAAATGGTTGTCTGACGCGTTGAAAACATCGCCGGAAACGATCAGTTTACTGAAGTCTTACTCTAAACATATGGTAAATCCAAAACCTGCCATCTCATAATTACTATATGAGGTACATTTCTTATAGAACGAATTTGCTCCTAGGAACTGTTAAAGAAACGAATTTGCTGCCGCAGACGCAAATTGCTAAGCTTCTATTCCCTTCGTGAAAATTGTGGAAAAAATGGAGATATCACCTTATGACTTATGAAAAATGTGTAAACCTAGACTTTACTACTAACATCACGTTATGAGCACTTCAGCATATTTCATAGCTCAGTTCCATTGTGTGTATTTGAGATGTGTATGTCAGAACTGGGGAAAATGAAGGACTGCAGAGGGGAGTGGCATATTTACCTCAGCAATGATTGTCCTACACCGCATGTTTTCTTCTTGCAGCTCTTCGTTTTTCTTATGCCAATCTATAGCCTCTTCTCGACTACCTTTCTTTTTCGATTTGCATAATTTGGCTCTGATGCGCCTCTCTTCACCTGTGGGGTCTCGCTTCAGTTCAACCATCTGGGGAAACAATACGTAGTACAATTATTTTACTATGTTAGTATTTGGCAAAAGTTATATGTATCAACCCAGCACGCACATGACGTCTTATTGACGTCACACTGAATCGATGCGACATAATAACGTCGCATCGATTTAGTGCGACATCATTTCGACGTCATGTGCCCGCTGGGAAAGGTTTAGATATAATTAATGTAGAATCAAGATTGTGCAAAGGTTTAAGCTGAAAAGAGCGTATAAGAAATTGCATATAGGAATTTTATAGGTGCAACACAATAGTGCAGTGCTTGAGTAAACCTATCTTAAGGTGAATGGGTTCATCTTCAGGGAAACAACCTTGCCAGTTTTCCTTCCTTCTCAATGTGGGGGGATCAACTCAGAAGTTAGTTGCGCTTTAGAGAAAATTATATCCTTCAAAAGGAGAACCGGAACTAGAAGGACTACGTGGTGGAAAGGACACAGGGTGTTAAACAAGTTGTTTCCTTCCATGAAAATGGCGGAAAAATGGAGATGTACCCGGTTACCTGTGCATGCAAAGATAAGACTTCGCACATCGCAGTCTGGTCAGAGCATGTGTAGTATGCGCTGGCAAAATCTTGAGCTTGTTAACTGTACAACGCGAAGTGCGGATTGATTGATTAAATTTGCATTGCGCAGGCCACCGCAATCATGCACAAATCGTACATGCTTTAAAACAGATTCTCACGCTGTGGATCAAATCGTAGCGACTTGAATCATGTTGATTTGGGTAAATGATTACTGATTGTATATACAATCAGTAATCTTTTACCCAAATCAGCATGATTCAAGCCCCAATGATCAAATTACCTTTGGTACAAATACGAGGCACAGTGTAATGGTCGTACAGAAGATAATGAAGAAGCCAATGATTACAAAAGATGAAGTTGGTTGGTCGTTGATAACAACGGACACGGCAGCTCCGCAAACACACATGATCACTACATTGTACACACTCATGCCAATGTACTTGGAATCGTTCAATGCTGGAATCGACACCTGACGAGTCTCCCAGGCAAGGAAACATCCAAATACCTGAAATATTTATACACTATAAAAGTAATCGGTTAGGAACGAAAATGCCTTGCAATACGTACATTAAAAAGAAAGATGCATATTAGATACATAGATGAATAATTATAAAATCTAAATAGTTTTCTTGATTATGCAAATATTATAATTTACAGAAAGAAAATAATACAAAGGTAATAAATGCCTCAGGTATGGTTTAATAAATCGTAGAACTTATATACCACCGTTGAATTTTGTATGACTTTCTAACCCAGCATGAAGAAGCCAGAGTAAATTGGAAAGTTCGAAAATAAACGCAAAAACACAGAGTCTTGTTTGACTTGTATTTCCACAAAATCCCAAATACTTTCTAGCCAGATAGCAAATTACCAGCGGTACAAGACTCTTTACTTATTGTAGTAGGAGTTATATTTATACTTACAAGAAGCATTCCTTTGTAAGCATATATCAAAGCTAACCATATTGTCATTCTATTACTTCTACAATATTCCACAACCGGTATGATTTCCAAATCTCCTTCCACCTGAAATTATTAAAGGTTTCGATCACAATGCTCTGACACTTGTTGAAGATAAGTTGAATTTCCCCTTAGTAGAGTCGGAAGGGAGAAGGGCTGAGTTTTACTTCCTGTTTTTATTTCCTTGCAGCAATGCACATTCAGTTTATTATAAGCGTATTATGTGGGCCATTTTGCCTTTTCAGACAATTGCTGTCAAATATTTTGACACCCTTAAAGATTTACGCCTTTGTTTTTTTATTACAAAAACGTTTTCGTGTAATATTTATACAGTCACTCCGAAATGGCCCATTTATACTTTTGACAATAAGTATTAAGAGCAATTTTTGTGAGAAGTAACTTTATTCCAAGAAATAAAATATTTTTTTTTTAAAATTGCGGCCCGCTATCGATATCGCCTCATTGGACAGAATTAGTTTGCTCTGTCGTCACTAGCACGTGTACGAATAATAAAAATACCTAGGTATCGTCATATGACCGTAAGGCGTGGTATCGACTCTCCTATTGGCTGACGACTGTGTTTATTTACATTTTCAATCTCGATACTTTATTCTGATTAAAAACTGCATCAAACTGAATCACTTTTTCTGATCCTTTATAATGGATTTACATATGATTATATATTATCTAACGAAATAAGTGATATTGATTATTTTAAAGATGGTGAAAAAATGTATGAGGGAGTATACCTTTAAAACAAAGTAATAATTGTAATAATAGTATTTATGTCTATACTTTTAGAGCATTACATATTCAGTACAAATATGAACTAAACTATCATATTGATCTCTGTAAAATAACATTCAGTAATTGAACATATATACAGTACATGACAAATGCATTTAGTTTACTGTTTAAGTCTAGAAATCGTTCGTTACACACGCTTCTAAAACATTGGTTATTCTTAAAACGAGTAGACCTGATCATGAAAAAGTAAAACAAAACTGCAAAACGTTAATTCAAAATGACAGAAACATTAATTAGTTGTCTATCATCAGAACCGCCTTTGAAAGGTAACCGTTTTACATGATTTGTTAGGTGTAATGCTTTTTCATTTTTCTGACCATTTCAAAGTTTTCCCTTAATTGACAACATATCAGCGTGTATTAACTAAACTGAGTGCTTCCTAAACGAAACGAGATATGCTTAAGTGAAAAAGAGATACGTCATTTACATGGTTTCTCTTAAGTGCAAATAAAAAACTTAGAGTCAATGAAACCTTATGACAAACAAAATATTAATCAAAACGAACTAGAAATTTCTGAAAACACCGTTTACTAGATAGCCTCACAAAGATTACAAATATGGCCGTCCTTAAGAATTTAATGTTTCCAGGGCTCCTAAAGCGATATACAATATTCCAATACATTCTTGGTTTGAACACTATTTAATTTGAAACTGAAGCATACATAGAGTGAATACAATAATATATAATAAATGAAATCAGTTCATATAGGATTCAGAAGAAAGTCTTTCGACGTATGTGAATCTGTATCCTATAATACATTCTTACTATTGTCGTTAAATTCTTGGTTGCCGTATGTAGAGGATCTATGAGTCTCCAGGTAGTCAATATGGCGGCGTCAATGAGAAGAAGAACAGCGATCATAATAAACAATTTGTAATCTTTGATCACCTGTGTAAGAAATAACAATCAAAAAGATAATCATCTTGAATTGCGATATAAAAAATCGGGAAAGCATATGTAAGGTATGTAAGGATAAGATGGAGAGCAGCAATTAAGCTTAACTTGGTATCTTTGATCACCTGCAGTAAAAACATAAGAGCTGACGCTATACCATCGCTGTATAGACAGGTCGTGATTTGTCGTCATGATACCTCAGTTACTTCTTTTCATATTGATCACATTTGACTGAGATCTCTTCATTCAATTCTTAAATTAAAACAAAAACATGATCAAGATGTTTTTTAGTTTATTTAGCAACCTCGATATTTGAAAATATTATCAGTTTTGATTGCAAATGGATTAAATGAATATGATCTAAGCATCGTGATACAGCATAGTATTGCCTGTTTAAAACCGTTATAATATGGCAGTACATTTTTCTGGCAATATAAAGAAAGTTGAGTACCGATATAGGAATACCTTTTCAGTTGCTTGCAGCAGGTAAACCCATAGCCTAAACTGTAGGGAATATATATATATACACGCCCATTTTCGATTGATTCTGCTGTGAGTGTGTAAGGTGAATATGGAACAAGTCTATGCATGTATGATGCTCGAAAAGAAGAGTGATGCGGTGTGGAGTTCTATTTCGCGCTTCATTTATACTCTATAAATGAGAAAAGCTGATAAATGCAACATAATTACTGATAATTGTAATAATTTATTGAGATACCTTTTTGTTTAGCTTTATATTGGTAAAAATAGCATGAACCCTCCAAGTCTTGCCGAAGATTGCACCAAAGGCCAGAGTGAATCCTATAGACAACACAGATGCCCGAGTCTGCAAATAGAAATTTAATTTTGCATACGATTGATAATAATCATAATAATAATGATAAAAAATAATATAGAGCCATGACAAGAGAAAACCAACAATGTGGTTGTGCGCCCAGCACAGACTAGAACAGCCTGGGCTTCCGCCAAGTCTGATCAGAGACTTCGCTCTCCGCATGGATGTAGCTTAGACCCTTAGCTACCCAGCGAATACTCTGATCAGACTGGGCGGATGCCTAGGCTGATCAGAGAGGGACACATGGTAGACTAGCTAATATAGCTAAATAAATACTGTATAAATAAATAAAATAGATAAATTTGCGCACAACCAGTTTGTTGGTTTTCTCATGTCTCGGCTCATATAATAAATGAATGTTAATCCAGCCATCCTTTCATGATGTACGGGTACACTACCATTTGTTCAAGGGGGAACAACTTTCGTGACCTCCTGGTTGCGCCCCTGGAGAATGAAGCCCTTCCACAAGGGGAACAACTCTTGAAGTAAAGAATTTGCTCTTAGAGGAAGAAACTCTTAGCTTGAAGGTTTGGAACAACTCTTAAAGGAAAAAAAATATTCTTTTCTTTAAGAGTTGACCCCACTGAGAAGGGAGGCAGACAGAAAATGAAAGTTGCTTCCTGTGGATGTACTCATTTACTCTGAATATGTAAGATCCAATTTAACATAAGCCTCCACAGCATACCACTGCATTTCCCTCCTCATCGAAAAAAATATTCATTTTTGATAGTCACTCTGATTCAGAGAGAACATATATTATTTATACGTGACCTTCAAAACTTCAAAATACATAGTAATAAATAATTCTCTAACAGGTGCGATTCAATTAACGTTTATCAATGATTACTTAGACTTTATATTGCACTGGTATAAGAAGAATAACATTTTACAGTATTTAGCTGATTTGATCTATGTCAAACTTTGAAAATCTTGTCTCAACGTTGAGTGACTTCATGGAAGGACAATCTTACCGCACAAATGTTAGTAAGAAATTCTATAGGAATCAACCCTCCATCGGCTCCAAGCAGAAACACACTAAAGTACGTATGGATACAGCCAATTACTATCACGTTGTTTAGATTTGGACTCGACATTTTGATGTATCTGAAAAGCACATACATAGTCATTCTGATAACGTAACGTTAGTACCACCCACTTATTGGGAATAGAACATGTTTAGAAACGTACTGAAATGGCCCAGAGGGCATAAAACGTCACGTGCCTGTTGGGAGCGTGTTCTACCAATTAATAAGCAACTTCCATTACAACTTAAAGACGCAAGAAAATAAATCAAAAAAGGGGTGGTACTGACACCGGAAGAATAAAACAAACAAGAAACATGGTAACTGATAGGGCCCCGCTTTTATGAAACTGTTGACGACATTTAAGTTATATGTGCCCAACCAGAAATAGCAACACCAGCTTTCTATTATCATGTTGTTCCTTCATATTCAATATGTTGTTTGAAATTAGGCATCTGGTAGTGTCATTAAGATATGGGCAAAATACACAATCATGATTGATTAAAACATGGGCAACAACTCTGTGACGCAGGAAACTGATGTTACCATTCTTGCATTCTGCACACCTTCAGATCATCTGATAATGCTTTATATTTGTACCAAGTGAATAAAAATATCTTCAAAGGCTTTAAAGTTATAGAGCGGACAAGATCTCCATTCCTAAAATAACAAAGGGTTAGAATTTTGTTAAAAATGAAGGTGTAGTTATGGTTCTTTTTCTCTGCATATTGTCCAAAGACGTTTATATTTGTACCAAGTTTTGTGAAAATGTCTTCAACAGTTTTAAAGTTAGAGAGCGAACACGTTTTCTAGACTGTAAACTACAAAGGGGAAAATTTCTGTATAAAATATGTAGATGAAGTTACAGTTCTTATTCTCTGCTCATTGTCTGATGATGCTTCATATTATGTACAAGTTTTATGAAAATATCTTTGATGGTTTTAAAGCTATAGAGAGGACATGATTTCTATATTTAAAATTATAAAGGGTCATAATTCATTAAAAATGTAGGCAGAGTTGGGGTTTCTTCTCTACACATTGTCTGATGATGCTTTACATTTGTCCCAAGTCTTGTGAAAACATCTCTACCAGTTTCAGAGTTAAAGAGCGGATACGATTTCTGTACTCAAAATTACAAATGGGCATAATTCAGTAAAAAAAAGTAGGCAGAGTTATGGTTCTTGTTCTCTGCACATTGTCTGATAATGCTTTACATTTGTTCCAAGTCTCATGAAAATATCTCTAACGGTTTTAGAGTTATGTAGCAGACAAGATTTCTGAACTCCAAATTTTAAAGGGGCATAATTCAGTAAATAAAGTAGAAAGTGTTATGGTTTTTATTTTCTGCATATCGTCTGATGATGCTTTACATTTGTACCAAGTCTTGTGAAAAGATCTTTAACAGTTTCAGAGTTATGAAGCGGACACGATTTCTGTACTCAAAATTTCAAAGGGGCATAATTCAGTAAAAAGATGTAGGCAGAGTTATGGTTTTTGTTCTTTGCACATCGTCTGATAATGCTTTACATTTGTACCAATTTTTCTCGCGAAAATATTTCTGACAGTTTCAGAGTTATGAAGAGGACACGATTTCTGTACTCAAAATTACAAAGGAACGTAATTCAGTTAATAGTGTAGGCAGAGTTATGGTTCTTCTTCTCTGCATATTGTCTGATGATGCTCTACATTTGTACCATGTCTCGTAAAAATATCTTTAACGATTTAAGATTTATGGAGCGGACACGATTTCGGTACTCAAAATTTTAAAGGGGCATATTTCAGTAAAAATGTAGGCAGAGTTATGGTTCTTGTTCTCTGCACATCGTCTGATGATGCTCTACATTTGTACCTAGTCTTGTGAAAATATCTCTACGGTTTCAGAGTTATTTAGCGGACACGAAATGATGACGGACAGACGGACAGACAGACAGACGGACGGACAAGGTGAGATTTTTGTACTCAAAATTACAAAGGGGCGTAATTCAGTAAATAATGTAGGCAGAGATATGTTTTTTTCTCATGCTGCATATTGTCTGATGATGCTGTACATGTGTACCATGTCTCGTGAAAATATCTTTAACGGTTTTAGAGTTAGTGAGCGGACACGATTTCTGTACTCAAAATTTTAAAGGGGCATAATTCAGTAAAAATGTAGGCAGAGTTATGGTTCTTGTTCTCTGCACATCGTCTGATGATGTTATACATTTGTACCAAGTCTCGTGAAAATATCTCTAACGGTTTAAGAGTTATTGAGCGGACACGAAATAATGACGGACGGACGGACGGACAAGGTGATTACTATAGGGCCTCCGCAGACTTCGTCTGGCGGGGCCCTAATTAATATGGGGTTGAAAGCAAGCCTAACAGGCTGTTTAAACTTCAGATGGTAATAGTATGATTTTACCAACATCATAATACCGCGCACGTCATCAGTCAAGTAGGAGCTTCTGTAGGTCATTGGTTAGAACATGGCTGCTTTTCAGCGGTCCGGGTCAGAATCCTGAAGGAGACGGTATTATTTCCAACCGAAAACGGGGTTCCTGTGCACATAGCCTTTCATTATCACTCTTCCATAGGCTTGATATGACTTAAATAGTGTTGAAAGGGCCGTAAAGTCAATATGCATATGTCAATCCATCATTTTCAATAAAGGTTTAAAGGATAGATTTGTATTTTTAAGGACCTACCTCATATTAATTTGGACTTTCTTTCAGACGTCGAGAAATGATTAGGGAAATGTTGAAAGAGCCGTTAAATACATCAACAAGAATTCCGCGGAATGCGGTGCCTCGCCTGTCAGCGCTTTGTGAAACTGACCTAAACGCCAAAACCCGATGAAAGTTTACGCCGCCGCCGCCGCCGACGACGACGACACCGGTAAAGCAATACCTATGTCTCGCTTCTGCTTCGCAGGTGAGACAAAAACGGAATTAAATGACTTGAAAATAATTACTTGTTTGAGAAATCTGAAGTTTCTGCTGTAAGAATTTCAGTTTGTAATGTCACTGAAAACTTGGCGGAGCATGGCAAACATTGTATGCTATGCTTCAGTTACGATGATGTCATAGATCTGTTACCACAGCAACTAAGAGTTCAAATATTGGTTTCAAAGTGTCACTGGTACGTCATTCTGCCAAGGAACTAAGCACAACAGTTGGTAATTCCGTAGGTGCTATGGCAACAGATCTGGCGTCATTTCACCTATTATTCGAGAGGAGCACGGTATGCATTGTATGCCATGCTCCTCTCAATGTATGCCATGCGCCTCTCGAATTATAAACGAGATCCTACCTCAAATTCTTACATTAGAAAAGTGTGAATTTCTCAAACCTATAATTCATTCTCAAATACGTAATCTAATTCTCTGTTATCACAGATATGCTCATCAAAAGTTGAAGGAGCAGTTAGACACATCACATCGTATATGCTCATCAAATAAAAAATCGAAAGTCTTTACCTGTGTTGTCTAAATATGATGTTGATGGCTAGAAAGAGACAGGCTAAGATAATTCCAAGGCCAGCCACGGTACAAATGCTGATGTAAATGCCTTTGGGCACTCTTTGATATTCTATCCGCACTAATTTTCTATCAATAGGTGGACCCTTCCCTGTAGTAATTAAATATGAAAATGAGTCGTGATACGACATATAAGGGAAATTGGTAAACCTCCGTGTTTTCCCGTTAATTTGACAAAGGGAGGCAAATTTGAGCCGCGACACGAGAAAACCAACAATATGGTTGTGCGCCCAGCGCAGACTCAGATCAGACTGGGCATCCACCCAGTCTGATCAGAGACTTCGCTAAGCTTTTAAAGGGTAGCCAAGGGACTACGCTACCTTGATGCGGACAGCGAAGACTCTGATCATACTGGGCGGATGCCCAGGCTGATCTGAGTCTGCGCTGGACGCACGACCACATTGTTGGTTTTCTCGTGTCGCGGCTCATTTTTTGCACTTTTTCAGCATAGCCCTTTCAAAATGGGCCGACTCATAAATGAAAGAATGTGCCCTTATGGAAGCAAATTATTTCCTTTAAGAGTTGACCTTCTCTAAGAAGTGAGGAAAAATGATAATGGCGGACTTATTTCCCCAGAAAGTGTATTCACTTGCCTTAAAGCATTGCATAGAGCAGACACTCAGATCAGCCTTTGCATCTGCACGAGCTGATCACTTTGCAGAATCTTTATCATACATAGATTGCCAATACATAAACAGACAACTCTGGTCAGACTGCATGGTTGCGAAGACCGATCTTATAATCTACTGTTTGAACTGCCATAAGGTTATTTTCTCGTGAATGTGCTGATAGTGCATTTTGCAAAGGAAAACACATTGCCATGCCGTCATCTGAGCTGACAAAAACCGAAGTAACTTTTAAACTGAAAACGACGTCATGTGCCCGCTGGGACAGTTTATCATACATCTTATCATTAATTCCTCACACCCCTGTTTCTCTGATGTGTGTTTTCTTTGCGTATGTTTTTTTTATACTTGTGTATGTGTTTCTGTCTTGGACTCCACGGGGATTTTGAATATTACATTCAGTACTTTATACTTATGCAACTGATTTTGTATGTAAAATGGCATAGCTTGAAGCCTTCCGCATCCTTAACACTGCTTAGGTTTCTGGTCGACTGTATTACATAAATGGACACTATAGCAGTCTATAGGATGCGGATAGGTCTACATAACAGTCGTCATAACAAAATTAAGGGTCTTGACTATTTGACGTCTTTCGAATTTTTGATAATTTTGTCCTTGGTGCTCTTAACATCAGGAGATGTTGAACTAAATCCTGGTCCTGATATTGACAGCTTGTCCTCCTCTTCAAGCATTTCAACCCAGTTTGAAGATATGATGATCAAAAATAAATTTTCAGTCGTCCACTATAATGTGCAGAGCCTGGCATCTAAAATTGATACGATCGAACCAGAGTTATCCAATTTCGACGTTATTTGTTTGACAGAAACTTGGCTTGACCAAAGAACTTGTGATGAGGTTTTAGCTCTAAATGATTATACCTTATATCGCCGGGACAGGGCAAGGGATGCTTACGGTGGCATTTGTGTCTATGTAAAGAAAGACTTGTATTCACGGCGCAGGAACGACCTTGAAATGGCAGATGTAGAATGTGTTTGGCTGGAAATTCAAAATCGTAATAGAAAGGTTCTCATAGGTACTTTTTACAGACCTCCTAATTCAACTCCAGCAACCTTAACGTCCATTGAAAATTCGATAGGCCTGGCCTTCGACACACTCACAGAGAATATTCTCATTACTGGGGATTTTAATCTTGATATGCTTAAACAAATTTCCAATAGAAAAGTGAATGACATTTGCCAGCAATTTAGTCTTGAACAGCTTATCACCGAACCAACACATTACACAGAATCTTCGTCTTCAATTATTGACTTATTTTTAACTTCTAAAAAAGATACTATACTCTTAAGTGGCGTTGGTGAGCCTTTCTTGGAACAAAACATAAGATACCACTGCCCTATATACTGTGTATTTAATTTTAATAAAACTGTTTCATCTTCATATGAAAGACATATTTGGCTTTATGACAGGGGGAATTACGAAGCTTTATCTAATGATATTAGGCAAACAAATTGGGATGAAATTAAGAATAACGATATTGATAAATATGCGCAAGATTTAACTGATCGAATTACTAAATTAGCTAAGAAACATATCCCGAACAAATCAATTAAAACCCGTCAATCAGACCCGCCCTGGCTTTGCAACAATATAAAGAAACTCATGCGAAAAAGAAAACGCCTATATGATAAGTATAAAAGAACAGACTCTATTCACGACTTTGAAAACTTCAAGCAAACACGAAATAAAGTAACTGCAGCTATAAGGAAGGCAAAGGCACTTGTAACCGAGAAATTGGCACAAAAACTTAGGAGTGATAATATCAGTTCTAAAGATTGGTGGAAAACTCTGAAAAATTTCATTAAACCTGATCAAACTTCCAGCATTCCGCCGTTATGCAAAGATGATGCAATTTACTCAGACCCTAACGATAAAGCCAACATATTCAATACTTTTTTTACGGAGCAAACAACACTTGATGAAAGTAACGCCTCTCTCCCACCAACGTTCTTTATCCCGGCCTCCACTTTAAGTTCAGTTTCCACTACGCCCCTTGAAGTTGAATCAATATTTAAATCCTTAAAAACTGGCAAAGCTGCAGGCCCTGACTGTATAAATAATAGACTTTTAAAAGAAGTTGCCACCGCTTTATCCTTTCCCGTTTCTGACCTCTTTAATTTCTCTCTGTAACAGGGTAAAGTTCCAAGTTTATGGAAACAAGCTAATGTAACACCCATCCATAAAAAGAATGACCCCTCGGACTTTTCGAATTATAGACCAATTTCGCTTTTAAGTACCATAGGGAAATCACTTGAAAAGATAATCCACAAACATGTTTTCAACTTTCTTCAGGCAAACTCTGTTTTAACTAACTTACAGTCTGGTTTTATACCAGAGGACTCAACAGTAAACCAGCTTGTTGACATTTACAACACTTTCTGTAAGGCCCTAGATGAGGGAAAAGAAGTTCGTGCTATATTTTGTGACGTTAGCAAGGCTTTTGATAGGGTATGGCACCAAGGTCTTTTGTTTAAACTTAAATCAGTTGGTGTCACCGATTCTCTTTTAGACTGGTTTGAAGACTATCTGAGTAATAGAAAGCAAAGAGTCGTCCTACCTGGTGCAACTTCCAGGTGGACAGATATCAAAGCCGGGGTTCCCCAGGGCTCAATACTTGGGCCACTTCTATTCTTGGTTTATATAAACGACATTGTGGATGACATTGATTCAAATATTAGACTTTTTGCGGATGACACTAGCCTCTATATAATAGTAGAAAACCCTGCTGAAGCAGCAATTCCGCTTAATGCAGATCTCGAAAAAGTGCATCAGTGGGCGTCGAAGTGGCTTGTCACATTTAATCCTGCTAAGACAGAATACCTTTTATTTACTCGAAAGCACAATAGGCCATATCATCCACCAGTAAGTATGAACCATAATGTAATAACTGAAGTGACAGACCACAAACACTTAGGTCTAACTTTTTCCAGTGATTGCACATGGCATGAACTCCGTTAAGGTAAAACCATGGTTTCGAATCAATATAATGCGAAAATTAAAATTTACTCTCAATAGAATGTCTCTTCAAACAATATACTTTGCCTTCATTAGACCTCTTTTGGAGTACGCCGATGTTGTCTGGGACAACTGTACACTGTATGAGGTGTCCGAACTCGAAAAAATACAAAATGAGGCAGCTCGAATTGTAACTGGGGCTACAAAACTTGTGTCAATTAACTCACTGACTGCAGAAACTGGGTGGGAACCGCTAGCTAAACGTAGGAAAAAACATAAACTTCAGCTCTTTTACAAAATGCAAAATGATTTGTCACCCGATTATCTGTCCACACTTGTTCCACCAACTGTTGGAAGCACTTCAGCATACCACTTGCGAAATGCATCAGATGTACATTTGATACATGCAAATACACAGTTATATTATAAGTCGTTTCTTCCATCAGTTACACGAGAATGGAACGAACTTCCACAGGACGTGCGTGATTCGAACAGTTTGGGTACATTCAAACGTAAATTAAATGCCGACATTACTAAACCTCCAGCATACTTCAATTCCGGCTCTCGTCTAGGTCAGATTTACCATGCTAGACTTAGAACCCATTGCAGCTCATTAAATGAGCATTTATTCTCTAAAAATATAGTTGACAGCCCACTGTGTGTTTGCGGCGAGGTGGAAAACACACACCATTATCTATTTGATTGCACTCGGTATGATGATCAAAGACGCGTTCTCTTAAATGCCGTTTCTCAATACTGTGAACCGACTGTTAATATACTACTATTTGGTAACCCAGCCCTTACGATCACCCTGAACCAGCACATCTTCAATGCCGTCCAGGATTACTTGATAAATTCAAAACGATTTCAAGTTAATTAAGAATATCTAGTGTTCCACCAGCTATAACCTGATATATAGACGACTGTGATTGTATTTTTGCATGGATGAGATTTTTTTTTCTTTGCATAAGTTCCTCTCTCTAGCTTTCTCATTTTGTCTAAATGAGCAATCTTATTCCATTCCCCGTGGAGCCACATTGGGAGACATATATATTGGTGCAAATACAACATATGTTTAGCCTCATACATATATTTACTGTGTATTGTGAAAACATCTCAAATCACATATAATTAACTGATTTGTTTGCAATATGGGATACAGATTACAAAAGTCGCATGACTTTCTTCTGAATCACAGTTTGTATAAACATGTATTACTGTTGTCTCTGTCATTGTAATATGTATGTTGTTCGTTATACAAATAAAATATGGTTTAAACCAAACTGAAAACGGGTTTTCCAAATGACCTGGTATTATAAGGCCAATACCCTGCACCCGTAAAATAATTAAGTTTTATTTTTATAATAATAATGTATATGTAGCAAAGTTCCATCTAAAGTGCAACAACCGGCAATTAACTAGCTCATGTATAAAATATTTGCATTAATGCTAAACACATCAACAGATTTGCACCGACGATGTTTGTCCCTTTTCCGGCGTTCAAAATGTATAAGACAAGCTTCAAACATGTTTCTCATAGCTTGTATTCATATGTAAATACGCCATGTAAACATTAAATGTGCTGGGTAGGAGCTCTATGTTTATTGTTTTGTTTTGGTATTAAACTTGCAATTTTAGTGAAAAATTAGTTTAAACAATATTTTATTTGCCATAAACATATATAATAATACAACACATGAATTTATTGGGATTAGGCAGCAAGCTAGAGCTTATTGACGCCTTTTCTCAAAATTGGTGAAAATTTTCAGGTATCTCAACATACGAATGCCCATATCTCCGCATAAACAATATTAAAATATGTTGTGGGTATTTATTTATTTATTTATTTATAACATATGATAAGGAAACTGGGAATGATGATTATTTGTTTGAGAAAATCTGAACGTTCTGTTGAAAGAATTTATTCTGCCATGTCACTGAAAAAATGACGGAGCATTGCAAACACTGTTTGCCATGATCCTACACCAATGACGTTCTAAATCTGTTACCATATCAACTAGGAGTCCATACTGATATCACAGTAACGTCATCGAGACAGCATTCTGCTAAGGTGCTATTAAGCACAGCAGTTGATAATTCCATACTTGTCATGGTTACATATCTATGACGCCAATTGTATAAGAGCCTGGCAAACAGTGTTAGTCATGAATCGCCAATTTTTCAATGACATTACATACTGAAATTGCTTTAACAGAAACTTCAGTTTTTCTTAATTAATTACGTGTTAATGAGTGAATGGATGTCTATGTGCTGTCGCTGGCCTAGTCCTTGGCATATCACCATAAGCCAATTGTCAAGCACTCTCAAAAGGTGTTGCAACTGTCTTATTTCTTTTAAGCGATAATTTTACAGGGATAGAAGTATGATTTCTGTATGTTCCAAAATTAATACAAACGACGTAATTGTGAGTCAATTTGAACGGGTACCATAAACGGTCCTTACCATACCAGATCCTCTCTACTTACCCAACCATATAATTGGTAAACCATTTTTGAAGCTTAGACGATTCCTTCGTCGATGATATTCTCCTATCTTAACCATATTCCCACCTGAAAAGTTCATAAAAAAGCATAACATAAATTATCACATGACGTCGCTGTTATTCAGTGGATAGCGTCGTGTAATAAGAATCGTATGACCACACGTGTAATAATATTTTGGCGCGTACACCTAACGCCATTGACAACGTCCATGTCAACAATGCGTTTTCTTATTGAAATAATGTTGAGTTTGAATATGTTAAAATCCCAGTTTATAGGGTCATATGATAAACAGAATCTTACACTCTTGGTCATTTCATATGAAATTTATTAAACTCGCCGAAGGCTCGTTTCATAAATTTCATATGAAAAGACCACTCGTGTAAGATCCTCTATATAACATAACTATGAAAGCTCAGTGTCTGTATTGTTTGCCTTTCTGCAATTAGGATCTGAGCACCTGATGAAGACTGAAAAAATAAACGCTTAACTGACACATTTTGTTTCTTGTATACAAGTTTTAGGAGCATGGGACAAATCTGTTTTTTTCTTCTGCCTTTTTACAAAGGGGAATAACTTTCGTGACTTCCTATTCATTTTCCTGGATCTGACTGGTAGTCTGAACATAAAGACTTTTAAGAGTAAACAAGACAGTTAATAAATTGTTCAATATATATTTACCTCCTTAGTCTCAGGGTAAATGCGATTTTCACTTTTTTACTTTTTCTTCCCGTTCTCTGTGGGGAAATACTCTTAAAGGAAAGAATTTCCCCCAATAAACCAATTTTTTAAGAGAAGACCGGCTTGTTTCCCATGACTTCATCTGAGTCATTCACATATACTAGCTATCCCTCATGGACTGATAAATGCAGTCGGCCAAGAAAATCTGAGCGAATTAGATATGGCATATTCACTATATTTTGGTGAATAGGAAATACGAAAGCCAACAGAATCATGATACTATATGTGAAACGGGTTTAAAACAGATTTTTTAAACAAAAATTTGCCATTCACAAGTACCTTGGAACTGTTCCACGACAATAGATCCTATACGGTCTCCTTTGTCGAACTGTACTTGACCCTGTTTAAAAGTATCAGTAATCTGTCAGACATTTTCAATGAACAAAGCAAATTATAGAAAGCAATAATAAAATTGATTTAAAGGATGCAAATTTAAATAAATAAAATCGTGTTTTTTCCTTTTCAGAAATTATGATCACCAGATAATTTCTTGTTTCCAAACGAGATTATATTGAGGCCTCGGGATAAGCGAGCAGGCACGCAAGGTTGAATGTCTAGTGGGAAGGTATTTCTAGTCGTATCTATTCGACTATAAGACCGGGGTCCCCCTTCTGCTTTGGATGACCCAAAATCATAATCTGGTGTAACTCTGCTGTGACATGAGTTTCCCGTCAATACAATCCCAAAAATTTAGACCTGTCTTATAAGACGGATCGACATTTTGGGTTTGTTCTGGGGAACCCCCCCCCCCCCCCTCTACAACCGAATAAATACGGTATTGTATAAACCGCATCGGAACAAAAAATGGAAACTGAAATTTAAAACCAGCTTCTGCAAAGTTAAGGTAAAGGTAAAGGTTTCCCATAGCCTAATAGCCGTAGGGGCAGTGGGGGTTAGAGACCCACTGTATCTTGGGCACAGCTGATGAAAGGCGGAGCCCATCTCTCTCCTTTCGCAGCCTTATTCTTCCATGATTCGAAAAAACGTACCCATTTACTGCTGGGTTGACAGAGAGAGTTTTCCAGTCGTCGGATGGTGGTGACTTTCTGCACAATAACCCAGCCTCTCTAACCACTCGACTACGACGCCTCTCTGAACCTGTCAGAGAATCTATTTTATGATTTTGTGGCAAAATTAAAGCAGGATAAAACACATTTATTATTATTTTGAAATATACTGAGTGTACTAGTAATTGGTGACTGGGCGAACTTGGATTTCTGAGAACTGTGGTACCTCAAAACGGCACTGTCAGTACCCATGAATTCAACAGAAATAGAGCAAAATGACGAGACAAAATAAAAAAAAAAAACGGAGATAGCTAAATTTCTGTTCCGTTCTGCATTCATTTTTCGTGCACCATTTCGTTGTCATTTAGGTATCTGTTAAACCCTATTGACTTTGAATATTTGAAAGAAAGATTTTCTTTCTCTCTAACATGTTTCAATACACCTGCGTAGCATCGAAATAGAAGAAATGCATATACTATACCGTAACGCCCCTAAAGTTTGTATCATTGAGTGCCGCCGATATCTGATCGCCGCGGAACATTCCCTCGTAGAGCAGTCTATCAGATGAAATATTCCGGTGTTGTTTGAGAATATGGTCCACAACTTTGGCAATCACCCAGACTCCGTCAAATGCATAGGCGTGGTATTTACTGAACTGACCCTTATTGGTGTTCATATACCTCTTCAGGTACTTCTCCGGGGTCTGCAAAGAGAGATCAACATAAAGTACATTCCCTAGTGCTCCAGGTTACACCTTTATATACAACCAAACCTGGCCTAGATGTTATAAAACTTGAGTACATTCTGAAACTCAAAATAAAGCACACTGATTGGCTGCTTCCGAGCACATGCTCGGAAGTAGCCAATGGGTGTGCTTTATTTTGAGTTTGAGATTATTCTCAAGTTTTATTCAAAAGAAATATTTTTGGTTTAAACTGATTTGTTCTAAGGAAGTCCCTGCCTTAAGCAGATTTGCCCTTTCCATGTGTGCTTTCTTAAGACAGCTTGACTGCATATGATAATTTTATCAGTATAATTATGATGTCGAAAACATGTTAATGATTAACTATATTACATAAAAAATGATATATACGTTATTCAGACATTGGTTTAAACATATTTTATTCAGAAATATCAACAGAAACAAATGTATACAATCAACTAAGGATCAGAACGAAAGCAAATACTTATTAAGTTCTTCTCCTTTAGCATATAAATTTGTGAATGAATGGCGGAAATACTGACATCGTTTTACTGAATAATACATTGTGAAATATAGTACAAATGCATGATAGACAAGCATTGTTAAATGAAAAAATCAGATCAACAAAAGAAAGAGAGTGAATATATCATTGTTTGTTTATACATGTATGTATTCAGACATTCTAGTTTATGTTTGAAAGTCAGTCATTGAACACAATATGATAACATTTTGAAGCGCAAAGATAAAAAAATCACTTTTGTACATTGTCTTCTTTCATCACAATGAAATTCCAGCTTCTAAGCTGTTATAGAAGAAGAAAGAAAAAAAGGTAGGACATAATTGCTCTCCAACATGCTAAATAAGATGTTTGTTTGCACATCTGCAGATCATTTAAACACTGATACTGATCATTTAAGGAGTAAACACTTTAATTTAGCCACGAAACTGTCTGCCTAAATCGTCTAATTGCTATGAAGCTACTTTATCATCCATAGCGGGAAGGGCGTATCTGCAACTGAAGACCAAATTTTAAGTAAGCCGCGACACGACAAAACCAACAAAGTGGCATGTGCGCCGAGCGATGATCAGATCAGCCTGAGCATCCGCTCAGTCTAAATCAGATTCTTCACTGCCCGCACGGAGGTATCTTAAGCCCTTAACTGACTTTTAAGCGCACAGCAAAGACTCTGATCAGGCTGGGCGGATGCCCCGGCTGATCTGAGTCTTCGCTGGGCGCACATACCACTTAGTTGGTTTTGTGATGTTACGGCTCAAGTGAAAAGGTGAGTGAGTACAACTCCATGATTTCCCGCCATCTCTTCAAAGAAAAATGGGCCACGACACGAGAAAACAAAGTGGTTGTGCGCCCAGCGCGGACTCAGATCAGCCTGGGCATCCGCCCAGTCTGATCAGAGACTTCGCTGTCCGCATGGAGATAGCTTACACCCTTAGCTACTCTTTAAGCCCACAGCGAAGAGTCTGATCAGACTGGGTTGATGCCCAGGTTGATCTGAGTCTGTGATGGGCGCACAACCACATTGTTGGTTTTCTCGTATCGCGGCTCAAATAATTTTTGTGTGTTTTGTGTTTGTGTCCCTGGGCGTGTTAGCATCTCCAAAATGGGATATACTCTTAAAAACACATTGCTAATAAGGAACAATCTTTTTTTTTTAATAGCTAACCCCAACTTTCAAGGGAGACAAAATAAAAATGGCTTCCCCTCAAACAGTGCCCACTCACATTCAGTTCGGGTATCAAGAACTGAAAGTTCTTAGGGAAATGTTTTTTCTCAATAAAATTCTTTAGTGGGACTTAGAAGTTCGCTCACCAGTCCCGATTCTGTTCGTCTTCGACTGCTGCTAAGTGGAAGAATATCCGTTGCCAGGTAACCATGTAGTGTCATATTTAGCTCTGCAACTGTACAAGGCAATGTGGTATCTTCAACAGTCCACCAGTCGTCATTATAACCGCCTAGAATTATCCATTGGTATTTCGGCCCAAACATCCCCAGTCTGTATGCCTGTAATGATAATGTACATGCACAGTCTACTCTCGATATCTCGAACAGCGATATCTCAAATACCCCCCGATATCATCGAGTATAGTTTGGACCAATTTCCTATTTTATATTTACCTTAACTCCTTTTATCTCAAATTACAGATATCTCAAAATAAATTTTCTGGGACCAGAAAGTTTGGGACCAGTAGTTTCGGATGCAATTTTGACTTTGAGATATCGAGAGTTGACTGTTGTTGGTGATACAGATTCATGACAGTGCATATCGGCAATGAGACGGGGATGGCAGAGCAAACAGGTTAGATGCAAACTAGGGATCATCCTGGCCGTCAATCCTGCGTGATCAGAGTCTTCGCTGTCGGCATGGAGGTAGCATTGACACTTTGCCAACTTTTAAGCGCACAGCAAAGATTCTGATCAGAACGGGCGGATGTCTAATTTCTCGTGTCGCTGCTCATATGCGGTTTTACAGGCCGAGCTTCACAAGGCATTGTGGAGATAAAACGAAGATCTGAATGACGGATGTGTTCAAATCTGGAATAAGTAAGTCACAATGACCTAGTTTTCCGGGTGGCGAGTAAGCGTGATACAAAACTCGTAAAGAGGTAATGATTCAACAGTCTTGACTATATCTTTTACTTGAAATATCGAAACCTTCTGCATGAGTATACGAACAGACAGACAAACAAATACTGCATAGGTGATTGTCACACTAAACAGAAGTGTGCTCGACACAAACACTGAAATGAATAGTGTTTCGTGAAACTACATGGAATGCAAGCACTGCTCTTTTTGTTAATGTGTGGGTGCAGCCATGCAAGCGTGGGAGTTTTGCTAGAATACTTCAATAATAATCTTTGGATCTTAAGAGTACGGCTGAAGGTGGGTGGGGTTGGGGTTGAGAGGAATCTAGCTTAAACTGAACCTCTTGTATATACTCATAGACCGTAGCTAGCCCGAATATTAAAGCAAGTTCTTCCCCTTACCTATACCAAAACCGACATGCAATATAATTCCAACTTCACTCAGAGGCAACAAAAAGTATACACTTTTTGAACGCCTATATATTTTACTTATTTTTCAATGCTCAGGTCTGGAATTCTGCATGATTTATTTCTTCTCAGGGTACATGTACAGTAGAACTTTAATGGCTCGAACCCTGATGGCTCGTCAACCCTGCCTGACTAGAACTTGTTCCTGGGTCCACTAGAGGTCACTTTATGTAGAAACTAACCCTAGATGGCTAGAACTACCCCTAGCTGGAACTAATTTTTATGGTCGCAAGCTTGTTCGAGCCATTGAAGTTCTACTGTATGTGGTAAAGTAAAATTATTGACTGAAACACTGAAACACTTTACTAGCCCCACTGAATGTACATGTCGATTTCGCACGTTTTTCACATGCAGCTAACTGGACATAAGGAGTTTGCTTTATATCTTTAACTGAAATTTCGTTTTTTTTTGTTTTGTTTTTTTAACAAATCATACAGTTTTCGTTTTTCCTTTGTTTAGAGAAACAAACCCGTAACGGTTGCGTTTCATTCGCATGAACGTATCGTTTCGGCCACTATATACACCCGGTATAAAATTAAGTTTATCCCTTCCATTTTTCCCGAGAAGCATAGTCCTGTTCCTTCGCTGTGTCATCATCATGTTTCTGAGTGAATTACTACCGAAACATGGCAAGTTAGTTGCAGTTTTGAGGCATTGTGTCTGTATCAGAACAATTTGCATTCTTACAAGAAAATATCTTCAGCTATCAAGCTATCTATCAAGCGGTCCTGCCTTTATTAATATGTCTAGTCACAATAAATTCAATCTAAATCCTGCGCCAGTCCATCATTCTAAGCAAAATTAATGCTGGCTTTTATGAAGCAGACATCGTTTGATGTATTACTTATTGATGCATGAGGACAGGTCATTCTGTTGTCAGGCAGAGATCGATCTTTTGGTTTTTGACAAGATAAATTTAGGCAGCTGAGAAGAATGAGCTCACTTCAACTCCTCTCGCAACCTGTAACATGTATACCGTATACATGGTAATTTTCGCGGTGTTCCATTTTTCGCGATATTTCGCGGTCATTTAGAAACCGCGAATATTAAAATCGCGAAACATTTTCCTGTTTCTTACAAAGTGTCTTCTGTAGACACAGTGTTCATATATTTTGTTTGTTTTTGCTTCTGTAGTTGCTGGTACTTTTCACTTGAGCCAGTTCTTTCATTAACCTGCGGCGGCCCTGCCGCAGGTTAATGAAAGAACTGACGCAAGAGAAAAGAAATAGTTTAGCTTTTCGAGCATGTTGCTAACCGCGAAAATTAAAAATCGCGAAAATTAATATTTATGTTTTTGACCCTTAATCGCGAAAATTTGGACCCGCGAAAATTACCGCGTATACGGTATATCAATATAAGCCGCATACAAAAATGGGGTTTATCGTATTTGCAAACAGTCACGCCCCAAACTGATCTATGAACCCGTTTAGTTTGTCCAGAGCTTTCATTTTGTAAACGGTGTATGCGAACAGCAAATGCTCTGACAAGACTGCTCGGATGCGCAGACTGGTTTTAGCATTTGCTGTGTGCATTTGGGTTCAGTGCCCTTTTTGCGTGTCGAAATATAATTAGTACAAAGTCGAGGTCGTTTGTTATACGCAAATACGCACAGTCATTTAGGAACTTTCTTGTTCATACACCACCATTAAATGTAGGTTCTAGCTGGACGTCACAGCTGTGTTAGGCCTGCAACCCGACCGTAGGTATTCAGACAGGCAGAACCTACGGCCGGATAAGCTACATTGACTTTTTACTGAAATCGCGATAGTGCTCCTTAGCAACCGCCCATATCGCGCAACAGCAGCTTGTCTGAGAAATATCTTAATTATTATTCACTAAAAATATGATTTTTCTATAAGTCTGTCACAAAATCGCGCAACATGTAATTTTTCTAAGGCCCTTTTTCTCCTTGTTTGTGTCGAAATTCGTCACCTTGGTAAACAAATCCCACTGCGCATGACGAGATTTGACGTCGGTGTTATATTAATTTACTACCCGATGAATTGTCTGGCGTTCAGTATAAAATCCATAGCCATGACTCCGAACCCGCACGTTGACCTTGTGCTTATGATTCTGTATGCAATAATAAAATGAGATAATAATAATAACAAAATAAATAAATGAATAACTAACTAACTAAATAAAGTTGGAAATTGGAGGGTGGTGGTATGTGTTCCAGCTATGGGTCATTTTATTATTAGTGGTATTATTTTATATTGGGAGGACCTTCCAATTCAAATTCATTTATGCTTGTGCCCTGTGCATAACCAAGAACACTGCATGAATAGCATGCTTAGAGCATCACCAGACGATGTTGCAAAGACAAGGCCGTCGTCCGGACCACTATTTCGGCTGAATATGGTATTGGCCGTACCACTTTTTTTCATTCGGCCGAATATAGTATTGGCCAGACCACTTTTTTCGGCTATTCCTTCTTTGTCTTGGTCTCAAAATGCATTAAAATCGCTTCTAGAGACGTCCTGAATTCAAAGATTTTTTCGGGGGAGGTTCCCCGAACACCCCTTACGAGAGGAAGGACACCCCCTCTCGTGCTCTCCCCCACTCGTGCCTTCGGCACTCAGGGAACACCTTCGGTAGTCTTCAAAAGCTGGGGTAAGCATTTGAAATACAGCAAATACTCATAAAATCAATTGAGTTTCACAAGCGAAACTGGTCTCAAAATGCATTAAAATCGCTTCTAGTTTCGTCCTGAATTCAAAAGTTTTCTCGGAGAAGGTCCCCCGAGCCCCCCCCCCCCCCCTTACGAGAGGGGAACAGGTGGCAAAAAAGTTAATAACCCAACTCCAACCGACAACATCCCTACATTCACTTGATAATGACCATTTTACCTATTTTGTCAGACTGATCTCAGTCAAACCTATGAAAGACAATGACAATGAAAGTTTTCTCATTTTTACAGGTTAATTAATGGTCAATTATATTTTTTTTTCTACATTTTTTTCTGCTTATGCTCACCCAGATATCAGATGCTGAACGCTCAATAAAGCTGTTAATGAAATTAAGGTGGGGGGGGGGGGGGGGGGTCTGGTGGCGCAGCCCCAAGAAGCCAAAGCATTTTTGTTGATAACACGCACCTGGAGATTTGGATTTGATGTCGCCATCGCAGGTATTAAATTATTAAATTTTCTGATTGGCATGATTTTGTAGATGAATTTCTACTGTTCTATTAGCAAATCAATGAAAATATGAATTGGGAAAAGTATCTCTTTGATGTAAGTTTTATGGGGTTTTTTATTTATTATTTATTTATTCTTTTTGTAAGAGAGGCACCGTAGTCGACTGGTTAGAGTGGCTCGGTTATTGTGCAGAAAGTCAACGGAAGGTCGCGAGTTCGCGGCTCACCATCGCCATCTGACGACTGGAAAACTCTGTCAACTCAGCAGTAAATGGGCACCTTTTTCGAATCAGGGAAGGTTTAGGCAGCGAAAGGAGAGAGATGTGCTCTGCCTTTCATCAGCTGTGCCCAAGATACAGTGGGTCTCTAACCCCACTGCCCCTATGGCTATTAGGCTATGGGAAACCTACACCTTTACCTTTTTATATTTTGTAAATGTTTTTGATGCAAGTTTGAAAGATTAGAATTAATCTTAAAATGTAGGAGTAAAGGGGGGGGGGGGGGGGGGGGGTTTATGGTTTTTTTATTTATTATTTATTTATTCTTTTTGTAAGAGAGGCACCGTAGTCGACTGGTTAGAGTGGCTCGGTTATTGTGCAGAAAGTCAACGGAAGGTCGCGAGTTCGCAGCTCACCATCGCCATCTGACGACTGGAAAACTCTGTCAACTCAGCAGTAAATGGGCACCTTTTTCGAATCAGGGAAGGTTTAGGCAGCGAAAGGAGAGAGATGTGCTCTGCCTTTCATCAGCTGTGCCCAAGATACAGTGGGTCTCTAACCCCACTGCCCCTATGGCTATTAGGCTATGGGAAACCTACACCTTTACCTTTTTATATTTTGTAAATGTTTTTGATGCAAGTTTGAAAGATTAGAATTAATCTTAAAATGTAGGAGTAAAGGGGGGGGCAGAAGCTTAGACATATTTTTAAAAAATGATCAATGAAACACAAGAGGGCCAAGAGACTCTGAATCGCTCACCTGAGCAAAAGGGTTAAAGGTCAACCTAGGGTCACCATTTGAACAAACCTGATAGTTTGCAACTATTTCCAAATGGTTCTGAAGAAGAAGGTTTTTGAATATTTTTCTAGGTATTGCTATGGTTCAAACCCTGGACCCCCTGGGGTCAGGCCATTTTGGACTCTGGGGTCATCATTTGAATAATCTTGGTAAAGGACCACTAGGCAATGCTACATACTAAATTTCAAGCATCTGAGCCAAGTGATTCTGAAAAAGAAGATTTTGAATATTTTTCTATGTATTTCTGTGGTTCAAACCTAGGACCCCCTGGGGCGGGGCCATTTTTTGACCCTGGCACCATCATTTGAACAAACTTGGTAAAAGACCACTAGGCAATGCATCATACCAAATTTCAAGCATCTGCACTTTGGGGTTCTAGAGAAGAAGATTTTGAGTATATTTTAATTTTGAACCCAAGACTCGCCGCTCCAGGGCAAATTTGGATCCCAGGGCCAACATTTACACAAACTATGTAGGAGTCCACCAGGCAGTGCATCATAACAAAGTTCAAGCATCTGAGCCAAGTGGTTCTGAAGAAGATTTTTGAATATTTTTCTAAGCATTTCTATGGTCCAAACTCAGGACTCCCTGCTGCCGCTGGGCCATTTTTGGACCCTGAGGCCATTATTTGAACAAACTTGATAAAGGACGACAAGGCAATGCTACATACAAAATTTCAAGCATCTGAACCAAGTGGTTCTGAAGAAGAATTTTTTTGAATATTTTTCTATGTATTTCAATGGTTCAAACCCAGGTCCCCCTGGGGCGGGGCCATTTTAGACCCTAGGGTCATCATTTGAACAAACTTGGTAAAAGACCACTAGGCAGTGCTAAATACCGAATTTCAAGCATCTGAGCCAAGTGGATCAAAAGATGAAGATTTTAGAATATTTTTCTATGTATTTCTATGGCTCAAACCTTGGACTCCCTGCCCTTGAATAATTTTGGACCCTGGGCAATGCATCATACCAGATTTCAAGCATCTAAGCCTTGCAGTTCTGAAGAAGATTTTTTAATAACTTTCTTTTTATTTCTATGGTTCAAACGTTGGACTCCATGCCAAGGGGCCATTTCGGACCCTGGGGCCACCATTTGAACAAACTTGGTAAAGGACTATTAAGCAATGCTACATACCAAATTTCAAGCATCTGAGCATTGCCGTTCTGAAGATGAAGGTTTTTAAAAATATTTTTCTATGTATTTCTATGGTTCAAACCCAGGACCCCCAGGGTTGGGGCCATTTTGGGCCCTGGTGCCATCATTTGAACAAACTTGGTAAAAGACCACTAGGCAATGCTACATACCAAAGGACAAGGTGCGCTAGTGTATTGCTAGTGGCCTAAAATTTCTGAAAAAATGAAACTCGACACAGCAAATTACCACCACCGTCCCTGAACGTAACAACATAAGGACTATCGCGTGCGCACACAAAAATTACGTCATGACGTTACGTGACGTCATTTAACAACGTCAAAGACGCCATTTTTGCGGGTTTTTGCAAGAGAAAGAACAAATTCAGGTACGTTTTGGCAAAATAAAAATATGTCCGCATGGCTGTACCAACTCGATTTTTTGTACAGATCGTCGAAAGAGAGTGACCGACAGATTGTCAAAAGGTCTCTTTGGTACACGCATGCGATCATTCTTTAATTTTACTTTTTTCAGTCTGTAGCTGCTGTGAAATTGCAGGTTTAACCGTTTGTTTCTACCATTTTAATCCATATTTGGTTCAAACCATGCCAAAAAATTATGGAAACATGTATAGTGAACATCAGTTTTGTTGTTTGAGCTTCATCATGTCAGAGGAATTTAATGAAAACAACAACAACAGCAACAGAAATTAGCAAAGAGCAAGGTGTCTTCATCAAGTCCATATGCCGTGCCCAGTCAAGCCATCAAGTATCATTTCACATTCTTTAGTTGCCTCGTAGAAACGTTACTGAGTGTATAACGAAGCAAACGCGGTATTCGTAAACATCAAAAGCTAAAAGCTTCGCAGATATCGTGACCAGACTGCATAATGAACACAACGGTGATACTTCATGTGTGCATGTACATGTACCATTATTTTAAGTTAGTGTGTTTTGAGTGAATAGATGGATGATTTGCGATTTTACGTTCCTTTCAACGGTATTGCAGTCACAGTAGAACAGTGGTATGGTGATAACGAAAGCTGAGTGCAGAGGAATCTCGCTTACCATAGGAAATATTTCCGTCTCCAGCAGGGCTCAAACCCGGGACTGCTAGATCAGTAGCCCAGCGCTTAACCTAGCTACCGGGTCTCCTCTAAGAGAATGAGCGAGATGGGGCGAGGGGGGGAGGGGGAGTCGGGTAAAAAAAGAGAGGAGCGAGAGAGATGGAGATCGGCTTTGAAGGTTAGATTGATCAATTTTTAAAGCTCTATGCACAACGCGAATCTTTGAGGCTAAAAATTACCGCGAATTTGATTGGCACCGCGTGAAAATGGACCTTGTATCCGTTTTTACTCGGCGCAAACAGAAACAAAATAAATGAACACTGTGTCTACAGAAGACACTTTTTAAGAAACTGGAAATTATTCGTGATTTAAATATTCGCGGTTTCTAAGTGACCGCGAATTACTCGAAAAATGGAACACCGCAAAAATTACCTTATATACGGTATATCTTAGCTGTAGATGGAAGGGAGTGTTTAGTGATGGTTGGGACGGTTTGTTAGATCTTTGGGAAGCATATATTGTGGCCCCTCATCTGAGCCGCCTGGACGAGGCAGTTCGAATGAGGGGTTACAATCTATGTTTTCCATGGAAAGTGGGGAACATAGTCCCTAATTGATGTCAAGTTTTCAACTACTCTCTCTTGTCTGGACCACACATATACTTTTATTTTATGGAAAGTTATTTAAATTAGTGTACGTTGTACAGCTGAAATAGTATAATTCTATTTAGTTTAAACATATTTATTGTATCATAAACTGTACATGATTACAATATAAGCATGATACAAACAATGGGATCAGAACGAAAGCATAAATGCTTTTTTAGTTCTTCTCCTGAAAATATAATTCTGTTTAAGAATTGCATGGTACTGCTTACGATCATGCATCATTATTTATGTATATCTATGTATACTTATGTACCTTGATTACGATGGTAATACCAATTTCCCTACCTGTGCTTTCAACCAAGCCAGTCAATTACCATACATGCAAAAGTGGCTGTCGACCGAGACAATCGACAACAGTATCAGCTCGGTCGACAGCCATTTACAAAAGTATCATTTACTGTTGTTGGTAATGCTAACCACTGAATTCTCGTCGGCAGCCATTTTGTATAGTACCGTAGCGGTCGACAGCATAGGTAGCAAAATTGTTAATACCACCACGATGATGAGATTAAAATAAACATAATAAAATAATAATAATGATAATAACTAATCTGGAATATTGCTTTCACCATTTGCACTCGTATTGCTTTGTGACATACTTGGTCATAATGACGTATTCAAATTGGTTTGCGTAATCATGCATTTCGCTTAGAGTCTTCGTTCGTCTCTCTGCTAGGCCTGCTGAATGATCATGGGAACCGCAAAGGGTTGGTCAGATTAAGTGAATGTGCAAGCTGACTTGAGTTCGCAATGCCGCTTACTGGAATTCCATTAATTCATACAGATTTAGTGGCAGGGGTCATATAGTTTCTTTGTTGACACGGAGCAAAAAAAGTGCGACACAGAATCTTTGTAACACTAACTTTATTAACGTTTCTACTTTCGCTTTCATGAAACGTGAATATGCTCTTTTAACGTTTGAAACAGGTTAAAACAACCTCCACACCATCAATCAGTGTGTTTAACCGTGAAGTATCAATACCTCTCTCTCTCTCTCTCTCTCTCTCTCTCTCTATAGTATACGTATTAGTTTTTCATTTTAGTGCACATTTTTGTACAGATGTGGTCAGTGTCTGCACTGCTTGCCCAGTGCTTGCAGTGAACTTTGTAATTAATGCAAGTTGCATACCTTCTAATTTATCCGATAATTTTACACTGCAAAAATAAACGGTAGATTTTACGGTAAAATAACTGGCAACCAGCTGCCAGTCCTTTTACCGTTATTTTTACGGGCGCCCGTAAAAATGCAGGAATCATCAAGCAGGGTGGGACAGAAAAGAGCAGATGTCGTTATGGTTAGATAGCCCTTCAACAATACAAAGTTATTTTCGAGTGCGCCAAGTTAACATAAAACTTCCATTTCGTAATTTCCAACAATGTCTTACAGGCTAAAGCTCGTAAAAATAACGGGAAAAGGACTGGCAGCTGGGATCCAGTTATTCTACCGTAAAATCTACAGAATTTTTTACAGTGTATGCACTTGGTATTCGGACACAATATGTAACCAGACAATATGGAATTTGATCGTGCCTCTCTGATCCGGGTCTGCTATGCTTGTCAGCTGACTGTCCAGACAGCGGCTGTGTCATGCTGTCCATCCTTGAGTTAGAAACGTCCATACACTGTAAAACATTCTCTAGATTTTACGGTAGAATAACTGGAAACGAGCTGCCGACAGTGGATAAGTTTCTGCTGACAGTGGATTTCGAACCCAGTAGCGTTAGCACAAGAAGCCTGCACTGCTTACCCTTTGTTTTATAGCTTTTAGCAATACAAATTATTATTAAAATATTAGTCTATTCCGCGTCTCCTATGATGGCAAACTTTTCTACAGAGCAATATTGCGCGACAATGGTTTCTGTTAAGAATAAAGACAATTTGGATAATTTCTAACAGTTTAACAATATTAACAATACATCGCTGCATGTACATGTACTAAGAACAGCAAGACACACAATAACGATGTGATTCGCGCGACGTCACGTTAAGCGACGGAAACGTCACCGAAAATCTTTGAACCCCTGACCTATTTAAATCGTTCTCTCTGAAAGATGGAATGAGATATTCATTCATTTTTTTCGTTTTTCATCTAGTTAGACTCTATATAACAGCTCATAAATTTTTTATCAAAAACTAAGGATAGGCCAAAAACCACCCTTAGCGCACCTTGTCCTTTCAAACATCCGAGCCAAGCAGTTCAGAAGAAGAAGTTTTTAGAATATTTTTCTATGTATTTCTATGGTTCACACCTGGGACATCCTGCCATAGGGCCATTTTAGACCCTAGGGCCACCATTTGAACAAACTTATTAGAGGACCACTAGGCAATGCTACATACCAGATTTCAAGCATCTGAGCCAAGCAGTTCTGGACAGATATATGTGACCTTTGGCCAAGGTCACTAGATGACCTTGACCTCTAGAATTCATCGGATTTGACCTGAATGCATTTCCATATCACAGAGCACAATAGAAACAGAAAAACCTTTTCATTTTTTTCCCATTCAAAAGCCGTCACAGAAAACACCATCCAGTCAGGGCATACACTGTTGGCCTTAAATCACAGGAAATTCTGAAGAAAAATAAAAATCAAATTAAACATCCCTTATAACGGAAATCAAAACTAGAAGAATCTATTTTGCAGTTATTCATTAATTTTAACTATTGTCACTAAATACCCAAAATTACAATTCTACACCTTTACAGTTTCTGAATCAGAATGGCACCATTATCTGACCTTTGGCCGAGTAAGTTACTTAATTGGCATTTGATAGAGTCAAACATCGCATAATGGCAAAACCATATGAGCCGCGACACGGCAAAACCAACAATGTGGTTGTGCGCCCAGCGCAGACTCAGATCAGCCTGGTCATCCACCCAGTTTGACCAGACTCTTCGTTAAATGCTCAAAGGTAGCAAAGGGTCTAAGCTACCTTCAAGCGGACAGCGAAGACTCTGATCAGACTGGGCAGATGCCCAGGCTGATCTGAGTCTGCGCTGGGCGCACAACCACATTGTTGGTTTTGTCGTGTCGCGGCTCATATATCATCCAAGGGGTTTTATTAACCATCTGTCTGTTGGTCCAGGACCAGTAATTTTGGGGCAGGACCAGCTGATTTCTGTATCAGCTGGTCCTCCAGACCAACTAATTTAAATGTTTACTGCAAACCAACAGAAACAACGAAAGGACCAGTCAAATCACATCCATGCTGGTCCTGTGGACCAGTTGGGTTTTGGACCTTAGCATAAACCCTGTCATCCCACAATGCTGTCTGCTTCCTTTCTTAAGCGATAAGAGACAAATCAACATTCTAAATTAAATGATGTGCTACCCAAAATCAAGGTTTCTAAATGCAGAGGATACAGGTATGGAGCAGAAACTGGTGAGGTATAGTCTTCATGATGCATAGTCTGCAGATAAGAATACGGAAGACTCTGAAAAGACAGTCGTTCATGCTGGCCTATGAGATACTTTTCTAGATTTGTGATAGAATCCGTCATTTTGGGGCTTCAGAGCCCTTTAATTCTAAGAGTTGACCTAGTGACCTAGTTTTTGACCCAACATGACTCTAATGAAAGCAGACTTGGGGTCGAATACTTTCAAAAGTATTTGAATACAAATACTTTGCAATTTA
Source organism: Ctena decussata (assembly GCA_963989385.1). Lineage (NCBI taxonomy): Eukaryota > Metazoa > Mollusca > Bivalvia > Lucinida > Lucinidae > Ctena > Ctena decussata. Next base: position 6,152,591 of record OZ022508.1, read on the forward strand.
AGAATACAGAATACAAATAAAAATACTTTTTTTTATGAATGTATTCAAATAAAAATACAAATACTTTGCAAATGTATTCAAATACTTTTGAATACTTTTCAATAAAAAATTGAAATTTCATTAATCAATAGGTTATGCTGAACTTTCATATCTCTAGTAGTTCAGATTCTAGAGGTTTCACTACATAAAATAATTTTGATTACAAGATTCTTTCTTTTGACATGTCCTAGATATCTTCATATCTATTTCAGGAACCTTTTATTTAGATCTATGGTACAGCTGGATATCTTTCTATGTTTGCAAATTTGCATATTTGGTGTAAGGTGACTTTATTTCCATATTCTGATGCCAAAGCTGGAAGCCATTTCATCTGGATCTACACTATCTGTCATTTTGATTCTAAATTTATAGTAATAAATTGCATCAAATTCAAAGTAATCATGGCATTTTAATCAGAGATTGGGCATTTGTTGTGATTTTCCTCTCTATTTCAAATTATGTTTGGCTGAAATTAAGATGGGATCATAACTGTGTATTGTAATTTTTGAGAAACAAGTGTCAAAAAATTGTACAGGTATGGCATGGCTTAGTTGTCAGTTCTATGCCTTGTCCCTATTTAATACTGTCCTGGGGCAATCTACTGAAAGGTGACATATAGGTATTATATTTGCTAACTTGGAAGTTTAACCTAATGATGCCTAATGCCATAAAAGAGATTTTGACTACAAGTGTTAACCAAGATCAGACACTGTAGAATGCAGCATCTGATCAGGGTTTTCAACAATGGCTTCAAAAACTTAATTTTTTTACAGAAAGTTAAGAAAATAAAATCAGCCAAAGCAATCAATTGATATATAATATTCTGTGATGTCTTTTATGTATTGTATTTACCTTTGAGGTGTAGTCTTCAAAGTTTCTACACTAGCATTCTTGGACTTTAGTCACATCAATCCCATAATTTATATAATTTTATGCATCAATGTTTCTTTAAAATGACAAAAGTATTCATAATGTATTCATAAAAGTATTCATGAATACATGAACTTTGCAATATATTCGAATACAAATACAAATACTTTTATTCTAAGAAATCCACGAATACAGAATACTTTATGAATACTCAGAAAATGTATTCGAATTGTATTCGAATAAGAATACAGAATACGATTACCCCAAGTCTGAATGAAAGTTAAGAAGGCATGCTCACACACTGAATCAACATTGATCCATGGCATGACACAGAATCAATGTAGTTTCAATGCTGTGTGGGAACTTAATTCTGGCATGGTGGTGAGTCTTCTCTATTCACAGTATTATTTCATTGAATCATTCGGATAATCATGGCACCCATTCCCTATTGGCCTGATGCTGATATGACTGAAATAGTGTTGAAAAGGCTGTAAAACTCCAATAACAGGGCTCAAGGTAAGGCAAAATTTGGGGGATTGGAAGGTTGTTTGAATCACACTGGTTCTAAATAAACTTTGTATTAAGTCCCACTTCTGAAAATTGTAGCTAAATGCAAATAACTTCTATGGATCTCTGTGTCAGACCACCTGCCTCCCACTTCCACAGAAGCAGAGTCATGGTTAGAGACAACAAGGGCTTCGCAAGCGGCGCATAATACGCCCGTTTTAATGTCATATAGGAGTTATAGAATGAACAAGATTGTTGACAAAAGGATACAGAGGCAGACAAACAGGGGAAACCACTCTATAATTAATGATGGCAACATTTATATTTAAATATTTAACATATCAAATACTATTATCATACAAAAAGTCAGCTTCCATGGTGAAGCGGCTCAGAAGTTGAGTAATGCAAAAGTCAAACACTGGAGGTAATTCATAAACTAAATATACTAGAGTTACCATTCTTGGTTCTAACACATTCCCTTGACAATATACACATGACCATTAAGTTGTGTTAAAATATTTTAAACGGTTAAGGAGTAACAGAGTAGACAGCAAATTTATGCAAGGGCAGATAATTCAGTAAGTAAGCTGGAGTTGTGGTTCTTGTTCAGGATACACTGCCCCATTATTATACACATTCCTACAAAGTTTCATTATAATATTTCAAAAGGTTAAGGAGATATGGATTGAATGGGAAAAGCCTATAAATACTAATCAAAGGGAAGTTACTCCAAAATTAAGTAAGGGGGAGCAACCATTCTTATATGCGACACATTGTCTTGTGATCATGTACATTGCTATATAGTTTCATCATGATATTCCAAACGGTTACCTAGTTATTGTATGCATAATATAAGTATACACAAAAACAGCCTTAAAAACTAATCAAAGGGACATAACTCTAAAAGGAAGTTCGTGAGAGCAACCACTGTTGTATGCGACATATTGTTTGGACTTCATACAGTGACACTGCTATGAGGTTTCCAGATATCACGAACTGTTATCTAGTTGTGGAGTGCACAAGACTTGCAGGGAAAAAATAATCAATAGAGCATAACTTGGAAACTAAGGAAAGGGGAGCAACCATTCTTGTATGCGACACATTGCCTCGACCTAATACATATTCCTACAAAAGTTCATGAAGATATGCCAAACAGTTACTGAGTTATGGTGCGCACAAGAATGTTTATGGACGGACGGACAGCGCCATGACATAATATGTCCGTTTTTTCAAAACGGGCATATAAAAAGGCTCATGTGATTCTGGTTGTAAAATTTCTACATCAACAGAGCATGAAATATTGGCTGATAACTTGATGGTACAAAGTAGTATAACAATCCAGCACATCTGCAGCAAAGCATCCCTGTCACTGCAGAAATGAGGGATTTCTGTGTTGCTGCTGCAAGCAAAAGTTGGCATGAAACACAAGACCTAGCATTTCATTATCAGTTTTATGTAGCCTTTAGGAAAGCACATGTACAGAGCTCTAGATAAGAGGGAGTATTTCGTGATAATTAGGGATAATTTCTATTAATTCTGCATAAAAACATATGTTGTGACCCCTCATCTGAACCGTCTCGACGAGACGGTTCAGATGAGGGGTCACAACATGTAGTTTCGATGAGAAATAAAAAAATTATCCTTAATTATCATCAAATACTCCCTCTTATCTAGAGCTCTGCATGTACACATGTTAGATTTGTTGATTTATTCCTCATTTCTGACAGCTCTCTGCCCATAATATTACAAGCTTGAAACTTCACACAGTGACTAATCACTACCACTCCTAGACCTACAATAGCCAGTTTTTGGATTTCCCAGTATCTTTTTCCCTAACAGTCATCTCAAAACTTTTAATATTAACAGGCCAGTTTACTCTAAAAGAAAGCGTTGTTCATTGCTTTGGCAAACTCTTCTAAAGTCACATCACAAGTTCCTGTTCAGTCCCTCATCATTAAAAAAATAAAAATAAAAATAAAATGATCTCACTTTAATAATTCAACCTCATTGTAGATTAAACACTGTTTTCAGTTTCAGTGATAAAATAACAGTCAATGACAACTTTATCCCTATATCTGTTTTTCTTTTCCCCTTTCCTCTGGAACTCCCAGTCTGATTTTCGATCCAAAAGGCAAACCCAAGTAACAAGTTGTTCATCTGTAGAACATGTCTGCCTAAATATGAGATGAAGGTACTCTGCTCCTGTAATACAGTTCAATTAAATTTGATAATACTGGAATTTGAAATTACATTTCCAAAATTATTTACTGATAATATTTAGACACCCAAACCATTTGAGCCGCAACACGAGAAAACCAACAATGTGGTTGTGCGACCAGCGCAGACTCAGATCAGTCTGGGCATCTGCCCATTGTGATTAGACTCTTCGCTAAGTGCTTACAGGGTAGCTAAGGGACTAAGTTACCTCCATGCAGACAGCGCAGACTCTGATAAGACTAGGCATATGCCCAGGCTGATCTGAGTCTGCGCTGAGCGCATAACCACATTGTTGGTTTTCTCGTGTGGCGGCTCATTTCTATATTAAATAAAAGGCCATCGGCCAAGTGTCACCCGACGTTTGAAATGTGTCACAAACTGCAGGCCTTTATTCTGTTTTAGAGTAACTGGGTAAAATCAGGTAACTGAAACTTTAGGCCCTTACAGAATGCCCAAAACATCAAGACTGTATACCCAATAACGAAATAACAAGGGCCATAATCCTCCTAATATGAATCTGATGAACAAGAGGCCCAAATGGGCCTGATATCGCTCACCTGGCTATTGTGCAACGGAACCATTCTGATACAAAATTGGTCCAATTCCACTGAGAATTTCTCATTTTCACATTTTGCTACTTTTAGTAACAGAGGCCAACTTGCCTGGTCTTTATATATTTACTTTTGAAACACCTCAATGCAAGAATCATTTTGCCACAAATTTCATCAAAATCCATTCAGGGGTTACTGAGATATTGCCAGTTTCATGTTTTGTGCTATTTTTAGTAACGGCAGATGGCGGCCATCTTGGATTGCTAAAATGCAAAAAATCGAAAAGCCTTCATGCAAAGACCATTTTGACACAAATTTGGTCCAATTCCATTGAGATTTTCTGATTTTCACATTTTTCTATTTTTAGTAACAGAGGCTAATATGACTGTCTTACAGTTAGATATTTTTGAAACATCTCAATGCAAGAATCATTTTGACACAAATTTCGTCAAAATCCATTCAGCGGTTACTGAGATATTGTCATTTTTATGTTTTGTGCTATTTTTAGTAACGGCAAATGGCGGCCATCTTGGAAGGCCAAAATGCAAAAAATCGAAAAAGCTTAATGAAAGGACCTTTCTGACACAAAATTAATCCAACTCCATTGAGATTTTCTTATTTTCACATTTTTCTATTTTTAATAACAGAGGCCAATATGAATGGTCTACAGATAGATATTTTTGAAACATCTCAATGCAAGAATCATTTTGACACAAATTTCGTCAAAATCCATTCAGCGGTTACTGAGATATTGTCATTTTCATGTTTTGTGCTATTTTTAGTAACGGCAGATGGCGGCCATCTTGGATACCAAATTGCAATTAATCAAAACCACTGTATGCAAGGAACATTCTGACACAAAATTGGTCCAATTCCATTCAAGGGTTCTTGAGTAATTGTCATTTTTATGTTTGTGCTATTTTTAGTAACACCAGATGGCGGCCATCTTGGAATGCCAAATTGCAATTAATCGAAACGGTTTCATGCAAGGAACATTCTGACACAAAATTGGTCCAATTCCATTCAAGGGTTCTTGAGTAATTGTCATTTTTATGTCTGTGCTATTTTTAGTAACGGCCCCCATGGTGGCCATCTTGGATAGTCAACTAGAACTAGTCAAGAACCAAATCTGGTCAGAATTGGTTGCATTTTCTTTAGATATTGACATTTGAGCAAAATCGTCCCAGTAAACGCTAAGTAGGTCACTGTGACCTAATTCCGCTATAGATTTTTTTTTTTTATAATTATTAATACCAAGGTCCCACTTATGTTCCATGCAAACTTTCAATCAAATATACCAAATGGTTCTGGAGAAGAAGTTGATTTTGTTGTTTTTGCTATTTTTAGTAACAGCAGCCATCTTGGATTCTTGACCTGACCCAATTTTACAATTTTGAAACCCTGCAGTCTGGTCATGCTCCATGTGAAATTTGAGATCCATGGGCTCAGTGGTTTTAGAGAAGAAGTTGTTTGAAGTTGTTTAAAAAGGTCATTTTTTGACATTGGCATTTGAGCAAAATTACACACGTAAACAGAAAGTAGGTCACTGTGACAAAACTCCGCTACAGATTTTTTTCATTTTTACAATTTTGAATACCAAGGTTTCACTGATGTTCCATGCCAAAATTCAGACAAATATACCCAGTGGTTCTGGAGAAGAAGTTTATTTTGTTGTTTTTGCTATTTTTAGTAATGGCGGCCATCTTGGATTTTCAACCTGACCCAATTTTACAATTCTGAGACCCTGGAGTCAGGTCATGCTCCATGTGAAATTTGAGAACCATGGGACCAGTAGTTTTACAGAAGAAGATGTTTGAATATTTGTTTTTAGATGTTGACGGACAAATTCCTTGACGACGCACGACGCACGCCGGACGCATTGGTATGACAATAGCTCACTATGGCCCTTCGGGCCAGGTGAGCTAAAAATGAACAATGCATTTATGAAAATTCAGCCCAATAATATGAATAGTTGTTGAGTTATCCCTTTACCTTTAAGTAAAAGACTATTATCTATGAAAAGGGGAATACCAAATTTCTACTATCTCGGTCAAACGATTCAAAAGTTGGAAAAATGCCAAAAACGAAAAAGGGCCATAACTTTGTAAAATATAGGACAATTGAAATTGCCAAATCACATGCACATCTTCAGATCATGATGAAACTTTCTGCACAATTTCAAGTCAATCTGATAAAAGATGTGGCAGGAGTCTGAGTCAGCAAGGGCCATAACTCCATCAAAAATGGCCGAAACAAATGTCAAAAACCACATGCACATCTTCATATCATAAGAATACAATCTGTAAAATTTCAAATCAATCCGATGAAAGACGTAGGAGGAGTTGCGGGGACAAGATTTCAGACGGAAGGACGGACGGAATGCCAAAAACGAAAAAGGGCCATAACTTTGTAAAATATATGACAACTGAAATTGCAAAATCACATGCATATCTTCAGATCATGATGAAACATTCTGCACAATTTCAAGTCAATCTGATAAAAGATGTGGCAGGAGTTGCGGGGACAAGGTCTGAGTCAGCAAGGGCCATAACTCCATCAAAAATGGCCGAAACAAAAATCAAAAACCACATGCACATCTTCATATCATAAGAATATAATCTGTAAAATTTCAAATCAATCCGATGAAAGACGTAGGAGGAGTTGCGGGGACAAGATTTCGGACGGACGGACGGAAGGACGGACGGACTGACACACGGACGGACGAGGGTCATTTCTATAGTCCCCCTCCGCCTACGTCGGGTGACAAATCTGATAAAAGATGTGGCAGGAGTTGCGGGGACAAGGTCTGAGTCAGCAAGGGCCATAACTCCATCAAAAATGGCCGAAACAAAAATCAAAAACCACATGCACATCTTCATATCATAAGAATATAATCTGTAAAATTTCAAATCAATCCGATGAAAGACGTAGGAGGAGTTGCGGGGACAAGATTTCGGACGGACGGACGGACGGAAGGACGGACGGACTGACACACGGACGGACGAGGGTCATTTCTATAGTCCCCCTCCGCCTACGTCGGGTGACAACTATGCCAGCTTCCAAACTATGGCAAGTCTATTTGTTCTATCAAATGATCTAGAAAATGGCACAAACAGTGCATGATATGACAGCTCATTTGAAACACTCTGATGTGGGTTGCTAACTGTACAAAGGTTGTCCAAATATTTTGGGTTGGTATATAATTATTATTACAGAGCAGGGATAAAGACTAGCATTACTTAGGTCCAGTCACCCAAGGTCCCTAGATTTTTTGGAGAAATTGCCTATACATATACCTAATATAAAATATGATTGAAAATGGTAAGTTTGTATCTCTGCAAAGCACTCTTTGACTCTCATTATCTCAAATGATAATGCATTTTCTGAATAGGTTTTTAGTAATAAATGTAAAATATATACATGTATATAGACATTAGTGAATATGCCTGCCTCATGTGCACTACTATAAACACAATGTTCCCCACTGATCCTATAAATTAAATGCTGCAAATGATTTTTTTTCCAAGGGCCATACAGCTTCAGAGATTTCATTTGAAATTTATGTTTAGTAAAATTATGCCAGATAGCTGTACATGTGTACACCATCCTTTACCTTACTGGGAAGCTAAAAATTGTTGATATTCTGTTTACCTACCCAATCACACTGTCTGACTCTTGGCCACTTCAGTCTTTTATAAATATCAAGGAGCATAGTAGTGAAAGAATATAAGTACCACTTCCAGTGCTTGCTTCATGGCAACATGGCCTGTTTTATCACCTGGAAAAGCACACAAATATTTTTCAAAAATTACTGGAATAAGAATTTTTAGAAGACAATGCATTGCACCTTATAGCAACTTGCAACTAACAAAGGGCATATATTCAATGCAGACAATACTGGCCAGGTTAGACAGTTCATATCATTGGAGACAGCAAGTAAAACATGCTGGACAATAAAATACCACATAAATCCTAATAAACACGCCTGTTCTAATAAACGCCCCCCTGCATCTTTTCCAAAAATAATGTATTACTAAACAACATTTGAATTCCTGTTTGCTTCTCTGGATGAAGTAGCTCTTAATGGGGTCTACTATTGAAAGAATTTGCTTTCCTTTAAGAGTTGACCACTACTGGGAAGAGAGGCAAAATAGTAGAGTTGCTTCTTCCTCAAGTATACCCACTCGCCTTAATACATGTACTGTTTATTAGAGGTTACAGGTATTTGGCAGTGGCTGGTTAACTACACTTTAGGCTCTAAATAAGGCCCCCTTTTGTAAACTGCAACACCTGCAAGGCATTTTATAGATTAATACAGTATACATGTACACACAGTGACTAACAACTACTGTGCTATCAAGCACAATGTCAGCCTGAAGCATGTCAACCACAATGTCAGCCTGAAGCAGTATCCTGATTATAATACAAATGTATTTTTCTAGTGAACCCAGCCCCCACCGAAGTGTTGCCATTTTGGACTCGGGGGCCACCACTGGAACAAACTTGGTTACCCGTGATGATTCTGGAGACTGATGATTTTGGGGAACTTTAATTGTATTTCTTTGGGGCCATGCTTAAAAAATATTTAGTTTGCCGCTTCCTACTGGGAGGTTTTAGAGTTGAGTAGGTAGGGAGCATTTTTTTTTTTTTTTTTGCATATGCATAATGCTAATGAACAAGTTATATTGGATACCCAGATTACAAGCTTTTGCTAATAGTTTTTAGTCAAATAGTGTCAGAAAAAGATGCAGAAATCATCATTTATACAAGAGTTAGAGATGAAACGCAAAATATAGGCATTTTGCTAAGTAGGCAGAAATGAAAAGCAAAACAAAAAAAAAAAAAAAAAATCCTAATTCTGAGGCCATAAAATTTTTTTGGGTAGGGGGTAAATTGCTGGGTAGGTAGGAAACGGCAAACAAACATTTTTTTAATTTAGGCCTGGAAGATAATCCAGAGCTAGTATCTATTACTTTCGACTCTGAAAGCATTAACTTTATTTAGACTTTTGAACCTCTGCTAAGTTTTTCCGATTATCTGATGTTGATTTTATGACTTTTAATTAGGTAAAATATCTAAACTTTTAATTTTTTAGGGAAAATAGTGACTTCCATTTCATATTACCATTTATTTGGCTATTTATTTCTCCAGAATAAACCCAAATATCTAAATCAGTCTTATGAAATTCTGCTACAAGATGAAATTTCATGCAAAAACAATCCCAATAATCTAAATCCATCTTTTTCGACTGATATATATATTTTTGGAATTGTTTTGGAAGGGAAAAACTGAAGAAATGAGGTAATTGCACAGACAAAAATCCTTATTCACAAAAATAAAAATAAATGGATGTAATTTTTGCTTGGTTTTATTTGTCATTCTTTCAGAGTGTTTACCAAATAATTTGTATTTATAAACATGATTCAAAGCCTGATGATATCCATAAAACTTCTAAAAGATTTTGATGAGCATGGGTACACCTCCTCCATGTTTTTCAAAAGGAAAAAAAAAATATGTGACTTCCTGTTTGCTTCTCTAAGGAAAAGTCAATGTTAGTACTAAAGTCAACATTGGCCCCAAGGAGGCATACTCTATTCAACCTGTGAATGGAGGCAAAAAGATAAGTAAAAGTTGCTTCCCCTGATACTGTGTCCCATTCACATTAACATAGATATAATCAGAAAGTCATTTGTTGATCAAGGGTCACTGATAAAGATTTCTATTTCTTTATTATTTATTAATTGTTATTTTTTTCATTATTATTATTATTGCATAATTTCTTTCTTGTTGGTGAAATTTGCCACCAAATGAACAGTAAAGAGCTATAATTTCCACAAGGAAGGTTTTCTACTGTCATTAGTTTTGTTAAAAATAATAGGACGGTGTTGCTTCCCCAGAAAGTATAAAATTTCATCTTAACAGGCAAAGAGTCAGAAAGTTAGCATGTATTGTACTGCAATCATTGCCAAAATATTGGGACACCTATAATGATTTTAAAATTTTCCATTTGGGACAATAGAAATCGATAATTTCTAGGTGTCCCAATACTTAAGCACATTATGGTAATTATGGCTAGTAATTTCTGTCTTTGTTTTTCCTCTTTTCAGTTTCTTTCTGGTGGCAGTTGCCACAGTAAGGATCTTATTCCATGATTTGTATTTTTCTGCTGTTACTGCTTTTGAAATGAGCCTTATGTCATGTATGTCGGGATAATCTATTCATTATACAAGTACTTGATGAAAGTTTTCACCAAGAAAAAGAAAAAAAATCCAACTGCTCTGCATTGCTCCTTACACCAAGCTTAGCTAGTATATAACTAAAAGTTTGCAGGTACTAAGCTGGCAAACGGGGGTCAGAGGGCAAGCCAAAGTATTTTTTCTGATCTTAAGGGTGTAAAAAACTGAAACTTGGCCCTTTCTGCATGTATTTTTAATTTATTTATTATTATTTTATTTTTTTAATGTTAGGCAGACCTAAATAAAATTTGAATTTTAGTGATGTTGTAAAGCAGCAATGAATTAGTTTCAAAGTGTCTCAGATAGATCTGATACCATAGTCAGAGTCCCTGATAAGCATACTGAATAGTAATTTTGAATATCTTTTCTTTTTACATACAAATATATGCTGTGAATGAATATCTAATATTATCTTAGAATGATTTTTTTAATACCCATCTTTATCTTGGGCTCTGATAAAGACAGTTATTTTTTTCATGGTTGTACATTTTCTTTTTCTGCTTAGGGTTTTATGCCCCTTAAAAGAATTCCATTTTTACTGAGGTTCATTAAAGTTGGACTAAAATTGAGTTCCAGGAACACCTGAATTCCCTTGGCTCCCTTAGCACAACCTGACTTTCTCACATTGGTATATGATAATGGCCTGACTGAGGCTGTATGAAACTCCTTGTGCTTTGACCCACTAAGAAGTGACCTTTGAAATAATATTGTCACACAGCATGTGTGAAAAACAAGAGAAAAATACAGAAGCTTTGTTGTACCTGTGAACATGCAGGACCATTTACAACTGCAGAAATCTGGTCAAATAAAATTTTCAGTTAAATATTCCAGATTACAGAAATGCATAAACACCATCTGAAAGGTATATATGCTCTGAATGGATCTGGGTAAAAAGTGAACTCCACCCCACTGCCAGGACAATGCTGAAGAAAAATATGGCACATAAGCCTCATTTTGTCCCCAGCCTCGTAAGAGATGCGGGTACAAACAACAAATTTTACATTTATTTCCAAATAAGAGCCCCAAAAACAGGTTGAGAGAAGAACAATTCAAATTGTATTCTTAGAATGAGGTATAGACATGAATCAATATAACATTCAAAAGTACAATATACAATATTCTAGTAGATTTGTTCCTGTTCAATGGTGGGGAATCAAAACATATTTTTAAAAATTTACTTTTCAAAATTTTGTAATGGTGGTTTAATTTAATTGAGTGTGTGTGTGTGTGTGTGTGTTTTTATGTATTTTCTTTATCTTATTTCTTTTTTTTTTACATTTGCTCCTGGTGTTTCAAATTAGCAATAATACTTAGCAATAGTACTTTGCAATATTCTTTGGTAATCAGAAAATATCAATATTTCATATTTCTGCATGCATGTCTACTTTATACTTAGATAGATGTGTATACCTTGTTCAAGGTATGTACTTAGGGGATGAGTCTTTATTACCAGGGGAGAGGGGGAGGGGAGGGTCTACTCACTCATTTTTTTTTAATATGATTTACAAAAAGTTTTACAGCCCTTCTACCTATTTTACTATTTTAAGTCAAACAAACCATAGTATGAAACACAAAGAGCATATGATTGCCAAGAACATCCTCTCATTTCTACCTGTTAATTATATGCTTTTTTCTGCACATGCCCACCAAGAATCTGATGCTGAATGCTCTAAGTATTATAAAGCTATTAATTATATCAAGAGGGTTTGGGGGCTGTGCCCCCAGAAGTCACAGCAGTTATGCTGCTGATAGGCACCTAAGGATCTGATGCATCATGCCACTAATTTAAATTTACTGACCGGCATGATTTTAGACTATATTTATACTGCCCTACTAGCAAATCAATGAAAAGAAGTTTTTCTGGATATATGAAGCAGGCAATTTTTTAATATTAATTATCATTATTTTTCTTTCTGAAATTTATGTTTTTGAAGACTAAAGTTTGAAAGAAAAGAACATGAATCGAAAAGTCTAAGAGAAATTTATGGGGTCTGACTGACTGATTGTTTTGGATTTAACGGCCCTTTGAGACAGTATTTCAGTCTATATCGGGCTATCTCTTAGAGAGAGGGAGAAAGAAGAGATGATAGATAAGAGAAAAAATTGTCCAAACAACCCCCTTCCGCACCTACTTCAAGCGCAGTAAGCCCTTGCCCTACAATGATCCAAATCAGTAGGATCATGGATGCCCTGGCACTGGAAGTTATACAAAGCACCATTGCGCCACCCGACCACCCCCTTATGCGGGGTCTGGGTAGCCCCTATTGTACTCTTGGATTCAAACATCATATTTTTATTTTAATTCTGAATTATGTTTCTATGATTAGATGTGTGTGTGTGGGGGGGGGGGGGGGGCTGTGCCCCCTAGAAGCTGAGACATTTTTTTAAATGAAGACTGATGAAAGAATTCAGACCCAACCTATGTCAGAATCGGAATTGTTTACTGGTGAATGGGAATTGTTTACTGCTGAGATTAAAGTCCAAGAAAAACCACTCACCAGGCCAAATTACATTTATGAGATTGGGGGGGGGGGGGGGCCTGCTCCACTGCTTAAATTACTGAGTTCGACTCAGCCTCCCACTCATCCCAGTCGATTAACAAAAATGTTCGGTCCCCATCCCCTGAATGTACTGGGTCCCCACCTGATAATAAATGGCTTGTCCCTAGAATTGATCTCTCTTGCCAACCTGATAAAGGGTAAAAGTGCACTCACTGGCACAAAGAAGTCACACCTCCAAGGCTCCATACAGATTAATAATGATTAATGACTATTTTGCATATTTGAACGACAGCGTGACTTGACCATAATACTGCAGTGGGTGCTGAGCTCACTGTCGGTCGTAAGGGACCGACCATTTGATATTCTGGGGGGGGGGGCCTGGTATTCTTGATGGAGACACAACATTTTATTTCACTGGCGTATGGAAACAATTTCTTTTTTTTTCACCTTGTTGGAGCTAATTTATTTTTTTTACAAACTAACTCAAACAGGTTATTTTTTTTGTTTTAATTTTATAGCTGAACTATCAGATCCTTGTTTACTTGACCTTAATATCGTTTTATTTTACCCACATCAGTATTTTTTTCACCTTTTTTTCTCACAAAAAGAACATGGTGCTGTCTTTAACCAGGCCAAGGGCATGGCTTAGCTTGCTTTTGCAAACCAGTGCCTGGAGCATGTTACTCTTTTCATCTAAGGTACAGATACAAACATCCCTGTATGAGTTTGGGAAAAAATTAGGCCTTAAATTAGTGATATTTTGGCCAAAATTTAGGGCTATTTTGGCAAAGTTGTAGGGCTAACATTAGGAATTTAATTTTTTTTTCTATCCCAATATATGCCCAAACATGCTTTATTCGTACTTTAGAAAGTTTGATAAATACTTACTGCTCTGCTGATAGAGTCACATTATGCATGAACGGCAATTAATAAAATGGCTGAAAGCTTTGTGCTAAGAAGTTATCAAAGGGGGATCTGGGGGGCAAAGCCCCCCAGAAGCTAAAGCAATTTCCCAATTTCAATGGCAATTTTAAGACTGGAAACAATAGAGAAAAACTAGGAATGATGATAAAAATAAGGGTTTTTATATTAGGACTTTTGCCTTTTAGAGTGTTTATTTTGCCATAATGGTTTTGTCTCCCATAAGCTAGTGACTCTTTTGCAATTCAGTTTTAGTGGAAACATCTACTTAGTAATGTGGCAGATCAATAATACATGTATGTGAATGTTGTATAGGATGTTTTTGTAAATGTATGCACATGTATGCGTGCCCGCTGGTGTAAACCAATTGTAGATAATTTTAAAATATTACTATAAATATGGGGGTCTGGGGGGCGCAGCCCCCCAGAAGCCAGAGACATTATAAAAAACTCAATTCCAATGGAATTATCTGCAGACAAAATTTTTTTTTTTTAATTTTGGGTGGAGACAGGTTATTTTTTCTCTTACTTTTGAGGCCAGATTATTTTTTTGAACCCCCTTATGAGCCAGGTTATTTTTTTCTTGCATATCCAAAGACAGGAAATTTTTTTGATAAATATACCAGGCCCCCCCCCCCCCCCCCCCCCCCCCCCCCCCCCCAGAATATCAAATGGTCGGTCCCTAATCTAACTCGTGAAATGGCTGAAAATTGCTAAAAGTAATGTGCACCATCACCCCACCCACTCATGCGTCAAAATAGACACGATAAATAAACGTATTTACTTACCCAGTCATTCATCTGTTGAAACGAGAAGACCCTAACTGGTCGGGTATTATTAGAATACACCTCATTTAAACCTATAAAGAGCATGACAAGTCTTTGAAACCGTTTAAATTTCGACTCGACCGTTCGAATCGACCAGTATGGATAAAAGCGGTAGTGTTAAAATTTACTAGTTACACCGGCAAGAAGCGATATCGCTTTTGTCACGTGACTCGTTCGCAATGCGGCAACGAACAGTGGCTAATGCAAAAGAAAAATATAGCTGGTGTCTTTGACAGCTGATATTTCTATGAAGATTGTCCCCGGTCTAGAATCCTTTGCCTATACTTCAAGATAAAGGATGTCTCCAGTCAAAAACACCTCGTTTTCTGAGAAGTACCCCCTAATAAATGCCCCATATTAGGGAACAGAAATGATTCCCTAAAATTTCACGTTTTTATTATGTAGCGCTCCGCGAGGGTGGCTCGGAGAAAACCGGAAGTCAGCCTCACGGCACCGGGGTTACAGCTGTGTATGTTCGTTTGTGTCTTAGCTATTCACATATGAATTAAAGCTATGTCGTATTCAAGCAGCCACACACACTTAAGTCATATCGCAAAAAGAAGAAAACAAAATCTAGAGAAAAATTGGACAATGTCAAACACAGGATTTTCAAAAAAAAACTGTTTAGTCCAATAGTCGAGCGATAAAATTCCAGTCACGGCTTTTCAGAATTAAAGTCATGCACTTGACATAACTAACGTATCTACTGCAAGGGAAAAAAGTCCGAATGGTCTCTGACCTCAAAGTCAGGTTAGAAAAAAGGGGATTTTGCTTCATCCGCGGTTACTTTCATCTGATGCACTCGTTTACTTGTAAAGTATTGGGAAAAAAGAAGCCGTGAAAAGGCGTGAACAAGCGCATACAGACACAAACCAACGTGGTGGGAGGGTGGGTTTTTTCCTGAGGTTATCATAGAATCACATAGCCACAGTTAAAGGAAACTTCAAACTCAGCGCCCTCCTAACTTATTTCACAGCCACGGAATGATATCAATTCACGGTTTCATCAGCATACGTCACCGGGGGTGTGAACACATCCGCGGTGACTTTCATCTGATGCACTCGTTCACTTGTAAAGTATTGAAAAAAAAGAAGCCATGAAAAAGCTTAACAATGGCATCTACATTATAACCACGACTTATTGGGAATAGAGTCTTGGGAAAAGTCGTGGTTATAATGTAGAGGTGTTGATGCCATTGTTAAGCTTTTTCATGGCTTCTTTTTTTCCAATACTTTACAAGTGAACGAGTGCATCAGATGAAAGTCACCGCGGATGTGTTCACACCCCCGGTGACGTATGCAATCTGGTGGTGCTGGTAATTCTTTTCTTTGCTTTCCTTTTCTTCATATTTATCTTAACTAGTGTACTTTAAGAGTTGATCCATATTAAGAAGGGTGGCAAAATGGAAATATTAGAGTTGATTCCCCTTTGCAAGTATCGACTCACATAAAGGACCTTAAATGGCAATCCATCCATCCGGCCATCCAGCCAACCATCCATCCGTCCATCAACCTAAATAATGTCTTTCATCAGCGCCGACCAAGCAGAAAGAAGATTTAAACAAATGTCGATACGGTAAATTTTATATCGCAATAAACATACGCTTATAACATATAGGTAACTGAATTCAGTATGAAATTGCTGAGAAATATCTGAAATTTAACCTAACTCGTGCCTCTGTATTATGTCCGTACTATTTACAGACTTTAAATCAAGAAGTAGATCAAGCTACAAAGGTATCTATAAAGCCATCGTATCTTTATTAATATGTCTGGCCACAATAAATTTAAAACAGATCCTGTTCGTGTATATATTCTGGACAAAATTACTGAAACTATCATACGGTAGACAGCCTCTGAAATATTGGCTATTGGTGCGCTATGGAATAATCGTTCAGTTATCACATTAATAATTGTGTTTCAGTTTAGACTACACTGGATGGACACTTTCTTTGATACGAAATGTTATCTAACAATTTGGTCGCGTGGTCGGGTGATTAGAGCCTGACGCTCGGCAATGACGCAGAAAGTCGCCGGAAGATCGGGAGATCGAACCCAGGTTTCGCCATTCGACGACTGGAAACTCTGTCAACCCAGCAGTAAATGGGTGCCTGCTTCGAATCAGCCTAAGAGAAGGATATGTTGTACTCAAGACACAGTGGGCCTCTAGCCCCCAGTGCCTGGACGGCTGCTAGGCTATGGGAAACCTTACCTTTAATTTGATGTATATTTGCAGTTTTACCAGTATATTTCTATTCTAAACGCTTAATTGGTTAATTTAGATGGTAGTTTTGTGTATTTTTTCCTCAAGTATTCATTTAAGTCATCTACGTAGGCACGCAATCGTATGTCGTATGTTAATAATGAGTAGATGAGCACCGTATTTGGGCCGCGACACGACGAAACCAACAAAGTGGTTGTGCGCCCAGCGCAGACTCACACCAGCCTGGGCATCCGCCCAGTCTGATCAGAGTCTTCGCTGGCCGCATGGAGGTAGCTGGGCGCACAACCACATTGTTTGTTTTCTCGAGTCGCGGCTCATTTCTGATAAGAACATTACGGGCTGAAGTAAAACTAATCGAAATTGCATTTACTCCGTGCCTGCGTAGATGGCTTAAATGAATACTTGAGGAAAAAATACACAAACTACCATCTAAAACCAACTGGCTTTCCTAACATCAAACCAAGAACATGCTTATTCTAATTGCTTAAAAGGTTTTGTTTGTGTCTTATGTAATGTCAGTAATTTGCTAGTACCAAACTATACCTAGCGACTTCTCTTAAGGGCAACTGACAAAACAAAATGAAAATAAATTGAAAAAATTAAGCACTGATTCTAATCCGTTTATCGTGCGGAGCATTAAATGAAGACTACTCAGTGAGAACACATTTCAACCAATAAAATTGAGTCGCGACACGACAAAAGCAACAAGGTGGCATGTGCGCCCAGCAAAGACTCAGATCAGCCTGGGCATCCGCCCAGTCTGATCAGTCTTGGCTGTGCGCTTGCAGAGCAAGTAAGGGACTAAGCCAGCTCCATGCCGACAGCAAAGTCTCCGATCAGATTGGGCGGATGCCCAGGCTGATCCGATTTGTTTCGCTGGGCGCACATGCAACTTTGTTGGTTTTATCGTTTCGTGAAAATTAGGGTTAACGCTTTAAGCAGCAAAAATGACAATAGTTCAATTTGTAAACTGCGTAGACCAAGATTGGGCGTGTCATGTGAACCTCCACTGTATATCCTCTTACCTTTGTATTGTCACAGTCGGGCTTTATGTTGTAGATATAAAAAATGTATTTTAAGCGCTTTTACGGTTGAGCTGAATTAATGCATGCTGTGACATTTACGCAGATTAGGCCGATACCAATTACTGAAGGACATTAACAAAATGATCCCATGTCAGTGTCGTTTGTGCAGTAATGGATTGTTATAATAGTAAGACTGGTCACAGGAGGAACAGACCATTCTGATTGAAATAGTAATACTCAGATTTGGCTCAAGTTAAAAAATATTTTATTCAAGAACTGTTTTTCGCAATAAGAACCTCCATGACTCCCCGTTTGCGCCCATGACCATACACGCAACCCAGTCAGCACCATAACAGTGCTTCCTGTACGTTCGTATGTTTGTTGCAAAGTCAAGCAACCGTTTCCTGTGTAAGTCAAATTCCTATGCCATTTAACAAAGTATTAAATCATTTGAGAATGAATCACAGGAGTGGCACTATATCAGGAGGATTATCTTCCATTGTGTCATTCTTTCTCTTGATCACATAGTGTCAACACCTCCAGTCAGCCAATGAAATTATCATATTTGGTAATTCTGGTTCACTGATTGGTTGAATAAATTTTCACACCTTTATCTTTACAGATAAGACAGCTATGTGCTCGGAACCAGACCCCTCGGCAGAGAAGTCCTGTCTTTAGTCACACTTTACAACTGTATGAATTTAGGGTACCATCTCACTTAAAATTCGAGAGATCTATGCTCCTCTCAAATTATAAGTGAGGTGACGCAATACAGCTGTTACCATAGTAACTATGGCATTACCAACTGTTGTGCTTAAAACCTTGTCAGAATGACGTCTCGATGACGTCACTTAGACATCAATTTGAACTCTTAGTTTCTTTCACGTCGTTGGTATTGCAGCATGACAGGCAGTGTATGCTATGCTCCGTCAATTTTTCAATGACTTTACAAACTAAAATTCTTCAATTTTTTTTAAACAAATAAGTATTTCAAGTCATTTAATTCTTTGTTATTTATGACATGTTTCGTGAAAGCTGTAGGCATTTGAATACCGAGAACATAATGAAGTAAGAGTGTTGGCAATAAGTTCTCAGTTCTCTGAAATTCTTACACATCATTCTCAACTGTAAGCTGGCCCCGAGGTTATAAAACTTGAGAATAATCTCAAACTAAAAATAAAGCACACTGATTGGCTGCTCGCTCGAAAGCAGCCAATCAGTGTGCTTCAGTTTGAGTTTGAACCCTGATGAATCTTAAATGACCTAATCCGATGAAAAACTGCGTTGTAAATACCAGGAATAAGTGTGGGAAAACAAGATGTTCTAGGCGACAGAAGCACAGTTAATGCATTTCGTCATGGCTTGGTAATTGAGGGATGGCAAGCATTATATCAAATTTACCATAAGCGTCTATTATGTTTTACATGTAGGTGCAAGAAGGCATTACTCAGGTATTCAAAAATTGTGCATGCTCATAGTAGTCAAAAGATAATACAAACGTTCCATTTTATGGTGACTGTTTTCCATCCATTTTTCTCGTTATAATTCTTGCTAAAACCGTTTAAGTTTTAATGCATATCAATCTTGTGTATTGGTTTAGTTCTAGCATGCTTTGTCAGTACATGTAGTTCACAACACGACTGAATATGTGGTGTCCACAGCTTTCATGACCTTCAAGAACGTGTTATTGGACTGTTAACCCCCATAAACTAATAGTTTAACAGAGTACTGGCACCAAATACAATACATAGAGGATCTTACATGAGTGCTCATGTATTACTGAATTTATTAAACGAGTTGGGGGAAAAGATAAGATGCGAGGCTATGCCTAGCATCTTATCGTTTTCCCCAACGAGTTTAATAAATTCAATAATACATTAATAGCCTCGCATCTTATCTTTTCCCCCAACTCGTTTAATAAATTCAATAATACATTAGCACGAATGCAAGATTCTATTTATCTTATGACACTAAAACTGCATTTTATTAGCAAATTTTGCTCTAAAACGTCTCGATTTCGCCATTAGAAAACGCGACTTTTTATGGACGTCAACGCATAACGTTACGACGTAATTTGCATATTTAATCCACTAGTGGATTATCGTTTTTAATGCATGGCTTTATTACACTCTCAGATGCAACGCCATATGATAAATCCATATTCAAAATGTTAAAAAAGGAAGTCATACACAACAAAGTAAGCTATTTTTCTATCTGTACATAGCTCGACTCCAGGGTTTCTTCAGTTAAAAGAAAATACAAATGAAAATTTTGGCGGTCTTGTTGTTACTTTCACCTTAAACTGTAATGGCGCATGACCACAAACTTATATATTTAAAACGACTGTAATATTTCCATAACGTTGCAGTTTCCTTGATCCATAACTAAATTTTGCGATTTAAACAGGCATTGTAAAATACATTTATGACGCAATTTTGCCTCATACTGCTGCCATCATGTTTTTGTCTCTGAATTATTCATCTATTCATGTCGACACTACCTACAGACTTTGAAGTAACGAATAGATCAAAACATTAAGATATACATCAAAGGTCCTAGTTCTATAAATACGTCTAGTCATACTAAATCTAAAGAATATCCTATACATATTCAAATTCTGGACTAAGACATGCATCAAAGGTCTTAGTCTATAAATACGTCTAGTCATACTAAATTTAAAGAACATCCTGTACATATTCAAATTCTCGACAAAGCTAGTGTTCTATTATACATAATACATTAATTGACATATCGCCTACTGGTGCAAGAAGCAGTGATTATTCAGTTGTCACATTAATAATTCTGGTTGCCCTCAGAATACATTTGATGAACAACTTCTCTTGATTTGCTATAACGTTACAGAGGATTTTGTTCAAGCTATTTTCGATCTGTGTACATCTTCTGCTATCTGTATTTTTCATAGTGAAAAAAGCTATCCTATAACTATACCGAAAAGAGAATAAACATTCTGTTTTCGTAATACATGTATATGAAAACAAATTACATTTAAATTCGTTGCCAAATTCATTGCAATGAATGTGCTTTCTGTATATACCTTCTTTAGGACCATTAGTCCCCAAACGTTTGAAACTAAAATTGTGATAAGTAACTTAATATTTTTACATTTTGCTGAAATTCATTGAGCTCAGACATGTGGTTGACCAAGAATGTCTCGTGTTCAAATTTTGATTTCTTATCATTGAATTTAAAACTGTATTTGAGTTTTAGAATTTGTTTTGGAATAGCTTTAATGCATTATGATCTAAGATGTTTCCTACACTTAACAAATACTTGTAAGTCGGAGGTAAATCAAACTTATGTGTACATCTCCCTTGGTTTTCGCAATTTTACCAGGAACCATTTTTTGTGACGTCCACTTAGCTTCCCTGGATGCTGCAGCCCTTTAAAATAGAATCTACTTTTAAAAGGAAAAATTTCTCCAAGTTGGGCGAGATTTTTCCTTCTAGAGTTGACCCTACTAAGAATGTATGCAAAAATAAAAATGGAAGAGTGGCTTCCCCTGACAGTGCACCCATTCATATTAACTGATCATGATGTCATCATTAAACGTCTTATGATTGTGAGTTTCTACCTTCAAGCATTTGTTTCTGTCAGCAATACCTCTTGACACATTGACAACAAATAGATATATAGCAGTGCCGTGGTACGCTATTAAAAACCGTGCATTAACCGTTAAAAGCCGTGTATTTGCAAGGAAATCCACGCGCTTTTGATGCAGGGCTACGCAGCTTTCAATATGCCCGTACCGGGCCCACTAAAATAGTTCCGACATGTACCCTTGACTCTCCCCTTTCGATCATAGTACGAAAAATTGGTGGTACGCTGTCTATGTTTTCTTACATTACGTCACCATGTCTTACGTTACCAAGTCGTGACACATTTTTCAAAGCACTGCCTTTTATATATATGTAAGATGCCAAAATGGAGAGTAAAAGAAGAGTAAAAGAGTTCAGTAATCAAGAACTGCAAAATCGCACATGAATTGATCAGGCTTGCTCTACATGGAAATTATTGCATATCAAGGTATCTGTGTGTTTGTTGATAAAATTGCATCTCCTTCGCACTACTACAGCGACCATCTTGTTACAAAATGCTCATTTTTCCGAAATATCGAGGTCGAATCGGATGATGGCAGACATCTTAAAACGTTTGATGTTCTCGGACCCGGAAGATGAATATTAATAAATTACAGAAGATGCGCGTTGGATGTCAAATGCTGACAAAATATAGTGCCATACATGTATTTTCGCAAATTTAAACGAACATTTCCTTGAAATTATGCAACAAGCGATCCAAATAGTTTCAATGCATTAACGTTTGCCAGGCCCCTCAGGAATGTTGTTCAACATTTCCCTCGAGATCTACCAAACGTTAATGCACGAAAAACAATGTCTGATTCCCTATAAAGATGTGTTCTTCAACGCACGCTTCGAATCAATTATGCCATTAAAGGGCATTTTTCTTGAATATGAGTTAAACTGTAAAACAGTTGTCATATTTTTTTCATTAATTATGAATGATAAAATGGAGTGAAGAAAATCCGCTAAGCACTCTTACGAAACTTCCACTTTTATTAGGAATGCAGTATGTACACTTTACAGAAGACAAATCTGTGTCTAAGAGCAAGTCGAATCTAGACTTAAAACCCATTACAGTCTGATGATGCAGCTATTTGTATCTGATGATAAAATGTAAGAAAATTATAGCTAAAAGGAAGGTTATGTTGTCAATAAAGTGCAGGAAAGCAGAAAAAGTACACTTCAGCTATTAACCGTTTTTTTTTTAAATTTCTAGAATGACCTCAAATTTTTTAATCAGTCCATCAATCAATTTTCTGCTTTAATGGGTGATTTGCCCTTACAAGACAATCCAAAAGATCTGGGATCTAGATTTGTCGATTTTTTTAGGGGGGGAACCTTTTGTCTGGTAGCCGACGAAACACATTAGACAAAATAATGACGATAATGAGACAAATCCCATTACGGTAAATGCAGTAATGTGTTTTAGTGTATTTTATAAACTACAATTTACGTATTTCACCCTTAAATTAAATAACAAGGGTCAAAATTCCAACTGAAAGACGACCACTGAAAAGTTTAGAGGCCGGTTTTTCACTAGTTATTATTTCAACTGCTATTGTATGGACTTTGAACATGAATTGCTGTAATCAGCCACCGTGATGTCTTGTTAAAGCTACATCAGAATAAAGTCATCATAGTTGACATTCAGCGACTGGAGACAGGGTGGACAGGGTGAATGCAATAAAATGCAGATCACAAGGAAACCTGTCAGGATGTACATTAAAGGCAACGGTCCTCGATCAAACATCTTGGTATAACCGTTACCAATGATTTGAAATGGAACACGCATGTGAGCAATATTTGCATAAAGGCTCATGGGACCATTGGCTTCCCTACATATTATAGCATGGACATGCCGTCCAAAGGACGTTAAAGAGTCAGCATACAAGGGACTTGTTCGTCTAGTCCTAGCGTATGAAGTTCAGTTCGCGATCTCCAAAGTATACTTCTTCAATTTGAACTTCAGAACGTGCAAAAAAGGGCGGCTAGGTTTGAAACAGGAAATTACAACAGTCCTATGAAACTGGGAGTATGACTGGCATCCTAGAGAAATTTAAGTGGGAATCTCTGAAAAAGAGGAGGAAAGATATTAGACCCACAATGTTTGACAAAGGTATGAAAGGTGCAGCCAACATCCCCATAAATGACCTTGTTTTCCAAAGTAGACGATACAGGAATCTTCATTTCCTGGCATTTCAAACCCCTTTGGCTGGGACTGACATTTACAAGTGCAGTTTCTTCTCCCTGACAATAAAAAATTGGATTTTCCTGGCTGATTCAAAGTGTGCAGAGGATTTAGTTACTAAGTTTACTTCTCTTGTTAGGGTTAGGGACTAGCTTCCCTGATCACAGGTCCTGATGAATGATTGTCCTTGGACTTATCACCAGCAAACAATTCTGATTCTGATGTTCTGTTATCATGAGGAATCTCTCGTAGTCGATACTAAAGAGTCCAGTTCATATACCGCATACTTAGATTGTCATCTCTATATCGACAATGGACAGCAAGATACTAGGTTTCATGACAAGAGGGTCGAATGTTAGGGAACGCCAGGACAAACGTCCAATGATGTATTTGTTACCTAAGCTTCATAAAAAACATGTAAAGCACGATGCATTGCCAACTCAAGTTCTTGTACTGCTACGAAACTTTCTAAATTATTAACGTCTTGCCTCACTGCTGTCAAAAAGCATGTGAAAAAGGTAATAAAAGGTCAGACAAAAAATATTTCGGTCTAATAAAAATTCGTCTGAGGTAATTTATAAATTGAAGTTGAGAGAATTCCATACAACCAGTTTGTCAGCTTATGATTTTTCTACACTTTATACTACTTCGCTGCGTAATTTGATCAAAGAAACTTATAGATTTAATTGATTAGACTTTCCAAGTTTCGCATTTTCTTCCCTTTAACGAAAGAAACGCTTTCTTTAATTCTGAACACCAAAACCGATAGTACATGTAACTTTGGTCATGTCAAAATATGTGTTAAGCCTTAACTTATTTTTTAGTTATTACTTAAATTAGAGTACAGACAAATTGTCGGTATTCCGTGGGTTATTAATTGTGCTTCTCATGTAGCGGATTTATTTTATTTTGCTATGAAAGAGATCTTTACATGATAAACAAGCTGAAATTATTGAAACATTTACATCTACATCTAGATATCTAGACAATCTTTTAAATATTGACAACCCTTACTTTGAAGGTATGGTGAATCGAATTCAGCCACCTGAGCTGCAGTTTGACAAAGCTAATGCAGCAGATACTGAAGCCCCATTTTTGGTTTACATTTATCTATTTCAAACAGATTTGTCTCATTCAAAATTTATGATAAACGTGATGACTGTTTTTGATATAGTAAATTTTCCATTTTTGGATGATGATTTTCCCCGCTCTATATCTTACGGGGTTTACATTTCTCAACTTAGAGTGTCTAGTCATGTGACTAACTTCAATGTCCGTAATAAAATTTTAACTGCTAAGCTTCTACAACAGGGCTATCGGCATCACAAACTTCGAAAAGCTTTTTCAAAATTCTTTGGCCGACACTATGAATTGGTTTCTAGATTCAAGGTCAGATTAAAAAGTCTTTTTCAATAGGGCCTATCGGAACTAGGATTCCATGTTGACATGGCACCAAGAAGGAGATAAATGTAAAAGGGCAGAAACTTGGTACAAGCTTCAAATACCTCGGAGATATTGTCTCAGATGATGGCTCTAAAAAGAAGGTTCTCTCAAGGATTGCACAAGCCACTTCAGCTCATAAAACTGAAGCCATTTTGGAGATAACAACATATCTCTTGAATCAAAGGTGAAACTTATGCGCTCCCTTGTCTTTTCCATATTTCTGTATGCCTTTGAATCGTGGACCTTGACAGCAGAGTTAGAGAAAAGAACGCAGGCCTTTGAGATGAGATGCTGCCGAAGGTTACTGAACATTTCGTACAAGGATTATATAGCCAATGAGGAGGTTCGCAGAAAGAGCCAAGCAGCCATTGGAGAGTATGATGAACTTCTGACCCTGGTCAAGAACCGGAAACAAAGGTGGTTTGGCAATGTTTTAAGGTATTCTGATTTAGCAAAGACGATTCTACAGGGCACAGTGAAAGGAAAAAGAAGAAGATGTAGACAGAAGAAGAGAAGAAGAGGTGGGGAAGACAATATCAAAGAGTGGACAGGAATGGACTTTGCCCGCTCAACTAGGGCAGCGGGAAACAGGACAAGGTGGAAAGGGATCGTTTCAAAGTCATCTGTGGTGTCCCAACGACCTTGTAAGGTTATTGGACAGAATAGAATAGGTTAACCCACTCAGTCTTAATAACTGCTTCCCTCTGACATCCCAGGGATCTCCTGGTGTCGCATTACGTTGTTTCTGTTGAGTCCTTATCTTTGATTCATCACAGGTCTTATCCGTGATCTGTTTGTTTCCAGTGATGCTGTATTGATGAGTTTGAACACCATGTCGACCAAACAGCTACCCAAATGTTTTGAACCACGGCATAAGCATCGGGCGAGGTTTGGATCCAGTAAAACTATTTAAAGACCTTCAGAAATTTTTAGTTGACCGTTCTCAGGCTGTGCTTCTGTTTCATCAGTGTCTCATAGTGTTATGTCCACTTGTCTATAGTCTCTGGCAGTCTGGTTGCCTGAATAGCTGCCCAATATGTTTTCTGTTTTGTTTTGAAATTAAAAACAAATAAAATAAAAAAAAAATAGGTAAAAATAGATGCCGCTGCTGTTTTTAATTAGGGTAGCCGCATGACCATTTATTTGGGAAAGAGCTGCTCATTAGATTTACCGTGCGTGTCTTAAACTGTTGTCAATTTTAGTGTGTGTGCTTCTTTCTCTTTAATTTTGAGAACGGGATGTGGGAGTTGATTGTATTAACTCCTTATCATTGCCTATATTATTACTTCAATTCAACATAACTTTCCATTTTTGGTTCGCAATATTCCCTTGAAACATTCATACGGAGTTTATGTCTCTAAGTTCGCTATGTTAGAACCTGTTTTTGATGATAGAGGGAAGCAACTCATCACTGAATTTTTGCAACAGGGTTATCACAGAGCAAAGCTTGTATAAAGTCTTAAAACGCTCTATAGAAAACACCATGACCTCGTTGATCGCTACAATGTGGCCGTTTCTAAACTTATTTCAACTCGATAGCCACATAGTACGGCTTTCAGTTTTCAACGAATGAGCAATCAGATACACAGACATGGCGAGTGTATTACAATAGGCAGGACTGAGATGTTTAATACTCGCGAGCACCTGATCATAATTATGTTTAGGGGTCCATATCTGTGTATCTAAATATTTCGAATGCGTTAGTGTTTCAATGGCTTATGAGTTTCCACCCAACATGGGGATTAGAGAAGTAAATTTATTTCTTTCAAGTATTGACTCCAACTGAGATGGGAGGCAAAACATAAAAATGGAACAGTTGTATTGATACAGGTTTTCATTGATTTCACTGCCCAACGTCTGATTTGTTTACAGTATATAACCTACATCCCTGGATAATCCTGAGATACTTAAGTACAGAACAGAAAATAAATTACGTTGCGTGGCGTGAATATGGATAATATGAGACACTCTACATCCCAGATGTCTGTGTTGTAGCTTAGTCAAGTATTAAAGCAATATAAACATTTGAGCCGCGACACGAGAAAACCAGCAAAGTGGTTGTGCGCCCAGCGCAGACGCAGATCAGCCTCGGCATCCGCCCATTCTGATTAGAGTCTTCGCTGTCCGCATGGACCTAGCTTATACCCATAGCTACCCTTTAAGCGCTTAGCGAAGCGTCTGATCAGACTTGGTGGATGCCTAGGCTGATCTGAGTCTGCGCTGGGCACATCACCATTTTGTTAGTTTTCTCGTGTCAAGGCTCATTTCTCTCTGTGTGGCATTTGTAAAATCAAATTGTTGACAAATACATATTCGAACGTTCAGACAGATTGCTTGTGATAAGCCAAGACAGCTCTTAGATTCTTACATCCCGTTCTTAACTTGTAATCTGATTGTACAACAGCGCCGAAGCTTAGATGGATATAATCTGTACAAGCACTTAAAGAAGCTGTCATTTCATGCACTGCAAATAAGCGGAAATAGTTGTATAAACAAGATGTTAGGCGACAGAAGCTAGTTAATGTGTTTTGTCACGGTTTGCAAATGCTAAAAGGGCTGTAATTATATAAATGACAAACCGATCCCTAAGTTTACATGAAGATTATGTTTCTTCTAGACTACGGGCTCATAGGCTTGACTAATTTATCATACGATACAGTTAAACAGTGTGTAAAAGACTAAAAAGTAGAAGATCATACAGGTTAAAGAACTTAATTGCATGATTAGAATGCTTAATGATGTAATGATGTATACTTCTTCAAGCTGAACCTTAGAAGGTACAGAAAAGAGTGTCTAGATTTGTTACAGGAATTTACACGTATGAAACTGAGAGTATGAGTGGCATTCTAGAAAATCTTTAGCGGGAATCTCTGAAAGATGGGACAAGAGATAGCAGGATCTTAATGCTTTACAAAGGTCTGAAGGGTGCTGCCAGTATACCATAAATGAACTTGTCCCCCCCAAGCAAGGATACCAGGAAGCCTCATTTCCTAGCATTTCCAACCCCACTGGCTGGGACTCACATTTACAAGTGCAGTTTCCTCCCCCCAAGACTATTAGAGATTTGAACTCTCTGCCAGATTCCCTGATTTTTACTGCTGCCGAGCGTGCAGATGATTCGGTTACTGCGTTTACTTTTCTTTTCAAGGCTAGGGACTAGCTTCCCTGATCACAGGTCCTGGTGAATGTTTGTCTCTGAACGTCTCACCAGTTAACAATGCCGATTCTGATTCTGAGCCTTGGGCAATTTCATGGGTTGCAAAATAGTGTTGACATCTAAAGGGTCGTTTTGGGCTTAATCGGAAAGGTATTTAAATTGATGTTAGCATGACAATGTCATGTCCATCAGCTAAGGACACACATTACTTCGATTTTTCCAGAATTGCAAGTATAATCCAATATAATTATTGAGCCGTGACACGAGAAAACCAACAAAGTAGTTGTGCGCCTAGCGCATACTCAGTTCAGCCTGGGCATCCGCCCAGTCTGATCAGAGTCTTCGCTGTCCGCACGGAGGTAGCTTAGACTCTCATCTACCCTTTAAGCGCTTAGCAAAGCGTATGATCGGACTGGGCGGATGCCAAGGCTAATCTGAGTCTGCGCTGGGCGCACAACCACTTTGTTGGTTTTGTCGTGTCGCGGCTCAGTCTGATGTTGTGTTCTGTTGTTGCAAGTGTCACAAGGGAGGGATTTTCTACTTAGGTAAATAGTCATAACTGTTCAATCCTTCTTCTGAATGAGTTGTCTGCTTTTAAAGGAATTCTTTAAGAATCTAATTTTATAACAGTTCTCTAGAATTCGACCATATCATTTTAAAGTGATGAAACTGAAAGAGTTGCTCGTCTCAACGTGTACCTCCTCACCTTTTAGCAGGAAGGACTCCTATTACATTGTGGATATGCGATACTGTATGCTATCTCATATCGCGGCTCAAATAATGATCTTGTCCCGTAGAGGATCAGAACCTAGATTGTCTAGCCATTTAATTCTCTAGGCAGATAATATAGTCTGTGTGTGACAAGTTGATTTTTCCCTCTGGGAAGCAGTAATTTTGTCGCTTGTTTTCGTGTAAAGAATTCAATTTGGCTGGTTAGACGCTCTAAATGCGTGTCTGCAATCCGAGTAAATTATAATGTACTGTAATAACAATTTGCAGCATGGCTGAAACGCAATACTTTGAAGTGCAAGGCTTTTACCTCTACAACACTTTAATCCTCATACCATTAGCAAACGTCTAAGGCTGTGTATATTATATAAACAGAGAACATTGTTCCCATTCCATACCATAGCTGTCGTTGCTATCATATAAAATTAACAGTAATTTAAGACTACCACACTCATGTAACGTAATAGATGTGTGGTTATAGGTTTGTCCAACAATTTTTGTCTGTGCTTCTCAAAATCTATTCCCGAGAGAATGATGATCACCACTTATTTTTATCTTCAATTTTCAGAAAACTTTAAACTAATCCTGACACAGTTCTCGAAATCGATTTCAATGTTTTATCGTCGACGGTCTAATTTCAAACGTCTTGATTTCAAAAGATACTGTTGAGAGAAAGAAAATCATATATGTAATCATATTCCTAACTTTATACATTAAAGCACGATTGAACTCAAGCTCAGATACTCTTCCTTTGTTACAGAAAAGCAATATGATATGAGTAAACAAGCCTTAAATAATTTTATGAATCTCAGTATCTTATCGTTTTACTGTTTTGCAGAAATAGGGCTAATACTCAGGTAGGCATGTTTTATTCCTATAGTAGCAGTAGTCAAAATAATAATGATAAAGTAATAATAATAATAATATAAAAGCACCGCAGGCACTGCATGATACCCCGCCACTGCTGGACATTGTAACTTATTAATAGCTGAATAGCCATAGAATTGGGATAGACAGAGATATGATGTCTTTACTGTAAATATATATCAATATAAACCACTCATACATGAGCAGTCTTGATATTTCAACAATGTGGGGCATTCTGACCAGTGTAGATTTAGATCAGGCTGTAAAGCATTTCTTTGAGCTGAGAGACTCTGTTACTTGTTCCATGGTGTAAAACATATCTGTGAAGTTTCATTCAGATATTCTATATAGTATAGGAACTACAGGTCAAAACCATTTTACAGATCCATCAAAGGTGGATAACTCAAGAACTGGAAAGGTCAGAGTGACAGTCCTTAGTCACAATATGTAACCTTTGATGTTCAACATATCTGTGAAGTTTCACTCAGATATTCCATATAGAAAAAGAACGACAGGTCATAAACCATTTTTTAGATCCATCAAGGGCAGATAACTCATGAACTGGAAAGGTAAGAGTGACGATCCTTAGTCACAATATGTAACCTTTGATGTTCAATGTGAAGTTTCGTTCAGATATTCCATATAGTAAAGGAACGACAGGTCAAAACCATTTTTCAGATCAATCGAGGGCGGTAAGAAAGGTAAGAGTGACGGTTCTAAGTCACAATGTGCAATCTTTAATGATCAACACATCTTTGAAGTTTCATTCAGATATTCCATATAGTAAAGGAACTACAGGTCAAAAATCATTTCCAGACCTATAAAGGGCAAATAACTCAAGAACTGGAATGGTAAGAGTGGCGGTCCTTAGTCACAATATGTAACCTTTGATGGGAAACATACCTGTGAAGTTTCATTCAGATATTCCATATACTAAAGAAACTACAGGTCAAAACCATTTTTCGGATCAATCAAGGGCAGATAACTCACGAATCTGGAAAGGTCAGAGTGACGGTTCTTAGTCACAATATGTAACCTTTGATGCTCAACATATCTGTCAAGTTTCGTTCAGATATCATAAATAGTAAAGGAATAACAGGCCGGAAACCATTTTTCCAATATGAAAAAGGGCAGTAACTCTGTTAAAAATGGATGGATTTTGCCCATTAACAATCCCATACCACTCATCCCCGATAACAATATGTATGCAAAATTTGAAGAAAAAAAATCCGTGAATAAATACTCAAGTTATCGATCGGAAGTGGTGAGCACGGACGGACGGACGGACGGACACCGAAAGGTCTATCATAATACCCCGGCACTAAAGTGTGGCGGGGTATAATAATGTAATCAGGTAAAAGCTGAAAGGTATATATCTGTACCAATTCTACTGCCTTCCAAAACAAGCCGGATTTTTTAGCGATGCGATATGGTGGTAAAGCTACTCTTTAAAGTTAAGCAACCAAATAATTTAAATTGTCAGAATGGTTGACCAAAAGCTTAACTTTAAACAGAAACTGGTTTCCTCGATAACAATGATAAGAAGAATAACTTACATTACAAAAGACAAGTCTTGCCATATTCTCATCGAAATTCCCAATTATGATTCGCGCATCGACCCCCTGAAAATAAATACATAAAGTGGGTTTACACGGCGACAAATGTTGCATAACACATTTGCATGGCACATTTGTCATGCAACAAGGATCACCTGTAAACACCCAAAACATAAGCTGCTTGACACAAATTTATTGCATGCCACATATCTAATCGTCCAAAGATTACCTTTTTGCAACAACAATGATCGCATGACAAATGTTGCATGACACCATGCAAACCAATTTAAAGAAAAGAAACAAATCAATATTAACATACAAAATGGTTGCTCAATATGTTTGCGAATAGTGTATTCTCAAATCAGTCCGTGGATCCGTGAATTATATATAGCTACACTGTAACAGCCTTTACATTTTGAGTGCAGAATCGAACGGTCCATGTATAACGTGTGCAAGGAGCAAGAGGAGTGAGAGTGGTATAGAAATTTATACCATGGTTTATCCGCCTGTAGTGAAGATGATCCGCTTGCTGCGGATCATCTCCTCGAACAGGAAGACAGACTATGGTATCACTGTTTCATACAACTTTGACCATGTATGATAACAAATATAATGTTAACTCATGCATACAAGCGACTGACCTCAAACCCATCTCAGACTATAACTATACGTGTGCCACTGTCAATATAATTTTATCTTTTTTTTTTAAATCTGGCATCATTTGCATTGCGTTGTAATGAATAGATACTTCTCATGTTTCCCACCATTGGTTGCAAAGGGCGTCAACTTTTCTGGCCATGGCTTTAGGCTTCAGCACTGGATTGCCTGTACTTAAAAAGGATTTACGTTTCAAGAAAAGAATATGATCCCCTTGGGAGCATGGTTTTTCTGTTTTCTTTATGAGTTGACCGTCATAGAGAAGGGTCGCAAAAGTGAAACTAACATATGAGCCGCGACACGACAAAACCAACAATGTGGTTGTGCGCCCAGTGCAGACTTAGATCAGCATGGGCATCCGCCCAGTTTAATCAGACTCTTCGTTAAGTGCTCAAAGGATAGCTTAGGGTCTAAGCTACCTCCTTGCGGACAGAGAAGACTCTGATCAGACTGGGCGGATGCCCAGGCTGATCTGAGTCTGAGCTGAGTGCACAACCACATTGTTGGTTTTGTCATGTCGCCGCTCATATTTGCTTCCCTTTTACTTAACATGTAAACAAAAATGAATAAATAATAAAATATAAATAAAAACTTACCTTTAATTCGGCAACAGCTGGTTCCGGGTCTTCCCCAAACCCAACAGACTTTATCACATTTATCTTAGCCTTGTCGAGAACAGTAACAAGGTTATTGTGTGCCTGAAAGAAAACGAAATACTAGCATATTGGCATTTTGTCAGTTACCACCAAATTACGGTTTACGCAACAGTACACATATTTACACATTCTCAGAAAAAACACATATACTGCATGTACTACAACACTATAATATAACTTATAAACTCATTTGTTTGGCATTACTTTTATACTTTAAATATTATGGCGTTATCATTATTACCAGTATAACTCTTAGTCATTAAAATACATTAGACAATTGAAATTAAAACAAACAATGTATTGTAATGCTTAAACAATGTTGGTTTTAACATCTTTCACCAAAGCACATAGTCCGCTGACTGCTTGAAGTATACACGAATCATAACGGAAATACGAACAATTTATTACTTTTCTTGGGAAATAATATATTTGAGCTTTAAATAGTTTTGTATTGAAGATAATACGAATAAGTCAAGAATTTTACCGTTACAAATTTCAAAAACCTATGGCTATTTTTTTCACCCCATATTCCAGTGGTAGGCAGTGCTTCTGTTGTGGGTTTTCACTGTTGTTCTTGTGTCTGTTTGTCTGTGGCATGCTAGCAATGTGAATATCTGTAAAACTGTCCACTTTGCTTCTTGTTATATCTTTTATTAAAAATTAGAAGACAGATAAAAATATATGTTTACTGGTTTTCGTATAAGCTATTCCATCGTCAAAATTGATGCTTTCGATGGTCTGTTGTGTGGATTGTAAGTTGTAACTGTTGTGGTTTGGTTGGGTTGAACCATTGCAAAATTTAAGGGCGAGAATTTGAATCCAGTGAAACTAGTTTAATCTATTTTTGACTGTTCCTATGCTGTACTTCCGTTGTGATTCGTCAATATTACAAGTTTTAATGTCAGCTTGACTATGGTCTCTAGCAATATGAGCCGCGACGCGAGAAAACCAACAATGTGGTTGTGCGCCCAGCGCAGACTCAGATCAGCCTGGGCATCCGCCCAGTCTGATCAGAGTCTTCGCTGTCCGCATGGAGGTAGCTAAGACCCTTAGCTACCCTTTAAGCGCTCAGCGAAGAATCTAATCAGACTGGGCGGATGCCCAGGCTGATCTGAGTCTGCGCTGGGCGCACAACCACATTGTTGGTTTTCTCGTGTCGCGGCTCATATTGTCACCTGAATAGCTGCCCATTCTGTTTTCTGTTTCGTTTTGCACTTTTAAAAATAGGTAAATGTGTCTGCTGTTTACGATTAGAATAATAAATGACCACCTGTTCTGGAAAGAGCTGTTCATTCGGTTTACTGTGAACTTATGTCAATTGGTGTGTTTGCTTCTTTTCCTTTTGGTTTTGAGGGCGGGTATGGGATTTGATAGTATTAATTCCAAATCATTGCCTATCTTTTCACTTTACAGGGACATAAAAGCTTACATGGCCATATCTCGCAGAGCCTTTAGAGACACCTTGGAAAATAGTTCCAACTCTTGTCCAATTAAACTTGTCTAATAGAGCAAGCCGAGCCGGGT
Organism: Ctena decussata; assembly: GCA_963989385.1. Taxonomy (NCBI): domain Eukaryota; kingdom Metazoa; phylum Mollusca; class Bivalvia; order Lucinida; family Lucinidae; genus Ctena; species Ctena decussata. The sequence continues at coordinate 6,186,883 of OZ022508.1, forward strand.
TAAAGTCGTTGTCACTAGGAACTGTTCTGTAAAAGTTTTTATACTTCTTTCTGTCTGATAGCACGGGGTCCATGTCTGCGTAGGAAAGCTGAAATAGAAACACAAAAAATCATATTGACGTATTTCATTCTTTATATATATTTCCATTTTAAGGTGACTGGGTACACGTTTAAGAAATGCAGCTCTGACATTTTCATCTTTGCCTCCCTTTTAATCGGGGGTCTTTCTTAAAAAAAGAAGAATTTACTTCTTAGAAGCAAATTTTTCCTTATAAGAGAAGACCCCGTTTTGGAAGGAAGTCGTCGGCCAAAAAAGCAATCAGGAAGTCATATAAGTCGTTTCCCTTTTTGAAGATGACAGAATAACATTGAGATGTACCCACACACTTTAGGAAACAGAATAACATTGAGATGTACCCACACACTTTAGGAAACAGAATAACATTGAGATGTACCCACACACTTTAGGAAACAGAATAACATTGAGATGTACCCACACACTTTAGAAAACAGAATAGCATTAAGATGTACCCACACACTTTAGGAAATTAAAAGAAATTTTGAGAGAGAATTATATTTTAACTGGCATTGCAATATTTAAAAAAAATGAATACATAAAATAAAATGAAATTATCGGTTTGTCAAATGTTATAGCCAGTAAAATGAAAATAAAAATCGATTTGGTAAGCGCTATCGTAGACTGGTATCAGTCCATTAAGTAAAACAAGACCATAAATAAATACATGAAAATGAATATACATTTCATACTCTATCACTACATTTCAAAAGATGTTGGATTTAATGTATTTCAGGAATGGGCAAGTAATAAAATATCTCGATGAAAGTAATGTACCGGTTATGTACCTTGCCATACACAAAGCCAGGACCTAAATACATGGGCTGATTGCCAGGCTAGCGCTATGGCTGCAAAGAGAGGCGCTGTAGTCGAGTGGTTAGAGTGGCTCGGTTATTGTGCAGAAAGTCACCGGAAGGTCGTGAGTTCGCGTTTCACCGTCGCCATCCGACGACTGGAAAACTCTCTCTGTCAACCCAGCAGTAAATGGGTACCCTTTTCGAATCAGAGAAGGATAAGATATCGAAAAGAGAGAGATGGGCTCCGCCTTTCATCAGCTGTGCCCAAGATACGGTGGGTCTCTAACCCCCATTGCCCCTACGTCTATTAGGCTATGGGAAACCTTTACCTTACCTTTATGGCTGCAAAAATATAATTCTTAAAATTTCGTTTGACCGACGAACTTTTTTGAACGAACGGACTGTATCAGTGTAGGAAATTATCATTTGGACTGGAAACTATATAGAATAGTATAAATGTTTAATTCATTAGTGGTCTAGAATCGTTTATTTCATTTTGAGGGGGATCGGGTATTTGACAAGGTGTATTTCGTTCAAAGTGGTGGTCATCTAAGATCATAGACTACGACCACTTTTACTCAGAACTGCTCTTGGCCATAAAACAACTCGCTAAGTCAGTACAATGGCTAGATTAAAAATAATTGAGAGACTCTGACGTCTTTTTCTAAATTAGTAGAAAAGAGCCCGTGCAAGCGCGGAAATATTTCATGATGGTCAAGTTTATATAAAAAAAGCGAGTTTTAATTTTTCAATGTAAATGACCTTAGGCCCAGGTGAAGATATGACCTTTACCATGAATACTCACTAAAGCTTCATGTACCTAATTAGTTGTCTGCATCTACAAACTTTCAGGTAGCAGACTGCATTGTTTCTAAAAAAATCAACTTTTTTCACTTTTTCCTATAGAAATACCTAAGTGACTCAAAAGTTGACCTTGCCGTAAAACAGATCAAGGTCATCCCAAGGTCATCATTTATATAAATTTTGTTGAGCTTTTGAATCCTTGATGCGACATGCTAAGTTTCAAGATCATAGGATTTGTGGTTGTGGGGGATAATTGGTTGATTTGATGCTTAACGTCCACCGTAAACAGCTAAGGTCATGTCGGGACGGTCAGTTAACCTAACCACACTATTCCTGGGCAGGCTTAAACCTCCTAAGCGGTTAACCAGTACTAAGTGCACATACTTTCGCCAGTAACTGACAACTGCCCTTCTTGAATCAGCGGAAGGAGAAACAAAAATATGTGGCCAGACCGGGTTTCGAACCCAGGACCTCTGACTTATGAGTCAGGTGCCCTACCGATTGCGCTACGCGGCCCGGCGTGGTTCTGGGGGAGAAGATTTTTGAATTTTTTTACCATAATAAATGTTTGCCATCTTGGTTATGTGACCTGTCCTGGGTATTTTTTTTTCTGGAAAAATTGGGTCCTGGAACGTTTTGGGGGAAAATATATATTCAAGCCCTCTGAAGACTAAAGGCTTATTTAGCTTCGTTGAATCATTGAAATTGATTTGTCTGCTTCGCTGGAAAAAAATGCCCTTTCTTACCTGGCGCATGTGTGTTAACTTTAGACATTTTTAATTTTTGTCTTTTCAAAAGTTCAGTTCAGTTTGAATTCTCCTAACGACGTTCCCCAAGTGGCTCAGCGGTACGTAACCATAGCCGCACACACTTGGCGCCGTGTGTCCGTCCAACTTTTCGAAAGACCATGTGCGTTGAACTTTATTCTTCAATGGGCGAGTTCGATTGGCTACTCGTATTGACTATCGTTCTGGAAGAAAATGGGTCGTTTCGAGCCAGGGCCGTCGGGACTATGACCATTTAGTTCTTCATCCGTTTAGACATATGTGCAAAAATACAAAAATAAATCGTTATTTATGGGGAATGACGTACGTTCATGGGTCGGATTTTTGCATTAGAACCTGCTAAATTTGGACTTGCTAAGCAGCGCGCCGGTATACACCTTTCCTATAAACCGATAAAGTCGCGCACGAGTTATCTACCCAAGTAGACTGTGACGTCATCTATAGGAACATCCCATATAATTCAGTACAACTGCAAGCACACATAACATGCTTAAAGCAGACGTTCTGTAAATGTGAACTGCAGAAAATACATTGAAAGACCAAATTAAAGTATAATTGCCCTGTTGTCATGTGAAATTTTAATTTTTTTATATATTTTTTTATTATTTTAATATCATATTGAGAATCCACACAAGTCGCTCATGAATTTCATGACCCCTTTTATCGACGCCGTGTTTTTACACCCCGGCAATACATTCACGTTTGTTCAATTTAAAAGCTACATTTCGTATGAATAAATTTCGTAAATCTGAAAAGTTCTTTCCATTTTTCCGACAGGTAAAACATCAGCATTCAGGTAGTAACTATACGCATTATTACCAGGCAGATCATAGCGCTGATATCTATGGTTTCTTGTGCGATACACCGATCTAAAAACATAGCATCCAGACAGTTTTCCGTAAGTTTGAACCCGAGGTTGAATTTATATTATTTTTTCCATCTCTTACTTATCTTCGATATTATTTATTTGATCGTTTCCTTTTCACGGTAGGGTATTCTTAAAGCTGACACGTGTCTAGGTAATACACAATCATAGGTGTTTGTTTATTGCGGCAATGCGCGCGATTCGGTGATTACACGAACAAATTCCATGTCAGCACACTTTTTGTCATTTTTTTGCGTGTGTCTCCTTTATAATCAGCTAATTGTTCGTTTTGTATCTTTTGTAATAACGGTCTGGAGGTCTTCGGCGATTTTCTTTCTTTTCCTTATGTTTTGGAAGCTGTACTGGTGATACGTATGCTCTTGATTACGGTAATTTTGGCCCCAAGTTTTAGTCAGAAATCTTTTAATTCTATGTCAAATTCCCATATGCTATAAGTTATAAAGCTTATTTTCCTACAAAGAAAGAGCTAAATATAGTTGGAACAAAATAGTTGTCTTAATCTCAGCCGTTGAATGTTAGTTTTGAATATACGGAAACCGGCATTTATTTGGTTACACAATGAAAAACAATAGCCTATCCTATAGATGACGTCATGGGCGTTGCAAGGGACAAAACTCGAACAGACTCTGAATTATAGGAAAGGTGTATAACGACACAGAACCGAAACGACCGGATTAATTTAAAACGTGTATTCGAGTACTCGATAATTTCACTCGAACGCACCCATTGTTGACATCGAAGTTTCTAGAAAAATACTTGGGAGAATTTAAAATGAAAGACGAATTTAATTCCCAATTTCTTTAAATCTACGTGAAACTAAAACACACGCTAACCGAAATTATCAATGATAGCAATATGCGAAAGAACCAGTATAGAAATTACGCTTGAAAATGCCACCAATTTTGCAGTTTATGCGTTACTTCGTTTATTTAGTATTATAGATTTTACATACAATAAAAGAGGAATATAATTTAAACTTTCTTTCTATGTAACTTGTTGAGATCTTGTATTAAATATGTAGCATTTTTTTAATTTATTTGTGTATGCGTTTTGTTCACTTTTTCTTTGTTGTTTTCATCTTTGCTGAGCTACAATGGAGAACATTCTATAAGATGCAAAAAGTAGAGGAACAGATTTTAGGATCTTAATGTATATCTGTACTGGTTTTAATATTATTTCATTACTGAGCTGCAGTGGAGAACGTTCCATAAGACGCGAAAAAAACAAAGATTTTACGATCTGCATGTACATCTACACTTGTTTTATATTATTTTTCTTTAAAATCCACTGTGGTAAAATTAATTACATTCAGTGCTTTTATTTCTCTGCCTGCTCTGAATAATGTCTGCTTTAGCTCATAAAATCATGATTCCGCTAATGTAGTCTACTCCCAATCGAACAATTTCTCACGATCTGAATTGCTTTATGCAAATATTCACAATCACTGTTTTAACGAATTTCTAACTTCGTGTGTTGAATTGCAAAGAGATAAAAATGCGTGCACGATAACCCATTAAAGGCCTAGAATCACACAGAGTGACCTAAGTTCAAATTCAGCATTGAATGACATTTTAGCTGCCAAAATTGAATCTTCAGATTGTGACTCCGGTCGGAATTCTAAATTAAGCTGCCCATGTTCTGGTCCTTGGGAAGATAGCAAATCCAAAGAGCAACCACACCTCAGGAACTGACTGAATCAGATCCCAACCCCATCCTCAACACCAAAGGGAAAGACTGACAAAGACATCCCAACAAACAATAAATTACAAATGGCAAGCCGAGCCAGCAGCTCTCCCCCAAACAGGCGGCAACCCAGCCATCCCCACTGAACCAAACAATCTAGACCAACAGAAGGGTTACAACAGATTAAGCAAATTATACAAAACATTTAACAACTTTTTTCACTTATTTTCTATTTTTTCTACAGAAGGGTTAAAATGAGAACACAACAAATCAAACAGCACCGAATACAACACAAACGCAACCGTAACGAAAGCACAGCCCCGGGACGGTCAGCAACAACCACTGGGGGCCTAAACCGGCCCCACAAACAGAAGTTAAAGCCTGTCAATGATGCCTAAGCCTAAACTGTCAAACCCGATCATATTTTGGCAGATTATATTTTGGAAATATAAATCGAAATCATTGTCTATCTTTTCACTGTTTTTTATTTATTTATTTTTTTAAGTTTTGTTTAAAAGGTTTTATTTCATAACAGCACAATTAAACGTATTTACATCAGAACTGCTATATCTTATCGAGATCTTATCCTAAAATGTTCTTATCCTAAAATAACGTATCTGAAGACAGTACACAAACAGAAGTTAAAGTAATTTACTAGAAAGCTTTCAAAACTAATGCACGGTTTTTATTTGAAAAGGTTTTATTTTATTTCATTATTATTACTAAATGTTATTACTATTCTGAAATTGGAATTATTTATTGATAGAGTCTTACAAGACAAGAAAGAAGAGAAAAAAAACCTCATGATAATCTGCCAGTTTGAGTGCAGCGTACGAGGAATGATTCAGTTAAGTGCATGGAAAAAATGTGTCCAAGAAATCACTTCAATATTATCTATTGGACTAGAGTATCTAAAATATTTCGGTAATGTCAAAATTTATGTAACTTACAAGTTCGGACTTATGATTTGGGTACTTTGACGACTTTAGTTTACGAGTAGGAACGAATTCTTATCACAGGTTGAAGAGCCGACTGTATACTGTATAAGAATTCCATGTTGTCCTTGAAACTACACAGAAGTTTTAAGATTTTTTTTTACATGATGTAAATAAGTCGGCCTTTTGGTCATATCGAGAATAATAAAGACGCGAATTATTCTCTCTCTCTCTTCAAATAGTGGGATGAACTCGTAAAACCAGATCCGACGACAACACAATGAGCTCGGTTTAAGTACCCTTTATCAAGTTACTTTTCATGGGTGCTTTTCAAGAAACAATGGTCCTTTAGTTGTGCTTTGAACATTAGTACACATACATGTACACGGTACTGTTCAAAAGTTTCTTTTTATACCAAACACAACTTTTAAATATTTTACTTTGTTAAATTACGAGACAAAATAAAATCTAGAAGCGTTCATTCAAGAGCAGGGAAAGCACTTAAAGAAGGAAAATAGGCATGTCTTATTCAACACGTCTTCGTACAAAATATTATATCAGCTGCCGGTGGCAAAGCTCATAGGAATTAATAGTTATTTGAATAATCTTAGTTTAATGCCTGAGCACGATGTGTTTGCTGAGATATTTCTCTGCAATGAGCCTGTGGTTTATTAGTTTGTTCCCAGTAGCAAAATAGATTGCATCTAATTCCGTTTATGTCTCTGCGACAAATGATCATGGCGAAACCTTATTAAATCCCAATTCTCAGAAACCAGTTCTTCATCAGAATAATTTGAAGAAAATTATGTAATCAGCGCACAGAGCTAATAATGTTGTGGTGAGGGAAATGTGCATGCAAATAACAGCAAACGTAAACTTTGCATGAGCAAATATTTAGAAGTTACAGCATGGTTTACACGCCTGAATGAAAAGCTAATCCTAGATCTTTAACCAGTGTAAATTATCTACCAATACGTGGCTAGAAAATGCTCTGAATTATGCCACCCACGCTTTACATATTACACACTACAGCTTGGATACACAGGAGGACTTGTAAATCAGGTTAAACCGACGGCGGGTAGTCATAAGTTACAGTTTCTTAAAGCTGTATTAAAGCAGTATATTGTTTGGCTTTGCCTTTTCTCTTCGACCAATTATATAGTTTGTCAAGTCTTGACTTCCAAATCATCTGATGATTCTGGCGGAATGCGCCAGTAAGTTTGGCGTTTGGATGGCTGCTCGTTGCTTGCCCAGACTTGCCCATCATCATTTTTCTTTCGCACAGTTGGGTTTTAGCAACACTAAAGAAGTTGAATACAGAAATGCGCGTACGTTGCATTAAAATAAGCATGGGTACGTGTATATTACAGGGTGAACAGATAATCTGTGCATAAGCATTAGCGCCTTTTATTTATTGGTGACCGATGTCGTTTTTCATGGCACGGATTATTCTGACGGTATCGGCAGAACATGCACGGCAAACATACTAATGTTTAGATCGGATAAGATATCGGCGTTGATAAATAATTGCACTGGAAGTCACTAGAAGCGGCAAAAAGTTCTTTGCTAGGCTGAGCGAACAATGCTGTGATGTGCATTTCCATGGTCGTCGTTTACTAAATTCTCCTAAAGTTCTATGCAGCATCGAAATTGACTTGTCTTAGCGTTTTTTCCTTAGCTTGTCATGTTGTGGCAATCAACAGCGCGGATAGAAGCAGCCTTGAAAAACTGAAGCGGCATGGAAAATGGACTAAAAGTCTCATACGTTTTCTAAGAAATATACACATACAAATGAAAACAAAAGTTCTAATTTAATTCCAAACATGGGCATTAAGTGAAATACCCTGATCTCTCATAGTGAGACAGTTAGACGTACACGTTGCAAGTTTAAAGTGTACAAAGTGAAACGGCATTTAAACATAACATCCAATTACCGTCCACTTTATCAGATTTATTTTCACTTACTTCCTAATGGTTCTTCATTAATGCACATTAGAGTGTTCATTATTCCCATTACCTTACAGCTGAAATAAACTTGCAATGGAAAGTGTGTTCCACGCTCGATTAGGTCATTTTAATGTCGTGTATTTTTGTGACGGTTTCAGCGCCGATGTTTTCCGCGCAGAACAGGCTATACAATGGCTAACGTTCTGGTATTTCTATTAACGCAGATTCATAGGCTGCTTACTAGCCGCGCCGAATAAAGTCACAGGAAAAGGGGATTTCCTCTGTTCGTCTAAAGCACAAAGTCTCTTGAAACCGTGACTTTTATGCTAAAACTATACTCATCGTTGAAAATTGTTATTGAAAGCGTGCTTATAGCTAATTTTGTTTTGAAACGCACACTAGCAAATGACTTGAAATGAAGAGAGAGAGAGAGAGAGAGAGAGAGAGAGAGAGAGAGAGTTAAACTAAAATAAAATTAAGTGCAATTCAGATATATTCGTAATGAGTTCAGAGGTTGAATAAAGCTAGAACGAAGGATTCGCCCATGGCCCGCTGAACAGCTTCAGAAAAGTAGAGGACGGTCTGGCATAAGCCAAGCTCAGTTACTTTTGCTTGAATTGACCTCTGTCACATAACTTGACGATGGACATGTAGCGAATGTCGACGCTGATGTGTGTTTTCGCTGGGCGCACATGCCACTTTGTTGGTTTCTCGTGTCGCGGCTCATTTGATTTTGTTACGATGGCTTTGCATTCATACTTGGATACATGAATCGTACCACTAGAACACGAACACTGTCGTGTTTGTACAGAATAACAAAACAAGATACGCTTATTTCTGTTTACATTTAACGTTAAGGTGCCAGTTTTGCATATTTCTGATGCTAGCAATTGTAATTGTTTTAACTCATTCAGGACTCACACGCAGATTGAAAGTAGTAAGAAGCATGCTAACAATAGTTTATCAGCAACAGAAATACAAATAGAGACAGGCAGCTCTGTTGTTTGGCCCAGGATGTGCTAAAGCTACTGTGTCGGTTCGTAGTTATTGGTTTTTCATCTTTTTCGCTAACCACGACTGTGTGTGCCCAGAGGAGGCTTTTCTATCATCTGTCAAGACCTGCCCATACCTATGTTTTCGAAGGCATGATATCAACTTATTGTCAAACATGAGCTAAGCTCATTTTTGACAATAAATTGATACCATGGTCTTAGCTCATGTTTGGCAATAAAATTGATACCATGACTTTCAAGAACAGGTCTCAACTAGCGCATTTGTCTGTACTATTAATCTAGTTATTCAGTTCCACATGGTCGCGTTGTTTCCTGATGCGTTGCAGTATCTTATTATGTTTAAGATGATGAGTCTGACAAATCAAACACATTAGTTATCTAATGATTTATGAAAACAATCGTGCAAAATTGGTATACGGTAGTTCAAATCATAAATGCATCTGTATTGCCTACTTTGCTTTCTGTTTTGAGTTGCAATATAAGATAGAAAAAAGGAAAAAAATACATGTTACTATTACTTGTTCTTGTTTGGCATGTCCGTGCTTTTGTTCACCTATTGTGTGAATGGTATTTTCGGTTGGGAGAGCTGTCACAGACTGGAAAGAGCTGTTCATACGGTTTACCGTGCATGTCTTTCCTGAACTGTTGTTAATTTACTTATCTAATTCGCTCTCTTATAGTCTTGAGGGTTGGATATGGGATATGATTCTATTTGATCACACTTCCTTTTGGGGGTGGGGGGTTCATGTCTATGTATCTAAATATTTCGGATTTGTCGATGTTTATATGGATTATACGAGTTCGGACATATGATTTTGGTACTTTAACCGCTTTACTGTAAAGCGGTTAAAGTACCAAAATCATAAGCACATTAATACATTACTATTCCTAAGTATTGCCTATCTTTTTACTTTGGTGACAAATCATTTCAATAAAAGTCACGAATATTTCGCAACTATCTGTTTTATACTATAGCAAAATACTCCTGTTAAATCTCAATTCGGATGACAGAAATTTCCTTCATTGTAATCATGTTCCTGTTGATTATATTATTCTCAGCAAATAGCAATAAATCTTACTAGACAGACAAGTCATAAACCTTGCTTTGTGTCTGAAATCTATTACTTCTGACAATAAGTAGAAAAGAATTGCAGCGCCTTTATTTACAAATAAGATGAAGCGGCGGAATGAAACTACTTCAAAGGAAGATACATACTGAATGATCATAATTTCTTCTAAATAAGTAGATGTATTACGACACTTTAAGTTATAGCATTTGGACCAGACGCAGTGCTGAAAAAAATACACAAGTAAAGTGAAGCCTATTGAGTCCTTAAGTGATTGCGAAGTGTCCGTGTTGCCGAGTGGTTCGTATCACATGGTCGCAGGTCAGAGATGCAGACAGGCTGATCTGAGTCTTCGCTGGGCGCACAAGCCACTTTGATGATTTTGTCGTGTCAAGGCTCATTGATAGCACAACTGAAATGATAGCAGACACACCCAGTCCATTAGAATGGCACCGCCTCAGAACTGTCAGAAGTAAAATGAGTTACGGTTTGCTATAATAATTCTTCTGGATATAGCGTGATTCTGTCACTTTTCTGCCATCGGGGAGTCATTATTTCTTAGATACATTGATTTGCAATTTTGAAGGCACTGTTTTTTCCCGTAGGAATTTTCTTGTATCAACTTACCAGATATTGTGCTATCTCTTGTGAAGTTTTGAATACTGTTAAACTTTATTACGTCATCCCGTAAACAGTGAAGATGTATAACAAAATGGCAATTACATTCGAACTTCAACGGCTCGAACCCTGATGGCTCTTCAACCCTGCCTGGCTAGAACTCTTTTCTTTGTCCCTAGAAGTCATTTTGTATAGAAAATAACCCTGGATGGCTACAACTACGCTTGGGTGGAACTACTTTTCATGGTCCCAAGCTTGTTCGCGCCAAAAAAGGTCTTTATGTGTTGTAATTCTTTCTTAGATACATTTATTTGCAATTTTTAAGGCACTGTCTTCTCTCGTAGGATTTTTGTATCAACTTACTAGAGATTGTGCTATCGCTAAAATTCTGGATACTGTTCTACAATTACGTCATCTCGTAAACAGTGAAGATGTGTAACAAAATGACATTTTTAAAACTTCTGTCGTCGCGTTTTCAAAAGACTTGATCTGTTCTGGAGAAATCGGAAACCTGCTCTCCCGTTGGATATGATCTGTAAACAGCTTCACAGGCTGTATAAAGCAACATCATATAGATCTACTGAATTTACAATACCTCCTCAACAGTAGTACATTGTACGCCTCACATACTCTAATTTTTCGAATATTTGTAATGGAACACGGTGGCACGAACGCTTACTTGGGTATATGTAATACGGTATGTATAAATTAGTGCGAGCTTCAGGAAGCGGTAGAAAAAGGTAACACGTGTTTTCGTTTTATACTATCAAACCTTCAGACTTTAAGGTCAACGATTTCAAACTTGCTGATGACCAATTTACAAGATCTGACAGTTACTAGCAGAGTTGGATGGGATTTCGGGTTTTCCCCCAAATTACACAAACGGGGAATCATTTCAGCAGAACCATAATATTTTAATATGTGCTTCCCAGTGGCGATCCATATTCTAAATGTGCGAGCTATGTCCTGCAACCAACTTGGGTTTTAAAGAACAGTTTCAATCGACACGGTATTTGGGTTAAATATCATCGTTGACTAATACAAGAGCATCTTGCTGGATCGGTGATAAAGACAATGCTATTTCAGTAATCTTTATTTAACATACTGTCTCCTACGGTAATTTACCAGACTGGCTCTTTAACAGACTAAATTTTAAACTTCCGTAGACTACACTCAGTAATGTAAGTTATTTTGATAATCTGTCGTTGATATGGTGGCTGGTTTGTGCCATTTCGTCTTTTCGTCTTTTCGCCGCGAAAAGACGCCACGCGAAAAGACGAAAGACGAAAAGACGCCATGCGAAAAGACGAAAAGACGAAAAAACGCCAGGCGAAAAGACGAAAAGACGAAATAATGCCAGGCGAAAAGACGAAAAGACGAAACCCGCCACGCGAAAAGACGAAATTGCAGCGCGAAAAGACGAAAAAACGCCATGCGAAAAGACGCCATTTGAAACTCTTAAATTGTCGTCTTTTCGCGTGGCGTTTTTTCGTATTTTCGTCTTTTCGCCTGGCGTCTTTTCGTCTTTTCGTCTTTTCGCATGGCGTTATTTCGTCTTTTCGTCTTTTCGCGTGGCGTTTTTTCGTCTTTTCGTCTTTTCGCGTGGCGTTATTTCGTCTTTTCGTCTTTTCGCATGGCGTCTTTTCGTCTTTTCGTCTTTTCGCATCACGTGTTTTGCATTAAGATATATCAATATATCCTATTCTAAATGCAGTTAATACTCTGAGTACTTAGACAGGTGTTTCTTTTTTAAACTGTGTAGACCCTGATCAGAATGCAATCTGTAAAGAAGTGTACTAATCACGGTTTGCAGCTTTTGCCGCTAAACTGTTCTTTTAAAAACATTACCGAAAATCCATTTTAAATTGAAAATGTGCCTCCTTCCGCCTTTTTTACAAAGGGGCACAAATACTGTTACTTCCTCTTGAAGTCTTCTTTAAACGGCAGGGATGGATTTTGCTAGCTCAAATAGGGCAGCTGAAGACAGGACTAGGTGGAAAAGGAGTGTTTTAGAGTCATCTGTGGTGCCCCAACGACCGCACAAGATTATGGGATAGGCTAGACTAGACCAGCGGTTGCAGTCAGTTCTACCGCCCCCCCCCCCCCCCCCCCCTCCACACACACACACACCCTCGCCTCAGTGGTCCTTCAGATGTGACTCTAAACCGCGTGGTCCTGTCTTCATATGACCTTAGCATTGGTGGGACGTTTTGCCCAATTCTCTCGATCTCTCAGTTTGAACAATAATATTGTAACACAGTTTACTAAAAAAAATACATTACAAGCAACTAGTAGATTAGGTGCTAGCATTAAGTAATAAATTTGGACCATGTTACCATTATGATCCTAAATCCTAGGACATATGTGTCCTGGGAAAAGAGTGGTCTGGTCAGGCTCTGCATTGGTAACCATTCTGCGTATGTTATGATACAACTCGAGATATGAAAATCTACTAGTTCAAACTTAATAAAAAAAAAAACAAAAAAAAAAACGGTTATTTTTACGTAGGATGCATGGAGACACAGGTTTCAACATATTTGCATCTGTGCTTAAGGTGAACGGGACCACTCTCAGGGGAAGCAATTTTGCATTTTTACATCCTTTCTTAAGGAGGGTCAGCTCTTAAAGTAGAATTTGGTCCTCTAGGAGCAAATTCTTTCCTTTAAAGGTAGACCTATTTAAGAATCTATTTTTTCTGTTTGCTTCACTTCCCTATCTTGGAAAGCAAATAGAATGTCACAAAAGTTGACCCCCTTTGTAAATATGACAGAAGGGGACAGAATGTTCAGTATTAGAGAGATCTTTCTTGGAGGTGTATACATTCAGCTATACAGTCAAACCTGCTTATGTGGTCACCTCTATTAAGGGATCACCTGTCTTGAGCAGCCACCTTGGTCCTTTGAACCAAAATACAGTGTAAATGAAATGTATTATGGGGTCATCTGTCTTAAGTAGCCACTTTTTGTCCTTCCCTTGGGTGACCCCTTAAGACAGGTTTGACTGTATTTCTCAAAAATGCTTGCTACAACAACGTAATAGGTCTGCCTACGCTCCTGAATGAGTAAATTTGCGTCTGCTAATTTTTAAGTCAACATGGCCCAGATTATTTTAATCAATAACTGTAATTATTGCCGACCCCATACTAATACTTTTAGCTATCCTTTTCACTTTTAACAACTTTTATTTTTCTGTCGGATAAAATAAATCCATCCTAATTTTCATAAGACTGCTGCTAGATACTGATTATCTTGATTAAATCTGTGTTTGATCTCATTCAACAAGGCACAAATTTGTTATTCAATCTAAACGGTACCATAGTGACCCAAAATCTTGCCGACCCCACGTTAATTTTATAGTCTATCCTTACAATTTTTAGCTGTCAAAAAGATATATATAAAAAAAAACATTTCAGTGGCAAATTCTGTGATCAGACTGCTTCTGTAGCTGCGTTTGCAGTAGTCTGATATGAGTCTATATTGTTTACTCAGACAAATCTGTCTTAGTATTAGGAATCAATACAGTTATCAATGAAAGGGTATTGGTGTGTCGTCTTTTCGTCTTTTCGCCTGGCGTCTTTTCGTCTTTTCGCATGGCGTTATTTCGTCTTTTCGCGTGGCGTTATTTCGTCTTTTCGTCTTTTCGCATGGCGTCTTTTCGTCTTTTTGGCGCGAAAAGACGCCATGCGAAAAGACGAAAAGACGAAATAACGCCACGCGAAAAGACGAAAAGACGAAATAACGCCACGCGAAAAGACGAAAAGACGAAATAACGCCATGCGAAAAGACGAAATAACGCCATGCGAAAAGACGAAAAGACGAAAAGACGCCACGCGAAAAGACGAAAAGACGAAAAGACGCCACGCGAAAAGACGACAATTTAAGAGTTTCAAATGGCGTCTTTTCGCATGGCGTTTTTTCGTCTTTTCGCGCTGCAATTTCGTCTTTTCGCGTGGCGGGTTTCGTCTTTTCGTCTTTTCGCCTGGCGTTATTTCGTCTTTTCGTCTTTTCGCCTGGCGTTTTTTCGTCTTTTCGTCTTTTCGCATGGCGTCTTTTCGTCTTTTCGTCTTTTCGCGTGGCGTCTTTTCGCGGCGAAAAGACGAAAAGACGAAATGGCACAAACCAGCCACCATACGTTGAGGCCGAAACTCAATTTGTTTCGAGATACTTCTCCTCGAGAAAATTGTTGGTTTAATTCAAATGTCAGACAAAAAACACATTTGAACCAGATATGCAAAAAGATGCTCTGTACAAGGCACGAACACGGTAGACTTACACGGTGAGGTTAGATCAGACGTCTGTCTGTACGTATGGACAATCTACGAGTTTTAGGAAATCTAACAGTGATAACACAAAGATTTGATAGTTCTGTGTGACTGCGGACGCTGAGGGATGCTTAGTTGTTCACATATGCTGCAAGGTACATCAACATACGTAGGAGCTACTTAGATGCCTTTTCCATCTGCGCCATAACACGACAAAACCAACAAAGTGACATGTGTGCCCAGCGAAGACTCAGATTAGCCTGGGCATCCGCCGATTTTCATCCGAGTCTTCGCTGTCGGCATGGAGCTATCTTAGACCATTAGCTATTGTTTTAGTGCACAGAGAAGACTCTGATCAGACTGGGCGGATGCCCATGCTCAGCTGAGTCTTTGCTGGACGCACATGCCATTTTGAAATGTCGCGGCTCATCTTTGCTTCTAATGACTTTAATGGTGAAACCGTATTAACGCAGATGTCTCAGACAGTCTTCTTTTGTATCAGAATACTTGCAACTAATTGAGGCTGGGCATGCAAATACCTTGAACTGAGCCTAAGAATCCATCATAACCATAGAAACAAATACCCATGACTAGTTTGCATTTATTAAATTTAGGCGTGTGCGCATTTGAAGCTTTGACTTCCTTCAGAATTTAAATATTCTTCACTAAAGCTGGTGTTGTGCCGTGTGCCGCCCGTAACATGTCTGTCCATATAACATCATATTGCCCATTATATATTTACTGGTCCTTGTGGATCATTGGGATCATTCTGAGTCAGTTTGAAAACAGAGTTCCGTTGAAGCCGCTGCTCAGTAAGGGTCTTGGGCAGTATCATCATTACATACATTACCGTACATGAATAGACTCAATTAAATCGAGTCAGCTACATTTTGTTTGTTTGATGCTTCCTTGCTGCCAGAGGAGCTTCCTTCAGAGTTTTTATTTTTTTTTTTTTTTTTTTTTTTTTTTTTTTTTGTATTTTGAGTTGTCATAGTTCCAACAGTTATAGCACCCTTACCAGAAAACGTCAACTTTGGCGGAAATAATTACGCAATAAGCTTGGTCCACAGTTAAGGGCGGTATAAAAAAGTTACACCTGTACGGGAAATGACCCAATCGCTAAAGCTTATCTACACTGATAGGGGTGGTATAAAATAGTTATACCATGGTTCATTCGCCTGCTCAGGAGATAATACACTCGCTAAAACTCGTACAGGCGGACAAACCATGGTATAACTATTACTTGATCACTACCAGGACAAAACAAGTCCTTCAAGAAGCAATCACATGCATTCAATTTACAACTGTCTATCATAATCAAAATAAGACAAACACAGCCTATCATCATGATGACATATTGACCTTGCTATTAGTTCTTAGCAAGATTACGCCATGAAATTCAAATGAGGCCAGGATAAAAAGTAATATTGCCTGATTGACCAGTCAATATCGAAAATATTGACCGACATCTGATGTCACATCAGCTAATGAAATAATGTGTTACACTGCGGTGATAAAATAATTAATAATAATTAATAATAATTACTGAACTTTGTTGAGGTGGTTGTGTATCGTTATAAACCTGCAAATTACATACTGACCGACGCTTCGAAGCGGAGGAAAAATGCTTAGTTTACAGGTCAATAAAATTGCATATTTACCGAAATAAGACTCAATATGATGATTCTACGTAGGTTTAATAAAAAATTGCAGTTTCCGTTGATACATACGGCGGTACGAAATGGTTTGACCTCGCGACATAATGCAATTAGCATTACTATTTATGTGATGTTACGCCATGAAATACAATTGACGTCAGGATAAAAGTAATATTGATTGACTGACTAGCCAATATTGCAAATGATGACAGGCACATGGAGTCAAATCAGCCAACGAAATTGTGTTAAATCTTTGTCATATAATAATCAGATATATTAAAGCCAAAGAAGACGTCTAACTTTCAAGACGTCACTCATTTACATGTCCAGCCAGTGAACATTCCAATATGTCTGTGCAGCCGCGCAACGTGATCAGATTCGTCCCTATCTTAACCACAAATCTATGGAATCTGAAACATCTATATCAGCAATGGATGTATACCCATACACCCTAAGTCATGTTAGTGTAAATTTTTGCTTAACGTCATTTATCATGAATAACACATGAAGGGTCTGCGTCAGATTAGTCATAGATCCTAGCATACTACACGTAGTTGTACCAAGAGTCATGGAACTATGCTCATGGAATTACTTAGATAGCAGTTGATGTACGGATATGATATCACGGAGATAAGTGAATGTCACCAAGATAAGTGTTGTGACTGATAATAAATAAGGTAATGTTAAAATCTTTTTAGAAAATCTAACAAAATACTTGACCAATCCAACGAAGACCGTTCATGTAGCCGGGCCGGGTAGCGCAATCGGTAGGGCACCTGACTCTTAAGTCAGAGGTCCTGGGTTCGAATCCCGGTCTGGCCACATACTTTCGTTTCTCCTTCCGCTGATTCAAGAAGGGCAGTTGTCAGTTACTGGTGAAAGTATGTGCACTTAGTACTGGTTAACCGCTTAGGAGGTCTAAGCCTGCCCAGGAATAGTGTGGTTAGGTTAACTGACCGTCCCGACATGACCTTAGTTGTTTACCGTGGACGTTAAGCATCAAATCAACCAACCAACCAACCGTTCATGTACTTATCACGATAATGCACGTTAAGCAATATTTGAGCCGTGACATGACAAAAATAAACAAAGTGGCATGTGCGCCCAGCGAGGACTCTGATCAGCCAGGGCATTCGCCCAGCCTGATCAGAGTCCTCGCTGTGCGCTTAAAGGGTGGCTAAGGGTCTAAGCTACCTCCTTGCCGACAGCGAAACCTCTAATCGGACAGGGCGGCTGCAAAGGTTGATCTGAGTCCTCACTGGTCGCACATGTATGCCACTTTGTTGGGCTTGTCGTGTCGCGGTTCATTGATCTCTACTCCGACAAGACTGTATGAGTAAATCTCCATGTTTTTATTTCGCTGTAATGCAGAGCCCTGCTGACATTGATTCATCTTAAAGTCTTGTGATTATTGTCAATCCTGCTAAACGTCAATTTCTAAGAAACAACATTTCCTTTCTCCAATTTATTTCCATTAATGTCTTGATAACACTGGATTGATGATCATTAGTGTTTCTGTTTCTCCCCATGAAGTGCCATGTTGTCAATTTAAAATGATCGGATTGGCAATCGCGGGCTGTCACAGCAACAGGATATAAAGTCAAGACAAGCTATGTAATACTTCAGTCCCAAACAAGTTTAAGACAAGGCACAGATTCACGCATTAGATCGGCTACAGGAAGATCACCATTAGTGCTGCAAGGTTAGAATAGGGTTAAAGCTGGAAATTCTGGAGCTCTCACTCCCAACAAATTTCAGTTTCAACGAATTAATACGGATAACTAAATGATATGTATTTTCTGCTTACCAAAAAGGTGCCCCGTCTACTACATGTATTTTTATGCAAATTCGAAACTAGAGCAGCTGAGGAATTGACAGACTTTTAAATTCAAAATGCATCTCTTTATGCTTCGGGGCGCACAAAAACAGATGTGCCTCCTGGTGTCGAAGTGGGTGTGCTTCTTTGCCTTGTGGTTCTGAGGGCAGGATGTTGGAGTTGATTGTATTAATTCCTGGCCATTGCCGGTCTTTTTACTTTGGATTAGTACAGCTAATCCTTATTTCGACAATGATTCTAAGACTATGCTTCTTTACTAAATATAAAACAATCACCTTCGAAGATAAATTCATCAGCAATATACATCTTCCTTTTGAATTGATTTTTGGAATCTAAAAAGTCAAGAAAAGAAAATTTTCTTGATTTCAATATATTCAACAGCTAGACTAACGCTTTTAGACTTACAAGATATTGAAGGAAATTTAGCATCTTCCATGTCCATATTTGGTAGACATTACCTATTTCAGGATATCAGAATCAGAATTGTTTACTGGTGATACGTCCAAAGACAATCATTCACCAGGACCTGTGAATCAGGGAAGCTAGTCCCTGGCCCTTATAAGAGAAGTAAACTTAGTAACTGAATCCTCTGCACACTCAGCAGCAGAAATAAGTGAATCTTCCAGGGAATTCCAATCTCTAATAGTCTGGGGGAAGAAACTGGACTTGTAAATGTCAGTCCCAGCCAATGGGGTTTGAAATGTCAGGGAATGATGATTCCTGGTACGCCTATTTGGGGGAACAAGGTCATTTATGGGTATACTGGCTGCACCCCTCAGACCTTTGTAAAGCATTATAAGTCTACTATCTTTCCTTCTCTTTTTTAGGGATTCCCACTTAAGTTTCTCCAGAATGCCAGTCATATCGATACGTTTGGCGACCAGGTAAGACAAAGAGCTATTGATAACTGGGTCCAGCTTTACACTTTGTTCACAAGGAATCTAAATGAGCCCAAATGACCGAAAAATATAAAATACACTATACTTAAGCACGTGAAGACATCATACGGCCGCCACATCCGTCATGTGGCACTTAAAGCCAGCTATGGTAAAAAATGAGTAAACTTACTGGTAAAGATGCAATAATCTAATATTGACGTGATACTAAACCAGATATTGAAACGAAATATTGAAATACTGAAGGTACGATTTAATAATTTATATTCCTACATGAAGGTCTTAATGGGGTTTACTGGTTAGCGAATTTTGGCAAAAAATTACTGATTAGCGAAATTTGAGAGGAAATTTTATCGGTTAGCGGCATCGCCTCTGCTAAGCGATTAATGGAATCGGCCGAAAATATACTGATTAGTGAAATCTGAGTGAAAATAATACAGGTTATAGCGGCGTCGCATGCGGTTAGTGGTTACCGAAATCGGCGAAAAATCGTTATTAGTCCACTCCAATTTAATGTTATATGATGACAATTCAATTAAGAAAATAATGATAATAATTCAAAGATAAGTTGAGTCACATGCTTTCCTAGTAGGTACATCTGTATAGACATGCAGCTTTATACGTGTGGCAAAAATATGAATTAAGTTATTCATGAAATCTACTGCATATGTGCAGTTACAATTTTTGTTTGTCAGTAGTGCCTGCATAACCCAATAGTCATGGTCCCACGGCTTGAAAGCGAGTCGATGTATCCCCCTTTTCCTTTTTAGTTTTGCAATGTACTATTATAATACCTAAATATTATATGACAAGTTTAAACAAATTCTTTGGAGAGGATTTTTTTGTCTTTGCCGGGACAGGTCTATCCATTTACCTTAACAGTATTATAGAAATGAATTTCCTTTTTGGGGATTTTATCGATGTGTAAACGCCGGCAAATCACTCACAAACTGAATAAAGCCCGAAGGGCATTATGTTAAGTTTGTGAGGGATTCGCCGGCGTTTACACATCGATAAAATCACAAAAAGGAAATTCATTTCTTATAATTCCAACTTTGTCCATCCAAAAGTTTTTCTTCGGCTGCATTGTCCATCGGTTTACTACATTGGAGGGTTTAGGTGAACAGCGTTTCGCAAAATCAGAGACATGAGCATTTCGAGCAAAATACCCTTTGAAATTGCCGGGCCGCGTAGCGCAATCGGTAGGGCACCTGACTCATAAGTCAGAGGTCCTGGGTTCGAAACCTGGTCTGGCCACATACTTTCGTTTCTCCTTCCGCTGATTCAAGAAGGGCAGTTGTCAGTTACTGGCGAAAGTATGTGCTCTTAGTACTGGTTAACCGCTTAGGAGGTCTAAGCCTGCCCAGGAATAGTGTGGTTAGGTTAACTGACCGTCCCGACATGACCACAGTTGTTTACCGTGGACGTTCAGCATCAAATCAATCAATCAATCAAAAACCCTTTGAAATAACAAACTTTATTTGAAATTACATGGATGGATGGATGGATGGATGATTTGCGATTTTACGTCCTTTTCAACAGTATTTCAGTCATATCAGGACGATGGGACGATGATAATGAAAGGCTGTGTGCAATGGAACCCTGTTTACGGTTGGAAAGATTCTCGCCTCAAGCGGGATTCGAACCCGGTCCGCTAGATCAGTAGGCCAGCGCTTAACCCACTGAGCTACCGGGGCTCCATTGAAAACGTTACCAACTGACGTTTGTTATGACGCTGACGTTACGTCATAAATAACGTCATACACGCGCTTATTTTGGTTGTCTCAAGACAAATTTTGTTCTTCCATCTGAAATAAAATTAGAAATGCAAATCTGCTGATTCGTTTCGGAAAGCCTTGAAAAAAGTTAGTTGGAAGAGAATGCCGCGTATGGATACAACGTCAACAGGATTTATCGATGTATAAACGCATGTCTGCAGATGCTGTAAGCCAATCATTTGTTCGGAACTTGTGCCAAAGAGAGGCTGTTGGAATTATTGCCTTACAAATTTTAAAACCGCGGTCGCGTCCTCTGTCAGTAGGTTAACAAACCCACTTCTGTTCAGTGGTATTTACACTATAAATGATGATTTAATTGTATATTTGTTTCATTAAAATAGGTTTGGTGTTGCCAAAAGACCACACGAATTCACATTCTACAAAGGACTCCGGATCTGCATAACATGAAGATATAATGTATCCCCGTGAAAACCCCAGCTTTACCGGTATAAAAGCGGGGTCGAGGTTAAATTACATAGGCATGTTACTGTGATGTGATTCTAGGGGTACATGGAAGATGTAGGTGCAATTATTCAGAATACACCGCTAATGCTGTTATGATACTCAGTATAATAAAATCATAATGCTTGCTCATATGACTAAAATGTCTTCATTAGTCAGTGCTTTAATTAGGTCTGTCACCAGTATTGGGTAAAGTCAATTTTGGACTCATTTTAGATTAACTTCTTTATACAGCAAATAAAATTGCACAACGTGACAACCTAGATCAGCATCATGCCATGCTTATCCTGTAAGAGTTAATAGATTGCTACATTACGTGTCATTACCATTTTTTGTCAAACTGCAACAGGATCTCTATCTTATGTGAAAAAGGGGATTTTTGTCAGGTTATATCGCATGCATTTCTTCATAGAAAACAACTGTCTTTCTATGTGTTTAGCATCAACTTGGGATATAAAGAAGAATATTATGGTACTAAGTCAGTAGTTTTCAATGTATGCATCACTGGCATGAGGTAGAGAGAACGGCTGCGGAATGTAATTTTGCTGATTTGGCCAAAAATTACTGATTACTGATTTTTGCCCTTAAATTTTACCGATTACTGATTTTTGGGCTGAAATGTTACTGATTACTGATTTCAGAGGTACACCATTGAGACCCTCCTACATACTTAACATTTTGAAAACTATTGTGCTTACATTCGCAATACTTGGGCTTGGGTACGTCTTATCTGTACTATGATGAAATACGGACCTTAAATTCTGATGCAAGGTAAACTGTATGGGTATTGCAGTCCCAAAGGACAAGTGTAATTCAATAATATGATGCAAGTTAACTCTATAATCCAAGAGTCTTAAATGCATGTGAAAAATTTCTTTCGACAGCTTTCAAGACTTTGCCTTTTTCGAAAACATTGTTTCTGACAGGTGACAGCAATAAAACCTCAAGAGCAATTATTGCTTTGTCAATTCATGGTAAAACATTCGCTACAACGGTTTTGTTGGAAATTTTGTAACTGAATATGACATTAATTTAGAATCTACAAGCAGCTCAGGATGGTCGAAAAAATAATCCTTAAAATGGCCATACACGGTTTCATTTCCATTAGGATCTCTGCTGTAAAACTGATATAGTCAATGTCTCATTTTGACACTTGCTAAATACCGTAATAGGTTAACATATTGCAGTAACTTGCTGTTGCAGTTGACTCTCGTTATCTCAAACACTGATATCTCAAAGTACCCTCTAATATCAAAATATAGTCTTTTCTTTAAATTTCAACTCCTGTTATCTCAAATTATGATATCTCATAGTAAATGTTCCGGTCCCTGTTATCTCAAAATACTAATTTTAGTAAATTTTAGTCTCTTGCATCCCATTGGTATGGGAAAAAATGTAAATGCTCAGTCTGTGATGACGTTACATCAACGTTGATTCGACGTTGCCTTCACGTTATGTTGACACTGGATAAATGATGATTTTTTTTTATATATTTAAGGCACCATGACTGTTTTACTTCAGACAATATTATTTTAAGCTATCACTTGTTACTATTATTGTCATTGTTTGTCGGCTTTCTATTGGTCTTGGACTTTTTGTACGTTATTTAGAATAGCCTCGCGGCCATCTGCTGGGAAAGAGCTGGCCTCCCTACTTTATATGATCCGCGGCAGGACAAAGCCAACAAAATGGCATGTGCGCCTAGAGAAGACTCAGATCAGCCTGGGCACCGGCCCAGTCTGATCTGAGTCTTCGCGGGGCGCACATGCCACTTTGTTGGTTCTCGGCTCATATATAGGGTTTCTTTTCAACCTCTGCTAATAATTCTCAGGGAATATTTGCCACAAGGGAGACTTGTTCATAATGCTTGGTCAAAGGTGGAGACTCCTATCTTTATATTTGTGTTAGCCAGGGAATAAAGACAAGCCAATAACCTGCTATCTTGTCAAAATTCGGTTGAATATGATAGAATTCAAAGTAGGCCTTGCCAGAAGAGGCCTATCTCCTCTACTGAAGAATATTCCGATGTTTTTGTAATCATTTTACCCCGCAGTAAGGTTTTTACCATAGCAAATTAGTCATTTCTTATCCTGACACGTTCCAGTAACCAATCATTACGTTATCAGAAATTCTGTCGGACGTCTATATTAGAAACAAGACCGATATCTTCCGCGCTTGACTTTGCTAACCTGCAGTGGATTATATTTGGATCAAATAAGACAGATTATTTCGTAATATTAATGGGTTTGGCTACAGCTCTGACTTTAAGGTGAAAGAATACACAAATTTCAGAGGGGAGCAACTCTGCGATTTTCCTTTTAGGCTTCCTTCTCAGTGTCGGCCAACTCAAAAAGAAAGGAATTGCTCTAATAGCAGTAAATTCTTTCCTTTAAGAGTAGACTCCGTTATGGAAGGGCTACATCGTCCGGGCGGGAACAAGACGTGACAAAAATATCTCCATTTGTAAGAAATGGCGGAGAAATATGGAGGCCTACTTATAACCTTAAGAGCTATCTTCCTCTTTCAAGCTTTCTATAGCTGCTATTAGCAGTTTCAAAAAGCTGGTAAATATGAAGCTATTACGAGGAAATAATTGAGCCGCGACACGAGAAAACCAACAAAGTGGTTGTGTGCCCAGCGCAGATTCAGATCAGCCTGGGCATCCGCCCAGTTTGATCAGAGTCTTCGCTGTCTGCATTGAGGTAGCTTAGTCCCTCAGCTACCCTTTAAGCGCAAAGCGAAGAGTCTGATCAGACTGGGCGGATACCCAGGCTGATCTTAGTCTGCGTTGGGCGCACAACCACATTGTTGGATTTCTCGTGTCGCGGCTCATATGTTTTTATTGGATGACTTCATCAGAGAACCAGCAAGTAAAGATTTAGATATACATGAAATGATGTTCCATCAGCTTCTTTTGACTTATGATCATACTGACAAATGTTTCAAAAAGCTGTAAAGAAGTATAGAGAATAAATTTCTCAGCATAAACGAGTCAACTCGATTTTAGTTTACAAAAGGCGTGACCTGTACAATATTTAGTTTCCTTTATAAGGAATTTACCTAAATGCACATACTTTTAGCTATATCTGCCGGAATGGTCATTTAGCAGTCAAATACTGCTTTTTCTTTTTCATAATCGAATGTCATTCTATTTTCTGATTGCCAAAGGATGAAACCATATTGCTATCTGTATTCCACCAATTATGGAAATTGTTGATTCTGAAATTGTCTTCCATATCTTGACACGTTACAGCCGCGAATTTATTGCTTTAAGCGTTATTCTAGCAGCGGAACAAATTGGAAGAAGGAAAAATATCTTTTCCTCTCGATCTATCGTATTATGGAGATCAATCTCAAAAGAAAATAACAGAAAATTTGCGGTACTAATGCATTTCTGTTAGAAAAAGATTTCTACAATACTTGTGGATTTCGTCCGTTTCATCTGGATTTTGAAATATGATTTTTATATGTTCAAGTATTTTGTATTAAAGCAAAAAGGAGACAATATAACACAAACTGTTTGTTTTCTGGCACATAAATACATGCTGGTTTTATTCCCTCACATTAACAGATATTGTTTCATTCAGATACATAAATGCATACCGCTTGAATTCTATTAGACGGTATTGAAATATGCTGCTTTTATTCAGACACTTAAAATATATTGCTTTTATACTGACACATATATAGTTTATTATTCGTCCAATTCTAAATATGGGATTTATAAACCTCGGGAGGTTTAAAGGTCTGATACAGAAACTCGTCCTTCGGACTCCTTTCTGTATTCGGACTCGTTTCTGTATCGGATTTTTAAACCTCCCGAGGTTTATAAATCCCATCTTTTAAATGGGACGATCCAATAAACTGTTTACTACATCTCTTTAATTTTGAGATTATATTGGAAACCCGTTAGTATTCGGGAGAAAACGGACTATACCTAGACACGTTTATTTTCTTGCTGATCCGATACTTAATTCCATTCCATAAAAGATGGTTGAGGTTGATCCTAGACAATTGATTTAATAGAGCTTATACGTGTCCATCAACTCAAACAATAATGCTAAGCTTCTCTATTCCTAATACGGAATTAACCCCATAACTCTAATATACATCGATTTTGTCTTGATCTTATTCCTTTAAAAGTCAATTTGCTGTGAAAATTTTCAGAGTATATCTATCAGTTTAGCCGCATGAGCGCAAAAGCTTTTGAGTTAAAAAATAAATAAAAAAAAAAGATGAGTTCATTAGAAATAAAGAATATCAGACTTATATTGTTATGTTGCTTAGATTTTAACCTGGCATGTACTTTGTCTTTTCCACTTCAATATCATCAATATATTTGATAAGGCAACTAGTTTTGTTCTCTAAGTCGATTCCAAGCGCAGCAAAGATGGACCCCCACTACAAAAGTACTCCACTCACAAGGTGCCGAGGAAGGCAAAGTTAAAACAAGTAATGGAAAGGAGTGGAATAGAAAAGAATGGAATGGGTTATTAGAGATAAACTCCTTTGCTTCATTCCATTGATATTTAATGGCACTTTTACAAAAACGCATTTGCTTCCTTTGAGAAAGCAAATTCTTTTTTGCAAGAGTACCAGCCCAGGCTCTGAGAAGAAAGTAGAGCCAACTGAATGTAGATACGTCATTTATTCCATTTCATTCCTGCTCATTCTATTCCAGGTTTTAAACTATGTTGTTGATAAAAAAAATATTTCTCTGAGTTTTCTGATTATAATGCCTTAAATTTAAGCACAAGCTACCTATTTTTTATCATTTCATCGTGGCAATTTGAAAGAGGGTTGGAAAAAATACGCGTCGTCATTTGTTTCTCTTTACAAATGCAGAATTTGGAACTCGTTCAGTAAACGTAAAACTTTTTTCTTTCAGTCAATCGTCTAATATTAATATTATTCATTCCCGAAGGGATTCCTAAGTAACGATTTAGTCAAAATAGTGATATCCATAAAATCATTAAGTAGCCAGGATGAAACAATGTCGGGATCTCAATGACTACATATTAAGTAGTCATGGTCAAGAGTTATCACCAACTGTGCTTGGTGTATTCATTGTTGTGCCAAAACAGTTTGGGTTTCGTTTGAAACTTTATTTGTCAAAATATGGCTAAGTTGGACAAATGATAATAAGTTACTAATCTAGTGACATCGGTAAAATCCTGGACTGTCTTAGGAATAGAGTTCAGAAAAACGAAAGCGTGGTAGCTCAGCTAATATTTTAGGCCCCTAAGAATTTCTAGAAGACTTATTTAACAAATTATTGTTAGAATTCGTATACGAAATGTGATTAGTCAAACGCGTTGGGATCGAGAGTAATTTGAATTATCTTACGTTAATGCCTAAATGTAATTCGTTTCTCCGAGATTTATCTCTTCTTGGTGTTTATTAGTTTATTCCCAGAAGCAGAATAAATCCATTTTATCTACATCTCAAAACCATTATCCTGAACGAACCTTATTAAATCCTAATTCTAACGACGTCTATGGATTCTGAATATTTTGATGAAAAAGTGCTATCACTTTTATCAAGTGCAAAATATTAAGGGAGAAAGCAGGGCAATTTAACTCAGATGCCTAAACAATTCGCATATAAATATAAAATTTATCTAAACGAAGCAAATTTACAAAATTTACCTCTTTTGCAATTCGCAAAATCTGCTGTTTGTACCCATAAATACCTAGAAAAAAACAGAATGTAATTTACTAATTGACTTAGTTCCCGCTAGCATCAGTGGATGTCAGCTTGAGCATGACACCTTTTGGGACGTTGGTAATGTTTCCTACACTCTAGGTTGTCTGTTAGATTGTCTGCCAATGATAGAAAAAAAAACGTGGGAAACCATTGGTAACCGGTAACACTTAGCATACCATTGGTACCAATGGTTAGCGATGACTGCCATTGTAAAGCTTCGGAAGGCATTGACACCATTGGCAAAGCCCGAAGCTCCTTATATTTAGTTAGACTGTGATTTGTGATTATGGACTTTTCTAGGTTCCTTAACATATAGTTTGTGTACGCCACGCTTTGCAACTGCACCTTTTTTTCTGGGGAACTTCGTCTATATGTATGAAAAAATAAATCCATGAAGTTTATTATAGTCTCATATCAAATATCTTTGTTAGAATTCAATATTTTGAAATACCAAAAACCATCTTTTTTATGTTTTGTTTTGTTAGTCTGTTATTACTTGTTTATTAGGTACAGTTTGAAAACTGTCATGTTTTGTTCAACAAAGTAATAAAAGTAAGAACATAACAGGTCTTAAATGTTTGTAGAAACTGTTTTCCGACAACTTTACGTGACATTAAATTTTCAGAAAATGAGTTTCTGACATGTGAAACGCAAAGTGCTTGAGAACAGTTATTGTATCGCGTGTTCATAAATAATATAGATGTCTCTATACATCCTCTGTTGTGTCTCACCACTTTTGAACTAAATATAAAATTGTTCAAATATTATTTATTGCCAGAGGCAGGTATAATGCAACTTATGCCTTAAACACAAGATCGATGCTCAGTCATAGAAGTTTGCGTTTAATTATGACAGCTAATCATATAATCCCCAAAACTAGAATCTTGCGCCAGTGATTTATTACCGACCGTTGCAATGCGATGCTTCCGTTGTGGTTTATCGACATGCGTTGTTGTGGTAGCTTTTAAACATACTTCGATCAAAAGGTTAGTTTCTCTTTGCTCACTTTCATTCTGATATACAAATTAGATACTTGACAATAAGTAAAAATAAGGTTTTGGGTTCCTTACATATTTTCATCACATGACGTCGCTGTTAGTCAGTGGATAAAGTCGTGTCATAAAAATCGTATGACCACACGTATAATAATACTTTGGTGCGTACACTTAACGTCATTGACAAAGTCCGTGTCAACAATATGTTTTCTTATTGAAATTTTGTTCAGTTTGAAGGCGTTAAAATTCTAAAATGTTAAAGTGCCATATGATAAACAGAATCTTACACTCGCGGTCCTTTCATATGAAAGTTATGAAACTCGCCGAAGGCTCGTTTCGTAAATGTTATATGAAGATGACCACTCGTGTAAGATCCTCTACATGTTTGGCTCAGGCTAGTTTTATGACCATGTACCTGGGAAAGAGTTATTTGGCTATCCGCTCGTATGTCTTACTACTTGTGTTATTGCTTTGCATTACTATTTCGCGTTTTATGTCGTAAATGGGATATGGAATTTGATTGTATCAGTTCCCGATTATTGGCCTTTCACAATACTTTCCGGTTCCTATTTGTTAAACTGAGACTGTCTAATCTCGCAATGCGCCCTTTGCTTCTTTTCGTCGACGTAGGTGGGTTGTGATTTGTAAATTTCTATAAACCGTTATCACATAGTTTATATATCAGAAAAAAAATAGACTCACAACAGACACTCCAAGTTCAAACTAAATCACGGTCTACCAGTCACAAAAAGTCTAGCAAGTCTTGCGTTATATTATTGATATATAATCTTGTTAAATCTCAATTTGGCTGATTGAGATTTCCATCATTTCAATGATTTCTTTCTTTATTTCATTATCTTCAGTAAAAGTCAATAAATCCTGCTCGTCAGACAAGTCATAAAACACGTTATGCGTTGGAATTTCAGGAAAAGTTTCTTTAAATTACATTATTAATTTCTTTGAAAAAACCTAATTCAGTTCGCTGCTTTCTACAATTTGGTACTAGGCTTTTCTGCTCTTGGTGAATTCAACTTGTCTACAAACCTCAGGTGAATGGATACACTGTTAGTTAAAGCAACTCCGCCATTTTCATTTTAAGCCTTTCTTCTTAATGATGGTCATCTCTGAAAGGAAATGATTTCCTCCCCTAGAAGCATTTTGTCCTGGCCCACGAAGGAAATCTTTAAGATTTTAAGCTAGTAAACAACATTTTCGTAAAAAGGTGGCTACCAGGCTAGCCTCAGCAAAAGCACCAACATGTCGAAAAACGAACAGAAAAGCAAAGAAAATGATAAGACAGATGGCAGAAAACAGAAACAACACGTTCTATTATGGGGACGTACACCGTTGTCTTTCCTGACATATCAGTCGTGGCAGAAGATTCTTCCATGGTTCATTATATATTAAGACGTTCTGTCCGGGTAGAGATTTTCATGTTCATCCATAAAAATCACAAAAAGCATATAAATCGAGAATAAACACTGTGATTAAAAAAACATAAATAAGGACTCGATAAAAACACCGGTACTAGCTCCGGGCACTGTTGACTAAGTGCTGTGTAGCGGCCGTACAATGTGTTCCGCACTTCATCATAGTGCATATTTCCTTGGGATCATTCAGTTCATTTAGAGTTATATACTCTGAACAGTCACTCTTTATTTATGACGTTTCGGCAAACTGCCTTTATCAAAATTATGAAATTTGTACAAGACTACATTTTGAGCTTTTACAATTCTCTCAGCATTCAAATATGGAATCACGGAAATGACGTTGCGTGAAGACAACGTAGAGCGCGCTGCCGTCAGAGGTAAACATTGGCGCGGCGTTGACAGGATGAAGCAAATGAAAACCTGCCCATCCTACAAGACTAAGTAGCATCAACATACTTACAGTTTTCAAGATAAGCAAATCATATTTTCTAAAGCGAAATCAAAATTAAACAAAAACAGACAGATATCAATTTAGTACTAGTAACAACGAACAGACACTGCAAAATGATCTGATTTCAGTATATCAGTCAGAATTGAAATACGGAAGTAATAAAATCATAATTTTCCTCGTAACGTCTAGCATTGCTGAAGAGTATGGGTGTCATCTCTATTTGTGTGATAACGTCATACATCTAATTCATATTTCGTATCAGAATATCGAATGTGAATGTCCTGATATCCCTATCTATTTATGAGAGACAAATACAGACTGAATATCTATTGTCATTTCCTCTAAAATTGATCAGCATCAATACAACAGGTCAAGAGAAAGAGATATTTCGTTACTGATTCCCATTTTCTCAAACGCCTGAATAACGATATTAGCAATTATTTCGCTGCTGGAAAGCGTCAAAACTATAAACGGGATAGCCAAATAATTATTTTCATAAATGGTATGACTAAAAAGCATAAAATGCTATTCCTCTGACAATGACATAATTCGGGCTTTTTGTTTTCGATCACAGAGAGAGAGGCTGTATTTTCCAGAATTTAGGTGCAAACCGTCAATGCTAAACATCATCACACTGTATGATGGTGAGGACTTGTGAGCTTTTTAAGCCTTTTGATCAGTACAGACCCACTATCAAATTTTCGTGTGTTTTAAAGCAAATGTTAACATCAATTTATTTAGATTTTAAAGTTATGATTATAGCCATGTTATTTCCAGGTTCCTTGTATCGCAGGTCGTCCCTTGCTGCGAGATCATAACAGGTACAACAAACCACAGGTGGCTGTATTGTGCCTGACCATAACGGCGAAAATATCCGATGTGTTATTATGTACATCACTATATAACTAAACCTCATATATTTACACATAAATTGTCTTTATTTGGCAGTCAGGGAAACCTTACCGTCACGTTGTTCAATGAAACTGGAATAGCATATAGTTGACATTTAAATTAAAAATAATAATGCCAAAGGTAATGAGATGAGGGTCGGTTATTAGACTTGATGTGAGCCATTTTCTCTATGTTATTGTATGTAATGACATGAATGGACTTACATGATTATACGAGGGGAGTTCGATAAGTTCGTAGAACTCGGTATTTTTCTATACATTTCAAGACTTCTTTTTTTTCATTTTTGTGCAGTGTAAATTTAAAGAGTAACTAACCTTCAGAAACTGACTGAATCAGATCCCAAACCCTATCCCCAACATCAAAGGGAAAGGTTGACCAAGACATCCCAACAAACAATAAATTACAACTGATAAGCCGAGTCAGCAGCTCTTTCCCTAATAGGTGGCAACTCAGCTATCTATACTTAACTAAATAATTTAGACCAACAGAAGGGTTACAACAGACTAAGCAAATTATACGAAAAACATTTAACAACTATTTTTCCTTTTTTTCTATTTTTATTATAGAAGGGTTAAAATGAGAACACAATAAATTAAACAGCACCGAACATAAAACAACTTTGTCAGTTGAATGATAACAGCCGTTCAGTCAACACGTACATTTTTGCTCTTACTTTTGGTTTGAAAGCCTATACCCATAGGCAAAAATGAAAAGTCAGAATATTGAGTTCAGAGCAGTCATAAAGTTACTCACTAAGGAGGGTGCAAACGCCAAAGAAATCCATCGGCGCATGGCTGATGTGTATGGTGATAGTAGCCCAAAGTATTCCACAGTGGCAAAGCGGTCAGCAGAAGTAAAACGCGGGCGAGACTCCTTAGAAGATGACCCAAAGCCAGGTCACCCTGCTGATGTCATCAGCCAGGAGATGATCGACCGTGTTGAGAGACTTGTGCTAAACGATCGCCGAATCAAAGTTGCCGAACTTGCTTTAGTATGTGGTATTTCTAATGGAAGTGTTTACACTATAATCCATGAACATTTAGGCATGTCAAAAGTATCTGCCAGGTGGGTACCCAGAAACCAGAACATGCAAGATCGTCAGCAAAGGGTGGAGTCCAGAGTTGCACAAGCGGCTATTCGTGGATGCAAGTTCGAGCAGATAGATCACCCGTCATACAGTCCAGACCTGGCCCTAAGTGATTATTATCTGTTTCGAAGTTTGAAGTCCCACTTGCGTGGAACGGGATTTCGGGACGATGATGAGCTCAAGGCTGCTACAGAGGCTTGGTTTGAGGACCAAACAGACGACTTTTATTTTAAAGGCATAGACTGCTTAACAGAAAAGTGGGCCAAATGCATTGAAGTAAAGGGGGATTATATTAAAAAATAATGTTGAAACCATCTTCCAATCCGTGGTTTAAACCCCGAGTTCTACAAATTTATTGAACTCCCCTCGTAGTATGCAGATCAAGCTAGAGCCGCTTACATCACCCCTGGTTAACTATGTATATGCAAGGATGCTACGACACGAAAAAGTCATAGTTCCCAAAGGACCTGGTCATCGGGGCTAAACAAATTTTGTTTCGCCACGATGGCCAGGTCATTTGGAACTATGATGCTATTTCGTTTCGTTACAAGTCTTTTTCGTTTCGTAGCATAATTTAAAAAATAGTTACCAAGTGTGTACACGTTTCTGGCAATTTACACTATATTTTATTTACCATCAGTTTTTGTCACACTGGAGACAGTAGCGGTCGTAGTGTAGAGAATAAGCGCATGACTATCAATCCAGGGGTCGTAGGTTCGATCCCCAGCTTCTCTGGCCTTTTGGATGAGACTTTTAACCGAGGTCCCATCTAAGTATGTCCTATGTGTTGGTGGGACGCTAAACCCGAGTTCACTTACTCGCTAGGATTGGATACCATGTGGGCAGAAAAGCCGTACTGATCTTTGTGTTTATTTCTTTGATTTCTGAATCACTAGAACTACTAGAGCTACCAAATGCAAAGCAAAATTCATAGCTGTGTAACTCTTAGAGCTTAGAGGTCGAACTGCAAATTCCAATATATGTAAGAAGTCTTCATTCAATGGAAGTTATTTGGCTAAGCTAGGCTATAATTTTGTTTGATTTCATACATTTGGACATAATTACACACTCAAAGAATTCCCAGTCTGATTATTGTTCTGGTTGGATGATTTTACATTTACTGACTGTCTGACAAAATGGCGTTTATTTCTAAGAAACTTGTTATACACTCTCAGCCATGTTTGTCATTTGATCGATTGGTTCTGCGCCGATATGTCAAAAGGACGAGACAATATTCTTGTTTGTAATAAACTGTTCTGTCTGAATTTCTGATAACAAAATGGGCCTGCCACGAACCTGTCAAGATAAAAGACTGCGAGTGTTGCTTTAATTATTTCACATATTGAGCTGTCAGATAAACTGTTGTGCTAAATACAGACAGCAAATATCAGGTACATCTTTCAGATTAAGATTGTAGGCCCATATTAGCAATATAGGCAAAGCCAAACACCGACTACAAAATTGAGCCGCGACATGACAAAACCAACACAGTGGCATTTGCGCCCAGCGGAGACTCAGATAAGTCTGGATATCCGCCCAGTCTGATCAGAGTCCTTGCTGTAACGCGGCTTAAATACTGTATTATGCCGTTGTCACTACCGATCAACATCGGCAGTACGCCGACAAACATTGAACACTGCTGTTTCCAGTTTCGTCTAACACTAGCACAATGACTGACTATACTGTACTGTCTGAAGTTTAATCAAACAGGTTGCACCAGCAGCGGGGGTAGTCGTGTTCGGGCGATGGTGCTGGGTAACTTTCTGTGCCGATGCGTCCTACTTATTTGTATAATGTAGGACAAGGGCCTTCTGTGTTTGCAGTAGGTGCAGGCGGTGTTTTGTTTGGACGTTTTTCCCTCCCCTATAATCTCTCTCTCTCTCTCTCTCTCTCTCTCTCTCTCTCTCTCTCTCTGGGAGACGGCTCAGTATAGACTGAAATACTGACTCGAAGAGCCGTCAATCCAAAACAACCAACAAACAAGTGCAGTAGCCTCGCCGTTATTGTATTTTTGCAAAACATTTGGTCGAAAATCAAACTGTTGAATTATTTTGAGAGTTACAGCTATATATTTTGCGTTTACTTTTTATAATAGCAACATATTTAAGAAAGAGCGGCTTTAACTTAAAAACAATCGAGCATCTAGTCACAGGAAACACTCACTATTACTCATAGTATTATTTTCTCAGATTGATAAAGGAGGTAAGATGATAAATAAACTACTTCTGTTAATGAAGACACGTATCATTTTCATGGTTTTATGATTTATTTCGGTTGACCAAGTTGCAGACTCTGGTAAGAAAATAAAAGTCTCGAAGTTTAAGTAACCGGCACATATACTGTTAATGGCCCGGGAAAATTTAAATTAAGCTAAAATATTTAAACTGTTTTTTCCTGAAATACCTTCCATCATTCGCACAAATGTACAACAATTGCGAAAATAAAGTCCAATATGCAAGATGTAAAAGCCGAATTTCACAAACCATAACTCTCAAAATATTGAAGGAATAGCGACCTAAAGTATTTAGGTACATTTTAGGGGAAGCATCTCTGTCATTTTGATCGATCTTTCCTTTTAGAGGAGATTTTCATTTAGAATCGCTGTATTCTCCAGGGAGGCAATAAGGAAATCACGAAACTTGTTCCCCTTTGTTAAATGACAAAGCGCAATACGCGTATTATGAGACTATTATCATTATTATTGCGCTGCGTACCATAAGCTGACCTGCATTAGTTACGATATTGCTGAATACAAACTGTTTAGACCTGTTCGTATTGGTTCCGCTGAGGTTACGAAGCGAAACTTTATGAAAATTGAGTTTCATAACAAGGGTTTGGATGCAAATATTATAAGCAATATACTAAACGACAAAGATGTCATAGCAGCTATCCCCCTCCCACCCCCCAAACTTCAAGAATCAGAATCCATCCTCCTCTAATTTCCTACTGTCTAACGTCACGTATTGCAACCAAAATCTTTAATTACAGGGATGTGCTATGGCGCCTAAACGTTGTCGATGATCCTCCTGTTTGCACCTACACCTCCTCAAAGTACTATTACCAACCAGCAGGTCACATTATAACTGGTGATCTTGGCATTGTTAAAAATAACAACTTAGGGAGTTACTCCCCAAAAGCCCTAAATATAGGGAGCTTTAGTCTTTTAGTTGGAAACAGAATTCAGCGATAATTATGGGTTCTGTTGAAGACTATGCCAGACGCTAGGTTAAGCAAGGGAAATTGAAGTTGACACAATGAGTGGGTCAAATCGATAGCAGGCGTATTTTTTATCTTAAGCATGACCATGTCTACCCGATGTAAATCGGTCTTAGACATTTCCGACGTCGCTGCTTCAGGTAGCTGATCCCCATCATGAATGTGTCGTAGTTTCAGCAGACAAAGTAACTAACAATATTTTATCATATGACTTCGTACCTGAGAGTGTAGTAAAGCCTTGCATTAAAAACGATAATCCACTAGTGGATTAAATATGCAAATTACGTCGTAACGTTATGCATTGACGTCCATAAAACGTCGCATTATACAAGGGCTACTAAAAGAGGGTAATAAACACCTTGCACAGAAATTTAACCTAACAGGTGCATAGATGATGTTCTATCTCTGAATAATCCTCGGATTTCGGAGTTTATTGACCTCATCTATCCATGTTAACTTGAAATTAAAGATGCCACAGAGTCCAATTCATCTGCCTCATACTTAGATTGTTATTTCTCTATTGACAATAGAAAGCTTGTTGCTAGGCTTTATGACAATAAGGACGACTTCAATTTTCCCATAGTTAACTTTCCATTTTTGAGTAGTAATAGCTCTTCGGCACCTGCATACGGAGTTTATGTTTCCTAGCTAATCCGATATGCTAGAGCCTGTTTCAAATATTAAGACTTTGTTGAAAAAGGGAAGCTACTCACGCGTTAACTGTTAACAGGGTTATCATAAAGTAAAGCTTGTGTCGACAATTAAAAAGTTTTATGCGAGACACCATGACCTCGTTGATCCCTACAATGTTGCCGTTTCTAAACTAATTTCCGATTTGTTGGCCGAGGTGACATTCAAATACCGGACTTTCATTTTCTCTGACTTTTCGACTGAGACATTGATGTTGCGCGTGTATTATAATAGGCAGGTGATGCTTATTACTCGCGAGCACCTGATCACACCTCTATTGTGGGGTCCATATCTATATCCGTATCTAGAATATTCCGGAATTGTCAAAGTTAAAATGACTTACGAGTTGGGACTTATGGTTTGGGTACTTTGACCACTTTCACTTTCACCAAAAGAAGCCGTTCTCATAAAATTGCCAAAATTAAACGTATTTTTTCCTCGTCCATAATTTTACAGCAACTTGTTTAACGTAATTGATTAAAACGCTTATCAATTTTCATCTCAAACACTGAGTCTTATCTCCTCTTTACTTAATCCGGCATTAACCCCTCACACTATAATATAGGCATCGATTTCATCTTTATGTCACTCCGTTAGAAGTCAATTTGCTGTGAAGACAATCTCTATCAAATCCGTTTCCGTCAACAAGATTTATTGGAATGGGAAATTTACGATCGAAAGCTTTCGAATCCAAGACATGAAACGAATAGATGTCACCAGATGCAGTTTAATATTAAGGGTTTTTGTTCACTATTTAACTAAAAACAGAAGCCGCTTACTCCATCCCCCATTCTCTGTCTCCCTTTCTAAATTTGCTATATCTTTGTATTCTCTATTAATTATGCAGACAGCTTTTTCTCTCTAGAGTTCAAAGATTCTACGAAATCATGCAAATTCTCCCTTAACTGGTTTCTTATAAGATCTGAAATCACTTAAAATCAAGTATTGTTTTATGTGAAAAGTGTCGTCAGTTTTCTCACTCTCATTAAGTAACACATTTAAGGTAATGTGATCTAATTTTACGCATTAGCATCATATCAAAAGACACTTAAAACAACCAAGCATAAATGAAACTGAAATCAACTAAAGCCTGCAACTAACTTTAAGTGAATTGTTGACAACAAAGAGAGAGAAAGAGACAGAGAGACAGAGAGAGGTAGAGCTCAGGTAACTACTGAGAAGAAGCATTTAACAGTAAAATCATAATATTCTACGTCCTCGCGTTCCGCCAATGATCCAAAGCAACAAGACCTTAAAATTAACATCGCATTGAAAACCGCAGTTATTAGACTAATCTCTTTGTTCAGTAAAAAGTTTAAAACAGACATCGATTTCGCCATGTTCGACAATGCATTCCAACTGCTAAGAAATGTTTATAACAAAAGTCACATAATAGATAAATCTGGCACTTTAATATCATCTTCTTAAAATTATTGCAATACAATCTTGTTAAACCCCAATTTGCTTGATTGAGCTGTCAATTATTTGAATGATTTCTGTCTTGATTAAATTATCTTCCACGAACGTCAATAAATCCTGCTCGGCAGACAAGTCATAAACCATGTTATGTGTTGGAAATTTACTACTCTATAAAGCACAAAGGATCATCATTTGTGAGCTTGATGCCAGACTCGGAGAAATGTGAATGACATTGTCTACTTATCAAGCATCGGGAATGGAACATTTTTATATATGCATGTTGTATAAATCATTTTCATTTTGCTGACAGCTATCCGAAAAGGAAATTCAGTTATCAATGAAACGCAAAATTAATGCCATAATACATTTTTCAAGTAAAAATATAGGCAATGATCAGGAATTCATAAAATCAGTCCCACACCCTGCTCTCAAAACCAATTGGGAAAGAAGCACACACACACACACGGAAAAATTGATACAAGTTCACGAAAGACACGCTCGGTAAAGCGAATGAGCAGCTCATTCCCAAACAGGTGGTCTATTAGCTACCCTAATCAAAAGCAGCATCAACATCTCTTTTACCTATTTTATTTTTAACTTACAAAACAAAACAAAACGAAAGGCAGATTGGGTAGCAAAACAGGTGACCAAACCGCCAAAGAACATAGACAAGCGGACATAGCACAATGTAGTATCAAGGAACCACAACAGAAGTACCTCCTTGTAACGGTCAGCAAACAAGTACAGTGGGGGGAGGGGGGGGGGCTTAAACATGTTTTACTGGTACCAAACCTTGCCCTCTGCTTCTGCAGTGGTTCGAAGCATTTTGTTAGCTGTTTGGTCCGCATGAAGGTTTCCTAACCCATCAATAGAGCATCATCGGAAACAAACAAATCACGTATAAGACCTATGATGAATCAGAGATAAGGACTCGACGGAAATAACGGATGAAGTGTAAATATATACATCTATGTAAATATATTCATTCTTCTTCCTTGCACCCATGATATGTGCTTCCAGTTGCCGTTGTTACCAAATAATCGTAGTTCAGAACTTTGTTACGGATATGTTCAGCAATGAGACGAGACATGCTTGTCTCTTAAACTATTACAGGAACAGTAATACTGAAACTGAGGAAAAGCATTTAACAAAACAAAACAAAACAAGAGGGCCAAGAGGCCCTAAATCGCTCACCTGAGCAAAATGTTAAAGGTCAAACTAGGGTCAAAATTTGGACAAACCTCATAGTTTGCAACCATTTCCAAATGGTTCTGAAGAAGAAGATTTTTGAATGTTTTTCTGTGTATTGCTATTGTTCAAACCCTGGACCCCCTGGGGCAGCGCCATTTTGGACCCTGGGGCCATCATTTCAATAATCTTGGTAAAGGGCTACTAGGCATTGCTAAAAGCTAAATTTCAAGCCTCTGAGCCAAGTGGCTCTGAAGAAGAAAATTTCTGAATATTTTTCTATGTCTTTCTACGGTTCAAACCCAGGACCCTCTGGGCGGCCATTTTTGACCCCGGCACCTTCATTTGAACAAACTTGGTAAGGGACCACTAGGCAATGCATCATACAAAATTTCAAGCATCTGCACTAAGGGGTTCTGGAGAAGAAGGTTTTTAAGACAATATTAATTTCAAACCCAAGACTCCCTGCCCCATGACAATTTTGGATCCCAGGGCCACCATTTACATAAACTTTGTAGGAGTCCACCAGCCAATGCATCATACCAAATTTCAAGCATCTGAGCCAAGTGGTTCAGAAGAAGAAGATTTTTTAATAGTTTCCTATGTATTTCTATGGCTCAAACTCAGGACTCCCTGCCGTAGGGCCATTTTGGACCCTGGGGCCATCATTTGAACAAACTTGGTAGAGGCCCACTAAGCAATGCTACATACCAAATTTCAAGCATCTGAGGCAAGCAGTTCTGGTGAAGAAGATTTTTCATTTTTTTTTCTATGTAGTTCTATGGTTCAAACCCAGGATCTCCTGGGGCGGGGCCATTTTTAACCCTGGCACCTTCATTTGAACAAACTTGGTAAGGGACCACTAGGCAATGCAATATACAAAATTTCAAGCATTTGAGCCAAGTGGTTCTGAAGAAGAAGATTTTCTAAATATTTTTCTAGATATTTCTATGGTTCAAACCTAGGACTCCCTGTCGCGGGGCCATTTTGGATCCTGGGCCCACCAGTTGAACAAACTTGGTAAAAAACTACAAGGCAATGCATCATACCAAATTTCAAGCATCTGAGCCTTGCGGTTCTGAAGTAGAAGATTTTTTAATATTTTTCTATGTATTTCTATGGTTCAAACCTGGGACTCCCTGCCCCTGGGCCATTTTGGACCCTGGCGCCACCATTTGAAAAAACTTGTTAGAGGACCACTAGGCAATGCCACATACCAAATTTCAAGCATCTGAGACTTGCGGTTCTGAAGTAGAAGATTTTTTAATATTTTTCTATGTATTTCTATGGTTCAAACCTGGGACTCCCTGCCCCTGGGTCATTTTGGACCCTGGGGCCACCATTTGAACAAACTTGGTAGAGGACCACTAGGCAATGGTACATACCAAATTTCAAGCATCTGAGGCTAGCAGTTCTGGTGTAGAAGATTTTTAAGTATTTTTTAGTTTCGAACCCAAGACCCCTGCCCCAGGGCCATTTTGGACCCTGGGGCCACCATTTGAACAAACTTAGTAGAGGAACACTAGGCAATGCTACAAACCAAATTTCAAGCATCTGAGCCAACCAGTTCTGGAGAAGAAGATTTTTAAGTTTTTTTTAGTTTCGAACCCAAGACCCCCTGCCCAGTGCCATTTTAGACCCTGGGGCCACCATTTGAACAAACTTGGTAGAGGACCACTAGGCAATGCTACATACCAAATTCCAAGCATCTGAGCCGCCAAGCAGTTCTGGAGTAGAAGATTTTAATGTATTTTTTAGTTTCGAAACCGAGACCCCCTGCCCCAGGGCCATTTCGGACCCTGGGGCCACCATTTGAACAAATTTGGTAGAAGACCACTAGGCAATTCTACATACCAAATTTCAAGCATCTGAGGCAAGCAGTTCTGGAGAAGAAGATTTTTAAGTCTTTTTTAGTTTCAAACCCATGACCCCCTGCCCCAGGGCCATTTTGGACCCTGGAGCCACCATTTGAACAAACTTGGTAGAGGACTACTAGGCAATGCTACATACCAAATTTCAAGCATCTGAGGCAAGCAGTTCTGGAGAAGAAGATTTTTAAGTATTTCTTGGTTTCGAACCCAAGACCCCCTGCCCCAGGGCCATTTTGGACCCTGGGGCCACCATTTGTACAAACTTGGTAGAGGTCCACTTGACAATGCTTCATACCAAATATCAAAGCCCTAGGCCTAGTGGTTTTAGAGAAGATGTCATTTAAAGCAAACTGTTGACGACGCACGACGGACGACGCACGACGCACGACGCACAACGCACGACGCACGACGGACGACGGACGACGGACACTGGGTGATCACAATAGCTCACCCTGAGCCTATGGCTCAGTTGAGCTAAAAATGTATGAAAAAAAACAAGAAAGGACAACCGCAAACTGAACCTGTAAGACATCGACAGACGAACAAACTAACATTTATGACACACTCATGATTAAACAGAACTACGCGTATGCACTATCATATTATATCTCGCAAAGATAAACTGAGCATGACTGTGACGACTGAAACTTATTGTTCGGAAGGAGACAAAATATGAATACACACGATAAAGCGGAACTACTGTACGCATGTGCAAAAATAATCTTATTAAATCTCGCACAGATAAACTAAAGATGATTAGCAAAAATGTGACGACTGAAACTTATTTTTCTGAAAAAGAAAAATTATGAAAGAAACACACAAAAGTTTACGCCGCCAACGACACAGGCAAAGTAATGCATACGCCTCGCTTCTGCTAGTCGCAGGTGAGACAACTATCTGCTGATTCTTCATTAACACAGAATTAGTTCAAATCCTCCAAGAATTTACTTTCTGTGCATTCTCTAAGGAAACTGACCAACAATCGACCTGTGTATAATACATAAAATATGATTCCTTATTACTCTCACTGCAAAAAACACACCGGCCATATCTAAGAATGACCTTTAACTTGACACGAACATGCATAGCAAATTCAAAAACATTGGTAACAAATGTTTAGCGACAGTGTTAAATGACAACGATAGTCCCGGGAATTATGTGACTTGTTACTGAACTGAAATATCATGCACAATAATTGCATTACGTGCTCATAAATAATGGGAATATTTGTCAAAATTTTTACATCATACATGAAGAAATTGCTTTTGACAGTACTATACGCTGAAATAAGTTTCTCTTCAGTAAAACACGAAAACAACAGACCACTGTTTTTATTGAAAAAGTGCAATTCCCTTACCGTTTTTTATCTGATGGGACGATGGGAGGATGATAAAGAAATGCCATGTGCAATGGAACCCAGTTTACGGTCGAAACGATTTCCGCCTCCAGCCGGAATCGAATCTGGACCGCTTGCTTAGCAGGTCACCGCTTTAGTCACTGGGCTGCCAGGGTTCCTGATCACTCTGTAAGTTTAAACATAATTTATATTTGAGGGTCAGAAAATAGTGACGACGATGGACGAGAATAATTTAAGAGTTTAAAATCAATAATAGATTTAATCAAAGTCCCTTGTAATATATTACTGATCGTTCCAAGGCGATACTTCTGCTGTGGTTCTTCACTGTTGTACTGGTGAATATTTTTCTGGTCCGCTAGCGATCTGGCAACCTGTATAGCTGCCCACTTTGCTTCCCGTCGTCCTTTGTAGCAAAAATTTAGAAAATAAGTAACAGTGGATGGTAAATGTTTTTTGTATTATCTGTTCTTATTGTCCACATTGTTGCATTCATTGGTCTGTTCAGTGAACTGCAATTGTTGTGGTTCGGAGGCTAAGGGCGAGGTTTGGATCCATTTAAACATGTTAAATCCCCTTAGTAATCTTATGCAAGTTACAAGGCGGTACTTCTGTTGTGGTTCCTTGATGTTACATTGTGCTATGTCCGCTTGTCTATGTTCTTTGGCGGTTGGTCACCTGTTTTGCTACCCAATCTGCCTTTTGTTTGTTTTGTAAGTTAAAAATAGAATGATAAAAATAGATGCTGTTTTTGATTAGGGTAGCTGAAAGACCACTTGTTTGGGAAAGAGCTGCTCATTCTGTTTACCGTGTGTGTCTTTCGTAAACTTGTGTCAATTTTTCCGTGTATGTGTGTTTCTTTCCCTATTGATTTTGAGAGTGGTATGTGGGATTTGACTATCTTGCCTACCTTTTTACTTTATGTGGATTCTAAAAGAACAAATAGGCTGCAAGAAAAAAAATCTCTGATAGAAGGTTCGGTTGTTCCCAATGAACAAATAAAACGGACAGGCCTAATAGGTTCGAAAAGACTACTCAGCTGTGAGCGTGCACTGATCAAAAGTCTTTCACACATATTAGTATGTGAGAAGTTATATTATATACTGTATATATACCGGAACAGCAGCTGAACTTTTTCTGTTGTCTTTTTTCAGGAAATAGAAGCTGAGATGGCTACACTGGAAATGTCTGCGATCGCAAGTTCTTAATTAAGTGTCTTTAACCTGTGGCCTGCAGCTTCTGTGTCCCGCGAATTGCGTTGGTAACTGTTGCTTAGAGAGGAAAATCCATTGACTGACGAGACCAGCCCATCAGCTTTTTGTTTCAAATTTGGGGCTTAGCGACAATAAAGAAGTTAGAGACAGAAATACGAAGCTGTCGCACTAAATTTAGTTGTCCGTTCCTGTCCTCTTCCTTAGGTATTTAGTGACACTAAGGAATTTAGGTACAGTGTGGTATGAGGAAAATTATTCAGCTGGTTTGTTCGGTAGTAATATAGGATGGTCACAGCAGTATCAAAGCAGAAAACTCAAATATTGTATGCAGTTATAGCAAAACACTCATGAACACCAGTTTTCTGGTCTAATGTCCATAACCCTTGGCTATATTTTGTCTTTGTTCAAACCTTGAACAGAGTGGACAACCGACATACCGGTGCCATTTCCTAACGTCCGATCGTGTTGACTGGAAGGCAAGCTATGTGGAGATGGCTTTTTCATGCCCGGCCAAGGTCGTACGTCTTCCATGTATGTAGCCTTCGGAGTTTTTTCACATAGCCACATCGTCCCAAAAATTATTTAAAAGGTGGTGATTCGCCAAAAACATTCTTCCATCTTTACATTTTAGAGTAAATCCGGCTTCTGTGTAAGCACGTGCTGTTTTGTCATATCCTTGTAAATTAATCCTCGCTAATGTGGTAGGTCAACATAAGGATATATTATTCCAGATTCCAATTATCTTAACGGCTAGAGTGACGGTGTAAGTAATAAATTCTATGCTGGAAAATATCAAGATATGAAAGGCAATCTTTCAATTGTTAATTTTCGGCATTGGACTGACAAATATTGTCAGTGGGTTTGCTGTGGAGTAATCTTGAGAAAGTTAACAATAAATTGAAACGAAATGTGTAATACTGAGGGAGTTTTACTGACTAGAGCTTAGTGAACTACTAGCAGCTGTGCTGCAGCCCGTAGCTAGGCATTGGACAGTCCATCTATTTCTTGTGCCCC
Organism: Ctena decussata; assembly: GCA_963989385.1. Lineage (NCBI taxonomy): Eukaryota > Metazoa > Mollusca > Bivalvia > Lucinida > Lucinidae > Ctena > Ctena decussata. Next base: position 6,230,932 of record OZ022508.1, read on the forward strand.
TGTGGACAAGATAACAAAACAAATTGTCTCTAGATATTTTGGGTGCCGTTTTACTATGTATTTTCTATTTATAATTCCATAATTCATTTTTTTTAGATATCCATAATTCGATTTATAGATACGGTACCCAGTATTCCTCTTCACATAGATTGATATTGCTCCAGACAAAACGAGTAACAGAGATAATTTTCAGATAATTTTCCTTGTTTCTCAAAGAAAACCATAAGTTGCGACCCCTTATTACAGTGAAATGAACTCGGTTTTAAGGTCCCACAAGCACATAGGTCATACTGAGATGGGACCTCAGTTTATAGTCTCATATGAAACACTAGAGAAGCGGCGGGGGATGAGATCGTTAAAACCATTTCGGCATGTGGGGCCACAAGATATGCTTTTAAGGAGAGATATTAAAAAACATCCTTACATTATCTGTGTTACCTTTTTGTACGCGCAGCACTGTACTGATTATCCATATTCCATTTTCTGAATATGGAAAATTCGAATAAATGATATTCATAATTGAATAATGGACATCCATAAATCGAATTATGGATATCAAAAGATCTGGTGAGTATTTGATATTCTTTAACCAAATGACTTTTGGCAGTCCTAAAATCAACTGATCACTGTATAAGGTGCTGTTTTGCTATTTATTTCCTTTTGGATATCCAAAATTTGTTTTTAGGATATCCATTATTTTATTTATGGATGTAAAACATTCATCATGGTTTTATGATATCCAAAATTGAATTTATGGATATTCATAAATCAAATTTTGTGTCTCACAAAATCAAGATGAATATTGGATATCCATTAATCGAATTTTGGATATCCATCTGTTGACTTTTGGATATCCATATATTTAATTATGCATATCCATTAATCAAATTTAAGATATCCAAACACTAAATAATGGATATTCATAAATGGATATCCGATATTATTTAGTGATGACTCAAAATAAAATACTGGATATCCCTAATAAGTTATCGATATCCCAAAAAGAACATGTCAACATGTTTTCAGGGTGTTGCCACAGCAATGAATATACGATCAAGCTCGGTTCAAGTGCATTATTATTATTTCTTGTTGTTGTTGTTGATGATTTACATATGCATGGAGGTTTGTATTTGTTCGGTTAAAAGTCGGGCCATTATCTCTTCAACATAACCCCAAATATGCAAATCAGTATTCTGTAACATAGTTATAAACTGAGAACGTATATGTACGTGAATAAAAAACGAAACTTGTATCTCATTTTGAGGAAAAAGGTCCCGTTCGTTACTTACAAATGTCGTTGGTTTCTTGAAGGTGATATATATGATAAGATATTTGTTATTAGTATGCATCTGCTTGCATATTCCAATTTTGGAACGTTACGCTAGTTTTTGCCTTTTAATTGACATATATTCTCTGATTTATTTATACATGTGCAAAATTACTGACTGCAGCAGTAAATTGGTTCCTGTTTGACATTTTCTGTCTCCTTTCTATAAAGACTTGGAACATAAACGTTTGCTAATGATTTTATGATGACAAGATAATGGTGACATATAGCATCATTTACTGTTTTAAACGTCTGGCTTCAGTTCTTCATGTTCATTTGTTACAAGTTGTAGTCGACACGTTTACGGCCATAGACACATTATGGCAAATACAGGCAAATCGGTGAACACTGGAAAACACCGTCCAAGGGGATAGCTCTCAATTTGACAAAATTTCAACACACACGTACGTATTTGCATGCTGAAAGTATGTAATTAAGACAGGATTTCAATTTCAACTGCTAACAGACACGGCCGTGTGAAATATCTGAGGGGCTAAGCCCTTATTCTTGCCCTCAAGGAATATACTATATACGATTGTGCGTACGATGTAATTAAAATTTAAAGAGTAATTACACTTCAGGAACTGACTGAATCAGATCCCAAACCCTATCCCACACATCAAAGGGAAAGACTGACAAAGAATAAATTACAAGTGATAAGCCGAGTCAGCGGCTCTTCCTAAATAGGTGGCAACTCAGCTATCTTTACCAAACTAAATAATTTAGACCAACAGAAGGGTTACAACAGACTAAGCAAATTTTACGAAAAACGTTTGACAACTATTTTTACCTATTTTCAATTTTTATCACAGAAGGGTTAAAATGATAACACAATAAACAAAACAGCACCGAACATAAAACAAATGCAACCGCAACGAAAGTACCGCCTTGGGACGGCCAGTAATAGCTACTGGGGGTTTAAACCGGTTTTACTGGGCTCAAACCTTCACCCTCACCCTCAGCCGCGGTGCACACAATTAGTTGGTAGTTTGGACGTATGGAGGTCCCCTGACTCATCAGAGAGTCATCACGGGCAACAATTAAAATCAAGAAAAGACTGTGATGAACATGGATAAGGACTCGACAGCCAAAACGTGTTGAGACACCTGGAGATCCCTGTGGCGTCAGCAACACCACTGGAACACTCGAGCAAAAGAAGACCACCAGGTCTTTCGACGCTGTGGATTCGAGTCTCTGCCGGCGCACATGTAAGATAGCCAAGGTCCGCTTTCGAAAGGTCAAGTGTTTTTTTTTTTCTCGGGAGCTCCAATTTCCCCCAACCTTTATTTATGGATCGGCTCGACAAAAGTAAGGCATTCTTGAAAGAACCCATTAAACCCATATATGAACAAAAGTAAAAAGAGGAAATTGGCAAAAAAGATATTATTATGTGCTTAATGCAGTTGCACCGCGACATGTCAACGCCAACAAAGTGACATGTGCGCCCAGCGAAAACTCAGATCAGCCTTGGAATTCGCTCATTCTGACCAGATTCTTCACTTTCCGCACAGGGCTAGCTTAGACCCTCACCTACTCTTAAAGCGCACAGCGGAGACTCTGATCTGACTGCGTGGATCCCCAGGCTGATCTGAGTCTTTGCTGGGCGCATGTGCCATCTGTTGTCGCGGCTCAGTTAGTATTGTGACCAACTTCCTTGTGTTGACTTCCTACGGTGTTGTTACTTAAGGTTACTATTTCCCGTTCGGTATGGAATTCGGTTGTATCAGTTTTTGATCATTGTCTTTTTCACACTACTTTTCGTCAGTTATTTTGATAATGTTATAACGGTCAGCGGCATTTCAAATAAGAATCAATCCCGCATTCTGTTATCAACAAATAAAATAAAATATCAAAGAAGCTGTCTAAGTGGTTGTGTCCTAGACAATTGACTTAACCCAGCTTATCACTTTCTATCTACTCAAACAATGAAGCTAAGCTCTTCTTCACTTAATACTGTATTAACCCCACACATTACAGAAGCATCGATTTTGGCTTTATCTCTATCCGTTAGGAGTCAATTTGCTGTGAAGACAATTTCCATCAATTCCATTTCCGTCATCAAGATTTATTGGAACTGGAAATTTACGATCTGAGTCTAAAACTTTTCAAGGAATAATATAAAATTCCGTGTCTTTCGTGAACTGATATCAGTTGATGTGTAGACTTTTTCCCCTTTGGTGTTGAGCACGGATTGTATTAGTTCCTGGTCATTCCTATATTTTTACTTTGTATACATGCTATATTACATTACTAATTGAACATAAATTAAAATCTATAAGAGTTCCTTCAAAAGCAGAGAACTCAAAAGAAGGAACAGGGGTCATACTTCGACGTGTCGGGTGTTCAAATTAAAATCATAAAGAGTTCCTTCAAGAGCAGAGCACACATTCAAAAGAAGGAACATGGGCCTTACTTCGAAGTTTGGGCTCAGCAGTGACCTTGGTATGATCTAGCGACGGAAGCCAGAGAAAAACATGCTGTAATTTCTTAATTGTGATAATGCAGTCTATTTAAAGACTGAATAGCAACAAAAAGGTCTGTTAAAAACAAATGAGCCATGCCACGAGGAAACCAACAAAGTGGTTGTGCGCCCAGTGCAGATTCAGATCAATCTGAGCATCCGCCCAGTCTGATCAGAGTCTTCACTTTCCGCACGGAGGTAGCTTAGACACTAAGCTACCCTGACAGCCCTTAGTGAAGAGTCTGGTCAGACTGGGTGGATACCAAGGCTGATCTGAGTCTGTGCTGGGCGCACAACCACTTTGTTGGTTTTCTCGTGTCACGGCTAAAATGGGTACACATTTAGGAGATAAGAATTCCTTTTGCATGTTGCCTCTCTTCTTGAAAGGGGTCATATCCTAAAGGAAAGAAATGAGCCGCGACACGAGAAAACCAACAATGTGGTTGTGCGCCCAGCGCAGACTCAGATCAGCCTGGGCATCCGCCCAGTCAGATCAGACTCTTCACTAAGCACTTAAAGGGTAATTAAGGGACTAAGCTACCTCCATGCGGACAGCGAAGACTCTGATCAGACTGGGCGGATGCCCAGGCTGATTTGAGTCTGCGCTGGGCGCACAACCACATTGTTGGTTTTCTCACGTCGTGGCTCAAATGTGTTCCTCTTGGATCACACGTATTAAATAAGTTTGCAGAAACGCATAAGGCGTGCCTTTAGCTGGGCATTAGTTAATGTAGGAAATATTAGAAAAATGTATAAACACTTTTACGGACTGAACACTTCAAACATTTTTGTTCAAACTGTACATGGGTTTTAAAGGCACAATGTGCTAACACTGAACGACGCACATATACTTCGCTCTACTAGCAACAGCTGAATTAAATGAACCACATTGAAAAAGAGCATTATTCAGCCACTTGGTTTATACCTTGCTTGAAAGAAAATGACAGGCGTCATGAATTAACATCATTCTGTTCTAAAACATATGGTAAGATATTGACTGAAAGGAAAATATAGCTTTATTCCAATAGCCCTAGATGAATACATGTGTATACAGGAGGCCAATTTATACCAATCTGGGTCAGTCTTGGTTTGCTATTTTAGTTTTGTTCGCATGTTTCTTGCTTCAAAAGGATCTAACTTTCGGAATGTATTCATTTTTCCTTTGAGTTCCCCGTATTTTACTATAATGCAGTGTATATTTGCTGGTCATTTGCACCTGTATGATTGCGTTTATTAGAATCAGAAAGTCTGATATTTTTGTTTATTTGGTGTGTTCCCTGTTCCAAAGGATAAGACTTGTAGTTAATTATGCTAGTTCATTATTTTTTACTTTCAATCGTATACATTATTTTTTCGTTTAAATACTGAATAAGCGGTAATTTTCGCGGGTTCAAATTTCGCGGTTAAGGGTCTAAAACATAAACATAAATTTTCGCGATTTTTAATTTTCGTGGTCAGCAACAAGCGCGAAAAGCAAAATTACTTCTTTTTCACTTGAGCCAGTTCCTTTATTAACCTGCGGCGGGGTCGCCGCAGGTTAATGAAAGAACTGCCTCAAGTGAAAAGGACCGGCAATTACCGAAGCAAATAGAAACAAAATATATGAACACTGTGTCTACAGAAGATACTCTGTAAGAAACAGGAAAATTTTCGGGATTTTAATATTCGCGGTTTCTAAGTGACCGCGAAATGTCGCGAAAAATGTAACACCGCGAAAATTACCTTGTATACGGTAATCTTTCATCAAATATTTCATTTTTATCTTATTTACCTTTGTTCCCATATGTTGCATCCTTTAGAAAAAGAGCTGTCTGTCAGCAGTTTCTTTTGTCTTATTACTCTATTCTATGATGAACTAGTCTGTCTCTTGTCTTACAATTTCATTATGATTTCCTAATAATGACAGAATAACGATGACGCATCACATTATTAACGCGTAGGAAATGTCTGGCGCGAGTACAGCAGGGTTATCGGTAGGAGCCTCTAGACAGACACTAAAAAGGAAAAGTCAAGATCAAATCTGCTTTTGTTAACATCTAACGCAACCAAGTTTCTCTTCTTTACAGGCCACTGGAAGTCTGCACATCAGCATTTAAACCATAAATGCTTCTCGGAACATTCTACCTCAGGAATCGGACATTTAATATAAGGTGTATCTGTTTTTATGCCAGTTATTTATTTCTGATGTTTTTTTTTTTTTTTTTTTTTTTCTCAGAAATAACCGTATCACATATAAACAGTGTAGGCTCTGACCAGAGGCTGGTGCATAATGTAGAGTTTGACATGGGTCTGCACTATTTGTCTAAGTCCATTCAGTGAAACGCTAGATATTAATAGATTAATAATTGCCGGAGTAACAAAAAAACGCGTATACCGAGTCAACATTATTTGCCATTATCTTCCTTCATTTCTTTCACTGGCCCCATTCCATCGTTCTGATTTGGCTGCAATACCGCTGCAAAGACGTAAAATAGCAAGTCAGCTATCTATCCATCTGAACGCATTATTGAAAGAAAAGTAGTTGAATCACGCTGGTAATTTTACTACATTACAACTGCGGGACTGCTTCAAAGAGTTTATGACTCATTGGTTTGTTGACTTAGTCCGAGGCTTTTGCAGGTAAAATGATAGTTTCGCGGAAATTTTCACGTCATACACTTGGGAATGTAACATTTTCTAAATATAAGCTTGGTGTATATGCAGCATCTATAGTCGCAATGTGCTTACATAAGTCCATATATAATTAATATATTTGGTTTTAGAATATATAAACTAATACAGTTTCAGTGGCCTGTACTTTACTGTTTTTCATCGAAACGGGCTAAAAAGATTTATTCAACATGCTAAACCCTTTAAAATTAAGTTTGTAGCATTTATGTACCCACATTCACTTAATGAGATGTTGCAAAAGTTTTTAAATATTAACAGATACTAGGAAATGCATTTGTTCGTTTTCGGTTAGGGTAAATGACTTTTTCTTCGTTTTCTTGATAACCATCAATGACCTCCTTAGATGCGATATCTATATTTACTCTTTTTAGATATTTCGTCCAAAGGCTTTCTTTAGTAAAACGGAACTTCGTAGAGAATTACACGTTAGCAGCCATTACGCGAGAAAAACGTTAGTCTTTCACTCCAACGCATTTCTCTTATTACTTCACATTTATTTTCGTAGACTACAGAATGCAATGGTATATCTTTTAGAGTGGTTCATATTCTGTTGTAACAATTTCTTCCGACTTATTTTGCTGACTCGGATGTCTTCCATCCCCCTAATAAACTAGAAAAGGCACCATGGGAAGTAAAGTAAGCAATCAAAAGTAAAAAAAAAAACAGCAGACTCAATGTGAATTAGTTTGTCCATGATATATACAGATTATTATAATAGTAACTTGATATGGCGTACTGTATCACGTCGAGTGGATGAGCTCATACCATCGGATCGCCCGAGACGCTTGCGTCGAGGGTGATCCGATGGTATGAGCTCATCCACTCGACGTGATAAAGTACGCCAGATCAAGCTACTATTATAATAATTTGTTTATTATATACCTTAGGGAACAACCAAGCAGCTATAATGCATCGACCCGGATTTGAACCTGTGCGGCAAAAGTATTTAGCTAGTCATGAGGCAAACGCTACCGACTGAGCTATCAAAGCGCGCTATTTGACGTGTTTGTTGACGTTACGTCACTGCTACCGTTTCACTGGTTCTCGTTTCAACGATGCACGTTATAAAGTGACGCGCCTGAAGCTGGAACTCAGGCGTAGCCTCGTTTTAAAGGATAGTGATACGGATTCAGAAAACGTCAGTTTGATACGGCCTCCTGTATCAGATAGCCAGAAAACAGGCAGTTCAAAGGGTGTATCACTGATAGGTATATAATAAATACCAAAAAGGACATGCCTACATAGACACATTTGAGATCAATAGTCCCATTTGACTTAAATAACAAAAGCAACAATTTATCTTATTTCTTATTAAACTAATATCCATGACATGTGTCCCAGACGATATGAACTGTCAGATTTTTTTGTGGTCAATTATAAAGTAAGTTATATTGGGGGCTTACGTAAATGAAACTGGTCAAAGTACCCAAATCATAACAATTCAGCGACGCCAGATGTAGTTATAAAGTAGCACATTTCGATGTCAATAATGCGTTAACGTTCACAGGCCCACGAAAACGTCGTTAATCTTGGGAATATCTCCAATGACAAGAGTAAAATTTCTTATGACAAAAAACGCAGGGTTAAGTTTTCTGAAACTGTGCTCTATGTTTATTCTCTGTAAGCTTTTCAGGAAACAGACTAAATTCTTACCAGCCAAACGTTCCATTCTTTGGAAATTTCAGCAATAGGTCCCGACACGGCCGAGCAGGCATCACCGAAAACCATAACCATTGTACTGTTAGAATCTACCATGTCAAAGAAAAACTTTGTCGCCACTGCCATGTCACACTGAAATTATTTAAACAATATAACAAGGTTATAGAAGTATGACCAACAACGTGGACTTTAACTGAGCACTAGCTGTCAATCGATGTAATGGTACAAAGCTGTACACAATTGTGTAAAGGTTGTACCACTGGTACAATTTGTGTACAGGTTGGTACCACCAGTATATCTATCAACAGTTAGCGTTTGGCAAAAACCCATGTTGTTAAACATGTCTCAGTATAGCCGCTATTTTCAGAAGGCAGAAAAATTGAGATTAACATAATGAAAGTATGACTGTTATGGAATCGCTACATATAGAATAAGCAAACAGAGTTGAAAATCAAGCGGTAATACTCGTAAATGGTAAACTCTTGTCGTATACATATCGAGCTTTTAACTATAAAACGCTCTAAACACTGGAAGAAGTCTTATAGTCCAATTATCCGTTGGTTAAGATCACGGGTGCCTCTGGCGTTTGCGGCTTTCTGATCTGAAAATAACCACCCACAGTTTCATGACGGGCTGGGCCTACATTATGACATTTGTGTATATATAGAATCTTCCTTGCTACCTTTGCGTGGCCATTTAATTACATTTGGAGGTCTAATATTTGCCCTACAAATGCAAAATAATTGAAAAACGACAGAAAACTCATGATACAAAATGTGATTGAAAGAGAACACAAAAGATCCAATTTATCCCCTGGCATGTGTTTGTGAAACTCTAATATCGCATTGCGGTCATGCTTTATTGGGATTCCCGTGTGGCTAAAGTATCAATTAGTCTGTCAGATTAATGGATTCTGAGGCAATTACGCTCTCGAATTCGCTCTTTTGAGAAGTAAAGTTTCCAGCACCACATTTCACTCGTCCAACAGTCTAGTTCATGCAGACACAATTCGCTCTTTGTCGATTTTTATGACATTCATCAATCATATCCTGTAGGGAATGATTTAATTCCGTTTTATGTCATTCTCCTAAAGCATAAAATGTTATTGTCGTTCTGCTGTGCGCAGAGTGTTAAAGTTAATCATAAAACTTGATTATCTGACTGTAAATGCTTTTTGCCTGTATCAATTAAAGTTCTTTATCGATTGACGGGTTTAAGTTTGAAAATGTGTTTATGTTAAGGAAAGTTTGTAGATAAGATCAGTCGATATATACAAAGTAAAACAATTGAAGGCTATTTTAAGAATACTTGAATATTTACAAATTTCATTATGCATTTAATAGTACTGGGTAGTTACAGTTAAAAAGCATGTATAATTACAGTCACGCTTTAGTGGTTACAGTACAGTGCCGCTCCAAATGTCATAACGCAACAGCAGCATAAATTCATAAACTTGCATACTGAACGCTATATTGTTGTCAATACTGGTTTAAAGGAATTAAATGGTTTACAATAAGGAGACCGTCATATCCCTGAAACGGAGGTCCTACAGGAACCAAGTCTTTCCTTCCAGAGTTGATTCCACTTTCAAATAGTATCATAGTCAGAAAGTCTCATAATGGTGGAAAAACCATGAACTCTCATATTCCTTAAGACGGTCTGGGCATGCGCACTTAGCAGGTTACATCAGTTAGGTTCCCTCGAGATGATGCTTGCATGAAAAAAGATCTTACGCAATATGGGTACAGTAACTATTGATATAAGCCTGCGTAACAAATAAGACTGATCAAAGTCTTCACTTTTTACTTGTGGGATTTACCAGGATTTATAGACTGCACATGAGAAACGGAAATGCTCTGATCAGACGGTGTACATGCCTTACCGTCGCTTTTGTCACATAGCAATCATAAGCACAATTTCAAAGAATGACTTCCAGTACACAACTGGCATTCTTGGTGGAGATGGGATATTTTTCACTGGCCTCTGACTGAAAACAATTTCTTGCTAATATTAATCATTGCAATATCATCTGGGGAAACTCATCCAATCATAATGTTTCTAAAATTACGAGGCTTCGAAAACGTGCTTGTCGGCTTATATTATGAGAAGAATATGTGGATTTTGACAGCGCTAAATCAACATTGCAAATGTTGTCATTTGAAGAAAGAGTTTTCTTAAAGCGAAAATGATGTTAAAGGTGGTAAATAATTTGGTTGCAGAATATGTGTCTGAGCTATTCGAGAGAAGACCATTGAATTCACTTAACATGTCTCTCAGATCAATTTCAAACTGTAATCAGATGTTCACTATTCCTAAACCAAATTTAACTAAATTCAAGTAAAGTATTTCGTATACAGGACCCATTATTTGGAATACTATTCCTAATGAAATAACGACTACTGCAACAGTTAGATCTTTTTCGGATAAACTTGTTAAGTGGATGACACAAGCATAGTTTTTACTAGGACTATATCAGTATTTTATCTTACTTTTTGACAGTATGTCTTCATCACCAAACTTGCCTTATGTCAAGTTAATAATTCTATTTTATTGATAGTCATGTGTCATGTGAAAATTTTATTTTATTGATGTTCCAAGTATTTCAATGCCTAGTTACTGTGTGTTTTAAGTATTGTTTTTTTTATTATTTGTTTTGAGGGCCTCATGGAAGAATGGGGCAACCCAAATTAGTTACCCTCTTTAGATAAAGAATTTACTTACTTACTTACTAATTTATATTTTTAACAAACTAACTCGAACATTATTTTTTCTTTTTTAATTCTATAAGCTGAACTATCAGATCTTAATTTGTTTGACCTTTACACACGTAAATGTAAATCCTTTTGTTTTACCCACATCAGTAATGTTGCACCTTGTTTCTCACACAAAGAACATGCAGGCAAAGGGCAAGGTTTAGCTTGCTTTTGGAAACCAGGTCCTAGAGCATGGTACTCTCTTAATCCACGGTACATATGCAAACATCCCTGTATGAGTAGACTGGCTTGCAAGCACTACTTGACAAAAAATTAGGGCTAAAATTAGGGCTATTTTGGCCAAAAATTATGGGTATTTTCGCAAAGTTTTGGGGCTAAAAATAGGACCTTAATGGCTTTTCTAGCACAACCATAAGAAGAAACATGCTTTATATTGCGCTTTGGAAGTTTGACAATACTTACTGATAGTCACATTATAAATGATTGCAATCAAGAAAGCTATGTAGTTCATGGCAAAAGATCTATGCTAAAAAGTTAACAAACGGGTATCTGGGGGACACTCCCCACCCCCAGGCCAGAAGCTAAAGCAATTTCCCAATTTTAATGGCATAAAGACTGGAAACTGAGGAAAATTAGGGATGATAATAAAATATAAGAGCTTTTCTAGGAATTGGCCTTTTTGTGATTTTTAAAAAAAAATTATGGTGGCCTTAAAAACTTAGGATTTTTTGAAATTTTAGGGACGCTTGAAAACCTGATATACTGCTGTGGACACTATTGTCATAATGGCATTGACTCCCTTAAGTTAGTGACTTTTTGCAACTCATTTTCAATGGAAACATTTACTTAGTATAGGTCTTCAACGAATTTTAAAACCTGTTTACACTTTCCTGTTCAGTGGTGGCAAGGTCTATTCACTGAATAAAGGATGTCATACCTGTATGAATTAGCTTACTGTGCATGTGCAATTAGTGCATTGTTGAAATTATCTTACCTGGCTAGTTGTACGTATATACATTCCTAGAAGCCATTGTGGGACTCCTTAAAACAAGCTTGAAAGGCAAAATTTGGTATGTTTATAATCTTGTAATATTTGCAATGGTTCCTTAACTAACACCATAAGTGTTTTAAAAACTGGACATAAAGGCAGCTATTGAGAAGAAAGTACTTGAATAAGTGGCATTTAGGCAATACAAGGCGTTAAGCAAAAGCTTCAACCTATAAGTATTATGCTACTGCATTTTTGTGACAAATTAGCTGATACTAGTAGTCAAATCAGGTTGTTGTTTTTTTTCAATGGCAGCTGCAGCATAGATGGCATATGTCAATATTTTAAGCAGCCCTGGTAAGGTAATACAGTCAGCAATCAACTGTAGCCAAATGGGGTTGTATTGTGGTGGATTGGACAGTCACCCTTAACGAAAAGTTGACTTGTCAGACACGCACCAGAACTGTTTTTGAAATTCGTATAAGACCTATTTAATGCGGCAGATCAATAATACATGTGCGAATGTCGTATAAGATGTTTATAAACTATATAGGGGGTCAGGGGCGGGGGAGGGGGGCTGTGTCCCAAGAAGCTAGCGATATTTTAGAGAGCTCACTTCAAAAAGAATTATCTGCAGACTATATTCTTACTAAATTTTTAGGTGGAGCCAGATTATTTTTTTTTCTTTTCCTTAATTTTTGAGGCAAGATTTTTTTTTTTCAAATCCCCTTTTGAGCCAATTTATTTATTTTTTCTTGCATATCCAAAGCCAGAGATTTTTTTAATATACCAGCCCCCACCCCCTTCCCCCCAGAATATCAAATGGTCCGTCCCTTACCTGTGTATCATTTGCGATAAGAGTGAGATTGTGTTTAGGAAGAAGAGTCTCATCTTTATTTATCATCTTCAGAGCGAGGTCAACAGCCGGTCTCACGCCACGTCCTATCTCACCTTCCTTTATGGAATTCGACATTGGAAACAAGCCTGCTATCACTATTTCCTGTTTCGATGTGAATTCTGTACATATAATTCCACACAAATACACACCAGCTATTACCATGTAGGACACTATCATAGCTTTCAGTGAAAACATGATGGATTCAGGGGCGTAACAAGGGGTAATCAATTGTTACGCACAATTATATTTCATACCTTTTGAGGGCAAGAATAATAGTTTAGCCCCAAAGATATTTCATATAGTTCTGTCGGTTTACTATGAAAATCTTATCCGACTAACAAAATTTCAGGCTCATCAAATATGCAGGTTCGTGTTGAAAGTTTGTCAATTTGACAAAATTTCAATACGCTCCTGCGTATTTGCGTATAGGCAGTTATTACGCCTTTGGAATTTAACACTAAAGCACTAATCACTTGACAGCCGATCAATCATGGCTTTAATTTTTCCGGAGGAAATTTTTCACATCCAGACGTAGACTTCCCTTTCTCTAGTGAAATATGTCTGATGTATGAGAAGTTACAGATCTACATAATAATTCCAAAAATAGCCAAAGAAACCCAATGATTCCCGACGTCCATCAAGTACCCTAAATTAGTCTTGCATCCGTCTTATCTGTAAATAGAGAGAATATGTCTTGAGTGACAAATATAATATTGAGCCGCGACACGAGAAAAGCAACAAAGTGGTTGTGCGCCCAGTGTAGACTCAGATCAGCCTGGGCATCTGCCCAGTCCGATAAGAGTCTACGCAGTGCGCTTAAAGGGTATCCAAGGTTCTAAGCTACCTCCATGTGGACAGCGAGGACTCTGATCAGACTGGGCGGATGCCCAGGCAGATCTGAGATTGCGCTGGGCGCACAACCACTTTGTTGGTTTTCTCGTGTCGCGGCTTATTTCAAGTTCATGATGGTTGTCTGTCAGTAACAGAGCTCTATACATAAAGGAAAAAATTAAGGTGTATTGATACACCCCCATAAATGAGCCGCGACACCACAAAACGAACAACGTAGCATGAGCACCCAGCAAGACTCAAATCAGCCTAGGCAAGCGCCCAGTCTGACCAGAGGTTTCGCTGTCCGCTAGTTAGACCCTTAGCTACCCTTTAAGTGCAAGCAAAGCCTCTAATCACGTTTTTCTCTAAGCTAGCTTGGACCCTTAGCTACCTTTTAAGTACACAGCAAAGACTCTTCTGATCAGACTGTCCATACTGATATGAGTCTTCGCTGGGCGCATACGTCACTTTGTTGGTTTTGTCATGTCGCGGCTAAGTTATTTCCATGCCATTTACCAAAGAAAAGCAACTTATGTGACTTCCTGCTTGCTGTCCTGGCCGACATAGCCCTTCCAGGACCGTGTCTACTATGAAAAGAAAAAAAAGGCTACTAGAAGATCAAATTCTTTCCTATAAAAGCAGGCCCAAATTGAGGAGTGATGCAAACATGATATGGAAATTTTGGGTACCATTGAAAGTGTAACCATTTACCTTAATTTTTTCGGCCATTATCAGAACTGCCTACGAAAGTTTGTTCTAATGAAGACCACAAGTTTGTACGAGAAAATAAACAAAAGCGTATCACATTTTCATCAAACAATTCCAATATCTGCTGCTCTTGAGAGAAGACGCGGTCAAAGAGAGTTGCGCAGTCTGATCAGACTCTTCACTAAGTGCTTAAAGGGTAGGTAAGGGTCTAAGCTACCTCCATGCAGACAGCGAAGACTCTGATCAGACTGGGCAATTGCCCAGGCTGATCTGAGTCTGCGCTGGGCACACAACCACTTTGTTGGTTTTCTCGTGTTGCGGCTCATGCATTCTTAGAAATGTTTTTCTCCTCCACCACTCCGGCCTCTCCCCACAACAAGTGCTTGTTGATCTTCATTTTGGTTATGGCAGCATACGGGAAAACTAATCTGGTGCAAGAGCTGTTGTAAATTGGTTATGGCAGCATACGGGAAAAATACCCTAGTGCAAGAGCTGTTGCTAGTCTCCAACCATGGCCGTGTTGTAAAAGTTATCATCATTTTTGCTTGTTTTAAAAGCAAGTCCTAATAATAAAATACGAGTTGCCTAGGCATTATTATAACCACGAGGATAAGTTGAAAGGTCGGTCCTTGATGACTAGCTATGGATTAAGGTAGGTCAAATTGTGCTATGGTTCATCTGCTTTAGGTCCCATGGCAATTTATGTCTGACTTCTGGAAAACAAGTAATTACAATTTGATTAATACTCCGTCGGCAAGTGTGTTATGTTGTTGGCACTGTCTCACAAAAGGTAATTGTATACTGTATAAATAAATATTTGATATAAAGAAAGTCCTTTGAGAAATGTCACGCAAGTTGTAACACTTACATCACATTAGTGGAGTTTCTTATGTAATCCCGTGTCCACTTTTTGTTAATCAGGAATGTTATATACCAAAATGTTTGTTTTGACAAGTAGTTTTCAAAACTGGTTCCTGCGATTTTTTCTATCACTTTTCAAGGTCAAGGTCAAAGGTCAAAGGTCAACGCTTCAAAATAGAAAGGAAAACTTTAAAAGTCGTGATTTATGGTGGGCACAGTGTAAGATATAGGACTAAAATTTGGTATTATCGAAAGAAAATAAATGTTAGTAATTAAAAATTCATTTTACAATTGACTTTGACCGCTAGTGTGGCAAGGTCAAGGTCATTTCATTAAAGCTCGAAAGAAAATATATAGATATAAACACTATGATTATTGTTTCGTCAAACGCGAATTGGATATGGCATTTCTCAGATCATTCTTACGGTTAAAATACTTTAGCAGGTCATTGTATTCAAGATTATATCTTAATTATCAAATCCGTTGCCATGGCATCAGATTAATGCAAGCATATTTCTAAAAACTGGGGATTTTAAAGATAAGCATTGGAGTTTGTTGTGCAAACCTGGTGGGTTTTGTGGCAGTAAATCTTGATTGTTGTGCGCGAAACGGTTTGTTTTGAGCATAGATGTTGGACTCATGTAATTTTTTAAGAAGGAAATGTGTATATCTTTATTCTTAGCAATCAGTTTCAGCCCCTAGCAACCAACCTTTAACAGATTAGAAACCTTTGATTTCATCCCACGAAGAATAGCTATTATGTGTAATAAATCATGATAAAAACTGTGTTAAATATTTAAAAGACAGCTGGTAGATTTTCAATTGGTTGAAAAGATGCATTCATATTTGTCTTAGCAACCAGTTTCAGCCCATAGCAACCATCTTTTGTAACAAATTTGGAACTTTTGATTGAATTTCAAATGAGATATCTTCTATTTGCAAAGTGTTATGCAGACAATTGTAAGTAATATTTAACAAACAAGTTATGAAAATTAACAATGTGTTGAAAAACCTGCGTATACGTTTGTCCTTAGCAACCAGTTTCAGTCCTTAGCAACTTGCAATCAACAGATTTTAGACTTTAGATTGACTTTCATTCTGGATATCTGTTATGAGCAACAGACTATAAAGACAATTGAAGGTAATATTTAAAGCACAGCTGTCTGACTTTGAAAATCTGTTGAAACATATAGGTATCTTTTTGTCCTTAGCAACCAGTTTGAGCCCATAGCAACCACCGTTTAATAAATTTGGATTATATTTACTTATTTCCAAATGAGATATCTTCTATTATCAATGTATTATGCAGACAATTATTAGTTATATTTAATAAACAAGTAATGGATTTTAACAAACTGTTGACAAACCAGTCTATACATTTGTCCTTAGCAACCAATTTTAGTCCTTAGCAACTTCCTATCAACAGATTATAGACTTTTGATTTACTTTCATTCTGGATATCTGTTATGAGCAACAAACTACGAAGACAATTGGAAGTAATATTTAAAGCACAGCTGTCTGACTCTGAAAATCTGTTAAAACATATGGGTATCTTTATGTCCTTAGCAACCAGTTTGAGCCCATAGCAACTACCTTGTAACAAATTTGGATTTTTTTGTTTATTCCAAATGAAATATCTTCTATAATCTATGTTTATATAGATAACTGTAAGTTATGTTTATCAAACCAGTTACAGACTATAACTTATTGTTGAAAAAGAGGCGTATATTTTGTCCATAGCAACGACCCTTAGCACTTAGCAACTTTCTCTTCACAAATTTTTGACATTGTACTGAACTTCATAAGGGATATCTTTTATGTGCAACAAACTTTGAAGACAATTTGAAGCATAGCCGGCTGACTTCGAAAATTCATTAAAACAATGTGGGTATATATTTGTCCTTAGCGACCGATTTAAGCACTTGACAACCATCTTCCAACAGATTTAGGGCTATTGAAAAAATTCCAAACAAATCATCCTCTATTTGCAATGTATCATATTAGCTGTTGTATATACTTTTGAAGCGTAAGTATTGGACTTAAACAATTTGTTTTAAAAAAAACTATTTAATATACACTTGTTCTAGAACAATTACTTATACATTTATCCTTAGCATCCTTTGCAACCAGTCTTAGCAACTAACTCTTAGCGAATTCGAGACTGTTTACTGAAATCCATCCGGAATATATTCTACCTGAAACAAAATATGAAGACAGTGTTGTAAGAAACTGTCGGACTTCTACAATATGTTGATAAATGTGTCCTTAGCAACCGGTCCGAGCCCCTAGCAACGAACTCTTATGAGATTTGGAATTTTTGACCATATTACACTAAGATTATCTTTCATGCCCTACAAATTATGTAGACAAAATAAAGTCGATAGAGTTAAAAAAAAATACCTTGACAACACTATGTATCCGCCCACAGCTTCCAATATGTGCCTTAAGCGACTAAATTTAAACAGCGCTCAAACCTTAACTGAATTTCAAACAGAACATCCTATATTTGCAATGAACTAGATTGCAATGTTTGAAGTACAGCCGTGTGACTTTTAATACTCTTGAAGAAAAAAACGTGTTTTGTTTTAGACTTGAGCAACCAGTTTGAATCCTCAGCAACCAACTCTTAACTGACTTTAAGCTTATGAATGAATACTAAACAATAGATCTTTATGCTCAACAAACTAGTAACACAACTGTACTCGCAAGTAACGTTTTCACTTTTAGCATATGTTAGCCGCGACACAACAAAACCAACAAAGTGGCATGTGCACCCAGCAAAGACTCAGATCAACTTGGACATCCACCCAGTCTGACAAAAGCCTTTGCTGTACGCTTGAAGGGTAAGTCAGGGTCTAGGTTAGCTCCATGCCGACAGCGAAGTCTCTGATCAGACTGAGCGGATTCCCAGGAGGATCAGAGTCGAGCTGGGTGCAAATGCCACTTTGTTGGTTTTGTCGTGTCGCGAAAAATATTATCGCTATAACATACGTTCATTTCTTAAGAAAAAAGCTAATCAATCACGAACATGATATGAACCAGTTCACAGGTGGTTGTCTATCCACTACCTTATCTCCTCCCGCCCCCTTCCCATTCTGCCGGGGTGGTGTATTACCCCGTCTGTAAAAGGAAATGTATCGAACTATTATCTTTCTATTGTACCATGAAAAAACAACAACATGATTTTCACAGCTTTTTATCAACAATCTCTGCGGTAGAATATATTTTTCTGGGACAGCTGGTGGGGGTTCGAAACATTTATCTTGATAATGAATGTGATCCTGAGCGTAATGCATGTTTAACTCTTTTCTCAGCATGAGCATTCCAACTCAGATTTTTCTCTCTCTTTTTGTCCGCTTCTTGAGTCTTTTTTATATAGAGATAAACAGCCTATATCGTAGCTTCCATATGGATTTATCGTGTGTTTTGTGTGATCTGGCACAAGTTTTCGAGGCTTTTCTTAACCTTGCAACATATCACATTACACCATACCGATATGTCTGATATCAGGGCAGTTATTTATGTAGGAACAGTACACGAAATTCTAGAATCCTCCATGTCATCATACTCCCTTTTTTAATTTCGCGACTTCGATGCTTGTAAGTTTACGACTCATTATGTATTAAGCATAGCCATTAGTATATATTAAAAATGTTCTCTTTTAGAAATTTAAATTGCAGACATATAGATATAATATCTCCGTAGAGAAATGAAATTAGTGCACCTTGCTAATAATTTTGAAACAAATACTGGCAGGATGATAGGTCTTTATTTGTTATCTTTTTAAACCAACAGGTCGGGGATCTGAACATTGACAATACAGCTATAATTACAGATTGAAGGAAGAAACAGTCTGCTGGTAGAATAGATGATTAGGTATATAATGTAATAATTATTTTATTCAGTCAGACAAATGTTCGCAGTCGTTTGTTAGAACACAGAATCTTTTGGTTAGGTACGGAAATATTCGGCAATGCGGCACAGGTCCTCTAGAACACTGGTATAGTACTGACAGGTTTTACAAGCAAAACAAAATTTTCATGTAAAATTATGTCTCTCATTTGTTTCTTGACTCAGATTTATAATGAACACAAACCAGCATTCCCTGCAGTAGTGCGCATGGCACGATACAGAGACCCGATCCATTTTGTACTTTTGATATTATTTCCTTTAAAATTTTAGGCTACTTAATATGATAGCATGGCGACATATCCTAGTCATATTTGAGTACTTGGTATTCTCGACTTGGGCTATAAAAGCTGTTTCCTAGTTGGCAAGATGATTTCTGTGCAAGCTCAGACCTCGTTTCTTATATTTACCTGCTTGTAAATCTCTTACACTACACTAGTATTGCTTTAAAACAGAAAACAGAAATGTACAGCAAGCTTTCATGTACCCTAGACTTTCTCCGAAATCTCACACCTACGATGTCAGTTTATACGGTGTTTAGTGTGACCATTCGACTTACGGTATTTCCACTTACCTACAACAATAAGGTGTTTAGTGTTACCAGCCTATCTGCATATTACTTCTCCATCTCGATTGACCATAAAATGAATCAGCTAGCGCATTGCGGATATAGAAATCCGATTCGATATAAGGTTTGCTGGCCGAAAATACTGGTTGCCATGGCAACAACTGTGTTCGTTAGGGCCCAACCCTATTTTTCATAATTTAAAGGATTGCTATATAATACCATACGAAGTCTGTAACTGAATATTTTGTCAACCCAGTCTATATAAAGCTCTATTTTCATTGTATCAATGTGGAAAAAGTACTGCAAATACCCGTAAAATGCTCGCTAAAGCTCTCCAAAATCAATTTTTCTTATGGTTTTCCTGATTTCGTCCACCAAATGACAATTTTCATAAAACTAAATTCATTTACGCCTTTGAAGCACGACATTAATGTCTTAAAATGGAGAGAAATGAAATAAAGGTGAAAAATTATAGTGCCGTGCATTGACCTTTACCTTGACCTTATAAAGGCCATGACAAAATTCGCAGGAACCATTTTCTGACTCTACTTAGGTTGACAAACATTTTGATGTATATAAACCCTGATTAACAAAAAGTGGACACGGGAGCATATTTTTGTGACATAAGCAACTCCACTACATATACAGGAAGAGTATCTTTTACAAATTCTTCATTTATACAAAGAGTATAACTTTTATATGATTGGTATGTGTGTTTTGTTGTTTTTCTTCTTCTTCTTCTTCTTCTTCTTCAGATTTTGGTACTTACACATTTATTTTACGTGTTATGAAATCTGTTTATTTGAACGACAACGTCTGAAACGAATGCTTACAGGATTACTTTATTAGCCTTAATAACTATTAGCACATCCAATGGTTAAATAAATAATAAATTACAACCACTGTAAGTCTTTTAACCCAGTAAAATAGAGCCCCAAGAATATATCCAATGTTTAGGTTGGCAGATATCTTTTGTACATACAAATTACAAATTTAAAGAGTAACTACACTTCAGGAACTGACTGATTCAGATCCCAAACCCTATCCCCAACATCAAAGGGAAAGATTGACAAAGACATCCCAACAAACAATAAATTACAATTGATAAGCCGAGTCAGCAGCTCTTTCCCAAATAGGTGGCAACTCAGCTATCTTTACTGAACTAAATAATTTAGACCAACAGAACGGTTACAACAGACTAAATTATATGAAAAACATTTAACGACTATTTTTACCTATTTTCAATATTTTATTATACAGGGGTTAAAATGAGAAGACAATAAATTAAACAGCACCGAACATAAAACAAATGCAACCGCAACGAAAGTACCGCCTTGGGACGGTCAGTAATAACTACTGGGGCGTTTAAACCGGTTTTACTGGACCCAAACCTTCACCCTCACCCTCCACCGCGGTGCACACAGTTAGTAGTTCGGTTCGTATGGAGATCCCCTAACTCATCAGAGAGTCATCACGGGCAACAATTAAAATCAAGAAAAGATCGTGATGAAGCAATGATGAGGAGGACTCGACAGCCAAAACGTGTTGAGACACCTGGAGATCCCTTGGGCGTCAGCAACACCACTGGAACACTGGAGCAAAAGAAGACCACCAGTTGAACCCCGGTGGGCCAAGAAACAGACAAACATATCGTTTCTCTAAGTTTGCTTTTTACTCGGATATAGCGTTTTTATTCGACTATCAGAGGGGAGTTTTCCCTCCCGAAAGTACCCGAAATATGTTAATCATTCTTGTGTAATTCAGTTATAAGCACCTGGAAACCATTTACCATTGCATTTTCATTCGTAAAAAGCATAAAGATGAAAATTTAAAGAGTAACTACACTTCAGGAACTGACTGAATCAGCTCCCAAACCCTATCCCCAACATCAAAGGGAAAGATTGACAAAGACATCGCAACAAACAATAAATAACAAGTGATTAGCCGAGTCAGCAGCTCTTTCCCAAATAGGTGGCAACTCAGCTATCTTTACTGAACTAAATAATTTAGACCAACAGAACGGTTACAACAGACTAAGCAAATTATACGAAAAACATTTAAGAGAAGCTGACTGTAGGGATCGAGCATTGGCTGGAAACTCAAAATTTTGTATTTTGCTAAAAATGTCATGGTTTAAAGCTCTCGACGAAAGAGAAGATTAGTGAAAAAATTAGTGAAATATGTCAAACGGTTCTCGAGATATCTAAGCAATTACTGTTGCCATGGCAACCATTTTTAGGCCGCTCAAATTTTACATATTTTCAAAAATT
This sequence comes from Ctena decussata, assembly GCA_963989385.1. Classification (NCBI taxonomy): domain Eukaryota; kingdom Metazoa; phylum Mollusca; class Bivalvia; order Lucinida; family Lucinidae; genus Ctena; species Ctena decussata. The sequence goes on from OZ022508.1 coordinate 6,252,796, forward strand.
TCAAAGGGAAAACGTGTCTGTCCTGAAGCAAGTATCAAATAGTTAACTGGTATGGTGTTTAGGACTAAATGTAATTGGCAGTCTCTGCACTTTCAGAGCACTGGCTACTGCATGTTGTTGAAACCATGGCAACTGGAAGTACATATAGTGGGAGAAAAAATAAAATTTGTGAAAATAGCTCTTTTTCAAATCGAGGTTATTGAAAATGGCAGCCTGACCTGAATATATCATTAACATGTCTTCAAACAGCAACATTAGTACGGTACATAGCAGAAGCAATTAGTTGTAAACTTTCACTGACTACAGAATAAATGCACGTGCAAAGGGTGTCCTTGTCGCATTTACAATTTTACAGAAACAACAGTTTTTTAGATTTCTTTACCCAATTTCCACACTTTCAGTTTGAATTTGCTTATTAAACAAATAAAGAGTCGCATTTTTATCCCATCTTTGCAAATAACGGCGTAGAAATGTAGTGTTTGATATTATGGTTACGATGCATAAAAAAGTGTTACATCAGTTCTAAACGACCCTAAACCCATGTAACTAATATACAACTCTTAATTTGCAGTAGAATCGATATGGTTCTAATGTAGTTCAGTACTTGGTTTCCGTATCTCTAATGGTTTTCATTTTTTTTTCTAATAAACAGATTTAAAGTTGCTGCTTAGATACCCCACCCACTGTATATGCAATAGCAATATCACCGTTTTGTGAAGAGAAAGTGTGTACAAATGTGAAAATACGTGATATAGAACTACACGATTAAGAACATTTTTTTTCTTACCAGTGAATTGTCGCTGATGTATACATGGTGTTGAGCGCGAATCGTAGTTTATATCTCGACAGCGAAGCCGGAGTGAGTTAAGAAAAGCTAAATGTAAGAAACAAGCCGAAAAATCACACGTTCAACCAATAATAATTTCATAACAAAATGGACATTTCAAACATTTTTATGGCACCACAAATTAACATTTAAATGGCAGACTGGAAAACGAAGAGAGTTAATGACAGGTTTGTATTTTTATGGCCCTTTCAACAGTACTTAGGTCATGCAACAAGGCATGGGTGATTTTTAAAGACTGTGTGCAATGGCACCCCGTGATTGAAGAAAAAAGATTCAAGCAAGGACTGCTAGCTTAGCACGCAGGCGCTTCCCTCGCTAAGCTACAGAAAAGTGGATGAAATTAGATGGGATGAATAAATCACTCATGAGTACTTAAGATGGCACCCCTATCAGGATTACCTAAATTACACGACTTTCTTGGCTATTCTAAAAGCCCCGGGTAGCACAGTAGGTTAAGGCCTGGCCTGCTGATTAGGGGGTTCGGAGTTCGAAATCTGCTTGATGCATTAATGTTTCCAACCGCAAATGTGGCTCCACTGCACAGCTTTTCATACTCATCCCCCCCACCACCACACACACACACTTCCCACCATCCCCCCTACCACATTCCCCAATCGTCCTGATATGACTGAAATACTGTTAAAAAGGACATACAATCCAAATTCATTCATCCATCCATTTTAGCTGTTCTATGTAGTATGACGATCATAGGTAACAGAACATTGCTGAAAATTTCAGTATCCCTCGGTGAATAGACGCTGTAGGCCTTAGTCTACACCACTTTCTGTCCTGAAAAATGCCTTTTCTTGCGTATTACCTGCTTCACAGAAGCAATTCATTAAAAAAACATTAGTAAATTTATTTATTTCAACATAAAATAAAGATAAGGCAAAAATATTGCTGCATATAAAACGGTTTTACTCCGTTCTTCTATTCCGTGATTTCTGCAGACGTTTTGCTCGGGACAACTCTTGTCATCAAATGTACCGAATACAACTGCAACTGCAGTCTTGGTAAATGGACCTATTTCATAGATAGAAAAAAGTTAATGGTGAGCATTGTTGACAGTAATCTTATTCTTTCAAAGATACTATCATTTATTATTAAAGATCATGGATACTACCTGTAGTGTTCGCAGATTTGTAATCGTCAAGGGAGGTAGATAATGCCAGTTTGAATTATCTCCCTTCCTACTATTTTACAGTATTGACACATTTCAAAGATGAATAACTTTTAAAGTTTTGCGAGTTTACACCTATTTGTTTTACTTTCTTTAATTTCAAACCTTACTCTATCATGCATATATTGCCTTATTGTCAAACGTGACTGCCACTTTTAGTTATCAGGCGAATAAAACACCAATTTTTCACTCAAAATAGGGTCGATTTTTTCCAGTAAAAGCTCTCCCGTTGATAATAAGGGACAAAAAACATTCATATCATGTTATCTTATTACAAACGTATGTATTTTCAAACTATACAAGCAAATAGGAATGGGAAAATATTTGTAGTTTGATTTTTATCGAGGAAATATTACATACAAGTCTCAATATTGATATTTTCAAAATGGATTCCTGGTTACCATGGAAACGGCCGAACGTTGACCTCTAAAAACTTGTGAAATACAAACAAGCATGGTATATATCAATTTCCCAAAATTTGAGCCAAATCCGTAATTTTCGACTTTCCACGTTATTATGGGCCAATGCTCGATGTTTACAGTCAGCCTCTCTTAACAACTATTTTTACCTATTTTCTATTTTTATTATAGAATGGTTAACCAGCACCGAACATAAAACAAATGCAGCCGCAACGAAAGTACCGCCTTGGGACGGTCAGTTTATACATTTTTAATGATAAAATTCACTTAAACTTTGCTTACTGTGTTTCTCGGTCCCAGAATCGTCTCGGTAGCGTTTTTTCCCGTGCGTCATTCGCTGTACAGTAGTTCTTAGGCATATATTAGCGCATTATGAAACCATTGTTATGTTGGACATTAATGAAACTCAATTAAACCCAAACTGACGTTGTGTTTCTTTGGAGAAGTCCTGGTTAAAAGGGATTCAGCATTTCTGAAATTACTGAACGCCAAATGTATCAACAGAATCTTTTTTTTTATGAGCATTGCTTTTTGTCTCTGATATTGCTGAAATCTACAACATTCGAATTGATACTATGTCAGTATTGCAATCAAACTCGAAACAAGTGTAAGTGGAAAAATACAAGGTGTCTCAAAAAAGCGTGGGCCGTTTTTTGAAATAGCTGAAACTCGTTCATTTATCAAGGAATCTTTGCAAAATTTTGTATGTTGTAGCAAAATGATACTCCTTTGGTGTGGTGACAGTTCTATATAAATCAGTACTTCAACAGGAAGCGACGTCAGAATGACGCCAGTTTGTATTTAGGACATTATTTTTTGTCATCTTCACTGTTTAGAACACAAATTGGCATTAGGTGGGAATAAAAACATTGGTTCAGGATTTGCATATTAAGGAAAAAGGGATTTAAAATACCTTAGATAATGCAAGTGCAAGAAAGTCTAAAAATGATCCGGGTGGTCAAATGGGCTGTTATGTTATGGTTAGAAATGGTTTGTTCATGGCTAAACTGGAGAGTTTAGCAAGGAAAAGCCATAGAAAAGGTAACTGGCAGTCCAACTACAGGTAAATTATCTTTCAAAAATGATTAAAGAACTGGGAATGGCAAAGTACTGAATAACATTTTGTTATTTTCTTTTAAGTTTCATATAGCTGAACGACTTCCAGTACTTTGACATTTTTTCGTTCATTTGTAGTAAATTTGAAGATAACTTTGTGTTTGCCTGGAATTTCCCTGCTAGGCTGTCCATTTTAACTATGAACAGACCAGTTCATCACCCAGTTCTTCGAACTATTCAGAATATCTACTATCTGGATTGTGTAAATCCTTCTTTCCTAGAAAAAAGCCTCGGAACGCTCTAAAACTTATTTTTCATTTCACTTGAGGACAGTTAGCAGATTCAGTTTGCACTTTCAACAGAGCAAAAATGATGCCACGGATAAGCTTACATAATGAGGTTACTGCCTGTAAGCAGCGCCACCTTATACGAGGGTTGATCCAGAGGTAATGTCACTGCAGCTATAAAATCGTGTAGAATAAAGAAAGAGCAACTAAATTTCGTTTCAAAGTACCTTAATCTATTTGAATTACGGTCTGAAAATGTTATAAAACTATAGTGTACAGTAATCGAGATATCGAGACAGACAGAAGGCATGGTAACGACACGCGCCGCACGTCAAAGACGTTGTTGACTTTCCAGACGAAGTTTCGATATTGTTTCAAGTCAAAAGTAGCATATTCGTTGTTCAAGCACATTACTTATGTCTGTTCACCCATGTTTATCTAATCTTTCAATATTATTTGAACAGCCCTGCAGCTCTTGTTCCAACATTTACACATTATTCAAGCTGTAGAATCGCGATCTTCATATACGGGGTTCAAACAAGAGTGACGTTATTGCCAGACATTGCACATAAAGGTCTTCCGGTTTTCGGACGATCCTTTAGGGACTCATCTGCACCCTTACAGCGCTGACTGCATCTTTACAAAAGCCTCAAAATCACTGTTATATCACCGCTTGTCTAGCTAAACAGCTCTAGAGTTTCCTAACTTGTGGCAAAACCGCATATATATCCGATGACGCGTTTGTTAGAACTCAACATCTTTTTTATTCGGCAGTAACAAGCATTAGCACTAGCTATCGAAGTTCAAACTGCAGTGACGACATTAAAAGTTTCAATAGTGGGCGGCAGAAGTATATTTCGTCATCGTATCAAATTTCCATCTGATTTGGCGCGTTAGTTTGAATTTCATGTGTGATTGCCTTTGAACATTATGTACATGTAATTAACGTTATTTTAACGTGCGGCGCGATGGCGTCGGTGGCATACTTTGAATGTCTATATAATTAGGACGGAAAAAGATTCCAACTTTATATTTATTCTGTAAATCAGACTTGAATTACGGTGTAGTTTGATATATTTTTTTATAATAATGCTACGATAAATAAGCGCACAATGAGCACAGTGACATGACTTCCGGATCCACCCTTGTAGTAATACATCATTGTTGCAAATAATAAAAGGAGAATCAACTTGCTACAATCACAGAAAATTTTCAGAAGTTTCCTCCATAAGTAAAAGTGTTATAGCAATATCAAAAAAAGGTTCACTTTTTTAGACATCTTATATAGATACCAATGCCAAGCAAGGAAATGACCCAGTCACAAATCAGTCACAATTCACACAAGACACCGAAACATGGAAAGAAAAATTGAATAACACAAACGATAAAATGGAACCATGGATTTTGATAACAGACAGACTCAGGCCAATAAAGAGGAACTGCGAGAACAGAACTGCCCTAGAATGGTCAGCATTGGAGGTTAAATGGTTTAAATCAGTTTTATGCTAGGAACCTGACACTTAGTTCTGATGCAACTCCAAAACAAATAGGTGTTCACTCACAACTTATTTGTGATCATAAACGCATATAAAACTATCACGGAGTAATGTAGATAACGCAGTGCAGTCTGAAACCACGTAAAACAAACCACTGACAAAAATACATTGCAAGTTTTAAACAAAAAACGCTTTCACTATTCTTCTCTGCTCTTAGCAGTTCATTAAAATGTTGCAGTGAAGCTCATTTTTGTCCAAAGTGTCGGCGTAGGAATACTAATGGCTCGGAAACCTAATATAGACTGCAATTTGCATTTTGAACACATTCCCTTAAGATAAGTCTGTCTGTAACATCTGGGTGTCTGCTAAGGAATGGGATTGATAGCATTTTGGGCAACGGTATAAGTCTAGTATTAATGGGTTGCACGATGAGAAAAATATACTAGGGTGATTGAGTACACTTTAAGGGAAAATAACTCTGCTAGTATAAATTGCGCCCCCTTCTTCATAGGGGTCAACAATTTATGGAAAGATTTCGCTCCTCAACGAGCATGTTCTTTATCCTGATGGTAGACCACTTGAGCCGCGACACAAGAAAACCAAAAAAAGTGGTTGTGCGCCTAGCGCAGACTCAGATCAGCCTGGGCATCCGCCCAGTCTGATCAGAGTCTTCGCTGCCCGCATGGTGGTAGCTTAGACCCTTAGCTACCCTTTCAGCGCTTAGCGAAGAATGTGATCAATCTTGTCAGATGCCCAGGCTGATCTGAGTCTGCGCTACACGCACGACCACTTTGTTGGTTTTCTCGTGTCGCGGCTCAAGTTTCTAAAAGGGATTCGTCGTCAATTCAGAAGTTATTTCATTCGTAAAATTGGGGGCGCGAGAGGCGGGGTGGGAGTGAGGGTGGGGGAGTTGGGCAAAACGTGACTTTAGAGAATGCAGAATGCCAGTTCTCGGATCTGTTTTGAGCATGAGTAAGCGCTCAGGCCTATCTGAGTCTTCATTTTCCAGTATAATGATTCCGCAGCACAGGTATACAGTAGTGGTTACTAGATCCAAATTTATTCGCCTGTGCGTCTGTTAAGGCTTATTCGAGTCTTTAAGTTCGAACATGACGTCACACATATTTTCCAGGCCCGGATCCAGACCACCACGTATTGGTGGGGCTCTGGATATCTGGCGGGGCTGGGAGGTGCCGAGATGTAAGTGTATATGGTAGAGGAGGAGGAGGTTAAAACATATGACATAATTTGGGATAAATTTGATGAGATTTTTTATGGTGTTTTTTTTTTTTTTGGCCTTGAAATATATGTTGCGATATCTCATGAGAATTGCCTCGCCGAGACGATTCTAATGAGATGTCACACCATATATTTTGGCGAGGCGGTTCTAATGAGATGTCACAACATATATTTTAATCTAGTCACAAGGATAAGTTATCTCAAACTGTCATCAGATACTCCTTCTTAACTGGAGGACTACATATTTTAATTAACACAGAGGCCTAAATGGTGGGGCACAAGCCCAAAATGTCTACCCCTGGATCCAGGGCTGTTTTCTTATGTCAATAATTCATAGTATAGCAATACAATCGAATTTCGTCGCAACTCGAATTACGGTTCAGTGATTATATCTTGCAGTTTCTATACTTTTGACATGCTTAGTTCACAATTTGTTCCGATTCAAAGTTTGTCAAACTCAATTTCTTAAGTCCATTTACGAAAATCAACGATTTCATTGCAGTCGATATTCATTTTTTTATCCATCTTATTGGGCATAAACTGCTGGAAACCTTCAATGGCATAGACCAAAGAAACGAAATAATATTTTTCTCCGTCTACCAAGTTTAATAAATACGGTAGAAACAACATATGTAAGTTATATGACCTCCTTATTTGCAAATAAAATTGTAATATATATAGTGGAGCAAATTTGATTGCATAAGTGGCCTAGAAAAGGAAGATAGTGGTCTACGGAGTGTAACATTTGGTTTTATATATCAAAATGATCGTCAGGGTCTCTAGTTATCAAATTCAGCGTTTGCCACTTTGGCAAATCTTGCATAACTCTGTAGTGGCCAGCTATTTACGTTACCCCTTTAAATTTTGAATATCAAAAATATTAATTGACTTCAATAAGAAATGTGTTTAAACTATATAAATGTATCAAATTTAAATATTTTCTGTAAGAACAATTAATATGCTATGAATTAGGCTGCTCAGAAAACAGTTCAGAGCTTTGGTGTTGTTTCTTTCGTTACAATATATCACGCACGCCTTGAAAATTTAAAATGGGAACTTAAGTTGTTGCATTTTACGAAGACTCTATTACAAAAAAGCTCAAAATGATCACTTTTACTTACTATTTAATTGGTCCCTTTCAGTGCGTTTCTAGCAAAACAAATATGAGACCTCTAGCTTTTATATTTTGTCAACCACATCCTCTTGAACAGTTACACCTATTCCCTGTTTTTGGCTGAAAAGTCATTTTTCGTATAATTGTTCGTACAAAAAATGGCTAATAACCAATTTAAACTTGACAAATTGGGGCCTTTTGCAAGAAGATCATGTTTACCATGATATAACACAATAGCTCAAAATTGTTTTGACCTTTCAACACATTTTAGCCAGAGTAACGTACTTAACAGTTTAAAATGTTTGCATAAAGCGTCTATCATTCCCGCCAGAAAAAAACTCTTTTCAAATTCTGTCTTTTAAACAACGCAGTTATGATATATATGTATATTGTCTATTGTGAAATAAATTTTTTGCATTGTTTAATAAACTAATCGGGCAGCAAACAGTGTTATTTACATGACATGCAAAAATTATTGTCCTAAACCTAGAAAAGAAAACCTTCATGAATTAATCTATACATAGAACACTTTTATTTTTTACCCAATTAATATCCAAATAACATTAAAAATATCACACCATAAGAAATTTACTGATCAGAACTTACTGTTTTATACTCAGAAAGGTAACGTTTGTAACCATTATTTGAAACCAGTCACTGAGATTATGTGTTGTTACTGAAAAATATGTCTAAGCCTCATTAGTTTTGTTAAAAATATTTTTAAAGCGGCACTTTGGGCTGGTTTAAACCCACCCTATGTAATTTATCAGTAAAATTTCCACGGCGATGCATCTGTTGTTGTGTAACGATGTTATAGTTTGTGTTGGCCACTTATCTGTAGTGTTCGAAAAATTGATTTGTTTTGTCTGTTTAGTCGCCATCATTCTGATGTATGTAAAACAGAAAGAAAGAAGGTGAAAATATACATTTTGTGTGCCTGGGTATGCTTGATGAAAGCTAACTTGTGGACATCTGCATGGAATGGGCGCACGTATATTTTGCTACCCACTAGTATCGTTTGAGTACTTGTTGTATGCGTTATGTTACTATTTTAGTTTGGTGTTGTGGGAGGGTTGTGGCACTAGTTGAATCAGTTTCTGATCATTGCCCTTTTACACTTCTTTACCTGTAATGGCCTTTTCCTATAAATAGCTTAATTACTTTTGGCCGTATAGAATATACATGTATTTAAAACGAAGTAACGAATATAACAGTTTAAAAAGAAAAAGTAATTTTATCCCACTGCTGCTAGTGTTAAGTGGCATGTGGCTAAGGTGAAATGCTTCCTTGTACTTCATGTTCTGGTCATTTGGAATCATCTGGGCTCTTTCTGAGTCAGTTTGAAAAAGGAAAAAGCTGGTGCTATGTGGCATTGGCAGTGTCGCAACATTACATTCCTTAGATAAACCGAGATTGCTGTTATTTTTTGTGATTCATCCCTTGCTTCCAGAGACTCATCCTTCAGAATTTAATTAAGCTTTTATCAGTCTTAGAATTTAAGGTGAAGGGATACAATTTCACGTAAGTTATTCTGCCAATTTTACTTAGGTCTCCTTTCTTAAAGGGGAAATTTTTTAAAAAGAATTTGCTGCTGTAAAAAAATGTTTCCTTTAAGAGCAGACCATTTTTGGAAAAGTTATACTTTCTCAGAAGCAAATAGGAAACATCTACGGAAATAAATATTGTTTCTTTCATACAAATTGCAGTAAAATACTGAGGTGTGTCCTTTCATATTAATACAGTATTATTGCAAAGACTTGCCAGAAGATCATGTTGAAGCGAGGAACACACACGAGAAAGAACATAGCAGACTCAGTTTAACTGATTCCTTTCAAAATCGGATGATATTTCCTAGAGGCACGGATAAGATGATTATGACAGATTGTTATTACTTTGAAATCATTTTCAAAATGCCTTTTTCATTGAGTCAATGATAATTCACTTACTTTGACTTCTTGATTTGGTATTTAAAAAGGTAACGTATACAACATTCAAATGTAAACGATTTTTCCGATTAGATTTATGATTTTTAATGATATTTTCTGTTTGGTATAATGCAATAAGGTGTCCCTAGCACCAGCTTCAGCTTAACTGACTCAAATTGAACCCAGATGATTCCAAACATAATTTTCAATATTATGAAGTACGAGGAAGCTTTCCACAGTAGCCCAACGGTACTTCACTGAAGCTGCAGTAGGAAAAAAATACACATACTTTTTAACCTGTTTTGTACGTTACTTTGGTGAAAATATATGCTACAAGGCAACTTTGGGTTTATACATTGTTTTTATAGAAAAGGTAAATTAGAGTAAAGGGGCAATGAGCAGGAATGAATGTTGTCTGCGCAACAACCCTACCACGATACCAAACTGTCTATAGCTGCATAAAGATATAAGACAAGTAGTAAGACGATACTAGCAGCTGGCCAGATAAAAATGCAGCCCCTTACAAGTTCATGGGTACAAAGCTAGCCTTAAACAAACAAAATTAGGCATACACAATTTTCATCTATTTCCTTTCTTTTTCCATATATGCCAGTTGTACACCAGAATGATGGCAAATATACATATGAAACAAATCGAGTTTTCGAAGACGACAGATAAGTGGACAACACATAATTATGATGACATAGATACACCAGAACTGATGTTCCACCTTGGGGCTGTCAATAATGAGTTACATGAGTGGATTTAAACCGGCCGTTCTAAAATGTTTATACTCAAAATAATAAAGCTTACGAATATTTGGCAGTAGCAATATTTAATCTCGGGGAGGTTTTTCAAACGTTACAAACGTTACCTTTCTGAATACAAAACTGTACGTTATTACAAATAATTTGATATTTTGTGGTTTTGTTTCATCCTATTGAAACTTTTAAAGCTATATGGATATTAATGAAAAAAAATCATGTACAGATTAACTCATGAAGGCTTCACTGATATGAACATCGGTGCAATCTGAGCATTGCATGTCATGTAAATAACACTGTTTTCCGTCTATGTAGGCGACTACTATGCAAAACTTTCATTTTACGATACACACTAAACATATTTATCACAACAGCGTTGTTTCAAAGTCAGAATTTGAAAAGAGTGTTTTCCTGATGTGAATGACAGACGCTTTACGCAAACATTTTTATCTGTTAAGTACGTTACTCTGGCTAAAATGTGTTGTAAGGTCAAAAATAATTTTTAAGCTATTGTGTTATATCATGGTTAACATGATCATTTTGCAAAAGGCCCCAATTTGTCGAGTTCAAATTGGTTATTAACCATTTTTTGTATGAACAATTATACGAAAACTGACTCTTCAGCCAAAAACAGGGAATAGGTGTAACTGTTCAACAGGACGTGGTTGACAAAGTATAAAAGCTAGAGGTCTCACATTTGTTTTGCTAGAAACGCACTGAAAGGGACCAATTAAAAAGTAAGTAAAAATGATCATTTTGGGCCTTTTGTAATAGAGTCTTAGTTAAATGCAACATCTTAAGTTCCAATCTTAAATTTTCAAGGGGTACATGATATATTGTAACGAAAGAAACAACACCAAAGCTCTGAACTTTTTCTGAGCAGCCTAATTTATAGCATATCAACAGTTCTTACAGAAAATATTTAAATTTGATACATTTATATAGTTTAAACACTTTTCTTATTGACTTCAATAAATATTTTTGATATTCAAAATTTAAAGGGATAACGTAAATAACTGGCCACTACAGAGTTATGCAAGGTTTGCCAAGGTGGCAAACGCTGAATTCGATAACTAGAGACCCAGACGATTATTTTGATATATAAAAACAAATGTTACACTCCGTAGACCACCCCCTTGAAAGATAGCCCATCAAGTTTGCTCCACTAATAGCCCCAGAATTTCTTTCGCTTTTACAGTACATAGATCCACTGACAATAAATTTTAAGAAATCATTATATTCTCTAGAAACGTTGCTTATGTTTTTATCTTGGAACATATTACTAATTATTCTAAAGCACTTACAAATATAACGCGACGTCTGATTAGATAATGTCAAAAATTTGCGACAGTATATTCTGCGATATACTGTTGCAAACCGGACGTCTCATTGGCTGACGTTTGGTTTTACGCTGCTGAAAGCACTCGCTGTGGGTGCTTCTTGGTTTTGAAAGGCGAAATATGATAAATTGCTAAATAGAATGGGGATAACTGTACCGAAAAATGTCGTTTGGGGAAGTAAATCGTCGGTTTTATGGTCGCGAATTGCGTTTTACGGCTCCGCTGGCGCGTCGCCATAAAACGAAATTTCCAACCATAAAACAGACGATTTACCTCCCCAAATGACAATTTCGAGTACAGTTATCCCCTAAATCAAAAGTATCCATTATTATTGCAACATAGATTCGGTAAACAAATAATCGTGCATTTTCATCTGATTATAATCATGCATTTTTTAATGATCACGAATACCTATTGTATACAACGCATGGATTGAAGTTAGTCTACTAGTCATATCAATTCTTTGCTGCCAAACTCTTAGGCCCGATTTCACGTCGCATTTAAAATGCAGATATAGCCTTATTTGACTGTTTTCCCCGAGGTAAAATACAAAATGCATTTCACGTGCGCCAACTAATTTAGAATACGAACTAAACATTGTTCTAACTTAGTACGCCGTTATCGGAGGACTAACTTTTTTGTACACACATTTTCGTCAAAATATGAAGACCATGACTATACAAATCTCCATAATGTATTCCAATAAAACCTATCATATCAACACCAGTCACAACACGATTGGTACCAGTCCGTTTGAGAGCAATCGTTTGAAGGTCCATGCCAGTCCACTGTTCGGGCTGGCATTGAGTGTATGAAGGATTGTTCTTAAATGTAACTGGCATAGATCGTATGGCGACATAATATGATCCGTACCAGTCTATCGCTGTAATTAAACAATTTCAACAGAAAAAACTGACACAGAGATCATAAAGAAACCCGGCCCCGGCAAATGTTAGTAATACATGCAGCGGGCGGATGCCGTCGAAATGACGTCCTACCGACGTCGATGCGGCGTTACTACATCGCATCGACGTCATATTGACGTCGTCATGACGTCATGTGCTTGCTAACCATGGGTAAATTCTGCTTAGGCTACGGTGTGTTTTCATCCTGATAGGCATTAGTGCCTCGACTGCAAAGTAATCTATCTAGAAAACGGGCTGGGAAAAACCTTTGCATTCCCACCCCCGACACATCTGCGCCCTGCCCCAACCTCAAACCATATGCTTGCTTTTAAAAACACGGGGATAATACCAATTTGGCTTCCTGTGGTTTCGACCGAGTCTGTACTTTACTAAGAGGCTTCCGACCGAGAATACGATCGTAAGCATTACCAATAACGGTAAATGGTACTATTGTAAATGGCTGTCGACCGGGCTGATACTGCTGTCGATTGTCTCGGTCGAAAGCCGATTTTGCATGTATGGTAATTGACTGACTTAGTCGAAAGCACAGGTAGCCAAATTGGTCTTACCCCCGTGCTGAATTCTGCTGTCAGTAAAGACTCCACCAAATATCATCGATAGCTCAACCAAATATTGATTAAATGGTGCCATGCCCAAAAGTTAATCAGGTCATCTACACATAGGTTGATACCTACAGACGGAATATAAAAGATCGTAGCTCAGTTGTTTCTTCAGACAGCTACACATAGGTTGATACACATTTTACCTATATCATCGTTTAATTCAGTATGTGAAATCGGAATGAAATAGTACACGTACTAACTTAGTATACGTATTAGTTAGTCAATGACTAGCGTTAGTCAGTGACTAAATTAAGTCGTTGACGTGAAATCGGGCCTTATTAATCTTTTTATCTCTTGATTACTCCCATCCATATTTATCTATAAGCGTGAGTCAGTCTACTTATCCGAAATCGAGGAGAAACCTTTTTGCATTATAAACTCTTAAATTTCTGCTTTGAACTAAATATCTTTCCTATGCAAGAGCCATTGTAAAGACCCGTACAGATACATGTACGAGTGCTTATTCTTTAAATGGCGTAAAAGCTATATGAGGAAATGATTACCACCAATTTTGTTATTACTCTGTCAAACATACAGAGTTTTCTCTCTCACTGTAAATAAATTACTTTGGGAGTTGTTAGAAAAAATTTGAGCCGCGACACGAAAAAACAAACAAAGTGGTAATGAGCCCAGCGCAGACTCAGATCAGCCTGTGCATCCTCCCAGTCCGATCGGAGTCTTCGCTGTCGTCATGGGGGTAGCTTGGGCCCTTAGCTATCCTTTTAACGCACAGCAAAGACTCTGATCAGACTGGGCGGATACCGAGACTGATCTGAGTCCTAGCTGGGCGCATATGCCACTTTGTTGGTTTTCTCGTGTCGCGGCTCAAATATGTATTCAGCAGATGATACTGAAAATGTGTCCATTTTTCTTACAAACACGCTGTTCTTATCACGATCTAAGGCTTTCACTATATCATTAGAAAGCAATAATCAGGTCCATTTGTAGTCGAAATTGTCGACGTGGAACTAATAAAGACCTAGCAGACTAATATGGCACGCGATTTGCATTTTGTTATTTTGTTCACTTCATCTCGGTCAGCGTTTAAAGAATCACACTTTTTGTATTTAACAAGTTGTATCAGTTCAACTTATTTGGCAACACATCAAAATATGCATAACTATTTTTGTATTACTATATTAGTGTTTAATGTCTACTTTGTGTTGTGACACAAACGGTGCGCATGCTGATTGCTTATTGCATATTTTAACGATTACTATGAAAATTGTTATGCGCCATTCACAAATGCATTTAAAAGGCTTTTATATATTTTTTTTATCATAAGCAGCTATCTCATTTTCTAAACTGCACGATTCCTAAAGCTGTTTTTAGGAATCGTACAATTCGAAAACCAGATGACTGCTTAAGCTGTGAATGATCACTCAGTTCTAATATCGCACCAATCACTATCTATCACTGTCTCAATCGCCATAAAAACGTACGACTGAATTTACCTGATGGTTTTCTTTTGCTCCGGTATTTCCGTGGTGGTGTTGCCAGGGGTCTCCTGGTGTTGCAATACGTTATTTCCGTCGAGTACTTATCTCCGATTCATCATGATCTTAAACGTGATTTGTTTGTTTCCGATGATGTTTCATGGATAGGTTTGGAAACCTTCATGCGGACCAAACAGCTAACTAAATATTTTGAACCACTGCAGAAGCAGAGGCCGAGATTTGGTACCAGTAAAACATGTTTAAGCCCTCCAGTAATCTTTTGCTGACCGATCCAAGGCGGTACTTCTGCTGCGGTTCCTTGAAGTTACATTGTGCTGTCCGCTTGTCTATGGCCTTTGGCGGTTTGGTCACCTGTTCTGCTACCCTATCTGTCAGTATCTGACTTTTGTTTTGTTTTGTAAGTTAAAATTAAGATAGATAAAAAAAAGATGTTGATTCTGTTTTCTATTAGGGTAGCTGAATGACCACCTGTTTGAGAAATAGCTGCTCATTCGGTTTACCGTACGTGTCTTTCGTGAACTTGTGTCAACTTTTCCATGTGTGTGTGCGTCTTTGCCTATTGGTTTTGAGAGTGGGATGTGGGATTTGATTGTATTAATTCCTGATCATTGCCTATCTTTTTACTTTTAAACAACAGTTGATTCTACATATCTAGGAACTCGGATATTGATGGTATATATTATGTAATAAATTGCACAGCTCTTTGTCAAATCATAAATCATTAAATTTCAATCACAATCTGTTTGCATAGATGCGTGCTTTCTCTTTCCAGTGATTTGTATCAGGCAATCACGAAAGGTACCATATTTCTTTGGCTACAATACTGTATTTTCCATCTCTAGAATGACCCCAAATATCTAAATCAGCCTTATGAGACTCTGCTTGCAAATGGGTTTCCCCCTTCTAAACAATTCTAAATATCTAGACCCGTCTTATAAGACGGGTCTAGATATTTAGAATTGTTTAGAAGGGGAAAACTCTGTATTATAACCGGAGAAAAAAAGGTAAAGAGCGAAAGTAATTTGCAGTAAAACAGAAAGCTTTCAAGTTTTTACAGCGGTGAGGCACGTTATAAAGCTATTTCCTAAAGCGCCTTTAAAGAGAAACACTTAGAAAATAATTACGTTTTTACTCAATTTTATGCTGATATCACACAAAATGAAGACACGAAATGACACACATATAACAGGGAAAAGCAAAACACAAAACTTAAAACACAACATAGCGGAGAAATATGAAAGTTGATATTTTCGTAATGAATCTCGAATGAGCATGACTGGAACTAATATTAATAACTGGGGCAATACCAATGCAGGAACTGAAAGAGTAGATTTCCACATCCTGCCCTAAACAACAACAGGGAAAAGAAAGCAATAAAGACGAGCAAAGCAAAACACAAGACAAGCGAAAAACCAAGCGGCTTCCTCTTCCCAGCAGATGTCCACGAAGCTATACTTAATAGCATGTACCATATCCCACTTATATCAGACACCAAAAGGGAGCTCACGGGAGCACCAGGTGCCAGCCAATTAAAGCGGGGAGCAGACCGAACAACCCTTTTCCAGACAGATGGCACCATGTTAGTCTCAACATACCATTTTTTTTCAGCTATAAAACAGACAGTGTCTTCCCATCTCTATAATGACATAAATTCCATAATCAGTCCTATGAAATTCTGGTTTGAGCTATGTTTTCCCTTCTCAAACAAATCTAGATCCGTCTTATAAGACGGATTTAGATTTTGGATTTGCTTTGGAAGGGGACAACATTATTACCGAAGAAATAAGGTCGTCCATTAAATTGTCAAAGCCTGTTAGAAAAGCAGACAAAACTAACAAAAGAAAGACGCATCAAAGATAAGCATCGACTTGTGACGGTCAGAACAAAAGTTTACATATAGAGGGTGGAGCGGACTTAATCCGAATTTTAAAGCGTCAACCTTCGATTAGGTCGCTTTAGGGTGTACAACTAGTCGTTTGGTTCCCATGGAAAGTTTCAACCCTGCACAGCTTCTATCCTGTTTAGAATTTGACAGAAGCGGTGTTTCTGATGCAAAAATTTTGACCGAAATGTTTAGCAAATTTTTCTTTACTCCACCTTTATTCTTGAAAGAAATAAAAACAGAATTCCAAGCAATGCCACTTACGGTCAATAAATTATTGAACACATTAATGTTAGGGGACGCTCATGAAAACGTCAAATTTACAATCGTCAGGAACTTATAATTGGAACAAATAACATAGTCTGTGCCAACAATATGTCTTTATGACGCTCTGGTGCTCTCAACAGTCAATTACACTGTCACAATCAGGTCATTTTAAGTCTAAAGTGTCAGCATTTTAGCTCAAATTACGCGACAGACTCAATTATAGAATCCAAATAAATGCGGACGCAATTATTTCTTCTGGAGATAAGCATTTCGAAAGGTTAAATTTGTTATTGTTCGGTCAAAAGGTTCATATTAAATACTGCCAATATAAACGTAACTATACCGAATTCAGTGCGACAGACGCGCGTTTCTGTATTCAACTTTTTCAGTTTCGCTACACCCCAAAAAATTGAGAGGTAAATGGCGATGTACAGGTCTCGGCAGGCAATAAGCATCCCTCTTCGAGCCACACTTACTGCCGCATGTATAGCGTTACCCACATTAGCGGCATACATCAGGTAAGAGACGCCTACGTATCAACTCGCGAACGCTGGCGTTCCCCATCGAGCCAACTCAAATCCTGCGTCTCGAGAATGGTAAGTATCGATAACGCAACAAGAAACTGCACCCCACCTTCAAGAACGCATCTATAAGTTTGTTTGAATTTTCCTCGCAACTGGAAGTACAGTATGTATACAGCCAGGGTAAACGTTACAAAATTAGCGAAATACTACATTTATGACATGCTTTTCTGTTCCAATAATATGACAATACATATATCTATAAGATCACAGAGCAGTCTTAACAAAATGTTCATTTCTTAATAGTTACATATATGGCGGCCGTTGAGGACTCTTTTTGAAATCTTTTAACTATTACTCCTCCTATATCTTTCAGAGACTGATTTAAGGTGTCTCTTACTTGCAAAGTATTTGGTATGAAGATATGGTTATGGATTTTTTTTAATTCATTTTGAAAAACAACACACATCATCTTTGTATGTATACATGTACGCAAATACGCAAGTGGTTAAGGTTTTTTAAGTTATGTACCTACAAATCCTGTCAGGTCTTTGATTGAATTTTAAGTTAGTTCAAATCACCATTAGTTGAAGGCGTGCGAATATGCTTAAGGGTTTTCAGCTGCCATGTATATGACTGGCTAAGGAATTGAAGCTTGTGTCCCATGTCATAAGTCTAGAGATGCGTGGCCTATAACTTCAATATATGATTGATATTCTGTTAAGAGACACATTAAACTAAAGTTTATTCATCAATATCTACCCTTGTGTTTCGCCGATATACACATTAACCACCTAGCCACAAGGCAATGGCATTGTTCAAGGCTTAAACACAAAAATGACCATACAGTGAAACAAAAGATGCAACAACAAAGCTCCAGATAACGATTATTTTATGATAGTTGAGAGATAATTGTCCTTATTTCCTTATTCCTCAACGAAAATAATTGCTGTGATCCTCATCAGAACTGTCTCGACGAGGCGGTTCTAATGAGAGGTCAGAGTCTATGTTTTTATGGAGCAATATGTAAAATTGTCCCTTAATTATCCCTGTTACCCTACTTAGCTGGAGCACTGAACTACAATACGAATAATGCTAATTATAAAGATATCTGCCAACTGCTTGGCGTCCAATAGCAAGAAGTGTCGTATTATTTCGGACGCCTGCAGGACCTAGACAGTTTGCATTAATTACAGAAATCGCTGAGAAAAATAGTATCGTTAAACTCAGATCAGACACATACTCCCCCCCCCCCCCCCACACACACACACACCCTCCGCCCGTCTGACCTGGATATTCATTGTATGCATATGTCCTATTTATTGTCTGCGCCCATGGGCATTAGCAGTCTAGTCAATGACTCCGACATGGAAGTACAGCCATTAGTTACCCACAATACAGCTTGGCTTTATGCACAGCTATTCGCATGTACGTCGTGAGCCGTAATTTGAAATACCGCTGAAAAATGCACATAGTATCTCAAGGTAGGACAATATACCGCAAGATAATTGCAACAAACTGGTAGAGATAAGCATACACCTAAAACAATATACGCGATAAACCACAACAGAACCAAAGCCTTGAAAGGGCCGTAATAAATTACTAGGGGAGGGGGCAGTGGGGGACAGGACAGGCGGAATTAAATGGTTTTGCGGGGCACACTCACACTCTCATTCTAGCTTCCATCGTGATTCATTTGGCATTTAGCACATCTAGCCGCATAAGCAGCTAAAGGTAGGTCTCATATGATAATTATAATAAAGATAAATACAATGGTACAACATCAATAATTTATTCAGACATTTGAAACTCAATTTATAGATCATCAGCATTTTCTTAAATACACGCATTGTCTGAAATTGCTAAGTCAATGTGCAAACCGACACTTTTCTATTATAATCATACAAAATTCAGTGAAAATATCCCATTTTCAAATGATTCATTGCAGATATTCACGCAAACAAATACCAAGAGTAATTTCTATTCAGGATTACATTGTCAAGTTTCAGCTGCTGTTTTACACGTTTTGATATTTATTGTTCCCTCAGAGAACTTTCAAGTAATAACAGCATGACTTAAATCTTGGAACTCAAGAGTATTGCTGACTTACCGCTACAAAACAATTCCACTTACATTTAAATTCCAAGGCGCCCCGATTGCTCAGATGATAGCGAGGTTAACTTATTACCCGTAGACAAGCTACATGCCTCTGTCGCGTAAGTTGGAAACCGGCACTGGCAAGTATGAATGGTTGACTGTTGCCTTCGGGGTTGCGATGGTTTCACAGAGTATTACCCAGCCCCTATTCAACTGAGAACTACTTCTGGCTTTCTTCCGCCACGGAACAGTTCTCTGATACAATGATCAGTTATCATCGAATCAGAGTATGAAGGGAGAAAAACAACATAGTCCAATCTTCATACTGGCTTACTGTTTTATTACAAAGCCTCGTATGACGCCCAGTTTAAGGTGTATGGATATACTTTCATGTTTTCAGTCCTTTTTTACACGGGAGCAGCTTTTCTGACTTCCTCTTTGTTTGCCTGGACTAAGAAGCCCTTCCAACCTTCTCATTAAGTATAGAATTTGCTTCTAGAGGAGCATCTTCTTTCTTTAAAAGTTATCCCCAATGAGAAGGAAGGTAAAATGAAAAACAACAGAGCTACTTCCCCTGACAGTGTGCTCATTCACCTTAATACAGTTATGATCAAACATCCCATTAGTAGTTTAGTAGAGGTCTACATATAAATGGACATATCAGTAGAAATCAACACTTAAAATCGACAGTAAAGAAAGTATGGGACTTCAGCAGAGTCAAAACGACAAACAGTAAGGAACTAGGGTAGAGGTCAATGTCAACACGTAAATGGACAGTAACATAAAAGGATACTTCAGTAGAGGTAAGCACGTTAAAGGACGGTTAGAAAGTAGGGTTCTTCAGTAGAGGTCAACATGTAGATGGACAGCAAGTAAGTAGGGCTGCACCAGCACCAGAATGGTTTTCCATGTATAAAGAATCCAAACATGCAACACTTCCCCACTTGATTCTGGGCGCCTGCAAGCGTTAGAATGTTTGAGGCTCCTCCAGGAAAGCAAACAGGAAATTCTTAACCCTTTGTTGGTTTAAACAATATTTATTTCAAGAAAACGAGCACAAACAAATGTACAGAATCAATTATCGGGATTTGGTCAGAAGCTCTAGGCTTATAAAGACCATCTCACCAGGCTTATAAAGACCATCTCTCCAGGCTTATAAAGACCAACTCCCCAGGCTTATAATGACCATCTCCCCGGGCTTATAATCACCATCTCCCCGGGCTTATAATGACCATCTCCCCGTGAATAACCCTTTGTTCATCATTATCATTTGGATGAGTCCATTTCTAGTTTTAGGGGCTACTGGTTAATGCTTCTATTTTTATTGTAATAGGAATTGAGATGTCTTTTAAGCAAGCAGTGTAGAGTCTGATCAGACGCTGCGATCTGCGGCCTCTGAACAAGGTCTGCACTGTTTGCATCATACCCAAAAATGGGTTTTCAGCCTAAAAGAGTTAAAGGCGTTCTCCTTTGCAAAATTGACAGGGTAAAAAAAACATACACGTAGTCTTTATTCGAGCCGTGACACGACAAAACCAACAATGTGGTTGTTCGCCCAGCGCAGACTCGGATCAGCCTGGGCATCCGCCCAGTCTGATCAGAGTCTTCGCTGTCCGCATGGAGGTAACTTAGTCCCTTAGCTACCCTTTAAGCGCTAAGCGATAAATCTGATCAGACTGGGCGGATGTCCAGACTAATCTGAGTCTGCGCTGGGCGCACAACCACATTGTTGGTTTTCTCGTGTCGCGGCTCATTTCACTTCGGTCTCACAGAAACCTCAAGGAATTCTCAAAGGTGCAGATTTTTGACGTTCTGTAGTCTCACATGGTACAGAAAACCAGAAAACCCAGAGAACACCACATGCCATGGACTGGCGACCGCTACCCTATACCCTATACTCGGGTTGAAGTGGTAATAAGTGGCATGTAAATCTATGTGAACTAACAGTTCAGGAGCCCCAGTAGCTTAGCGTGTTTAGCGCTGAGCTGACAAGCTAGCGGTTCGGATTCGAATTCTGCTGCAGGCGGAAATCGTTACAACTGTAAACTGGGTTTCATTGCACAACGCCTCTCATTGTCACCATCGAATCGTCCTGATATGACTGAATACAGCTAAAAAGGATATAAAATCGCAAGTATCAATCCATCCATATGAATCTGTCCGAAACACATTTCTCATATATGAATCAAACCGTTACTTCAAACATATTGGTTTTGGAAAATATCAATATTTTTGGGAGTTTTGATGGATTAATTTCGAGTAACGTGACTTAAGTAAACATTAAGTCTGTAAATGTATTTATCCATCTTGAAATATGTTCATATTCATTTCATTCATGACAGCAGAAAATAACTAGGAGATATGTTTACTTCATCGTTAATTCAGACTTTGTTCATCATTCAAAATAAACACATTTTAAGGCACATAGTCTTGGTGTTCAGATGATGATTCCTTACCAACAAGTCGTTTTTTCGTCACTTAACTGATGCAGTAGCCGTGGGAATTCATACCCAAAATGCAAAGTGCGTTGAAATGACGTCGCATCGACGTCAGAACGACGCAATTTAGAAGTCATGTGTCCGCTGGGTATCGAGCATTAATAATTTGAAACCTGCAAATGCATAAGTGTGAATGCCAGTATCTTGCGGCCTAAAATTCTGCAATTAATGTTATATGATAGAGAATGGTTTGCTCAAGAATAGAGGGTCAATATTATCTTGTGATGGTGTCGCGTAGTAAACGGCAGTGATTTGTGCACTAATTTCCAATAACGTAATGTGTAATAGATACAGCGGATCTTACAAGAGTGGTCATTCCATATGAAATTTATTAAACGAGCCTTCGGCGAGTTTCATAAAGTTCGTATGAAATGACCACGAGTGTAAGACTCTGTTTATCATAAAAAAGCATTATTTTAATAAGAAAACGCTTTAATGACACGGACGGTGTCAATGGCGTTACGTGTACGCGCCAAAGTTTGGTCATACGAGTTTTATGACACAGTGTTATCCACTGAATAACAGCGATGTCATGTGATAAAATAATAATACAAATACCAAAGGAAGTATGAGCTGCAAATAGGTATAAATCAAATGTAAACGCAGACTAATATGTATATATTAAGTATGATTCGGGAGGTATTCCCATTGTCACTGTAAGTTGATAATTACTCAGTTTTATCTTACTAAAGATCGTTAGATTCCATGTATATATACGGGTATATTGCAAGTTTATACCATACTATTACAAGGGCAACAACCTACGTCATCCGACGCTCACTAATTGATCAAATAACACCTATTCGGACAATCATCTATTCGGAATAGACCAACAAATCTCTTTTTGTTGATAACTTTTCGAGGAAAGACTGCATGCACCAAATGCATTGCAAAAAGGGCAATATTTCAACATGAAAGTGACTCCATAAAATGTGGTAGAATTCGCAAATTACTTTGACTAAATACGTCACAATATAGGTTGAAGCATATTTGCTCAAATTGTTTGCAAAATCAGCTGAATGTCAGAAGCTGACTTCCATGTAGTAAGAGTGTCCTTTCATAGCCGTATTTGGTGCACCCAGTGGCTTTTCGAAGATTTCGGAAGTTACAAGATTTATGGGAAAATTCCGAACACTGGACCAATCGAAATGGTGTAATTTCGAAAATACGTCACTTGCTGATGACGTAGGTTGTTAGGGGTGTATTGGGTATGGATATGATATGCAGTATAAAAGTTTTTACTCTACTATATTCTATGCCAACGGCGCCTTAACTTGAATGCTCTAGTGTAAGCTCTCGACTTAATCATGGATTATATTATCATGGTAAACGACTTACACGAGGATCCTTTCTATGTGGCTACTGAACAATGACTTAATTGATAGAACTGTGTACAGTCTCGTCAACAGAAACGGCTCTTTTCTACGAAAACAATGTATTATACGAGCAACCTTCAAAAAGTTCTGTCATTAGGGGTGGATTTCTTAATTGAAGTGTTTTAGCAAAATGCTTCTTTTACAAACCCTCGAAGTATTCCCCCTTTACCGAAATACATTTTTGTAACTGTTTACCCAGTCGCGGAATGCATTTAAATAGCCTTCTTATTTGGAACCTGTTTCAGACACTGGAATATAACGCTGACAAGAGAACTTCAAACAACCTTGAATTTGTTTTCCCCAGAAAGCATTTTCTTAAGCCTTTGAAATAAAACGAATTTACATGGACTCAGGTCTAATGAGTCAGGTGGATGGTTTACAACATGAACTTTTTCAGACGCAAGGAAAGCTCTATTGTGGGAGGAGGCGTTGTCATTAATCAGATGGACGCCTGAACATCCTTTGCTTGGACGCTTCTTACAATGAAACTTTTCCACCTTTTTTTCAAGACAGAGTTCTTATAGAAGCGTCCAGTGATCGAAAAACCAGATGAGCCGCGACACGACAAAACCAACAAAGTGGTTGTGCGCCAAGCGCAGACTCAGATCAGCCTGGGCATCCGCCCAGTCTTCGCTGTCCGCATGGAGGTAGCTTAGGCCCTTAGCTACCCTTAAGCGCTTAGCGAAGAGTCTGATCAGACTGGGGTATGCACAGTCTGATCTGAGTCTGCGCTGGGTGCACAACCACATTGTACATGGCTTCATAACGACTGGCCCACTGGAATTATAGAAAATAGTGTACAGCACCTTCGTTTTACTGACAGGTCTTTTGGCAATACATGACCGCGCTTCAACTTTTCGTTTCCATTGCTTATTGTCAGCACTTCCCTGTGGCTCAAACATGTGTACCCATGTTCTTCCCCTTTTCGCAAATTAGAAATGATCCGGCTGTTACAGTTTTTGTATGTTTTCGGAAGTTGTCGGACACATTTTAGGCGTTGTTTCTTATACTCGTTAGTAAATGGGGTACCCCACCCGCACAATTTTTCTCATATACAAATACTGCTTTGTAATTGTTTGCACCCTGTCTTCTTATACATCAGTCATACCAACCATATCTTTCATTAAGAATCGAGCATTCTGTTCCACCACATCCTTTACAGCAGTGATGTTTGTCTTGGTACTAAAAGTTTTAGGCCTACCAAGGTGGGCATCGCCTTCCATTTCAAAAATCTTTAACCCTCTTAAATATTGCGCGCATGAAAATGGCCTGAGGCTTATACACGGTTCAGAAAGAATCTGCTTTGCATCTATACCAAGGACAGTATGGTATTTTTTCCCCCTATGCTACAATGTGACGTGACATGTACACTGGTCAGTATATGACTGCATATAAATCAAAACGAAATGTCACGGTAATTTTTAAAGCAATTTGCTCAAAATAAACGGGTATCGTTAGCTAGCGAAAAACTATATTTAAGTGCAACAAATCGTTCAAAAATATGCCTGATAGAAAGCTGCGGACTCCCATACACTATCATGTTTTAAAATTAGATATTTCAATCATGAACCTAATGAGAGGAATTTGCCTTTAAGAGTAACCCACTGAGGGAAGGATAGCAAATATCACCATGTTAGACTGTTTATTCTCGAAGGGATATCTGTACGCCTTAACTTATTTGAGCCGAGACGGATGCCCAGGCCGATCTGAGGGTTCGCTGGGCGCACATGCCACTTTGATGGTTTTGTCGTGTCGCCGCTCATTTGCTCTTCCACAAGTGTCTGCCTGAATAAGTAAGTTTCCCTGTTATGATACATTTCTTGCAGACATAATGTCTACATCTTGTTCTTAAGATTTCATCAGATCACCAAGTTACACTAATGAGCTTTTTTTGTAAGTCTCGACTGTCAGAAATGACACGGTAATGACTCTGCTGACAATTTCAGGATTAGACTTACACACAAAACATGTTTCCCTGGTGTTCAGTTCTGTATGAAAGGCTGCGACATTGATGAGAAATATACTTATTTCTTGCATTAAAGTGCAAGGCGTAAGAAAATAAACTTTACTGTTTTGTTTGTCAGATGACTTATAGAGGATCTTACATGAGTGCTCATGTATTATTGAATTTATTAAACGAGTTGGGGGAAAAGATAAGATGCGAGGCTCTGCCGAGCATCTTATCGTTTTCACCAACTCGTTTAATAAATTCAATAATACAGGAGCACGAATGCAAGATTCTGTTTATCATATGACACTAAAAACGCGTTTTAATAGCAAATTTTGCATTAAAACGTCAAAATTTCGCCATTAGAAAATGGGACGTTTTATGGACGTCAACGCATTACGTTACGACGTAATTTGCATATTTAATCCACTAGTGGATTATCGTTTAATGCATGGCTTTATTACACTCTCAGATGCGACGTCATATGATAAAACATTTTAATCGCAAAAAGGGAATTAATTGTGCTTAAAACGTTACAGATCGGCATTACTAAAGTTCTAACCCATTCTCGTTTATAAAATCAAAACCTAAACTCGCACCAACTGACCTGTCGTCAGCTGTCAGTCGAAAAAGCATGCACTAGTCAAATATGGTAAAAACCTGGACAAACAAATGACCGTGAGTTTTTATGATAAACGTCTCTTTTGTAAAACATACAGGGTCAAAATAGAAAGACGGAGTGAAAAAAGCATTCGCGTATAGTCAATTTAAGGCCTAAAAAATAGATGAGTTTCCACTAACATGCTGAAAAATAAAGCTGGTCGGTAGGTAGGAAAAACTTTTTTTTTTATTTTATTTTTTCTCCCGACAAAAATAGAGTCGGGTCTTTATTTTTATGTTTTTGTTTTTGTTTTTTGTACATGTATTTTGTTGATTAAATTGTATTTTTGAGACTTGCACTGTAAATGATAATTCATCTTAGATGCTCAAAAAGTCAAATCTGTATTTTGAAAGGTACTAAATGCCAAATACTACAAAAAGGTAGTGAAAAACCTAAATTACTTTGGGAAAATGCTAAGCAAAGACGAAACTGGGTAGGGTCGGAAATTGAAAATGGTAGGGTCGGTGTTTTAATTTTTGTTCTTTTATTGATGAAAATAGCAAAGTCGGGGGGGGGGGGGGGGGGGGGGGGCGGGTCTGAAGCAGGGTCGGTCGGGTTAGTGGAAACACGGCTATTTTTTTAGGCCTAAAGGGAATCGGTACACTGCAAATCGGTAAGACCGAGAATCAAGGATAGCCGCATTTTAAAAAAGTGTAGCTAGTGTATATGGAACGTGCATGCTTGCAGTAAAATTAATCTATCTTAACAATTTCAGCAAGTAAGGTGGAGACTGAGAGCCCGTAAAATTGACTTCAATCCTCACCCGACGGTTTACTAATATTTGCTGGAGCGAAATTTTCAATTTGAGACCCCTAAGATTGACCCTCGAAATAAAACGTTCTGCAAAATACACACCTTCCGATAAACGATGATGTGGATTCTTAGAAAAAAGTAGAAATCAGTACGAAAGTATTTTGCCCTGTCTTATAATGGCTGCATTATCACTTCGTTCATGCTGTTTAAACGTCAGGATTGTCAGCATTGGAGAACGAAATTGCAGACAAATTACATTATAACGCGCAACTTTTGTTTCAGACAAGGTTTAATTTGATTTTGTGCACATTGCTAGATATATTTGTGGCACCAAGGTCCCCTGTATTTGACTTAAAAAGTATATACAACATAGACGATTAGCACAGTGCTATAACAAATGAGTCGCGACACGACAAAACCAACAATGTGGTTGTGCGCCCAGCGCAGACTCAGATCAGCCTGGGCATCCGCCCAGTCTGATCAGAGTCTTGGCTGTCCGCATGATGGTAACTTAGACCCTTAGCTACCCTTTGAGCACTTAACGAAGGGTCTGATCAAACTTGGCGGAAACCTAGATTGATCTGAGTCTGCGCAGTGCGCACGACCACATTGTTGGTTTTCTCGCGTCGCGGCTCAAATGGTTACGAAACGAGGCTAAAATTGGTGAATTTAATTTTTGGCATATAATAGGCAAATTCGGAAAATATAGATGGCAGATAGGGGCACACCTAAGAATCAAAATAGCAGACTCGGTTTTACTCATGCTATTCATGAGCTACTACAAATATGTGCAACGCTGATCGCATCCTCAAGCAACGGTTTGCCCAGAAATCATTTTCCAGAATTACTCACAATGTAAATATGTCCATGCTTCCCACATTTTTGTGAAGGCAAACAGTTTTTATAGCTTCCCGTTTGCGTCCCTGGGTGGTAAAGTCCTTTCAAAAAACCGGTTATGTTTTAAGAGTATGCCCCAACACTAAAAGGAAGACAAAATAAAAAAAAGCAGGGTGGCTTCCCCTGAATATATATCCATTCACGTAAACGATTTTCCATTCTTGAGCGTTCTGGCAGCAACTTTTTTATTTATTTTTTTCGCGGTTAGCTTGAGCCGCGACATGACAAAACCAACGAAATAGCATGTGCTCCCAGCAATGACTCAGGTTAGTCTGGACATCCGCCCAGTTTGACCAGAGGTTTCGCTATTCACATGAAGGTAGCTTAGACACTTAGCAATTCTTTCAGCGCACAGCAAAGACTCGGATCAGTCTGGGCGGATGCCCAGGCTGATCTGAGTCTTTGCTGTTCACACATCTCACTTCGTTGTTTTGTCGTGTCGCGGCTCAGTGTTGTTGATTAAATGTAGGTAAGACATATGAGCCGCGACACGAGAAAACCAACAATGCGATTGTGCGCCCAGCGCAGACTCAGATCAGCCTGGGCATCCGCCCAGTCTGATCAGAGCTTTCGCTGTCCGCATAGACGTAGGTTAGACATTTAGCTACCCTTTGAGCACTTTACGTAGAGTCTGGTCTAACAGGGCGGATGCCCAGGCTGATCTGAGTCTGAGCTGGGCGCACAACCACATTGTTGGTTTTGTCGTGTCGCGGCTCATTTGCTTTACTCATATCAGCCTGCACATTTTTTGAAGAAAAATATCAGATGATTTACTTTTACTTTTATCTTTTTTTTTAATTATAGGGATGGATAGATTTGATATTCAAAAGGGGATAATTCGTCTGATCAGGCTTCGCGAATACCGGGGCGTCCTACGAATTTGGATAATAGTAGGGTAAGGGCCTACTGTGCTTGCCGTGGGTACGGGTTGGGGTTGTTGGACATTTTTTCTTTCGTCTATCATTTGTCTTCTTTCTCCCTCTCTCTCTGGGGGACAGCTCGATATAGACTGTAATACTGTCTCAAAGGGCCGTTAGACCCGAAACAACAAACCAACCTTTTCACGCGACACCAATCTCATACACCTAAAACTAGAAATAGACTCATTAATTCAACAAGGATGAACAAGGCCGCTGTCAAAAACGGGTTAAAATAAAACATCACCAAAAGTATTGATATTCCTACATAAAGCTCTTTCTTGTGTAAAACATCAATAATGTTTCTCAAAATTTGATGAATTTGTTCCCTGCAATATGGCCAAAGTAAACACGAAGAAGGAAAAGTTGTTTGTTTATCAGGAAATACGTTTCTAATTATGTGTACTTTGCTTCCAAGCTAGTGGGAATTGATCGACAAGTGTCATCATTGTACAATTTGTTCTGATCTATTTCAACATCAATTATGTCTGAAACTTTACGTATTTGCCCAAGGGACTGACTCAGTGCATTGTCTGTATTTGAAATATAGCTAAGATATACGTTGTGTTCACTATTTAATGTATGTTCATTATAACAGAGGTGCCAGAAGAACCGTAACACATTGATTCCTTTTATAAGAAAATATAAGAAAAATATTTTCGTTGATTTTGTGGATGTCTAAACGCCGGCAAATCACTCACAAACTGAATGAGTCTGAAGGGCTTTGTATTTAGTTTGTGAGTAATTCGCCACCGTTTGCACATCCAGTAAGGTGGTGATAATCACTGATTTTGGCCAAAGACAAAAATCTGCATAAAATACTCAAAATAACACTGATCTTTCCAAAACTTAGCAGATGCCTTCTTTATGTTTTTTCTCATAATTTAGAATCCCAAAATACAGCATTTGTTAATGTTAAAAAGTGTTTTTATTAGGAAAGATCAAATGGTAATTTTCTGCGAATAAATCTGAAAAAATAATAGGCTAGGTTATCCTTTCTGTGTATTATTGTATAATTTTATGAATAGATAATTCTGTACGCAGATGCTCTAAACGTCGATCTGAATCTTATTCAATTATTAACTCGGCTGCAAATTATTTAATTGTGGAAACTAGTTGATTATGAAAACTAGAAAAAAGTTCCCATGTCCATTAAATGTGCAGTAGTCATTATATGGTTGAAAAAATAACCATATATCTGTGTTTCAAGTGTCATTTTAATACTTCGAATTGGAGATTTAACAGCGCGAGTTTCAATTGCAAATGTTGTGTTTATGATGGCTCTACATGGAAACTATCCAGTGTAAATACTGATTAATGCAGCTATATCGTACTGTGATTTTCAATCACACAGTTTTCATATTGATGCCTTGTTAATCTGATATTAGCCCAGCCAAAGTGCAATCTTGTAGGACAACGCATCTGACCACAAACAGCAATTATTCACGCTCATCAGAGGTTTTTCTGATTGCGAAAATTGTCCATTGATCATGCGGTGTGTTTATATCAGTGAACAAAGTTCTTATTGCAGAATGACTAGAGTCCTGGTCGTACGAACATTAAAAATGTACGTTTTCTCTTTGCACGATTCATACTACAAATGGTAATGGAGCGCCAATAGCAATACAAATCACTTAATTGTATTCTCTCATGCTGAACAATTTGTTCTTCCTATTCAATGATAGACGTAAGCTGCATCAGGCAAACTTGCAAATAAGCCATGCCATGAAAAAAGATACGTTATAATTGGTGTAAACTTAAACCGCAGACTGATCATCAATAATTATTTTCCTGTAGATTGATCCAAACTTCATCTATTGCTATAATAGAGTCTCCATGTCAGAAATTTTATGCATAGCCAGAAAAATCCAAATCAAGTGGGTTATCTAACTTTGCAAGCTGTTCGTACATGACGTAAGGCCCATTTTTTCTTGATCGCTGTGCAAATAATCATATCGAACAAGGATTTATCGTCATATTGTATTTAGGTTTGGTAAAGTTCGCAGTAGTCTATCACAAAACAAGTGATGCATACGAAGGAAATATTCAAGAGACACAACTGAATTACAATTAAGAATTTCAAAGAAAAACAGAACTATTTCTCATATCTAACCCTTAAAATCTACATTCTGAGTTAATTCTTAACTTATTGCAACCTATGTCCTCTCAGAATGTGGTTGTATTTATCAGAATGCAAATTTTCTGTTTCAACAAAATACGTCGATCCCTCAGGGCTTTGCTACGTGCTAGAGTATGAGGTGCTAGAAATCAAATAATACTATGTGGGCACATGAAGGACTTCGTGTAATAGTTTCCATGAAATCTCATAGAATAATGAAATCTAGTGGGACTGAACATAATTTAACTTGGTAATGCAGAACAAATGAACTTGTTTACTCATGGCTGTAGCATGACTGGAGGAAAACATCATACAAATTATTTGCATTGCATCCTTCAGGGAAAAAAGAACGTTTCCAATTATTTCAGAAAAATACAATATAAGATGCGTTCTTTTTTCTCCCTCCCTGTCTCTAACCTTTATGTTTACCGCTCAGGCTGCCTTATATTTATTTATTTACTGAATATTTAAGCAGTTTGGAATTTTAACTTTTGTTAGCATTTTTGAATAGATGCATAAATGTCGAGGATCTTCAACAAAATAAAGATAAAGATAAAGAATGGCCACACACATTAAGAACTATGTACAACTATACCTTATCGCCCTCTTTCAATGTATGAAGTTTCATTCAGCTCCCTTTAATACTTTTAGAGTTGTGCATCGGACAAGCTTAATATTGAAAAAACTAGAAAGGGAGATAACTTCGTAAATACTTGTGATAGGGTTACGGTTCTTGTGCACTGCACTTCCTCTAATTGTCCTCCATCAATGTGTGAAGTTTCATTTAGTTCCCTTATAGTTGCAGAGATATGCTCCGGATTAGCAAACTATTGAAAAAAAACAAACTCAAAACGGAGCTTACTTCGTAAATACTTGTGACAGGGTTACGGTCCTTGTGCACTGCACTTTCTCTCATTGTCCTCTATCAATATATGAAGTTTCATTTAATTCCCCCGTATACTTTTAGAGATATGCTCCGGACAAGCAAAATGTTGAAAAAATACTGGAAAGGAAGCTTTCTTCGTAAATATTTGGGCAGGGTTTTGGTTCTTGTGCACTGCACTTCCTCTTATTGTCCTCTATCAATGTGTGAAGTTTCATTTAGTTCCCCTTCATACTTCAGCGATATGCTCCGGACAAGCAAAGTATTGATAAAAAAACTGGAAAGGAAGCTATCTTCGTAAATACTTGGGACAGGGTTACAGTTCTTGTACACTGCACTTCCCCTCGTTGTCCTCTATCAATGTATGAAGTTTCATTTAGTTCTCCCTTATAGTTTCAGAGATATGCTCCGGACAAAAGTGTGTCGGACGGACGGAAGGACGGACATACGGACGCACAAAGCAGCAACTATTTGCTCACACTTCGGGGAGCATAAAAATAGACACAGCCGTATATATGTTTAACTTTATGATTTCACCTCGCAGTTACAAAAGAAATGAAAAAAAAAAAAAAAAAAAAGAAACCTGCAAAAAGACCCCCGCCTAGGGCCGGTCAGTAGCAAATTCAATATGGTCTTTAATGACTTTCTGACATAGGTTCTGTCATGGTTCGTCAAATATATCATTGTTTTGTCAATGTAGAGGTTCCCTGGTTTTTGACACCATATCATTTCAGGGTCACTGAGGAGGCTTGAATAGCCGAAATTTCGAAATGTAGCCCATATTCCTTCTTTCGAATTTGTTCTCTGCTCTTAAAGGAACTCTTTTAAATTTCAATTTATTCCTCAGTTATTAATTGTCACAAAACCATATAAATCAAAATCACTATAGAAAGACAAAAATGAGAAATCGACAGAAGCACTGATACTGTATTGCAGGAGCAAATGTACCCCGAAGCCTTATCACGAGCCCTACGACCTCATCTGACAATATAACAATGAAAAGTAAAAATGCACCAGTAGGAGAAACACGTGCCTGATGTTTTGGAATGACTGTTTAACAGATTTATACAGTGGCAAAAGGACCAAATATATATAGGAAAAAAATAAGGCCATATTCAACTTCAGTAATCCAAATCAGTTTCTGTCTGACATTTCGAAATTCTCAGAATAAGCCCCTAATGATCCTAAACGGCTAGAAAATACCATTTACACTATGATCAAGTACAGGTTGACGTGTGTACAGCCACCATGTGGCAAATACCACCAGGTGTATTAAAGGTAAAAGGAAGAAATAGATAAAATTAAACTAATTCAACTAATGTCTAGCGTTTTAGTTTCTTAACTGTAATTCCAAAGTTCTCAAAATCAGCCCGTGATCGCAAAAGACCAGAAAATATAATCTACACTGTCTATACTATCTGCACCACACTTCAAATACCGAACACACAGGTCATTGAACACGTACGTGCAGTCTTTTCAGATTTTGCCCTGTTCGCATCAACAATTTATAAATTGAACCGCGACAAAACAAAAACAACAAAGTGGCATGTGCGCCAACGTTCTCAGATCGGCCTGGGCATCCATCCAATCTGATCAGAGTATTTCCTATCGACATGGAAGTAGAATTGGATCTTAGCTACACTTAAAGCGCACCGCAAAGACTCTGATCAGGTTGGGCGAATGCCCAGGCTGATCTGAGTCTTTGCTGGGCGCACATGCCATTTGTCGCGGCTCCATTCATTAAACCTGAGACACTGAGACTTGAATGATGTTTGCAGAAAAATCCAGTGGAGTACATGATGTAATCATGATCATGGTCAAGAAACAAAATGCTACGGGATTTTGTCCCATCTAACGGTCCTGTGCAAAGGCAACCCTACCAGACACAAGGAAAATAAAAGGGAAGGACAGACAGACAGAAGAAGCGATGGGAAGGCATTATAAAAAAAGAATGGGAATTTACTTTGCCGGCACAACTAGGTATGGTGAAAACGAAACCAGGTAGACAGGGATTGTTGTTGTGCCATCTGTGGTGCCTCAACGACTTTTAAATTTATGGCAGAGATTGGAATAGAATGAGACATAATAGTCTGAGAATATACGAAGATTGAGGTTGGTTTCATTTTTTTTTTTATTAAAAAGTATATGTGAATTTTTTACAACCGGTTTTTGTCTTTCTCCCTCAGTATTACCCAGCTCTAAATGTAGACCTCCGCTCAAACAGATCTTAGTGCACCTGAACAATTTAGGCTCATTTGATAAGTGCTACTGACTACGTTAAATCGAATATTATTTTCGTTCATCGGTGTATTCCTTCGTTCTAAAGGATCCATTAATTCAGTTTGTATGGAGAAATATTTCTGATTTCAATTCAGAGTTTTGTTTCGTTTTAAACTGGATGGGCAATTAAAAACTGCTGTTTGACTACATTTCGGTTTCAAGACGGATAAGCCACATTACAGAAAACACGTCTTTAGAGAGGACCGCTAAGACGATCTACAGCCAGAATTTGAGACCACTTGTAAAACATATCTGAGCCTCGACACGACAAAACCAACAATGTGGTTGTTCAGCCAGCGCAGACGCAGATCAGCCTGGGCATCTGGTCAGTTTGACCAGACTCTTTGTTAAATGCTCAAAGGGTAGCTAAGGGTCTAAGCTACCTCCATGCGGACAGCGAAGACTCTGATCAGACTGGGCGGATGCCCAGGCTGATCTGAGTCTGCGCTGGGCGCACAACCGCTTTGTTTGTTTTCTCGTGTCGCGGCTCATCTATGTTTGTAAATTTATGTGTTTCACATGGACTTAATATTACGTAAACAAGTCATATAAAGTTTTATCATTTGAAGACTGTAACATAATTTATAAGACTAAGCATTTTCGATACAGGTTTCACAGAACTACGAGATGGAATACGATGCCCTAGATACGAATTTAAGTTGATAATATCGATCGCTCATTGATTGAGTTTTATTGACAAAAGTATTAACTTCTCTAATGAAGCCAACATAAATCCGGATTCGCCGAACAAGGACTTTATAGCAAGATCGATTTCGGGTATGAAAGAGAAAAGAAAAAAATAATCATTGATTTACTGATATCCCTTAAGTAACATTCAGAAACGTATGAGAATGGCAAACAGAGTACAATGATCCTAAATACTTTACGAATGCAAGATTAAAACTTTAATTAGGCTTTTTCGTACCTAAGTATGTAACTAAACTTATAGCCAAAAAGATAAAAAAAAAAAACCCTTTTATGGTTTACGTTTCCTTCAATAGATCCAGCTTGGCAAAATACACAGGAGCATAGTTTTAGTTTTCTTTATTCTTTATACAATTGACAAATTCTTTGCCGCTTGAATTTCATATTCTTATTTTATTATAGGTATTGTTTTCTGAAGTATGCATTAGTTCATTCTTGCTGCAGAGCCCCTTCGCTTGAACTAAAAATACTACTATAAAAACACTATATAAAACAAACATGTTAGAGATGAGAGCTATTTATGCTACACAAATTACTTTAAATCGTTTTTCCCATTATAACACACAGCTTCGTTTTCAGATTTGGGGAAGATAAATATCGTCTTTTACATGTGTCATTGATTTAAAAGTATCATTTCGTTTTTCTCTCGGTACATGTAAGTTTTGGTATTAGATCTTTTGAGATAAGTTAAGACCAATTTAGTGAGCTTTTTACCCAATTAGATGTGATTTTTAAATTTTAAGTACATTATTGGCATTATAGGGGATATTCCAATTACTTAGTTTGTAGTATATTTATATATGTTGAAAAGGGGCATACTTTTGCAACTGAGAGTATTTATTAATTTTATACCCAAATTCGTACATAAGGATTGGATCTTTACTCTTCGTAATTTTGGACATTTTTTCCTTTCTTTTATTACTTACTGAAATATCTATTTGTTTTGTCTAAATTGCGTTTAACATTTTCATGATGAAGGCCACACGGGCTAGGTGTGCATTGGGAAAACGGTAACTATAATATCAGAAAACTAGTATTGACCATGCGAATATCAAAACGAATAGAAATAGTTTTTAATAAAATGAGTATGGTTTAAACTTGATTTATCCTTTCATATAAGAAACAACGTTCATGCTAGATAATTCCTCTGATGATCGAACAAAAACCTTTGTATTCGTCCTTTTAATTTCAATTGATTATGTTTTAGTCAAACTAATGTAAGGAAATTTAAAACTAGTGATTTTGATTAAATCAAAACAAATCATTTATGTATTAATTTAAATGATTTCGTGCTTCCCTTTACATGAATATGTCTTTTTTCAAATCGTTTTATTGTTGTTGTTTTTTTCGAATCCTCACAATTCTATTACCTTTACAATAGAGAAAAGATAGTAAAATCATATGAAAGCTCACTCACCTTTCATTAGTTACAATCCTTTTGATTTTGCATTTATTCATCTTTGTTTAATAGCTGTTCATGCATGGTATATGAATCAACCTCATTTCACTCTATTATTAATTTCATGGTCAAAAACTTTACGTATTTTTTCTTTATATATAAAATCCTTTATCATTAAACAGATGTCTTTTCCAAAAATGGCATATTCAGCAGATGTACTTCCCCATATGTAATTATGCTTAATGTAACAAAATAAAATGTTATCGGGTTGATAATAAATAAACAAATCTATATTTTGTATCGGTATGAACGGTCTTCAAATTTAAAATGTACGCCTATAACATACTTTTTTGTTTCGAAACTTTATGAAGAAAGATTTTTTTTGTTGTTGTTGTCTTTTTTTTTTTTTTTGCCTCAAACTGTTTAAAATATCTCACCATAAGTGAATGCCGCAATGTAGCTTCAAAAATTGTAAATCCAAAAGAATATTCTCCAAGAGCACACCATTTGACGGAATACTAATATCCAATAATGACCAAAACGTGTCAGATGCAATCAGGACTTCCTCAACGTCAGATGTGAAACATCACAGCGGAGTATGGACAGTCTACGACAAAATCAATGTATGCTCAAGTGAGAGATTCTGAAATATATGCCAGTTCAGTCTGTGCTGAATGATCATTAAGGTTTTTTTAGTTTGCATTCTGTATCAGTTTGATTATTTTCACCAAACTTATCAGCTGAAAATGTACTCGACGTATTTAGAAATTTAAAGAGTAACTACACTTCAGAAACTGACTGAATTAGATCCCAAACCCTATCCCCAACATCAAAGGGAAAGACTGACAAAGACATCCCAACAGACAATAAATGACAAGTGATAAGCCGAGTCAGCAGCTCTTTCCCAAATAGGTGGCAACTCGGCTATCTTTATTGAACTAAATAATTTAGACCAACAGAAGGGTTACAACAGACTAAGCAAATTATACGAAAAACATTTTTACCTATTTTCTATTCTTATTATAGGAGGGTTAAAATGAGAACACAATAAATTAAACAGCACCGAACATAAAACAAATGCAACCGCAACGAAAGTACCGCCTTGGGACGGTCAGTAATAACTACTGGGGGGGGGGGGAGGTTAAACCGGTTTTACTGGGCCCAAACCTTCACCCTCACCCTCCGCCGCAGTGCGACACACAATTAGCTGGTAGTTCGGTTCATATGGCGGTCCCCTAACTCATCAGAGAAGCTCGTTTGATCATTTAAGAAGCTGTTAATCATAAGACCAGGGGCCGTATTCGTAAAGCCACTTAAGTCGTTGCTATGTGGTTGCTAAGGCTAAATATCTATAAAGGAGATTCCTTCAACTATGAAATTTGGTCTGGAGGAACAGTCTTACAAAGACTAAGACTGTTCCTCCAGACCAAATTTAATAGTTGAAGGGAATCTCCTTCAAAGAAATTTAGCCTTAGCAGCAGCATAGCAACCACTTTAGTAGTTTTATGAATACGGCCCAGTTGTTTAAGAGTTTTATGGAAAGGAATCCCTCTCACATTTAATAGCTGTAATGGACTGCTAGGTACCTGTTATGTAAGGTGTGATTGTAACAAAAGTGTTTAAAGAACTCATTTCACTGGACCATATGTTGGTCATTCGGTAAATTATAGTAAGATAGGAACTGTTTAGACATACCCATTTAAACAAAGTTTGTGGAAAATACCTCAAAATAAAATAAACGAAAAATAAAAGAAAAAATAAAATTAGATAATTAAACTTGGTTTAAATATATTTTATTTTCAGAAATGTACATAACAACATACAATTAACACAATTACACATTGATGTCAAGTTAACAAAAATGGCAGCCCATTCAACTGAAATTATAATTATTATATGAGCCGCGACACGAGAAAACAAACAATGTGGTTGTGCGCCCAGCGCAGACTCAGATCAGCCTGGGCATCCGCCCAGTCTGATCAGAGCCTTCGCTGTCCGCATGGAGGTAGCTTAGACCCTTAGCTACCCGTTGAGCACTTTACGAAGAGTCTGATCAGACTAGGCGGATGCATAGGCTGATCTGAGTCTGCGCTTGGCGCACAACCACTTTGTTGGTTTTCTCGTGTCGCGGCTCATATGATAAAACGATTGTTGACCTTTGTTTTGGTGAACATGAAGTGTTATTGAACAGTAAACAATTCATACTGACCTCCGCTCCGCGTCGTCTGTTGCGGTTCCTTGATGTTATATTGTGCTGTGTCCGCTTGTCTATGGTTTCCGGCGCTTTGGTCATCTGTATTGCAGCCCAATCTGCCCTCTGTTTTGTTTTGTTTTGTAATAAAAAAAAAGGAAAAATAGATGTTGATGCTGTTATTGGGGTAGCTGAATGACCATTTGTTTGGGAAACAGCTGCTCATTCGGTTTACTGTGCGTGTCTTTCGTAAACGCGTGTCAATTTCTGTGTGTATGTGCTTCCTTCCCTATTGGTTTTGAGAGCGGAATGTGGGATATGATTGTATTAATTCCTGATCATTGCCTATCTTTTAACTTTACTGTTCAATAACACTTCATGTCCACTTCAACAAAAGTCAATTATTGTGTAATATAACATATAAGACACGTTTCTGGAATTCATAACATATGAATATATCTATATGTATTCCAGTAGATATAATACCTCACAATACACATATACAATAAAAGTAGAAAACATTAGGTACACTTACTAGGAATGGCATTCATAAAGGTCATGTCAATTAGTAAAGCAATAAGCGAAATGTCAATGGCGTATAGGGACAGGCATGCTAGCGAAGCAGTTAAATATACTTTTAGTATCAGAATAAATATGTTTTCAGAAGTAATTGTTGTATAAATACACGGCTTTTGTCGCAGATGAGATAATGATATTTACATGCCATTCTAAAGATGTTGTTAATTGTTTTTTTTTTTTGTTTTTTTTTTCATTCTGTGTTAACTGAGATATCAGGAAAAGAAATTAAACCACAAGCGCAACCCACTCGAGACACCAAGCGAAAGACAAACGACTAAACGTAACAACACATTTTCGATAACAAATACACATAACAAAATAAAAAAAACATAAAAATCTATGCAAAACACTTAAAGCACAGTCAAACATCTATTTTCACATATTTCATATCATAAACCACGAAAACAAAAAAGAAAAGCAAAGGTGGACAGGTTTACAGGTGATCACAATTTTAGAATGAAAACAAGCAGAATATGCATTAGAAGTACAATTCAGTTGTCTTTATACGTCCTAAATAGAAGAGACTTGAAATATGACATACGGCCAGACAATGTACAGACCTGGTGCCAGGAGGTGCAAATGTAGAATTTGATCCCTTGAGCCTCTTGGAGAACATCGGTATGAGAATAACAACAACAACAACAACAACAAGATCGTCTTCCCGTCGTGTAAAGGTCTCGTTAACCCTACACGTTTTTTTTTTATTTATGGACAAGACGGTTGACCAAGTGTGTCTGCGATCCAAAATATTTTGTTCCGTATTGTCATTACATGTTTCACATTTCTTCTTCCTTTCGGTACCTTGGGTGGGCTAATCCTTTTGTAATTGTGGCATTTCCTTGGTAATGTTATATTTATTTTACCAAAACTTGATGTCTGTCATAGATTAATAAGCCTTTAATCAGTTTTTTTTCACAAACAGATTCCTCAAGAAACATTGATTGTTTTAGCTCATTCAAACTAAATTGAAAGCCGATATTCTTCTTGCAAGATTATCACCACTGTGAATTGGAGATATCTCACTTTCAAGTGATTTATACGAGATCGTCACGTAAGGAAATCCTCAAACTAATTTCTTTTCCGCGATTAAGTTTCACTTTTCACAGCTTTCTCACACTTTCAGAGAATCTAATCTCTCCTTTGAGAACCACACCTTCTTTTAATGAGAGTGGCCGATGATATGTATAAATATACTGACCGTACAAAAAGTGGATAAAAACAAACGTATTTTAATGATCAAGATATCCCCCCACCTCCCCCCCCCCCCCAAAAAAAAAATGATTCAGTCCCGAGGGCAACCCCACAAGGTACCGAGAGATAAGGAAAAGAGACTTACGAACGACAAAACGAAACAGAACACTTTAGATAATAGATACTCAGACAAACATATCGGAAATGCAAGCAGAAGAATCATCTTGGAGGGGTCAGTAGTAATACTACTACGGATTTAATTGATTTCTAGCATGAAATGACCACGTGCCTGGGTCATAGACATTCAATTTGCTATCACCTCGTTTTGTCTTACTATTTATTTTTTCACTTAAAACAGAATTGAGCCGCGACACGAGAAAACAAACAATGTGGTTGTGCGCTCAGCCCAGACTCAGATCAGCCTGGGCATCCGCCCAGTCTAATCAGAGTCTTCGATGTCCGCATGGACTCAGATCAGCCTGGACATCCGCCCAGTCTGATCAGAGTCTTGGCTAAGTGCTCAAAGGGTCCTCCATGCGGACAGCGAAGACTCTGAACAGACTTGGCGGATGCCCAGGCTGATCTGAGTCTGCGCTGGGCGCTTAACAACTTTATTGCTTTTCTCATGTCGCGACTCATATAATTTTTTGAGTGCATTGACGTAAAATGTACTTTGTGGCAAAGTAGAGCAGGAAAGGCTTACAACAGCCTATGCACCCTGACAGCTTAATCAGAATTTGTCCAATAGGCAGCAATAGTTCCAACTTAAGTTTCCATTGCTAGTTTAGCGCAATTTGATTGGTCAAGAGCGTACAGAAAACGGCTTGTATACTTTGATAAATCCCCTGAACCAGAAATCGGGAAGTACTTGGACTATTTTCTTTGCGGCAGTTTCTAGAATACTCGGTATAGCTGACATTTTAACCCTCTAGTGCCCAAACATAGAATGCACTATAAGAAAACATTTATATTCCATCCAGCCACTAGCTTTGGGAAGTCAAATTGAAAACAGGGTCTGAATTTGTGTTGAGGTCCAAGGTTGCTGAGATATACATGTAGCATATATGCTACATTGGGCATTAATCTTTTAAAAGTAGCTTTTTTTCAGGGTGAATAACTAAAATATTAACCATAATTACGGGGCACCTTTTTGTATGAAAAAAGGATGTATGAAAAAGAACCTATTGGCATATATGTATCAGGAATATCTGAAAAAGTAAAGTCAATATCACATTTTTTTTATTTTATTGCCCGATGTATCATAACTTCGGCGACTTTTGACGGCTGATAAACGAACTTTAGCCATATCATTACAACTGGAATGATTTAATCTTATTTCCTGATATCTTAACTTATTTTCTAGCAGTATTACATAACATACAAGTCAATATCCTGGTCACGGCACCAAAACAGAGTCATGTAGCAGATATGATACACCGGGCACTAGAGGGTTAAGAGAAAAATGACCGACTTGGAATTATAAGAAAAGGATTTTATTTTTGTGGATTTTATGGATGTGTAAACGCCGGCGAATCACTCACAAACGGCTTTATTCAATTTGTGAGTGATTCGCCGGCGTTTACACATCATTAAAATCCACAAAAATGAAATTCATTCCTATAATGAAACCCCTTGAAAATAATATTTCGAAAACCAAAGCATCGGATCTATCTATGCGGGTGTACAGGCTGATATAAATCTTTGTTCCTCAAATATGTCGTAATATATCTTTTCTTATCGCGCGACTCTGATAAAACAAGTTTAAAGAGGGAATTCACTGACGTTGATACTGCCGCTCTTTTATTGATTCACATACGACGGCATTTATATAAATGGCTTGCTAATGGTGTGATTCCAACTAAACAGCTCACTTAACGGGACTTTATTAGAACTCCACCTGCATATCCAGCTCAG
Source organism: Ctena decussata (assembly GCA_963989385.1). Taxonomy (NCBI): domain Eukaryota; kingdom Metazoa; phylum Mollusca; class Bivalvia; order Lucinida; family Lucinidae; genus Ctena; species Ctena decussata. The sequence goes on from OZ022508.1 coordinate 6,294,526, forward strand.
GCACAAAATAAATTTTTAAAAAATTTGGTTAATAGTTAAATGAGTTTATTTAATTTGGCCCTTTTCGTGAAGTATATTTAGGATCCGTTCTAAAATAATGCTAGAAAGGAATAAAAAAGATAAATTACGACATCAGTCAAACAACAATGAAAAAAAAAGACTAATTTAAAGCAGGCAGGCCTAATTTATAGTGCATATTTGCCACAAATATAAATGCATTAAATATTAGAGCTATTTTTGTTCAATAGGGTCTTATTGTTCAACAAAGGCTATACATTTCCAGATATTTAGTTCATTGGTTAATATGAATGTCATTAACTTCAACATGTAACATTGGAATGACCACACGTGACACATAAACTAGTTACGCGCATGCCTGAAATAAAATTTGGTCGTTTTAAACTCGTTGTTATTATTAGATATGACATATTAAACATAAACAAATGCTCATATTTTGCAGCCCGAACAAATATTGTATATGATCAAGTCAGAGAAGTATAAGGTCCCGCAATCATGTACGAAATTATCTAGACAACACAGCCCACCTAAGACACCTTACAGTAAATTGGATACTTTCCTTGAAAGCAACTGTACCATCTTTTCTCATCGGGGGTCAACTCTCAAAGAAATAATTTGCTCTTGTAGGAGCAAATTCTTTCCTCAGAGAGTTTATTACCTGTGGAAGGGTTGAAACAATCCAGGGAAACAAAGTAGTCTAGTCTAGTCTATCCCATAAATTTGCGAGGTCGTTGGGGCACCAAAGATACTTTACAACAATCCCTTTCCACCCAATCCTGTCTTCATCAGGTGCCCTAGCTGAGCTGGCAAGGTCCATCACTCCTAAATATTGTCTTCCTACCTCTCTTTCTGTCTACCTCTTCTTCTTTTTTTTTTCACTGTGCCCTGCAGATTTGTCTTTACTGATGACCTTGAGACGTGGTCAATCACCTCAGTTTCCGATTCTTCACCAAGGTCAGGAGTTCGTCACTTTCTCCAATTGCTGCTTGGATCATTTTGCGAACTTCCTCATCAGTGATATGGTCCTTGTGCGAGATGTTCAGTAACCTTCGATAGCATCTCATCTCAAAGGCCTGCGTTTTTCTTGGTCTGTCTCTGCTGTCAAGGTCAATGACCCACAGGAATTGATGCGAGAGATATGTTGTTATGTCTCTGTATTTGCAAACAGGAGTTCACAAAAGTTGTCGTCTTTTAAAAAAAAATAGTGGAAAGACATAAAGGTAAACTCATACACCTTAAATTGAGCCGCGACACGACAAAACCAACAAAGTGGTCGTGCGCCCAGTGCAGACTCAGGTCAGCCTGGGCATCCGCCAAGTCCGATCAGAGTCTTCGCTAAGCGCTTAAAGGGTAGCTAAGGGCCTAAGCTCCCTCCATGCGGACAGCGAAGACTCTGATCAGACTGGGCGGATGCCCAGGCTGATATGCGTCTGCGCTGGGCGCACAACCACATTGTTGGTTTTGTCGTGTCGCGGCTCAATTTAAGAGATGTGAGTACTGGTGATAAAAGACACACAAACAGTAACACAGAGAAACTTCAACAGAAGGACAGTCAGTCAGACAATCTCTTATTGATGCAACATATAATGTTAACACAATATATGTTTCTGTTTTTCTTTGAATTTTAATGCGAACGTATGCATTTCTTTATACTATCGTAGTACCTGTATTATAGTACATAGATGGATGTCTTGGTGGTTACAATTCATTTTCAACAGTATTTCAGTCTTATCATAGCAATGTGAGGGCCATTAGGAAAGGCCCTGTGCGATGGAATGAAGTTTATTTTCGAGCCCAATCTCGGCTCAAGAGAAACTCAACTTGCTACCCAGTGATTCAAAGTCGGGAGTGCTAACCACTCAATCACGCGGACGTTTCTATTATGATGCAAATCATGTTTTCGACTAAATAAAATTTCAGTGGACCTATGACATGTTGTCAATCCACGATACAGTTGCTGATTATATAGCACTACTCTTGCAAAACAAAGAAATTGTATTTCAAAACATATCTTTAGGGAAAACTTGAACACCAATTTGTGGAGCACAATACGTCTTATCAAAGCCAAACAATTCCCTAGTGGAATGGTTTCAAAACTTATGACAGCTTATTTCAGATTTTAAGAGAAATCTTCTTAGTGCTGTCAGTAATAAGAAGTTTCAAATATTGAATATTAGAAAATATAATGTGTCAGATATTCTCGAATGATTCCATTCTTAATTCCTGAGGCGTAAAGAAATACCGATATTATATGTTGTCTTGCCGTTGCAGAAACAAATTAATCTAACCTGAGATTAAAGAAAATCAAATGTTTAGTTTCTCAGTTCTTAAAGCGTATGGGTACACCTCCATGTTTCTACACCTCCATGATTTTTCCGCCATTTTTACAAAGGGAAAAAAACTTTTGCGACTGCATATTTGCTTCCCTTGAGTACGTAGCTCTTCCAAGATGGAATCTACTATTAAAGGAAACAAAAACCTTAAAAGAAGCATGTTTTCCCCTTTAAGAGTGTACTACATTCAGAATATACAGATAGGTCCATTTCTTCTAAGGTGATTTGGTGCACTTTCAGGTGGAGCAACTCTGCCTTTCTGTCATTTTGCAAAATGACAAAAAGGCAGAGTTGCTCCACCTGAAAGTGCACCAAATCACCTTTGTCATTTTGCAAAATGACAAAAAGGCAGAGTTGCTTCACCTGAAAGTGCACCAAATCACCTTTGTCATTTTGCAAAATGACAAAAAGGCAGAGTTGCTCCACATGGAAGTGCACCAAAACACCTTTGCCATTTTGTAAAATGACAAAAAGGCAGAGTTGCTCCACCTGAAAGTGCACCAAATCACCTTTGTCTTTTTGCAAAATGATAAAAAGGCAGATTTGCTCCACCTGAAAGTGCACCAAATCACCTTAGAAGAAATGGAGCTATCTATATATTCTGACATACAGTCAGACCTTGCTGATACAGTCTATGAAGGGGTTACCATTCCTTAGTTGTCGCCTTTCCAGGCTCCCATTCACAGCGCACATGACAGTAGAAATCATAACGGAAATGGCTCTGCATTAAGAGATCAGCAGCGCCACCGTATCTTGGGCACAGCATAAGAAAGGCGAAGAATATCCTCCTCCCTCTTCCCGAATTCCAAAAAAGGTACCTATTTACTGCTGAATTGACATAATTTTTTGTCTTTGAATAGTCCAGCCGGGATTTGAACCATCACTATTCTGCACCACAATTGAGCGCCTCTAACTGCAACGTATATGGGCCATGATACGAGTATAGCATACTCCTCGTTCTTGCATATGCAAACAGACAAGTACTAAATCAGTCTGCTTATTTGACAAGACGCATCATCTTTTTGATTTATGGTATATAGAAATTACATGCGAATCAGAGGGACTGACATGTAGGCTGATCTTGAACTTTGTTTTTGTACAATCATGCCTAAGCCGTAAGGCCCCTTGGAGAGTCACCGTGATTGAGTGGTTTGGGATGCTCCGTTATGGTGCAGAAGGTTGCGGGTTTGAATCCGGGTTGGGCCAGCCGGCGACTGGCAAAAATTCTTATTCAACCCAGCAGTAAATGGATACTTTCTCGATATGGCAGCAGAAGGAGAGGGATAGGCTCTGCCTATCAGATACAGTGGGCCTCTAGTAACCCCCACTGCCGCTACGGCCACTAGGCTATGGGAAATCTATACAACTTTTAAGGCGCCTTATCTCGTGAAGCGACTCAGTCTGTCCATATATTCACAAAAGAGACTTCTTTTCTCTGTGCTTTTATTTAACAAAAAAAACTGACCTAAAACAGCTACCTCTTCACCAAGCGAGGTGATCAGAATGCTTAAAAACACAGAAATGAGGACAAAGAACAGACGACTTCCTGATAATCTGGCCATCGCTTTGGAAAACGTGCGAGTTAAACCTGAAGACATTAACACTGCTTGTGTGAAAAAGCAAACGTGTGTTTCTGGTACAGTTATAACTGATACAGTTTGTTTCGATGATGGATAAAATGTTTTGTTGGGTACTAGTGTGACCAGAGTGTACACTTGCTGCTATATTGGTTCTATAAGAGTGAGCTTTACTAGACAGCTGAGTTCCGTCCTCAACTGGCCGAATCACTGTAACTGCGATCAGCCAAGGCTAACACCAACCAGCAAACACTGATCAGAATCGTTGCGTTTCTTTACGTAGGGAATATTTAGATCAAATGATTAATCTTCCTGATTTTAAGCTCCCGGGATACTGCTCAAGGAATGATATTGAAATATATATCAACTTCAAAAACATTTTTCTGGCTGTTTTCACTTTAAATATCGCTTTGTTTTTTCTTGTATACGCAAGGGAAATACACATCGTAATAAATTGTCTAATTACTTCATCTATCTTTCTTAGACACAATAAATGAATAATTAAAGTCTGATTTCCCTGTAGACGTATATTCATGACAAACTTCGGAAGGACGTCTTAGCATGTGATGAAGGTAATGCCATAACGGTCAAACTTCTATGTAATTTAGGTCCAGGCGGATATACTTCTTGGAAATAGACACTTCACAAATTGTTTAGCAAATAAACTGCACAGAGTTCGAGCTTTCATACACTAGAGACAATGGCGTTCAAATGAGTTTATGATGCATGCTTTGCTTCTGAGATCTTTATAATCCCCCGGTTGCCTATGCTGCCGGCAGTCCCGGTGTTGCTCTTAATTCTATGTTGCTTTGTGGTTTTTACCATGAGGCACTTTATGTTATAAAGTCGTCTTCTGCTCTTTGTCCTCATTTCTGTGTTTTTAAGCATTCTGATCACCTCGCTTGGTGAAGAGGTAGCTGTTTTCCTGATTATTGTGCATTTGTTTGTTTTGCGCGTTTTGCGCGTGTGTGTTTGTCCTTTATCTACATTATGATGAAGAATTGGAAAGCTCATTACGTCCGACACAAGGCATTTTACACCAGCTTCAGTGAAGATAAGATAAATTCCGAAGGAAGGACGGTAGCCGAGAAGCGAAACTAGCTGACTCGGTTTAATTGTGTCGATTACTGTTCAGTAATGTAATGTTGCAGCACTCCCTTCGCCTCCTAGCATCGGCTTCAGGGGAACTCTATTTTCAAACTGACTTTTTGAAACATCAAAGTTACTTTTTGAAACATCTTTATGTAATTTGTAGCTTCGCATTTTTGTGGTTTGATGGACCTGTATGCTGTACCTCCTCAAATGCTCTTAGAACTACGTCTGTACCAATATCAGGCTCCGAGGTTATAAAACTTTTTACATGCTCAACTCAGCTGAGCATGAAATTTTCTCTGCTGATAAATATGAAAATGCCAACTAATGCTGGCATTTTCATATTCATAAGCAGAGAAAATTTCATACTCAGCCAAACTGACTAAGATAGCAATCATATTTATCAGTACTTTGCAATTTATTAGCAGGTAAAATTTCATGCTCAGCTGAGTTGAGCATGAAAAAAGTTTTATAACCTCGGGGCCAGGTTGCCGAATTTCGTCACATATACACGTTCAAATAACCTTTCTTTGTGACAAGTAGCTAATATTATATTTAGCATTTTCATGCATGTTAATACAAATATTGATATAATGGACGTTAATGCAAGCTTTTATGTCACCTTTCATATACCAGCGGGAGATTTTCTGATTAAAGACTAAATCTCATTAAACAGTTCTTATTACTTTTATTCTATATAGCTTCCAACCGTTACGTGCTGAAAACTGTCTCAAGGTGAATCGATACACCGCCAACGTTTTTTGCCATTTTCTACAGAAGGAAACAGCTTTTGTGACCGTCTGTTTGTTTCCCTGGGTCATGAGACATTTCAAAATGGAGTATACCTTAAAAGGAAAGAATTTGCATAAAGGGAGCATTTCTTCTTTAAAATGATGACCATAATTGAAAAGGGAAGCAAGCCTGAAAGTGGCAGAGATGCTTCCTATAAAACTTGACCTATTCACTTTATACATACCAGGCCCCGAGGTTATAAAACTTTTTTCATACTCAACTCAGCTGAGCACGAAATTTTCTCTGCTGATAAATATAAAAATGCCAACTAATGTTGGCATTTTCATACCCATAAGCAGTGAAAATTTCATACTCAGCTAAACTGAGCATAAAACAATTGTACTTATCAGTAATTTGCTGTTTATTAGCAGGTAAAATTTCATGCTCAGCTGAGTTGAGCATGAAAAATGTTTAATTACCTCGGAGCCTGCATTCGCATACGAGGAGTGTTCGGGAAGTTCTGCATGTGACCATGATGACTAAAGAACTTGATAACAACCACAAAGACAGAACTTCTGATGGCGAAAAAAAAATAAAGCTATGGTATGTTAATACTGACCCATTGTAATTTGCAAATGCACTTTTTTGCACAGCAAGTATCTCTACAAAACTGTAATGGTGCTGAAATTGATTAAGGATCCTTTATGTATTGTGCCTGAATTCTATAGTTTGAAATGTTGCATTTGAAAACGATTACTCTTGGAAACATAAAATGCTTTTAGTTTCTTCGCTCTTTTATGGTCCCTAATCGGCTGATAATAACTTTAAGCACGTTGATTTAGCATCAGAATTGTCACCGAATAGGAACAAATTGCAGACAAATCTCAAACAGACACGCAATGTTCCTTTTATACAATGCTTGATATCATTTGCATCAGTTCTAAAGTGTTATAGGCCAAAAACACTTTAAGGTGAATGGATACACTTCTAGGAAAAACTCTCCGCCATTAATATTTTGTCTACCTTCTCAAAAGGAGTCAACTCTTAAAGAAAAGGATTTGCTCCTAGGGGAGCAAATTCTTTCCTTTAAGAGTAGACCCTATATTAGAAGGGCTTTGTAGTCTATGAGAAGCAGACAGAAGGTCGTAAAAGGTGTATGCCTTCGTAAACTTGTGTTATGATTGAGGCGTTTCAGTTCAGTTAAAAATTGTATCAACAGTAATCATCTGGGAAACAATGAAATTATATATATATATATATAAAAATACTCCGGAAATGATACCGCCCAATTCCACCTCCTACCCACAACGCCAATGAGAAATGAATAGAAACAGTACGTATAAGATTACAAATGCGAAAAACTAAGTAAAAAGGTGTTTTTGTTTCGTTTTGTTTTCTAGATATGAGGTTGTCACCAAATTAGTCTCAACATTACCAACAAATAGTCGAGTCGAGACTTCCGCGAAATGCTATGTCGCACCTGCTATGTACCTTTACATTAAGAACTCAATAAAAGCATCAGTTTGACACATATTTGGTCAAAATCCATTTGGTAGTTCATGAGATATTGAGTGTTTCATATTTTTCCCATGAATGGCAGCCATTTGCAAAAAAGTGAAGTAGCTTCATCTGAGGATCACAAATCTGCTCCAAATTCATTCCGAGATTAGGACTTGTCATTTTCATGTTTCTGCTATTTTATGCAACAGCAGCTGACAGCCATCTTGGATTGCCAAGTCACATAAATTTAAAAGGACTCCATCTCTGGATCATTCTGATTGAATCTGACTGAAATCTGTTAGCCATTCTTGAGATATTGGCATTTTAGCAAAACTGGACTTGTTAACAGAAAGAAGGTCACTGTGGCCTAATTCTGCTATAGATTTTTTTTTCATTTTGATAAATCTGACAAACAAGGTCCCATTAATATTCCATGCGAACTTTTAGCCAAATATACCTAGTGATTCTGGAGAAAATGTTGATTGTTTTCGTTTTACTAATTTTAGTAATGGCAGCCAACTTGGATTCTCGACCCGGCTGAATTTTATCATTCTGAAGTCTTGCAGTCTGATTATGCTGCATGTGAAATTTGGGAACCATAGGTGCAGTGGTTTTAGAGAATAAGTCATTTGAATAGACTTAAATATTAGGGTCGACGAACGTTATTTTAGGGACGACGAAAGGTCAATGTGACCTAATTCCGCTATAGATATTACTCATTTTGGTAATTCTGAAAACCAAGATCCCATAAATGCTGCATGCACAATTTCAGCCAAATATACCTAGTGGTTCTGGAGAAAACATTGATTTTATTCGTTTTGCTATTTTCAGTAATGCGGCTATTTTTGATTCTCGAGCCGGCTGAATTTGATCATTCTGAAGTCCTACAGTCTGATTAGCTGCATGTGAAATTTGAGAACCATGGATGCTGTGGTTTCAGAGAACAAGTCATTTGAATAGACTTAAATACTAGGGTCGACGTAAATTATGCTAGGGTCGACGTAAGGTCACTGTGACCTAATGTCGCTACAGACTTTTTTCATGTTGATAATTCTAAACACCAAGGTCCTATTAATGCTTCATGCAAAATTTCAGCCAAATATATTAAGTGGTTCTGGAGAAAAAGTTGGTTTTATCGGTTTTGCTATTTTAGTAACAGCGGCCATCTTGGAATCTCGACCAGGCTAAATTGTACCATTCTGAAGCGCTGCAGTCTGATCATGCTGCTTGTGAAATTTGAGAACCGTGGATTCAGTGGTTTCAAAGAGTAAGTCTTTTGAATGGACTTAAATGCTAGGGTCGACGTAAATTGTGAACGGACGGACTGACGGAAAACCGGATGCCTATATAGCACCTTGCTAAAGCAGGTGCGACAAAAACTAACTGACAAGCATACAAAAATCTGGCACATACTTCCACTGTTCCTACTACGTTCAGTATGGAACACGTTCATAACCATCATTTTTTTTCAGAAAATTTACCTTTTCAATGAGTGTGATATGAATACTGAATTTCAAATGCTGAGCAGTACAGCGCATGTGAGTGGTTCAATTCTGATCTGGATGTACACTGTTTGCAAGAGATTTTTTCGTGGACTTTTGGCTGTAATTGATAAAAGTAAATGAAAAAATAATATTGTGTATTAGTGTAGTATGATTAATTTGAGCCGCGACACGAGAAAACCAACAATGTGGTTGTGCGCCCAGCGCAGACTCAGATCAGCCTGGGCATCCGCCCAGTCTGATCAGAATCTTCGCTGTCCGCATGGAGGTAGCGTAGTCCCTTAGCTACCCTTTGAGCTCTTAACGAAGAGTCTGATCAGACTGGGCGGATGCCCAGGCTGATCTGAGTCTCCGCTGGGCGGACAACCGCATTGTTGGTTTTCTCGTGTCGCTGCTCATTTACCTCTGAGCTACGTACTCGTACCAAATGCTGCATGTGTAGTCTAATCTCTTCTTAGGCTGAGCAATTTCGCCAGAATGGTTCTGAGTTTTCGAGATTTTGACAGTCACGACATTTCGCTGTTCCTTTTACGACAAACATATTCCAAATTCGTATTTCTGACACGAAAAGGTCATAAAACATCAAATTTCTGGCAGCCCATTATTATGAGTAACGACGAAAATAGCAAATAATTAGAATTGTATAATAAAATCTGAACGAACCACAAATTACTAGAGCTCTGTTAGAATATCAAGTAAGAATTAGGTGATCTTATTGCTTATTCAATAAATAAGAAGTCAGAAATAAATCATACACAGTGTGGTTATGGTAATAATGTGCTTACTTCTTGTTTTTGATTCCACGGCCATTTGAGACAGTATTTCAGTCTATATGAGCTGCGACACGAGAAAACCAACAATGTGGTTGTGCGCCCAGCACAGACTCAGATCAGCCTGGACATCCACCCAGTTTAATCAGACTCTTTGTTAAGTGCTCAAAGCGTAGCTAAGGATCTAAGCTACCTCCATGCGGCCAGCGAAGACTCTGATCAGACTGGGCGGATATTCTAACAGAGCTCTAGTAATTTGTGGTTCGTTCAGATTTTATTATACAAATCTAATTATTTGCTATTTTCGTCATTACTGGTTTTCTTGTGTCGCGGCTCTTATAAGGCCGTCTTCAAAAGAGAAAGAGGGAAAGAAAAGAAGAAAAGAGAAATGACAGAAGAGAGAAAAATATCGCCACCCCACCCCCACAACCCCCTCCCCCTATTCCCCAACCGCACCTACTGAACGCACAATAGGCCCTTGTCCTACTATTATCCAAATCATTAGGACTTCCCGGCACTGATAAAACTGTTACCCAGGACCATCGCCTGACCAACAACTCCCGTTTTTATACGAGCATCTCTATGAGGACCTTTCTACATTTTTTATGGTGCATCATTTGAACCGCCTCACCGAAGCGATTCTAAGAGTATTATTTAAGAGCGGCTCAACGGAAACTTCAAAATCCAACCATACCTGAAGTTTTCCATAAAATCGTACAACATACCAAGTGCATGGCTGTATTTGAAGTGTTATGTATATTTTTTCATATTTTCCGCTGTTTTTTGCAAATGAGTAACAACTTTTGTGACTCCCTATTTGCTCTCCTGGACAAAGAAGCCTTTCCAAAATGGAAACTGCTCTTAAGAGAAGGATTCTTCTCACCAGGGAGAATTTTTAAAAGTTGAAAATGAGAACTGTCCTTAAAAGGAAGACTGTTCTTATCTGGGAGAATTTAAGAGTTGAAAATGAGATCTGTCCTTAACTCACCTGGGCGAGTTTAAGAGTTGAAAATGAGATCTGCTCTTAAAAGGAAGACTGTTCTCACCTGGGAGAATTTAAGAGTTGAAAATGAGATCTGTCCTTAAAAGGAAGACTTTTCTCACCTAGGAGAATTGAAGAGTTGAAAATGAGATCTGCTCTTAAAAGGAAGACTTTTCTCACCTAGGAGCGTTTAAGAGTTGAATCCGGTTTAACAGGGAGGCAGAAATGAAAATGAGTTGCTTCCCCTGAGAGTGAACTTGTATCCGTTCACCTTCATTTGGCGCCTTGGGATGGGTTTTTTTTTTGTGATTTTGGTATTTCCTCCGTGTCTTTATTTCTATTCTTACTTCAGATCGAGGAGCCCGGGTGGCTCAGGCGCTGGCCTGCTGATCTAGCGGTCCCGGGTTCGAGACCCCGCTATAGGCGCGGATCGTTTCAATTGTAAGCGGGGTTCCTTTCCTCACAGCCTTGCATTATCATCCAACCATCGTTCTGATATGACTGAAATACAGCCAGAAAAGACGTAAAATCGCAAGTCATCCATCCATCCGTACTTCGGATCGAAGACTTTCTGCTGACTGTCCCTAGTCGGTTATTCTGCGGCAGTTTCTGTTTGTTGACTTGAGCAATATGTCATAATTGTCAAAATCTAGTAAACTTTTTGGCAAACTTGCTCAGAAGAGACTATTAACAGACTGGGCGGGCAGCATTAAATGCTTGGCTGGGTTGTGTTTTGTGACTGTTGCCAGGGTCGTAACTAGGAGTAATTACATGTTATGCAGAATTATTGCAACCCATGTGGGCTAGAATAAAACTTTAACACAAACATATTTAATGTTGATGTTTCTGTTTGCATCACTATTAAAATCTTGTCCACTTTACAAATTTTCAGCATTATCAAATATGCAGGTGCGTGTTGAAATTTGCCTATAAACACTTTTGCCCTTGGCTGCCTTTCCTCTATACTTGTATGCAGTTAGTTAGAAAAACATTAGTTGTAAGAAAACATACTCAGTATTAACGATCCCATTCCAAGTCCCTTATAGGACGGCTACATGCTTCTAATAGCTATCAATTTCCAGTCAAAAGTTTGCATGAGTCCGTGATGATATTCCCCGATTTCCTTTCGTTGACTGGGCGGTGCTTATTTCTGACCTTACCTTCGACGAGTATATTTTCTAAAAAGGTATAATGCGGTAATGATTTTAATGCTCACTCGCGCAGAACAAAGCTCACCTTTTCAAAAGGCACGGAATGATCGGAGATCGCACAACAATATTCTTTTTTTCTTTCAACTCAGCATACAGACAGCAGTCTAAACAACGTTGTGACGACGTCGATGCAACGTTATAACATCGGAACAACCTTGTATACACGTCAATATTTACATTTTTGGTGCATTTACTGAAAAGCCATATAGTAAACCATTGGAACGTAATGTAGTTTACATTCCAATAATTACATCGAGACACGCGACGTAAATGACGTAAAATAAACAATGGCTGTCTACAACCTGATTGGACGTCAGCAACGTCATGACGTCATGCATGCCGTTCTGCTGTTAGCAGAAGAAATTGCGTGTACAAGTTTTACTGCTTCAAATTTAGCACTTATACAAGATTTTTCATGAAAGATTTGATTGAAACGAATGTAAATATAAGCAATGAACTTAATTTTTCTGGTGTTTATCGAAGTGTAAACTACATTGGGTCACTAGCAAAGTTTACATGAACCCCTTCGGGGTTCATTCACTTTGCACGTGACCCAATGTAGTTTACACTTCGATAAACCTCAGAAAAATGAAATTCATTCCATAAATAAAGTGTCATAACTTTGCGTCGACGTTCCTCCGACGTCGTTTCGACGTAGTGTGCCTGTATGGAGACTGTTTATCATTTGCGATAACCGATAGCGTTTACCAGGCATTTTTAATCTGCCAATTATGCGTAAAAACTAATGAGCATGCTACTTTACCGATTTGTCATGTGGACTGCTCGGTTTTGACATTGAATGGCAAGCCTCTAACAGCACCGCCCAGTCAACGAAAGGAAATCGAGGAATACCACGAAGGTAAACCTGACAGCCTTTAAACACGATAGTGCATTTCGCTTTGTATTATAGTAAGTGCGGAATTGCTTCAGAAATGCCTGTATAATTATCGTGTTTTGAACGATTTTCAAAAGTCTCCTCTCAAGATTTCTACAAATGAAAAACATTTCTGCATTTCTATATTATGTTAAATAACTTTCAAGAAAATGAACCAAATCTTTCAGGCATCATTGAACTTTAAATGTATCCGGAAATTAACGCAGCCAGTGTATCCGGAAATTAATGCCACCAAAGTTATTGAAATATGTATTCAAACCTCAGTAACTTTAAATCACAAACTTTGATTGATCATCTGTAATCTGTTTCGGTTTTAGTACAATCCGATCAAGCAGAAAGTATGTAACATGTAGATTGGGAGGATCTGAAAAAGTCCAAAATTGAGCCGCGACACGAGAAAACCAGCAAAGTGGTTGTGCGCCCAGCGTAAACTCAAATCAGCCTACGCATCCGCCGAGTCTGATCAGACTGTTCGCTAAGCGCTTAAAGGGTAGCTAAGGGTCGCAGCTACCTCCATGCGGACAGTGAAGACTCTGATCAGACTGGTCGGATGCCCAGGCTGATCTGAGCCTGCGCTGGGCGCACAACCACATTGTTGGTTTTCTCGTGTCGCGGCTCAAATAAATACATGTAGCAAATAAATCAAATATAGGATCTGCAGATTTTCTGCCAGCATGAATATCAGTGTGATGGTTTTACTTTATTAAAAAAAACACCTTTGACATGTCCTCTTTGCATGCACCAAGAACAGACGAAGCTAAAATAGTCTTTTAAATGTGATCGTTTCCACAACAGTGACAATTTTGGATTTTCGTTTGTAGATCATTTTCAGTTTGTCTTCAGGGCCATAGTGCCATCTGCAGAGGCAGACACACTTAATGAAATAAAGAAGACGAGCCTAGAAAATGCGAGGCCGCTTATATAAAAACTAGAAAGTGTGTTTGTGAAACTATATGCCCCCAACCATATGCTTGTTACTAAAGGTGTCAAACTTTAGATGTCTAGCATAACTTGCTGATTTTGTCACGGAGTTTGCCCAAAAGTTAATCAGGTGAGCTACGCCTTAGCCCCTGGAAGTGTGCCAAATATGAGCATCCCAGCTCAAACGGTATTCCCATTTTTTTGGGAACAAACTTTCATTTTTTTTAAAGGGGCATTATTCTGTAAATTTATGGCAGACGGAAAAGAAGAAAAATACGGGTCTGCTCATTTTTTTATGGTCTACCCATTTTATAAATATCAAGGCCCCAACAATTATTGTTCTTGAGAAATGGACCACCAATAATTATGTTTTATACAGATGAGAAAAGGAGAATAACTCTGTCCATAATGAATGCATCATAACGCAATTAGCATCAGAATGATCAGCACCTCAATTACTAATAGTATACCAAAATTTAGGGTTTTAAGTCAAACGGTTCAAAAGTTGGAAAAATGCCAAATTCAATAAAGGGGCATAATTCATTCATTTTTTTCACGGAATTTGCCCAAAAGTTAATCAGGTGATTTACACCTTAGCCCCTAACAGTACGCCAAATATGAGCATCCTAGCTCAAACGGTATTCCCAGAATTTTGGGAACAAACTTTCATGTAATGTTTTGAAAAAGGGGCATAATTCTGTTAGTACATGGCAGACAGAAAAGAAAAAAAAATACGGGTCTGCTCATTTTTTATGGTCTACCCATTTTATAAATATCAAGGCCCCAACAATTATTGTTCTTGAGAAATGGACCACCAATAATTATGTTTTATACAGATGAGAAAAGGAGAATAACTCTATCCATAACGAATGCATCATAACGCAATTAGCATCAAAATGATCAGCACCTCAATTACTAATAGTATACCAAAAATTAGGGTTCTAGATCAAACGGTTCAAAAGTTGAAAAAATGCCAAATTCAATAAAGGGGCATAATTCATTCATTTTTTCACGGAATTTGCGCAAAAGTTAATCAGGTGATTTACACATAAGGTCCTAGCAGTATGCCAAATATGAGCATCTTAGCGCAAACGGTATTTCCAGGATTTTGGGAACAAACTTTCATGTAATGTTTTGAAAAAGGGGCATAATTCTGTTAGTACATGGCAGATAGAAAAGAAAAAAAATACCGGTCTGCTCATTTTTTATGGTCTATCCATTTTATAAATATCAAGGCCTCAGCAGTTATTGTTCTTGAGAAATAGACCACCCATAATTATGTTTAATACAGATGAGAAAAAAGGAATAACTCTGTCAATAATGAATGCATCAAACCGCAACTAGCATCAGAATAGTCAGCACCTCAAATACTAATAGTATACCAAAAATTAGGGTTCTAGGTCAAACGGTTCAAAAGTTGGAAAAATGCCAAATTCAATAAAGGGGCATAATTCATTCATTTTTTTCACGGAATTTGCCCAAAAGTTAATCAGGTGATCTACACATTAGGCCCTAGCAGTATGCCAAATATGAGCATCCTAGCGCAAACGGTATTTCCAGGATTTTGGGAACAAACTTTCATTTAATTTTTTGAAAAAAGGGGCATAACTCTGCAAGAACAAGGCTGATGGACAAGAAAAAAATATGTGTCCTTTAGTTTTTGATAGTCTACCCACCTATGAAATATCAATGCCTCAGCAGTTACGGTTCTTGAGAAAATGAGGCGTTACGTACGTACGGACGGACGGAAGGACGGACGGACGGACAGTCAGGCCCAAACCAATATGCCCCCTCAACTTCTTCGAAGTTGGGGGCATAAATAGAAGCCCCACTGTTGACTTTTCAAATGCAGTTGAAATATGAAAGCAAGAATAATAAAGGATTAAGTTATCTTGTTCAGCGTTACCAGAAACTTTGATATCGCATGGCTAATTTTGCCGGGCAATGTTTATACCAATGTTTGAGGGGCAAATCATTTTCTGTCACTTTTACGATACAGATATTCTAAATCCAGCCTCGTTTGTTCGTCATTCAGACACCGAACTGCCAAGAATTGCCACATTTACTGGCAGGCTATTATTATGAAAAGAAAGGGAAATGTCAGATAATTAGATTGGTGTAATAAAATCAGATCGAGCTTCAAATTACTCCTGACCTATCTGAATATAAAGTGAGCTTTTTAGTGTGTTTAACTACAGAAAATGTGTGTTAAATGTAGGAACACTAAACCCGCGTTCTTTGAATCAGCCCATTTTGATTTTAGATAACGTTTACCAAACCAAGAAAGTTTGAGCCATGGTCGGGCCGAAATAGAATTAAGATTATCCAGGCAATGCCATAGTTACTACCCAGCAGGCACACTAGATTTAACAACATGCCCATATATGGTAAAAACCTTAAAGATTTTCTCCAGTACGAATTGAGCGATTACCTGGATGTCCTTGAAACTTGGTATGTAGCAGTACTACCAAGATTGCTCAAATGATGATCTTGACCTTGGATTGACCTTGACTTTTTTACGGCAAGGACAAATATGGGAAAATCTAGAACATAAGATTTCTTTGAAAGTTTTGAGAATTTTGGCCCATGATTTTTCAAATGATGACCTTTGGTGACCTAGACATTTTTATGGCAAGGTCATATTTGTTTTCTGGTGCTTTTATATGGGAAAATGCTTAAGCATAAGAGTTCATGGAACTGGTATAAGATTTTGGTTTAAAACTTAATAATACAGGCAAATAAATAAGTACATGAACATTCTAGTAATAGGGGTCTAGGTCATTCTTTGACCTTTAACCAATGTTTGTAATATTTTGACAGTTTCTGACTATCAGGTTTGTTCCAATGATGACTCTCGTTTAACGTTTGACCTTTTCACAGATGTTAGATGATATTCTAAAGTTTTAAACACAATGCCCGCCCTACACCCCCCCCCACCTTCTTGGCGAACTGAGATCAAGGTCATGAACTTAGAAATTTTATGTTAAAATATGGCTCATTATTCACATGATGTGGCTGCTGATTCAAAGTTTTATATAGTATAGCCCTATCTCCTGCACTGACCTCTAGATGACGGCCACAGACTTAGAAATGCTGTGTTAAGTTTTGATTAAAGTTTTATTAGCGGAAATAGTTTATACTTAGACAGATGATAGATGCTGCTACAGTTTTACTCAGTGTCAGAGTCACCTTCCTCGCTGTCCTTAAAGGTCAAGCTCATTCTTAGAACTTTTTGTTCACTGTGGGAAAGCACCAGGCATGCGAGCAATGTTGTCTGGGGACAGCTCTTGTTTTGTAGCCACTGTGTTTACTGGGTATGGTACTGGGTGCCAATACACTTTGAATGAGATCGTAATAAATGATTCACCAGTATGAAATATTTACAACAACAAAAGAAAATCAAAGGAAGTATAAATAGTAAGCAGAACATTCTACATTGGAAAATTCAAACAGTAGTAGTAGTATTTCAATTCTCATATCGACGTTGCCCCCGCACCTAAACATTCAAAGATTATCATACAAGAAATATTCTCTAATTCACATGTTCAGAGTATTTACATAATATTCTATAACAAAAAATCTTGCTTGTGTGAACTGGCCCCGATGTTATAAATCTGGGGCCAGTTTCATGAACATATCTTAGATTTGTGCTTAACTTACAACTTAAGTTATAACTTAAGTAAAAAAGTAAGAACGACTTAAGTTCGAACTTAAGCCGTTTCACAAATGCATCTAAGTAAAAACTTAATCTGTTTTGACTTAAGTCTTGTCTATCTTTAGGAGTCTATTTTTAGCTGTGTTAAAAGTCTGCAATATACTTCTATGTACCAAACAACTTGATAACGTACCTGAGGCGGTGGTGTGGTGGATAGCGTTTTGCGCTCTAGCACAGACAGTTACGGGTTCGAATCCCAACTTTTCCCTTTCATTTTTTGTCAGTTTTTTTTTAATTTATTTACGGTACTTTAATTTAATATGGCACGGCTTTGAATGTGTTCCGTAATTTTTATGCATCCTAAAGTTAAAGCGAGTATAAAAGTTTCCTGACACGCCTGTCGTTATCGAAAACTATGTTTCAAGTTTCTCCAACCTTTTAGGGATGGTCGTGGTCGGAAGATGATGCTGAGTAACTTTCACTGCTGGGGCGTCCTACTGATATGGATAATAGTGGGGCAAGGACCAACTGTGTTTGCAGTAGGTGCGGGCGGGCATTGTTGGGACATTTTTCTCTCTCCTATCTCTTCCTTCTCCCTCTCTCTGAGATACGGTTCGATATAGACTTAAATACTGTCTTTAAGAGCCGTTAAACCAAAAAAAACGATCAACCAACTAAATCTCCAATCGTTTATGCCTCGTTCAGTTGCGGCAGACACAGTAAGTGAGGAAGTGATAGAGTTGTCTGGTCGAAAACTTGATCATTTGGAACTACTGAGATCTTTAGCCGTTATCAGCAGTGTGTACAATGGTCAGTGCCAAAAAGTAGGGTCCCTCTTTCAGTTCATCAGATAAGAAGGGGAAGCACGGATAATTTAGGGATAATTCTTAATATTTCTCCATAAAAAAAAAACATACGTTTTGACCCCTCATTAGAACCGTGTTACCGCGACGGTTCTAATAAGGGTCACAGCATATGCTTTCCTTCATAAATAATGAAAAATATCTCAGAATCATCCATGTTACCCCTTCTTAGCTGGAGCACTGCTCTTGCTTCCTAAATAAAAGTCGACTATTTAGTGAATATACCTACATCGGATAGCTTAAGTTATAACTTAAGTCAAAAGTTCTTGCTTAGATCGTTTGTGAAACTGGCCCCTGGAGTACATTCTCAAACTCAAAATAAAGCACACTGATTGGCTGCTTCCGGGCACATGCTCGGCACCAGCCAATCAATGTGCTTTATTTTGAGTTTGAGATTATTCTCAAGTTTTATAACCTTGAACCCTGTATCGTGAGAAAACTTGTCTCAAGGTGAATGGGAACATTTTCAGGGGACGCAACTCTGCTATTTTCATCTCGGCCTCCATTGTCAATGGGGAAGGAGCCCCATTAGCTCAATTGGTTAAGCGCTGGCCTACTGATCTAGTGGTCTTGAGTTCGGTTCTTGCTGGAGTTGAAAACCTCGAGGTTACATTGTACACAGGTTTTCATTATCACTCACTCACTCGTCCTGCTCGTCCTGGTTTGACTGCAATACTGTTGTAATGGACGTAAAATTGCAAGACATCCATCATTCCAACCATCTCAATGGGGTAAATTCTTAAAGTAAATAATTTGCTCCCTAGGGGGCAAGTTCTTTTCATTTAAGATTTGAACACCTTGTTGGAAAGGCTTTGTGGTCCAGGGAAACCAACAGGAAGTCAAGAAAGTTGTTCCCCTTCGTAAAAATGACAACAAAATAGGGAATTGTCGTACATCTTAAGATATATACACCGAGGAGGATCTCTCTGAATTTGGGAGTATTTGGCTCCCTTGTAAGGGGGGTACTCTTAAAGAAAAGAATTTGAGCCGCGACGTGAGAAAACCAACAATGTGGCTGTGCGCCCAGCGCAGACTCAGATCAGCCTGGGCATTTGCCCAGACTGATCATATTCTTTGCTAAGCGCTTAAAGGGTAGCCAAGGGACTAAGCTACCTCCATGCGGACTGCGAAGACTCTGATCAGACTAGGCGGATGCCCAGGCTGATCTGAGTCTGCGCTGGGCGCACACGACATTGTTGGTTTTCTCACGTCGCGGCCCATTTATTCTCGCGGGACCCCCAGTAACTCAGTTGTTTAAGCGCTTGCCTACTGGGTTTGATTCCAACTGAAGGCGGATATGTTTCCAGCCTGAAACGGGGTTCAATTGCACACAGCCTTTAATTATCACCTCCCATTGTCCTGATATGACTGAAATATTTTTGAAAAGGATGTAAAATCCACTTCATAACGGCGTTCATTACAACAACAAAAGTCTTTATAACGTCATTTTGATATACATGCATCGAATGGCTTTATTTTCCAAATAATGCATTCTTTATATACTGAACAAAAAAAAGGAAACATTACATAGATAATTCATGAATTTTAAGCTAAACAACACTATTTTCGAATGATGCTACGTTATTCTCCCACGTGTCAGACGTCAGACACCCTTATGAACTAATCGGTTTGCAATTTGCATAAACTGTTACAGAATTATTCCACTTTGACCGAAAATACCATTGACAATGTGGGTCACTCGATGCGCATGCGCCAGCGCTTAAATTTTGCACTTTCGGATTTGTCTTGTAACCGCCAATAAGAAACCCTATGAGCCGTATGACACTTAACCAGCAGCTCAAAGAAATAAGATGTTAAAGATAATGTGTCTTTGAAATTGTCTCCCTTGCAATTAAAAGTATAGCAAATCATTTACTCCGATTTACCAGTACGTTTTAATAAAATTTTCAAGTTTAATTCATGGATCTTATTCCAGCTTCTCCAGACAATGGTTCATGATGAAAAAAGTTTGATCAAACTGGTTAATTGTCCGTGGTATACCACCTTGCGTTGTCTATGGGAGTTTCAGTGCATAGCATGAAAGTCAGAGTCAAGTGTCATGAAAAGCGATATTCCAAGCCTTGAGCGTTACTCATCAACCCTGTGGAAGCGGCGATGGGACCTCTTTCGTAACAACTAATGCCAGATAAACGTCTCAGAAGTAACTTGCTCACATGGGCTGACAACTTGAGAGAAACACGGGTCTTCAAAAGGCACCTTAAAATAGCAATTTCAAATTCTGACCCCTCATTGAATCAAACTGATCTGGAGACATTAATCTCCCAGCTTATAGTGTGATATTCATTTTCTTAAATACTGATACTTTTTGGCATTTTTATATAAAATAAAATTGGCAAAGTCTTAATTCAGTTCAAAGACAACGTGCATTGAATGTGATGGTAACGTTTCTTTTTTTTGTTCAGTATATTTAACGTCAAAATGTTTGGGAACAAATGCCGTCATTGATATAGTAGTTGGACTGCCTTAGCAAGGTAGTTCTAATATGGCCACAGTGTCTATTCTTACAGAGAATAATTTTAAAGTAACTCACAGCATCACCCTCCACCACACCATATCTTACTGTGAAAATTCTAAATATCACCCCTCACCGCACCATATCTCACTGTAAAAAATCTAAATATCCATCCTCACCGCACCATACCTTACTTTAAAGAATTCTGAACCCTTACTGCACCATATCTTACTGTAAATATTCCAAATATCACCCTCACCGCACCATATCTTACTGGTAAAATTCTAAATATACCCCTCACCACACCATATCTTACTGTAACTATTCTAAATATCACCCCTCACCGCACCATATCTTACTGTAAAAAATCTAAATATCACCCTTATCGCATCATATAATACTCAAAAATTCTAAATATTACCCCTCACCGCACCATACCTTACTTTAATATATTTAAATATCACCTTTTACCACACCATATCTCACTTGAAATATTCTAAATATCATCCCCCACCACACTCTATCTTACTGTAATAATTCTAAACATTTAGACAGATAGGTCTGAGCAGACAGTGTATATCCAGATCAGACTGCCCCTGAATGTGCAGTTTGATCAGGGTTTGAGCTGTTTGCCATTCTTTCTGCATCTTTTAGATGCATTACCGCACTGTAAACCAAACTGTTCAATTTTCTGAACAGTACGGCAAATATTTTCGGCGTCCCATAAATCACGGTAGTTGTCTTTTTGGTTTGTCTGCTGTCAAGATTATGAACTAGACATTTGAGCCGCGACACGAGAAAATCAACAATGTGGT
This sequence comes from Ctena decussata, assembly GCA_963989385.1. Taxonomy (NCBI): domain Eukaryota; kingdom Metazoa; phylum Mollusca; class Bivalvia; order Lucinida; family Lucinidae; genus Ctena; species Ctena decussata. Next base: position 6,315,865 of record OZ022508.1, read on the forward strand.
TGTGCGCCCAGCGCAGACTCAGATCAGCCTGGGCATCCGCCCAGTCTGATCAGAGTCTTCGCTGTCCGCATGGAGGTACCGTAGACTCTTAGCTACCCTTTAAGCGTTAAGTCAAGAGTCTGCTCAGGTTGGGTGGATGTCCGTCCAGGCTGATCTGAGTCTGCGCTGGGCGCAAAACCACATTGTTGGTTTTCTCGTGTCGCGGCTCATTTGTTAGTTGGAGTAAAAATATTAGCATTCATTGTGACTGATCATTGGCATTATGCAGTGTTTCTGGTAAGCTGGAGTAACAGGGGTAATCAAGGGATAATTTTCCATATTTCTGCATTAAAAACATATATTGTGACCCCTCATTAGAACTGTCATGCTAAGACCGTTCTAATGAGGGGCTACTACATATGTTTTTATTGAGAAAAGAAGGAAAATTATCACTAAATTATCCTCTAAACCCCACCTATCTTAGCTCTGGGTATAACTGTTGGTGCTGATAATCTGTCTAAGTTTGACCTGGCGCTGAGGTTATAAAACTTTTTTCATGCTCAACTCAGCTGAGCATGAAATTTTATCTGCTCATAAAAACCAAATTACTCATAAGTACATTTGTTTTCTTGCTCAGTTTAACTCAGTGTGTAATTTTCTCTGCTGATAAATATGAAAATGCCAACATTAGTCGGCATTTTCATGTTTATCAGCAGAGAAAAAGTTCATGCTCAGCTGAGTTGACAGGAATTTTTTTTTATAATCTCGGGGCCTGGCTTCTTCAATCACATGGCTTCAAAGAGCCAAGATTTTTTAATGAATTTGAAATGTCTAACATTTAATGATTTAGAACAGAATGTGTATTATTGTAACTATTTATCCCATTAAAGTGCTTTGCTACACGCAAATATTAGGGATCACATTTTACTCCAGCATCTTCTCTGTGGTTACAGTCTGTAACACCAATTCCATTATGTTTACAAGCAAACAGGGACAATTCATCTCCAGTACAGGCTACTTCGTCTAACAAGATTTCTCCTGTACCGCCCCAAATCTTACTCCCATATATTGCAGTCCCACCTGTAAATCCCAACATCCTGCAAACAACATTGGCATCATTGCTGTCCCAGCGATCATCACAGACTGTTCCATGTCGTCCTTGGTAATGTACCTCAACGCGACCTTCATATTGATTTCTTCCGCCAACTAGCCTCACATACCCTAGTGTCTGTAGTATCTGCTGTACAGAAGATGTGAAATGTTTCTGTAAACAAGCATCTAGATCCATCTGATTGTTACAGTATAGATTAGGCGCAACGGCTTCCTTTATCTCTTTTACTGCCTGATCAATGTCACTGACCTGAATGACAAGTTCCTGAGTTGTGTTTATTGTTGTTTTGCCACAGTTTGCTTGTTCATTTTCCAGTTTCTGTTCAAGCACGTCAGATTTCTCTCTCAGATCAGCTGTTGTAGTCTGAAGTGCATCTGTCTTAATCCTAATTGCATTGATATTGTTGGCCAGGTTATTTTGGTTCTTAATAATTTCCTGTTGAGTTTTTGTATGGTCATTCAGAGTTTTCTGTATCTGAACGAGTTCTGTAACAATTGCAGTTGCGTCAGCGTTTTCTGCCTTCTTTCCCTCCATCATACCCCTTTTTGTACGTAGTTGTGATTCAGACAGCTGGCTGATGGCACTGTTGTTTTGTTCCATCTTCTCTGATAATGCATTAAGCTCCTTTTCAATTCCACCATTGTGAGTGTCTGTTTGTATATTGTCCAGTCTGTCTCCTGTGGACATTTCTAAAATTTCCAGCATATGATTCAGTTTCTGAACAAGTTCTTTCCTGTCCTCTCTGTCTGTCTCAATTGTTTCTTTTAAGAGATACAACTCATCCCGATTTATAAAGCTTAATGCGTCAACTTTTGCTTCAAGTTTTGATTTTTTCCCACCGGACACATCAATTGCAAATAACAAGTTTAAAGTAATAATAAACAACCAGAAGTTTGATTCCATACTTAATTTTTAAGTCTAAGTTCCCGAATACAGTGAAGTAAAATCAATTGTGAAACTCGGCAGGTCTGTGCATAAATTGATTGGCATTTGTTTTAAATATAAAACTGTTGTTTCTTCAAATATTAGAACAAAAAGGGCCTGAGCAAACAGTTAAGACCCAGATCAGACTGGGTTAGCATTCTGATCAGGATCTGCACTATTTTCCATGTCACTAATAATTTCTTTCGACAAATGGCCAGCTCATTATGATATTTCTGTCTTAAAATTGTAGCAAACATACAGGTACTGGTTAAAAGTGTTCCAGTGATAGGATAATTACAGAAAATATAACAATTGTAGTGTTTTTGAGGATTTTGAGTGAGTGCAATCAGTTGTTACAGTAATAAGTGTTTTCCACTCGTATGTCAAGGATTTTTATTTGATATGCTTTTTAAATGGGCAAGAGGAAGAAAGGCTCTTAAGAAAAGTTTTCCTAATTACAGACATATGCTGATATAAACAATATAAGGTTCCATTTCAATACGGCCAGCAACTTTTGCTGACTTATATTTGTTGAATGTTGGTGAGTCACTTGTCCAAGCGGGGCTGCTTGAAAAGAAAAAAAAACGCTCCCTAAAGAGAGAAGATTCTTTCCTTTAAGAGTAGCCACGTAAATGAAAGGATTGAGCCGCGACACGACAAAACCAACAATGTGGTTGTGCGCTCAGCGAAGACTCAGATCAGCCTGGGTAGCTACCCAGCTTGATCAGACTCTATCTTTAATGCTCAGATGGTAGCTAAGTGTCTAAGCTACCTCCATGCGGACAGCGAAGACTCTGATCAGACTGGGCGGATGCCCAGGCTGATCTGAGTCTGCGCTGGACGCACAACCACATCGTTGGTTTTGTCGTGTCGCGGCTCATTTGCTCTGTCAAATAAGCAATTGCAATTTTTCGGCCCCTAAAAGAGTAGCTCTGTATCAAAATGGAGACAAGCATTTCTGTTTGAGAATGATCTCCCTAGAGTGTGTAACCATTCTTCTTAAATGCCTGCTATAGTAGACACAAGTGATGCTCCTCAGACAGAAATCGAGACACCAGGCCGGGCGCTAAAAGCAGTTTGTGATTTGCTTTAAAAGATACTCTAGAATCATGACTGATTTGCGATGAAGTGTATTCTTTATTCTTTATTTTGCGTCTGAGTTTACAAATAGGTAATATGTTTTGTAATGGGACGCGGACAGGTCTTATTATTTCTGGTCTATCATATCTTCTTTTTCTTCTCTTTCACTTTCGGAGACGGCTCGAGTTTCACTGAAATACTGTCTCAAAGGGCCGTGAAACCCAAAACAACCAACCAACCAACTGTTGAAGGTATTTTCATAAATGTTGTCGAGAGTGTCCTACTTTTGGACAGCCAAATCACTTTTCATGTTCCTTTAACGCTAGGCATATTCTAAGCACTGTAATTGAACTCCATATTCCTATACCGAAAAGACATGTGACGCAAAATGTTCTCGCAGGCTGTTATTATGAAAAACGTAAGACCTGGAATACAATTAGATTTGTCTCAGAAAGTCAGGACGAACAACAAACTATTGGAGCATTCTTGGAATATTAAGTAAGCTTGATATGAGCTTATTGTTTCCTTGATGTAACGGAAGCTAGAAAATGAATTCTTTAAATATTGTAACTTAGATATTAACCGAGATCGGCAGACAGAGTCCTCAGTGCATTTGCTGATGCACACAGCGTTGAAACAACATTGAATAGACGTTCAGTTAACGACTTGGCGTTAAACAAACTTAATTTCAATGTTGTTTCAATGTGATGCGTGGACAGGAAAAGGTATACACCTACATATAAATCTCGCATATATATGTATGAGCCCTGAAGAACCTAATGCCAGCAAAATCTGCCATGTAATACCTACGTAGTCGTCACACCCTTTCTTATGAATTTCAATAAGCTTCTGGCTGAGATTCAATATTTCCCTGGCCAAATGGGCGAGTCTATACCCAAGATTATTCATAGTTTATGTTACAAACTGAAGATATAAGTGTGAAATCAACCGGTCTGGTTAGATCAAAGTTTGAACCGGTCGACCGACTTGTGACGTTTGCAAATATTGCAAATAGCAATGTTAGATTCAGTGCTCCAGATAACAAGGATTAGGGTAACCAGAATAATGTTTGGATATTTTTTCTTATTTCTCCATGAAAACATATGTTTGACCTCTCATTAATACCGTCTCGGTGACACGGTTCTAATGAGGGTCACAACATATTTTGTATGCAGAAATATGAGATGGAAAATTTTCCCTAAATTGTCCCTGTTACCCCTTCTTATCTAGAGGACTTACATGGTTACGCGGATTTAACAGTCACTGAATTTCAATTTGTTTTAAATATCTTACTGCAATGAAATTCAAGTTTTCATAGTTCTTGTTCGTTTGCTGAATATAAAAACATATATAGACGGCGATACCCTGAAAAGCCCACAGTCACAACGCACACCCAATCAAAACAGTGGAAGTAGAAGAAGTGACATACACAAAAAATACGGAGAATTGAATTATTTGAGAATGTATTTTAGGCTTTAGAAAATCATACTTTTCCATTGTATGTATTTCATGTTGCACCTCACATATAGTTCAAGAGGAGTAAAAAGTATGCAAAGACCAGGAACTGAAACAATCAAAATCCAAATCCAGCCCTCAAACCATAGTTGGAAACAACTAAGATTACAAATAATCAAGATACAGAGAACATATGGCCAACCGAGTGAGCAGCTTGTTCCCAAAAGGTGGCCACTCAGCAACCCAAACCGAACCAAAAATAATAAGAATATACATAAGGTAAAACATCACAGAAACTCTGACACCAAAAACAGGCAACAGAGAACCACAACAGAACTACCGCCTTGGAACGGTCAGTAATGAATTACTGGGGGGCTTAAATCGATTTTACAGGCCCAACCTCACCCTCAGTTTCTGAAGTGGTACAAAACATTTAGTTGGTAGTTCGGTTCGCATGATAACCCTCTAACTCGTCAATGAATCATCACGGTAAACACATAAATCAAATTTCAACACCATGAAGAAGCAAAGACGAGGACTCAACAGATACAACGGGCCGTCTGACAGGAGCATGTCATACTGCTCTCGAATTATAACAGAAATGACACCATAGATCTGTTACCATAGCAACTATGGAAGTACTAACTTTTGTGCATAGTACCTTGGCATAATGACACCTTGATGACATCACTTTGACATCAATACAAACTCTTAGTTGCTTTGGTAACAGATAAATGACGTCATTTGTAGCGGAGCACGGCAAACAGTGTATGCCATGCTCGGCCAACTTTTAAATGAAATTATAAACTGAAATTTTCATATTTTCTCAAATCATTTTTTCCGTGCTAAAAGTCAAGACGCAGCGCATTCGCTTAGTTTATCAAACAACTTCTGAATTTCTTTGTAATGTACAGACACTCCGGCTAAATAACTGCAATTGTACTAAAACCAAACGCTCTCCTGTCAATGTCACTACGCACCAAAAAACTAAAACCGAGAGAATTGAAAGTGTCAGTTAATGAGCAGACAGTGAATTCCTTGTAAAATTGTTCAGACAGCTCGCTCACTTGAATAAGGCTTTAATGAGAAATTTCAGCTTCCTGTCAATCATATTAAGTCTCAAATAGTGCATGTAAGCAAAAGTAAAGTGTCGGAGACACCTCAACGCTTTTCTAGCAGATTTCATAGCCAGTAAAAACTCAATACTCGTGAGACCTTAATCTTTACTTTAGAAATAATTTTCCTTACCCGTGGATTATCGCTGATTAACACATGCTATTGGAGGGCAGATCTCAAAATAGGGATTCCCGATGGCCAGATCGCTTGGTTATTTGTTTTGCGTTTAAATGGCTCTTTGAGACAGAATTGCAGCCTATATTGATCGGTCTCTAAGAGAGAGAGGGAGAAAAAAAAAAACAGATATGATAGGGGAGAGAAAAATGTCCAAACAGCCCCCACTTACGTATACTGCAAGCACAGTAGGCGCTTGTCCTACTATTTTCCAAATTGGTAGGACGCCCCGGTACTGAAAGTTTCCAAGTACCATCATCCGACCCGGACCACCCCCTAGCCGGATCGGAGATAGTATCTGTCGTTGGAAGTAAATTATACTCGAACGCAAAAATAACGCATACTTTTCTTTTTGGCATTTTTATGTCAAAATGAAAATCTGCTGATATTGGCAAAACAGGGAAGACATTATCAATGCATGGAGTACACCTCGTGGCAAAATAATTGGAATTTCATTTGTTTATTTTTGCGTAACGAAAGCGTAAACAATTAAAGGGTCAAAATCAAAATTCACAAATACTGATCAGTTAACTCATTGTCTGGAGCTGAGTTGTACCCGGCTCCAAAACTGATGCGCTCTTCCCCGTTACAAACAAAGTTATGCCCCTTTATGTAAATCCCGTAAAGTAAGCAATTTTTGCGATAGCAAAAGAAAATTTGTGGATTTTTTAGCAAACCGAATTGGAGATGGATTCCAATTTAGGTTAAATAAACGGGTAAGAGGTCACAATCAAATGGAGTATCCTAACAACTGGTAGTAACTCTGTACCCCTTCCAATAATGGAACCACTGATTGAACATTTGGGCGCTGGATTCCTGAAATCACTGGGCGAAATTGAATGAAAATCATACTGCATCTTTATCATTCTGGGCAGTCTACGGTTAGCGAATCGAGAGACAAGACTTTTTTCCAGGAAAACATTTTTGTCGGCCTTATAATTTCGTAACTCACACCGAAAGTGAGCCAAATACGTGCCCATGTCAAGCCAACATTTGTTTTAAACGGGTCCTTTGCCCATAGCTTTATTCATTTTGAATCCCAAATTACCAGATTTTTCTTATAATATGATGATTTAGACGATTTTCAAAAACTTTGAAAAATAAAAGGAAACTTCAGATTTTGGCATTTACGATTTAACTGTATAACAGTCTTTTTTTAAATTACCTTTTTCCAGTTGGATACATCATGCTGAACTCACATGCAGCAAATCCGTATTGATAACTATTTTTTGACACTGTGAGCCAGAATTTTGAGATTTTTGCCTTTGCACAAAAATCTTCATATTTTTTCGAAGAATTGCACTGAGACAAGAAAATGCTATAAAACTTATGGCCACGTATAGGCAAATCCCAGTATTAAGTTAAAACTAAAATATCATTACATTTAATGAGGCAAAACGAGACAGCAAAAATATGCGTTTCTTTAGCTGTTGAGTATATATAGCAGAAAAAGGTTATGGGTGATTTCAAAATTTATTAATTTAGCACCCATATTTGCAATTTATTTTTAGCAACTTATTTAAGTACTACAGCAAATATCTTATGAAAATCGATCTGAACATCGAATCATTAATAAGGCAATTAAAAAGATCAATTTCATGCATCGTTGAAGTCCAGTTGTAACAGGAAATGAAGGGCACAGAATCATTGATATTTTCATATAAACTTCAGTACTAAATTCGCCTTTCAATGAGTATCAGTAAGGCGACAGTAATAGTTTTATCTTCCCTAAGCGACCTATATGATAGCTATCGTATTTCTTCGGCTGTAAGACGGAGATTAAACCCTTCCAAAACAATCCGAAAAATCCAGTTCCGTCCTATAATTTGGATCTAGGCCTTTGGGATGTTTTGTGAAATTCTACTTTCTGACTTAAGCAATATAGTGGGTACAAACTTTCACGTCGACCCAGACGCCCACGCCAACGGGTTCCGCACTGAAGCCAATACGTCTTCCCTCACCTTTAATGGTGGTAAGGGGCATATTTATGCAATCAAGATATTAATTTGACCAAAGTGTTACACTTCTAGGTTATAAAGTTGAAAAAAACATCAGCAAAGCAAGTATATGACTTTTGTGTTCAGTCAACCATGAAAACTAGGTAATTGTAATATTCTGGTCACATCATCCAACTGTTCTAGTCAAGATGTTTCTTTGATAGGAATTTGATGATTACTGGTCAATTCATTTAGCAATTACGCCAAGAAATATTGAAAATAGAGGACAAAAATATATAAAAAAAAATGCTGGATGACAAAGGAAATAGTTTATGACAACATGTATTGAAGTTACACGAAATAAAATGATATGGAAATACATTCAAGACATCCTGTTAATCATTTAATCAAACGCTTTCTGTCTGTTATACTCTGTTACCAAATGGAAATACTTTTACAAGACATGCTAAAACCATGTTGAATTAACACACCCACTTCAGTGGACCCATAGCTCGCTAACAAGGACTTTCTGACCAAAGTTACATATGGTTCAATAAACTAGACACACTAAAGTATACCATCAGCTAAAAGAAGAACAAGTTGGTAGGATGCAGAAAACCCACCTTATCGATACCCCTCCCTTCTATATAAAGCCCGCTCACGGTATAACGTATTAGGCCACAGGAGCCGATATAAGCCGATATAAGCATGTATCGACGTGGGACGTGTGTCCAGCAGTGGTTGTGACTGGAGATTCCAGCACTGGTTGTGACAGTGTTTACTTAGTGACATTTTTTCTGTATCTGTTGTAGTTTTCGTGGAGGCAGTCGAGCTCTAATTTCAGAAGTTCACTTAGATAAAGTGACAAGTTCTTCTGATTGTGAGCTCGATCGCCTCTTTTTGCACGCCGGTTGGTCAGGCATCAGACTCAATGATGGGCCCGACATAAAGCTACTTAATTTAGTTGGATGGGGCCGGAGTTTGCCTTGTCTGTTGCTTGGTTATTCGGGGTTCAACTGATAGTTTTCTTTTGCTCCGGTATTTCAGTGGTGTTGTCTGACTTCCCAGGGGTCTCCTGGTGTCGCAATACGTTCTTTCCGTTGAGTCCTCATCTCTAATTCATCATAGGCCTTATATGTGATTTGTTTGTTTCCGGTGATGATTCATTGATGGGTTAGGAAACCTTCATGCGACCAAACAGTTAACTTAATGTTTCAAACCACAGCAGAAGCAGAGGGCGAGGTTTTGGCCCAGGAAAACATGTTTAAGCCCTCCATCCGCAGTCATCTTTTGCTGACCGTTCCAAGACGGTACTTTTGTTGCGGTTCCTTGATGTTATATTGTGCTGTGTCCGCTTACTAGTCTATGGTCTCTAGCGGTTTGGTCACCCGTATTGCTGCCCAATCTGCCTTCCGTTTTGTTTTGTTTTGTAACTAAAATAAAAAATAAGTAAAAATAGATGTTGATGCTATTATTGGGGTAGCTGAATGACCATCTGTTTGGGAAAGAGCTGCTTATTCAATTTACTGTGTGTGTCTTTCGTAAACTTGTGTCACTTCCTGTGTGTATGTGCTTCTTTCCCTATTGGTTTTGAGAGCGGAATGTGGGATTTGTTTGTATTAATTCCTGATCATTGCCCATCTTTTTATTTTTCTATAAATCACAGCGGAAACAGTTGTGTTTTTTGTGCTATATGTTGTACATATAAATTCATTTAAAAGCTTAGTTACTTGTTGTGATTCCAACAGTGGCTGTGACAGTGTTAACTCGTGAAGATTTTTTTCTGTATCTACTGTGGTTCTCGTGGTGGCAATCGAGCTCTAATTTCAGAAGTTCACTTAGATTAAGTGATCAGTTCTTATGATTGTGAACTCGATCGCCACGATAGATCACAGTGGAAATAGTTGTGTTTCATATGTTATGTTGTACATATAAATTTAATTTGAAAGCTTAGTTACTTGTTGTGATTGTGGGGATGAACGTAAAGGAGGCCTTAGCATACCGGAGGTCCCTCAGCTTTCCTGGGTGCGTCTCTGAGTCAGTTGTGCGTCTAGGATAATCGGTGCTATTCTTCTTTAGTCAACTGACTAGCTGACTGAAGAAAGATTGTACCTCGCATCTGCCACTGGACGCACAGACCGAGAGTATCAGAGGGTAATACAGTCATTGCAACAGTGAATGAACCTGGCTGAACTTTGTCACTTTAAGTGCTGTGCAGTCCTTAAAAAGGGTGTAAAGGCCACCAAAACTCCCAATTCTATATCCCTACAGGTTTGGTAAAAACTTCTAGAAGGTTTTAAGAAATATCGAGAAGGTAAGAAAAAGTCTGAGACAGAAAAACATGTGTCGGTAATGGTGATAACAGTATCTATGAAATTGTACCTAATGCCACATTTTTGCCAGTAGGAAAATGAATGATTGCCTCGAGAATAATAGCTCTTAGACAGTTTAATACACTTATTTAAATAAGGTCAGTGAATACGTTTGTAGACTTAAGAAAATAGGACAAAACCTTATAGCTGATAAAAAAAGTTTGGATTTCAGACAACTGTTTTTCTACGCATAAACATAGAGTAAACTGTATAATGTCCAGTGTTCCATAGAAAATGACATTTGCAAACAGTGTATATACAAATCAGACTTCAAAGAATGCAAAATCTTATCAGAGCTATACTCATTAAATACGGGTACTACTAACTTTTAACGAGCAAAATATGATGTCATATAGTAGCGAACACGATGCATTTATGGGTTGACACTACTAAAATATTTATTGGTTTATACGTGTTTTGTTTAATTGCTGGACAAGACATAATTTTTATATATAAGAAATGTCTAAGTTAGTGTTAAGGGCAAAGAAGTAAATAAATCATATGCTCTTAAAAAGTACATGTATGACTTAAGTTAGTTACAACCAGTTTCTCAAAACAGGAATAATTTAATATTAGACAACTTTATCCCATATACTTTTATTATTATTGCATCATAAGCTTTGAGTGACTATATACTATGTTCAACGGCTGTGTTAAAGCGACTTCGGTGTTTAGGTCAAGAGGTTGGATAAACAACTAAACGGCACGCTGTGAAGGACACAAATTTGAAAGAAGATATTTTCCTTTTATTTTGACAGTTCTGAATGATAACACAACAATATTCAGACAAATAAATGCGAAATCCGGCAATAAAATAGGGCAGAGTAAAGACAACTTGCCCTATATATTGGTTTCTCACAACCTATTCAGTGCGTAAGGAAACTGTGACAAGCCTATAATTTCATTTCTCTAATTCCGTGTCTTACAAAAGTGCATATGAATCTGATTAAATGGTATAACTTTGCTCATGCCTATCTTAAATATTTAAAGCTTGAACATGTTTTATTGAAAAGACAAATTGTTGACGTTTCCTCGTAATTTATACTATAGTGTTTCCCTCATCTTACCCAGAATGACCTTTAAACTGTAGTTTCGGGTAGCATGCACACATAACGTATATAACTGCAAGGTTTGACAAAGTCTAAACCAAAATGAGTGTTTTGACAGCCATGAAAAGTCACATACCTAGACCATCCACTGTACATGTGTATTTCATCGTAGTAATCGACCATGCTTGCACTATTACCTAAACATTTTGTGCTAGAATAAGAATTTACGGTATGAGCCTTAAGTTTTGATCCTTTGGAAACAGTATATAGGTCTGATGCGTGATGAGACTAATTAAGGAATGCATAAGACCCACTTTGTCTCCAAAATAAATTGAATATATAAACAGATCATCCAGAAATACAGCTAAAAGAATCTATAGCGCTATAACATAAAGGGAAATCCATGTGTTTGCAGAAGAAGTTCTTGAAAGTCACAAACTTTTAAATAAAAATGATAAGAACCAGTAATTTTGTTTGTATTATTGAGATGCTGATTTACTGAGTTTCTACAGCGACACATTCATACCAAATCTGTAAGAACACTAACACCAAATACGCAGAGCTCTAGATAAGAGGGGTATTTGATGATAATTTAGGGGTAATTATTTTCATTTCTCATTGAAACCAAATGTTGTGACCCCTCATCTGAACCGTCTCGTCGAGACGGTTCAGATGAGGGGTCACAACATATGTTTTTATACAGTATTAACAAAAAATTATCCCTAATTATCATCAAATACTCCCTCTTACCTAGAGTTCTGCAAATACGTTGTATAACTATTCACTCAGCTCCGACTCATGATTGGAAATTTGAAAGAAGAAAACTATTCTGCTGTCAATAACTTTACGCCTCAAGTATTGAAAATGAGAGATTGTTAAGAGTAAGAGATTGTTCCACGATATTGCTGTGAATTGTCAATGCTAAAATCCTTACATGATACTGCTAGAAGCAAATCCTCCGAGAAAAATTAATCAGTCTGAGAATAACTACTTTTTGTTTTTGCTACGAAAAGTCTTATTTGATCACACAACATGTATTGTGAATATCATAACAAAGATTAATACACCGTTCCCTTTAATCCCTTGCACAGTTAAGACCAGTGTAAGAATATATAATACACATGTCCTTCAAGAGAAACTCTTCACCAGCTGATACCTTGCGCATTATTTCCAAGCACAGTCTTGGCACTTGAAGTATTTATCATAGCGGTCATCTAACACATAAAAATATGATTTTATCTCACTTATTTCTTATTTTGCTATCAAGAGGATACATTAATACAGTCAAACACTGAAATAATCAAAGCTTTAGGAATTAAAATCATTTAACGTGCTTCTGATATTTTGTCTTCTCAGTCCCGATACAAAGGCACTCTTAGTGGGTGTCATTTTAGTAAAAATAAAAGCAAAAACTGTCAGTCCTTCTAAAAGGCCAATACCATTAAGAACCAAAGTCGAGAAAAAGAAGAAAAATATTTTCTTTAGACAAGAAATAAGCAACTGATGACAGTGATGGTAAGATATTTGATTTAACTGAGGCGAGAGAAAAAATATTTTTTATCCTGGATTCGATTTTTTATGACGGCTACTTGGAAGAACAAAATCAAAATAGGTGAGATAACACTGTTTTTAAATATGGTTGCTTAAGAAAGGTGTGTAGTTTATGGGACATCTGATGTCTCAAATAATATCAATATCCCATCTAAACAATTTGAGGTATTTGCACAATATAATTGAATCCCGTCTCGGAAGAATGCACTTTATAGAGATTGAACTATAAAAGAGCAATGAGTATACACAAGAATGTAAACAGACATTTAATACACAAGAATGTAAACAGACATTTAATAATAAGACTCTTCCTCCCATGCATAAACATATATAAGCGCTCAGTAATACGCGAATGTAAGTATCTGACTGAGTACAGGTTGATTTCAGTCTTGACTATTTGCTCATAACACGAGGCAGATTTTCTCATAGCGCGACAACTTTGATATGGTTTATTTAGTGCAAGGAACAAGTAACTTCATTGCAGATGCAAATGGAAACGGGATAATTTCCGTACGGTTTGTATTTTTAATCAGCGCGAGATTGTCATGCAACATGAATTGGTTTCAAAATTTGATGTCGGATTAAAATTTCTTTTACACCAAGGCCTATCGGAACCAGAATTTTATGGTGACTTAGTATACAAATTCAAAAAGATTATGGGTAGGACTGATTTTTCTGATCAATTCCGAAAAATACTAATACGTCACAAACGTATTGGCTATAATTTAAATGTTATGCGACAGTCTGCATGCTTAGTGATTAACCCAATCACGGTTGGAAACTTTGCTGCACTCTTTAATTGCACACCGGGGGGTCGGGCGTCAGACTCTATGATGGCCCCGACCTAAAGCTATATATTTTAGTTGGTTGGGACCGGAGCCTTTTTGTCTGTTGCTTGGTCCACCGGGGCTCAACTGGTGACCTTCTTTTGCTTCAGATTTCCAGTGGGGTTGTTTGGCAGGCCAGGGATCTCCACCTGTCAGACGGCCCGTTGTATCTGTTGAGTCCTCGTCTTTGCTTTTTCATGGTGTTGAAATTTGATTTATGTGTTTACCGTGATGATTCATTTTTTTAGAGTTAGAGGGTTATCATGCGAACCGAACAACCAACTAAATGTTTTGTACCATTTCAGAAACTGAGGGTGAGGTTGGGCCTGTAAAATCGATTTAAGCCCCCCAGTAATTCATTACTGACCGTTCCAAGGCGGTAGTTCTGTTGTGGTTCTCTGTTGCCTGTTTTTGGTGTCAGAGTTTCTGTAATGTTTTACCTTATGTATGTTCTTATTATTTTTGGTTCGGTTTGGGTTGCTGAGTGGCCACCTTTCGGGAACAAGCTGCTCACTCGGTTGGCCATATGTTCTCTGTATCTTGATTATTTGTAATCTTAGTTGTTTCCAACTATGGTTTTTGATTGTTTCAGTTCCTGGTCTTTGCATACTTTTTACTTTTGAAGATGTCCTTATATACGCAGTTCTTTGTGATTTCAGCCTAAGGCTGCCTCAGTGGAACTAAGATGAACTTAATTTGTTTGAATATAGTGTGTAAATAAGTTGTACAATGTTGAAAGACTACTGATCAAAGTACTTAAGATTGACATCTGACATTAAAACAGTAACATTGCATTTTGGTACATAATTCTTCATCAAAAGTAATCAACAGCAGCTTCCTCCAGTTATATTTACTATCTGTTCATAGACACGCTGCTATTTTGAGTTTTTCTGTGATGTAATATTAAGTTTTATTGAAATTTCCCATCAGATAATGTAATTCCCAGTGAGGTCATAGAAACTATGGTTGCAAGTGGAGCCATCGAAATAATGGAAACTGTGCTGGCATGTAAAACCACTGAAATAAAAGCTTCTGTTTTGTCAAATGAAACATACGAATCAAGACGAGTTGTCCTGGCAAGTGGAGTCATCGAAACAAAATTTGCTGTTGTTGCAAGCGGAGCAATCGAAACAAGACCAGATTTTGTGGCCAGTGGAGTCATGGGAACAAGAGTTCTCTTGTGGTGATTGATATCATTGATAGAAGGTATACTAGTCTGGCAAGTGGAGCCGTCGAAACAATGGAACAATAAATGCTGAAGCTGCCAGCTAAGCCATCAAAACGAAAACCAAATGGTGTTTCTCAAAGTGGTACTATCGAATAAAAGAAGTTAATACAAGTGGAGTCATCAAAAAAGATATGAGCCCCGAGACGAGGAAACCAACAAAGTGGATATGCGCCCACTGCAGACTCAGATCAGCCTGGACATCCGCCCAGTCTGATCAGAGTCTTCGCTGCCTGCATGGAGGTAGCTTAGACCCTTAGCTACCCTTTGAGCGCTTAGCGAAGTCTGATAAGACTGAGCGGTTGTGTCAGGTAGAGCAGTTATTTTGAAATGTAGCCGTCGAAACAATGGAAGGCAGGTCTTCTGTTGCGGGTTTCTTTGTTAGACTCAGTGTGTCTGTTAGAGTATGTGTAATGCTTGCTTTGTTATTCCATTTTTACCATCTCTTTCTTCGGTATCTACCGTATTTATCCTAATAACGCCCCTGCTCTAATAAACCCCCTGCTTCTTTACCGAAAATAATCTTATACTAACTTGCATGAATTCCTATTTCCTTCTCTGGATAAAGTAGCTCTTTGAAATTGGGTCTTCTCTTATAGGAAAGAATTTGCTCCAAGAGGAGCAAATTTTATTCTATAAGGGTTGACCCCAATCCCTATTGAGAAGAGTAAATTCCTCTGAAAGTATACATGTACCTATTTACCTTAATTATGCTATCAGATGTATTTTGGCGGTGGCTGATTTACTATAATTTAGGCTCTACATAACGCACCCCTTTTGTAAAATGTAACGCCTTCCCCCTCCCCCAGGGCGTTAAATAGGATTAATACGGTAGGTAAGGCTGTGCTTTATGATTCTGTCATTTTGTTGAGCTGAATGGGTACACTTACAGCGGAGTCACTCCATTGGCATAATTTTTGCCTCCCTTCTCAATAGGGTCTGCTCTTAAAGGAACAAATTTCCCTTCTTGTTGTAAGCTCCGACCCCATTTTGGAAGGGCTAATTTATCCAGGCAAGCAAAAGTTGTAAAAATGGCGGGAAAAACATGGACATGTACCATTTCAACTCACTTAAACATGCCAACTGCACATTAATGTACTGATGTTTGTATTTTATTTTCATTATTGTTATTTGATAATGCAGCATATAAAATGAACGAACGTCAACTAAACGTCTCCAAATCGTCACTTATTGCCAATGACCACCAAATCGTCACAAAATTCGTCATGAAAAAGTTGAAATGTTTGTTTGTTTTGTTGGTTTTTCTTACAAATCATCTTTCAATTTTCTATCCAATTATCATAACGATGTTCCCAGGAAAATCGTTTTTGCATTTTTTTTAATATTATCCTTGGGTCGCGGCTTCTGTTATTTTGGATTCTGAAAAAGTTAATGTGCTTAATAAGCTGATAGACGCCAGATTTCTAAAACACCAGTCTGCAAGGTCTTTAGTTTCAATTAAATTTTGAAGAAACTGCTGAGATTTAGGAAATAAGACCCTGCACGCCACTAACTAGATTTTCAATATTCCAGCTGAACAGTGTGATTTGCATAAATATTTATTTAGTACAAGGAAGTTTTGAAAATTAACTGTGGAAAAGAGATATGTTGTAATCATGTGGATTTAATATGTGGATAGTCCGTTATGTACAACGTTGCACTCTGATCATACGGTATCTTTAATTGCTTTGAAACCAGGCCCCGAGGTTATAAAAAAAAATTTCGTGCTCAACTCAGCTGGGCATTAAATTTTCTCTGCTGATAAATAAGAAAAGGCCAACTAATGTTTGCATTTTCATATTCATAAGCAGTGAAAATTCTATACTCAGATTTCATACTCAGCTAAAAAGAGCTAGAAAACAACTGCACCTATCAATAATTTGCTATTTATCAGCAGGTAAAATTTCATGCTCAGCTGAGTTTAGCATGAAGAAACTTTTGTAACCTGGCGGCAATATCAGTTCCAGGCCTCTGCAAAATATGGTATGTGTAAACAAAAGACATACATGTATTGACAATGAAGCATGCTTACTGGTCAGACGTTGCCGTCCCTTAAATTGAATAAATACACTCTTCTCAATAGGATTCTATTCCTAAGGGAAAGAATTTGGTCCTGAAGAAAAACATGTTTTTTAAATGGCTTTACCATATATGGGCATGTTTGCCATTTTGGTCATGTGACCAAGACTGTTTGAAAAAAAAAACTGTCGTTTCCCCGGTTCCTAGAGGCTCCATAAGAAATTTGGTTCCATTCGGCCCAGCAGTTTCAGAGGGGAAACTGTTTGAAAATGTTGTCGACAACGATGGACGACGGAGCTTACCTGTCCTATAAGCTCTCAGGTCAACTAACAAGTGCTCAATTTCTTATTCATCAGTGTGCTATAGCAGCAACATACCTAAGAGATTCACAGCAGAATTTGTTGCAAGTTGGCTTGCATTTTCCATATATTTCATGCTGTGGTTTCACTGGCTGCTATTAACTGGAATGGCGTCAGTCCTATAGGTCAACACAAAGTATCGAGCCGCGACACGAGAAAACCAACACAGTGGGTGTGCGTCCAGTGCAGACTCAGATCAGCCTGGGCATCCGCCCAGTCTGATCAGAGTCTTTACTGTCCGCCTGGACCTAGCTCAGACCCTTAGCTACCCTTTAAGCGCACAGTAAAGAATGTGATATGACATGACGGCTGCCCAGGCTGATCTGAGTCTTCGTTAGGCAGACAACCACTTTGTTGATTTTTCTCGTGTCGCGGCTCAATTTTATTATAAATGCTTCCTTGGACAACAAAGCCCTTCCGCATTTGGGTCCACTCTTAAAGGAAATAATTTGCTTCCTAGGGAGCAAATTCTTTCCTTCATTCAGAAGGGAAGCAGAAATAAAAATGGCAGAGCTAATTCCCTTAAAAACGTATTGAATCACCTTAAAGTATACAATATAGGTCTACAAATGAGCCGCGACACGACAAAACTAACAAAGTGGCATTTACGTCCAGTGAAGATCAGATCAGTCTTGGCATCCACCCAGTCTGATCAGAGTTTTTGCTGTGCACTTAAAGTGTAGCTAAGGGTCTAATTTAGCTCAGTGCGAACAGCATAGACTCTGATCAGACTGGGCGGTGGGCGCACATGCCACTTTGTTTGGTTTGTCGTGTCGCGCCTCAAATAGCAAAGAAATCAACTTACCTGTCCGCTGTCAGATTCCAAAAGAAACCATACGACACAAAGAATAAAGTTTTAATGCACAGAACTAATTTTCATTTGTCAACACAACTGGTAAGATGTGCATAACAACAGATAAAACATTATCTCGACGCCAGATTTATTATGCATTTATATTAAATCCTTCTTGTTAGATACGTTTCCTGTAGAAAATATGAGATTTAGGAAACAGGACACCTCGCGTCCCCAATGAGGACATCAATATTCCATCTAAACAAATTTCGAGATGTTTTGCATTGTTATGAAAGTTCGTTTAGTGCTGAGGAACATTAAATAAGAAAATTGTGAAATTCTGGACGGCAAAACCATTTTAATCTGTGCAAAATAAGCATATAAATGACATATTGATTTAGTTCCAAGTGCCATGTCTTTTAGTATAAAGAATCTACAAAAGGAAAACATTCTTAACGTATATAGATACACAATCACATTTTAGCGACTCTACCATTTTTCCACAGAGGTGCCGTGGTCGAGTGGCTAGAGCGACTCTGTTATGGTGTGGAAGGTCGCTGGTTCGAATCCCAGCTTGGGTCAACACTTCTCTGTCAATCCAACAGTAAATGGGTACCTTTTTCGAATCAGGGATGAATAATGCAGCGTAAGGAGAGGCTTTGTCCAAGATATGGTGAGTCTCTAACCCCCACTGTCCCTATGCCCACGGCCTATTGGGAACCTTTCTTTCTCCCTCTCCCCGATATAGAATGAAATACTGTCTCAAAGGGCCGTTAAACCCAAAACAATCAATCAATTAATCAACTTTTTTTTTGTTTTTTTTACCTACCATTGTCCCTTTTGATGCCCCACCTTTCCAGTGGGGGTTAATATTGAAATAAAAGATTTTCTGTCGTTACAGCAAACTCTTTCCTTTGAGTTAGACCCAGTTTTGGAGGGTTTCTTCCTCCAGGGAAGCAATTATGAGACGCGACACGAGAAAACAAACAGAATGGTCTTGCGCCAAATGCAGACTCAGATCAGCCTGGGCATCCGCCCAGTCTGATCAGAGTCTTCGCTGTCCGCATGGAGGTGGCTTAGACTCTTAGGTACCCTTTAAGCGCTTAGCGAAGGGTCTGATCGGCCTGGGCGGATAAAGTAATAAATTAGGATTAAGTTAGATAACTCCAAACAGGACGAAAATATACCAATAATTTTTCATGACTTAAGTAATCAGACGTCTGTCCAACTCGAAAAAATCCATTTATACATTAAAAATTTGCTAGCCTGGTCGGAATTAAGAAATAAAAACCGTCAAGTTTTTATTTTTGTTCAGTATATAATAAAAGGAGCTACTGTTGCAAATGCCGATAAAGAAACAAAATAATCAAGAATTACGGCCATAAAAAGCAGCTTGTTTAAAAAAAAAAGATTTTAAGTTCTGAGTGTTGAAAAAGGTATATGTTTATATTTGTTGGCCTGAAGTGCTATATCATCACAGAAGCTCTAATGTCAATTTGTATAATCGGGCCAGGCCAGGCCGGGCTAGAGATAAGTATATGCCCACGGAAATGTCATTTTGCAGGATTTGGCACATTGCAACATACCGAAACATTATGACAGACATACTAAACCAAAACGTCTTATTACGAATAGTTAGGAAAAGTCTAAATTTCCAAAGAAACGAGGGAAACTGACGCACCGCGTGCTCCCGTCAGAAGGAAAAAAATACTCTATTAGTTTACAGCTTAGGTTTGATATATTAGCTCATGATAGAATATGGTCCATGTAAACAAGATTCATAGATAAAATGACATACATATTGCTGAGATGCTTGTTTCATTTGTGGAAATTGATTAATCTCATCATACAGAAAGATTTTGATTTCTTCTCTATTAACACTTTAAGAACCAGTGACGAAAATACCATAATTTGCCAACAGCGTAGATCCTGATGAGGCGGCTCATCATGAGCCGCCACATCTAGATTACACTGTTTGTCCTCTAGTTTTTGAATTCTCAATATGAAATGTCTTGGACAAGGCATTTTTTTTTAATTTTGCAGACGTAAATTTTGTCGACTGTTTTCTGGTGCTTTCTGGAGGAAATTGGCGTTGAAGCACTTCAGTTCTCTGAAAAGTTCGAAAGGAGCACCAATTCAAGTCCTACACTTCCAGTCTTTTTTGTCAGTCACTGAATTATCATCTGAACCTCAGTCAAGGTCGAAGATACATACGTATTGATCCTAATAAACGTCCCTGCTCTAATAAACGCCCCCTGCTTCTTTCCGAAACTAATGTTTATTAACTTGCATGAATTCATGCTTGCTTTTCTAGATGAGGTAGCTCTTTGAGATGGGGTCTACTCGTATCCGAGTAGTTCTCGTCATTTTTTACTAACAATCTCCTGTTTTCTCCCAAACAAGCAGGTTTTCTTTCGGTTTGCGGTAGTTATGTATCGTGTACCTAATAACTCTGGTTTCGACACACACGTCATGAATTTATTTATAGAAACGAACCTCAGGGAGCGATCATTATTTGATATGCTATCACGCACAGACAACGTCACGTCCAGAAGCAGTTCTCGTAATGTTGCTTTTGAGCTCGATTTTAAAATAAATATAAAACCAATTTTGCTGTTGTTCCTATATAATAATGTTTGACATCTTGTTCATGTAACAAAGTCCGTTCGTATGCCGAATGCGCTCAATTTTTTTAAAGAGGTCACAGCAGACAAAAACAAACACAACACTGAGACGAAGAGTTTGTCTTGTTCACAAGGCTGCTGAAAACGATGAATGATGACTGGGTCAGGTTTGCTATTGTAATATTTTTGTGTTTTTCTTGCAATGTTGACTTACATGTGGAATTTGTTTGCAAAGTAGACACACTATTGGAAAACCTGACCCAATTAAGAGAGGTCAGCACGTGGCTTGAACGTGCTCACGTGAATGCCCCTGACGTAATCACGCGACTTCGCGAATCCAAAAGGGAAAAAACGGCATTTATATATACACAGCTCGATACTTTGATGAGTTTTTGCACTAGTTTGACCAAATGCATCATAAACATTGGATTAAGGCAGTTGAAGTGAAGAAAAAATACGCGAAAAACTCGTTTGAAGCAGAATGACGAGAACTACTAGCTGACGAGATCTACTCGGATACGAGTACTAAAGGAAAGAATTTGCCTTCAGAGGAGAAAATTCTTTCCTTAAAGATTTAACCGGCCCCCTACTGCGAAGGGAGACAAAATAGTAAAGTTGCCCCCTTCTAAAAGTATACCAATTCACACAGCAATGAATTAATACTGTTTATTAGAGGTAATTTGGCAGTGACTGATTTACTAAAATTTATGCTCTACAAATTGTCCCCTTTTGTAAAATGTAACGCTCCGGGGCCTTTAATAGCAACCAACCAACGAGCTTTTTTGCCACCGAAGGCGGCAAACAACGAGTGTTGGTTGCTTTACGGTAGACGCGAATTTCTGTTCCATTCTATTCTGTCCCATACCTCTTAGGCCTGATTTTTCACTGTCGAACAAGTCAATGAAGTTCCGGTCGGAAGTTGCTTGGTCAGGAGAAATTAGGACATTGAATAAGCATTGGATAGATTGCTTTTCCGCTTCACTCTCCTGGCAACACGTGAATGTCTTCCAAAAAAGAAACTCCTATCTTTTTATTAGAGTCATAATGTAGATGTAGGTCGGTTGGAATATAGGTGGTGCCTATTTCATATTAGGATTAATAGGGTACTCAGAAAAGCAGTTGACGGACTTTAAGGTGAATGGGAACACTTTCAATTTTTTCTACCATTTTCACAAAAGGCAGCTACTTTCATGACTTCCTGTTTGTTTCGTGGGTGGATAAAACCGTTATAAATGGAAGTCTACTCTTAAAGGAAAGATATGCTCCAAAAGGAGCAAATTCTGTCATTACTACGGCATGTGCCTGCTAGGAGCGTCTGACCAGGTCTGACCAATTACGTCTGTTCCAGTTCAGAATATAGGGCTATAATTAATCACTGATTTTAATTTCTCTCATCAACATGATCAATGGAGGCGACTCTTGTCTTTTCAACCAGAATGGAGACACAATTCGTTGGAAATATTCTTATAGTCGCTGGCCGGGTTTGAACCCTCACGGATGCGGCGACAGCGCCTAGCACTGCAACGTAATGCACAGCGTAATGGTTAAAGCTGATGCATGTTGCCGCATCCATGAGGGTCCAAATGCAACGGGGGAATGCATACCTTTTGATGCGTTTTAAGTATCATTTGCCTCAGACTCAATCGTTTGCAGGACTTATTGGATGACCCTCGTAAAATATAATTGAACATGTTATCGGAAACTGAAAGAAAATATGCAGCATAAGAAGAAACCCTTGATCGAACCGCAACTAGATGAAAAGGCTAGTCTGGACATTTACTGTTTGCATTTTGCTTTGCATCGCCATGGTGGAGCGTTTGAGATTTAGCATGTGAGTCGCGGTAACTTCCAGAACTACTGAGTCGAAAATATCAACCGGTACCACACTGACTAGAAATTTGATTGTATTTTATGTTTGCAACAATTTATATAGTAAAATAAGCCATCTTATTCATTTCAAATGGCCTGACTCAATGGATCGAATATCACTGATTATCACGTAGGTTGTCATCCCCTATAGTTAGATATTTACAGCCAGCAGAAGCCAAGTATTTGTTTCATGAATTTAGGGAATGAATGTGGTAGGACAGGGCTTGTATAGGAGAATGGCAGATATAAAATGTAAAAGTGCACAAAGTCAAAATACCACGTTAAGGTTTACATAGTTAATGACAAGGCGAATACGCCGGTTATCCTTCCAAACTGTTCCATATGATAGATTCCTCTTAGCTCCAGGAATAATACTAATATGAAGACGATATAAAAGAAAAATTGGAGTTGTCATAAAATGACAATTTTATCAGATGAACTACGGGTAACCTTCAGCGGAATGCTGTCATTAATAATACGTCAGTAAATCTTGTTTATTAATATAGTGTTTTCCATAACACACAGCACAAATTGTTTGCGGCATGAAATAGAGATGGTGGCCGTGTTTGTGCCGTAAGAATTCTGAAAATTGGGACACATAACTGTTCTAAAAAGTGAACATTTGTGTTCTTTCAATGAAGTAATGCGTCTAAAAGATAAAGATGGAATGGCAAACATCTGTGATGGTCCTGATTTGACGCTAGGGGCAGTCTGGTTTGATTTAAACGATATTTATTCAATGTAAAGGACTTCTTCGATTAAGGCGAGGATTTTCCCCATTAGACCGGCGCAACAGGTCCGAATTTTCAAAAGTATAAAGTGTGCAAATTTTTCTTAGCGGAGCTTCCTCAAATATGTAAGCCGTATGAAATCAGATCATTTGTGATTCAGACCCAAAGACACGGGGAGATAATCCAGTCTGACCGTACCTACCCTTAATTCAAGGTTTTCGCATACCTCAATTTTTGAGGTAATAAAAATATTGAAATCAGTCATTCATTTCATACATTTTTGTCATAAATGCATGCTAAATATATGCATATCATAATACAAAGCAATGATTTTCTTCTTGTTACGCCTGACTGGCATTTAAACATGCAAAACCACAGTTATACTTCCGGTCAAAGCGGCCAAAAGAGAACGCTTCACTATAACTAAGATACAAGTACTTTCCCCCCCCCCCCCCCCCCCCCCCGTGACCCAGCATTTCCTTCATGCAGCAGACTTATGCGATGCAAGTACGCAATATATATGAGTGGGAAGCTGGGTCACGGGGGGGAACGATACTCAATAAGCCAAAGAAGAAGAATGGTCAACAGTAGCACTGTGATCTTCAAGGATTTTATTGTGTACCATGACCTTGAAATGATGTCAAGGTCACATACATATAGTCAAAACTATCCAGTGTTGTCTGTTATGTAAGTAATGTAAGTCAAAAAAGGGTGAAATTTATACAATTAATCATTATTTCAATGATCAGTTTGAGGATAATTTACAATTTATCTCAACAATGACGTCAACGTCAACGTATGTTTAACGTACTTTACATAGACAAAACCACTTGAAAATTCATTTTCCATGCAAGTTACATGTCATAGTCATAAATGCAAAGCAAAAGTCAGTGATCCGTATAACTTTTAAATCATGGGGAAAATTCACGCCTTAATCATAGAAGTCCTTACATAATTACAAGGAAAGTACAATATAACATGGTACAGGATCTGACGGTAGGCGAAACGCTTGTATTAAAGTCATCTCCTGATGATCAGGGTTTATGCATTTCGCTCAGGCTTATCTGTCCCAATATTTAGAATTTATGGTCATTCTGATGATGCGCATATTCTATTCTATTCTATCCCATAACCTTACTAGGTCGTTGGGGCACCATAGATGACTTCAAACAATGTCCTGTCTTCAGCTGCCCTAGTTGAGCTGGCAACATCCATTCCTGTCCACTCCTTGATATTGTCTTCCCACCTCTTCTTCTGTCTACCTCTTCTTCTTTTTTCTTCCGTACTATGTCTGGCAAATATTGTTCAAATATTTTCACACCGCAAAGGTTTGATCAAAGGCGAAGATATAACTTTTATAGAAATAAATGCAAACAGATATGGTCGATATCAGTTTTTGGACATGAAAGCGTACACTTACAAAAAACTTCTCTCTCTCTCTCTCTCTCTCTCTCTCTCTCTTCATTGTTGTTTTAATCTGTCCTCGTTTTACAAAGGAGGCAAAAATGAAAATAATGGAATCTCTTTCGCTGAAAGTGTGCCCATTACTTTAAACAGTACTTAAAGCAGTTTTTAACGTTATCGAAAACTGCACCATAAAAATCTACGCATTACAGTGCCCCTCTAAAACAATAGTCTAAATCGGACCATTTACACTAGACTAATTGCTCCGAGCTTTGTTTAAGACAGAAGCGTAAAAAATGTACTAATATTGATGAGTATATATATTTTCATGTATACAAGAGGTAGCATCGAAATTGCGAGAATTCATTCCTGAAAGGGTACGTCGGATTAAAAAATCTTCGACTGAGACTTTGCGAACTAAGAATATAATTATTTTCCCTATTACGGGTTCGTCAAAACCAGATTAATTGCGACATGCAAAACGGGTGCGCATATCTATAACAAAGGCTTAGACCAGCCTGCGCACGTATAATTTGGACACAGCTCTTGCTGTTTGCGCACGTCATGTAAGTATCCCGATGTATCTACATAAGAAGACACCATCTAGGCTGTGCAGATTTGCGGGCTGGTTTGATTATATTCAAAACCACTTTGGCTTGTTGCTCAAGTAAGATCTTCAATAATAATGAGCCGTGACACGAGAAAACAAAGAAAGTGGTTGTGTGCCCAGCGTAGACTCATATCAGCCTGGGCATCCCCCAAGTCTGATAAGACCATTTGCTAAGGCTTAAAGGGTAGCTAGGGGGCTACCTGTATCCGGACAGCGAAGACTCTGATTAGACTGGGTGGATGCCCAGGCTGATCTGAGTCTGCGCTAGGTTCACAACAACTGTGTTGGTTTTCGTATCGCGGCTCAGTCTTTGATCCTAATCAATTAACCAATACAGCAGTGAAGGAGTTCCAGTACACTGTCTCTTGCAAACCAGTAACGGCCGCTTCGATGTAATGGTATCTACGCTCAACCCATAGTGTAGACCCTACAGTCATGTAGGCGGTTGTTACTTCAGCGTTACAATCTCTGTACACGTCGTCGCCACTGCGTAGCTGACCGACAACTGTTGTCCGATCTTTAACCAGACTGAGCGAGAGGGCATCCTTATTTTTAGCGCAAGCGGTCGCCGAAAACATGTAAGTTCCATTAACAGGTGCTCGAAATACTCCAGTCTCCGGATCATAGGCATTTCCCTCATTTGTCACCACAATGTCATATACAAGTCTTTCATCAACCTCGAGCGTAATATCTTTCGATAGTCGTGCTTTTACTGCAACCGTTGGTTTCGGGTTAGAATACATCTTCAGTCTCTCGACTTCTTCTTTTAGACTTTCAATTAAACGAGACTGCTGATCGGAATATTCTTTCTGCGTCTTCATTTCATCTCGCAAATCTTGAATCTGTGTTGTTACAGCGCTCATGTTCTCTAGGACTTCTTTAGCTAGTTCACTGTGTGCAGCCTCAAGTTTTATAACTCGCTCCATTATCATATTCTGACACTGAAACCTGAAGAAAAACAAGTCATTTTGTTAATCAGCAAACTTCGTTAAATTTCGTTTCTTTTTCAGGACATCCGCTTTTCTTTTACATCGTATGATCCTTGAGGCCCCGTTACTGACGACTAACGGATTCAAACGCTAGTAAAATGAGAAATAAATATAGGAAGAATAAGAATCATTATTATGTAAAATGATGCTAAGTAACGTAGAGTAATTGATCAATTTTCGGTGGATCTGACGAGTAGTGTTAGTTGAACCTTTCCATGGGTGAAAGTGTTTATTTATTTTTTTCACTGCATGTGCGAACAAACCAGAACTCAGAGAAGCCTGCTCTAATAAAAAGTATCTGAGTCTGTATCCTATGTTAATTTTCTGAATTGAAAATGTTTGTTTCCTATTGTATGATAGTATATTCGCGGTCTTTAGTGGATCCTTTGATCAAGGACGTCTTATTACAGTTCAAAACACGCCGCGGGTGTCCTGTGCTGACAATTTGAAATAAACATGTATCTAAAATAAACCGTTTGTGCGCCGAGTGCGGCTGATTATCCGTTAGCACAAACGTATGGCTTCCTCTATTTTATTTATTTTTTCTTTCTTTCTTTATTGTTCACAGAATTTTAAGAAATCGGAACCATCGATATATATTATTATGTCTATTATTTTTATTTTTAATTTTCTTGTCCCTAAATCCGATCAACATTTTACAGTAATTCCGCTGTACTGTTTAGTGACAGCTCTTCCTAAGTGGACTGTACTCTCTGGTAATTGCTGGTATTAGGTGAGATGCTTGTATCATGTGAGACAGTGTGTCAGGACAAGTTTACAGCGATGCTGGGAGGGACCCTGCAGCCGGGTGCGCAAAAATATGGGAACAAATACCGGGAAATAGTGGGACCCGCATTTAGCGAAACGAAACGGCGCATAATCGAGTACAACTCGTTATTGATCTGTACCCTTGGAAGCTATACTGAACCCTTGGGTAATTGCTTGTATAGGGCGAGATAACGATTCTGTTTGATTCAGGTATTTTGTTTTGACATTTTCCCCGGTAAAGTAATATAAAAGTAGGATGGCGGCCGTCTATAGGATTTTAAGCATCCGTGTAAAGTTTTTGTCCAAATTAAATTAGCCTCGTTTTTACTGTATTATGCTTTTTTCTGTTTAAAAATAATAGCTAACCGACGTCACAAATGCCGGTAGGGTAATTTGTGTAAAAATGCAATATGAGCCGCGACGCGACAAAACCAACACTGTGGATGTGCGCCCAGCGCAGACTCAGATCAGCCTGGGCATCCGCCCAGTCTGATCAGAGTCTTCGCTGTCCGCATGGAGGTAGCTTAGACCCTTAGCTACCCATTAAGCCCTTAGGGAAGACTCTACTCAGACTAGGCGGATGCCCAGGCTGTTCTGAGTCTGCGCTGGGCGCACAACCACATTGTTGTTTTTCTCGCGTCGCGGCTCATATATTCTTGACGGTAATAATGACGACGGAGTTTAGTGTAGTATTTTAGATACCAATAACCCCTCTTCCCATCAGGTACATTTTCAACACTATGGCCCATATTTACAAACTAAACTCAAACTCCACCTCGACTCGAACTCCAATAAGGTCGTTGAAGGGACGATGGAGGGCGCCTCGAGTGAGTGAAGTTCAAGTATAGATTTGGTATTCACGTTCTCCACTCCACCTCGACTTCGTGGAGGAGACTCCAGCTACACTCCAGTCAGACTCACACCATGTAAAATACATCGTGGACCCAGACCAGACCTCCTAAAACGTATTTATGATAATGATGTCTGAGACATGATTGACTCCATAAACAATGTAGAGCCAGATCGTACTAACTGTATGATTTGTAAAATTATAATTAGATACATCGCAGGAAATATGAATTTCCGCTTGATGCCAGGGCGTCCGTCCGATTTACATTTCTGTGTTTGCAGAAGCGTCTTTGGTGTAGTGATTAAGCTACCTGCCTCTCAAGCATCGATCATGGGTTTGATTCCGTCCTTCTACAGTATTTTGCTGAAACTTTGATCGAAGTCCTATTCTCGTATCACGTATTTAGTCCTTTGACCCTACCTCCAGTCAGCACTACGTAGTTTATTATTTGGGTATTCTGCGCATACTGCCCCCCCCCCCCCCCCCCCCCACACACACACACACACACTCCCATGCATGCCCCACCACTCCTCGCCTTCACACGTTGTGCACGCTTCCTTATGCTTTTTTCTGTTACGGACTTTATCCAAACTTGTCATGTATAGTGACAAGAGGAAGATGTTGTTGCTTGTAATGGAATACAATAAATAATTTTTATGGGAGTTTTCATTATTCGTAGTTTCTATATTATCTTTACCCCCCAATACATGATGTCTGCTATATTCGGTTGGTCTGTCCGTCCGTTCGTTTGTCCGTCTTTACACAAGTCTTTGGTTCCGTCCATTAAACTTTCGGATAACATATTTTCATCGAAGGCTTTTAATTGCTCAAATTTCGGTAACCATAGGCGAAATTCTCAATCAAATCAAATTCTTTATTACTCTTAGTATACACATATATGTGACAACATAAGGAGCAATCTATATGTGCGTTTCAAAACAACTTTATAGCGAACATTTTCACATCAATTCAAACATACAGACTTGAGGGCAACATCGTAGGTATTTTATAATAAGAGCTGAAAATAAAGTTTAACTATTCAGAGTAAGAGAAAGAAACAAAGAGAGAGAGAGCCTAGCAGGCACACAAGGTTGAATCAACCTTGAATAAACCCTGATTCAACGTCGTGACGTTGGATCATGGTTGAATCAAGGTTGATCCAACCTAGTGTGAGCCCAGTGAGAGAGAGAGAGAGAGAGAGAGAGAGAGAGAGAGAGAGAGAACATTTCAATTATTCATCACATATACACAGGGACCAACAGTAATTAGCATTAGGTGTACGACGGATGGATGGATGATTTGCGATTTTACGTCCTTTTCAACAGTATTCGGTTATATCAGACCGACTAAACGATGATACTGAAAGGTTGTGTGCAATTGAACCCCGTTTACGGTAGGAAAGATACTCGCCTCCAGCTGGGCTCGAATCCTGTCCGCAAGAGCCTAGTAGTTTCAAAGATTTTTATTCGTTTGAATACATCCATCCCACCCCTTCCCCCAATCACACAGCCACCACCTTCATCACAAAAGGAGTTTGGGGGTTGGATAATTTGGTATTCGCTCTATCGGCGCCAGTCTGCGGTCCACATTTAAGGTTTCTGCTTTTACAGCATTCGTCGAATCTCAATGACATTTGGAACATACATGTATGTTGACTTGAAACAAGTGAGCCTCAAAAACACGGGTCAATAAGTTTTTTTGAAGGAGTTACGCCTCTTTGTAGTTTTTGATTTTTATAGATACTGTAGCTTTCTTCTTAAATGTGTAAATAATGTCAGAGTTTCCATAGTAAAATTTATATTGAAGGATATCAATCGAGTTAAAAATTTGACTTATTTTTGACAGGTTTAGGGGTAGTTGTTTAATTTTTTTATTTTTTATTTTTTTTTTTTTTTTTGCGGGGGGGGGGGGGGGGGGTGAGGGGGAGAGAAGGGGCGAGCGTACTGAGATAGTATTTCGGTCTTTATCGAGCGCGGCCTCCCAGAGAGAGGGAGAAAGAAAGGAAGACGGGACAGGATTTAATTCTATCAAACGCTCGTCGGAGTTGCTAGGCAGCACCAATGGTTTATGGGGGTTATCTCAACACAGCATTGAAATGGCGCATTCCATTTACGGTATGCATCGAAAGTAATTTTGAGTAAATTTGGTTTCATTTCGATATGCTAACTACCAAAAGGATGTTGAATGATATTGATTTTGCCTGTAAGTATTTTATATACAAAACAAACTACATAAACGATCATATGAAATAATCTGACTATATTTTGTAAACACGAATTTGAAATCGTCGCCCCTACGGAAGAATGGTGATGTCCGTGTTTGATTTTCGGATTTTTTTTTTTCGGCTTTTTCGGCTTTAGCCGTATAACCTTAGTATTGACCTACATTTTCAGTATTTGTATAAATACACCGGGGATTTTGATGAAAGGAGCTTACTTTCGCTTTCTCTCTCTACTTTCAGTTTCATTTGATTGTTGGCCTATAAACCATTCATTCTCTTTCTACTTTCACCCTCATTTGATTGATGGCTTATAAACCATGTCATGATGAATCTAGATATTTCGGTCAAAATCGCTTTTTTGCTAAAGAACACATGGCCTGTTATGTCGCTCATGTAAAATATAAAACCAACAAGATAACTTGACACAGAAATCGAAGACGAAATTAAGTAATTGTTGCTGGCTGAGTTGTTGATGTTGTGTTGGAACTGCGACACTTTTAAGGTTATATATTGGGTGGTCAGCCAACCAATCCTCATTGTTATGTGCAACACAGACAGGCCCCAATCAAAATTCAACAGTGTTCCCGAAATCGAAACCCCAACACCAACTACAAATATGCATATCAACATGCGCATCTGTACAATCTGATCAGCACATTCCATATCTTACATGTATCTGACTCATACATATCAGAATACACATTTCTATTTAACCTTATTATCTTTTTTATAGATATGTCTTGCTTGTGATGTACGTGGGTGGAGGAAAGGGGTGTGTGTGTGTGTGGGGGGGGGGGGGGGGGGGGGGGGGAGAACTATTAAGCCATGGAGTAGGGGGAGGCATATATTTTTTAGGCATATGTGTTGGGGGGGTCAGAATTTTTCCAACAGGCTTCATTTCAAAAAATGTCTCAGCTTCTGGGGAACTCCCAGACCCCAGTTACTCCCAACATTTTCAGATTAGTTATATTCTTTCAAACTAGCCTTCAAAACATTTACAGAAACAAAGGGGGGTGCCTATAAGGCACTTTTTCTGCCCAAGAGCAAAATGTTTTATTTTCAGCTGATGATTAGCCTATAGTGTCCGCTATACTGAATCAATAGTGGTTAAGCTCCGTAAGCACTACTTTTGGAATAATGGGGTTATTGAAGTGGGTGGGGTAAATCAGCATAAACCAGGGCAGTCATATTATAAGCTATATTTCTCCTTCAAATTTATTGGCATTCATATATACCTTTCTTTATAAGTTAAAATAATGTCCTTGGTGACATCTTTTCTCAATTTCTATCTTTCAAAGTAAAATCTTATGTCTGCAGAATTTCTTTTAGAGACACTGTCAATTTTCATGAATTTTGGTACTTTGATTTCAATACATTCTACCATATCTCTAGAACCAATGGATGACTTCTTACAAAACTAACACGGGTTCACCCTGGGGAGAGCGCAAACTGTTGATTAAAATTTGGTGACCATGACCTTTGTTTCAAGGTCACAGTAAGACTAATAATGTTAATTTAATGTCAAGTTTTGACCATTGTCTACACATTAGTTCCTGAATTGATATAAAATGGTTACCAATGTGGCCTAAATTAAAAAATTCGGTGAGGTAGAGCACTAGTTTTGATTAAATGGCCATGACATCATCTTCAAGATCAAGGTCAAGGTTAGAACAAACAGAGCTTAATCACAGATTTCACACAAGCAGTCAGCAGAAATGTACCAAATCTGAGTATTTTCATTCGAAAATCAAAGTTTAATATGCATAGAATGACCTTGACCTTGGTCTGAAGTTCAACAGTAGCCAAACATAATGAAACAGAAATGGATTAAACTTAAATGTTATAGAAAAATCTATTGTGAAATACTAAACTTCTGAATCTATTGGTGACCTTCAGATCAAGGTTAAGGTCATTTTATGCATAGGTCAAGGTCATTATATGCATATTAAGCATTGATGTACAAATAGAAACCTACAAATTCGTTAAATTTTTGCTTACTATCTATATGACATCTTTGATTAAACTCTGCCTAGTCTAACCTTGACCTTGACCTTGAAGATGATGTCATGGCCCTTTAATCATAACCAGTGCTCTATCTCTTCATATTCTTTAATTTAAGATACTTTGGACATGATTTCATATCAATTCAGGGGCTAATGTGTAGGCAGCGGTCAAAAATTGACTTAAAACTGACATTATAAGTCTTACTGTGACCTTGAAACAAAGGTCATGGTCACCAAATTTTAATCAACAGTTTGCATTCTCCCAGGGGTGAACCCATGTTAGTTTGGTAAGAAGTCATCCATTGGTTCTAGAGATGTGGTAGAATGTATTGAAATATAAAACCAAAATTAATGAAAATAGACAGTGTCTCTGAAAGAAATTGTGCTGACATAAGCTTTTACTTTAAAAGGTAGAAATTGAGAATAAATATCATCAAAGACATTATTTTAACTTATAAAGAAAGGTATATATGAATGCCATTAAATTTGAAGGAGAAATATAGCTTATACTATGACAACCCTGGTTACTGCTGACTTACCCTACCCACTTTAATAACCCCATTATTCCAAAAGTAGAGCTTACGGAGCTTAACCACTGTTGATTCGGTATAGTGGACACTATAGGCTAATCATCAGCTGAAAATAAAACATTTTGCTCTTGGGCAGAAAAAGGGCCTTATAGCCCCCCCCCCCCCCCCCCACTCTACAAATTTTAACACAAGAGGTCCATGATGCCCTGAGTCGCTCTACTGAGTAAAAAAGTCAAATGTCAAACTAGGACTATCAGTTGGACAAAAAGGACAGTTTTAAACTGTCAAACTTTCAGAGACATTCATTAAAAGTCAAAGAATGACCTTGGCCTCTATTACTTAAGTACCGTTCCGGCTAAGAATCAGGCAGAATGCATTAATAGGGTGGCATATCGAGGTCTTCAGATTTTGACCAAAACTTGTGTATAAGTCTATTGGGTGACCGAACCTGCACATGCCAAATTTTAGGTCAGTCAGTCAACGGTTGCTATGGAAACCAGGGGATAATTGTTTTCCTTAGCAACAAGCAAATAATGCTGGAACATTTATGTAAAATGCAACATTTTTGGGAGGCTAAAACTGTATACAAAGCAAAAATAGCCCTTCTTGTAATGTGTTCACTAACACAATGTACATTATTGGTATCAAATTCTGTTTGAATGTTTCTGAAATAAACATCAACATGTGCGCTATATGGGGTCAAAGGTCACCTGGGTCATCGTTTTTACAGAATTTGTG
This sequence comes from Ctena decussata, assembly GCA_963989385.1. Classification (NCBI taxonomy): domain Eukaryota; kingdom Metazoa; phylum Mollusca; class Bivalvia; order Lucinida; family Lucinidae; genus Ctena; species Ctena decussata. Next base: position 6,349,173 of record OZ022508.1, read on the forward strand.
AAAATAATCAAAAATGACCGAAATCCAGCCCAAATATTTTCTATAGTATAAAAAATTGAAAGATACCAGCATTCAATGATTAAAGCACAGCTATGGGGCTTTCAAAATCTGGAATAAAATTACTGTATAAATTTCTCCTTAGCAACCAGTTTAACTCCTTAGCAACCATCCCTTAGGTGATCTGTACATTTTGACTGAATTGGAAACAGTATATCTTCGATGTATTGCAATATAGGAAGACAATAGTAAGAAAAGTTTAAAGCACAGGTATTGGACTTTAACACTTTGTTGAGAAACATGTGCATATATTTCATCTTAGCGACCAGTTAGAGCCCTTAGCAACCAACCGTTAAGAAATTTGAGACTTTTGGCCGAACTCCAAGAGGAATATTTTTGAAATACAAGTAAGAATAACCATACTTTTGTTGAAATGTTTAAACTACAGCTGCCTGTCCTTTAAATGTTGTTGTGAAACATGTGTATATATTTGCTCTTAGCAACCAGTTTGTGCCCTTAGCAACCACCTATCAACAAATTTAGAATTTTTTAGTGAAGTCCAAATCTGATGCCTTCTGATTGTTGTGTACTATGTAGACAATGGTAAGGAATCATTGAAGCAAGAGTGCTGGACTTAACCAGTCTGTTGAAAAAACTTGTGTATATAATTGTCCTTAGCAACCAGTCTGAGACCATAGCAACCACCTCTAAACTGATTTGAGAAATTGGTTTAAATTCCATACAAACTACCTTTCATGAGCAGCAATCGATGAAGACAGTTGCAGTATTTTTTTAAACATATTTAACTTACTTTTAAAAATCACTAAGAAAAAAAAATCACTTGTGCATGTATATGTCCTTAGCAACAAGTTTTAGTCCTTGGCAACCACATGATTTTAACCATATTTTAACAGATCTGGAGCATGTGAGTGAATTATTATCAAACTATTCTCTCTTTGCAACATAGCAATGTATCTTGATATAAGTAATATCTAAAGCACCTCTGACCTGAACTTTTACCATCTGATTAAAAACATGTGCATGCAATTGTCCTTAGAAACCAGATTGGGGCATTGGCAACCACCTTTTTTAGATCTGAGACTATTGTCGGAATTCAGGACAGAGCCGTTTTATTAGCAACAAACTGTTATGACAAGTGTAAGTGATGTCTGGATCAAACGGTTAGACAAGATCTAAAATCTGTTGAAGAAAATGCGTATGTGCTTGTCCTTAGTAACCAGCTGAAGCTCTTAGCAACCATTTCTTAGAAGACTTAGAATGTTACCAGAGGAACTTGCAGCCCCTGAAGAAGAAGAATTTTCTGCTGAAGTCCAAAAAAAAAGAATGTCTGTTTTTGCCCTACAAGTAATTAAGACAGTTATAAAAAGGTTTTAGTACCATTGCCTGCCTTTTAAGATATGTTGAAAACATGAACAAGCAGTACGTTCGAGCCCTTAATCAACCACCTCTTAACGTATTTACTGAATTTCAAACACATTATCTCACATTGTCTGACTTGGGTCTACACTGTTTTCATATGTCCCCAGAACTGGTTGCAAGTCTAAAGGCACAGATAAATGAAAAAGAAGAGACAGGCGAAGAACAAAACAATGATGTTTTCTTCTTCATCTGCTCTTCTTTTTTTACTTTTTTGTGCCTTCAGAAAAGCCTTTGATAAGCCAGAAGACATTGACATGACTGAATCACATAAGTTTCTGTTTCTTGACCATGTTCAGCAAAAATCCTTATCAGTTACATGGTCTTTATACAATGTCAGTAACATATTGTAGCATCTCATCTCTATGGCCCGCATTCTTTTCTCAAACTGCTGTCAAGGTCCATGACACTCAGGTATACAGAATGTGGATATGACAAGGGACAGCACACCTTTCACTTTTGATCCAAGAGATATTTTGTTGTCTCTCAAAATTACCTTTAGCTTTAATGGAGCTGCAGTAGCTTGTGCAGTCCTCGAGAGTCTAAAAATCTGGCTTTGATCTATTATCTAAGACAACTGCTTCAAGGCATTTGAAGTTTGTTATCATGCCTAACTTCTGTCCTTTTACTTATATCTCCCACTGGATGCTATTGGAGCTGTTTGACATCAGTTTGATCTCATCAGTACTTATCTCTGTTTTACATGTATGTTGTTTATAAAATGAATTTATATATGATCACGTTGACTCGGGTCTTGGATCACGAATTAAGGCTTTTACAATGACTGTTGTGATGGCTGACGCATTGGAATAAACTGAATTATTGCAATTTCAAAGGATAAAGAAAACAAAAAGGATAGACTATTTCAGTGTCAGGTTGATTTTTATTTCACTAATGAACACCAAAAATTTTATTTTCTCTTGTGGCTTTGCCACTAGTAAAAATACTGCTTTTGATGTTTATTCGGTGAAATAAAAATTTATCTTTCACTGTTCACTTGTTGCTTGACCACTCCTGAAAATACTGCTTTTGGTGTTTATTCCATGAAATAAAAAGTGATCTTACACTGAAAAAGTCAAATATCCTGTATATCTTTATTTCTCTGCCATATTTACAAATGGAAGCACCTTTTTTATTTCTTGTTTGCTCCTGGACAAATAGCTTCTCAAATATGAGATCACCCACAATCTGCATTATTGGTTAAACAATAAAAACAATTTGCTCCTAGAGAAGCCAGTTCTTTCATTTTAGAATTCACTCCCTTTAAATGAAAATGGTGAGTTGCTTCCACTGCAGGTATGTCATTCACTTTAATATACCCTTAGGAGGTATCTTATTATTTGATTGGTGCTCCAAGATTTTTTCTGTCAATGCGAAATGAACATCGCAAGGGAACCATGTTAGCTTTTAATACAATAATCTTATCTATTTATAAGGAAGTTCATGAGTGCATTTACACATGTGAGTCAAAGGACAGGACACAGGCCAATCTGCTGAATGATGTTTTGATGAGCATGTTCACAAAAGGTTAACTATATTTCTAATATATTAATATAAGATTGATGTGTAGTGAAAAGGTACACTTTCAGGGGAGACAACACTGCCATTGTCATAAATGCCGACCTTCTGTGTAAAAGTCAACCGATAAAGGATAGAATTAGCCCCTGCAGGAGCAGATTAATCCCGTTAACACTAGATCCCACTTTGAAAAGGTATTTTCAGCTGGAGAATTAAACAAGAATTCACAAAAATTGTATCCCTTGGCAAAAATGGTGGAAAAACATGTACCCCGGCGTCTGATTTAACCTACCTTGCACCCCCAGGGCAATTTCTCATGGGTGCCAAATTGTTCATTGGGACCTCCTGAATGCGAAACAAAGTTGTCCTCAAAATATTTTGGTATGAGCTATGTGAAAATGCTTTTGCCAACTTGACCTGTGCATATGCAAATAGGATTAAGGAAGGCCTCGAATAATATTTGATTCATATAAGATACCAGGTTGATTCACATTCATAAGAACTTGGATCGGTGTCAAATTACGACCAACAACAAAAGTTTTTGTTTAAAATAAGATCACATATACATAGTTTCCACGATTTTCCCTCATTTTTTAAGGTTTTCATGAATATGCAAATTAGATAATTTGCATATACTATAATGGGATGAATAGCCTATGCCTAAGCTTTAATTTGGTACCAAGTTTAGTTGTCTAGGATGAGTAGCAGCTGAGATATGAGTACTTTTGTAGGTACACACCCATTCTTGAGAAATGCATTATGGGTTGCCATGGAAACCACGCATTTTCACATAGTCCATACCAAAAAATTTTAAGGACAACTTTTCTTCGCATTCAGGAGGTCCCAATGAACAATTTGGCACCCATGAGAAATTGTCCTGGGGGATGCAAGGTAGGTTAAATCAGACGCCGGGTAATGGGACTGTTCGCATTATAAGCCATATTATGAATACTGTATCTGCTTAGATCAGAGACGTCACTTTTCACTTTCCCCAGTATTCATAAAAAGGAAAGGTGATCAGACTGCAAAGAAGTGCAGGCTAATATGAGTCTTTCCCTTTTGCATATTTTCATAAGATGCATATTTATAAGCACAATAATGCTCCTCACATCATTGGAATTCCTATATATATGTATTGTATTAGGATAGGGATTAATTCTGCTAAGATAATAAAGAAAATAACAAATGTTACAACCACAGGTCTTGTGATCAATTTCTACAAAATCTTTCGAACATACATGGCCTACTGGATAAGAGCACTGACTCTTAAACATTAGGTCTCCCACTGCTGTGTGTTCAAGCCTCGGGCTTGCACATGTGATGAAGCCAAGTTCTGCTTACGGATTTCGGAAGGTCAGATGTATTTTTGCCTGGGAGCTCTGGTTTTTGACTACCTCTGCTTAATGATCAGCTCAACATAGGGCTCAGACTGGTTACTAAGAACAAAACTATATACAGTCAAACCCTGTCCTAAGGGGTCACCCAAGGGAGACATAAAATTGGTTGCTACAGACAGATGACCCCTTAATACAGGTTCTGTACTATTTTAGTTCAAGAAATTATCCACTTCTCCCCTCGCCCCTCCCCCACCCCCGCATTAGAGGTGACCATAATTAGAGGTGACCACATAAGCAGACTCGACTGTTCACACATTAAAATGTATACACAGTATACTGCAAATAGAACAGAGTATATTTAGAATTCACCTAAAAGTTCTAAATCTGTTTTAAAGGTGGTTGCTAAGGGATCAAACTGGATGCTAAGGAAGAAAATAGACAATTCATAATAGAGTTTTGAAAGCCAGTCAGCTGTGCTTCTAGAATCATTTAAACTGTCTTCTTAATTCGCATATAAAGGATATTTCGTATGGAAACCAGTCAAAGCAATCACATGTCTAGATTTAGAGTTTGTTGCTATGGACTCAGATTGGTTGCTAGGGACAAATTTTACACAGCTCTTGCAGCATATTGTAAAAGTCAGCACTTGTGGTTCATACATTACACACAATTGTTTATTAAGTATTTTACAAAAAGAAATTTACCTCAAAATCAAAATCAGTGAACAGTTGGTTGCTAAGGTCTAAAATTTGTTACTAAGGACAAATATATACACACACATTGTTCAACAGAATTTAAAAGTCAGTAACTAGTGTTGTAATGTTACTTGCAATTATTTTCATACTTTGTTAGTTATAAAAGATATTTCATATGAAATTCAGTTAAAAATCTTCTGTTAAGAGATGGTTGCCAGGGGTTTAGACTGGTTGCTAAGGGCAACTATATGCTAAAGGTTGTCAAAAGATCTTAAAAAAGCCCAGTACTTCTTTTTCAATTTTTAATTACATGCTTCTGCATAGTACTCTGTAAATAGAAGACGTTTGGTGTTGAATTCTATGAAAAGTTATCTGTTAAAATGTGGTTGCTAAGGGCCCAAAATGGTTGCTAAGCACAAATATATGCACACATTTTTCAACAGATTGAAACATCTGTCTGGTTTTAAGCTAAAATGTGTTTGCATAGTTTGTCACATATCAAATATATTGTTTATTGAAATCAACCAAATGTTTCATATCTGTTAATAGTTGGTTGCTAAGGGCACATATTTGTTGCTAAGGAGAAAATTGTGCATAGGTTTTTCAACAAATTGCAAAAGTTCAATACCTGTGCTTGAAACATAACTAACTATTGTCTACCTGCATTGCATAATGTCAAAGATATACTGTTACCAATTCAGTCAAAATTTACAGATCACCTAAGGGGTGGTTGCTAAGGAGTTAAACTGGTTGCTAAGGAGAAATTTATACAGTAATTTTATTACAGATTTTGAAAGCCCCATAGCTGTGCTTTAATCATTGAATGCTGGCATCTTTTGATTTTTTATACTATAGAAAATATTTGGGTTGGAGTTCAGTCAATTTTGACTATTTTCACAAATTCTGTACAAACGATGACCCAGGTGACCTTTGACCCCAAATAGCACACATGTTGATGTTTATTTCAGAAACCTTCAAGCAGAGTTCGATACCAATAATGTGTACTGTGTTAGTGAACACATTACTAGAAGGGCTATTTTTGCTTTGTATAAGTTTTAGCCTGCCAAAAATGTTGTATTTTATATAAATGTTCAAGCATCATTTGCTTGTTGCTAAGGAAAACAATTATCCCCTGGTTTCCATAGCAACCGTTGACTGACTGACCTAAGATTTGGCATGTGCAGGTTTGGTCACCCAATGGACTTATACACAAGTTTTGGTCAAAATCTGAAGACCTCGATATGCCACCACCTGCCTGATTCTTAGCCGGAATGGTACTTAACAATGTTCATGTACTCATTTATTCGACAAAATTTTCTACAAGCTCCAAGAACTCTTTATTTTAAGCATGTTTTCCATATAAAAGCACCAGAAAGCAAATTTCACCTTGCAATAAAAATTGTCACAGTCAACCAAATGTCAACATTTGAACAATATTGGGCCAAATTTTTCAAAAACTTTCCATGAAACCTTGTCTTCTAGATTTCTCGTCTAAGACCATGCCGTAAAAATGGTCAAGGTCAACCAAAGGTTATTATTTGAAGAGTCTTGATATTACTCTTGAGTACTCACTGTGACATACCAAGTTTCAAGACCATCTGGTCTGGAGAAGATTTTTAAAGGTTTTCACCATATATGGGCGTAGAGGCCATGCTGGTCATGTGACATGGACCAGTTGAACAAAAAAAATTCAGCTCCTGGAGGCTCTATATGAAATTTGGTTACAATTTGCACAATTGCTTTTGAGGAGCTGCTAGAAATTGTCAAAATACGAGAATCCTGGGTCAAAGGTCAAAGAATAACCTTGACCTATTGTACTCATAAATCTTCCAAGGATTTCCCTCGGCCTTGTATTTAATGAGTTTTTGGGACCCGCATACCAATTTTTGTAAGGGTCCAATGCCAAAAGAAAAGGGTCCTGTATGTACTCGTTTAGATTACTGTATATACACCGAGTTTTAGCTCTAAATCTTCAACAGTTTCCAAGATATATTATGTCATAAAAGCACCAGAAAGCCAATTTGACCTTGCCGTAAAAAAGGTGAAGTTCAACCCAAGGTCATAATTTAAAAAAAAAAAAACCTGGAAGTAACATATACCCGATGCTACATACCAAGTTTCAAGGCCATTGGCCTATTGGTTCTGGGGAAGAAGATTTTTTAAGGTTTTTACCATATATGGGCATGGCTGCCATGTTGGTCATGTGACCCAATTATTTGAACAACATTTTGTTCCCCAACCCCTGGAGGTTATATATGAAATTTGGTTACAATTGGCTCAGTGGTTCCAGTCCTATCGGTCTTCACCACTTAACTGATAGCCATTGTACATTCTATAATTTGGATCCTTGAAAGTAGGATCCCAAACTCAGTTATCCTCACTGACTCCTTCACTAGCTCTATACAGGCCCTGCAATCGGGTAAATCAAAAACCAGACCCGATAAAGTAAACAAAATATTATCTTTACTCGATTTAGCTGCCACCGTAAACTAAAACATTTCCATGGAATGGATCCCTACATGTAGGAATTGACGGCATTTTGTAGCAGAACCTCTGCATTGGACAAGTGGATGAAATTTTGATTTGTCAAGCCCTGGGGCGGCAAGGGCAGCTATGACCACTGACACTTATGACCAAACCAAACCCTCAAAAATGGAAGTTTATCCCCCTAGTAAATGAACTATAACACAGTAGACCTGAGATTGCCGCTGTCGCCCCCAAAGAAACATGCAAATACAATACAGAAGGCAGTCTTCGAATACCTGTACAAAACCAATTGCCAGGATATAGATAGATTTCAATACCATAAAGGAAAAAAATCCCAAATATTTTGTTATTGGCAATCAATATTTTTAGGCAAGTAGATATATTTTTATATCACAAATAAATATTATTTTGTGAATAAATATAAATTTTAGTGTCAACAAATATCTTAATATAGATTGACTATATTACCAGATAGAATATTGCAACGTTTGTCGCGCCATGTACTGTACTGTAGATATATGTTCAGCCACTTGAGGCACACCTCCCTTGGGGAGTCACGAAATCTTCTTAAAGGAGTTTACTGAGTAGTATTGCAGTCGTTCAGGACGTATATACACGGGACTAAAATGATGAAGGCTCCATCACCCTTTTTACATTCTAAGAGTAAAAGTAAAAAGTATGCAAAGACCAGGAACTGAAACAATCAAAATCCAAATCCAGCCCTCAAACCATAGTTGGAAACAACTAAGATTACAAATAATCAAGATACAGAGAACATATGGCCAACCGAGTGAGCAGCTTGTTCCCAAAAGGTGGCCACTCAGCAACCCAAACCGAACCAAAAATAATAAGAACATACATAAGGTAAAACATCACAGAAACTCTGACACCAAAAACAGGCAACAGAGAACCACAACAGAACTACCGCCTTGGAACAGTCAGTAATGAATAATTGGGGGGCTTAAATCGATTTTACAGGCCCAACCTCACCCTCAGTTTCTGAAGTGGTACAAAACATTTAGTTGGTTGTTCGGTTAAACCTGGATAAAACTGGATAAAAAAGGTTGATCTCGAGGTTTGTGTGTGAAGCAGCTCATCTCTTCCTTTTAGGGATTATTGATAGTCTTTGGTAGCGATCAATATGTAGGGCATGGCAGACTGACTGCTTGCCTTTCCAGAGCTCTTAACCGGTTACCATAGTCGTTAACAGTTGTACAGTCCACCACTGCACTACAGTCTAGGATTAGCTGAATGGTTGTGAAATCACTGCTTTGGCCATAGCCCAGGTTCTCTACCAAGGCACTGAACCTGTCGAGCATAGGTCGCCTGGTTGATGATAAGGCCTCACACTCCAGCAGGAAATGCTGTACTGTTTCATCACCCTCATGACATAAGAGACACTCTGGATTTATTTCAGCTTGGTTAAATGCAGCTCTGTTGGTTTGTAGAATGTAGGTTCCAGTAGCAAGTTTAAGCTTAGTCCTAAGACGCCCCACGTCACGCACTTCTCGTGTATGTTGAATTAACCAATGCTTAACTCCTGGCGTGTAGTCACGTGTGTTCAAGTAACACAAAGTAGGGTATAGAACCGACCGTGCCTTAATTCGCTGGGTCCAATACTCATGAACGTGCTTGGTGACCATCTGCTTCCATCTATCTTTCCTTGGCGGGTTGTCAACAAGTTCCCAGCATGACTGTATGCCGTACTTAGTTAGAAGCTTCCTTATCGCTATGTACCAGCTATTGCTATTAGACCCTTTAACTGCTAGTTGTCGTCTAGCTAACTGCTTCTCGACGGAAGTTTCATCCAGCCTACATATATTTCCAAACAGGACCAATGCTCTTTTATGGATCGTAGCTTCCACTGGAACTGTCCCCGTTAGTACATAGACTGCTGGGTCTGGTGTTGTCTCTGGTAATGAAAGAAGCTGCTTCAGGAACCTCCTAAACAGTCTCTCCAATTTGTCAAGTAGTGTCTTTCTAGGTAATACTACCTCCATCCCATACACTAGCACTGGAAGGACATAAGTGTAAACTAGTTGGATTGATGTCTCCGGATGGATATACTTTGATTTAATATCATTTAGGCATTAAAATTATTTGATTTATTCTCGGTGGACCATATTCCCCAACGAACATTATTTCCCCCAAATTCCACTACCATCAACAAATTGTAAAGAGCGATGTGTTCGCCATTCGGCAGTGCCTATTTTCATATTAAATTTATATAGCGACAAAGTCCACTCTGATCCGATTGTACGGAGACACATGTTATAAAATCCTACTTGTCTAGTTGCAGATTAGTTATGTTAGTAATCATACCATGCGCATCCGTTAGGTTCTACACATTCTGAGTTAGCAAACCAGTCGGTATACACAATAATTATCATCAATGCAAAAATAAACTCCATGTCGACAAGCAGGAGGTGGTGTATTCTCCTTTCAGCAGACCTGCTAGTTTCTTAATAACAGTCTATACATACGAGGGATGACAAAAAGGTTTCCAGAAACCTGGTGTATCAATCGCTTCAACAAAAATCACTGGCAAGACCTTCTGACTTTTATGTGATTTTTGTCATATTGTAAAAATTACCGACCGTTGTTGAGGTAAATATGCAATTTTAATGACCTGAAAACAGCAAGTTGACCGACAAGAAGTTTAGCGGCGGTCAATAAAATGTTTTAGTCCCAGAGCCGTGGTAGGTTTGTTCATGTGGTCGAGGCCAAAAGGTTTGAGGGTGTTGTCTGATGCAAAATGGTGTGCTGAATTCAAAAATCAAAGTCTTAAAAAATCGGTTGATGCACATAGTCGGTATATTCAAAAGATTACACATGGGGTGCTCCAAATCTCGAAAGAGCGTCAAAATGGGGGTACCCTTATATTTAGTAATATTGTCCGCCTTCTGCAGGCACTGGAATATTAATTTTGATACCAAGCAATACTTAATAGATGTTAAAAAAGATCAAATAACAGTTTTCACATTTTCTTTGCCATATTATGGGAAGCTCTACTTCAAAATGAAACACCTTGAAAAAAGCCGCGAAAACTAGTGATTTCAATACTCAACTCATAGGTAGATAAAACTATTGATAAAAACACCGAAAGTAGCAGTTATTATATCCCCGGCACAATAAGTATGTCGAGGGTAAATTGTTTTTGCCTTTCCATCTGTTCATCTGTCTATCCATCCGTCTGTCCGTCCATTTGTCCGTCAGTCCTTCCGTCCGTAAGTTAACATTTCCGTTAAGTTTTGCGTTTTGTCTTTGCTCTGTTTTCCTGAGAGTATTCATAGAAACTTGTTCATGTGTGTTAAATGTTACTTCAGGATGGATACTGATCAGCTTGCATCATCTGGAAGGTTCTACGGGCCTAAGGTCAAGGTCACAGACTTAGAAATTTGTAAAACAGTTACATTAAAGTTTGTGTTATGTTTTTGCTTTTGCTCTGTTTTCCTGAAAGTCTTTACTGGAACTGTTACATATGTGTTTAGTGTTACTACAGGATATATACTGCTCTGTTTTTGTCACCTTGATGCTGCTGCTGACCTAAGGTTAATGTTAAAGACTTTGAACTTTATATAATATCTTTGTAAAAGTTTCCTTTGAAGAGTGTATCTTGGAATGGAACCTTTTGAAATGTGACTGGGTCTATTGCTGGACATGACTGATTGTCTGCTTATCTGTTTGTTAACAATTTTTTGCATTAATGTATTATGTAAAGTTTATTTTCTGTCGTCTGTGGCTCTGGCCAGAGGTATACGTTAGCCTTTGCTCACTTGCTCTAGTTGTGCTGGAAAACAACTTCTGATCACAAATTGTTCGTGATATTGTATGACTTTATTTTAATTATTTTTGGGGAAGAACATGTTCGAAGCAAGAAAAAGTTTGACACATTGGCGATATAGCAACATATGTACTTTTACATTGTTCACCCACATATTCTTTATCCCTTCATTTTAAATACATTTTGAATATATTTTTCTTTCTGTTTTTATTCATTTTTTTCAGGTAAAGGGAGGCAGTTGTACAGAAGGAGAAACATCAGTTGAATGTGAGTTTAATGGGGCTTTGCCAAGTCAACATAAAAGAATAGGGAGGGGTTTTGAAGTGTGCGTGTGCCTCTGCTCAGTCCCATCTGGACTTTTGATGTCTGTTTACATACACTATGGGCCTTCAGTCAAAGACACAGAGCCCTGACTGCTGTAAAAGGCCGTGCATGCTCATTTGAAAACCTTGTTCGCTCGGCGAAGTCCATACATATGGTGATATCCAAGGACGTCTACAATTTCATTCCTTTTTCATTTCAGTAAGAAGATGGAAACAATTGATCAGACAAATGAACTACGCAACAGTGAAACGTGAGAGTATTATATTGGCGATTCCAAACAAAATCGGAAGCAGAAGATAGTCCCTTTTTGGGTGCCATCAAACAAAGATCACAATACAAGTCATGTTTGGTCTCAACTTTCCAGCTGAAGTCTTGATTCGAAATCAAGGAACCTGATCTTAGGTTTCTTTCAATATAGCGGAGGCTCTGTTTTAAGTGATGAATCAAATGCTGTCTTTCGGTATTTTGAGGGATCTGACACTTGGATTTGCAAACATTCTGGTAACAAAAATTCTCATCAAATGTCATACATTTTCAAGCCTCTCCCTCCCACCCACACCCCACCCACACTCACATCTCGGCACCTTCCAGCCCCACCAGTTATCCAGAGCCCCGCCAGTACGTGGTGGTCTGGATCCGGGCCTGCACATTGGCGATATGGCAACCTCTGTACTTTTATATTGTTCTTCCTTACCGTATATTCTTTAAAAGTCATTTTAAATACGTTTTAAATACATGTATATTATCAGTGTTTTCATTCTTTTTTTTTTTTTCAGGTAAAATGGTGCAGACAGTCGTACAGAAAGGATGATAATCAGTTGGAAATGAGCTAAATTGGGCCTTGCCAACCAAACTCAAAAGAACAGCGAAGGGTTTCGAAGTGAGCCTCTGTCAGTCTCAGGTGGACATTTTGTCTGTTGACAAACACTATGGGCCTCACAAAACTTTGGCCAAATACACAGATCCCTGATTTCTGTGAAGGGCCGCGCATGCGCATTTAAATATCTACCTGATGTTTTGTGTAAAGATACTTGTTCCCTTGGCGAAGTCCGTGTACATAGTAATATCGTTCCTCTTTTTCTTTTCAGGTGGAAGATGGAAACAACTGACGAGACAAGAGAACCATTAGTAAAGCGTGAGTGTATTATGTATGGCGATTCTAAACAGAAAAAAAATTGCTCTAGATTTGATGGCCTCACCCAACAGCCATGACATGGAATGAACATTGCTTGAGATAATTACGATGAAAATATTGAAGCATTGTCTGGGATCGGTACTCTTCATGATACTGTCGGTATATGTTATCAGAATGTTTGATAATGTCATTTTTGTTTGCCTTGAAATATATGTTGTGATATCTCATTAGAGAGGCGAGGCGATTCTATTGACATGTCATAACACATATTTTCATGTAACCACATGTATGAATGATCTCAAACTGTCATCAGATACTCCTTATTATCTGGAGGCCCACATATTATACATAACACGGAAGCCCAGATGGTGGGGCTAAAGCCCCAAAGCCCACTCCCTGGATCCGGGGTTGAATGTGTCAAACTTTATCTTGTTTGGAGCTCATTCTTCCCCAATGACTGAAGCAAAGCCCAAAGAAACACTATCTCGAATAATTTGTGGCTAGAAATTAGTGCAATAAGCTGGGGCTCACGTATACCTCCGACCAGGGCCACTGCCTACAGAAAATAAACTTTAAATAATACATTAAAGTAAAAAGTAAGAAACAGACAGGCAGACATTCAATCTTACACAGCAATAGACCCAGTCACATAAAAAAGTTCCCATCCGAAGATTTGGCAATCAGCAAAAGAATACACTCTTTAAAGTGTTACTTTAACAGATATATTTTATATGTATATAAAGTTCAAAGTCTGTGACCTTGACATTAGGTCAGCTGCAGCATTTAGGTGACACAAATTGATCAGTATCTATCATGTAGTAACACTTAACACATTTCATTCATTCAGGTCCAGTAAAGACTAGCAGGAAAACAGTGCAAAATCAAAATCATCAGTCTAAACGCAAACTTTAACGCAACTTTTGTACAAATAGATGAGAAATATATACACCGTATGATTTTACACGCAACATCACTATATGAAAACGGAAAATTCTAAATTTTTAGTGGCGGGTGTGTGTGGCATAATCTAGCAATAAAAATAGTAATTTGACCAAAGTTTTGTAATTCTAGGTCATAAAATTGAACGAAAACCATCTTCCAAGCAAGTTTATGTGTTCAGTCAACCATGAAAACTAGGTCATTGTGAAATTCTGGTCACATCATCTGATTGTCCTGGTCAAGGTTCTTCCTTGACATGAGGTTGATGATAACAGGTCAGTTTATTTAACAATGATGCTTAGAAAAAATGAAAATTGAGGACAAAAATATAAAAAAAATGATGAATGTCAAAGGAAGTCTTTTTTGACAACATATGTTCAAATTAAACCAAATACAATGATATGGAAATATATTTTAGATGTTCTGTTAATCATTTTATTAAATCCTTTCTGTCTGTTATACTCTTCTACCAAATGAGAATGTTTTTACAAGACAGGCTAAAACCATGTTGGATTAACCCACCCACTTCTGTGAACCCATAGCTCAGTAAGTAGGGCTTTTCGACCAAAGCCACATATGGTTCAATAAACTAGACACATTGGAGTATACCATCAATTAAAACAAGAAAACTTTAATATGATGCAGAAAACCCACCTTATTGATACCCCCGCCACACACACACACACCCCTTTGATGTCTAGATAAACTGAATTTTTTCATTACGATGTCTGCACAAACTTTAAAAGCTGATTCGCCTCCATCAAAATCCACTACGTTTATCGATGACTATTTGCTAAAAATACGGATCCTTTATGTTGTTTTCATTGCCTGGCAACACCAATGTGAATGATGAATCAGCAAAGAATCACACTCTCTCTTTCGAACTGGCTCGATGCCAGGAGGTCCGAGTTATTGCATCGTTCCCATGAGCCTGCCGGTAAACATAGTTATGATAACTGGACGCAAACAAACCAGCATAGAGTATTTCAGTTAGTGCATGAAATCTTTATTCTTATGAAGATAGCCAACAAGAAGCTTCTGCTGCATAAATGCATAAATACACATTGCTTAGAAAAATATTTTATACTGGTACTCTTTATAGATTAATCGGGTCACGTAAAATGACGTTATGTTCGCAGTGCTTACACAGAACTTCAAACTTCTTGATCAACTCGGTTTGCTATAAAGTTTATTTTTACTAAGGTCTTTAAATAAAAAAAAAAAAAATAAAAAAATCTTAGCTATTAGGGGATTTTCTGATCAGCCCTCGTAGGAGCAATACGTATCGCACTGGGCACACAACCTTGAGTCAACGTCATGGCGTTTAATCAAGGTTGATTCAATGTTGTTTCAACAATGTGTGCCTGCTGGGATGCTTTGAAGCTATCAGCGTTTTTAAATCCTAAACTCTATTAGAGAGAACGTCTAGTTTGGACATCTCATCATGATTGGAGAAAGGGCTTGTTGCAACGCAACACTTCGCCTTAGTCCGATCTGAGCCCTCATTGTTATGACTTTATTTCGATGAGTTACATGAAAAACAACGATCAGAGCGAGTGAATTTTTATGTTTGTACAAGCCTTGTGTTTATTTTTCTCATTAAAACTGTCTTTAATGTTAGGACCCCTCTTAACACTAGTACTAGAAGAAACCAGACGCCAGTTCTTTTTATACAGTAGAGATCATAGATCTTTTTAAAAGGAGTTTATACCATGTTATGGATACTGATTTATTGACTTATTGATTTATTGCTTGTATAGATGAGGGCCCTGCTTCAGAATCAATGACTTAACGTATGATATGATAGACATTAGCAATTTAAGGCCTAAGGTATACATGTATAAGGTATAACTTTTATAATAGCAAACAACCAGCCTGTCAGAAGATGCTACTGGTAAGGCTCTGCATACATTTTGGGTCATATGAGAGATAATAGTCAGCGTCTCTACTTTACAACCAACCGTAAACGGGTTCTATAGCAAAGACTTTCGTTACCACCCTCACATTACCCTGATATGACTAAAAACAGTTAAAAGGACGTAAGGACGTAAAATCATGTCATGCATCTATCATCTGGTTTACAAATTCAGCTGATGATGCCTCTGGATCTCCTTAAATTATCCCACCCACTTAATTGGACAAAATAATAGTAAGTGGAAAAGCAGCGCATAATCCAGTTATAAGATCGTACTAATTTCTCTTCTCTGCAGATGGTGTTGTGCCGTGTGGCGGCCGTAAAAGTCTCTCCTCACGTCATTTTAGTGCAAATTATATTATCTGATTCTTTGGGAGCATTAGTTTATTTCGAATCATGTTGAAAAAGCCGCTGCTAGGGGGCGTGGCCGATGTAGCAAATTTCATAACGGGTCATGAACAAACTCAATTAATCCGAGACTGCTATTTTCATGTGTTTTTTTTTTTTTTGTTTTTTTTTGTATTCTCTTTGCTTCCAAAAGATGTAACTATTCAGAACTTATTTGTGCGAATTATTTCTAGTTAGATTTAGTTTGTGGATTATTCGTCGTGTTTGCTCACCTAAACCCTTAAGCTCATAGGTGAGCTTATAAAATAGCCAGGCCTCCGTCGTCTGTCCGTCCGTGGTTGGCCGGTGCGATGGTGCTGGGGTGCTGGGTATAGCTTCCAGTGCCGGGGCGTCCTACTGATTTGTATAATAGTAACTCAAGGGCCTACTGTGCTTGTAGTAGGTACGGGTGGGGGTTGTTTGGACATTTCTTCCTCCCTTCGATCTCCCTTTCTTTGGGAGACGACCCGGTATAGACTGAAATACTGTCTTAAAGGGTTGTTAAACCCAAAACAACCTACCAACAAACCAACCGTCCGTCAATCGATATCTGTCCCTCAATATTTTCAAATATCTCGTCTGAAACCATAAAGCCATATTTCATGTGGAGCTAGCCTACCTGGGTCTGCCTAACATTTTTCCCCAATTCTTTCACACATTATTAGGTTGAGCAGATAGAAAAGAAGCTGATTGTCAAAATTATGAAGAATACACACGTCTGTGAAGTTAGCAGTATAGCAGTACAGCAGTATGAAGTTAGCAGTAACAGTACAGCAGTACAGCAGTATGAAGTTAACAGTAACAGTACAGCAGTAAGGCAGTAAGAAGTTACCAGTACAACAGTACAGCAGTATAGCAGCAGTATTGCAGTACAACAGTATAACAGTACAGCAGTAAGTACCCCAAAGTAGGTACCCCACGCACACAATAGCATGTTGTGCAAGGCTCGGTTACCTCGAACAACGTCGAAAATTCCAGAGGCGGAGCCCCGAAGTAGGTACCCCACGCGCACAATAGCCCTATGGCCAAAACTTTGACCGCCATTTTGACCCCTCCAAACCCATTGCCACGGGGGTGCACCTAGTAGGCAGTGTACAGCTCGGGCGCGTGTACGTGGCCACACCCTCGGTTACCTCCAACAACGTCGAAAATTCCAGAGGCGGAGCCCCGAATTTGGGGTCGGGAACACTCACTATGACGATATGGACCTAACTTTGACCCACGTTTTCACCCCTCCAAACCGATTGCCACCGGGGTGCACCTAGTGGGCCATGTAGAGCTCTTATGTGCGCGTGTTGTGCAAGGCTCGGTTACCTCGAACAACGTCGAAAATTCCAGAGGCGGAGCCCCGAAGTAGGTACCCCACGCGCACAATAGCCCTATGGCCAAAACTTTGACCGCCATTTTGACCCCTCCAAACCCATTGCCACGGGGGTGCACCTAGTAGGCAGTGTACAGCTCGGGCACGTGTACGTGGCCACACCCTCGGTTACCTCCAACAACGTCGAAAATTCCAGAGGCGGAGCCCCGAATTTGGGGTCGGGAACACTCACTATGACGATATGGACCTAACTTTGACCCACGTTTTCACCCCTCCAAACCGATTGCCACCGGGGTGCACCTAGTGGGCCATGTAGAGCTCTTATGTGCGCGTGTTGTGCAAGGCTCGGTTACCTCGAACAACGTCGAAAATTCCAGAGGCGGAGCCCCGAAGTAGGTACCCCACGCGCACAATAGCCCTATGGCCAAAACTTTGACCGCCATTTTGACCCCTCCAAACCCATTGCCACGGGGGTGCACCTAGTAGGCAGTGTACAGCTCGGGCGCGTGTACGTGTCCACACCCTCGGTTACCTCCAACAACGTCGAAAATTCCAGAGGCGGAGCCCCGAATTTGGGGTCGGGAACACTCACTATGACGATATGGACCTAACTTTGACCCACGTTTTCACCCCTCCAAACCGATTGCCACCGGGGTGCACCTAGTGGGCCATGTAGAGCTCTTATGTGCGCGTGTTGTGCAAGGCTCGGTTACCTCGAACAACGTCGAAAATACCAGAGGCGGAGCCCCGAAGTAGGTACCCCACGCGCACAATAGCCCTATGGCCAAAACTTTGACCGCCATTTTGACCCCTCCAAACCCATTGCCAAGGGGGTGCACCTAGTAGGCAGTGTACAGCTCGGGCGCGTGTACGTGGCCACACCCTCGGTTACCTCCAACAACGTCGAAAATTCCAGAGGCGGAGCCCCGAATTTGGGGTCGGGAACACACACTATTCCTCTCTCACATGTTTCTTAAAAGATCCTGGACGCAGGCCCTTGGACTCAGGTCCCGGAATTTAGGTATCGTTTGCCCTGTTCTCGTAAAAAATCACTGATGCTTTTTAGACTCTTACAAATTATATAATATTGCATGACGTGTAACATCTGAGTCAGGGGTCATTTCGTCTAATTTCAAGACTGTCAGTCTTTGGAAACCCCCTAGGTTGTTGCCTCTTTCTGGCACACAAAATAGGTCCACTTTTATTAGGTTAAAACATCATAGATTGTAGTCTCTGAGCTCCAGTTCTACCTGAAACAGGCAGAACATTCATATATCTTATAACTCTCACATGCCATACACTCAAATCAAGCTCTTTTGTGTTTCTTAGGAACTATTTTACACCGTACCAAAACACTGTGACGTCACCGTACCAAAACACTGTGACGTCAATAGTAGTGCACCACCAAGAGCAGTTTCGGTTTGTCAACTCGAGTAACTCGAGTAACTAGAGTTACTGACCGAACAACACGAGTAACAGCAATACACATGCGCAGTACTGCGCACATATTCGTATTTACTCGACTACCGTAACCCCCATCTCACCTCGGGTGGCCTGGATTAAAGATGGCGGAAAGTGAACTTCCGCTGTAAAAGAAGCCAATTCTTTGGTTTTGCCTTCATAATGACACATTGTCACGCCAATGATTTGCCCTTTTTCTGTTTAGTAATAGTGAGAATGGGATAAGAATGTTCATCATACTGATGATTATAATTATTCTGCTTGTGCTTTTGCCATATTCAGCAGGGTTTACAGCGGGGCCACTAACGACTTCAGAATTGTAATTTCCCAATTACAATTTAAAAATTCTTGTGAGTCCTGACTCTTGTGAATATGAAACACCTGAGTTTTAAAAGAAAATTGCGAGCATAGGACTCTGGACTTAAAGGTAAAAAGATCGATGGTCGTCGCCATTTTGTTCTTTACTCGAAGTGTTCGGCACGGCAGTACACGAGTACCTTTGTACGCATGCGCCAAATTTCAACCCGAGTAACACGAGTTGGCAACTCGAAAATGCTCCAATTGTTGAAATAACACGCACAGCTTCATTTAGAAATACAAGTACAGGCTTTCGAAAAGTAGCAAGCATGGTAGTAGAAATACGTGTAGGGAAGCATATATATAGGGTTGGATACCAAAGACGTATAGGGAAGCACATTTATAAGGTTTGATACAAGAACTTCTAAGTGCAATATGTAGCACATGTAAGGAAAGCAGCCAATTGTATGTCTGTACTGGAGGAATAAAGGCTTAGTGCAGGTTATATTGTAAATAGCATGAAGATAGGATGGACATAGAATAATGCAGGTGTATGCGTCTCAGTGTTAACTACTGTAGGTAGGCGGGTAGGTAGGTAGAGTTAGTTTCTTTCTCTTTTTTTTCAAGAAAAATGAATACCAAATTAAGGTCAGTGGGCGTATCTTTAAAATTTATCAATTCCGCCAATTTCATTTTGTCTCCCTTCTCAAATCGTACAAATCTTGAGATGAGCCAATTCTGTCCCTTTAGAGTAGACCATTTGGAAGGGTTACGTCGGGAAGCAAACAGGAAGTCAAAAAAGTCATTCTCCTTCTTATAATGGCGACAGAAATTTGGAGTTTACTCTTACACCTTAAAACATGTAAGTAAGTAAGTAAGGTCTTTATTTAAAGAGGGTAACTCAATTGGCGAACCATTCTTCCTTGAGGCCCTCTGATAAGACACTTAAACATACAATAAATACAAAGTGCAATTTGAGACCAAAATAAAATTACAATATATCTACAGATACTAACAAAAGAAAAACTCTCTCTCTCTCTCTCTCTCTCTCTCTCTCTCTCTCTCTCAAAGACATGTTCAATATGCATGTAAATGATATAATGATACATCTATTTAGAAAATGAAAATGTCTTCAGTATTTAAATATCATATAAGGTATGGCGGTGGGGAAGTAAGCCCAATTAAGCTAATTTTTCAGCCAAGCCGTGCATTTATTTACAAATGAATGTATAGTTGTCGCATTTTTAATATCTATAGGGATACTGTTCCAGATAAGTGCATCAGAATAAGACATACTGTTTTTAAATAGGCCTAAATTAGGTTTAAATTCCTGTTGCAAACTGATCGTAAATTACAAGTCGTATTATTTGAGTTGTTATGTGTTGATTGTTAATCAATTAGACGATTACCTACAACATAGATTTTAGCAGAAAATACATTTATAGAAAAATCAGCAAATTGAACATTTTGCTTTTCACATTAACCATATAATTGTAATACCGCAACATATAATTCAGCTTAAGAATAGCCCTCAAATTATGTCATGGGTTTCTAGTCAAACGTAAAAAACGTTTCTGGTGATGAAAAACTGAGTACTTAAATATATATTAATATGAAATAGGCGCCACTTATATTGTCACTTATATTGTGTTGTATAAAACTTTGATTTTGACATATTTTGCAAGGTATGAGGCAACCGATAAAAATTCTGGTGATTTTTTATTTTTCCAAAGTCAAGGTCATCGGAAAGGTCATGAATCATATACATGCATGATACATTTGGCAGTTGAGCATCAATATCACACATAAAAACTTGATGATACCAGTTTGTGCCCGAACACCATTACATTTTGCATAGTTTTCAAAGCTGAAAATATAAAATTGAAATCCCAGATACGCCATGTCTCATGTGATACATGGCCGACTTTGACTTTGAGGCTAAGGGTTGCATTCTTTCGTGTTTTATAGTATGAGCATGTTAGGCCTGCTACATGATTGCAAAGGCTTTAAAATCTCATAATGCAATATCAGAATAGTTTTACAAGATAGAAATTTATATGAACAGGTTACCCAGCCATCGGCACCATTTCACACAATGTATCATGTATGATACGTAGGGTGCTAGAGGGTTATACTCATTATCCCGATAGCGGCGATAAAATTTCGGTGTCCTAATCACTTCAGTGATTTATCATTTGCAAGGATGTATATATGCAACTTCTTCTATGTACTGTTTCCTTGCACTGCCTATTTATAAATGCATTATTGCATGCACACATACTGGCTGTATACTGTTTGCCTGTTTCCTTTAACCCTAAGCTGTGTACTGTTTAAGACTACTGTGTATTGTGTAAACTGTGTATTGTTTACTTTGCTCTGTTTACTTTGCCCCATTTTTTGTCTTCTGCGTACTGCAAAGTAGTTTTCCCAAGGAGAGTTCCTGGCAGTTGGGGTCGGGAACGTTCACTGTGACGATATGGACATAACTTTGACCTCCATTCCCAATGTCATTTAGAAAAGTTTTTCATTGGCTCACATATGGTTTTCCAAGGGGTGATCATTAAATAATGGAAACACCTTCGTAGACTGGTTGATTATATACAGAAATAAGTATCCATATATACAGAAATAAGTATACTTCATACCACCAAAGACTGTCTTTTGAGCTTTCGAATCCATGTTTGAAATTGAAATTTTAACGTGTTACCATAGCAATATATGACGTCACGTTCATGTCAGGTAACGCGTGTGATTTTTTTCGACGTCATGTTGGTAATAAGGTGCTTGTATTACGCTTATTATGTACGATATGTAAAGAGAAATTATAAAAATTAGGAGCACCTTCCTTTTACGTTGGGTTTTGGCTTTAGAAACACACATATAATAATTGTTATTTGAAATGTTCAGAAATCTGCAGTTTCACATTTTAGTTTGTTATTTTCAGTATTATGCTAAAGTTTATTGATCCGTTATCAAGTACAGGATAATTTTGGTTCTTTCTGCTATACCATTCTCCCAAGACTCTGCTCGTTAAAGTGCAATGACGTCACAAATCTGGGCCCTCTGTCTTGAAATAAGCAAAAAACGTTGAAATTTACTCGATCAATTGTATTTTGCCAGATTTGAGAGCAAGTCATAAATTACTATACTTTTCTGTTAGTATCTGAGGCTTGCATCAAACCATTACACAACCATGAACTAATTTCCACTCTTTGTTACTTATCAGAAGCAAATATACATGGAAATATGCAAAATTTAGAAAATAAACCCTTATAAGTTTAAGGCGTCGTTGCCATGGCAAAGAAATTCCTAAACAGGACTGTAGAACTTAATCATATGTCACAAGCTTGATTCTTAGGTATTATTTATCTTTAGTACTGTAATGATCCATAGCTAATGAAATAAATGCTAGTTTCCATTATCTAATGATCACCCCTCGTACCATTTTGAAATTGCTCGATGTGGGTGTAAAGAAGTAGACTTTGAAAGGCGAAATATAGTAGAATGCAACAGAATGGAATTAACTTTACAGAAAATTGTCATTTCGGGGGTAAATCCTCGGTTTTATGATCGCAAAGTGTCCGACCATAAAACCGACGATTTAACTCCCCTAACGACAATTTTGAGTACAGTTAGCCCCTAAATATATACACAACATCAACGATACAGCATCAGAACTGGACGTGTTTTTTTAAAACTTACAAAGTCGAAGTCAGAAGTTTTTAAAAATTTGTCTGCCTGTGCTGTCTGCTCCTGCACTGAGACTATATGTACATGTACAAAATAATGAGAAAAAGTGTACACTTGGAATTTAAAGGGATTGATTCATCTTAAACTTACAGTAAATGATCCAACGTAGACCTCGCTTATAATAGTAATAATGATAAATAATTAATAATAGTAATAAGAATAATAATAAACACGTTTTTAAACTGGCACTGTCTGATATCACAAAATCGATTTTTGGATATCACAAAATTGATTTTGTGATATCATAGGGATTTTGTGATATCACAAAATCGAATTTGTGATATCATAAAATCGAATACGTGATATCATAAAATCTAGTTTGTGATATCAAAATATAGTGATGATTTTTGATATCAATTCAATTTTGTGACATCACAAATTTAATTTTGTGATATCACAAATTCTGTTTTGTGATACCACAAAATATTTTGTGATATCACAAAATTGAATTTGTGATATCACAAAATAGAATTTGTGATATCACAAAATAGGGATTTAATAATAAAACGGCGCCTCATACAGACGCACTACTGCATGGTTTGTTGTATATCTTTAATATCGCTCTCCTTTATACCATTTCCATTTCCTGGTGAAATGAATGTCCTTAGACCAGTAAACAATTCTGATTCAGCTTTTGTGTCTGTTCCTTCTGCTAAGGGCTCCTGACAGTAGCACGATATTCCAATGTAGCTGGAATAGGGAAACGTTTATATGCAGCAACTTTCACCTCTTCATGACTAGTTTAATGCGCAAATTTCGGCGAATGCAGTATTGCCTTTCTTTACGTATTTGCTTGTCAAAAAATAGGTTCCATGATGTGTTCCCAGGACATATTTTTTGCCAACTCAACCCAAGGTATTTGGTTATTTCGCTAATTCTTCACATTAATAAACATAGCTTCAGAGGGATATCTGAGCAGGAGCGCAGTTCGCTTCCTTATCTTACGTTAGCGCGTTACTGCTCTGCGTGTCTGCTGTACTACGTTCATCCTTTGACACATTACTCCTGTGCTGCTAGCCTGCTACATCGCTGTAGTGCTACGCTTCTGATCTACTATACTCCTATCATGACAGCAACACCAGTTACTGCTGTACTACAACGTTTACAATCACTTGTGTCTACAATACTGCTGTACTGTTGTACTGCTATACTGCTGTACTATTACACTGCGGTACTGTTGTACTGCTATACAGCTGTACTGTTTTACTGCTGTATTGCTGTACTGTTGTACTGCTGTACTGTTGTACTGCTATTATGCTGTACTGCTGCACTGTTGTACTGCTATACTGCTGTACTGTTGTACTGCTATACTGCTGTACTATTACACTGCGGTACTGTTGTACTGCTATACAGCTGTACTGTTTTACTGCTGTATTGCTGTACTGTTGTACTGCTGTACTGTTGTACTGCTATTATGCTGTACTGCTGCACTGTTGTACTGCTATACTGCTGTACTGTTGTACTGTTGTACTGCTATACTGTTGTACTGTTGTACTGCTGCACTGTTGTACTGCTATACTGCTGTACTGTTGTACTGCTGTACTGTTGTACTGCTATACAACTGTACTGTTGTACTGCTGTACTGTTGTACTGCTATACAACTGTACTGTTGTACTGCTGTACTGTTGTACTGCTAACTTCATACTGCTGTACTGTTACTGCTAACTTCATACTGCTGTACTGCTGTACTGTTACTGCTAACTTCATACTGCTGTACTGCTGTACTGCTAACTTCACTCACATAGAATACACATGATAGTCTACTTTGTTTAGGTTGCACAATGTCGCTTTTTAAATGACATATAAACTTTCCGATTTTCGGCATTCTGAAGTGTTTCAAGGTCTAAACTTCAAGTGCCTGTGATGTGATCTAGGTATACCTGCTGTTCTTATATTTGATGAATGCATCAAGTATACATGCACCATAAACATGGTCGGGCATTTGAGAATAAACCTCCGTTTGCATATGTTCTACTTCATAATTTGAGAAAGAATTGGAAGAAATCATTGCTGAAACGCTCTTGTCGATGTATTGGTGTACGTTTAGACCTAAATACATTGTTTCTCAATTTGATTTTTGCATAAAAATTACTGTGACCCTTCGATTTTTTTTATTATATAAACATTTTTTTTTAATCAGTGTGTCGCTGTCGTTTATATTCTAATCTATCTTTAGCGAATATAAAAAATAAGTATCCGGGGAAATGCGTTATTTTTTTATGATTTTATTTAGAAGTTTGTATTTACCACAAATCACCACCTTAACCGTATGGTAAAATTACGGACTTATGGGAAAGAATCACTATGTGCAGTTACATGAGGGACCATGTCACTTGCTAAATTGTCGTTGCACTGGCCAGTTATACACTAACAATCAAATTTCTCCTCTACTTAAAGAAGTTATTCCTATATAACAACGAGTCATAAAAGATAGCAATATTAACATAGCTGGTGCTGGCCGAGTTATGCAGCCCAAAAGTCATGCATTACGTTCACAGTGACCTAAACTTTCTTATTTGAACCACAATGACTCAAAACATTCCGACTTTGCTATGCATAATATTTAGAGGAACGAGGTGTTGGTTATGTTTCATATATTTAATTTTCTCTGTCTAGTGAGAAGCCTCGAGTTCTTACAACCTTAACATAAAGCAGAGGTAGTGTAAACTCGAGAAAGAGGAAATGATAAGGAACGGATTCAATCGAATTCAACATCCTGCTCCAAACAACAAACGAGAAAAGGAAAGCTACAGCTAAGACGTCACTTAAATTTTACTACCAAGGGGACAAGGTCCTCCCAACAGATGTTCACAAGGTATTCCTAAATAAATTAAAAACTATATGTCGAAAAGTGGATAAACAATTAAACTTGAATGAACTTACAACAATTCCTTTCCACGTAGTCCTGTGTTTAGTTGCTGTAGTTGTGCTAGCGATGTCCACCCCTCTCAAATCTCTTTTGTAATATCTTCCTCTCTCTCCTTCTGTTAATCTCTTCCTTTTTCCTTTCACTTTGCTCCATAGAATCGCCAATGCTAAGTCTGATGACTTTGAGATGTGACCAAAATACCCTAGATTTCTTTTCTTGGCCATAGCCTAGAGTTCATTATATGCTCTAGTGACTACCTGGATCTTTCTGAAGACATCCTCATTAGTTACAAGTCGTTGTATGAGATAATTAGCAACCTTCGACAGCATCTCATTCTTTTAGCTACCATGATCCACAATTCACATGCATACGGAAATACTGATATCTTAAGGTAGCGCATCAGTTTCACCTCTTATCATATAGATACCATATAGATATGTTTTACCTCTTCATATTGGTTTCATCTTTGACAGAGCTGCAGTGGCTTGTCTCTCAAACTTATAAAGTTTCTATTTAAATATAATTATGAGTCAAAGTGTCAAAATATATGTTACCTTAAATCAAGATTAATATCGTATAAACCTTTGAATAACAGATTCAAAATTTACTTAAACGAAACTAATAAGGTTTTATAAAAAGAAGTTCGTGTCATTATCTATTAATAATTGTACTATTCTTATTCTATATAAAAATATTGCACAATAAAATACTAAGGCTTATATGAAATGTTGAAAAAGTCCGCTACATCAAATTGAGTAACGTGTTATCTTTCTTTTTTTTACAGTTTTGCTTTGGGAAATTTACACGCTTTTTTATCATTAGGGTAAATTGTATGGTTATCAGTGGAACGACTATGTTTGTATATATAGATCATATTTTAAGTTTTGTTTCGTTTTCATAATCCCATATACACTATCCACAATGACTCAAAAACGCTCCAGGAGGTAGGTTAAAATTGAGTATCATCGTTTCTTTAACAGTAGCCTTTTTACAGAATATTCTTATGAACATATTATGAACAAGTCCCAAGTGATTACTTACAACTAAGGTATTAGAGTGGCGTGAGTTACGAGATCAAAATCGACTTACACAATTATGTGTATACTAAACTGGCTCGTAGCATGACGGTTTCTCTGATTGGTTCAGGGAAAATCAAGGGAAGGTATGCATTTACTCTATAGTCTATTGTTGGTCATTTCAAAATTAGGAATGAAAAGAAATATTTATTTCAAATGCAGGTAAGAAAAAATATTTACGCTGACGCTGAAGAGAAAAAAATCATTTAGTGCCGAAGAAATTAAGCTGGCAAAGCAGTTTATATATTCTGTTGTTATCTATTTCTATTAATATTTCACCCTGTACATTCAAATTTAAAGCTGTCTAATCTGTAGAAGAAACCTACCAGTTTAACCAAAGTAGGCCCGACCCAAGACGTCCCGAAACGGGTGTCAGGTGCCAAATTGGTTACAAATGGATCTGTGGCTTTTGAGGAGATGTTTAAATTTTGTCTAAATATGAGAGAGCTAGGGTCAGAAAACAAAGAGTGATCCTTTATGTACGCATCAAAATGACTGTATGTTGCATTGATGCCTAAGTCTTCATTAATTTCCATGAGATCTTAAGTTCCTCCTGAAACTAAAAAGTACCAGAAACCATATTTGAACTTGTAGAAAAAAGGCCAAAGTCGACCCAATTTTATTATTAGACATTCTTGGTAGTATTTGAGTATCCAATACTACAAACAAAGATGCAAAGTCATCTGGTTCTGAGAAAATATGTTTTTTAAAGGTTTTACCATATAAGGGCGTGGCGGCCATGTTGTTCATGTGACCAAGACCGTTTGAACAACTTTACGTTTCCCAGACCCCTGGAGGCTACATGTGAAATTTGTTACAATTGGTGCAGTGGTCTCGGTAAAACGTTTAAAAGTGTAGATGGACAACAGAAGACGACGGGGCCTGCATATCATATTAGCTGCCCCGGAGCCTTCGACTCATGTGAGCTAAAATGTAAGAAGAAATAGCATCTGCTCTAAATGATTTCGGTAATCCATGATGTTAACGAGAAAATCTTGAGCCCAATGCCTTAAAGGAGTGGAAAATGAGCGTCTTCAAAATAGTAGATGAACGTACGAAATTTTATTCACAAAACACTAATTTTTCACCTCCCTAACCTAAATCTACTTACGACGACTACATGAGGATTTACTGATAAGAGAATAAAGGCCGCTTTTTATATTGATTTGAGAAAAATGAGGTCTCAAAAGAATAAAGAACAATTTGAAAATTTGAAAGAATAGCAGAAAAAAAAATAAATGTGATTGATGGGAAATAAAAGCAAAAAAAAATAGCCTATAAATGAAAAACACGTATGACATAATTTTACTTTTGTTCTACGTTTTAAAAAAAAGATGAAATTTGTTTAAAGAATATGCAAAAGTTTTAAAGGATGTGAATAATGGGCTATTTTACTAATAAGAGAATCCCTACCCCCCCCCCCAGCTCTCCCCCTACCCCTCCCACTTTACCTAGACCCTTTTATATCGGGGTATCCAAGAATTTCATGAAAAGTAAATTTTGTTCCAGCAGACAAGGCCGCAAACAACAGAGCTTGGCGGTAATAGGGCTTACAGGGGAGAGGTCTGTAGTAAACGGCCATTGCAGCCACTTACCCCTAAAATTTTCTGTGAATGTTGAGAAAGGCAAGACAAGCTTCCTACGATGTATCGGTTGCCTAAGCTTCAGGGAAAAAAACTTATTGCCAACTCACGTTCTTCTACTACTACTGAACTTTACAGATTATTAACTTCTTGCCTCACTTCTGTCAAAAATGATGCCTCATTAGGCACAATGAGAAAGTTTATAAAACGTCAAGAAAAAAACATTTTGGTCCTTAAAAAATTCCGGAGAGGTTATTCACGCCTTCTTCATTTCTGACGACCAAAAAATGATATAAACTTTGGTCGTGTCAAAACATGTGTTAAGCCTTAAGTTATCTTTTAGATATTATTTACATTAGATTTGGTACTAAGTTATGTAGAAAACCGGTACAAATTGTCCTTCTTGTAGCTGATTTGTTTATTTTGCTACGAAAAAATATTCCATGACTGCTCTTTCTAACGATAAACAAGCTACACACTCACAACTTCCTTTGCATTTATTTCCGATGCACAATGAGGCATTCAGATATCTTCGGCTGGGCCAAGCCCCCCCCCCCCCCCCCCCCCCCCCTCGCCCTTATGTTCCAAAAGGGTTTAGCCCATCTGAATTAATTACCATCCACGCTTCAGACCAAAGAAATCATCAGTTTGTATAATAAGAATATATTATACGAAAATCAATTAACATCTATTTTTATCTATTTTCTTTCTTCTTTTTTTTTATTGCGAAGTTTTGTTGGCAGCTATGCAGGTGGCTACATTGCTAGCAAACCACACATAATTAGATACAAGAATAACAGTGCAAAGCCACAACAGAAGTACCGCCTTGGAACGATCAGTAATGAATTACTATGGGGCTTAACTAGTACTACTCGATTGAAATACTCGGCCTCTGCTTCTGCACTAGTTCAAAACATTAAGCAGGCATTTTTGGTCCAAAACTTTTAGTAAGTGCATTTTGAGTACTCACATATGCGCAAAGCTAAATTTACCCTTCATTGTTTAATTAATTCATGTGCATAACATAGTAGCTAATTTAAGTATCTTCGAGGTGCACACAGGTGAAAACAGTGAAAACACTGACAATGATTTAAGGTCAAAAATAGCAAACGAAATACCCTGATGTGGCGTTTTAAGGGGGGACAGGATGCCTTCACAAACAACTCTTTTATGAAAAAGGATGAATTTGCCCAAATGGTATTGTATTTTAAACGTAAGTGTAAAAAAGCATCAAGTTTATGACGAGTCATAAAGGCATAACCAAAGACAAAGCGTGTAAACATACATAAGGGAAAAGTTGTTAGCGCTGAAATTATTGAAGCATTTTAAAAAAAAACCTACATATAGATATAGATGGTCTTTTAAATCTTTGAAGTCAGGATGAATCGAATTTATCACCTAAGGTGTAGTTAAACAAACCTAATGCATCCGGTACCGAAGCCCAATTTTTCATTTACATTGAATGGACTCGTTTCATCAAAAATGTATGATAAACGCGATGACTTTGGGATAGGGTTTGGGATCTGATATTCAGTCAGTTCCTGAAGTGTAGTTACTCTTAAAATTTGATTTTGACGAAGTAAATTTTCCTTTTTTGGATGGTAACGTTCCACGTTCTACTCTTTTGGGGTTTACATTTCTCAGCTTATTCGGTTTGCTTGTTACTGATTTCAATGCCCAAAATAGAATTTTAACTACTAAACTTCTCCGAAGTCGAAAAGCCTTTTTTTCCACAATTTATCGCCGACTATGAATTGGTTTATCAATCTAATGTCGGATTTAAAGCTCTTTTGCAGTAGGGCCTATATCGGAACCAGAATTTTATGGGGACTTTGTGTATAAATTTAAAACAAAAATGTTGGCTGGGCTGATTTGTCTGGACAGTCCAATAACAAATATCACACAATACAAACGAAATGGACGTTACATACCGTATACGCGGTAATTTTCGCGGGTTCAAATTTTCGCGGTTGAGGGTCAAAAACATAAGCATTAATTTTCGGGATTTTTTATTTTTGCGGTTACAACATTCGCGAAAAGCAAAACTATTTCTTTTTCACTTGAGTCAGTTCTTTCATTAACCTGCGACAGGGCTGCCGCAGGTTAATGAAAAAACTGGCTCAAGTGAAAAGTACCAGCAACTACAGAAGCAAACAGAAACAAAATATATGAACACTGTGTCTACAACAGACACTTTGTACGAAACAGAAAATTATTTGCGATTTTGCTATTCGCGGTTTCTAAGTGACCGCGAAATACGCGAAAATTGGAACACGCGAAAATGACCATGTATACGGTAATTGAAATGCTGCATGCTTAGTGGTTAACTTTGTCATAGTTAATAATTGTGCTTCCCTCTTTTGCACGCCCGTGGGTTGGGCATCAGATTCAATTATAGACCCGACATAAAGCTATGTATTTTAGTTGGCTGGGGCCGGAACTTGTCTTGTCTGATGCCTGAACATTCGGGCCTATTTGGGCCTTTTTGTTTGCTCCAGTGGTTTAGTGTTAGTGTTGTTGTTTGACACACCAGGGACTTCCGGATGTTGCAATACGTTTTTGTGCGAGTCCTCATCTTTCATTCATCATTACTCTTATCCGTGATTGTCTGAATCTAGTAAAACTAGTTAAAGAACCCCGCCCCCAAACACACACACAAGTAATCTCTCATACTACCGTTCCAAGATAGTACTTGTGTTCTTACGTCCGCTTGTCTGTGGTCTTCTGGCAATGTTATCACCTGTATAGCTGCTCACTTTGCTTTTTGTTTTGTTTCATAATTTAAAATTGAAAATAGGAGATACAATTAGATGTTACTGTTGTTTTCAATTGAGGTAGCTGAATGGCCATCTGTTTGGAAAATTCAGTTGGTTTACCGTTGTGTCTTTCGTTAATTTTTGCCAATTTGTGTTCCCATTTGGTCTTGAGGGTGAAATATGGGATCTGACTGTACTGGTTCCCGATACTGTCTTATTTACTGTTTAGATAACAAACTCCGGTACACTTATTTGTACACAGGGCTCACAGTTTGATTCTAACACAGTGCATCAGATACTCACGTTTCGACCGAACGTTTTGATGATGTTCCTATGATGTGTAACGTCTTTTTTCTCTTACTAAAATCAACATGAAACGAACAAATTCCTGTGATACAGTCAAGCTATTGGCAGGATCATTGGCGAGGCTGTTGACAGAATTTGAATGAAACGAATACTTTTCAGTGTTAGAATCGATCAGCTCTAGCATTGTATCGTGGGCTTGTATCAATGTGTAAACGCCCGCAAATTGAGTAGAAAATTTCGGACATATCTAAAATGGGATAGTTATAAGTTAAAGTGCATTATAGCAAAAAGGGAACATTTATGAAGTGCTGATATAATGGCATATATTACGGAAAACTGTAGCATATATGTATTGATAAAAGGTAAAGGTTTCCCATAGCCTAATAGCCGTAGGGGCAGTGGGGGTTAGAGACCAACTGTATCTTGGGCACAGCTGATGAAAGGTGGAGCCCATCCCTCTCCTTTCGCTGTCTTATCCTTCCCTAATTCGAAAAAGGTACCCATTTACTGCTGGGTTGACAGAGAGAGTTTTCCAGTCATCGTATGGCGACAGTGAGCCGCGAACTCACGACCTTACGGTGACTTTCTGCTCTAACCACTCGACTACCGCGCCTCTCATATGTATTGATACGTTTTGTTATTATTTTTAGTGTCCGGTTATTGATTCTCTGTAGGAAGTAGGGGCGAAAAAAAGAGATTGAAAACTGTAACACAATGCACTATGTTGTTATTTGTTCTTTATTCTGACAATAGATGACAAAGTTAAACAGGATATAGGATCATGTCATAATGAATACTGCTTAGTAATGAGAAATAAGTGATAATCCTATTTTTGAGGTTCTGCATGGGGAAATTCGTCCCAGTAAGCGTATGAAAACAAGCTGTAACGAAACAATCATGAAATATTTCTCTTACCTTGAGCTCTGTCGAATTCAAACAGATTCTGTTGACCTTCGTTAGGAATGCCTTTCCAAGTGGGGGTCCAATATAGACTTATTACATTGGATCCCTTCTCGGCATCGTAACAATAGCTCAACACCATATGTTTGATTGTGAAATAAGAAACCTTTATAAATTATTATCAGATAGTACTGACTCTGAAATTGGCGCCTACATAAAGTGTACTCAGCAGTCATCTCATTGTATAGGAATCTATTCCAAGTTGCCATCCTAATATCTCTAGAGATCTTAAAGTTAGCAAAAGAAATCTTTCGAAGCTTAGGAATTAAAGGAACAAGGATGTCCACAAAATGAGTCGGCTGAACATTTAAAGCTTTTTCATATTAGGTCTGCAGCTAACCAGAATAAAAAATATTACAACGTAATCCTTCCATACACGACGGTCGTGTGAGCAGTGGGCGGAGCTAACCTCTGAAATATCGTATAATTAGTCATCTTAGAAAAGTAGTCTACTCCGAGCCGTCACTTTTATGTTCCTATATTTGTTAGTAGTAGAGAGCGTATGAAAAACAATTTTTATATGTCAAACGTATCTGACAAGGTAAGGTCTCTTCTTAATGTTCAACTTTTTCTCCACATAGAAGTCCATTCCTATAGAAGTACCTCCACGCCTGAAAAAAAAGAATGCGCAGCAGGCGGTGCAACATCTTAAGCATCAATTAATGAATCATACTTGAGCAGCGCTTTCTCATGGTCATAATATGCAAAATAGCTACCAGTTTTAACAAACATAAAGTAATAGTTTCACCCATTTGGGCCTCCTTTTTAAAATGATTCACTTCCCTAGCCGCAAAAGTCGTGGTCGCCAGTATCAACCAAACACAGGCAAAACTACTTTTTAGTTCTGAAGTCGTTTCGGACTTGGACAGTCATTGTTCTTTTTGTAATTATCTACTTACTGTAAGATAAAAGAGCTTACGGAAGTAGACCCAGAGTACACACATCTGCAACACTAAAAACTTGTGCGGGCTTGTTGGCAAACTAAGGAATTAAAACTAGAC
The DNA here is from genome assembly GCA_963989385.1 of Ctena decussata. Classification (NCBI taxonomy): domain Eukaryota; kingdom Metazoa; phylum Mollusca; class Bivalvia; order Lucinida; family Lucinidae; genus Ctena; species Ctena decussata. The sequence continues at coordinate 6,382,508 of OZ022508.1, forward strand.
GAGGTCCGCGTTTTATTGTTTCAGTGTTCTGTTAAAAACAGACGTGGAGATGAATTCAACTGTTAGCCCTACATTGGAAAAGCATATAGCAGGAGAACTTGTGCAGGAAATGTCGTCATCGGTGTTCCCACTCAGCGTTTATGTCGGCGTTGAAGCAGTATTGGGATTTTGTGGTAACCTGTTAGTTTTGTACGGTTATTTATTTCGGTACCACAAGTGTAATTTTAAGTATTTTGTTCTCTGTTTAGCTTTTGTCGACATTTTGAGCTGTCTTACAACTCTACCCGGAGAAATTGTTACACTGACTTTTTGGTACAATTATCCGTTTCCTATTATGTGCAAAGTGAAATCTTTCTTCAATGCGTTCACAATCTTTGCGTCGGCATTTTGTCTTTTAATAATTGCTGTTGACAGATTTCGAAAAGTGTGCCGACCTCTTAAATGGCAAATAAAACCGAATGTGGCACTAGTTTTATGCGGTGTGAATTTAGGCATTTCATTTGTTTTAGCATTGCCTGTTGGATTTTTGTCCGGTACCTATTCATACAAGGAAAAATACAAAGGATTCAATATCAAAGTTACCGTTTGTGAAAAAGATAAGTACTTACGATATACAATATATCCTCTGCTATATACAGTGGGGAAGGAGACAATAATTTCCTTTTTCAACATTACAATGTTTATATTGTATATCTTTGTTTGTCGGAAACTATTGACTGCTACTGCGGCGTCAAAAGTTCCCGAAAGCCATCCCGATAATGGAAATGACACACACAAAATAGGAACACCGCGGGAAATTCGAAGTAATACTGAGGTGCAACGTAGCACAAATGATATTCCAAGTTCAACAAGATCGGATGAATCAAAAGAAGCCGGGCGAGATGATGAGTCCCAATCCACAGCAAACACGTTGTCAGATAACATAGGTATACCACAAAGGAAATTCGTGTCAGACTGGAGAAGCAAATCTGCGACAACTATAAGGCCGAAACGAAAGCTGTTTACACGAAAGATTAGAAGGAAAACTTTGATTATGCTGATACTTACTATTGTATTTGTTTCTACCACGATTTTATATTTAACACTGCTTAATCTGATAATGAATGGCATCCTGCGGTCACTGACAAACGCTCAGAAATGTCTGTATTTCTTCTTTTTCAGACTGTATTTCATCAACCATGTCATCAATCCTATTTTATATGGAGTTCTTGATCATCATTTTAGACAAGTGTTAAGAAAGATGTGCAGATCAGCTATCAATGTCTGCTCATCATCATTCTGTGCTACAGGCCATAGAACAGGTCGTTAAAAAGTTTTTAAAAAAGAGAGTTTTTTTCTACTGTTTTTATTATTACCACAACTCTCAGATATAAAGATATATTTCTCATAAGATGCCTTGTAGCATGCAAGGTCTGTCTTGGGTATTGTGGTGTAAGGTTTGTCCGCCAGTACGACCTATAATCCATTGGCTACAGCTCGTGGATTGTCTCTTCGTACAGATGGACAAACCATGTGCAGATTTACAAAACCGGGACCAAAACTCAATGTAAAACAAAGGGCGAGGATTGCTCGACCACAAACCGGTTAAGTCCCTCAGTGATTTCTTAGCTGGTCGTCCCAAGGCGACACTCCTGTGTTGGTTCTTCTTGGTTATTTTATCTGGGGCCGTATTCATAAAGCCACTTAAGTCGTTGCTATGCTGTTGCTAGGGCTAAATATCTATAAAGGAGATTCCCTACAACTATGAAATTTGGTCTGGAGGAACAGTCTTTGTAAGACTGTTCCTCCAGAGCAAATTTCATAGTTGTAAATAATCTCCTTCAAAGAAATTTAGCCTTAGCAACAGCATAGCAACGACTTAAGTTGTTTTATGAATACGGCCCCAGTTGTTTATTGTCTTGTCTTTTACTGATACAATGTGAGCCGCGACGTGACAAAACCAACAATGTGGTCGTGCGTCCAGCGCAGACTCAGATCAGCCTGGGCATTCACCCAGTCTGATCAGACTCTTTGCTAAGCGCTTAAAGGGTAGCTGAGGGACTAAGCAACCTTCATGCGGAAAGCGAAGACTCTGATCAGACTGGGCGGATGCCCAGGCTGATCTGAGTCTGCGCTGGACGCACGACCACATTGTTGGTTTTGTCACGTCGCGGCTCATGTAATTTTTATGTTAAGGCTGGCCCTGACATATAAAATATAGAAAATAGGTGAAAATAGATGTTAAATGTTTTGGTATAATTTGTTCTTGTTGTTAGGGTTGGTGCTTTTGTTGGTCTGTTGTGTGGGTGGTGGTTGGTTTTGGTTTAGTTTAACAGCTACACACCGGATAGGCGGCAATCCTGAACACTCGCTGCAATCCAGAACGCGGGACAAAAATTTATACGACTGTTTAGGGTAACTCAGTTTAACATAGTTTCTTTCTTTAAGTCGAACGTTATTTTTTGTGTGTGTGTAAAACTTTTATTCCGGAATGTGCCGCTTGACTCTCCTTTATCATGTTTATTAAGAGTTCTTTTGTCTGGGCATATTCGTGCAGCTGCATCTTTTTTTAATAAATTGTTGAACAATTGAATTTGTTATATACGAGTATGTTGTGTTTGTTTGCTATGTTTCTTGTATTACTGTAATCTTCTTTTGGAGGAAACAAAGGCGAAGTCTTCATTCAAACTAACCCTTGTCGCTTATACCGTATTATTATCCACCCTGTCTAATTTTCAACTGCTCTTGCTGTGAGACGAATGTCAGTTCCTAACCATGCTTAAATGGCGTGTTTCCATCTCTTCTTCTATCTGTCTCTTCTTTGTTCCTTTCAGCGTATCATGTAAGATCGCATTTGCGATGACAGATGGCCATGAAATGTGACCAGACCACCTATATTTAGTGTAGATTTCTTCCGTTAACTGCTTGGAACTCCCTGCGAACACTCTAATTAGTTACATGGTCTTTGTAGCTCATTTCAAAGGCATGGGATCTGTGCTTCCTACAGTGTTGTCATGGTTCACTTGTCACAGGGGTATACAAAAGGGGGCGCATCAGTTTGATCAGAGAGGCATGTTTTTACCGTATCTCTTCTTTCTGGTTGCTGTGTTAGGGCTGCAGTGGCTTGTGCGATTCTTGGGAGAATCTCATATTTTTGACAATCGCTCCTAGAAACTTCTCACCTCGTCTCCGTCCTTGTACCTTATCCTTTTGGTTGCCCTTGGTGTAAACTCAGTTGAGCCGCGACACGAGAAAACTAACAAAGTGGTTGTGCGCCCAGTGCAGACTCAGATCAGCCTGGGCATCCACCCAGTCTGATCAGAGTCTTCGCTGTCCGCATGGATGTAGCTTAGACTCTTCGCTACCTTTTAAGCGCCTAGCGAAGAGTCTGATCAGACTGGGCGGATGGCCAGGCTGATCTGAGTCTGTGCTGGGCGCACAACCATTTTGTTGGTTTTCTTGTGTTGCGGCTCATTTTATTTCAATCTTTTCAATACATATATACAAATTGTAACAATGCAAATAATAGGATTGGAACAAAACACAGGTACTGATGTAGTTCCTCTCCTTAACTATAAGTATAATGTAAACATCATGGCAATAGCTTGAATAGATAAACAGTTTTCATGCAAATAAAAATGTAATATTGTTTAAGGACACTAATCATAGAAAGTGAAATTTAATAACGGAGAAAAGTGTCCCGACAAGAAAAGAAATAAAGAAAGTGTAGAAAAGTAGCAAAAAGAGAGAGGGGATACACCTTTGCCACTAAGCAACTAGGATGAGAGAGGGCAGCGGCAGGCGCATCGAGCACTCTGACTACCATAACTAACAAAAATACCAACCGCTTGTCATTTGTTAAGAAAATAAGATACTCTGAAATTTTTCGAATCAAAAAAAGAATTTTGTACCTTTTCAAACATGGCCGTATTTATTTCGAGTGAAATAGAATCGCTACCGTTTAAAAGGAGAGATAACGAGGGAATCTGATACTGCAATAATGTACTTGTGAGATTTTTTATTATTATTATTTATTTTGACTGCCATTGCGCTTATGTCAACACTCGGTTTTGAGTTAAATTTGCGCAGATTTACCGAGACTTTCTTCAAGGGCCTCTCGTTCTCTAGTTCCTGCACTACCTCATCAAGAGCATTGGTGTACTTGGCAACCTACAGACTGGCAACCTTCAGGAATGCCAAACTCCAAATGTACATAGTGTTCAGGTCCAGAGGTTATAAAACTTGAGTACATTCTCAAACTCAAAATAAAGCACACTGGGGAGATGGTCTTTACAAGCTTGGAGCTTCCGACTAAATCTTGATTATTTATTCTGTATATTTGTATGTAAAACTTCGTGAAATAAATATAAATATTGTTCAAACCAAAGCACATTGATTGGCTGCTTCCGAGCACATGCTCGGAAGCAGCCAATCAGTGTGCTTTATTTTGAGTTTGAGATTATTCTCAAGTTTTATAACCTCTAACCCAGATTAGCTAAAACTACTGTATCTTTTATTTTTTTATATATGTATATACGAGGGTCATTTCAGAAATAGTGTAAATGAGTCGGCCAGTCCTCGGAATATTGACCAAATTTTGGAAATTATGCCTTAACTTTGAGGTTTACATATCGCCCAAAGGCAGTCACTCAAAAAATTCTAGGCACTGGTATTTTCTTCAAAATATGCCTTGACAATTGTTGTTAGGGTAAGGACACTGAGTAGAAACAGACGGAATATTTATGTAAAGACAAATTCATATTTTCTTAACTCTGGATACAAGTAGCTCTGGATTGATACCTATATTATCTGTTATACTGAAAATATTTTAGTATGAAAAGCATTGTATCAGCTTTGCTAACATACAAAATTTACCTTGTAAGGTAGACTAATCATGGGACAATGCGCATTTCTGATGACGTCACTTCCTGTGCTAAATTGAAATGTATAGTAAGTTGTTTAAACTTCTATTTTGAGGTCAAATTAAAGACAGGGGTGGTACTATATAAGGAGGATTAACTTCAACAGTGTCATTCTTGGACGGACACACGGCGCCAGGTGTGTGCAACTATGGTTACGTACCGTTGAGCCACTTGGGTAACGTCGATACGAGAATTGAACAGAACAGAACAGAACAGTGTCATTCTGTCTCTTGATCACATAGTGTCAACACCTCCAGTCAGCCAATAAAACGATCATAACTGGTAATTCTGGTCCACTGATTGGTTGAATAAATTTTCACACCTTTACCTGTACAGGTAAATCTGCTATGAGATGGGAACCAGACCCCCCGGCAGAGAAGTCCTGTCTTTAAGTGAAAGTGAATGTTTGGTGACAGATATAAAAACAAAAAATAAATAAGATTGAATTCGTCATGCTTGTTTTCTGTTTTAAATAATCTTGTATGGCACCCTAGGCTCTTTTGTCAGTAGCCTACCTGATTTTTACGAAAAGTTTCCCCACCCACCCACATATTTCAATGTCAGTATGTCATATTAAATAACAAGTCTTTATATATGAATTTTTCAGTCAATAAATCCCTCTAACTTTTGAAATTAAACAAAGTTAAATATATTGAGCCAGTGTTTTTATTTGAAGATAATTTTATTTTATTGTTTTGTATTTTACATGAATTGCTGCTACTTTGCCACTTCTGGTGTGGGGTTTGCACACGAATCATCCAGTTTTATCAATGATTCGTTGCCAGTCGTAAAAAATATAGTGATCTAATCATTTCAGAAATAAAATGTCTGTCATTTGTGTCAATTGGATGTGATTGAGTCAAAAATCACAATTTTATTGATATAATGCATTTATAATAACTTTGCCTTTATAACCCCATAGCAGACAAAAAATCTCGTTTATTATGTTACTTGTGTAGAATCTGGAAACGATTTCTGTATAACTTTCTACTTTTACTTTGAAAGGACAGTATTACGTGTTTCTTCATTAAAATATTTCATTTTCTCATTGAGCAAACAGCAACAGAACACAAGAGACTTTCAGTGAAAATGTATATTTTCCAGTATCCACACCCTTATGATGTGTAGGCACGTGCTGTCATGCATGGGTGACTTAGAAATTCTTTTAATGCATACCATTCTAAAGCACTTGAATTTAGCTTTCCAATCATAGCACCACTGCTAAATATCAGCCAATAGGCTACACTGAGATCATTCACATTATTTCTGAAATGCCCCTCGTATATTGTCTTCTCAGCTATGACATTTCAGGACTGTAGTACTTACGGTTAATTCTTTCTTTTTTTCAATCGTCTACTCTGCTATGAAATTTCGGGAGCTGTAGCACTTAATGTTTATTCGTTTCGACAAGCAGACAGATGGACGGAGAGACGGGACGAATAAATATGCCCCTTAACTTCTCTGAAACTTGAGGCATAGACATAATCTCTGCCGGATCTTACATGCCAAATTAAAGTATATTACAAGTCATAAATCAGTATGCATTACATTATATAAACGCCATTGAAATGATCTCAGATTTGCATGATATGAAAAATAGTTAGAGTCTGATATCTTCAATCACAAGTGTCAAGCAAAGCCCTTACATCCTGTTTCATTCATTCAATACTTTGCATGGGAAAATATAAACAAGGTTTAATAATAATATGCAAACATTAAAGATGACACGTTATGATCACGGTCTTTGCTGTCCAAATCCTGTCATTCTTAGAAATCAAGTTATTATTATTGTAGGTGAACACAAAGGTATCTGTTCAAACAGAGGCTAAGTGTCGCAACAAACTCGTTGTCTAATACGGAGGAGGTGTCAAGGATTTACAGGCTGCTGAATACTTTAAGCATATGTATAGCTTCTACGAGGGGTGATCAGACAATTCCCTTAAAATTGCTGCAAATTTTTAACGAACATTAAAAAAGGCACATATTAACTTTGATATGTATACTGAACTGATTTCATGAGAAGTTTAAAATTCTTTTAAAGCATTACGTACTGGTCAACGTAACGTCATTTTACGTGATCCGGTGCACCTCTGAAACGTACCAGAATGAAACGTTTTCTCAAAAGTATCATCATGAACCATGTTGTCTATATGTTCATGTCGCAGAAGCTTCTAATTAGCTTCACCGACAGTCGAAAGGGTGACCAAATATAATATTGGCTTGAAAACACTTCTTTAACAAGGCCTATCGGAGCTTGAATTTTACAGGTACTTTAATAGTGTATTAATGCAGAAAGATTACTACTGGTAAATCTGATTTTTCGGATTCTGTTTTATACCGCTATATTGTTGCTTATTGTATACAGCCAAACAGCCAAAAGCATTGTGTATTCTTGCTGATTTGCTAATAAACTTGATTTGATTGTATTTCGATGCAAAATTTAAAGCTGATAAGCGTTTCGCTTACCGTCAGAGCCTGTGCCATATATTGTATATTGTACTGTTTTGTAACCATGTAGTTTATAGCAAATAAATATTGTTTAAACCAAAGCTGATGATATTAATGTTATGAGACAAATTGCTTGCATGATAGTTAACCCAATTACGACTGACGGCTTTATTTCTCTCTTGGTCTCCCGACGATGAGACTAAAATTAGAAATCTGTTACGGAAGGTTGGCGCCAGACCGCCAATGTCTTTCTTCTGGCCCTTCATGGTCCAACAATGGTTCCAATTTGTCCTGGCTTCAGACTCCTCAATTTTCCTTCGTAATAATTTCTGATGAGTTTATGTGTTTTACTGTGATGTCTCACTAGGGTCGAGTCAGATAAATTCGGACATGGGGGTAAATTCGGACATACCATTGCAAACATTGAAAATCCAGATGAGACTCATCTGGATTTTCACAGTTTGGCCAGTTATTTTTTTTAGTTCCAAACAACTGACATATGAAGGAATGAATGAATGAATGAATGAATATTAAATTATTTATAGACGCTCAACCCTGGTCAGCGTCTAAACGTCAACAATTTAAAACGTTTCTATATATAAGACAGGTTCAAAAACGACCAAATGTTAAAAGTATTGTGTCTATGTCCAACGACATATGAAGGAAACACTGTCACTGACCGAACTGATCCGTTGTCCGAAGTTACCCGACTCTCCCCTAGTGAGTTAGAAGGACCGAACATCTATGGTCAAGTCGGGTAAATTCGGACAGCAGATAATTCGGACAGTGACATAGTTTCCTTTATATGTCAGTTGTTTACAATTTATACAGAAATAACTGGGCAAACAGTGAAAATCGTATCATCTGGATTTCACTGTTTGCAATGATATATCCGAATTTACCCGCTGTCCGAAGTTACCCAACTCGACCCTACTTTTTTCTGAAGCTTATCAAAAGGGAGTGTGAAACTAGTTTAAGCACCAACATCTTAAGCTCACGTAACTGTCCGGTCCAAAGCGAAAACTGCTGATGCGGATCCCGTTTGTATGTCATACCTTATATCCAATCTCACTTGTATTCATTAAAACTTGATCAACATCTCATGAGTGTTAGGCGGTAAATTCAAAAGTGGGAACTTATCAGTACCTTCATCTACACACCGGAATTTATGGGTTATTCATGAAACATTGAAGACTCAGGTGGGACTATGTTGATGCGCAGGCTGATTCGAGTATTTCTTGTTCACGCATGTCATGCGGTTAACTTTCATGTGATGCTGCTCTGTCATGTATTTTCGATTGACAAATTGTTTCTCAAGTTTGAGTATGTGAGTGCGCGCGCGTGTTTGTGTTTGCGTTTGTGTGCGCCCCTGTGCGCGTTTGTGTGTGTGTGTGTGTGTGTGTGTGTGTGTGTGTGTGTGTGTGTGTGTGTGTGTTTATTGTAAACGTCTATAAATTGTTCTAATTTACGCCCACTTTTTCTGCCATTGTAAAGGCTATACATCTACGTTAGGAAAAGAACAAATAAGCAGCACGCTTTCTTTCTAATCCTATAAATTGTATGTCAATGTTTCGGTGCGGTATGAAAAAGTAATACATTTATAAATATGTTTAAACCAAAAGAATGCGGATTTTGCGAATGGTTTGGTCACACATCAGTGTGAGTACTGAATAGACTTTATAAATCTCTCCCCGTACATCCCCATGGCCCGTTTCCCTAACATGGAATTTGCGGGGGAAAACCTGCCATTTTTTAACAAACAGTATAAAAGAATTAAAATTCGTACTGAAATCTGTATATACATTTTTCTGCAGGATCTTTTACATCTTTTCATGTAATCCACATCGTACACTATTTTATACTCCAGTTCCCATGATTCTATGGCTTTTAGAAAAGTACCCTTTTGTCAAAAATTTCAATATTTTGCGAAAGACAGAATAAAAACTCCCAACTTTATTTGGTCCTGTAGTTCTGTCCGCTTTATAATGATGAGCTATAATTTCAGGACCATGTCGACTAAAAATATGAGCCGCGACACGTGAAAACCAATAAAGTGGTTGTGCGCCCAGCGCAGACGCAGATCAGCATGGGCATCCGCCCAGTCTGATCAGAGTCTTCGCTGTCCGCATGGAGGTAGCTTAAACCCTTGGCTACCCTTTGAGCACTTAACGAAGAGTCTGGTCGAACTGGGCGGTTGCCCAGGTTGATCTGAGTCTGCACTGGGCGCACAACCACATTGTTGGTTTTGTCGTGTCGCGGCTCAATTATTTGCGCTAATTTTGGAAGGGTAAACTCCCCATCCTATAACCGAATAAATACAGTACTCCCGAAAATATTTTGATTAGTGTATAACAATTTTGTACGGCACAAATCACATATAAGTGAAAGTTTCTTGAGAATTTTATTGACGAGAGTGACTGCATCATGTTGCTGGGAACCTTTTGGTCATCCCTCGTATACATATGTATGTTCGCTGGCTCGTTAACTAAGGAAGATAACAGGAGTGAACTTCAGTAGAAAGAAGAATACCCTTGCTGTACGACATGGAGTTTACGTTTGTGTTGGTGATATGTATGTGTGCCGTGGGTTTGGCTCACTCGGGCTTCGAAGGATCAAAGGCTCACACAGGTTTCGAAGAACCAAACGGATGCGCATGGTATGATTGCTTACATAACTAATCTGCGCAAAGTTTACTTTATGAGTCAACTATTAGCAAGCGAAAAACATCTTCTGTTTTTATGGTAATTATTCACTTTTCTGAGCCGTTTTCAGCTGTAATGAACAGATTTATGGTGGAAGCATACTTCATTCTACTTACACAGATGAGTTAAAAAGAAAGTAAGATATTTCAGAAAATGGTCTCAATTGCAGTCACTTTAAGTGCTATTTCAAATATGACTGAGATTAAAAGTGATACGTATCTTCTGAAGTATTCATGTAAGAACATTTTACTATTTGTCTTATTGTCTTATTTTCTATTTTTGATTAAGCTCCCCAGTTGTCCAAAATTAAGAGCCCTAAAATAATTACTTCCCACCTCTCTGGAAGTAAGTAAGTGAAGACTTTATTTAACGAGGGTGACAATATTAAGCATAATTAGCGTATCTTCCATTAGGCCCTCAAGTAAATATAAATGACCTTTCTCCCCTGCTGTCTGAATCTTTGGCCTTCTGTGGTTTTTTTTTCTCTTGAAACGATAGACGAGAAGATTAAGTACCCAAGCTTTCATATTTTAACTCGTAGCAGAAGTATCAAGGTATCGAAATGTTCTTGAAAAAATGTAGGGGGGTGGGGTTACCCGCTTTTGCTAGTTTTCTACATATGTCAGATCAGGCAGCGTCGCACAGTTCTTTAGCTAGGAGGTCTCACTTTTTTTTTGTCTATTTATTTATATCCTTTTTACGAGTATTCGTACGATTTGCCGATTTTCTTGAATACTGCGTGCCATGACATTGCGTACTCTCTAATTTGGGCTTAACACTGCGTATGATTGGGGATAGGGGGTTACATCCTCCACTATAGCACATCTTAGAGGAGCATCCATCGGCTCCACCGATTGTCTTGTCTGGAAAGTCTCTAAGAAGAATCTCGTACCAGCTCAGGTCATTTATGGGCCATTTAGATATATCCTGACAGCCATGAATGCATAATATTTTTTCACTACCAGATCCTACTGGCTCGCTAATTATTTCCTCACCTTCCATGGTTTTCCACAGGTCATATGATGTTTTCAAACTCCAATCCGATCCATGTCTTCGCCTCTTCTTCTCAATTTTTTTTCTGTCTTCCGTTTAACTTGTTTCTCTTAATACAGTTTACTCTCGCTATCTCAGACATCTCAATGTAGCCTCTTATATCAAAAAAGTAGTTTGCATGCATTTATTATTTTTCTTTACGGTTCAACTCTGGATATCTCAAACTACTGGTTACTCAAAGTAAATTTTCTGGGACCAGAAAATTTACTGTGATATATCAGTGTTTTAGATGAACTTCGACTTTGAGATATCAAGAGCTGAATGTATGCTTGGGCAAACTTCGTATGATTCGGTTACTTGCTTTTTCTCCTCCTCATTTCACAATCGGGAAACCTGATATGATTTTCCTTTAAAATTTCACAATCGGGAAACCTCGAATGATTCCGTCAGTCTTCAGTAACAGAGACTAAAGGAATCATACAAAATTAAAAAGTAACGGAGAGTAACGGAATTATACGACAATTGGCGATGGTCTACCCTCAAAGATATTTGTTTTGCTTCAGGTTCCAGTGTCAGAGTATGATAATGGAGCGTATTATAAAGCTTGATGTTGCACACAGTGATTTAGCTAAAGAGGTCCGGGAGGACAGAAGCTCTGACGAAACTAAGATTCAAGACTTGAGAGATGAAATGAAAAGGCAGAAAGAATATTCCGATCAACAGTCTCGCTTAATTGATGATCTGAGAGAAGAGGTCGAGAGACTTAAGATGTTTCCGAACTTGAAACCAACGGTTGCAGTAAAAGCACGACTGTCGAAAGATGTTAGGCTCAAGGTTGATGAAAGACTTGTATATGACACTGTTGTGACAAATGAGGGCAATGCATATAATTCAGTGACTGGCATATTTCGAGCACCTGTTAATGGAACTTACATATTTTCAGCGACCGCTTGTGCCGCAAATGAGGATCATTTTTCACTTAATCTGGTTAAAGATCGGACGACGGTTATTGGTCAACTACGTAGTGGCGACAACTCATACAAAGATTGCAACGCCGAAGTAACAACCGCCTACATGACCGTGGGGTCTATACTATGGGTTGAGCGTGGATACCATCACAACGATGCGAGCGTTACTGGTTTGCAGCAGACAGTGTACTGGAATTCCTTCACTGCTGTATTGGTTAATTGATTAGGATCAAAGTAATTGCGTGCAACATGCAAAAGTCGTGCTTAACGTACTGAAGCCAGTTTGTGACTCTATGCAGCCTAGATAAAGATCAGGGTTCGTTGTTTAAACTGAAAATTTTCTTCTGTGCTTTATGATGTCATTGTCACTTAGCAATATTGTATGTTCATGCTTCTGGGACGGACCGTAATTAATGTTGTTCGAACTTGTGGTCCAACCCATTTTTATGTTTGTATATATACATCGCCAGTGCAAAGCTCTCTGTAAACTCATTTAAGTGATGTGGAAGTCAGTGTTGTTTACAAGTCATTAATTACATTGTTCCACGTGGTTTTGAGTGACAGCTCACTTCACTAACTAGCACATAAAATCTACAACATGCCATGTACTTGAATGGCTAGCAAACATTGAGTGACAGCTCGCTACGCCTGCATGCACGTGAAATCTGCAGCAGGAGGTGGATTTTACTGGTAGGCAGTGACAATGCCGCTGTTCCAAACTATAGCAAAATTCGGCCGGTAATGTCTCTAAAAACGATTCTTATATGTGTATTTCTTATTTTTGTTTATCTTTTTATTGATGAAAAGCATCTTTTAACAAAATAAATATAAGGAATATACGTTGTTTTTTAAAACTATATCGGGTCACGAGCAAAGTTTACGTAAACTCCTTCGGGTGTCACTTACTTTGCTCGTGACCCGATGTAGTTAATACTTCACCAAAACGTTAAAAAAATAACGTTTATTCCTTAAATATAATGACAATAAAATACATTTAGACTAGACTATCAGGGTTTGTACATGTCGTGTACAAACAACAAGGGCTCTGAGCAGACTGTAGGGGTGGCAGGCTGGCCCGAACCTTTGCTGTTCGCATAGGCTTTATGCACCATTTTTAAAAATCGCAACTCATTTAGTTTCGACGAAAACTTAATAAATTAGATAATTACTTTATTTACATATCGGGGATTCCACAATGTAAGTGTTGTCTAATACACCATTTGACCGTTAGGCTATTTCTATTTTCTATTCTATTCTATCCCATAACCTTGCTAGGTCATTGGGGCACCACAGATGACTTCCAAACAATCTCTTGCCACCTTGTCCTGTCTTCAGCTGCCCTAGCTGAGCTGGCAAAATCCATTCCTTTCCACTCCTTGATATTGTCTTCCCACCTCTTTTTCTGTCTACCTCTTCTTCTTTTCCTTTCACTGTGCCCTGGAGGATTGTCTTTGATAAACCAGAAGACCTTCAGACGTGGCTATTTACGGTTATTATTAAGGTGCTCAAATTTTTAGATCCCTTACGGTATATAAGGTAGACCTCATTTCACTACAGATTTGTATGTAGTAATCAACTGATGGTAATGTGCACAGTCCGTGGTGAATGTAGAATAATCAGTTTCTGGTGCCAGAAGGAATGTATGGAAATGAAGCGTTTTCGCTAACTGATAACGGACGGACGGACTCACACAGTAATTATAGCGCAAACCTGCGGGTTGTGCAATAAGAAGTTTTGCATACCAAAGGCTGGGCAATGCTAAATTACATAAGTATACAAAATTTGAAGCAAATATACCAAGCGGTCCAAGAGTTATGAGCATTTTCAATAAAAGAGCTTGTCCGGCCAAATTGATGCTCGGTGAAGCCTCGTCACTGTTTTGCATACCAGTGGCTGGGCAATGTTAAATTACATAAGTATACAAAATTAGAAGCAAATATACCAAGCGGTCCAAGAGTTATGAGCATTTCCAATAAAAGAGCTCGACCGGCCAAATTGATGCTCGGTGAAGCGTCGTCACTGTTTGCATACCAGTGGCTGGGTAATGTTAAATTACAAAAGTATACAACATTTGAAGCAAATATACCAAGCGGTCCAAGAGTTATGAGCATTTTTAATAAAAGAGCTCGACCGGCCAAATTGATGCACGGTGAAGCCTCGTCACTGTTTTGCATACCAGTGGCTGGGCAATGTTAAATTACATAAGTATACAAAATTTGAAGCAAATATACCAAGCGGTCCAAGAGTCATGAGCATTTTCAATAAAAGAGCTCGACCGGCTAAACTGATGCTCGGTGAAGCCTCGTCACTGTTTTGCATGCCGGTGGCTGGACTATGTTAAAATACATAAGCATACAAAATTTGAACCATATTTACCACGGTGTTCAAGAGTTATGAGCATTTTCAGTAGTTGGTCGTAAATTTTCAACTTGTGCTCAGCAAAGGCTCGTCCATCAAATAAGGTTATTATGCATGCGAGTCGTTAGGCAATGTTAACATGTATAAGTATGCAAAATTTTGTCAAAATATCCCATGCGGTTCAAGAGTTATAAGCGTTTTTGCTAACTGATAACGGTTTTCGCTAACTGATAACGGACGGACGGACTCACACAGTGATTATAGTGCAAACGTGCGGGTTGTGCAACAAGGCAAAATCATGACTCTTTGGGTAGTTGTGTCATTAAAGTCTTAAGCAATGCTACAAGAGTCAAGACAAGAAACTCAAGTGTGACTCTGTCGCTCTTCAGAGGTCATAAATATAAAACAAATATTCCCTGATCCATCTGCCCTTAAAGATTATGCTGTCATTATTCAGCTTGAGGGATGCTGCATTTGACATCTGATCGTAATAACTTGATAAGCAACTTTAGATATATATACTTGTCTTAAATTGTGGAAACAAACAGCAACATGTCACTGAAGATGCCATAGCAACCATAGTTTCCACATATTTTCAAAAACAAAAATGCCACGTTGTCTTTTTAATATTCATAAAACATACGACTAGTTTGAAGTAGTCATGCATATGAAGATTTATGGCATTTTTCTAGAATTTACCCCCAACCACTACCCCAACCACTGGTTTGGTCAAATTCTGGGAAAATGCCATAAAACTTCACTCAAAGACTGTTTATAAACCAACTGCAATATTTTCAGTTAATTTGTAGAAGGCGGTGCCCTATAAGCGTCCAACAAAATTTCAGCCAATCCAGTTCACTTGTTCTGGACAAGAAGTTGTTAGACCATAATATTAGCATTTCCTGTTCCGCTACAAAAAAGATATTAAATATTAAAAATACATTTGGTTGAAATTGAAAAGCGGATTGGATTTCATGGTATATGGCTTTTGATTTTTTCTCAAACGGTCGCAATAGCAATCAAAGTTACCAAAGATTTTCCTAAAACCTTCATATATCTTGTAAGTACATAGGCTTTAATATCCATGTCAAAAATAAAGAGTTTGTGTGTTTAACAAATTACGACATGTACCGAACTCACTCAAAAATTTTATGATCCGACCTCTACGACCCACTCAAAGACATTATGATCCGACCTCAACGATTTGCATAAAGACGTTGAGTGGGTGAGCTATTTTATGTTCCGAATCAGCCAATTTGGTCCGGGTTTTTTTTTCTGTTTTAACAAAGGTCGGGTAAGTTTCGGAACACAGCCATTTTCGCTTTTTTGCAAGTCAAGTCTCAACAACTTGTAAGTTTGGTGTCATGTAAATAACACACTTAGTCAAGCCTTTGCAGCGATAGATCCGTCACTGTCACTAAGAACTACCGGAGTATCATATAAACATCATAAAACTTAATGAAGCAGGTTGACAACTTTTTTTTACCTCCATGATATTAAAAATTAAAGCTGAACAATAAACTTTCATAATATACATAATATTCAGTGTTTTTGATTCTTTGTAATTTCTAAGACATTAAAATCTAGAAGAAAAAAAACTGGCATTTTTGAATTACAGCATCCTACCTAGCTTATATGCTGTATGCATACTTAGAACGCGTCGGCTTGAATAGTGTAGTAACAGCGTCACAGCGAAAGCGGGCTGAGGAGAAAAAAGTATTTGACATTTGAGCCGCGACACGAGAAAACAAACAATGTGGTTGTGCGCCCTCCGCAGACTCAGATCAGCCTCGGCAACCGCCCAGTTTCCTCAGACTCTTCTTTAATTGCTCAAAGGGTAGCTAAGGGTCTAAGCTACCTCCAAGCGGACAGCGAAGACTCTGATCAGACTGTGCGGATGCCCAGGCTGATCTGAGTCTGCGCTGGGCTCACAACCACTTTGTTGTTTTTCTCGCGTCATGGCTCATTTGAACCTCGTGCTTGCGCAGGGTTACAGCTCATGCTCTATTTCAATTTTCTTGATTTTTTTTTTCTGATTTTTCCCGGAATTTGTCCAATTCCCATTCTTTTTGCTGCTCTTCACCTTTATTATACTTTTTACCTTTCCAATGACTTTCCAAGCCTTTTTCCCTGGCCAATCACTAAATTCCTTAACCTTTCCCTGACCTGGAAAATTATTTTCCGGATGTTTTCTTTGAATTTCGGAACCCTGCTTGCGAGCACAGTACATCTGGGTTATGGTCATGAGCACAACAACGTTTTTGTGCCATGTAAAAAGACAGATCTTTTGTAAGATTTGCCTTTTACACACCTACACATGATCATTATCATTTAACTAACTACAGTTGATCTAAGTGCTGATAATCTTTAAAAGAAGCATTTAGTAAAATACACTGGACGGTGAAATTCGATGGTTGTGTTTATCAGAAAGATACATGCAGAATCAAGGTGATGGATACACCGTGTTTTTCTGCCAATGTTTCAAAGGGAGACACATTTATGGGTTTAGGTCGGCTTCTGTGTAAGAAAAGCACTCACTCCTAAGGTGTAAAGTCTAAAAGGAAAGGGGTTGCGTCCCTAGGTGTAAATTCTTTCCTTTAGGAGTAATTGAGAAAGGAGGCAGAATAAATTAGAAACTTCTATAGTTGCTTCCACTGAAAAAGTGTGGGTGGTGCTTGGGCAGTGGTGCTGGTTACAACTTCCAGTGTCCGGGAGTCCTACTTATTTGGATAAAAGTAGGGCAAGGCTATACTGTGCTTGCAGTAGGTGCGGGCGGGGTTTGTTTGGAATTTTTCTCTCGTCCATCATTTCTCTTTTCTTTCTCCCTCTCTCTGGGAGACGTCCAGATATAGACTGAAATACTGTCTCAAAGGGCCGTTAAACCCAAATCAACAAACCACTGAAAAAGTATCCATGCACTCTGAATTCCGATTGACAATCGCAGTCAAAAAATGCGAAAAGTCCCACTAAAACGATGACTTATTGTTTTGGTTGACGAGTAAGTGGAAAATATTTGTGAAATTTGCATTTGGGAATTTGAAAGTGTTTAGTTGCACATCTGATGAATAAAAATCTAAAGTTTACAAGTATCGTATTCTCCTGCAGAAGAAATAAATTTCTACAGTTTCAGGATGCAACGCAAATCCGGTTTAATGTAATGGATACCCCTCCACCATTTTCCGCCATCTAAGTTGACAAAGAAAAACATTTTTGACTTCCTGTTTGCTTTTCTGGACAGAGAAGCCCTTCCAAATTGGGTCAACTCTTAAAGGAAAGAATTTGCTTCTATAAGAGTTGATTAAATTGAAAAGGGAGGTAAAGAAGGAAATCAAGCATCATTTGAGGAGGATATTCAGTTCTTGTTACCTTGCATTTCCTACAGGTCTTTAAGGGAAGATTTCACAAAAGCGCTGCCCAGCAAGCACATGACGTTGAACTGACGTCGTACTGACGTCGATGCGACGTAATGATGTCGCATTGACGTCAGCACGACGTCATTTCGACGTCATGTGCCCACTGGGTGATAGGTTAGGCATTACTGTATCTATTCCCTTATGTAAAATTAAGCTAAACCTATCTATATTTTGCTTTGTATTAAGAACGGATTTTTTTTAAAAAATCAAGTTTATAAAGCGTCTCTTTGACACACGTGAGATGTTACTTTGATCATCAGGCGGCTTCTCTGGTCTGCTGCTTACTGTGTGCTGCAGCATTCGCGCATGCGCTGGGTATGCGTGTATGCTGGTAACCGTGTTTGGTGGTGTGCTCCCTGCTGATGGATGGATGGATGGATGGACGGACGGACAGGGGTAAGGAGGTAAGGTAAAGTAAGGTAACGTAAGATCGATTCGATAAGATTAGGGACGAGTCATTTATTATCAAGTGTGGGCCGGGTACATTTTCATATCATTCACCAACATTTTTCCGACACCCCCCCCCCCCCCAAGTCTCACCAGAATTTTTCCGACCCCCCCCCCCCGGCAGATTGGTGACAAAAAAGTTTATGACCCCCCACACACCACCCCCATCCCAGCCCTTCACACAAAACAATACTAATGATACCTATTGTATGTCAGACCACAGGCGCTTGAAGTTCTATGCTCAAAAAACCCTCAAAACCCTTTACACTTGACGCAGTCTATAGGTCATTTCGTAAACTTTTTTGTCACCAAAATGGCTCATAGCCTAGATGTTTAGCGGCATTGAAATATGTTTCATAGCAAAGAACTTCAAGCGCCTGTGGTCAGACTGATCTCAATCAAAACCTGTTTTAAACACAAAGAACATTTTCTTATTCTGACGTGCCGGGCCGGGTAGCGCAATCGGTAGGGCACCCGACTCGTAAGTCAAAGGTCCTGGGTTCGAATCCCGGTCTGGCCACATACTTTCGTTTCTCCTTCCGCTGATTCAAGAAGGGTATTTGTCAGTTACTGGCGAAAGTATGTGCACTTAGTACTGGTTAACCGCTTACGTGGTCTAAGCCTGCCCAGGAATAGTGTGGTTAGGTTAACTGACCGTCCCGTGATGACCTTAGTTGTTTACCGTGGACGTTAAGCATCAAATCAACCAACCAAATTATTCTGACGTGTTAATAAATCATGCAGATTAATGGTCTGTTTAAATTTTGTCTGCAATTCTTGCACTATTCTTCTGCTTTTGGCCGTCTTGAAATCTGTTAAAGGTAGGTTCCTGTACTTTGGAATGCATCATAATTTTGACGAACTTTCGTCCAAGTTGTTGGAAAGTACTTATAAAAGGAAATTAATAAGTTTCACTAAAAAGTGTAAATCAAAAAAATATTAGAAAAGTTGTTTTGCAGGGGATTTCCTAACTCTGCTTCGCACACCAGTTAGCGCTATTTTTAGTTCGCGCCAAAAATAGATCACGCAGCTGATGTAATGCTGCATTGCATTTTGGGATAGTTTTAACCCATCCGCCATGCCAGGACCTCTAGGAGAGCTCACGTCAAGGGAAAATTGACCTTTGGAGAATGGCATCAGAAATTGCGCACTTATAGACATAATAAACTTAGCTATTTTTAGAACTGGAATTCCAACTAAAGAAAATAAACCAAAAGGAAAAACGACTATTTTCTTCAACATCTGACGAGTTTCTCAGTAGCAACAAATTCAGAAAAATAAGAGAATTCAATACTGCTCAGAAAAAGACGAAATTATTTTGTGGACATAATTGACATCGCTAGCACAGGAACCTACCTTTAAATGCTCAATAAAACTGTTAATAATATTAATGGGGAGGGTGGGGGTCTGGGGGCAAGGCACTTGGAAGGCTGATATCACAAACGCAGGCATTAAAATTAATAGAGCACCTACTTAACATGATTTTTTAGACAATTGTATACTGTTCTACTAGCAAGTTAATGAAAAGATCTATTTTTGGATAGAAGCTGTGTCATTTCAATAAATGTCTTTATCATATGACGTCGCATCTGAGAGTGTAATAAAGCCATGCATTAAAAACGATAATGCACTAGTGGATTAAATATGCAAATTACTATTTTGTAACGTTACAGTATACGCTGACGTCCATAAAAACGTCGCGTTTTCTAATGGCGAAATTGTGACGTTTTAGTGCAAAATTTGCTAATAAAATGCAATTTTAGTGTCATATGATAAATAGAATCTTGCATTCGTGCTTCTGTATTATTGAATTTATTAAACTCGTTGGGGAAAATCGATAAGATGCTCGGCATAGCCTCGCATCTTATCTTTTTCCCCAACTCGTTTAATAAATTAAATAATACATGAGCACTCATGTAAGATCCTCTATTTAAGTTTTTTTGAATTTGAAAGAATAGAGTCTGAAATTTTAGGAGTAATGGGGTGGGGGGGGGGAGGGGGGTCTGGGAGCGAAGGCCCCAGAAACTGAAATAATTTTAAAAAAATGAAGACTGGTGGAAGAATTTTGACCCCCCCCCCTTACCACCACCAATATGCTTAAAATATATGTATATCATTTTAAACTTGTAGATGACGGTACGGCAAAAACCGGTTCCCCAGCAGGGTATACCCTATACCTTGGTCTGAAAGGATGATGGTCCATTCTGCTGTTTGTAAGTCCCTACCCACTGGATGGAAGGATGGATGACTTGCGATTTAACGTCCTTTTTAACAGTATTTCAGCCATATCAGGGTGACGGATGGGTGATAATGAAAGGCTTTGAGCAATGGAACTCTGTTTACAATTGAAAAGATTCCCACCTAGAGCGCAGGGCTCGAACCCGGAACCGCTAGATCAGCAGGCCAGCGCTTAACCTACTGAGCTACCGGGGCTCCCATACCCACTGGAACCGACAATGTTTCGATCCCCATAAAGTAAATTAAGTAATGAAAATAAATACTTCAAAAGTAAATGAGAAAATAAAAAGTCTTGATAAACAGAAAAATAGAAATAAATGTAGCAAAAATCTTGTATGAAATAATGTGTTTTGTAAATAAAACTAAACTTTTAAATACTCTCCTAGGTATTTTCCACCCCTTATATGCATCATGCCTAAAGTCCAGTAATACGAAACTTGGGTTGTTCAATGCAGTCGGTCTGTCAGTCTGTTCGTCTGTACATGAGCTTACGTTAAATTTAAACACAACCCGAAGTAAGACCCACCGGGCGTGTGACTTGACAGTCGCTCCTGTTGTATCGACCCTGGTCTGGTCTAGGTGGTAGGTAGACTGGATTTGATTAGATTGGATCGGATCGGACTGGATCAGACACTGCATCGCCCCCCTGCGAGGATTATGTGCAGGTAGGTAAGGTAAGATAAGGTAAGATATGATTAGATTAGACAGAAAACTAGAGCATCGTCCTTTATATTATTTGGACCCGTTTTGATATCAAGAAATTACAGTATGCTTTACCCTGGTTTCTTCACCAGACATTGTCAGGCTCACTGAAGAGGCTTTATTAGCAGAAACTACGTAGTCTGGCCCATGTTCCTTCTTCTGAATGTGTTTTCTGCTCTGGAAGGAACTCTTTAATCCATTCCATTCTGGATACCCCTTTGGGGGTATCTTGGCAAACAGTTTGGATCCAGATCAGGCCTCACAAACGTGGGGCCTGATCTGAGATCCAAATTGTTTGCTGCCTAGACATCATTTTTACAAGAGTTGGTTAGACCAATATTGTCAAAATATTCTTGATTTTTGATGCAGACGACAATTTCAGCAGACGACAAAAAAATACCCAGAATGCAATGGGTTAAGATTTTAATTTTACAGACACAAAACAAAATGTAAGTTAAGGACAGAATTTCAAACGACAGATCAAACACAAAAGAGGCGTTTTCAACACTCTAGAACAGTACCAATAATAAACATTATCTATTTGTACTACAGTTGGACCTTATCTTATTGTGCAAAGAGTACTCCCATATGATTATTAATGGGCGCTTACCAGTCATAACGCTACATCGTAGTCCAAAAAAAATATCTGATTCATGCCCAATAGAACACAGGGTATAATCGATTCCGCTAATTTTCGCTTCCTGCAGAGACTGTACATCATATTTGGCCATATTTGGCTTCCGCCGAGACTGTCCGCGATCTCTTGCTTCCTGTCGCGACTTCTGTACATGATAAATGGCTCTCGGCAGGAAGCAGAGTCACGCGGACATTCTCGGCAGGAAGCCATTTTTCGAGGACAGTAGTCCCTGCAGGAAGCAAAAGTTCGCGGACAGTCTCGGCGGAAGCCAAATATGACGGACAGTCTCTGCAGGAAGCGAAAATTGGCGGACTGGTTTATACCCTGCGTAGAAGTGTCCGCCGAAAGCACCGGAATGAGTTAGACCGGAGCTAGTTTCGAGTATCACACGTGAAATGGGTCCCCAAATAAATTTGCCCAATTGAAGAAGGCGACAAAGGAAGACGTTGGTAGTAATATTATTTCTATCCGGAGCCAACTGCAGTGCTGCGCGTACCCTACAGAATAACTGCACCCAGTGGATTCGATACACACTGTATACATTGTGTCTTAAAATGGCAAGACACCCATAAGCAGTCACCGGTGACCCAGGTGTAGGAGACCGTTTTGTAAGCCACGTAGACTGAGCACCCATCAGAGCAGATATGGCAACTGGCCTCATCATGCAAAGAAAACGAACAATGGTAGCTGGTCATCGCTGCTTTAGTTTTATCTCATAAATATGCATCAGAACGGGAAGATCTACGTACCTAACTGGGAGCAATTTCGTGTTACGCACAATCATTCCTTGAATGGAAAGGTATTTTTCAGCCACTTTGGCAGTTGGTACAGAAATCTTGTCTAATTTATAAAATTTCAGCATGCAAATATGCAGGTGCGTTTTGAAATTTTGTCAATTTTGACAAAATTTCAATACGCACCTGCTTATTTGCCGTATATTAAGGTAGCTACGCCCTTGCCTAAATTTGTATGGATAAAACTGCCCAAGTTCTCGATTTATCCTCTCATCCTCCCTGTTTGTGAGTCAAAAATAGTTGTCAAGCCTATTCATTACCGCATAGCTTTTACACTTTTCAGTTACTAACGAAATGAGAGTTTCTCTGATTGTATTAAAGAGTGGGCATTCTAACAAGAAATGGGCTGCATCTCCTTAAAGACCAAATATACATGTTGGACACAAACCGTCAGCTAGCCCTATCTTTAGTATATCTAAAGCATACTTCTTCAATGTGCAAGAAAAGGGCAGCTAGATCTGTTACATGAAATTACACATATATGAAACTGGAATCTCTGAAAAAGAGAAGGAAAGATAGTAGACTCATAATGCTTTACAAAGGTCTGAAAGGTGCAGTTAGTATATCCATAAATGACCTTGTTTCCCCAAAGTAGGCGTACCAGGTGAATGATTGTCCTTGGACGTATCACCAATAAACAATTCTGATTCTGGTCTATTTGTGCATTTCTTCCAACTTCTATGCTTACTCTATGAGATGCCATTGAAATACGCAGACAAGTAACGTTTCTTCTTAGTTCTACACGCCTACCAATCGCTCTCATGCGAAACCGCGGTTCAGAACGCCAATCCATGAGAGGAGTTTCCGGTTTTGCAGAAGGGGAGCCAAAAAGGTAAACAAATTTGACATCGGTACAATATTTGAGTTATTTATTATCTCTGAAAACTGTTTATGCTAAATATAAGAATGCTTTTTGTCGCATATAGATTGCAGTTTCCACATATTAAAGGATTAGGCATATGGTATTGCATTTTCCGGGTATTCATTTAGTACAGCAAAGCATGTGTTCAAGGTCAATCTCGGCGATATATACATGTAGGGAAAAGTCACATTCTGTTGCTTGATTTTGAGTCTCTGACCTTGTCAGTCGTAAAGAAGTGAACAGAACTACTGTACGCGTAAATACAAACATTGGAAGTAAGCTTTGCGTGTTGGACAGTTTAGCTTATAGAAAATATACGCAAAAACTTGGCATCGTCAGCCCGGTTCCGCATGAGATTTCAGAAAATATAAGGAATTTTTATCAAACACAAAAACAGCTTCTACACAATAATTGGATCAAAACCAACATTAACTCTGTGATGTATCATTATTTTATACATTGCAGATGACATTCTGGCTGTTTTAATCCCCGTTTGTCTGTTTTTTGAGGCATGCAAGAGGGTTTGAAAGAGGGTTTGCAAAAGGCCTAAAAAAGATAAACGGGGAATAAAAACAGCCTAAAAGTAGTCATCTGCAATGAATAAAATAATAATATATCACAGAGTTCATGTTAGTTTTGCAGCCCCGGATCCAGGGGGTGGGCTTTGGGGCTTCAGCCCGCCACTTGGGTCAGGTTAGATTAAAATTTATGTTGTGACATCTCATTAGAATCGCCTCGGCGAGGCGATCCTTATGTGATATCACAACATATATTTCAAGGCAAAAAATGACTTTATCAAAATATCTCATCAAATTCATCATTTATTATGTCATTTTCAACCTTTCCCCCCTCCACCCATGCCTTCCCAAATACATATCGACACCCCCTGCCCCACCAGTATGTGGTGGTCTGAATCCGGGCCTGTTTTGATTCAATTATTGTCCAGAAACTGTTTTTGTTTCTCATAAAACTTCCTTATATTTTCTATTACCTCATGCGGAACCGAGCTGACGATGCCAAGTTTTTGCGTATAGTTTCTATAAGCTAAACTGTCCAACACGGAAAGCTTACTATCAATGTTTGGATTTACGCGTACAGAAATTCTGTTTACTTCTTTACGACTGACAAGGTCAGAGACTCAAAATCAAGCAACAGAATGTGACTTTTCCCTACATGTATATATCGCCGAGCTTGACCTTGAACACATGCTTTGCTGTACTAAATGAATACCCGGAAAATGCAATACCATATGCCTAATCCTTTAATATGTGGAAACTGCAATCTATATGCGACAAAAAGTATTCTTATATTTTGCATAAATAGTTTTCAGAGATAATAAATAACTCAAATATTGTACCGATGTCAAAGTTGTTTACCTTTTTGGCTCCCCCTCTGCAGAATCGGAAACTCCTCTGATGGATTCGCGTTCTGAACCGCGGTTTCGCATGAGAGCGATTGGTAGGCGTGTTCTATATGAGAAATTAAGGGAATATAAGTATTTTTTTTCAAATTCAAAGTTATTCTTAATTTTGGATAGATCTACGGTTTAAGTATCCAGTTGACCAACAGCTAGAGTAAACTTCTATATTTTGGATAGATCTACGGTACAAGTATCCAGTTTACCAACAGCTAGAGTAAACTTCTCTATTTTGGATAGATCTATGGTATAAGTATCCAGTTTACCAACAGCTAGAGTAAACTTCTCTATTTTGGATAGATCTACGGTATAAGTATCCAGTTTACCAACAGCTAGAGTAAACTTCTCCATTTTGGATAGATCTACGGTACAAGTATCCAGTTTACCAACAGCTAGAGTAAACTTCTCTATTTTGGATAGATCTACGGTACAAGTATCCAGTTTACCAACAGCTAGAGTAAACTTCTCTATTTTGGATAGATCTACGGTACAAGTATCCAGTTTACGAACAGCTAGAGTAAACTTCTCTTTTGTTGAGTGTCACTCACTCAAGATTTTTTTCTTTTAGAATATTTGCCAGAACTAAACGCAGATTGTTTCATAGCATACGAGGTATGTTCAGAATCAGAATCAGAATTGACTGGTGATACGTCCTAGGACAATCATTCACCAGGACCTGTGAATCAGGGAAGCTAGTCCCTAGCCCTTATAAGAGAAGTAACTTAGTAACTGAATCCTCTGCACTCAGCAGCAGAAATAAGTGAATATTCCAGGGAATTCCAATCTCTAATAGTCTGGGGGAAGAAACTGGACTTGTAAATGTCAGTCCAAGCCAATGGGGTTTGAAATGTCAGGGAATGATGGTTCCTGGTACGCCTACTTGGGGGAACAAGGTCATTTACGGGTATACTGGCTGCACCCCTCAGATCTTTGTAAAGTATTATGAGTCTACTATCTTTCCTTCTCTTTTTCGGAGATTCCCACTTAAGTTCAGAATGCCAGTCATACTCCCAGTTTCATATGTGTAATTTTCCGTTACAAATCTGGCTGCTCTTTTCTGCACCTTCTCGTGTTCATCTTGAAGAAGTATACTTTGAGGGTCCCAAACTTCGGAACTGGGAAGAGGTTCACCTAAGATCTAACAGATGCTTAACCGTACTGTACCAAAAATTACTAGGCTAGCAGAAACTTTAGTCTTTACATTGCATCAAATAGCAGCGTATTTCCAAACCACGAAACTGCCAGACAGGTGAGGGGTTTTACCCATTTCAAAAGTTATTGCCCTTCAATACTCTCATAAATTTTTGTGTAAGCTCGACATAAATCTTGAAATATTTTTGCATAAACCTGTAGGAAAGTTAGAGTTTGAAGATGTAATTATGTCTGATAAGGAAATCGCCATGTCAGGGATGCTGCCAGTTAGCAACGATGTTTTACAAGCGGTAAAGTATTCCATATGCTTGAGTTTTTGCTACAGAAGCTTAAGAGAAGGGGAGTGACTATCGGCACGACCGTCTTGCGGATAAGAATCCTTATCGGCACGACGGTCTTGCCGATAAGAATTCTTATCCGCAAGACGGTCGTGCCGATAAGAATCCTTATCCGCACGACGGCGGTCAGATATTCAAAAGACAAAGTTGCAATCATTCTGAGAATTATTATTATGGTATAATAATATAATTTCATTTCTGTTTGTAAATAATTGTTCTTTAAGTATTTGAGTCACAACACACAATGTTAATATTATTTTTCTTATATTTCATCATGGAAGCCTTTTGACTGTCGAACATAGAGCCGGCGAATAATTGCGAAAATGGGAATTATACATTTCAACAACAGTTGCTGAATACTTTTTATCGGGTCGGATGATCAGGCTAACGTTTAAAACAAGTTTATTACAGTAATACACAGTCCGATGGGGTATGACAACAGCTGTATATTGAACATTTGACATTAAGTAATTTAGATTATAGGTCTAAAACAATCAGTGATTGGACTATCGGCGGCCGTAGCGCGGTGGCAAGGTGCGCGGCCCTGGAAACCTGCGCCCCGGGTTCAAGACTCCACGTGGTGATTTTTTTATTTTATTTTTTTTTTATTTAAATAAAAAAAAAATCATTTGTCGCATAAAACATTTGCCTATTAATGGTTTATTTTGTTTACTGACATTAACTTATTTTTGATTTTGACTGACAAATTACTTAAAGGCCCCATTGCTCTATCAGCATGAAAAATTTTATCATGAGGTATCGCTGCAAGTTTCTCACTATAGTTTCGTCATTGTAAATGACCGTGATTCGCCAGCTTTAAACAAATAAAACATCCTTGAGTTTCGCATAAAAACGTTTTGAAATCTTATTTGGGTCATTTTGGTTGGCAACTAAAATGACCTACTTTCGATTTCATCAAGTTGAATAAAATGGTAAAAATACAACGTACAGGAGTGGAGTCCCAATCACTATCCCGCCTATGTTCATATAGCATTGCTAGACGGGAAACCAGAGCAGGAAATTATATTTTGTGGAGCGATTTGTTATTTTTCAAAAACTTGTTTTCTTTACTTTTTGCCAGTTATATGACTCAAAATATGCACATCAACCCACATTTTATTACCAAAAAGTAAATGTTGGACCGCTTTTTACAATGATTTGAATTTAGACGTTTTTACCACTTATAGGACTATGGAGACTTTAAAGAATTCTAGACTAATAAATCCTTTTAGGAAAATGTCGAAAGCTATTAATAAATAGCATTACCATAATGTAAATGTATTATCGAGCAAAATCAAATTTATTGTAGCAAACTTAATTGATAAAATGAGTCAAAAAATCTTTGTCCTTGTCCAACAAGTGAAATAAATCTTTGACCTTGACCGACAAGTTAAAGACAGTTAGTCTGATAAATCATTCCTAGCTTTCTTTTAATAACTTGTCGGTCAAAGTCAGTTCTGACTTGTCTGATAAATATTGTCAGATATAACAATTGTTGGGTTGCACTTATTAGTTGTTGTTTATTTATTAATTTTTTGAAATCTCAGGATTTGTACATAAGCAGAACAAATAAAATTTCTTTAAATTAAAAAAATGGTAATTAAACCAATTTTTCTGTGCTTACTCATACTGTCACTCTGACTGAATACGTTTTAACATACATATGATAAACGATACAACCTGTGCACATCGAACTGGAATATGCCCAAAATAAGATTGCCCTTGTTAGCGGTAAAGCTGGGTGCCGGTTCTCAGACGTTATAACAACTTTAAAGATGGCCATAAGATGCTTTTATACCATCTTTAAAGTTATTTAACATCCTCCATATGAATTACTGACACGGTGTTGTATGAAACCATTGTAAGAAAGACCATAGCATCTGTAATGGAGTATCTGATCGCCGTCGTGCGGATAAGAATTCTTATCCGCACGACCGTCTTGCCGATAAGGATTCTTATCCGCACGACCGTCTTGCCGATAAGGATTCTTATCGGCACGACGGTCGTGCCGATATCCTCGGCCTAAGAGAAGTGACTATTAGCCCGACGGTCGTTGTTGTTGTTTGTCCAGTCGTGTTTGTTTACGAGGCCACAGTGCAAGGGTCAAGTATATAACCTCAGTATATATTTTGTGTTTTGCATGCACATGGACAGTATAAGGTGGGTGCCATCGCCCAACATTCAGTGACACACCAAACGCAGACTGCCACCCTGATATAGCAATATCAACAGATCCGCTCTTTTTATCTAGCTATCTATCTATGTTCCATAATGTCTTCCATTATGTCTTAACCCTGAGGGGGACACAGACGGTATACTTGTGTACACTCCGGTGTTGCAGGATGAAAGCCTACATATAGCCATGTGTAACAGAGTGTAAAGCCAAGAGTCTTTAAATCCATATTTCTCTCCATATTTTGTGGAGCGCAGTGGTAGTGCACCTGTGACCTGGATTCAATTTTCTAAGTCTCAGAAGGATTCCTCCTTAAAATGAAGATATCTCTTGAACCTGTTGATGGATTTTTACTTAACTTGCAAAGATATATCTTTTGGACAAGCCAAAGACTTATTAGGTTTTGGAAACCTTGGCCCCATTTTCAAGACCGCATTAGAATTTCCATTGAAACTCCTGAACTTCACCGAACATGGATTGTATTGTTGGGACAAGCCAAAGATGTGATTAGGTGCTGGTGACCTTTATCTTATTTTAATAGTCACAAGAGGACTTTAATGTAACAAATCTTTAGATTGGCATGTTAACATAGCAACTTTTAGGAAAATGATACCGCTGGGAAAGTGCAGGTTGTGGGGATATCTGTTTTGTCAAAAAACAGTTGGGGTCATTCAAGAGGGGTAAAAACCCTGTACCTAATAGCCAATTTATTACTGTAATTCTGTAACATTTACAATTCACATTCTACTATCTTTTTTCTTAACTGTATTATTTTCTGACCTTCAGATATTAGCAGCGAAAGAAGGTGATCCAAACAAGTTCCAGAGTTTCTGGGAGATGGACGAAGAAGGTGTAGATGAAGAATCTATGGAAGAAATACAAAGTATGGTAAATGTTCTAGAATGAGACAAAATGAATACACAACCAGTGTAGACCCAGATCAGACTGCTCCTAAAGGAGCAGTCTGACTAGGGTCTACATGGTTTGCCATCTAACACTGGCTGTATTAGCTCCTTTCAGAGCAGAATATTTGGATTTTTTGCAAAAGCTTTTGTATGCAAATACAATTAATCATCCTGTAGAAACATGCTTTGCCATTCGATGAATTCTTTTAAACCGTAGTTCTCATAATAAGCACATATTCATTGCACTTAGGGGCTCTGTATTTTACTACTATGTTTATTCAGTTATAGAACAAGAGTTGTCAGAAGACAACGAAGCGCGCCTAATGGGTGCCTGACTCTCACGGTTACAAAGTATCCTGACTCAAAACATTGTTAACATAGTTAACCAGGGGTGAATGTGGTAGCTAGTGCACAAATGAAGTTTGCATCAGAAGCTAGACTAAGTCAGTTGTTCCCTTTGGCACACACGGCCGACTTGTATGCCACTATCTGGACACTTTGCGGACATTGTGGGTCGGGTCCTCGTGCACAAGACAGAGAGATACCAACTCAGTCTAACTTATAATGCCTCATGGTGACAAAGGCTGGTTCCTAGTATGGGTTTTCACACTACCTTTACCCAGTACTAAGTCGGTCTGATGACACCTCCTTACCCTTTGCAGACTTCTCATGTTTCCTTTGGCCCCACCCCATAACCTAACCCCTAGCCTGAACCAGTTGTCAAAGCCTGGTCTCAGGTTAGTATCATACTACATTTTGTAGCATAAAAAGTATCAAAGTTATGAGCTCGAAGAGAAATGCATATTCATATTGCATATTTATTAAATTTATTATAGTGCTAAAGGTATAAGGCAAAAAATCACTCAACCATGAATAAAGGTCAAGGACACAAGAGTCTGCATGGATGCTTTGCTGCTGCTGCAACCCAAAGCTCCAGGGAAGGTCCTGACCAAATACGAAGCAGGTCCCTCGAATGAGTTTGGAGGTAGGAGCCTTAAACTTTAACATCAAGATCATCCTAGACATTGACCTCTTGCCCCACCCTTGACAAGGATTCTTACTCATACTTGTGGATATGAAGGTGGGTGGATGAAAGGGGAGGGGTAGAGGGATGTCATAGTGATCTATAAATAGTATGAGATCATTGGCAATGTCTGACTGATCCACTGTGCCAGGTATAATGTTAATTCATCAAATAGTGCTAGAAATAGAAGGCAAAATCAGTAGACCATGAATAAAAGGTCAAGGACACAGGAGTCAGCATGGAAGCTTTGCAGCTGCTGCAATTTTAGGGATATGCTATTCGACCAAGTATCAAGTCTCTTGTGTCAAAGGTATCATGAAAACTAAAAAAATTTTCCTTAAAAACAGTGCCAAACAGCAAAGTCAGTCAACCGTGACATATAGGTCAAGGACACACAATTGTGTGATGCTGCTGCTGCAGTCATATGGATGTATATGTACCAAGTATGATGACTCTAGCTACTGTAGTTTGTAAGATACAGAGCTAAACATCGAGTTAAACGCAAAAGTAAACATTGGGTTAACCTGTCACAGACGCCGACGAGGACGCTGACGCCCACGGATACTCTGACTACGACGCCGGGGGTATCGCATAAACCCTCCTTTGCTTTGCAAAGGCGCTAAAAATTACAGCACAGCCCTACAACAATCTTCCCCTTCCTAAGAAATGGCAAGAATCTAGATCTAAAGCATTTTGCTTAAATATGAGTATGTTTCTTCTTCCTAACTTACAGAAGACCCAAGGAAGAAGATACTGTGGGCAGCAGAGAATAATATGACAGACACAGTCCAAGAAATACTTCAGAACCAGTCTGATTTGATCAGCAGTCAAGACGCTGATGGCTACACACCACTACACAGAGCATGTTATAATGGCCATGTTCACATGGTCAAGGTA
The DNA here is from genome assembly GCA_963989385.1 of Ctena decussata. Taxonomy (NCBI): domain Eukaryota; kingdom Metazoa; phylum Mollusca; class Bivalvia; order Lucinida; family Lucinidae; genus Ctena; species Ctena decussata. The sequence goes on from OZ022508.1 coordinate 6,413,877, forward strand.
CGTATTTATTCAGTTATATGGTCAAGGTACATTTGAGCCGCGACAGGAGAAAACCAACAATGTGGTTGTGCGCCCAGTGTAGACTCAGATCAGCCTGGGCATTCGCCCAGTCTGACCAGAGTCTTCCCTGTCTGCATGGAGGTAGCTTAGACCCTTAACTACCCTTTTTGAGCACTTAATGAAGAGTCTGATCAAACCGGGCGGATGCCCAGGCGGGTCTGAGTATGCCTTGGGCACACAACCACATTGTTGGTTTTCTCGCGGCTCAATTATTATTTATTAGAGAGGAACCATGGTCGAGAGGATAGAGCAACTCTGTTGTGGTGCAGAAGGTCGCGGATTGGAATCCCAACTTGGTTCAACTGGCGACTGGTAAACTCTGTCAACCCAGCAGTAAATGGGTCCCTTTTTCAAATCAGGGAAGGATAAGGCAGCGACAGCCTTGCCCATGATACAGTGAGCCCCTAGCCCCCATTGTCCCTATGACCAGTATTTGACAAGTGTATAGGAAGATATACTTTCACCTGAAATGTTTGACAATTTTTATGCCCCCACCATGAAATGGGGGAAGGGCATATAGATTTTACCCTGTCCATGTGTGCTAATGTATGTATACTGACACAAACAAGAAACGTCCGCTTTACAATTGTGTCCCTGAATTCCAAACGCACACAGACATTTCATTCAGATGTTTTGTTTCAATAACATTGAGTATTCAGCAATGGTGTGCGTTGAACGGAAATCCGTTAAATGAACATCGGCCACAATGACAATGACGCAAGCGCCAGTACCCAAATTTCGAAAGTCACAAAACCAGTATCTCGTATGTTCTTCCAATTTTTTCACCATCACAGCTCATCCTAGCATTACTGAGCAGACACGCTGCTGAGATTTTATGGGTGCTGGATGCATTCTAAATTGTCACAATCACTGGCATAAATCTGTCACGTAAAGTGACATCACAAAAGGTTGATCATGACAGTGCGTAGATACACGCAAACATTACCTTGTTGAGCCATCAGTTTGGAAGTCAATGGCATAGGACTACTTCAGAATTCATTTCTAGCTATCAATAGCATTGAAATCAGCATCATTCAGCATTGCAAAAATTTGGTTACAAAATTACTCGATTACTTTTCTGTAATAAAACCGGCTTTTAGTGCACCGGTATTTCAGATTTCAGCCTGAATTTTTATCTTTTGATGCATGTTGTCATTATTGAACACAAGTATAGTCAATTGAAGCAAAAACGGTGTCAAAATGATGAACGGTTATGGAGATACGGAAGTTCTAAAATCGTTATTAATTTAATTAAAAGGGAGATAATTTTATAAATCAAAGACTTTGGGCAGCTTTCTCGTTCATTTAATAAGCGGTTTTTGTTTTTAAAAGTTGCTTCTTCATTTGTCGATGTTTCTAGCCCTTGTTTTACGCAAAACATTTCAGGTTTTGATGAATAAAATGCTGCTGAGAATGAAAAATGGTGTTTTGACATTAGGTTCGATAAATCTTGTGGCTATGGAGAAAAATTAAATCGGTTGCACCTTTATGTGTGCCAGACGCTCGAGACACATTTTGTTTTCTATTTTATGGCTACAACATTACTGGTTTAAAAGATACAGAACCTTAGATAACGGACGTTTCTTTTTTGTGTCAGTATATGTATGTGTGTTACCGAAATCGTGTCGGATCCATAACTTTGGATTGCATGGTGGAATTCAAAAATTATTTGGTAAAAATGAACATTATGACAAGACGGTGTGTCGCGTGCAAGAACCATGTCGCTATCTCAAAGGTCAAGGTCACAGTCTGCACTTAAACTTTGTACATAGGCTATAATGAATATGTTCGTGTCCGACCCATAACTTTAGACTGCATGGTGGAATTTAAAAATTATTGGCACAAATGATCATCATGACAAGATGGTGTGTCGCGTGCAAGAACCACATGGCTATTTCAGAGGTCAAGGTCTCAGTCTGCACTTAAACTTTGTACGTAGGCTTTAATGAAATATGTTCGTGTCAAATCCATAACTTTGGACTGCATGGTGGGATTTAAAAATTATTTGGCACAAATGATCATCATGACAAGACAATGTGTCGCATACAACAACCATGTCACTATCTTAAAGGTCAAGGTCACAGTCCACACTTTAATTTTGTGCATAGACTGTAATGAAATATGCTCGTGTCTGGTCCATAACTTTGTCCTGCATGGTGGGATCACAAAATTATTTGGCATGAGTAATTGTCATGACAAGACAATGTGTCATGTGCAAAAACCATGCTGCTAGCTTGAAGGCTAAGGTCAGTCAGCACTTAAGCTTTTTTCATAGGCTGTAGTGAAATTTTGTCCTGCATGATGGGATTTCAGAATTATCTGCCATGAATAATTATCATGACAAGTTGATGTGTCACATGCAAGAATCATATCGTTTGCTCAAAGGTCAAGATCGCAGTCTGGGCTTAGGCTTCAGTGAAACATGTTTATGTCCTGTCCATAACTTTATCCTGCATGGTGGGATTCAAAACTGTATTGCATAAATGATCATCATGACAAACCCCTAGCTTGAAGGTCAAGGTCACACGCTGTGCATGTAAACTTTATGTATAGGCTATAGTGAAAACATCTTTGTGTCCGACCTATAACTTAGTCCTGCATAGGTCATTTTGATACTTCATGTCTCTTGATTTGCCATTCTGCCTCTATGAACCTAGTTATCCTACAAGTGCCAGTAACTTAATCAAGGTGCCATCTTACTCTAGGCACTAGGCGGGGGCATCCGTGTCCTATGGACACATTTCTAGTTTAAGATATTTCCCTCCTAGATTTCCCTTTTAAGTACAGGAACCGAAGTCAGCCGTGTATTGCTTTTGGTGAAATTTGGCAAAATCTACCCCTTCCATGTGGTCTGACCGTATGGGTGTATCAAATTTGAATTTCTTAGACTGTATTTTGACTGAAGAGATTATATACAATCATGTACAATTTGTGAAAAGCTTGCAGTGTGGTTATGGGTTGATAAATGGGGTTGGCCGGTTTATGTAATGTATGGCTCTTGTATGTACATAATGTTAAGCTCTGGACTGGGTTGTATCAAAAAAATTTATGTTAACTTGTCTTTAGATGTCAAACCCTAGCATTTGATTGGTTAAAGACAATTTAACGTGATGTTAACCAAAAATCAAATATTTATGGGACCTTTTCCGGATTCATTTTCGGAGACGGTAGGTACCTGAGCAGACAATATGGACCTGGTTGAGACTGCCTTATGGAACAGTCTAATCGGGATGTGCATTGTTTGCCTTTCCAGAAATGTTTTGTGAATTCTCTTGATAATAAAGTCGGTATATTGACATAGACTCTTTCTCAGCCTTACAATATAAAATTTAACAGATATAGCAGTGGAACAGTCTAATATTGACATTCCACAATAAAAGAATAACTTCTTTCCTATATTGTAGTATCTTATTGATCATGGAGCAGACACAGAGGCTCAAACAAATGATGGATGGCGCCCTCTACATAGTGCTGCAAGGTGGAACCAGACAGAAGTTATCTCCCTTCTTTTACAGTGTGGTGCAAATATCAATGCTCAGACTAATGGAGGTCAGACTGCTCTACATCTGGCCTCAACAGATAAGGAGAGTCGAAATACTTTAGAAATTTTATTGATGGATAATAATATTGATACAAATATAAGAAACAGTATGGGTGAAACTGCATATGAAATCTGTAGACGGACTAGTGAAAATTGTCTCCTATTTGAAATAAGAGAAGACAGTGTTAATAAATTATCAGAAACGTAATTATTAAAATGTTTTCATAAACCGTATTTTATACGCCCCTTTCAGTGTCATGAAGGAGTTACAGAATGAACAAGATTGTTTATAGAAGGATGGGGAGGAGACAAACAGGGGAAACAACTCTGTAATTAATGACTGCACATTAAATACTATTAGTATACCAAAAATCAGCTTCCAGGGTGAAGCAGCTCGGATATTGAGAAATGTCAAAGTCAAACAAGGGATATAATTCATAAACTAAGTAAATTAGAATACCATTCTAAACTAAGTAAATTAGAATACCATTCTTGGTCATATAACATTCCCTTGACAATATACACACCAACATAAAGTTTTGTTAAAATATTTCCAACAGTTAAGGATTTACAGAGTAAAATCGAAACTGATGCAAGGGTGGATAATTCAGGAATTAAGTAAACCAGAGTTGTGGTTCATGCTCATGATACATGGCCCAATTATAAACATTTTCATTAAAAATTTCAAAGGGTTAAGGAGTTATGGAATGAATGGGGCTAGCCTAAAAAACTAATCAAAGGGAGGTTCCTCCAAAATTAAGTAAAGGGAACAACCATTCTTATATGTGAAACACCGTCTTGTGATCATGCACACTGCTATAAAGTTTCATCAAAATACTCTGAATGGTTACTAAATTATTGAATGCACAAGATTAGTATACACAAAAATAGCCTAAAAATCTAATCAAAGGGATGCAATTCCAAAACGAAGAAAGGGAGAGCAACCATTGTTATACCTGGCCCTCTTTAACATTGCTATGAAGTTTCAAGATATCTCAAACAGTTATTTAGTTATGGTGCGTACAAGACTAGTAGGGTAAAAAATAATCAAAGGGGCATAACTCTGAAACAAAGGAAGGGACAGCAACCATTACTGTACGCGACACTTTGCCCCATCTTAATATATATGCCTACAAAATTTCATGAAGAGATCTCAAACTGTTACTGAGATATGATGTGCACAAGAATGTTGACGGACGAACAGCACCATGCCATAATACGTCCATTTTTTCAAAACAGGTGTATAAAAATGGGTGGCTGGATGGATGGATGACTTGTGATTTTACATCCTCTTCAACAGTACTACATTCGTATTAGGATGAAGGGAAGCTGTGTGCACTCCAGCAGGAATCAAATCCATTACCACTAAATCAGCATGCCAGGGCTTAACCCACAGAACTTAAGTGTTTGGATACAGCCCCATTGTTTGGATACTAATTTTAAAGAGGAGACAACCTGTAACAAATATACTCAACTGAATTTAAGATGCAACACTTGATTTTATCATATAATTCATGCTTGATTTCACATAGTATGATGACAGATTAATATCTATTAAATGAGTTGTGACAAGACAAAACCAACGAAATAGCATGTGCACCCAGCGAAGACTTAAATCGGCTGAGGCATCCACCGAGTCTGATCACAGTCTTCTCTGCCCACTAAAACTGGCCAAGGGTCGAAGCTAGTTCCATGCGGACAGCGAAGACTCTGATTAGACTGGGCAGATGCCCAGGGTCTGATAAGTCTTTGGTGTCCGCTTAAAGGGTAGCTGAGGGTCTAAGCTAGCTTTATGCAGACAGCGAAGACTCTCATTAGACTGGGTGGATGCCCAGGCTGATCTGAGTCTTCACTGGGCGCACATGCCACTTTGTTGATTTTGTGGTGTAGTGGCTCAAATATTGTTTGGAATTAATTCTAAGTGCGCTAAAAATGAAAATACAGTAGAACTCTGGCTCGAGCCCTGATGGCTCGTTTACCCTGCCTGGCTAGAACTCGTTCTTGGGTCCCTAGAGGTCAATTTATATAGAAACTAGCCATGGATGGCTAGAACTACCTTTGGCTGGAACTAATTTTCATAGTCCCAGGCCTGTTGGAGCCATTGTAGTTCTACTGTAGTTGAATTTGCAAACAAGGTAGATCCAGATGAGCTGTCTCATAATGAGCCACCTCATCTGGATCTACTCTGTTTGCTGTCTAGTCTATGAATTCTCAATATGATTTGATTGGGCAGAAAATTTTTTTTTAAATCTGCAGTGGTAAATTTTGTTGTCTGCTTTCTTAGCCCTTTAAGGCTTAAAGTTTACTGAGTTTCAATTTAGTAAGGGAATGGTATAGCGCTCAAAACTTTTGATGACACCATCTGGTGTGAGCTACAACTCTATTATTTGGACATTCGCTAGTGAGGGTCCATAAACTTACACACACAACGGCTAAGCTCATCCCAGTGGTGCTCAGAAAGAGATTGAACAGATGTTTTGAGACACACATTGCTCAGCTATCCACTATATAAAGTGGTTCAGATTTTGTTGTTGTGAGTTCAAATCCCAGCTTGTGTCAACTTGGGATGGGAAAATTCTCTCTGTCAACCCAGAATTAAATGGCTACCTTTTTCGAACCAGGGAAGGGTAAGGCAGGGTAAGGAGAGGGATGGGCTCTGCTATTCATATGCTGTGCCAGAGATACTATGGGCCTCTAACCCCCTCTGCCCATACAACCACAAGGCTATGGGAAATCTGTACCATTACCTGTTTACAATTAGTTTGCATAGGCAATCTGTTGTCAAAACCCTATCTTGCACTATGCATTACAGCTGGCTGAACATCAAGTAGAAAACTGTCCTCAGCATATCCGTTAATGAAATTTACCCGCTAAATCTAAAAGGATGCTACACAACTGATACAGCCTACAAGTTCAGATTCCAGGGAATATTTTAGCGTAACATTTTTTACTCAGATGGCTGATAAGTGGTAGTCACTGTTACTTGTGTAGCATCCTGTTATGATATGAGCCACGACACGACAAAACCAACAGCCTGGTTGTGTGCCCAGTGCAGACTCAGATCAGCCTGGGCATCCACCCAGACTGATCAGACTCTTCCCTAAGCACTTAAAGGGTAGCTAAGAGATTAAGCTATGTCCATGCAGACATCAAAGACTCTGAACAGACCTGGCAAATGCCCAAGCTGATCTGAGTCTGGGCTGGGCGCACAACCACATTATTGGTTTTGTCGCGCCACGGCTCATATATTAGTCGAACGGTTTCAAGCTAATGCTATTGCAAGCTGCATTAAAGCTTTCTGTTTTATGCAAAGAGACACATGGAAAACAATGAAAACAATCAGACCCCCATCAGACTACATTGGCAGGAGCAGTCTGATCTGGGTCTACAGTATTTCTCGAAAGACATTCACATTTATTATTGTGAGTAATTTTATCCGGCAGTTTCCTTCCTAGAAAATTTCTGTACACACAAATGCACTGACCTAATGAAATCATTAATGTCTTTTCTTCGTCAAGAGTAGTTCATATAACCGGAGTTAAAACTCCTTAAATGTCTGTGTTCCCACTCTGATTTGTTGAACTACATTGCGGCATCCTTCAATCCTCTTTACACTGTCAGTACTTTGAGCTTTTATTAAGGTGAACGGGTACACTTTCAGGGGAAGCAGCTGTACCATTTTCATCGTCTCCCTTCTCGATGGGTGTAAACTCATAGGAAAGAATTTGCTCACAGGGGTCAACTCTTAGAGGAAGAATTTACTCCTATAGGAGTAAATTCTTCCCTTTAAGAGTAGAGCCCATTTGTGGAAGGGCTTCTATATCCAGGGAAGCAAAGTTTAGGTCGCAAAAGTTGGTTCCCTTTGTAAAAATGCAGAAAATCACAGAGGTGTGCCCATTCACCTGAAATTCATTAAAAAGCCTAATCCAAAGTTTTGTGTTATCTAACAGCATTTTTTCTCTTTTTTGGTCCAAAGTTATACAAAAACTTGGCGTAAGCTTCCTCACTGATCACCACATCTACTATGATGCTCTCGAAGTCTGAGTCATTCTCCGTCCCTGTCACTGTTGCCTCGCTCTGCAGCCATCTGTAATATTGAAGAAATTAGGTGACATGATCGCCAAGGCTTAGGAAGAGACCTCAAGCCATGTGCAGACTGTAAATACCATATCAATCCCATTTAATACCCGTCCTAATAAACACCCCTGCTTTTTTCCGAAAACAATGTTATATTTACTTGCATACATTCCTTTTTACTTCACTGAATGAGGTAGCTCTTTGAAATGGGATCTGCTTTCAAAGGAAACAATTTACTCATAGAAGAGCAAATTCTTCCCTTTAAGAATTAACCCCAACTCTACTGAGAAAGGAGGCAAGATGTGTTACTTCCTCTGAAAGTGTAGTAGTGTACCCATTCATATTCATACTGGTCATTTGAGATATTTTGGCATTGACTGATTTACTACAATTTCGGCTCTTAAGTAATGCCCCCATTTGTAAATGCCCGTGGGCGTTTAATAGGATTAATATGGTATTCAAATTAGTCTATGGAGCTGCACAAACTGACCAACGTTTTCACTTCTCACTCTTTAGATTTGCCAGGATTCATATAATGTATAACAAAAATGGGAAGACTCTGATCAGACAGTGTTAAAAGCACAGGCAGATCTGAGTATTTCCTGTTTGTACATACATGTATATCTACTGTATTAATCCTAACAAATGCCCGCCCCCTGCTCTAAAACACGCCACCTGCCCCTTTTCGAAAAATAAATTTATTATTGACTAGCCAACCTTGGTCAGCAGTCCGGGGTTCGAGACCTGCTGCAGGTCGACATCTTTCCAACCATACATGGGTATATATTTGACATATCCTTTAATTATCACCCTCTCATCAACCTCATATGGCTGAAATACTGTTAAAAAGGACGTAAAATCACAATTCAACGCTTATACACCAAGTCAGCCAAACTTGAGTTTTCCATCAGTTTTACAAAGGGAAACAACATTTGGTCCTGTCTGCTTCTCTGGAGGATGTAGCTCTTCCAAATAGGGTCCACTCTTTAAGGAAAGAATTTGCTCCTAGAGTAGCAAATTCTTCAAGAGCAAACTCCTGTTGAGAAGGAAGGCACCTCATCAAAAGTGAAGCACCTTTTCATTATAGTCAGCATTAAAAGCATAATCTGGTTAGGAATTTAAGATAGATAATTGACAAGAATCAGCTAATGAATCCTGGATGATATCTTAAGAAACTGGTGATCTAGGCCTGGTTGTTCAAAACTAATGATGTCCTTAATTAACATTTCGTTAGAATTTCAAACGTTAATAACTCAAATACGGCAATGTTTTTTTTGTTGAAATATGTGAGAAGCTTTAGCACTGCACTGCAAAAGCTTCTCACATTTTTTTGTCACTGTATTTGGTTATAAAGTTGTAAAACACTTACCGAGTTGACCTCTTAAGGAGCTTGTTAGGCTAACACTGCTTTGAACAATCTGGCCCATGTCACTTTCAACTGACAATGTGGTTTAACCCTATTGCACACAGAATGGCCAAAACTCTGGAGTTTTGGCTGTTCTGAGTGCAGTAGGGTTAAGAAGGTATGGCATACTTCTGACACATACAGAAGTAACATTAGAGTCTCAGTATAATCTATTCCTGTTGCAAAACACTAAATGACTATTGTCTGTCAAGATCTTAACCCTATTGCACTCAGTATGGCCATAACTCTAAGTTTTGGCTGTTCTGAGTGCAATAGAGTTATGGAATGGCATACTTCTGACACATACGGAAGTAACGTTAGCTTCTCTGTATAATCTATAACTGTTGCAAAACACTAAATAACTATTGTCTGTCAATAGTTCAAATACCTTGTTTTGGCTATTTTATGAAATTTCCGTGTTATGTACTATATCAAAAATGGCTTTATCTGAAGTTATTTATTGAAATCATGCTGTACATACTTTAAATGTGGCCCACTTAAAGGTATTCTCATTCTTTTGCTGAGAAGCCCTATGTTGCCTAGCAACCGTGTCTCTATCTCAGCTTTCAGGTTGTTAAAACCTTCACCAGTTACTGAGGAAATATAGAAGCAATCTGACTCTTCCTCTGGTACAAGGCTGAAAAAAAAAAAATATGTAGAAAAAACAACAAGATTTCCATGGACTGCTGAGTCTCGCCTGTCAGCTCATTGTTGAGTCTCGCCTGTCAGCCCATTTTCACAGAGTTAAAAAAAAATAATAAAAAAAATTTACGAAGGCACCACCAGAATAGCAATACCTATATCTTGCAAGGGATATAAAACTACAAACTACCCTAAAGTGCTTAAGTATTGGGACACCTAAAACCACTAATTTTCCATTTGTCTCAAATGGAAAATTAATGATTTTCTTGTGTCCCAATTGTTAGGCACATTAGGCTCTGTGCTTAAGTATTGGGACACCTAAACCACTAATTTTCCATTTGTCCCAAATGGAAAATTAATGGTTTTTAGGTGTCCCACTTTTTAAGCACATTAGGGTAATTTGTTGCCAGCAAGTTAACCTGTGCACATTCAACTGAATATACATATTGTTTTCTGAGCATTCCTTGAAAATGACCTTTCCTAACTGACTGCATATAAATTAAGGTGCATGGATGCACCTCCATATTTTTCCACCATTTTTATGAAGGGGAAACAATTTGCGTGACATTCTGTTTGCTTCCCTAGATAAAGAGGTCTAGAGTTGACTCCAATTGGAAGGTGAGGCAAAGATGAAATGACAGAGTTACTTCCCCTAAACAAGTACCTGTTAATGTTGTTAAGACTAAATGAGCCACGACACGACAAAACCAACAAAGTGGCATGTGCACCCAGCAAAGACTCAGATCAGCCTGGGCATCCACCCAGTTTGATCAGAGTCGTTGCTTTGCGCTGAAAAAGTAGCAAAGGGTCTAAGCTAGCTCCTCGGGACGGCAAAGACTCTGATCAGGCTGGGTGGATATTGCCCAGGCTGATCTGAGTATTCGCTTGGCGCTCATGCCACTTTGTTGGTTTTGTGGTGTCCTGACTCACATATAGTACAGTCCTTTTTATACTCTACATTCAGAGTCCATAGAAAGTCAGAGCATTGTTAGTGAATAGCCTTTTACTTGTTCGTGAATAGCTTTATACATTTTAGTGAATAGCCTTATACTGAGACTACTAATATCAAATCACACAGGCAAGCAGGATAGAATTAGTCTGTACCACTTGCAAAATGCCAGTGGAACCTTTCCTTATCATTTGGGTCAGATATGAAATATCTCTGATATTCGACCTTTTTAGACCAGATACATAGGCAAACAGTGCAGACCCAGTTCAGACACTGCAACATGTGAAGACTTATCAGAGTCTACAATGTTTGCTTACAGGAATTTCTTAGGGTGTACACTGTTTGCTTACAGGAATTTTTAAGCAAAATACAACTAAAAGTGGAGAAATTCACCAGAAACCCCTAAGACTAGAAATGACTCATCCAAATGATAAAAAAAGGACAAGTCCACTGGTCCAAAAGGGTTTATTTAATGAATGAACGTAAAAATTCAAAGATATGGGCAAATGGAAGCAACAATAGCTTGATACTAGATAAGCAAATTTGGCATATACAGTCGAATCTCGATAATTCGAAATGACAGGAACTTCACTATTTCATTCGAATTATCCGTAGTTCGAATTTTCGAATTCGGCCTTTCCCGTTCATTTCCGTACATTGCCGGAATTCGTTATTATGGCAGTTTTCAGACAGTCCGATCTTTTATTTCTCTATACTTTCTGACGTTCATGGATTTACAAATCAATGAAAACAAAATCAGAACATAGAATAATTAATATTACAAATCGGAAACATCCAAAACATCCACGATCATTTTCGCGAGACCACACTTCGTAATTGACACATGAACATGTGTATTGTCCGAAAGCAGCAAATCTGCCGAACATTTTCGAAGCTCTGCAAATCAACTGCTTACGACATTGCAGTGCCGGGGAAGATCAACAACGAATACTCAAATCAGACTATCTGTCTGCACAGTGTAGCTAGACTCTGTTTAGTGCCGTGTGCAAACCGTATTATCCGTGCGCAAACCGTATCACAGACTAAGGAAATCAAATTTCAGATGCGCATGCTAGTCAGAGCCTTTGCTGGTTGCAAAGGCCATCAATTAACAAACTTCAAACAAGATAATCCCCGTCAATTATGCAATTAGACAGACACTTTTTGCTCAAAAGAAATTAATAACTTAGCCATCAAAAGGTTAGTGGTCGTGAAGCGATAATTACCAGAACAGGTGGCAGTGATGACCTGAGGCAGTGATGACCTGAGGCTTTAAATATTTATCTCATCGATGACAAAAAAGGTATGAAATTGGACAAAGATTTTTTTTTTTGAATAATAGAGGGATATTTATAATGAATTTACTATGTCAGGACCTAATTATTCTTTCGAAAAATCCGATTTTTCGAATGATCGAAATTCGAATTTGCGGAAGTGTTTTTGCATAGAATTAATAGGCTTTCGATCGGGACCGCGTTTCAACTTCGAAAAATCCGGAATTTTCGAAAAATCGGCGTTCGAACTACCGAGATTCGACTGTATCTCTTGATGTTTTTTTAAGGTGTATGGGTAAACCTCAATATTTTCTGCCATTTTTTTTTACCAAGGGGAAAAACTTTTGTGACTTCTTGTTTGGTTTTGGGCAACTAAAACCTCCAAAAATAGGATCTTCTCTTAAAGGAAAAAATTTGCTCCAATAGGAGCAAATTCTTTCCTTTAAGAATTGATCCCCGTTAAGAAGGGAGGCAAAGTTTAAAAATGACTGAGTTGCTTCTTTTGACAGTTTACCCATTCATCTTAAGTGTAGTTATGATATTTAGGTCAGGTTCAGCTCAGCAGTTCAGGCTTTCCTACTTACTCTGGTACTTTGTCAATCTTGTTACAGACTTCTATCATAGTGTCTAGTTGTTGCTCATTCAACATACCAGTGACTGTTGTGAGAACATTGTCCTTCTGAGCCATAGCGTCAGGATGACTGATGTCTCTTACATGAACTATAAGGTCCTGAAGTGGATGAAGCAAACAATATCTGTTATGATAGAATCTATAAATAAACTGTCTTTCATTGGTTCAGAGCATATCTAATACCTCCTGACTGTCTGTTGGCTTGGGTTTTTCCTGTGTAACAGTAGTTCCTGGAATTTTTCCAAACTTAAGTCTTCAATATTTGGTACTGCTATTTCATTGTCTTATGGATTCGAGAACCAGTGTCTGTTTAAAGCCAAACCTGCATGAGATCAAACTTTTTGTACATGTGGCATCATGGAAGTTAGGAAGTGTGTTTTGATGTATCGTATTGTCTGACAGCGAATTTCAGCTGACCATTCCGGCAATACAATAGTTGTAGCCTAATAAAACAAGAAACTATGGACGACTGAATCATTAGACATGATGTGTATTTCTCTGCACACAACTCATCTTATTCTCTTTTCTCCCTTTATCTTTGTTTTTTGGTGCACCTCTCCCATAAGTAACATACGCTTCATTGTACTTTTAGGTATTGTACTTTTGCATATTATTGAATATGTTTGTTATGTTGCTATCCTGTATGTTAACTAATTGAGATATGTATGTAAAAATGCTCATGGGCCATATGGCTTATTGCATTAATAAAGTATTCAGTATTCATGATGAGATGTCAACCAGAGAATACCAACAAAGACAAATGAGCCGCGACACGAGAAAACCAACAATGTGGTTGTGCGCCCAGCGCAGACTCAGATCAGCCTGGGCATCCGCCCAGTCTGATCAGAGTCTTCGCTGTCCCCATGGAGGTAGCTTAGACCCTTAGCTATCCTTCAAGCGCTTAGCTAATAGTCTGATTGGACTGGGCGGATCACCAGGCTGATCTTAGTCTGCACTGTGCGCACAACCACATTGTTGGTTGGTTCGTTGATTTGATGCTTAACATCCACGGTAAACAACTAAGGTCATGTCGGGACAGTCAGTTAACCTAACCACTCTATTCCTGGGCAGGCTTAGACCTCCTAAGCGGTTAACCAGTACTAAGTGCACATACTTTCGCCAGTAACTGACAACTGCCCTTCTTGAATCAGCGGAAGGAGAAACGAAAGTATCTGGCCAGACCGGGATTCGAACCCAGGACCTCTGACTTACGAGTCAGGTGCCCTACCGATTGCGCTACCCGGCCCGGCCCACATTGTTGGTTTTCTCGTGTCGCGGCTCAAATCACTTCTGTCAGTATTGATATCGTCTAATTAAGATCACATCATGTCCAATGCCTCTATAGTCAATAACTGTATACTGCTGAATAGGACAGCCCATCTGATCCTGTACTTTCTTTAAAATTTGATATTTGTGGAGGCAATCACTATGGTAGTGCAATTTGTCAACATGTCCATCATATTAACATCCAAATTTGAAGATGGAAGTGTTCACTACAGAAATAGTTGATGTATTCTAATATTTAGATTATATGTTAATTTATCATCTGATTAGAGTAAGAGAACATGGAAAATGTTGGCACATGTAAATACCAAAGGCATCAGTGGATGTATTTTGCCTTTGCAAAGTCTGAATAAACTTCATTCCATACCTTGCCCTATTAAGAATTTTATTATAAAGGTAGATTTAATACCTTAAGCTACGTAATCAACTGGCCACCTGTTGCTTGTTTCAACTGCCAATAAGGATCCAGTTTCATATGATTATCTTTACTATCCTAATTTATGCAACTGACAATTTGCCTTCAAAATGACAATATTCAATACAGTTATCCTCATTCACTTTTTCACCTTCAAAAAGTACTACAATGTCCTTGGCACCCAAAGCAAATGCTAATAGCAATGTAAAACCAGACAACAACCAATGAAAAGCTCCATTTCGTACCGATGTCAAGTTTCCGACAGTATGTAACAGGATATAGTGATGCAAATTTTTGACATTATCCAATCACGCGTCGCATTACATTCGGAAGTGCATTAGAATTCCTGATTTCAGCCGAGACACGAGAAAGCCAACAATGTGGTTGATCGCCCAGCGCAGACTCGGATAAGCCTGGGCATCTGCCCAGTTTGATCAGACTCTTCGTTAAAAGCTCAAAGGGTAGCTAAGGGTCTATGCTACTTCCATGCTGACAGTGAAGACTTTGATCAGACTGGGCGGATGCCCAGGCGGATCTGAGTCTGTGCTGGGCACACAACCACATTGTTGGTTTTGTCGTGTCACGGCTCATTTATAGAAATCTATACTAACTGCCAGCATTGCATCTTCCAGAGTAGCAGCAAAAGCATTGTACAATTTCACCGGGATATTAGATATAAATCCAACTGTGTCTACAAACACAGCTCTCATGTTGTTTGGTAGAAGTCCTGGGTGGGTGGTAACATCCAATGTGGCAAAGAGACGATTCTCAGGAATCATCCTTTCATCTCCAGTCAGTGCTTTGATCAGAGTGGTTTTACCTGCAACAACACTTTAAAAGGTATACCCTAAAATTCTAAATATTGGGACAGATAGGTCTGAGCAAAAAGTGCAGACCCAGATCAGACTGCTCCTGAAGGAGCAGTCTGGTCAAGGTCTACACTGTTTGCCATTCCTTCTGCACCTTTTAGGCACTTTACTGCTTTGAAATTTAAACTGTTCAAGTTGTAGGACAGTTAAGCTGTCCTGACTTTTAGAATTTTTACAGTAGTTTGAAAATTGTCACTAAATGTCATCTTCCAAGTTAATGCTATCATTGTAATAAACCATTTACGCCTAATGGACTCTTCCATCCTTGTACATTGGATCAGTCTCTTCATCATTTAAGGGGTATCTGGTGTAGACCCTGATCTGATGCCACATTCTGCAATGTTGGTCTAAAGCTCATTGGCAGGGCGCATGCATGGTTTGAATGAGGACCAGGTTCACGTCAAGGGTTGGCTGTGACCGTTTCCTCTCTTGAAACATTTTGACTCATGGCTTCATTTGTCAATGGAAGGAATATAAGGTACAGTCAACTATCAATATCTCAAATATTGATATCTCAAAATATCCTCTTATATCAAAGAATACAGTTTAGACTAATTTCCTATTTTTGTTTACATTTCAACTGTTATCTAAAACAACTAATATCTCAGAGTACATGTAAGTTTTCTGGAACCAGAAAATTTACTTTGAGATATCAGTAGTTTGGGATGAACCTTGACTTTAAGATATTAGGAATTGACTGTAGTAACAAAAAAATTCTCTTTATTTTTCTAATTCTCATAAAAACATGTAATTAAGGTTACAACTAGGTCTGAAAGCTGTCATAACTGCCCATATGAGCTGCAACTTAACAAATCCAACAAAGTGGCATGTGCGTTCAGCGAAGACTTAGATCACCCCATGAGTCCGCCCAGTCTGATGAGAGTCTTTGCTGTGTGCTTAAAGGGTAGCTAAGGGTCTAAGCTACCTTCATGCAGACGATGAATGCTGATCAGACTTGGTGGATGACAAGGTTAATTTGAGTCTTCACTGGGTGCACATACACTTTGTTGGTTTTCTTGTGCCACGGCTCATATTTATAGTCTTACTTTGTTTAGACTTGACAGAGTGATCCAAGTGCTGTATATACCATATTTGTTTGATTATAAGACCTAGGTTTTCACCTCCTAAAACTTAAATCAGCCTTGTGTAAGTAGGCTGTAAGACCGAGTTTTTCAATCCCAAAAATCTAGACCTGTCTTACCAGTATAGGACAGATCTAGATTTTTTTTTGCTGTTTTGGAATGGAAATCCCTGTTTTATAACAAGTCCAGTCAACTCTCTTTATCTCAAACACTGATATTGCAAAGTATTCTCTTATATCAAACAATATAGTTTTGACACATATCCTATTTCTCTTTCCGTTTCAACTCCTTTTACCTGAAACTACTGATATCTCAAAGTAAATAATTTACTTTGAGACATCAGTAGTTTCAGATTTAGTTTGATTTCGAGATATCGAGAGTCAACTGTAATACAGTACTGAAAAGCTTGCCAAAGTTTGTGAAAATGTGAATTGCAATGATAATTCAGATATGATCGATTTCTACAAACCCTTCAAAGTAAATTTTCTGGGACCAGAAAATTTACTTTGAGACATCAGTAGTTTCAGATTTACTTTGATTTCGAAATATCGAGAGTCAACTGTAATACAGTACTGAAAAGCTTGCCAATGTTTGTGAAAATGTGAATTGCAATGATAATTCAGATATGATCGATTTCTACATACCCTTCATAATACATACATTTTGTTTAATTGATCATTGTGGCATCTCTTTTGAACTGCCTCAGTTCAGTGAAGGGGTGATAACGTTAGTACACGTATATGCATATGGAGAAAAGAATTAGATGCCTGCATAGAGTTCCACTGCAAAAAGGTCACATACTCCGAGAAACAGAGTTTTCTGCAACTTGTAATCATAGTTTAGGATGCTGAGACAATAACACCTTTCTTCTCCCACTTGCAAAAGCAGATGCAACAATAGTACCTATTATTATTTAATCTATAAATAAAACCCATTTCATTGGTTCAGAAGCAGATCACATGCAGCAGACATTACTTCAAGTTACATAGTTTGTGACGTAACTTCTTGATGTTGCATGGTTGGTGACGTAATGTCTTAACAGCGCACAATTTGTGAAGTAACGTGAACTGAAATTTGACGTTAAGTTGCCCATTCAACTGACCTTATGATAAATATGTAAGAAAACAATTGTTGACTTTTGTTTCGGCGCACATGAGGTGTTACTGAACAGTAAACATTGTATACTGACGCCGCTTCGCGTCGGTCAATATACAATGTTTACTGTTCAGTAACACCTCATGTCCACCTCACCAAAAGTCAATAATTGTATATTAGCATACAGGAAAGCTCAGCTCTTCCCGTACTTCTGCACAAGGAAGCTAAATAAATCATCTCTGAATTGTCATCAAAGCACATCAAACTCTTGAGTTCTGTTGCAGGTTCTTTACCAGAATTGGTGTAGCCAATCACTGCTACTGTTGGAACCTTTCTCTTGAGTCTGGTCTCCCTGTTTATAGCTCGCTGTTTCTTCAGTGCTGCCAGTGCTTCCCGAACTTTCTTTTCTCTGAGCTGCAAGGCAATGTTAAACAGAAATTTTATACACCTGGTGCTATTGCTGAGACAGATGAAGCCGCAAAAATGTTTGGAGAAAATGAATGCAGTTTAATTATACTGAATATATGTTTACTCAATACTGATAGTAAATCCCTTGGGTGTTTTCAGTCATGATAAAAACCTCATGCTTTGCATTCAGGTTTCTACTGGACTTAAAACACTCTTGGGAATTGTTTTTCATACCTTAAAAACCTTTGCTGATTAACTTCAATCTTGACATACATTTAGAAACACACAGAAACAAGGTGTTTAAAGTGTATGGGTACACCTCTATATTTTCCCAACCACTTTTACAAAGGGATTACTTTTTGTGGATTCCTGTTTGCTTCCATAGGCAAAAGAAGCTCTTCAAAATTAGGATCTATTCCTAAAGCAAAAGAAAATTCTTTCCATTAAGAGTTGACCCCCAATTGAGAAGAGAGGCAGAACTGAAAATGACAGTGTTGTTTCCCCTGCAAGTATTCAAATTCTCCTTAATACTTGTTTAAACAACATTCAGACCACTCTGCTGTGTATACCTACCAGGCCCTTTACTACTCTATACTTGAGGTCTGTAGAAAGACATAGCATTGTAAGCAAAACAAGAAATGTTACAGTGTGTAACAAATGCCCCCGAAGGCCCCTTAAAGTGACCTTTGAGTCCTAGTTGTGAACTTGACCTTGGGCATAGAACCCAAGTCTTGCACATGATATACATTCTCATTTCGTTTTACTTTTCTGTAATGTTTACATGCACTTTGGGTGTTTAAGAGGATTCAAGGGGACTTAATTCAACCACTAACCAAACTGTGCTGTGTCCTTAAAGGCCCTGTCACACTACAACGTTTCAGACAAGGTATGCCAACGTATGAAAAATTTATCCAATACGCTGGCATACGCTGGAGATAATTAAAACATCAAACAGCAGCCGGTTTTGGAACGCACACATAGCGTACTGAAACGTATAAATAACTTATTCACGACTAATCCCCAGCGTATACATAACTTATACAAGCGTATAACAGCGTGTTCCCAGCGTATCTGTAGCGTTCTTGTCTTATGCCGAACGCATGCACAACGTTAGTCTAACTTACGCCGACCTTATGTATAGCGTGTTGGAGCGTGCTTCGACGATCAGATGTAAAGTGATGGCTCTCTACAACACTTTTTATTGTAGTGGACGTTGATCGATGGACATGCCTAAAGAACGAAAATTAGAGAACTTTGCAAGTAGTAGCTGACCGCCTGCATGCCTACCGTCGTCCCAATCATCACCCGACTACCGTGCCTATGATGGTAGCCAACCTCCCTCTCGCGCAGACTCCAATGCCTCTTTAGTGGTATCCGTGGCGGCATCTGCAGCAGCTGTGGTGCATCTGAAGTATTAACCCCATCTCAAGCCCCAAAACGACAAGCAGAAGCGGTCCAAGAAGATTCCTTATTTAAAAGTGATGAATTGCAGATCTGTATCCAATATATGTAGATGAAGCCCAGGTCGCTGGCGGATATGTTACCTAAATACCCTCAGTGCGTTCGTGATACGTTGAATAAGTTCTAAGATCGTCAGGCATAGGTTGGATACGCTCTGGATACATTCGGTATAAGTTACAAGTAAGTTACCTATAAGTTAGAAATAAGTTACGCGTATGCTCCACAATGGACCTGCTGGCTGCCGACGTATGTGAACGTATGATTAACTTACCAGTTACGTGCATGAATGTACGCATAACTTACCTGTTGCGTACACCAAACTTATGACTAACTTATAAACAATACCTCGGCGTCTCTGAAAATTTTATGCTTGCACAAAATTTTGGGCCGCATTCGACGTACAACAACTTATACCAACGTATTTGAGCGTACTCGTAACTTGTTCATAATGTACCCCTAACTTATTCAACGTACATGTACACCAGCGTGTTTACTAAATTTCTCATACGTCGGCATACACTGATGCTATACGTCACTGTGTGACAGCCACATAACATTGGGTGAAGGAACCTAAATGTTGCACCTTACATAACTTATCATTATAATACTTTTCTTTACGTTACCATTTTATCATGCTTTACCTTTCAGTGAAACTTGATGAATTTCACTTCAGCAGTTTTGAGTCTACAGTTCAGAGACATGATTTGACCTCTGAGCCCTGACTGTGATCCTGACTTTGAGCAACAGAACCATAATTTGTTTGTGACATATTCACTTATTGTTTTATACCTTTTCATGAAATTTAATGAAGTTTGCTTTAGTTTTTAGATAATGGAGGATAAATGACTTAGTAAGTAAGTAAGTAAGTAAGTAACGACTTTATTTTTTGAGGGTTACAACATTTAGCACATACAATAATACATGTAATAGCTAATCTCCCATGAGGCCCTCATTATATACATATGAACATATATAGGTGAACAAAGAAATATGTGTATACAAATGTAAAAAAAACTGCTAAGGATCACCTAATCTCTTACACAATATTACTATATGTATAAATAAACACAACAATGGAGAAACACACACACACACACA
Organism: Ctena decussata; assembly: GCA_963989385.1. Classification (NCBI taxonomy): domain Eukaryota; kingdom Metazoa; phylum Mollusca; class Bivalvia; order Lucinida; family Lucinidae; genus Ctena; species Ctena decussata. Next base: position 6,434,168 of record OZ022508.1, read on the forward strand.
CACACACACACACATTACAACGTGAATCAAAGAAAATGACTGAGGTTGCAAATATTGTTGCATATTTTTACATTATGAAATGAAGACAAAATGGATGAATGAATGAATGAGTGAATGAATAAATGAATGAATGAATAAGTGAATGAATGAATGAATGAATGAATGAAAATCTAGGCATATACTTGAGCTGTGCACCAAAACAAACGAAACACACATACATCTAAATGACTGAATTAGCAATTGTTGATTATTTTTACATTAAGAAAGGTACATGCATGTAATTTAGACAAAATTGAATGAATGAATGAATGAATGATCGAACATGATATCAATGAAGCTTTTAAATCTAGGCATATAATGAGCTGTACTACAACAAATATACAACAAACATCAGCAACAAACGAAACAAAAAAAAAACAAAAAAAAAACACAACTTTAATACAAACAAATGACAAAACTTCTATATCTGAGGCTCTGCCAATATCAATGCCAAAGATTAAAATAAAAAAAAACGGCTAGACTTATATGCCATGTTAGAGGTGAATACAGGGAAATTCAGTTTACCAACCATTTTAAACATCTATTATGAAAGGTATCAATGGTTGGTGCATTTTTTACTTCATCTGGAAGATTATTCCAAACAAGACACCCTGAGTATCTCATGCTGTGCTTAAAATTTTCTGTCCTAGGCTTAGGTGGGATAAAACAACCAGCAGACAATGATCTTAGGTTAATACTTGTATTTACATTACTTCGTAGAGTGAAGTTTTCAGGGATATAGGATGGAGCTTCATTGTTATAGACTGTAAACATGAATTTAGCTCTTCTTAGATAGAGGCAATCATATACAGACATAATTTTCAAAGAGTTCATAGCTTCTGATAAATCATTTACATTGTAATCTAGAATAACCTTGCATGCTCGATTTTGTAGTTTGAATATCTTGAGTTTATTTGACTCGGAAGAACTTCCCCAGACAATACTGCAAAAATCAATATGGGGCTGAATATATGACTTATAGAACTGAACTCTGTGGTCTTTGGACAAATACCTTTTAATCTTTGATAAAAGCCAAATGCTTGAAGCAATTTTCTTCGTAAGATGCTTTGTGTGATCAGTCCAAGTCAAATTATTATCCACAAATACACCTAGGATCTTATCATTAGATATGTTATTCAGAGTATCATTGTTAAACCTTAGATCAAGGGTGTTAGTAACAAGTCTTTGTCTCTTTTGGCTTGTTGTCACTAGCATGACTTTCGTTTTTGAAGAATTTAGAATCATACCATTTTCCTTGCACCAGATATGCAGATTGTTCAAGGCAGATTGAAGATTATTCTCAATCTGTCCCATGGAATCCTGCATGTCATACAAAGTTGTGTCATCTGCATAAAGATCTGTACTTGACCTTTGATCTCTGGCTATGACCTCGACCTTGGGTGTGGGAACCTATGTCTTGTGTATGGCAAATCTTCTCATTAGACTTTATCTTTCTTAAAAGTTTGTTTTGGTACTTTTCTGAGTAATCGCCGAGACATGATTTTACCTCTGACCCCAGATTGTGACCGTGACCTTGGATTTGGAATCATAAACATACCTTCTCATTATGGTTTACCTTTCTGTGAAGTTTGATGACATTCGCTTCAGCAGGATTTACGTTATCACTGAGGCGAGATTTGACCTTTGACCCCTAACTGTGACCTTGACCTTGAACCTAGTAACCCAAATCTTATGTGCAACACACCTTCTCATTGTTTTATCTTTCTGCAAGGTTTCAATAAATTTGCTTCTGTAGTTTATAAGACAGTAATCGCTGAGACCCAATTCTGAGACACAATTTTACTTTTGACCCAATTGTGGCCTTGACCTTGGCGTAGGGACCTAAGTCTTGTGCGCGCCACACCTTCTCATTATGCTTTATCCGTCTGTGAAGTTTCATTAAATTTGCTTCAGTAGTTTTAAAGTTGTCGCTGAGACACAATTTGTAACGGACGGACGGACTGACGGACGGACAGTTGGACGGACGGTGCGATTTTAATGTGCCACCCGAAGTTCCTTCGGGGGCATAAAAAATGCTATATCAAGGCTAAACTATAAAGGAATATATGGCAAATCAGGATTTTAATGCTCATTTGCCTCATATTTTTTGTAGTTTAATTTCTGTGGAAGCCATAACAGCCGTGTGTCCAAAACAGCCTAAAATTATAGCTTTATAATAAGAGTAATATAATAAGGCTCTGCTATATTAAGTAAGTTAACACCTTTATCTGCTTGAGAGTCATCCAGGTTTATTCATGCTGTGTATCAACTGAAAAGCCTCTGACAAGGCTGTGTCTTATGCTTACATATACACCAAATGCCCATTTAAGACATAACAATGCCCAACAGACCTGTCAGTGGGACAGGATAGCTCGCCTGACAGGGCCTTGCGCACCCCCTATAATACTTTAACATAAAACTTTAACATTTTGCTAACGCCGAGCCGCCAACGCAGATGCCGGGGGTAGTACAATTGCTCTCCCTGAACATCATTCAGGCGAGCTAAAGAGGGCCCTTAATGTATTTGCAAACAGCAAAGACCAGGCTATGCCTAACTACATATCGGTAGTGCAAGGATTACAATCCATAAAATGACAGCGCTATTAGTGAATAGTGTAATAAGTGAACAGCATTATATGAGCCGCAACACGAGAAAACCAACAAAGTGGTTGTGCACCCAGCGCAGCCTCAGATCAGCCTAGACATCCATCCATTCCGATCAGACTCTTCGCTAAGCGCATTAAGGGTAGCTCAGGTTCTAAGCTACCTCCATGCGGACAGCGAAGTCTCTGATCACACTGGGCAGATGCCCAGGCTGATCTGATTCTGCGCTGGGCGCAAAACCACATTGTTGGTTTTGCTGTGTCACGGCTCATATGTGACTAACAAAAATTACAGTCCCATTAGTAACCATGGAAAGCATGACATGACAATGTTATATCCAAAATAGTGTTAATAAGGCTCTTCTGTAGAAGAACAATCTACCATACTGATTCAGTTATAAAATGGGGGATCCCTACCAAAACACCCTTCTAACATGAATCTAGATTTTTGGGATTGTTCTGGAAGAGAACAAGAATTCCGCGGAATGCTATGTCGCACCTGCTGTGTGCCTTCCCACATGAAGAACTCAATGAATATACCAAGTGGTTCTGGAGAAAAAAGTTGATTTTAATGGTTTTGCTATTTTTAGTAACGGTGACCATCTTGGATTCTCGACCCGCCCGAATTTTATCATTCTGAAGCCCTGCAGTCTGATCATGCTGCATGTGAAATTGGAGAACAATGGATGCAGTGGTTTCAGGGAATAAGTCATTTGAATGGACTAAAATGCTAGGGTCGACGTAAATTATTCTAGGGTGGACATAAGGTCACTGTGACCTAATTCCGCTACAGATTTTTTTCATTTTGATAATTCTGAATACCAAGGTCCAACTTATGCCTCATACAAAATTTCAGCCAAATATACACAGTGGTTCTGGAGAAAATTTGATTTTATTGGTTTTGCTATTTTTAGTAACAGCGACCATCTTGGATTCTCAACCCGCCTGAATTTTATCATTCTGAAGCCCTGCAGTCTGATCATGCTGCATGTGAAATTTCAGAACCATGGATGCAAAGGTTTCAGAGAAAAAGTCATTTGAATGGACTTAAATGCTAGGGTCGACGTAAATTATTCTAGGGTCGACGTAAGGTCACTGTGACCTAATTCCGCTACAGAATTTTTTCATTTTGATAATTCTGAATACCAAGGTCCAACTTATGCCTCATACAAAATTTCAGCCAAATATACCAAGTGGTTCTGGAGAAAATGTTGATTTTAATGGTTTTGCTATTTGAGTAATGACAGCCATCTTGGATTCTCGACCCGCCTGAATTTTACCATTCTGAAGCCCTGCTGTCTGATCATATTGCATGTGAAATTTGAGAACCATGGATGCAGTGGTTTCAGAGAATAAGTCACTTGAATGGATTAAAATGCTAGGGTCGACGTAAATTGTGAACGGAAGGACGGACGGACGGACTGACGGACGGAAAACCAGATGCCTATATTGCACCTTGCTAAAGCAGGTGCGACAAAAACCCATTTATAGCAGAATTAATACAAGACTAATGTAGATATTTGGTGTTATTTTCGGGGCAACACAAATATTTTATAGCCAAATAAATACTGTATTACTCCTAATAAATGCCCCTGCTCTAATAAATGCCCCCTGCCACTTTTTCCGAAAATAATGTTATATTTACTTGCATGAATTCCTCTTTTTTTCTCTGCATGAGGTAGCTCTTTGAAATGGGGTTTCTCTTAATGAATTTGCTCCTAGAAGAGCAAATTCTTTCCTTAAAGAGTTGACCTCTAGTGAATTGGGAGGCAAAAATAGTTAAGTTGCTTTCTTTGTGAAGTATTTCCATTCCCCTTACTACCTTTACTGTTTTTTAGGAGTATTTTGGCAGTGGCTGATTTACTACACTAAAGACTCTAAATAACACCCCCCTTTCACAAACATGCAATGTCCCAGGGCGTTTAATGGGATTAATGCGGTAAGTACATGTACCTGTAGGAGTCCAGATCTTGTTTGCATGTATTTGTGCTTGTCATGTATATAGTAAGGTACATGAACACCACCAGTCGGACCACTGCGATGCCTAATATCCAAGTGTGTCTCCTCTATGCGAGACCTACAAAATGAATACATAGCTATTATGAGCCCCGACACAACAAAACCAACAAAGTATCATGTGTGCCCAATGAAGACTAAGATCAGCCTTGGCATCTGCCCAGTCTGATCAGTCTTCACTGGCAGTATGGACCTACATTGTAGCTTAGACCCTTAGCTACCTTTTAAGTGTACAAGGAAGACTCTGATCAGACTGGGGACTGCCCAGGCTGACCTGCTCAAATATTTTGACCCTTATGATGAATGAATACACATCAGAAAAAGTAACACTGCTGATTTTATTTTTCTTCTCTTCTTTTCTCAATGTAGGTAAACCAACTCTGCTGCCAGAAGGAAAAATTTGCTCGGCATTGAGCAAATTCTTTCCTCTGAGAACCAATCCCTTTTGAGTAAGGCTGTGTTTACAGGCAAGCTGACACTACACTCCAAAAGTTGTTTTAAAAAGACATTCACCTTAATATATCAGAAACTGACTCACCAATCTCTGAAGCTCAATGGAGTAATCATATTAGTAATCATTCAGTTATTCTGAGCACCGTTAGCTTAACAACATCATTTTAGCCGCAACACGAGAAAACCAACAATGTGCGCAGACTCAGATCAGCCTGGGCATCCGCCCAGTCTAATCAGAGTCTTCGCTGTCCGCATGGAGGTAGTTTAGACCCTTAGCTACCCATTAAGCGCTTAGCGAAGAGTCTGATCAGACTGGGTGGATGCCCAGGTTGATCTGAGTCTGCGCTGGGGGCACAACCACATTGTTGGCTTTCTCGCTTCACAGCTCATTTGTTGAGGATCGTTGAGTCTTACAGTACTCACAAAATTAATTGCGGTAATATTTTTTCTGAAAAATTGCCAGGAACTTCTGCATTGCAAAAGCTCCTTACATTGTAACATGATCTGGTAGTTATCAGTCAATTCAATACATGTATATGCTATTTCACAAAAGATCTGCGGCAAAAGAATACAGCTTACCTAACCATTGGTATTTCAGCCAGAGCTATCTGCAGCTTTGCTTCCTTTGACCTGGCATGGTCTTTAAAGATTTGTAATACTAATGTGTACCTGCAACAAAATGTAAATCCTTTTTTTTTTTTTTTTTTTTTTTTTTTTTTTGCACCATTTGAATAAGTTGGCATTAACAAAATAAATTGAGCCGCGACATGACAAAACCAACAATGTGGTTGTGCGCCCAGCGCAGACTCAGATCAGCCTGGGCATCCGCCCAGTCTGATCAGAGTCTTCACTGTCCGCATGGACGTAGCTTAGACCCTTATCTACCATTTGAGCTTCTAGCGAAGAGTCTTATCAAACTGAGCAGATGCCCAGGCTGATCTGAGTCTGCGCTGGGCGCACAACCACATTGTTGGTTTTGTCGTGTTGCTGCTCAATTGTTTATTGTTTGAATATTCAACTAATAGCTTGAATAAAGCTCTCCCCCCTCAACACCAACCCCCAGCCTCCACCACCAACTAGTACTTTAGTGGTTGTCTGCTGATATAGTGGTCACGCCCAACCATACATAGGGTTCCACTGCACACAGCTTTGCATTATCACTCTCCCATTGCCCTGATATGACTGAAATACTGATAAGAAGATGTAAAATCACTAGTTATCTATCCATCCATCCACCCCAACCCAACCCTACTTCTCTAGCAAATGTATGAGCCAGCCTGAACAGACTGAATGCAGCATGTACCTGAACATTAAACACTAAGCCCCCTTCATCTTATGATACAATTCCATTTGAAGAGTTTAAAAGTGGAAGCACCTCTTAACTCTTACGGCACCAATGTCACCCAGATGGGACTGCTAGGCAGAGCACAAATGTCGCTTTAATGGGACTGGCACAGTCCAGCTAAATAGCTCAATTTACAAAATCACCAAGAGAAATAATTTAAAGCCTACGACCAGGCTATGGCAAACAAAGATTTTTTCCCCAAGAAAAACAAAATTTGGATGTTTTTGATGAAATTTACAGACTTTAAAAGGTTTTTATTGACTAGAAAAGCCCAATCTTGAAAATTGAATTTGCGCTGGAAAGTGCATTTCTATATAAACTACTACTTCTTATCTGGAGCACTGGAACTTACCTATCATAAACTGGCAATTGCCAGTGATTCTGTAGCGCATTCAGCTGTATCTGTGTGAGCATGTCCACACTAACAAACACAGCACTGACCCCTGGGGTGCTTCTGATATTCTGTGTGATAGTGGTCAGCTGTCCAGGGCCAAACACACGTTTCACCAGAGTATTCGTCACATTCAGCTGTTCCTGTTGAAAAGTATGATGGTGTCAGAAGTAAATGTTTTTTTGCCATTTTTACAAAGGGAAACAACTTTTGTGACTTCCAGTCTGCTTTCCTGGACAACATATCCCTCCTAAACGGGTCTACTCCTAGAGTAGCAAATACTTTCCTCTAAGAGTTGACTCCTACTGAGAACAGAGGCAAAACTAACAATGGCAGAGTTGCTTCCCCTGAAAGTGAACCGATGGACCTTAAGACAACTCTGGAAAACACAACATTATTTTTTTATTCATCTTATGCTCTCAGTATCATAATTATTCAAAATAACCTTTACAGTACAATAGGTTACAATACTCATATACCTGTAAGACCTGACACAAGCCTCTGGCGTGCTTAATAAATTTCATATGAAATGACCGCAAGGGTATGACTGTTTATCATAGTCCGATCATAAAAGTTAACATTATTTCAACTGAAAGCATAGCATTGTCACAGAGGGGATTATGATGTGTTATGTAGCACGTGGTCATACTTTTATGACATGGTGTCAGCAACTGTTCAACAGCAACTTATGATAAATGAATGTATGTGTGTAATGTTTGTTATCTGAACTCATTAAAAGACATCTGCAATATATGACAAAAGTGAAAAATATTTTAAGAAAACCTGTCTTATGAAGACATATACAAAATGTTCATTTTTTACTTTCCTGGGGCCGTATTTATAAAACGACTTAAGCTGTTGCTAAGGCTAAATTTCTTTGAAGGAGATTCCCTACAACTATGAAATTTGCTCTGGAGGAACAGTCTTACAAAGACTGTTCCTCCAGACAAAATTTCATAGTTGTAAGGAATCTCCTTTATAGATATTTAGCCTTAGCAACAGCATAGCAACGACTTAAGTGGCTTTATGAATACGGTCCCTGTACATCACAGATATACATGTTGGTAAGACCATGCACAGTTGTCTAGACAGTAACTGAACCATATAGATTTTAAAGTGAATGGATACTTTTTCATGGATAGAAACTCTTTGGTTTTCATTTTACATCTTCTCAATGGGTCAACTCTTAAACTTTAGAAAGAATTCACTCTCTCCTTAAAGAGCAGACCCCATTTTGACAGGGTTTGCATATCTATGCAGGGCTTCCGTTAGCAGACTTATGGCCCTATACTACACCCAAGATTTGCTCCCATATGTCAAATTGTCAATAAATTTGACCTCTAATGTCTGGCATACATCCGATGATTGAAACATATGGTTGCTTAATATTACCCCGATGTAAAAACAAGACCTGTCAGTGGGACAGGGTAGCTCGCCTGACAGTGCCTTGCCCATCACCTAAAAAACTTTAACGTAAAACTTTAACATTTTGCTAACGCTGCCGCCGCTGCCAACACCAACACTGGGGGTAGTACAATAGCTCTTCCTGAACTTCGTTCAAGCAAGCTAATGATATTGGCACTGTCTATAAAATTCTGGCATGTTTCATAATTACAGTAGAACTTCAATGGCTCGAACCCTGATGGCTCGTTAACCCTGCCTGACTGGAACTCTTTCCTTGGTCCCTAGAGGTTACTTTATATAGAAACCAACCCTAGAACTACCCTTGGAAGTTGGCTAGAAATAATTTTCAAGGCCCCAAGCCTGTTCGAGCTATTTAAGTTATACTGTTATCAGGTTAACGCAGGTGTTAGCCGGATGAAAAGACCGCCAACTGGCCAATCAGGACTGTCCAGAAAGATCACTGAACCAGGTAACGCCCACGTCTCCAAGATGATAAGACTGCCTACTTGTCAAACCGCATGCACTTGTACATTCAACCTCTTACAGCATTGTTCATCTGCAAAACATTATCCAAACCAGTGCCCTAGATAAGAGGGAGTATTTGAAGATAATTCACGATAATTTTTGTTATTTCTGGATAAAAACATATGTTGTGACCCCTCATCTGAACCGTCTCGACGAGACGGTTCAGATGAGGGGTCACAACATATGGTTTCGATGAGAAATAAAGAAAATCATCCCTCAATTATCATCAAATACCCCTCTTATCTAGAGCTCTGCAAACACAATGACTTTTTGATCTTGCCAGGTTCGGCAACATCATCTCTGATGAAAGGTTTCAATCTTATCATGAGAAGAGAGAGAGAATAATAATCATTCCTCAAAACGTCAGACTTCAAAAAAAATTCTCTCCAGGTGGTCAAAATTGACAACATGGAAGACTTCCAAAATTTGAAAGTAAGTGGAAGCCCTGTCTATGCTCAAAGACATGTCACTAACATATATGAGCCGCGACACGAGAAAACCAACAAAGTGGTTGTGCGCCCAGCGCAGACTCAGATCATCTGGTCTAGTCTGATCAGACTCTTCGTAAAGTGCTCAATGGGTAGCTAAGGGTCTAAGCTACCTCCATGTGGACAGCGAAGGCTCTGATCAGACTGGGCGGATGCCCAGGCTGATTTGAGTCTGCCCTGGGTGCACAACCACATTGTTGGTTTTGTCGTGTCGCGGCTCACATCAGCTTTCATTACAAAAGTTACCTTTCCAACCACCTTCCATCTTGGCAATGTATTAACCAACGCACATGCTTCTTCCAACATCAACGGCCCTGTCGTGTTTCGATATTTCTTTGGGATTTTTCTTGGAACTGAGAGAAGAAATGAGTAATTTAAACCTCAGGGCCCAGTTGTTCAAAACCAATGAGGTAAGTACATGTAGTTAACAAGACATTAAATTTTCAAATATATTGTATGCACAGACACTGCCATCTTTTGCTGAAAAAAATGTGAGGAGCTTTTGCACCACTGTAAAGCTCTTCACATTTTTTCAGAAAAAAATATTAGCATACTTGATTTTGATTCTATGAGACCTAGAAAATCCTTGACAAACGACTTCTTATGCTAACAATACTTTGAACAACAGACCCGGACAGTTTTAGATTACAGTCCACAAAGTATATATTTTCATTAAAATAACCTGGGTGGGGTGACACTAATGAGCTCCAATAACATATGTTTTATGGAGAAACAAAACAAAATTATATCTTTTTGCACTGTAAAGCACCTCACGATTTTTCAGAAAAAAAATATAAGCATACTTGATTTCTCATGTATACCCAAAAATTCGAAGAATTTGAACAGGTCTGAGCAAACAATGCAGACCCACATCAGACCTCTCCTTCAGCAGTCTGATCTGTGTCTGCAATGTCTGCCATTTAAGCCGCGACACGACAAAACCAACAGAGTGGTTGTACGCACAGCGCAGACTCGGATCAGCCTGGGCATCCGCCTAGTCTGATCAGAATCTTCGCTGTTCGCATGAAGGTAGCTTAGACCCTTAGCTACTCTTTAAGCACTTAGTGAAGAGTCTGATCAGACTGGGCAGATGCCCAGGCTGAATGAGTCTGCGCTGGGCGCACAACCACATTGTTGGTTTTCTCTTGTCGCGGCTCATTTCATTTGCATCTATTAGATGTGTAACTGCATTGTAAAACCAAACTGTTTTAATTTTAGGACAATTGAGGTAATTTTTTTTAGCTGTCCCAATTTTTAGAATTTTTACAACACCTACAAGGCTGTAAAACATAGATTCTGTGTCCAGCATCAGGAATACTGCAGTACTGTCGTACACATTCATTGTAGTCAATATCTGAGATCAGAAGCTCATCAGCTGAAATGAAAATCAAATTATATGTACGAGGGGAGTTCAATAAGTTCATAGAACTCAGTATTTGTCTATACAATTCAAGATTTCTTTTTTCATTTTTGTGCAGTGTAAACCTTTGTCAGTTGAATGATAACAGCCGTTCAGTCAACACGTACATTTTTTGCTCTTACTTTTTGTTTCAAAACCTTTACCCATAGGCAACAAGAGCTCCGCTGAGCGGGGCAATATACGCCCGTTGGGGCTTAAAGTTGGAAAGAAAACAAGAGATGACAGAACTTTGTCAGTAGCTTAAATCTTCAATAATAAGGCAGATATAAAACTACAAAACAAACAAAGCTAATATGAAATTCCTACACAAAAATTAGAAAGGGGCATAATTCCATCATAAATGGAAGTTCGGTTATGGTTCTTTTTCTCTTCATATTGTCTGATAATATTTGTACAAACTTTCGTGAAAAAATCTTAAACAGTTTTCAAGATATGGAGCAGACACAAAGCTAATATGAAATTACTATATGAAAAATACAAAGGCATATAATTCCATCAAAACTGGAAGTAGGGTTGTGGTCCTTTTTCTCTGCACATTGTCTGATAATGCTTCATATTTGTATAAACTTTTATGAAGAAATCTTATACGGTTTTCGAGATATGGAGCAGGAAAATAATGTTACCTTTTGAACTTTGACCTCTAAGTCTGACCTTGACCTTTGTCGAACATTGTTGGTATACAAGTTCTGCACGATGCCTCTAGAAGGTGAACATTTGACTCAAGTTTCAAAAATATCTTTCAAAGGGTTAATGAGATATGGAGTGGACACAAATTTAATACATAATTACAATACCAGAAACACAAAGGGGCTTAATTTTATTAAAAATGAAAGTAAGGTTATGTTTCTTTTTCTCTGCACATCGTTCGATGGTGCTTTATATGTATACAAACTTTCATGAAGAAATCTTAAACAGTTTTCGAGATATGGAGCGGACATGAAGCTTATATGAAATTACTATAAGAAAAATACAAAGGGAAATAATTCCATCAAAACTGAAAGTAGGGTAATGGTTCTTTTTCTCTGCACATTGTCTGATGGTGCTTTATATTTGTTCAAACTTTCATGAAGAAATCTTAAACGGTTTTTGAGATATGGAGCGGACATGAAGATTATATGAAATTACCTTCGAAAAATACAAAGGGAAATAATTCCATCAAAACTGAAAGTAGGGTAATGGTTCTTTTTCTCTGCACATCGTCTGATGGTGCTTTATATTTGTACAAACTTTCATGAAGAAATCTTAAACGGTTTTCAAGATATGGAGCGGACACGAAGCTTATTATGAAATCACCTTTGAAAAATACAAAGGGAAATAATTCCGTAAAAAATAAAAGTAGGGTAATGGTTCTTTTTCTCTGCACATCGTCTCATAGTGCTTTATATTTGTGCAAACTTTCATGAAGAAATCTTAAACGGTTTTCGAGATATGGAGCGGACACGAAGATTATATGAAATTACCTTTGAAAAATACAAAGGGAAATAATTCCGTCAAAACTGAAAGTAGGGTAATGGTTCTTTTTCTCTGCACATCGTCTGATGGTGCTTTATATTTGTACAAACTTTCATGATGAAATCTTATACGGTTTTCTAGATATGGAGCGGACACGAAATGTTACCTTTTGACCTTTGACTTCTAAGTGTGACCTTGACCTTTGTCAGACATCGTTGAAAATGTGTTCTGCACATCGTCTCGTTAAGGCAAACATTTGACCCAAGTTTCAAAAAAATCCTTCAAGGGGTTGAGGAGATATGGAGCGGACACGCAAAGTTTACGGACGGACGGACGGACAGACGGAAGGACGGACGGACGGAGGCCACGCCATAATACGACCCATCTTCGACGGGCGTATAAAAATGGAAAGTCAGAATATTGAGCTCAGAGCAGTCATAAAGTTCCTCACTAAGGAGGGGTGCAAATGCCAAAGAAATCCATCTGCGCATGGCTGATGTGTATGGTGATAGTAGCCCAAAGTATTCCACAGTGGCAAAGTGGTCAGCAGAATTTAAATGTGGGCAAGACTCCATAGAAGATGACCCAAGGCCAGGTCACCCTGCTGATGTCATCAGCCAGGAGATGATCGACCTTGTTGAGAGACTTGTGCTAAACGATCGCCGAATCAAAGTTGCCGAACTTGCTTCAGAATGTGGTATTTCCAATGAAGTGTTTACACTATAACCCATGAACATTTAGGCATGTCAAAAGTATCTGCCAGGTGGGTACCCAGAAACCTGAACATGCAAGATCGTCAACAAAGGGTGGAGTCCAGAGTTGCACAAGCGGCTATTTATGAGTGCAAGTTCGAGCAGTTAAATCACCCGCCATACAGTCCAGACCTGGCCCCAAGTGATTAATTTGAAGTCCCACTAGCGTGGAACAAGATTTCTGGACGATGATGAGCTCAAGGCTGCTACAGAGGCTTGGTTTGAGGACCAAACAGACAACTTTTATTTCAAAGGCATAGACTGCTTAACAGTAAAGTGGGACAAATGCATTGAAGTAAAGGGGGATTATATTGAAAAATAATGTTGAAACCATCTTCCAATCTGTGAGTTAAACCCCGAGTTCTACAAACTTATTGAACTCCCCTCACATCTATGTATACCTATCAATTCGGCTTTAAGACAAGAAAGGGTTTCCAATCCAAAATTACCCCAAATATGTAAATCAGTCTTGTTCAGTTCAGCTATAAGATGTTGTTTTTTTTTTTTCTTCCAAAACATTCGATCGGTCTTAACCTATTCAATTTGTGCCCTCTCTCTGTTGATTCCATGATAGTTTTGTGTGAATAGGGTGCAGACAAGCCACCATTTTACACAGGTTCCTGTGACCTTGAACAATTAAATAGTCATCATAAAAACTGAATGAATCAATTCTACCCTTCTTCAAATGATTTCATGCTCGTTTTGTAAGAGTCCAATGTTTTGTTAAGGAAACATGGTGCAGAAAAGCCATTTTTTTAACAATGTAAAGTCAAGGTCACCAGCTCTTCTTTCTCATCTAATAATATATCACTGCAAGTTTGGTCAAAATCCATAAATCAGGGCCTGACGAATCTATTTTTCGACTACCTGGGACAACTTAAAACTTTTGCTGGCAACAAAAAGTATATATTACTTGTCCAGAAAATTGTATAAGCTATAGAGAAAACCGATGAATTTCTGCATTTTGCAGCAAAGCTATGTACCGCGGACATAAAGTAAATCAAATTTTGATCTGTCAAGCCCTGATAAATACCTTCAAGGACAACCCTAATGAGAAAAGAGGCACACATGAAAATGTCAAGTTTGATTCCACACAGGGTATAAACCAGTCCGCCAATTTTCGCATCCAGCAGAGACTGTCCATCATATTTGGCTTCCCCCGAGACTGTCCGCAATCTCTTGCTTCCTGCAGGGACTACCGTCCTCGAAAAATGGCTTCCTACCGAGGCTGCCTGTGTGACTCAGCTTCCTGCCGAGAGCCTCGGCAACAGAATCATGCAGACAGTCTCAGCGGGAAGCCATTTATCATGGACACAAGTCTCAGCAGGAAGCAAGAGATTGGGAACAGTCTCAGCGAAAGCCAAATATGACGGACAGTCTCTGCAGTAAGCGAAAATTGGCAGACTGGTTTATACCCTGTGTTCCCATGAATATGTATACATACCCTTTACATTCCTCTTCTAAAATAAGTATATTAAGTATTACTTACAAACTTTATCAAAATCTATGTCTTTTTCCTCTTCCCCTTCTTCATCTGACTCTCCAGTCTGGTAACACCTTATCTGACAGCCAGGAACCGTCTCCACCCCTTTAAGAATACTCTTATAATGTCTTATGTCATGATGCTGATATTTACCACAAACATTTCTGTTTCCAGACACTGGAACCAGTCTAAAGGAACTAGCATGGTGAAATGCATTCTGGGAATTCTGTCCAGATAGATTTGGTCTGAGACAGTTTTTAACATGCAACTGATGTGCATCACAATGTTTCCCCAGACTAAATCTGACAAATGGTAATAGTTTTTTCATATCCCAACCCTTTATCACAAAAATATTAAGCAAGGAAACACAAAAAGTAAACTTCTAAGCTAATTGCTTAGGCACTTGCTGAAGCAAAATACGTAATTAAAATGTTACTGTTCTCACCTACATACATGTACCAGTATTGACATTATTTTTCAAGCAACGTACATGTAATGTTGTTCTGTTAACAGTATTGTTTGTTTAATACTAATGTTTATCCAACTTTATCTATAGTTTTCTTTCTATCTGATCAATAAGTCTATAAATCAGTAATTGGAAGTTTGGATGGCTGTGGCTTTGGTTTTGGATCGTAACCAATCCTTTCATGAACTATCTCAGTCTTTGTTTTAAAAGTAGTTGGGGTATCCATGGATGATGGAAGCTCTGTGAGAATCTGAATCTTGTGTCCTTGGTCTCTCTCTTTTTTCATCACCTCATATTCTTTCTCAATGTCGATCAGTTTTAATTCAATTCGTGTAGGATCTCGTCGCAACATTTTGCCTGAAAAGTAATGCACCATATAATACACCAAAAACCCTAAGTTTTAACCAGATATTGCTGAACAAACAAAATACATCCATGCATGCTCCATGTAAGTATTGACTCAAGGTCCCTTACACTCTACAACAAAGAAAGTCCGTGTACTGTAAAACACTTAATATCTGCGGTATCAAAATTTCGCGATTAAAATAAAATGACATATTGGCGCATTTTAATTTTGGCGGCCTTGATGTACCATGGCTCCAACTAAAAAAAAGGAAAGCATAATGTAAATTTTTGACAAATTTCTTATCATTCTTTTAACTTTACATTGTGGCATCTATTAGAATCGCCTCATCGAAGCGATTCTAATGGGATGCTACAATGTATATTTTACCTTGATGGAAAGGTATAAAAAATCTAAAGTACTCATCAAATACTCCTTTTTATGTAGACCTCTGTTATGCTGTGCATATGTATATGTATTAAATCTATGTAATATTGGCGGACTTATATTTTAGCGCTCTTTGCCTTAACCGCCAATATCGCCAAAATTCAGTAACCGCCAAAAATAAGTGTTTTACAGTAATCTTAAGATTTTCTGCATATGCAAGTCAGAGGAAAATGAGTTGGAAGAAAATATGATGGTTTTGATTATTTACATTATATTTGATGTCTAAAACATGATTGGCAAACCTGTCAACCATCAAGCTCCATTAGGATTACCCACTGTTACTTGCTATGTAAATTGCCTACTGGTGTAGCAAGAAGCTACTGATCAGCCTGCACTTTGTATTTTGGCACCCAGACAGTTTAACTTCCACCTGGGATGACTAGGCATGTGTCCATGCAATGCTGAAATTAACTGTCTACACATCGTTGACAGTGTGTATGACATAGTGTGAAAGACTGAAAGTGTAACCCATTTTTTTGAAGGCATGCAAAAGGTATGATCAAACAACTGTTTTGACACAGCCACAAGTCATTTGCATTGGTCAAGGGACTGGTGCACACCTCCTTCCAGTTGTGACATTGGAATTAACTATTCCTCTAATTGACTGACAGGTGACATGTGTGACAAAAAAAAAGGGGGGGGGGGTATAATGTTAACTAGAATATACAACAAGCCTTTTGAATCTTGGCATATGCTGGTTATTTTTAGAAGTCTGAGGACACCTTTGATGGATTTTTTTGGCCTACAGAAGCAATTTTGGCCATAAATATGTCCAAAACATCCGCTAGTGTAAGCACTATTTCTTGCATGTGACACACCTACTCATCCTGGGTCTACAGCCTTATTTGGTTGGTTGGTTGTTTTGTTGGGTTTAACAATCCTTTGAGACAGTATTTCAGTTTATATCAGGCCGTCTCCCAGAGAAGGGTAGAAAGAAAAGAGAACTGACAGGCGAGAAAAAAATCCAAACAACCCCCACCCGCACCTACTGCAAGCACAATAGGCCCTTGACCTACTTTTATGCAAATAAGCAGGATGCCCTGGCACTGGAAGTTATAGCCAGCACCATCCCCCTACCACCACCCTCCTACAGCCTTATACTGTCATCAGGTAACCATATTGTTGTTATGAAGATACAGGCACAAGCAGGAGTTGTCAGTCTAGCACATGATACACCTACTTACACAGCTCTATATACCCCAATTATTGTACAAATTCTAAGTTGTGGGACAGATAGGTCTGAGCAATCAGTGGAGACCCAGATCAGACTGCTCCCAAAGGAGCAGTCTGATCAGAGTCTACACTGCTTCCATTCCATCTGCATTTCTTGGAACCATTACTGTATTGTAAAACTAAACTGTTTCATTTTAGGGCAATAAAGGTACATGTAATTATTTTCTTGTCCCATTGAATTTTTAGATAGAAACAGAGTTGTCATTCTTTCATAGGCCACTCTGTCTTCATCAAGCAGACCTGCTTACCCAGGATGGAACTCCCTAAAATTTGGACATACTGTCTCAGTGTTCACCCCAGAAATTTCAGAAGGCATGTCACTTTTAACACAAAAATCAGCTCTTGACTTGTAGATCGATGTATAGCAATGCTTCATCAAAATTAGCCTAAATTTATATTATACGTAATTTATTGACAGACCTGTTTATTCTCAGACTTTGCCATGTACATGTATAGTCTGAGTCAGGAAGGCAGCTTAGCATATTTTGCAGTACTTATGTGTAGTCCAAGCATGTGGTGGTTGGAGGGTGGTGGGGGTGGGGCCTATTTTGAATTTTTCAAAAAATCTGACATAGTGGTTTCTAGCCTAGTCTGTTTCTCTCTTTTTAAAATCAGGTCTTTCATAGGTATGGGTAAAGCAGAAATGAGGAAAAGAGCTGAGGATGGCAACTGACTCAACTTTGGCAAGGGCCTGCATTCACAGTGCCATTCTTTTCATTCCTAAATGGCAGTAGTGAAATATTTAAACATACCTCAATAATCTCTGACAGTAGATGATTTTATTTTCACAGAATAAATCATACATCTGCAATGATGATAAATAATACTATTATTCTGACTTCTTCACTGCAGCCTTAACCAAGTTATTCTGTTAATTGTTTGATCAACTTTTGATCGCAAAAACACAAGACAATATAGTGCAGCTGACAAAAACAGTTTGATATGATGATATAAAATCAATAGGCCATCACTAATATTGCCACTGTTTAACTTCTTGTAACGGTTGTTTACTGGCAGCTGCAGCCTGACATTGTTTAATTTTTCTGTTTTGTTTGTTTATTCCACTGTGCTTACTCTATCATTTGGATCTCTATTCTCATTGCATGTCAATTCTTTGTATGCTCTGATGTGGGCCCTAAATTGGTGAATAAAATATCTTGTATCTTGTTCACACTAAAATGCACAGCTGAATGGTGTGCTGAATAGATGCTTTAATTAGGGGCCAAAATGTCCAAATATGGTCCAAAATTACAGGAACAGGACTGAAAAACTGGATTTGCAATCCTGCGTAGTTTCAGATGGTTAAATCGTTGAGCTCATTTTTAAGCCAATAAGCGTATAAAATACGCCAAAAATCATGGTTGTAAACAAGTCTGGGATATAAAATCAATAGGCCATGACCAATATTGCCATTGTTTAGCTTCTCTTGGTGGTTGTAGACTGGCAGTTGCAGCCTGATATAATTTGACTGTTTGTTCACGCTCTAATGTACAGCTGGTTGGTAAAAATCTGTGTTGAATAGATACTTTAATCAGGGGCCAAAACGTCCAAATATGGTCCAAAATCACAAGGACTGAAAAACTGGATTTGCAATCAGGGTACGCGCTACCGCTCGCCAAATGCGATAAAATAATATTTTTGGCTCCAAAAATATTGATTTGGCGAAAACAAGTGGCGAAAAAAAAAAAAAATCTAAAAAAAAAAAAAACGTATGGCAAAGTTTTGCGGTATCAGAGACGATCTCCACAATCATTAATCAACACCTTCCATTACCGTTAATCTGCTCCTCAAGTAGTCCACGGTGACAGGACACCAAGCAGATGCTTCATGCCTCAAGGGTCAGTGCGTAATCATGTTATGTAAACTTGAACACACCCCATGTCTATGCATCTCATTATTTTTGATAGCTCAGGTAACATTGACACCTTCCGAGCCAATAAACTCACTGATCTGTGAAAATACAGGGTTTTTATACCTGCCGATTGTTGATTAGATAACGGTACTTGTGTAAAAGATCAAAAGAGATACCGACGGAAGGTTGACCATGTGAAAAGGCGCTTAAGCCACTTTTCACAATTATACAAATCAACATGTGCAATACGTTTAAGAGACTTTCGTTTTCACTTTTCAGATCATAGAGTTCATAGACTGTATATGCGAAAGTCTTATTAGACTGCATGAATGCGCAGGCTGATCAATGTCTTCACCGTTCACTTGACGCAAACTCCGTGAAGTAGTTTTTTGGGGCCATTTATCCAAACTTTAATAGCTTATGGTGTAAAACATACTCACATTAAAGATGTAAGTTTTGATTCTGCCGTCTTACACATGCCTATCTTTTTATGTCAAAACAGAATTTGGACATTGTTATATATACTTAGTCTACAACAACTCTCAGTTCACTGAAACTAAACTCGTTTGCATGAAGAGAATAAAGCAAAAACTGATACCGATAGTAAGGGGGTTGTAAGGGGAGGCAACAAAGCATAACTATCAAGTACTAACTTTTGCAAAGCTTCTCAAGTACTAGCTTTTGCAAAGCTAGTTTCTTGGCCAGATTATCTCACAATAATAATAACTAGTTAAATAAATAATAACTTACTTACTTACTGCTTATTTATAATAAAAAAGGAACAGTAATAATAAACAATTAGAAATAAATAATCATAAGGATATTTAAAATGTCTTAGGCTATTTATAATGAGATAAGTTCCTACAAAAATAGAATAGGGAAAAGAAACTACAACTCATGAAAAACAGAGGGCAGTTAAAAGATTTAATTACAAGATTTATAGCTTTTTAGCAGTGTTTATCTCTTTCAGTTGTCAGAGTAAAATGATTATGTCATGTAACAGACTGAAACCAGTCTAAGCAACCACAGTAAACAGCAGGTTAAGAAATGAGAGTGTGGTGGTGGTGGGGGAGATATTTCAAAGAATTCTTAATATTGCGAAAATTTGGCTTAAGTTTAAAGAATCTGGCACAAACAATATCAATTTGGCGAAAGTGGTGGCGAAAGAAAAAAATATCCAAGCGCTAACCCTGGCAATCTTGCGTAGTTTCAGATGATTAAAACATAGAGAGTATTTTTAAGCCAAAAAGCGTATAAAATATGCCGAAATCGTACTTGTAAACAGGTCTGCTTACCGTAAATGGTATGACTTGAGTATGATGTCATAATTTATGTGCGTATCTCGTTATCACAAACTGCCGAAAACCAAGTGCAGTAAAGAAAAAAGAGCAGACTGCGACAATATGGGCCTGAAACCTATCTTCCTTTACGTCTTACACCCCGAGGCGGACATCAGACAGGTTCCGGCGAACCAAGTGCTGAAGGGGGTTAGCTGAAACAAAAGTATAGGAAAGTGTGTGAGATGGGTTTGTACAGTGCGATAAAGAGTGTTAGTATAGTTAAAAGATAAAAACAGAAATTTGTGTTTAGGGAGTGACATGGTCACATGGATCACCTGGCAGACAGCACCGCTGAACTGCGCCAAGGTGGGAAGGAGCGGTATGTAGGGTGGGAGGGCATTCCAATGAATGGTAGTCCTAGGGAAAAATGTGAACCTGTAGTAGCCTTTAAAAGTGGAGATTTGCTGATATGAAAGTGGATGAATATGTCTTGATTGTCTAGTGTTACAAACAAGGTACTCAGATGCAGGAATGGCAACAAGGTCATATGTGACCTTGTACATCATTATAAGACGACAATCTATACATTGTTGGTCTAGGGGGTGCCAATTCAGGTCCTTCAACATAGCAGTAACGCTGGATGTGTAATTATAATCTCTTGTCCCCCACTTCGCAGCCCGTCTTTGGACTGCTTCCACTTAATGTATATCAGTGGCAGTGTGGGGGGACCATACTGTTGAAGCCTACTCCAACTGGGGCCTTACTTGTGTTTTGTAAGCTACTGATTTCAGGTCCTTATTATGGACCCGAATGTTTCTTTTCAGAAATCCAAGAGTCTGGTTAGCGCTCTTGGTTATATTATCAACATGGGTACTCCATGTTAGGTCATCCGAAATGGTGACCCCGAGATATTTTGCAGATGAAACACTATCCAGCTCAATATCATGTAAAAAGTACTTAGTCTGAATGGGGTTTTTAAGACGAGTGACATGAAGGACCTGACATTTAGAGGGATTAAAGTTCATATCCCACATCTTTTCCCATTGTTGTAGGCAGAGTAGGTCCTTTTGGAGGACCTTGCCTTCGGACGGTGGGCTAGGAGCAAGGTACATTGCAGTATCAGCTACTATGAGCTTTACTCTTGATTTGACCTGCTCTAGTAGGTCACTGATGTATGCAAGGAAGAGAATTGGTCCGAGAGCTGAGCCCTGCGGGACGCCAGAGGAGACTTGGATAAGGTTTGAATTTAGTCCGTTAATTACCACAGCCTGCTTTCTATTATCTAACAAGAAATGTTACAGTGTGTAACAAATGCCCCCGAAGCCCCTATCACCTGGTATTTGATCCCTGACCTTTGACTGTGAACTTGACCTTGGTTATGGAAACCTAAATTTTGTGCATAACACATTATACCATTTTAATTTACCTTTCGGTAAAATTTGATTAAATTCGCTTCAGCGATTTTTGAGATAGTTTGGACACAAGATTTGTAAGAGACAAACTTATGACCTTTGACTGTGACCTTCACCTTGGTTGTGAGAACCTAAATTTTGTGCATGACACAACTTCTCATTTTGGTTTACCTTTCTGTAAGATTTGATTCAATTCACATCAGCAGTTTTTGAGATATCTTGGATACAAGATGTGTAGAAGACAAGATTATGACCTTTGATTGTGACCTTGACCTTGGTCATGGGAACCTAAATTTTGTGCATGACACAACTTCTCATTTTGGTGTACCTTTCTGTAAAATTTGATTCAATTCACTTCAGGGGTTCTTGAGTTATTGCTGACATACAAGACAAACTTATGACCTTTGATTGTGACCTTGACCTTGGTCGTGGGAACCTAAATTTTGTGCGCGACACACCCTCTCATTATGGTTTTCCTTTCTGTGAAGTTTGATTCAATTCACTTAAGCGGTTTTTGAGTTATTGTGGACACACGATTTGTAAGGGTCAAACCTATGACCTTTGATTGTGACTTTGACTTTGGTCATGGGAAGCTAAATTTTGTGCGCGACACACCTTCTCATTATGGTTTACCTTTCTGTGAAATTTGATTCAATTCACTTCAGAGGTTTTTGAGTTATGGCGGACACACGATTTGTAAGGGTCAAACCTATGACCTTTGATTGTGACCTTGGTCGTGGGAGCCTAAATTTTGTGCGTGACACACCTTCTCAATTTGGTCTACCTTTCTGTGAAATTTGATTAAAGTCCCATTAGCGGTTTTTGAGTTATGGCGGACACATGATTTGTAACGGACGGACGGACAGACGGACGGACAGACGGACCGTGCGATTTTAATATGCCACCCGAAGTTCCTTCGGGGGCATAAAAAGTCCTTAATCCATTGTAGAGCAACTCCTCTGATAGTGATGCAATTTTTGAAGAAGCTTTTCATGGGCAACTCAAGGCCGTCGGAAGCGCTGCAGCCGGTGCGGCCATGGCCGCCCCAAATTTTCAGCCAGAAAAGAAAACTTGAACATGCACTTAGCTAGCACTCTGCGAGGTCTCACAATTGAAAAGAGGGTAGTGGTCAGTACTCTTCCGCCATTTTTACAAAGGGGAAACACTTTGTTGAAGGAAATATTTTAAATTTTGACAGACATAGTAGAGTTTGAGACGCACACTCTTCTATGTCTGTTAAAATTGAAAAGAGGGTAGAGTTCAATGTTCTTCCGCCAGTTTTACAAAGGGTATAAACTTTGTTCAAGCAAACGTTTTTTTTTTTATTTTGTCAGACATAGCAGAGTTTAAGATATTAAGAAAGCACGTTTTTAGCAATACATAAAGCTGATTAAGTAAGCTAAAAAAGTGCTGATTAACTCAGACTTCTGCTTGCATTTATCAAAATGGTTTCTTTGACAGTCACAGAAGCTAACAGGTCATCAAGTTAAGAAGTCCATGTAATGAACAGTGAAACTGCCTTGGAATTACTGCCAGTTTAATAGCCGAAAAGTGGCTCCAGATTGCAATAGAGAACATCTAACTTTCAATTTTTTCATGGGGGAACATGCCCCCCCACCACCACCACCACCACCACCACCGCCAAGCTTATCGTCGCGACTTCGCTGCTTGTCATGGCCACACCAATCAAAATTTCCTTCTGACGAGCCTGCAACTTTGTCAAAAGCCTTACTAAAATCTAATAAAATCAAATCAGTCTGTTTGCCCAGCTGCATAGTTTTAGACAATTCATAAATCAGCATGATAAGCTGCGTCTCGCAGGATCTCTTTTCTCGGAACCCATGCTGTAGTTCATAAAGAAAGTTCAGTTACACCCATCTACATCTACCAATTAAGTGCATGGCCAATATTGGTATAGTCCCACTTTGAAAAACCTTAAAACATTTGTGCTGGGAGGTTCTTATGTACAGTTAAAATCAGATAAACACATGTTGTTCAAAATCACGGCCTTAGGACACCTGCACTGACAAGGAGCTTGAAGTCATCCAGAGACGGTGCTGATATGGCATTGGCAGGCAGACCATTCCAGAGAGACTTTGATGGAAAGAAGGATCCCTTGTAGGCATTGATGGAACAAAATATTGGCAGGAATCGTTGATAGTGTCCTCTAGTTGCTACTCCTGTGGCTGTCAGGTACTGGCCTAAAGGGATTTCAACGAGGTTATTGACGATCCTGTATATCATTGTGACTTTGCTCTGGTCTCGCCTTGATTGAAGGTCCTCCCATCCCAGTTCTTGCCACATTGAAGTGACACTGCTGGTTCACAGGTTCAGCGGTAGTCATTGCAGCAAAACCTGGCGGCACACCTCTGTACAGACTCAATTTGGCTATGTTGGATTTTCACCCTCTCAGTAGCTATAACAATGCATTTCTTAAAATTGCGATTTTTCCAAAAATAAAAACAGTATGAGAAAGTTCAATTCATTAGAAAAATAAAGATGTTTAAATTTTCAAAATCCGTAAAGAAATAAAAAAAGTTATGTTATGTCAAACTACACAACCCCTCAAGTTTTGTCTGACATTTTATCGATCAATAATTTCAATTTACACATCGCTCAGTTAAGTATTTTTATGTTTTAACTTTCGCGGTGTATCAGATTTTCTGTCGCTCCATTGCCGACTGTGTAAACAGTGGATGTCGTTTAATGCTTTGCACACAGATGCGCTAATGTTTACACTTCTAAAATTAACTCCAGTTTGTAGAGGAAACCCTCAGCTTCATTAGAGTACCTTTCGGATGCTTTCGGATGCATAAATAGTGAAGACATTCGCTTCTGAAAATTGACCAATCTTTACAGCCCATTTTTTCATGGAAATATACGGAAATTCTAAAAATTAAAATAACCGTGAGATTCATTGATCAATTCTACGTCATACTGAATAAATTAAAAAAATTGTAATTTGATTGGTTATGCAAATGAGCTACGTCAAAACAACAAGGGGTCATGACATGACTGAACCAATCAAATTGGAAGAAAATGGCTGCCGCTATGCGGTAAAATTTCACATATAGGTACTCGCTTTGAATATTTGTTTCTCCATTGTTCGATTATACTTCATTTAACAAATATGGAATAATGAAGGACAAAGGTTATATTTACATCAAAATTATTTTTTTTTTTTTTTTTATAAAATAACAAAATTTCATGAGATAATGTTAATTTGTAAATGACCGATTTTGCTCTGTTGCCAGAAGGGAAGCTGTAAATTTGCCTATAGCGCAAGGGTACCACCATCGGACACCTAAAAGTTGCTTTTTCAAATAAATTTTCAAATTGTTACATAAAAAATCTAACGACTTTATGTGACTTGCAAAATATATACCTCATGTATTGATTCGGTGAACATCAGCTGTAGTATCAGGGCTCGAAATTTACACTCGTCCGCTCGTATTTACGAGTGGATGATCGGTAAGGACGAGTGCAAATTGTCACCGACTTGCCCTGCCGGACGAGTGGGTTTTTCCTCCATGAAAATTGTCTAATCATGCCGTTCAGGAAAAGCACTTTACGGATCGGTCAAATTACAGCAAACAAATATTGACTGTAACGCAAAAAGCATGAAATCCCGCATCGTGTTGTCTAAAATGAAAACGGAAATGGCAAACATTTAAATAAAAGGTGCGCCTGCGCATATCGAACGTCGACCCGATGAGGATTCGCACCAACGCGGTTTCGCCTAAGTTGTTTGCGCTCTATAATTGCTTGATTACTAATGCATAATCCAACTCAAATAGTTGTACAGGACATTATTTTCACGTCCTCTCTTGAATAAAGCAGAAAAAATCTACTTTGGTGTAGATATCTTATTAAACGAAACCTCTTTGGCAAAACCGCTCAGTACGATCCTGAATTAGGACGAACCATACCTACGGAAAGTACCGGAAATAACCGAGTGAAAATGAAAGTGAAAGTAGAAAAGGTTTGAGGGAAATGAGTGATATCAGACAGTTTTTAAGGACGAGTAGATTTTTGAAAGGGCAAGTAAAAATTTGAAAGCACTTGCCCTGCAGGACAAGAATGTTCAAAAAAAAATTTCGAGCCCTGAGTATGACGTCATACGGAGGAATCGGGGAGCATTCATTATTTCTAGGGATGGGTATTGCCAGAATTTTCGTATTGCGATACATTGCAATACACTCACACTGTATTGCAATACGTATCACAATATATTGTGACATTTGTTTTCTACATGTAAAGTACACTGGAGGGCTTTGATATAAGATAATAAAGATGTATTATGTTTAACTTTTGTTTGAAACGCCCAGTTGGTGTTTTCATCTTAGGATAACTTGCAACGTTCAATCAAGATATATCTAGCCCATATATAGTCCGGTCTCATGGTACCAAGGGTTCCATGGTACCAAGGTAAATTGGATCTGGCTTTATTATGAAACTTAAACTATTTGCTGGACCTGTATATTACTATTTTGATAAAGTAGGGTGTTACTACTTTGTACTACAAAATAATTTATAAGATAATTAGGATAAATATCTGAATAAATATAGAATAAAGTAAAAAATTGGAAAATGTGGTTTCTCAACTTTTCCAGCCACCACCAGTTCTATACACTTGTTGATATTTAATGTCAGCAATAATTCTTAGTTCAACTTTTGCTATTGAATGGTTCAACATACCCTTCCCTTTAAAATGCAAATAGTATTTACAACTTGAATGTATGCTTATTTATTTTTTGAGTGATTGATATATGGGCTGCCATTAAGCCTTTAAACTGAAAATAGCACAAATTTACACAAATCGTTTCGATAGGAAATCAGCAAACTGGCTGCAACCGTTCAAACATTCCTTTCTCATCCATATACCTTTAAAGTTACTCTTACAAATAATTCTTGCTTAGTGAAACTACATTATAAGATATTCACACAGTCCGAGTAAATGTTACACACCTAATGTCATAATGGAGGAAATTTTAAAATGCCATTTCCAGTTTTCAAATGGTCAAAACACTTTTATCAAAAGTTTTTATGAGTTCCAATTAGGCTGATGATAACCATTAATATCTTGCCTGTAACAGTGTGAGATATTAATATTTTTTATCTTGTAAGCTCTGCAAATTTGATAGCTTTCTGGTTGCCTTGGTATCATGAGACTGTATTCTGACAGGAAAATAGTTAGCATGACTTTTTTCGAGGCCTGCTTGTAAATAATAACAGGATTTATTTGTGCATTAAACTTTATTATAAGTTAGAACATGGTTTGCTGAAAATACTATTGTGCACCAGTCAATGCATTGTTGCACACAGCATGTGTTGTCTCACTTTAAACATTAAGTACCTTGGTACCATGGAATCCCTGGGTAAGGCATCATACCTATCAGCCAAAGCATGTTTGTACGGCTGATCCAACTATCAAAGTCAATTTCACCTTTAGAAACAGAGAAATACATTTTCAACACGTTTTTCAAATACTGCGAAGTTTACCAAGTCACGCGCCCTTCCTGTCAATCAATCTATTTTTAGCCCTGACTGGTTGCGGTATAATTTGTGAAACGAATTCGGGTATATTGCGAAGCTGATGCCGAATTTGATGCGTGAGAGTTCCCTTTCGTAACACATTGCTCTCGTAAAGCCAAATCCGGATTCGGCTAATTTGACAAATCTTTAAACGAAGACGGAAGAGTCCATTTAGGATGTGTCTGGGCGATAAGAGACCGTATGCCATGTGCGTATAGAGAATATACATCAAACCTGCGCAACTGTGCTTGGCAAACAGCGTCATCAATTTTTACTGGATAGAGTCCCCAGGATTCATAATATGCGAACAAGGAAGTCTATGGCCAGACAGAGAACATGCGCAGGCTGATCTTTGTTTTTCCGATAGTTACTTTATCTTTCGAAGCCAATCACACTAAACCTCGTTGTCCATATGAGTTCTTAAACTACCCAATTAACGCTTATTACCGCTGATTGTGCAATTATCAAAGTCTTTAAGCCAATCAATTTTTATTAATCTTTTCATGCCGTGCGGTCAAGCGTTATATATATTTTTTCCAGTGACTGGTTTAAACCGGTTGATCAAAGCACCGCCATTAGGTCAGAAGCGTTAGGCGTGAAATATAAATTATGATTTTGATTTTGTAAACGATCTTTTCAGTAACGTTTTAAGGAATAAGAAAAATGTTTATATAACAATAAAATACGTTATGGCTTTTATATCATGTAGGAGCTCAAATATCGTCAGCGTATCGATACGGGCGGACCGTATCGCAATACGTATTTTTTTCTGAACGTATTGCGATATACCGATATATCGGTATTATTGCGCATCCCTAATTATTTCACAGGGAACGGGCGTAAAATCTTGGTTAGGGGTACCCCCATCGGACACCTTTATTTTCTACACATGTAAACTAACTATGCATAAACAAATTTAATGTAACATTGTAAAGACATATACTTGTTTAAGACAAATAGGCAAAATCAATTCAGAACTTTGAGTTTGACATGAAAGGTAAAATAAGGGTTCATAGAATAACCGAAAAGCACAGAAATACCGGAAAGCACCTGAATAACCGAAAAGCAATTTCAAAAATCAGTTTTGCATGGGAATGATTAGGTTTTTCTTGGTTGGAAATCATTTGTAGTATTATTGTGACACTTTTGTCAGCTTGGGCGTCATACCTTATAGCATTGTAAGAAAAAAGGGTGCTAATGATGCTCAACATTTTGTCAATGCTTTTCGATTATATTAAGGCATATGAACTGCCATGTGCTTTATGTAAGAACAAAATGAACCAAATTAGTAATTGTAACAGCATAACTGTGAATACATGTAGTCAGATATAGTTAATTATAAACTGATAGATAGAAATTGCTTGAATTGGTGTCGAGGTTACAGTAAGAACAAATTGTCAATCTGAGACACAAAATTTAATGGTAAACAAGACTTGTGCAAGTGCTTTTCGGTTATATATTTGTGCATTTGTTTTGGTGGAAAATCATAGTCAGTTTTTAAACCAAGACTACTGTAGTCTAGAAAATTACTCTTTCAATGCTTCTCCCACCCATGAAATTAATATTACAATGATAATTCATTTAAAAACTGATTTTTGAAATTGCTTTTCGGTTATTCCAGTGCTTTCCGGTATTTCTGTGCTTTTCGGTTATTCTATGTACCGGTTAAAATAATATTTGCTCCCTTAGAATGATGATGTTTGTTTACATTGAACTATTTATATCGATTTTAGCCAGTGTCGAGATGCAGACAAGTGTGCATTTTCTCTAATTTCTCTAAAACTAGAACGAACTGGAATATAATCCTTGTATTATTTGTTAGGTGACTAAAATCTCCATCCGATGTTGTTGATTAGATCACTGAACTGCATTTAGATACGACGAAATCATGGTGTAACTATTCACTGAAATATTTCTGACTTGTACCCTTGTCCGGTAAATACCGTCTGTAAAAATTACGTTAACGCTCCCGAGACGAGAAAGGCACGCGAAAGTGTTGAGTAAAAGACCACAAAACATTATAAAAAATGGTATTAAATTGGACGAGGTGCTACTCCTTTTATACGAGAACAGATCGTAAAGGTGTCCGATGGGGGTACCCTGTCCGATGGGGGTACCCTCACGCTACTGTGTTAATGCTACTCTTAGCTACACACATTAATAACCTCTCAACTACCCCCACACACACACATCATTTTATAACCAGATTTTTCAACTGAAAAACTGGCGGAACAAACCACTCAAAGCTCCACTTATTAACGAGCAGTGATCGTGTCCGAAAACAGGTTCTACCAACGCTGCACACATACCGCTAATAAACATTCTTCCTACGAGCTTCTTTAAAATATAATTAAGAACAAAACAATAACTTTAAAATTATGTGTTCAGTATCACCTTATTTCTAGAAATATGATCAGATAAAACGACAAAATGGACAAAATATGAACAGAATTAATTTTACTTTGCTCCGTGTCATTCAAATGTTTGATTTAGAGCGCTCATTGTACAAAGACGACCGGTCCAAAATGTTTGAAGAAGATCCGAAACGACCACCGTGAACTGAAATAGATCGAAAAGTATACACGTTTACCGGGTAAAAACTTGCACCAATCTTTACTCGAAACAAATACAAGTGACACTATTCATTTTAACTTGATGTAAGCATAAGAATGTTTTGCAAACTCCTATCCCTACCCTACCCTACCCTACCCTACCCTACCCTACCCTACCCTACCCTGCCGTACCCTACCCTACCCTACCCTACCCTACCCTACCCTACCCTACCCTACCCTACCCTACCCTACCCTACCCTACCCTACCCTAACCCTACTCCTACTCATACCCCTACACCTACCCCTACCCCTACCCCTACCCCTACCCTACCCTACCCTACCCTACCCCTACCCCTACCCCTACCCCTACCCCTACCCCTACCCCTACCCCTACCCCTACCCTACCCTACCCTACATGTGTAATTAATTCAATTCTTTATTCAGATTGCCATATACATTTTAGCGCATTTACAACACATCCTAGAAACAAGACAATGATCTAATCACATTTACCTTCCAAGCAGGCACATGACGTCGCAGTGATGTCTCACTGACGTCCCATTGACGCCAGTGTGAGGCCACCGCGACGCCCTGTGCGATTTAAGGGCTGGGATGTTCTGGCCATATACCCTGGTTGGTCAGGATAGATGAGAAAGAAAGGAAGTCAGGGCAGTGTCTAGAGCAGTGCATCCATTATCAGCAGCTCTGCTCCAGACACTGTCCCCCACAAACAACGCTCAGTCCGGACCACGCCAGACCAGGTTCCCAGGGGATATGACCAGGAGTTCCCTAAATTTACTACCACAAAGAATTATAAGAATGAACAAATATGACCTACTGGTTGAGCTATAGGTTCTTATTTATAGTCCTTCCAAAATTTATGGCGTATAATCATATATAATGTGATTAACCATTTAGTGCCTAGCTTCCCATATTGGGAAGTATGCAAAAAGTCAAGACCCGGATCAGATGTTGCTGATTGCATGCATCATCTAATCAGTGTCAACACTGTCGAAGAAAAGAATAACTGAAATATTTCACCTGATACCCATCAAATTGAAAATGGGCTCGTAAAATCAATAACAATGGAATATTCCATTTGGCAAAAAGGTTAATAGAGCAGAATATATCTGATTTTATAACCAGTACATCATTTCTTTGTAACAAGCTTACATTCTCGTTTTCAGTAAAAAACAATATACAAATAAACTAATATTTACTTATGCACTCTTTCTTGTGTTTAAAGCATCCTCGATAAAGTGAACAGTACTTTTACAATGTTGTTTGGTTTTGGGGTTGAGTATGTGCTGAATTGCAGCAATTTCTTTGATACAATATATGTGCAGAACATAAAGTTTGTCTGGTCATCGAAGTCAAATATTTACTCTGTCTATACAGTCTTTAGTTTGCACTTTGAATACTTTCATGCACAATATCTTCCCCAGATAAAAAAATCTCTTTTTTTCTTTAGGAGGCATTTAGTGTTTCCACAGCTTGATGTAAAAGACATAGTTTTATGTTTTCTTTTTCATATAAAAAAAGAGTGCGAGCGTAGATGAAAAGAAAGTTTTAACAACATAACCTAGATATAAACGATTCCATAACCACTCCAGGTTTCTGAGACACAGTTTTTCGATCCTTATATAACAACATAGCACTATGGCATAATGAAGAAGCTTTAAGTCTTTATCAATGCTTCTGCTCATAACATAGCAAGAGAATAACAGAAGACCCATAACGTTAGCTCAAGGGAAAACATACGTCAGTGCTATTCTTCGCATCTATATTATGATATAATCGCAATGATAAAATAACTGTGAAATAAAAGTTCTTTTCTTATTGTGAATAAAATGCTTTTTATCGAAAATTAAAATCGTGCTTAATAAACTTAAAGGTCTGAGATTCTTTAGAGGCATCATAGTGTTGGTTCTTTGAGCTGCAACACGACAAAACCAATTAAGAGGAATGTGCGCCCGGAGCAAAAACAGATCAGCCTGGACATCCGCCCAGTCTTTGCTGTCTGCATGGAGCTAGCTTAGACCCTTAGCTCCCCTTAAAGTGCAAAGCGAAGACTCTGATCAGACTGAGCGGATGCCCATCTTTGCTGGGCGCACATGCCACTTTGTTTGTTTTCTCGTGTCGTGGCTCATTTATATTTCATACTGTTATCATTCCCCGATGAGCTAGAAGACCTTCACGCTGACCGAATAAAATGTCACCTGGGAGGCACTGGGAAAGATTTGGCCTCGAGGTTATAAAACTTGAGTACATTCTCAAACTCAAAATAAAGCACACTGATTGGCTGCTTCCGAGCACATGCTCGGAAGCAGCCAATCAATGTGCTTTAGTTTGAGTTTGAGATTATAGTTACGTTTTATAACCTTAGAAACTGGTCGTTTTGCTACCCGCTGATATTGTCTACTAGTTTTATTGTACTTCATGTTACTGTTTCCTTTTTGTTGTCGTAGGTGGGGTGTGGAATTTGATTGTATCAGTTCCTGATCTTCGCCTTTTTGCACTTTTGTAATTACCAACTTCTAAATTATAAATTAATTAAATGGGATCATCAGTTTTCTAATCATCAGGGACAAAGACATACTATGTTTATGATATGAACGTCAAGTGCTGCGTTATGGAAACATTACTGAATAAATAAGACGGAAACAAATAAAATTAATTGTGTCAACACACAGAACCACGAGGGGCCATAATAATGTTTTGCATCAATATAAATACAAACGTATGGCATACTTTTATGCCTATGTTATTATCTATCTACGGTTTGCCGATGACATTTATGCTCCTGCTGAGCAGGAGCAGAGACCAGAAACCCTGGTGGAAAGTCTTGAAAACCACCGGTGGTTGGTGCTGAGAAGACCAAACTGATGAAAACAGCGCCAATCGGCATTCAAAGAGAGATCAAGGTGAAAGGACAAGGGTGAGGAAGAGTGACACGTTTCGAATACGACGGAGCTGTTGCCTCAGATGAACTGTTCAAACCTTAAGTTCTATCAATGATTATGATAATAATTATAATCTTTTTTCATATATAGTATAGTTGCTTATATTATTAATTCTAACACAGTGCGCCTATAGAAGCAATGGAAAGCTTCCGTGTTTTATTCTGTAACAATTCACTGTTTCGGAGCGCGAGAGTCAAATTGCCTGACGTCACTGGTAATACTGACGTAATTTTGTGACATGTTGAGACGTTAGATGGTGTAACGTCTTTTTTTGTAAAAGCTGGCAGGAAGGTTGGGAGAATTTGAATGAAAATAATACTTTTTCAGCGCTTTTGAGTGCTAGAATCGAAAAAGCTCAGCTCTAGCATTGAATTGTTGAGTAATATTTCACTGTTTGTCGGTCAGTTGTAAATAGATATATCACTCGCGCTCCACGCTCGTGATATGAACTACTTTGCAACTGACCTCCAAACAGTGAATTATTTATACTCAACAATTCACTGCTAGAGCAGATCTATTTTTTAAACAACCAACGTAAGCTCTAAAGAGTTTTTATTGCGACTTATTAAGACTTTATATAAATATACAAGTTGAGCTGTTGATAAGTGACTTGTTCAAGGTCACAACGCTAGGATCCTGGTGGCAATCGATCTTGAATTGTACAGGCCACCGCAGCTCTAACAAATATGAAGCTAATTTGAAAAACTTCAATCTAATGTAAAGCTGATATGCTCCCTTTTCATATAACCTTTCTGTATCCCTGTGAAACGTAGCCCTCATTAAAATCTGTTTTACCTTAATTCTACAAAACAAAACAGAAAGCGAAGTAGGCAGCTATACAGGTGACCGCACCGAATAAGATTCTGTTATTATAAAGAGTCTGTTATTCTTCAGATTCTGTCATTCTTAATAGTTCTAAATCAAATTTCTACAAAAATATTTACAAAATTCAAATACGTGCACATTATGTGAATATTATTAAATATGCAGCAGATATATCAGTTCTGACAAAACCGAGAGTCAGTGCTCAAACTGACAATATCTCTAGACAGAACATGATCTGCACTTTTTGCAATACAGGATCAACTGAAAATGAACATTTCTTTAGGGAATGCACTGCATATTGACTTGTTCGTGAAGATTGCTTTCTGAAATTAAACTATCTTGGTATCAACAGTAATGTTTCTGTCCTTTCTTTGTTAGGAATACAGGATATTTGTACTGATTACTTAATATCAAGAATGATATTACTGTGAAATTGCTATTTAAATACATTAGATCTCCGCTTAATAAATTCATTGCCATTGTCTTATATTGGACATTTTACTGTGAATAAATGGCAAATGTGGATTTTTGCTCACTTATAAATAAAATGACTTCAGTATTGGAAGAAAACTAATTAGACGGATGAATATTTCTCGTGACTTGAACTGTCAAGACAACACATATATGTACAGAATAATTACAGAATTGTACCCACAGTAGAAATTAACTCCGTGTAATTTTGACCAACACCTCCGACCGAGAACTTTATTAAATGCAAGAGAGCATACAGGGAAGGCTGAAATGTAAATTGCAAAATAAGTGTGAAATGCCCAGAGGTCGGCTGGAAATTGAAGGGAGAGTAAAGAAAAAAAAAAAAAAAAAAAAACGAAGTCCGTTCCGGTATGTGCCCCCCTTTCGGACCATTCAATGCCTTTCGGGTTGTACATTTACATCGGGATCGTTTCACTTCCGATAATCCATTTCCGGCAATTTTTGGAGTTTTGAGAAATCTCCCGTTTACCGGTCAAATTAAGGTAAAACCCCATCATTTGCATTTAAATTTGGTAAAACTTGCAGACTTTTAAATCCTTCGGATTTTTCTAAAAATGTTCTGTTGGTAGGTATGGCTGTCATGACGTTTTGGCAAAGATAAGGTGAACGGACAGAAATATAGCCACAAGAGAATGCCGAAAGGCCAGAAGTGATTTTGAACAGAAATTGTCGGAAGAGGGAAACCCAAAAGCTTTTTATAAGTATGCCAACAGTAGACGGAAAGTAAAAGTGGGGATCTCAGATTTAAAGCGTGAAGATGGAACTTTCGCTGAAAACGATGATGATAAAGCAACTGAATTGAATAATTTCTTTAAAGATGTGTTTGTTATTGAAGACAAAAATAACATACCTACAACTAACGACCGTAGTGGTGGCAACAAAATCTCAGATGTCTACTTTGACACAGATATAGTTTTGAAATTATTAGAAAAATTGAATGTAAATAAATCTTCTGGTCCAGATCTCCTACATCCTAGAGTTTTAAAGGAACTGAAGACAGCTATAGCATTGCCATTAACACTTATTTATAATCATTCATTTGATAGTGGAGTCTTAGTGAATGACTGGAAAACTGCACATGTTAAACCACTGTTCAAAAAAGGATCTAGAGATTCTCCAGGAAACTACAGGCCAATAAGCTTAACTTGCATTCCCTGTAAAATGATGGAAAGGATAGTTAGAGATTGTCTAGTGAATTATATGAACTCACACAAACTGTTTTCTGACTCTCAATATGGTTTTAGGTCATTGCGTTCATGTGCCTTACAGTTGCTAGAAGTAATGGAGAAATGGACAGAGTGGATTGATGAAGGAAAAAATTTTGATTGCATATATATTTTGACT
Source organism: Ctena decussata (assembly GCA_963989385.1). Taxonomy (NCBI): domain Eukaryota; kingdom Metazoa; phylum Mollusca; class Bivalvia; order Lucinida; family Lucinidae; genus Ctena; species Ctena decussata. The sequence goes on from OZ022508.1 coordinate 6,469,283, forward strand.
TTAAAAAAGCTTTCGATACGGTGGCTCATGAACGATTACTTGTGAAGCTGAAATCATATGGGATAGACGGTAAACTTCTCACCTGGATTAATGCCTTTCTGTTTGATAGAAAACAGTGTGTCATTGTAAACGACAGTAAATCTACCTGGAGTGAAGTATCTAGTGGTATACCCCAGGGCAGTGTCTTGGGGCCCACTCTTTTTCTTATCTATATTAATGACATTGAAGAGGAAATTGAAAGCATCATACGCTTATTTGCAGACGATACCAAATTGTTTAATATCGCTAACTCTGATAGTGACAAATTGAGAATCCAGAATGATACGGATAAACTTGAGGAATGGAGTGAGAAATGGTTATTAAAATTTAATGTGGATAAATGCTGCACTATGCACTATGGACATAACAACACTGAACATACTTATTATTTGAACAAGGATGGATTACCAACAGAAATCAGATCATCTGTAGAAGAACGAGATCTCGGCGTTGTATTTGATACAAATTTGAAGTTTCGACAACATATAAGTAACTCTATTAACAAAGCAAACAGAATAACAGGATTAATTAGAAGAACTTTTCTCCATGTAACTCCAAAATCCTTCAGAAAGTTATATAAAACCTTGATACGACCACATCTTGAATATGGAAACATAGTTTGGAGCCCAAGATTTAGAAAGGATATAGAAGCGGTTGAAAGGGCACAGAAAAGAGCCACAAAATTAGTACATAATGTTAGAGAGTTGTCTTATACTGATAGATTGAAAATTCTAAAAATTCCAACACTGTCATATAGGAGGTTTAGAGGAGATATGATCGAGGTTTACAAGTTGTTGAACAATATGGAGGACATAGATTATACTATATTTTTCCAGAAATGTGATCATTATGAACAAAATATTAGAGGTCATCAATTTAAACTGAGGAAAAAGTTGTGTAAAAAAGAAATACGAAAACGCTTTTTCTCATCAAGGGTTATCTCAGATTGGAACGCACTGCCAGAATCCATAGTATCAGCACCGACTTTAAACAGCTTTAAGAACCGATTAGACAACTTCATGGGAGATAGACAATACACAGCCATTCCGGACAATAATACCTGGGTGTCAAACCAAGAGGGGGTTACACAAGTCAACTAGACTTTCGACCCTACGAGGATAAAGTAAAGTAAAGTAAAGTAACGTTATTGTACAAGGTCAGGCTGCACACTCCTGTTTCATCCATATTACAATGGTCATGATGTCTCCTAGAAGGTCGCAAAGTTGTTTGCGTGTATATTCTTTAAGTACGCTAGCCTGATAGATTCCTACAAGAAGAAGAACAAGGCAAGATCACAGCAGAACGTTCCCGACCGTCAGCTGTAAGACAGAAGAAAGATGTCTTTCATCACAAGGACAGTCTGGGACTGGAACGCCCTACACCACAAGACGTTCCAGAAGTGAAGCCACTCTGTGCCTTCAGAGCCAGAGTGTAAGCCAAGTCACTCAGTGCATTCAGAGCCAGAGTTTAGCCGAGTCACTCTGTGCATTCAGAGCCAGAGTGTCCACTGCGTCACTCTGTGCCTTCAGAGCCAGAGTGTCCACATTGTAACTGGCCAGAGAGTGTACAGCTTTTAGATTGTAAATATAGATGTTTTTAACAATATTCTAAGCATTCAGTGCCGTGCCAATGCCTTCATATTTTGAGCGTACCATCAGATTATCTCGTCACATGCATCCACTAAGTTTCCGCCAGGTACATGCTACTACATATTATTACCGGTATTCCTTTTTTCCAATGACTGTTGTTTTATGGAACCGGCTCCTACAGGTATAGTTCTTTTAAGAGATTGTGACTCCTTCAAGCTAGAAGTGAGCAAGATAAGGCCAAAAATAAAATATTTAATGTTTCCCCTTACGCGACCGACCATAAAAAATCGTAGCGACCGGAAATATTTTTTCCGATTTCAAAAAATAATTTTTTTTTCTACCTTTGTGCCAAGTACCAAAAATCTGGGTCTTCAGAGCTCTAGATAAAGGTGTTTCTAACGAAAAACGCTTGCAGTCCCAAACTATTGAGTCAAGAATAGGCTACTCCCACTAAAACAGGATTATCCATCATAAAAACGAATGGCATCGTCTTTTTAACTATGTTTGGAGACAAAAGAAGTGGTCCGGAATAGCCAAACAAAAATGCGCTCAACCACCTTAGATAAGACGGGCAAAAGATCAAAGGATTTCAGTCATCTTTTGAAGTCACTGGCTGCCGCTCAACGCACGTGCCGATAGGTTTTATGTAGAGTAACCTGGAGCTGAAAATTTCGGTGTCGGGCAAAAAAAAAGGGTCAGTCTTTGATACAGAGCAGCATGCGAAAATTGTTAAGCAACGAAATTGCATTCCGGGTATTGTTATTTTCAATTTGTCTTTTTCTGAAATACACAGAGACTGTTCAAAATAGTAAAATCAGATCTGAAGTTATTAGACTAGCGAAAATCGCATAAAATATGCTTTAAAGGCTACATTTTTAGGGTACTTTACGACGTGTGCATATAGGGAAAACGCAGATGTATTGGCTAAGTCTAATCAGAGTCATCTCTGTCTGGACAAACAATTCATCTAGTATTAGGTTGAAAACTATTTCGATTATTAGGAAACGCACATGGCTGAAATCTCATTTTGTCGACGCTAATCAAAACGTCTCCAGTGAGCAGACAGATAATGTGCCAAATGTGTCCAACGGAACGCGAATGCGCAGAAAATTTCATGGTAAAAGTTTACATAATCCAAAGATCAAAGTTGTGAATAGGAAACACCAGTCACATTGCATTACTGTGCAGGCTGATCGCGGCATATGGTATAAGGTACCTTTCCCTGTCTCACGGTTTTATATGACACGTGTCCAGTTCAATGCGGTGTTCTTTGATGTCTGATCAACATACCCACGCGCATACCGTATTAAAAAAAACTACTACCATCTTTACACTCCGTTATAGCGTATTCCCTGATGAGAATTCGTAACTCGCAATGACCATAACTAATGTTTGCATGTTGTTTTGATACAGATTGACCTGTTCACCCTAATAAACTCATCTTACGGAGATAGATCTTCATATTTGGGTTGTTCCAATATCTAAAACAGGGTATGTGACAAAAGTGTATAGACGACGATTCAACGAGAATGTGTTATCTCCGGTGCATCCGATCCTATATTTCCTAACAATGCAGCCTCGTGGGGGTCACACTGTTCTTATCGTAAAACTTGAATGAACGTGTTATATACTGTTCTTGGCAATATGGCCAACATTAAAGAAGGAATGCGACAGACTTTATAAAAAATCTGTGCACCAGTTTGGACTGTCACCCCATATCTACACTGCTTGATTAAACAAATACGTAAGTAACCAGAATAGACCATGATCAGAATGCGCATTACACATGTCCCCAATATGGCACGTTCACATTTACATTTAATTATGAGTGTGTGCGTGTTTTGTACTTGTGTGTCTAATACTTCCATGCCCCACGCACCTCAGTGGAACGTATCCGTAGTCGCAGTAACGGTGCGCCATTCGCCTCTTCATACTTGCAGGTAATGAGGATATGCATAAAAGCTTGGATTAGTTAGCATTTCGGCTAGATCCCACCACTGACTATGGAGTACCTGCCCTGAGCATCCAAAAAATCAATGTCGCCACTTTTTAGCTCACCTGAGCCTTTAGGCTCATAGGTGAGCTTATAGTATAGCCAGGCATCCGTCGTCCGTCCGTCCATCGTCCGTCGTCAACATTTTCAAACATTTTCTCCTCTGAAACCACTGGGCCGATTGAAGCCATATTTCATATGGAGCCTACCTAGGTCGGGGGAACGAAAGTTTGTTCGGGGTATCTGAGTCACATGACCAAGATGGCCGCCATGCCCATATATGGTAAAAACCCTTCAAAAAATTTCTTCTCCAGAACCAAATGGCCTATAACCTTGAAACTTGGTATGTAGCATCGGGCATGCAGGCCCATCATAGTATGTACAAATCATGACCTTACGTTGACCTTGACCTAATTTACGGCATGGTCAACTTTGGTTCGTTAGGCTTTTATATTGGAAAATGCTTAAACAGTGGATTTCTCAGTAACTAATTAAGTTTAAGGAACAATACTTGGTATACATGGTCGACTAAATGACCAGATGAAGATATATGTCACTAAAGGTCAAGGTCATTCCGTAGGACCATCCTTCGTCAAGATTTTCAAACATCTTCTCCTCTGAAACCACTGGGCCGATTGAAGCCAAATTTCGTATGGAGTCTCAGTGGGATGGGGGAATGAAAGTTTATACCCGGGGTCTGGGTCACATGACCAAGATGGCCGCCATACCCATATATGGTAAAAACCCTTCAAAAATCTTCTTCTCCAGAACCAAAAGGCCTATGACCTTGAAGCTTGGTATGTAGCATCGGGCATGCTGGCATATCATAGTTTGTACAAATCATGACCTTGCGTTGACCTTGACCTAATTTACGGCAAAGTCAACTTTGGTACGTTAGGCTTTTATATTGGAAAACGCTTAAACAGTTGATTTCTCAGAAAATATTTAAGTCTAAGGTACAATACTTGGTATACATGGTCGACTAAATGACCAGATGAAGATATTATGTCACTAAAGGTCAAGGTCATTCCGTAGGACCATCCGTCGTCAAGATTTTCAAACATCTTCTCCTCTGAAACCACTGGGCCGATTGAAGCCAAATTTCGTATGGAGTCTCAGTGGGATGGGGGAATGAAAGTTTATACCCGGGGTCTGGGTCACATGACCAAGATGGCCGCCATACCCATATATGGTAAAAACCCTTCAAAAATCTTCTTCTCCAGAACCAAAAGGCCTATGACCTTGAAGCTTGGTATGTAGCATCGGGCATGCTGGCATATCATAGTTTGTACAAATCATGACCTTGCGTTGACCTTGACCTAATTTACGGCAAAGTCAACTTTGGTACGTTAGGCTTTTATATTGGAAAACGCTTAAACAGTTGATTTCTCAGAAAATATTTAAGTCTAAGGTACAATACTTGGTATACATGGTCGACTAAATGACCAGATGAAGATATTATGTCACTAAAGGTCAAGGTCATTCCGTAGGACCATCCGTCGTCCTGATTTTCAAACATCTTCTCCTCTGAAACCACTGGGCCGATTGAAGCCAAATTTCATATGGAGTCTCAGTGGGATTGGGGGAACGAAAGTTTATACCTGGGGTCTGGGTCACATGACCAAGATGGCAGCCATACCCATATATGGTAAAAACCCTTCAAAAATCTTCTTCCCCAAGAACCGAAAGGCCTATGACCTTGAAACTTGGTATGTAGCATCGGGCATGCGGGCCCATCATAGTTTATGCAAATCATGACCTTGTGCGACCTTGACCTTATTTACGGCATGGTCAACTTTGGTACGTTAGGCTTTTATATGGGAAAATGCTTTAACAGTGGATTTCTCAGAAAATATTTAAGTCTAAGGTACAAATAAGGTACAATTCTTGGTATACATGGTCGACTAAATGACCAGATGAAGATATTATGTCACTAAAGGTCAAGGTCATTCCGTCGAACCATCCGTGGTCAAGATTTTCAAACATCTTCTTCTCTGAAACCACTGTGCTGATTGAAGCCAAATTTCATATGGAGTCTCAGTTGGATGGGGGAACGAAATTTTATACCCAAGGTCTGGGTCACATGACCAAGATGGCAGCCATGCCCATATATGGTAAAAATCCTTCAAAAATTTTCTTCTCCGGAACCAAAAGACCTATGACCTTGAAACTTGGTATGTAGCATTGGGCATGCGGGCCCAACAAAGTATATACAAATGATGACTGTGTGTTGACCTTAATCTAATTTACGGCATGGTCAACTTTGGTACGTTAGGCTTTTATATTTGAAAACGCTTAAACAATGGATTTCTCAGAAAATATTTAAGTCTAAGGTACAATACTTGGTATACATGGTCGACTAAATGACCAGATGAAGATACATGTCACTAAAGGTCAAGGTCATTCCGTCGGACCATCCGTCGTCATGATTTTCAACCATCTTCTCCTCTGAAACCACTGGGCCGACTGAAGCCAAATTCATATGGAGTCTCAGTGGGATGGGGGAACGAAAGTTTGCACCCGGGGTCTGGGTCACATGACCAGGATTGCCGCCATGCCCATATATGGTAAAAAACTTTCAAAAATCTTTTTCTCCAGAAAAGGCCTATGACCTTGAAACTTGGTATGTAGCTTTGGGCATGCGCGAAAACGCTTACCGGTATATAGTGGATTTCTCAGAAACTATTTAAGTCTAAGATACAATATGTGGTATATATGGTCAACTAAATGACCAGAGGAAGATATTATGTCACTGAAGGTCAAAGTCATTTTGTCAGTCTGTCCGTCATCAAGATTTTCAAACATCTTTTCTTTTTTGTTAACATTGCATCTAAGTTAAAGGAACCCATAATAAGTACAAACCATGATAAATTACGGGAATAAGGAAAGACTTCCTGCTGGTTCTAAGTTCAATATTCCATTGATCCAGCGAGAAAAAGTATTTAAATTTCTCTCTAACACAGACATTAGCAAAGCGACTGGTACTGATATGATTGGTCCGCGTCTGCTAAAACTAGCTGCCCCTTATATTGCTGATGAAATTTGTTTTATATGCAACCTTAGTATAACCAGCTCAGTTTTCCCAGGCAAATGGAAAGAAGCAAAAGTAGCCCCCCTACATAAGAGTGGTCCACATGAAGAACTGAACAACTACCGTCCAATTTCAATTTTGCCCATCTTGTCTAAAGTGCTAGAGAAACATGTTCACGACTCTCTCTCAGAATTTTCGCAACAACATGAACTACAACATAGAACACAGTCAGGATTTCGAGCAGGACATTCATGTGAAACAGCGCTTGTGAACATGGTTGATTCATGGTTAAATGCCATAGATAATAGTAAGATGATTGGTATTGTATTAATTGATTTCAAGAAAGCTTTTGATCTTGTAGATCATCAAATTTTGAAAAATAAACTGAAAGTATATGGCATTAAAGATGAAGCACTAAGTTGGTTTGATAATTACTTATCTAATAGAAAGCAGCAGGTCATGATTAATAACTGTAAATCTAATTTTCAATCTGTTTCATGTGGTGTGCCTCAAGGGTCTATTTTGGGGCCACTTCTATTCCTACTTTTTATCAATGATTTGCCCTTGTATACGACAAATGTACATACAGATCTTTATGCAGATGACACAACTTTGTATGACATGCAGAATTCCATGGAACAGATTGAGAATAATCTTCAATCTGCCTTGAACAATCTGCATATCTGGTGCAAGGAAAATGGTATGATTCTAAATTCTTCAAAAACGAAAGTCATGCTAGTGACAACAAGCCAAAAGAGACAAAGACTTGTTACTAACACCCTTGATCTAAGGTTTAACAATGATACTCTGAATACCATATCTAATGATAAAATCCTAGGTGTATTTGTGGATAATAATTTGACTTGGACTGATCACACAAAGCATCTTACAAAGAAAATTGCTTCAAGCATTTGGCTTTTATCAAAGATTAAAAGGTATTTGTCCAAAGACCACAGAGTTCAGTTCTATAAGTCATATATTCAGCCCCATATTGATTTTTGCAGTATTGTCTGGGGAAGTTCTTCGGAGTCAAATAAACTCAAGATATTCAAACTACAAAATCGAGCATGCAAGATTATTCTTGATTACAATGTAAACGATTTATCAGAAGCTATGAACTCTTTGAAAATTATGTCTGTATATGATCGCCTCTATCTAAGAAGAGCTAAATTCATGTTTAAAGTCTATAACAATGAAGCTCCATCCTATATCTCTGAAAACTTCACTCTACGAAGTAATGTAGATACAAGTATTAACCTAAGATCATTGTCTGCTGGTTGTTTTATCCCACCTAAGCCTAGGACAGAATATTTTAAGCACAGCATGAGATACTCAGGGTGTCTTGTTTGGAATAATCTTCCAGATGAAGTAAAAAATGCACCAACCATTGATACCTTTCATAATAGATGTTTAAAATGGTTGGTAAACTGAATTTCCCTGTAGTCACCTCTAACATGGCATATTAGTCTAGCCGGTTTTTTTTTTGGTTTTTTTTTTTATTTATTTATTTTCTTTTTTATTTATTTTTTTTTTAATCTTTGGCATTGATATTGGCAGAGCCTCAGCTATAGCAGTTTTGTCATTTGCTTGTATTAAAGTTTTTTTGTTTTTTTTTTCCTTTGGTTTCGTTTGTTGCTGATGTTTGTTGTATTTGTTGTACAGCTCATTATATGCCTAGATTTAAAAGCTTCATTGATATCATGTTTGATCATTCATTCATTCATTCATTCATTCATTCAATTTTGTCTTAATTACATGTACCTTTCTTAATGTAAAAATAATCAACAATATTGCTAATTCAGTCATTTTGATGTATGTGTGTTTCGTTTGTTTTGGTGCACAGCTCAAGTATATGCCTAAATTATCATTCGTTCATTCATTCATTCATTCATTCACTTACTCATTCGCTTATTCATTCATTCATTCATTCGTTCATTCATTTCATAATGTAAAAATATGCAACAATATTGCAACCTCAGTCATTTTCTTTGATTCACTTTGCAATGTGTGTGTGAGTGTGTGTGTTTCTCCATTGTTGTGTGTATTTATACATTTAGTATAGTCCGTTTGCTCCCAAGTGCAAACGGGGTTTTGCTTATTTTCTCGAAAACGATGAAAGTTCAATCAAATGTTCTCATGTCCTAATGATTCCTATAACTATACATAACAGAATATGGAAAGTCCAAATTTTTGGATGCTTTTGTAAAATATTTTCCATTGACCTTAATGCAAAAACTAAGCAGTTTCACTAAAGGGCGTCGTATGCTTGTTAGAACAGCCAAAATATTGTTGATAGGCAATAGCGTAAACTCGTTGTTTACTACAGGTGTGGGCTTATATGAATGAAATAGTAAAATGTATTCACCTGTCCGCACGCGTAACGCATGGTATCACTGGTCAGGTGATACTTTGTTGTAAATAAACATTGAGCTATTATATTATTTTGTGAATAAAAATTGTACTTTTTAAAATTTGATAATATATGGGTGAAACAAAAAGATGAAAAAAAATGGATTCAGAATAAAATTTCAATTAATTATGCAAATTTTGTTCTAGGGAGAGCATACATTGGTCACATGCTCTTACACGTAAAACTAAACGGGAATTCCAACAGCCAACTTTTACTCCCTTGTAATTAATAGGTGAAAATGACATATTTTAGGTCCTGTTTTTGTATAGAAACTTTTTTATGCAAAACCTCACATTTCTGCAAAATTATGATTTTGTTATGTATAGGATGAAAATTAAGAATGAGCTATTCGAAAATCTTCTACCTCTCACCAATTTTGAAAAAATATTGGGGATGCCGTTTGCATTTGGCAGCAAACGGACTATAGTATTGTGTATTGTAAAAGATTAGGTAATCCTTCGCAGTTTTTTTACATTTGTATACACATATTTCTTTGTTCATCTATATATGTTCATATGTATATAATGAGGGCCTCATGGGAGATTAGCTATTACATGTATTATTGTAAGTGCTAAATGTTGTAACCCTCGAAAAATAAAGTCGTTACTTACTTACTTACTTACTTACTTACTCTGAAACCACTGGGGAGATTGAAGCCAAATTTCATATGGTGTCTCAGTGGGATAGGGGAACTAAAGTTTATACCGGGCTGGGCGACATGGCCATCTTGACCAAGATGGCCACCATGCCTATATATGGTAAAAACCCTTCAAAAATCTTCTTCTCTAGAACCAAAAGGCCTATGACCTTAAAACTGGGTATGTATACCCGGGGTCTGGGTCACATGACCAAGATGGCCGCCATGCCCATATATTGTAAAAACCCTTCAAAAATCTTCTTCTCCAGAACCAAAAGGCCTATGACCTTGAAACTTGGTATGTGGCATGCTGGCCCATCATAGTTTATACAAATCATGACCATGTGTTGACCTTGAATTAATTTACGACATGGTCAACTTTGGTACGTTAGGCTTTTATATGGGAAAACGCTTATACAGTGGATTTCTCAGAAACTATTTAAGTCTAAGGTACAATACATGGTATATATGGTCAACTAAATGACCAGATGAAGATATTATGTCACTGAAGGTCAAGGTCATTTTGTCGGTCTGTCCGTCATCAAGATTTTCAAAACATCTACTCCTCTGAAACCACTGGTCTGATTGAAGCAAAATTTCATATGGAGTCTAAGTGTGATCAGGGAATAAAAGTTTGTTCTCAGGGTCTTGACCAAGATGGCCGCCATGCCCATATATGGTAAAAACCCTTCAAAATCTTCTTCTCCAGAACCAAAAGGTGTATGACCTTGAAACTTGGTATGTAGCTTTGGGCACTCAAGCCCATCATAGTTTATACAAATGAACGTGCGTTGACCTTGACCTAATTTATGACACTGTCAACTTTGGTACATTATGTAGTCTTTTATATGGGAAAATGCTTAAACAGTGGATTTTTCAGAAACTATTTAAGTCTAAGGTGCATTATTTGGTATATATGGTTGACTAAATGACCAGATGAAGATATTTTGTCGTTAAAGGTCAAGGTCATTCTTTGACTTTTGTACAAGGTCATTGAGATTCTGTCACCCGTCAACATTTTCAAACATCTTCTCAGAGGCCACTAAGGTCAATTGAAGCCATATTGCATATGGAGCTTCACCGGTTTAAAGGAACCATAGTTTTTTCAGATGGTCTTGGTCACTTGACCAAGATGGCCACCATGCCCATATATGGTAAAAACTCTTCAAAAGTCTTTTTCTCAAGAACCGAAAGGCCTATAACCTTGAAACTTGGTACCGGTATGTAGCATTGGGCACTCAGGCCCATCATAGTTTATACAAATGATTACTGTATTTCATATGGAGCTTTAATACTGGGTCAAAGGAATCAAAGTTTGTTCAGATGGTCATGGTCGTATGAACATGGTGGCCGCCACACCCATTTATGATAAAAACCCTTCAGAAATCTTTATCCAGAAACAAAGGCCCAGTGACCTTGTGGCTTGGTATATAGAATTGGGACTCTACATTAATCCCCAAGGGAGGGGGATTATCTGCCCCTGCCCTGGTGCTATATACATGTATAAAAGCATGAAAATATATATCAGGACCAAGTGTCAGGTGAGCTACAGGACCATTGGTCCTCTGGTTCTTGGTTTCTACTGATTCGATCCTTTTCAAACTTGCAGGTAATGAGGAAATGCATAATATCTTAAACAAGTTCAAATTTTGGCCAGATCAGGCCAACCACTACGAAGTTAGCAGCCCTTGACAGCTCTGTCTATTGTGCTCTTGATCGGATACTTTTTAAACTTGCATATATTAAATGAGGGCATACATAATGTTTTGGACGAGTTTAATTTTCAGCCTTATTGGACCACTGACTGTGGAGTTAGCTGCCCTTGAGCATCTTAAATATCCCTATAGGTTTACAATGTCTCTCAGGTGAGCAATTGTTGCCCTTTGGGCTACTTGTTTACTTTTATTCTTACTAACCCTGTGCATAACACTCTGTAGAGGGTGACGCAGTAAACATAGATAGATAGATAGACATGTTTTACCATTTGGATTTTGGCCACTTCATTAGAGAAAATGTTCCTTGTGACTGCGCTACCCTCTCCTTGCATAATCTTCAACATGTTGTAAACAGCAGAAGCAGAACAAGCCTGCCAGTTTGACAATATCCTATTATTTGACCGGCATGGAATAAACTGCATGTAAAGGGAGGTAATAAAATATGGAAATTAGGTCTAAAATATGCAGAGTGGCTATATTCTGTAAGTAAAATTACTTTATAAGTCAAACCTTTTCATCTCCACTTTCAAACACACTGCCACATTGCTTTAAGAGCTGGTTTGTACTGCAAGGCGATACAAGTGTATGTTATACCTAACACTTACCCTGTGACATTCTCCCCCTTCATATTGATCCTCAGATTCTCAGAAGTACAAGAATCACTGGAAAGGAGACTTATGGAAAACTAATGCACATGTGAGCTATTTATGTTGGGGGCCATTTGTCATGGACTCTTTAAAATCTCAGTGCTCTTGCCGAGGATCAGACCGAGGACCCTTTGATCTAAAGGCAAACATTCTACCATGCCGCTATAGAAGCTGGCTTGTACCACAAGGCAGTACAAGTGTATGATATACCCAGAGTTCTCCCCGGAAATTTCAGAAGGCATGTCGCTTTTAGCACAAAAGTCAGATTTTGACTTGTTGATCAATTTTCAAAATTGTTAATATAGCAATGTTTTATCAAAATTAGCCTAAATCTACATTATAAATAACTTATTGATGATCCGTTATGCATTTAAAACAACTTTACTGACTAAGAAATGAAAATAATAACACTCTAATAAATTTTCGTTGGCAATTAAGGCATGTTACAAAGGTAATTTGAAGAGGAAGGCATGTTGCAAGCGACATGCCTTAATGGTCTGGGGAGATCCCCGGATATACCTAACCTTTACCCTGTGCAGTATAGCTTTTAGCGAGTATGTGGTAGAAGATGCTTTCCATGGTGTTGAGATTTGAGCGCAAAGTGTCAGGACAGCTCATAGAGTGTGACTGGTAATATGAATGCAAGGAAAACCAGCTATTCTAAACATGTTGACAACATAATCACAGAAACATATTGCTAATCTATTTTCTGTGGGCGGAAAATCAGCCAAACAAGCAAGATCTGAGAACTGGGAAGACACTGATGATGAAAAACAATCAAATGATTAAAAAGCTGAGAAATCCTATGCAAAAATATTTCAAAACAAATGGCAACAAAAGCCTCAGATTCACTGGCTCTATTAAGAGGATGCAAAAAAAGAAAAAGAAATGATGACTTTTGGTGTATACAGCAAACAGCAAAGTAGCACTATTTACTCCTGTTGTATGGCAAGTTAGAAGTAATTGGAATTTTAAAATGCCAAAATCTAGGTTATTTGGTCATAAAAAAGTGCAGGCCCATCTGAAAATACTTGTGACCCCTTTTCAAAATATTGATGGTCCATTTGCCCATTCTGACAAAATTCTAGATTGAACGCTGTGTCCCCCAGGGCACCATTCTTGGACCATTGTTGTTCTTGTGTCCCCCGGGGCACCATTCTTGGACCATTGTTGTTCTTGTTGTTGTACATTGACGGTATAGGAGATATTTAATCGGAATTGACACTTTTTGCTGACTACTATGTTTGCTATCATGAAATCAGAGATATTGAAGACACATTGAAACTTCAGGAGCCTGGAGGATATAGACCAGGGTGGATGATTACGTGGTTTTCACGTCACAGAAATTACTGGAAATTCCAATAAGTTCTTTGTTGCCAATGCAGTCTTATACATGTAGAATAGAGCGCAGTGAATGCATGCTCACAAGTTCTTTTTACTGGTGTTTTTGTTTCTACTGAGAGTTTACTTGTTTTCACGTTAAAACCTCTCCCAGTTTTGGAGCGTCAACATTATTCACGTGCCACAGCCTACTTTAGGTTTCGGATATTGGGGGACGATTAAGTACAAAAACTATTAAACTTACTATAAAATCGCTAATATCGTCTGAAAGTACTCTTGATCACACCCTCACTGCGCTGCATTTTGAAAGAATGAATACAGAAACAATGAAATTATTAATTAAAACGTGAAGAATTCCTGGGGTTTCCTTGTTCAGAATGACTTAAGAAAATGACGCATGAAAGCACGTGATCATCCACCCTGATAGACCATTTAGAGTATTGGGCAGTCGTTGTGGCATGAGAATCTAAACAGTCAAATGCAATATTAAACATGGAGTACGACTGGCATTCAACATGTAGTTGAGAAGGTGCAGAAAAAAGTGGCTAGATTTATAACAGGCAATTACACCTATTAAACTGGGAGTACAGGCAATTACACCAATTAAACTGGGAGTACGAACGGCATTCTGGAGAAACTTAAGTGGGAATCTCTGAAAAAGAGGAGGATAATGCTTTACAAAAGTCTGATGGCCAGGGTGCAGCCAATTTCCCATAAATGACCCAAAGCAGGTGTATTAGGAATCATCATTCCCTGACATTTCAAACCCCATTGGCAGGAACTGACATCTACAAGTCCAGTTTCTTCCCCCAGACTATTAGAGATTGGATTTCTCTGGCAGATTCCTTTACTTCTGTTGCTGAGTGTGCAAAGGATTCAGTTACCAAGTTTACTTTTCTTGTAAGGGCTAGCTTCTACCATTCGTTTTCTGGGATAAATAAGAATTATTGAATTATTTAATAAGATTATCCCACAGTTATTAGTAAATGCTGCCTCTTATCTAGAGCTAGAGATGCTGTGTGAGTCCATTCTCATGCCTGATTAACATGCAATTCAGTTTCCTCTGAGAGTTAGCCGAGATAATAATAACACTGCGCTATACTGCTATTAGACTTGCGTACGAATATTTGTGCACAATATGCTCAGCCCCGGATCCAGGTGGTGGGCTTTGGGCTTCAGCCCCGCCACTTGGGTCTGGTTAGATTAAAATTTATGTTGTGACATCTCATTAGAATCGTTATGTGATATCACAACATATATTTCAAGGCAAAAAAGACTTTATCAAAAATCTCATGAAATTTATCCTTTATTATGTCATTTTCAACCCCTCTCCAACCCCCCCCCCCCCCCTCCCTTCCCAAATACATATCGACACCCCAGCCCCACCAGTATGTGGTGGTTTGGATCCGGGCCTGATGCTTTGCAATGAAGGAACTGATGGAGTTATCACAAAACTCCTGAAAGAAGCCAAACCTCCAGCTTATCTTTTAAAAGCTGAAATTTTGTGCCAAACTGCTTTACATACATGTGAATCAACTGGCATTTTTATGTTTGGCTATTCATTTATCCAAGCTTCAGTTTTGAATTTCCATGTGGGAATAGAACAGTGCAATGCATTTACCAGACATACTGCATACTTGTGAAAAAGACAGTCTCGGACCCCAACTACCGACCATGTACGATTACGGAAGCCCTCAAAGCCGTTAGGATACCAACATATGAGGAATTACTACAGGACCAATACGTAACCCTGTCACCCTCAATTTCACCATCCTCCAGTGCCGGGACCATATGCCAAGAGTCTTGAAGTTGAAGACGAACACACCCTTGAGGAGACAACTCAGGACTATTTATACACAGATGAAAGAGTGTACGATAGATGTTACCAGCCAGAACAAAATTATTATCTGTTTCCAACACCATTTGTGCGCTCTAATGTTCCAATTAACTATACAATTCTACACAGACTCTGATTTATCTTCTGTTGTTAAACTTTGTCCTATTTATAGCCATGATTTCTATTTCTGTACAGAGTCACATGACCAGCTCTGTTAGTGTCACGTGTTCAGGGTAATCCACAAAGTTGTACTTCAGTAAATATTTTGCATGATTTTTTATCCTGAAGAAGGTATTGTTACCGAAACGTGTTGATCTCCTAAATAAACAGTAAACTGCCTCCGTTGTTGATCGTTTGTTCTGTCTTCCCTTTTGCTTTAGATTCTGCATACTTGTTGTAATGTTTCATATATTTTGTTCACAGGAGGTAATCAGATGACACGATGTATAATCAGAACGAGTCTCTTGTCCTTGACCTGAAAGAGCATCGAAAAAGACCAGTAAGTAAAACCTTCTCAAAACTTGTCTTGACAGCAATACTTGTTTTGGCAGCATTGAGACAAGAACAGATATTTTTGTTTAAGGTAAATGGGTACACCTCCATGTGTATCCACCATTTTTGCAAAGGGAAACAACTTTTGTGACCGGCATACTAGCTACCCAGGGCAACAAACCTTCCCAAAAAGGGGTCTACTCTTAAAGGAAAGAATTTGCTCCTTGAGGAGCAAATTCTTTCCTTAAAGAGTTGACCCCTATTGAGAAGGGAGGCAAGAAGGAAAATGTCAGAGTTGCTTCCCCTGAAAGAGTTCTCATTCATCTTAAAATATTGCAGAGCTGTTGATAAGGGGACTGACTATCTGATGAGAATCCTGGGAAAAATTTTTGTACCATAAAACTTCTAAAAATTGGGACAGAATTACAGACTGACATTTCTAAAACTCGTCCGACGCCATGTTGTCTACATGTGACAGTACCAATTCGCTGATTGGTCCGCATCTTTAGACGGGTTTTATATTTTTTTACTCGGGCGAATTCGGCTGGACCTCTATTAGCAACAATGGTCAAGGTTGAATTCGGCTGGACCTCTATTAGCAACAATGGTCAAGGTTATTGTAAGCAACAAATACGGTTTTCTTTCGTGAATATTTGGGTGGCTCTGAAAAGAGCCGTTGTGACTGATAGAAGATCAAGTTCTACAGTCTGCCTAAACCCCTCCTCTTATCTCATCCTCGCTGAAACCCTCAAATTCGTCATCCTGTTCGTACTCTTTGTCTGCCTCCTCAAAAAATCTATTGAACTCCTCGTCTGTCATCATACCCGGCGTCTCTGAGTAGTAGTCGTTTTCCGCATCTACGTCGTCGGCGGTGGTGGTGTCAGCTGTGGGTGGGTCCTGCCATAGAATATCGTCCTCTGAACCATCCAGGGCGTTGGATATACAGCACTTCTTGAAGGCGTGTATGATGATCTGGGGGTCCAACTCCTGCCAGGCGTCGACAATCCACTGACAAATCTCCTCCAGCTCTGGCTTCCTCATGCGCCCGCCTTTGGTGAAGCTGTGGGTCCCGCTGGCATACCACATATTCCATCGTCGCTGGAGCAGAACTTTCATCGGTTTGTTGATGCTCACATCCAGTGGTTGAAGCATTGACGTCATACCACCGGGGATGATGGCCAGTCTTGTCCGGAACTCGTCTTTGAGAAGGTCCTTGTTTTCTTGAGACTTATGGCATCTAAAGCTGTCAAGGACGAGCAGACTCTTCTTGCTGTAGCCGCCTGGACGCCTCCCCCACACAACCTTTATCCAATCTTTCATTAGTGCATCATCCATCCAGCCTTTGTCTTGGCATCGCACAACGACCCCCTTTGGCCAGGTAACTTTTGGCAAAGTCTTTCTCTTGAAGATCACATAAGGGGGGAGCTTTCCACCATCAGCCGTACAGGCAAGCATCACTGTAAATCGATTCTTTTCATTCCCGGTGGTGTTAATGTTGACAGACTTAGCTCCCTTGACGTCAACGGTGGTTGTATATGGCAGATCAAAAGTCAGTGGCGTCTGGTCAGCGTTACCGATCTGACTCAGGTCGTAGTCGAACCTTTGCCTCTCGTGAATGATGAACCTCTGGAACTCTACCAGCTTGTCTTCAAAGTCTTCCGGCATCTTCTGAGCTATGTGAGTTCGGCGCCGTATAGAAAGGCTGTGTCTCTTCAGGAAGGCATACACCCAGCTGACAGAGCCCTTGAACGCTGCCTGGTTGAGTCTGGAGGCTGTCATCTTCGCCTGTAGCCGAATCTCGAGCGTTGATACGGCAATGCCCTGTCTGCGTCGGTCAGTAATCCACTCAAGCAGCTGCTCCTCTACTTGCGGGAAGTGCGCCTTCGAACCTCGCTCAGCTTGCTTGGTCTTGGGTAGCTTGGCTAGGCGGTCTTTCATGCGTCTCCAATCTCGGACAGACGATTCACCAACGCCGAATTCTCTCCCAGCGGCTCGATTTCCATGGGCTTCTGCATACTTGATTACTGCTAATTTCTCTTTAGCAGTGTAGGAATTTCTCTTGTGACCCATTCTGATGGAGGGGGTTTAGGTTATTCTATTTAGCAACAATCAAAGCAACAATCGTTTCTGATAACAGAAGTGTGCCGTAACTGCAATTTTCGTTGGTTTATAAACACTCGTTGAGAACTCTGACACTTCTCACTTAAAGTTTGAGTCTTCTCACTGTCACTTAAGTTAATTGGATCCTTTTGTGTTGCTATCACCTCGATAATTGACGTTAATTGACATCTTTAATTCCAATGACTGGTTCTCTTTGATCGGTACTAACATCAAAGTTTTCACACCAATTACCGAAAGTTAATGTAATTACATCTTTGTTGCAAACAAACTTAGATGGAAAAGAAAAAATAAATAAAACATATCAAAGTGAAAATCATACATATTTTTACATTTTGTTATCTTTTTTTATTATTTTATTATTTCATTTCTGTTTATGTTATTTTTTATATATTATTATAATAAATACTTGCAAAGCTAGATACAGTCATAATCATTTAAAGATTTATTTCATCGTAGTATTAATTCAGATATCTTATTTTGTTAGTATATTTCTTTTCATTGCAGTATTTAGCTTAAACACACTGTGAGTCCGATATTTGTAGGTATTTGTTCTGTTCTGTTCTATGTCGGGAAAAATACCGCATACCAGTCTACCTATTTTTACTTCGATCAGTTTCCGGCTAAAAAAATGTCAACAAACGCATGTTTCACAAGTTTTGGGGCGTATTCTGATCTAGTTGACGCATTTTGGAGATAAAATTGAATGAATACGGTCAAGATCAAGTTGTTATCGATGCGCGAAAAGCACCGGCTGTGCCACGCATCGAATATGGCCGTAAAAACGATGTTTGGCTTTGGGAAAAAAATCTTGGAAATTTTGTTCTCATGTACAACGCGCACCGGTATTTCGGATAAAGATTCTGATGGGGAAATGTGCGCGGTATCTATAGCAACTAACGGTAGGTCTAAGCAAACAGTGCAGATCCTGATCGGACTGCTCCTGTAGGAGCAGTCTGACCAGGGTCTGCACTGTTTGCCATTCCATCTGGATCTGTTAGATGCATTACTGCATTGACAAAACAAAGTATTCAATTTCTAGGACAGTTACGGTAATTATTTCAGGTGTCTCAATGTTAAGAATTTTTAAGGTATTTCTCCATGTAAAAAGGCATATGCTCAGTGGGGCAGTTCCAATGAGGGGTCACAGCATGTTTTTGTGGAGAATTTAATGAAATTATCCCAGGATTATCTTTAAGGTAAATGGGTACACATCCATGTGTGTGTGTTTTTCCCCAAATTTACAAAGGGAAACAACTTTTGTGACTTCCTGTTTGCTTCCGTAGATGATGAAGAGGCAAAAAAAAAAAAAATGAAAAGAATTAGAGCTCTTATTCTTTGAAGAAACTCCCTCAACACGTACCTTATGGTGGTGGACTGACAAATCCAGCGGACAATCTCTAAGGAACAACAGCAAAGCTGCTTTTCTTGAAAGTGTACCTATTCACCTTAATACCCCTCTTGACTGGAGCTCTAAATTACTCATGCTACTGGATGGATTTATGAATAGCTTATGGTTTAACAGTCCTTTCAACAGTATTCAGTCATACTGAGCTGATGGAAGGGGGATAATGAAAGGCTGTATGCTGTGGAATCGCATTTATGGTGCTGGAAAGATCTCTGCCTCCTGCAGGATTCCAACCCAGACCAATAGCCTAGCAAGCCAGTACTTAATCCACTGAGCTACCGGGGCTGCCTAGTATCTCAGCTATATCGTTCTAGTTGTAAGTCATATAAGTATGAAAGAGCTATTGCCCTTCAATAACCCTTCTTCAAGGTTGGAAAGAAAGAAAAGTATGGTTTCTTGAAGGTTGCAAACTGCTGTTTATGTGCCATCTCTTACTTTTACTCCCAATTTTGATTTAATACATTTGAATGCTGAAAGTAACAAGAAAAAAAAAAATTCAGCTTCTTTATGAAATCCGAAATTGGAATCCTATATACTGATACCTGTAACAAAATTCTTATATAACACTTATATTCATGTTATCAAATATTTGTATCTGTATTTCTACACCAACTGGAGAGGACAAATATAGGAGTGCCTACATCCAATCAGCTGGCTTATGTAATACTATCCTGAATACTGTGTACTTGTATGTATATGTTGGTACGAAATTGTACATAAACAAATAAATAAATAGAGATTTGTAACAGAGTTAATTGCTTCCAGGCCAAGGTTGAGAGGGTTGTTGTGGATGGAGTCGGAAGAACAAAAGATGATCTGGTTATCAAACATGTCACGCCTATTCTTGAGGCAGAGAACTTTAAAGATGTAAGTAAAAACAACTTTTATGGGGCTTTGAGGACCAAATAGTCCGAAATATTTGACAAAAGAAATTTCTTGCCACTAAAAATTGAATATATTTGCTACTTTTCATCAGATTCCTTTAAAGACTATGTACCATAATGGAATTAAAAGAAAAAATGAAATGTATTATAAAAGTGCAGTATAAAGGAAAAGAAAGGAAAGAGGGGAAAATTTGTAAGAAACTTAAGAAAAGAGAACAACAACAAAAAACAAGACTGTGCCCACACTGGTTGCATGATCCTGTCCCATGAGCCTGATGTCACAAAAAATAGCAAGTAGTTATTCATACCTCATATTGAGATCTCACTTTTGAAATGGAGTGTCAGGTGAAATATCAGATTATCAGGTAAATTTACTCAACCCCACCCAATTTCCAGTGACTGTCTGGAAACTTCTGGCATTCCTAAGGATATAAGATAAAAATTAAATTTCATTCTCCGTTTTCACATACCATATTTCTATGGTTAGAAGACAGGTATTTTTCTTCCAAAACAGTCCCAAAAATCTAGATCCATCTTGTAAGATGGATCTAGATTTTTGGGATTGTTTTAGAAGGGAAAGCCCCATCTCATAAGAGAATTTTATAAGACTGATTTAGCTATTTGCACAGGGTATAATCGATTCCGCTAATTTTCCCTTCCTGCAGAGACTGTACATCATATTTGGCTTCTGTCGAGACTGTCCGCGAACTCTTGCTTCCTGCCGAGACTTCTGTACATGATAAATGGCTTCCTGCAGAGACTGTCCGCGTGATTCTGCTTCCTGCCGAGGCTCTCGGCAGGAAGCAGAATCACGTGGACAGTCTGGGCAGGAAGCCATTTTTCGAGGACAGTAGTCTCTGCAGGAAGCAAGAGCTCGCGGACAGTCTCAGCGGAAGCCAAATATGACGGACATTCTCGGCAGGAAGCGAAAATTGGCGGAATCGATTATACCCTGTGATTTGGGTCATTCTAGAGATAGAAAAACACTGTTTTAAATCCAAATTAAGATGGTTTCTATTAACCTGCTGTTGATATTGTATTTACACAGATGATGGAGAAAAGTATAGAAGCTAAAAATACTCTAGATAAGCTGGGGATATTTAAAGGAATCAACATCAAAGTGGACACATATAAATGTAAGTTGAAAGATTTCTGAGATCTCTAAGTTTTAAATCAGCATTGAACACCAATTTCATTGTCAAATTGGTGAGTTGTAGCAGCATACATGCCATAAAACTCTGGTCTGAGCATGTGAGGTATAGTTTTACAGGAGAGTAGATGAAATTAAAAGAGATCTACTTATACATGTCTTTCAGGCTCATCAAGACTGGTTTAAAACCTTTTGTACTTGTGTTTTCATATTTTTATGCACTTCATAATTATTTCTTCTTTTAAGAAATGTAACTTAAGATAGACTGAGAAATAAGTGATTGAAAATCTTACTGGAATCAACTTACAAAAGGGTCAAATTAAGTGAGAATTAAGTGAGTATGATAGCTTCAACATAACTACTAGAAATGTCCATTAAAATGGTTTTTGAGCATTTTATCTGTATTGGCAAAGGAATAAAACAACCCAAGGACTCCTTGATTAAAATATTTTTGAAACAATAAAGGCATTCTTTTGTGGTGTTTCTATCTTTATCCCCATGAAAGTTACAGTGTCACATAATTTCACAAAGAGTTGGAGGTTTATGCTGTTTTGGCTGAATGCTTCATATCTTATTTAGATCCCACAACATATGATTTTATGGAGAAATAAGAATAAAGGGATTAAATTTCATCTTCCAAATAATGCTTGACCTGGAGCTATGCATCAGCAGTTTATGATAACCTTTAAATTACCAAAAAACGAAAAAAAGCAGAATTTGCAAGCAGCATAGATCAAGATGAGGTTGCTCATTGTGAGCCACCTTATCTGGATCTACCTTGTTTGCCAGCTAGTCTGTGAAATTCTCAATGTGATATAGCTTGGATAAAACCTTTTTTTTAATTTTGCAGACATAATTTTTTTTGTCTGCTTTGTGGGGCTTTAAGGGTTAAAATACACTAGAAACTCATTAAAACACTACTAGTTATAAAGCTATTTTGGATATAGCACTACAGTTGAATCTTGCTATTCAAATACCGATATCTCAAAGTACTCTCTTATATCAAAGAATATGGTTTGGAATTGTTTCCTGTTTTTCTTTACATTTCAACACCTGTTATCTCAAACTGCTTGTATCTAAAAGCAAATTTTCTGGGACCAAATAATTTACTTTGAGATATCAGTAGTATGAGATGAACTTCAACTTTGAGATATGGAAAGTTGACTGTATTAGGTCATGGCTGCCGCTTAGACAGAACTCCAAAAAGGCAGTTCTCATTTGCCCTGCATTCCTTTGTAGTTTAGTGTCAATATAATGTAAGTCACATACCGCTATGCCTTCCTACGGACCTAAAACCAACTTGTAAGGAGAGATCAATGTAGATTATATTTATTTTGTGAATTTCAGCTTCTGACAAGGGCAGACCTGGTTACCAGATAATCTATTTTGTTGAAGAGAAGAGGTTGTTTTCCGGCGGCGTTAACACACTTGTTGGTCAGAATGATGCTAGTCTTGTAGGTTTGAACATGTTTAACATAAATATTGCAACATTATGATCAATGTCATGTACCATAGTCAGAGCTCCAGATAAGGTGGGTTTAAAGGATAGTTCTAATTTCACAACAGGAACATATGTTGTGATCCCTCATAAGAAGCATGTCAGTACAACATGTTTCTCAGCAAGATGGTTCTAATGAGGGGTCACAACATATGTTTCTTTAAAGCATATGGAAACTGTCCCTAAATTATCCCTGTAACCCCTTCTTTTCTGAAGCATTGGTAGTTATCCCAAAATTTTAACAAGATAGCTGTACTATCTTGCAATGTGTCAAAACATTTCTAGTGGATGGAAAACAGTGTTTATCCTTTTGAATTATGTCAAACAGAGCTTATGATAAGGTGGGGTTTTGCAGATAACTTTGGGATAATATTTTGATACTTTCTTCACACAAACATGCATTGTTACCCCTTATTACTGTAAGTATTCTAAGAACTGGGACCTATAGGTCTGAGCAAAGAGTGCAGATCCAGATCAGACTGCTCCTATGATTATAAAATGCATTTTTTCTGTTTGATATGAATAAAGAATCCTGCATTTGTGTTATGAAATTTGTAAAACTTGTTCAACAGTTTTAATCATTTATCCACCAACTTCTGCAAATCAAGGCTCTTATGGAAGGTATCAGTGTTAAACATCTGTATATTGTTTACTCACTGGCAACGTCCTTGTATATGCAACTCCTGTTTCATCACAAGAAATTTCCTTACGTAGGTAATGGCATAACAGATCCTTAACTAAATGTCAACACACAGTGGGTTTATTGCGGGTAGAATATTTTTCTTTAAATGTTACTTTTATCCTTCCAGTTGTTTTCGTTACGCATACCAAATCTGTTTGGAAGAGCAGAAAAGTTGACGTCAGAATACACCCATGGAACAAAACAGAGTCGAGGAATTGGTCTTCAGTTCACAAAACCTGTGAATGGAAACCCAGATGTCTTGTAAGTGATAAAATGCCTATCACTTTAGAATTGTATTGTTTTTAGTGAGTTGGTTGATAAATCATGGGTGAATTATGGATGACAGCTTCATTTATGTCAAAAGGAAGTATTGAAATCTGGTCATAAATTTGTATTGTTAACATGACTGCAGTGTCTGATCAGCCTATACACTGATCCCATGCTCAGTATTTGGATATTTCATAAGTTATTATGAACAGTGAGACTGATTAAACTTCCTTGATGTGCATGATGGTCTTCACCCATGCTCTTATATTTGTTTTCCATTAGACATCATGTTTGTTCAGTTTAGTATGCTGTAAAGTGCTAGTAAGGTAACATTTAGTCTAGGCTCAATTGTTTAGAGCACTCAATGATATCATAAGTGAAAGATTTGTTAAATCTTCTATTACACAAAAATCCAGTGTGCTAATATCTTTGCTGAAAATAAAAGGGAGGAGCTTTTGAACTCACATTTTTTTGACAAACAATGGCAGTGTTGGTGCATGCAACACATTTGAAAATAAGGCATTTCGTTAAGTTATGACCTTGTTAGTTTTGAATAATCAGGCCAGTGTATTTGTTCGAAACAACTTCACATTTGGACACCCTAGGTAGCTATAGCTATACACCTTTCCTATAAATCGATAAAGTCGCGCAGGAGTTATCTACCCAAGTAGGCTATGACGTCATCTATAGGAACATCCCATATAATTCAGTACAACTGCAAGCACACATAACATGCATAAAGCAGACGTTTTGTAAATGTGAACTGCAAAAAATACATTGAAAGACCAAATTAAAGTATCATTGTCCTGTTGTCATGTGACATTTTTTATTTATATATTTTTTTCATATTTTAATATCATATTGAATCCCGACAAGTCGCTCATGATTTTCATGACCCCTTTCATCGATGCCGTGTTTTAACACCCCGGTAATACATTCACGTTTTTTCAATGTAAAAGAGCTACATTTCGTATATATAAGTTTCGTAAATCTGAAAAGATATTTCCATTTTTCCGACAGGTAAAACATCAGCAGTCAGGTAGTAACTACGCATTATTACCAGGCAGATTATAGCGTTGATATTTAATGCACTATTTGTGGTTTCTTTTGCGATACACCGATCTAAAAGCATCAGCATCCAGATAGTTTTCCGCAAGTTTGAACCCGAGGCTGAATTTATATTATTTTTTCCATCTCTTACTTATCTTCGGTATTATTTATTTGATCGTTTCCATTTCACGCTAGGGTGTTCTTAAAGCTAACACATGTCTAGGTAACACACAATCATAGGTGTTTGTTTATTGCGGCAATGCGCGCGATTCGGTGATTACACAAACGAATTCCGTGTCAGCACACTTTGTTGTCATTTTTAGCGTGTGTCTGCTTTATAATCAGCTAATCGTTCGTTTTGTATTATTTTGTAATATTTAATGGTCTGAACATCTTCCGCGATTTTCTTTCTTTTCCTAATGTTTTGGAAGCTGTACTGGTGATACATGCTCTTGATTACGGTAATTTTGGCCCGAAATTTTAGTCGGAAATCTTTTAAGTTTATGTCAGTTCCCTCCTACTACATGTTATAAATCTTATTTTCCGACAAAGAAATAGCTAAATATAGCTGGAACAAAATAGTTGTCTTAATCTTAACCGTTGAATGTTAGTTTTGACTATATGGAAAACCGGCATTTATTTGGTTACACAGTGAAAAACAATAGCCTATCCTATAGATGACGTCATAGGCGTTGCAAGGGACAAAACTCGAACAGACTCTGAATTATAGGAAAGGTGTATAGCCACCCAAGCTGGTTTATACAGGATATCAGAATACTGTGCTAACCTTATGTTACCTTATGCATCCTAATCCTTAGCTGACTGATTTCTGTATTGGTACGCCTCCATAGTTCCCACCTTTTTTGTCTCACCTTGTTACAACTTTTGTGACTTTCTGTTTGCTTCCCTGGATGATGAAGCCCTTTCGAAAATGGGGTAGCTCTTAAAGAGAGTTGACCCCAATCGAGAAGGGAGGCAAAAATACAAGTGGCAGAGCTGCTTCTCCTGAAAGTGTATCAACTTTCCTTAAATAGATCCATTTATCATATCACTGGATGTCTTATGAAAGTGCTACCTGAATGACAAAGAGGGCAGTTCCATATCAGTTTGATCAGGGTCTACTTTGTTTGCTATAGGTCATTCCTGTCCAAATAGTCAGTTCATTTTGCTTACAGATTTGGTGCTAACCTATACCAGTCTTCCGGTGAATATCCCTGGAGTGGCTACAAGGAAATGGCCAGAGGAATAGCTGTAGATCTGACTGTAGGTTCTTTACCATGATTTACTTTTCAGGATCATTTATGCAGTTACCTTTATTTAAGGAATGAATTTCCTTTGTCTGTGGTTTATCGAAGTGTAAACTACATTGGGTCGCGTAAAAAGTGCATGAGCCCCAAAGGGGTTCATGTAAGCTTTGCTAGTGACTCAATATAGTTTACACTTCGATAAACATCAGAAAAATTAAGTTCATTGCTTATATTTACATTTGTTTCAATCGAAACCTTGAGAAAAAATCTTATATAAGTGCTAAAATTGAAGCAGTAGAACATTTACAAGCAGTTTCTCTGCTAACAGTGGAACAGCGTCAGTGATATCATGATGTCGCCGACGTCCAATCAGATTGTAGAGAACCATGGTTTATTTTGACGTCAGTAAAGTCACGTGATGTCGTGTGCCTCAGTGTAATTATTGGAATATAAACTACATTACGTTCAATGGTTTACTATAGGAATTTTCAGTAAATACACCAAGAATGTAAATATTTGGTTATAAGGATGGGGTTCTCACTCTCCAAATTGACCTTAAATATTCAAATTATTTGTATTAATTACACTATAAGATTTTTTTTCTCTCTTCTTCGCAAACAACCCCCAAAATCTAGATCCATCTTGTAAGATTTTTGGGATTGTTTTGGAAGGGAAGACCCCAGTAGAATAAATAATGTATGTCTTGAAAGTTTTTTTTTTGTTTTCACAGTTTCCATCTCTAATAGGAGACCACAATCTCAAGTGGGAAGGAGTGTGGCGAGATTTACGCTGTTTATCAAATCTAACTTCCTTCAGAGTAAGAGAACAGGCTGGTCATACTATCAAATCATGTTTAAAAGTAAGTAAATGTGTGTCAGAAACGCTGTGTATTTTAATTCTGGGATATTATAAAAACAAATCAATTTTGTAATTCAGGGCCACAGTTCATATTTGAGTCACCTTTAATTAGAGTAAAGTATGTCAGTGGCAAAGGAATATATGTAGAACTTCTCTAGGAGAATGAACAACTCTTGCAGAAGGCAGAAGAAACACATCTCCATGCAATGCAAAAGTGGCAATACCCTGTGGCAAGCCAGCCAGGTGGTAGCGAGATGCTTTTACCTTGTTGCCCTTACAAGGGTTATTATTCTGAAAGAAGTGGGGTCTGTTGCCTGTTATGATGATTGATCTTTTAACCATGATGACGAGGATGGACGCACAGCACCTCGTACTGCAGCCATGGATACTTTCCGCTGAGGTGTGGGGGAACGTCTTTACATGAATCAAAATACAACAACAATGAACAAAATTATCATCACCTGAAACTCTTTAAAACAAGTGTCTGATAGAAAATATTGTGATAAACACTCTGTGTTTTTGTAGAAGATCTTAGGTACATATACGGGTGTGTTATAAAAATTAGTCTAATGCCTATGTGTCTCTCAAATCATGCTTAAGAGTTCTGAATGCAAAGGTTTGTAGTGTAGTATTAGATGATAATTTTGAGATATTATATTCATAGCAGTTCGAATGATAATAAGATGCTAAATGTTTGACAGGGGCAAATGCATGTCATTTGGTTGAATTGTCTGTAAAGGAGATAGAAAAGAGTTGTTATCAAAATCCCTTCTTATGCTTCTTACTTGAAATTCTGCAAAAAAAGTCACATAGAATATATGCTGATAAACATTGTGTCATTTTCAATTGCTGTAGATTGTGTTTGATATTGTCTTCACACATAACAGTACTGCAAATGATCAATGAAACATATTTGCTCTCTGAGGGGAGCTAAAAACAATGACAGTAACTCTCAGAAAGGGTTCTTGTGGCAAGTGCAAATGAGCAAAAGCTCATGCCACCCTGGACATGTGCACTGTCTGATCAGAGCCTTGATATTCCCACACACCATGTATGAACCCTGAGAATTCTACAGGCTCAAAACAAAGCCTTCAGCTAGACTGCATGGATTCAAAGACTGGTTTGAGTATTCACTGGTCACAGATAGCCCACTTTTTTGTGTAACATGGCTTGTATGATATGAGCCTCAACACAAGAAAACCAACAAAATGGCTGTGCGCCCATCACATGTTCAGATCAGCCTGGGCATCTGCCCAGTCTGGTCAGACTTTTTGCTAAGCGCTTAAAAGGTAGCTAAGGTTTAAGTTACCTCCATGCAGATAGCAAAGACTCTGATCAGACTGGGCAGATACCCAGGCTGATCTGAGTTTGTGCTGGGCACACAGCCACTTTGTTTTGTTGTGTCGCGGCTCATATAATGATTATTATTTCAGCACTCCTATATAAGAGACAGTAGAGATGATGCCATTTTACCATCAGAGGGAACTCTTTTTAAACTAACACAGGTAAGTTGTTGAACTCTAGATAAAAGGGAATATCAAACAATTTCTGTTAGATCTGCATGAAAACATACATTGTACGTTGCGACCTCTGAACTGAACTGCCTCGACCAGGTGGTGTAGATGAGGGGTCACAGGTATTTGCAAGGAAAAATAAGAAAAATTATTCTACAATTATCATCAGATACTTTCTCTTAAGTAGAGCCCTGTATGGCTTGTAATGTACAACCTCTAATGAAATTAAAGTTGTCATACTACCATTATCTTAGAAATGCAGCCTGTCTAATAAACACCCTCCTTCCAATTTTTCAGTGAATAAGTGGCCAAATTCCACAAAGAGTGTGATAGACAGCTAAAAAATATATTATCTGGTGCAAGAAAGCTATTTGTAGGACTTGGGAATGGCAAGTCCCTGGGGGAGTTTATTAGAAAAAGAACAGTAAAAGGGAAAATGCAGAATAGATGGTCTCATCAAGAAAATGTTTAAAAAAAAAGTGCACATGTTCCTTGAGCTATATAATCTAGGTTACAATACAATAGGAAGAAATAATGTAAACCGAAACAAGGTTATAATAGAAGCAAAAAACCCATATCACATACATCTTCAGAAATTCATGTTTCAAGGGTGAAAATTTGAAATGTTGTGTTCATTTAATTTCCGATTTGTATAGTTGTCTCTCCTTAAAAAGCTAGGGCTGGAAAAAACATATTTGAACAGAATGACCAAGTAGTGCAGTCAATTAGACATGAGTCTGCACTGTTAGCCTTTCCATGTGTGGGATTGTATATTCTAACATGACATTAAAGTTTTCCCCATTGAATACATAAGAAGCGGCGTCATGTGAAAATTTATGATAATTCACGTTTCTAGCATCGAGACATGCCAATTTCACTCCTTGATAACATCAAATGTAATTATTTGCTTCAGTCGTCATCCTTCTCAGAACTTGTCCTTTAGAAAACACTGTAGTACACTTGCATTTTCATTCTGTACAATGTTAGAATTGAAATAATTTTCCTTACCCGTGAATTATCACTAATTAAAACAAGTACTTATCGGGCAGTTCACAAAATATTAATTCACTACCCAGGGCTCGGGAAATATTGAAAAATGAATCGGTCCAGCCGATGACGTCATCACCTAACTAATTTCCATTGGAAAAAAAAAATGATACCCTTCACGAAAACTAATGACAACAAGCGAAGTCCTATGAATTAATCCAGATTTCCGTACAACGGTCGTACATTGTTGTGTTTGGTGGAGTTCTTGGTTTCAAACATTTTAAGACGTATAGCTACGCATGTAAAAGCAAATATAAGACTAGAACGTGTTCGTAGGCAAAGCGGACGTGATAGAAGACATCACACTTGATTGACAGGTGGACAGGGGAGACAACCTGTTCAATCCCATTGCATTAAAATTGACAGTCATTCCTGTTTGTTTGTGAACAATACGTAAGTCCGGAGCATTGACTCGCCCAAGTTATGTTGACGCGGCCCATTCGGCAGCAGTGGAGGGGAAATTATGTGATTTGGGTACGTTAAACGTACTGGCCCATTCGGCAGCAGTGGAGGGGAAATTATGCGATTTGGGTACGTTAAACAGTACCATTCGGCAGCAGTGGAGGGGAAATTATGCGATTTGGGTACGTTAAACAGTACGTTTAACGTACCCAAATCGCATAATTTCCCCTCCACTGCTGCCGAATGGTCCGCGTCGGAAATGGTGACTTACGGAATGTGTATATTGACTAGCTTCCACCGAAGTATTCGGTTGTCGCTAGGTCGACGTTCATTATTATTCATGTTAGATGCGAACAAGAAAGACCGGTCTGACTGCTTAGTTGCGCTGGCTGATATGATTGTTAGTAATCTATGTGTGTACTTAGGTACCTTTAGCCGTCATACAGTTAAAATGACACTGCGTACGGCACGTGTTTATACTCACAGCGGCGTCTTTTATCTTTACATCAAAGACAAAACGTGCTTGACCCATAAACGAGCGGGTAATTGCATATCAATGCTACTGTTAGTATTATACCTAATATATAGTCGCGTAGACCCTGACCAAAATTTGCTAATTTTGTGCACTGATCAGCATTATTTTCGCACTGTTCTGCATGACGATATGACGATACAACTAGGACATCGGTGAAATGGACGTTTCCATAGTTCCATTATTCAAAACATGGTATATTTTTACCAGAGCGTAGACCATAAAGCGTCGAAAATAGTGACTATTAATATTAACAATGTATCTTCGTTTTGAATCTACACTTTTCGCGGAATAGGTTCGTATTCCTATAAACTCCATTGCAGACAGTATGGAACATGAAAGACTATCCGTTGTAAGGGCAAATGCAAATATGAATGAACTTCGGACAGACTTTGTCAATACATTCGTCGGTATTCATCTGTTATGGATATATTCACAAACTTTTGATGTCGGCATACGCCCTACACACAGGTAGTTACATTCTCGCGATCGTGAAAAAAGATGGACACCTTTCATCCCATAGCTCAGTCATCGTGATTTTGATAAGTTGTTTTGCAGACTGTCGTAAGAGTGCGCGTCATTATGACACTCGTTATTGACAGGTAGGCGGTCCGACATGTGGTTCAGTGCTGCATACGGACAATCTTGATTGGCCCGTAGGCGGTCTTTTCGCCTGGCTAACACCTGCGTTAATCCGATTAGTTATGACACATGCTAATTTTAAAGACAGTGGCGATATTTCATACGTTGCGACAAGATCAAACGGCCGTATGTAACAATTATCGGACGAATCGGAGAAAATTTCCTAAGTATTGGGCCAGTATGGGACCGATTTTTTGGGGCTTTGGGCTGTTTCCAATCGGTCCCAATTTCTGAATTTTGGTCTGGGACCGAAAGAAATCCGGTTTTCCCGAGCCCTGTCACTACCGCTTCTCAGTGAATTTATTAATATTTTGTGATCTGCCCTCCAACAACATGTGTTAGAGATAATTTATGGGTAAGGAAAAATTATTTCTGAAATAAAATGGTTCATGATTAGATTAATTGTGGTTAAGATGTGCAGGTATTTAGGATTGTTATGGTAGTGGGTTTTTCTGAGGTTCTATTCATTTCTATTTCAGGAATTTGCTGGGTTTGGTGGAAATGCTCAGTTTTTCAAAAATGATGTAGAATATCAAATTAATAAATCACTGTTTCTTAGTACAGTAAGTATACCACTTGCTTACATGAAGTTATGTTTTCAAATGTACTATATGCAGTAATACTGACATTTTTCCAAAAAAATCATGTGAGGAGCTCCTCGCATTTTTACGGCAAGAAATATTAAAAGGAAATGTAAAGATTTCTCATAGCCTAATAGCCGTAGGGGGTTAGAGACCCACTGTCTTAGGCACAGCAGATGAAAGGCTGAGCCCATCCCTCTCCTTTCGCTGCCTTACCCTTCCCTGATTCGAAAAAGGTACCCATTTACTACTGGGTTAACAAAGTTTTCCAGTCCTCGGATGGCGAAACCTGGGTGTGATTTCACAACCTTACGGTGACTTTCTGCACCATAAGTAAGTCACTCTAACCACTCGACCACAGCGCCTCATTGGCGAAACCTGGGTGCAATCTCACGACCTTGGGCGGAAGAAATATAAGCACCCTTGATTTTATATTTTGGTGGAAAACTTAATAAATCCTGGACTAACCACTTGATTAAGCAAATGATGTTTTGAGCAGCTGGCTCCAGTAATTCAAGAAAAGCTCCATACTATCATATAAGCGTTGCGCTAACCATCAAATCCTACATTGAAATAATTTGTATTTGTATATATGTATGTGGCTTACCTGAATAAAATACTGTTTAAACCAAAAGCTCCGTGAATTAGATCCAATGTCTTCTGCATTAGCTTAATATCAGAATGACATGATTAGACTGAATAGGTACCATTTATAAATGCTAACCAGTAAACCTCAGCTCAGACTGTTCATGTGTGTCCCAATACAAAGAAAGTGTGCTTTTGGCATATTTATACAGAAACAGCTAGACCAGCCTGGTCATCCATGCAGTCTGATCAGTGTGTTTGTTGTTTGAACACATCTTGTATAGACCCTGAGGAATCTTTAGGAGCAGAATGAAGGCTCTAGCTTTGCATTCCAGGTTCACAGACAAGTTTGAGTCTTGCAGTTAGCAGATCTGTGAAGCAACCCTTTTTGCTTGATGCAGCTCATGTGCAGTTTCAGTAGGACCCTTGTCCTGTGTACATGTTTTCTTAAATTTTCTGTATAAAACTGCTTTTCAGTCATTAAGATTTGCATGTTTCATAATACCATATTGTTGATTTATACAATGTTTTGTTTCCAAGACAATAAATAGGTAGCTTAAAGTTTACATTGAAATAGCTCATGTCATAAAAATGTTTGTCATTTTAAGGCTGTTATCTTGAACTTACATTTTACATAGAAGGATAGTAACTGAAGCATATAATTTTTTCTAGGTTCTGCAGCTATCTCTAGCAGGTGGTATGGTAAAGTCTCTGGACCCTAATAAAGAACTTCTAATAAATGATAAGTTCTTGCTGGGTGGACCTCTGACATTACGAGGGTTCAATATGAAAGGTGTTGGACCTCATAGTGATGGTAAGGATTTTTTTCCATGACTTATATTTAGCTTGCCTGTAGGAAAGTACAGGGAGCTGTTGATGTCATCCTGACATCGGCTTCGGTGTTGGCATCACACTTTAAAGTTTCATGACAAAGTTGTTTTTTTATGTGATGGGCAAGATGCTGTCAGGCAAGCTATCCTGTGTGTGGACAGGTCTTGTTCATGCTCTGTTGACTTATATTTAATAGCTTGTTTTTATATACATACACTACTGACAAGCTTGTGGCTCCCATCCAAGGATGGTGTTTTTTCTGAGTTTCTTCAGTTTCCCCCAACACCTATGACAACAGAATGGCAACAGTTCTGCCTTTGAGAATGTATTTTATAAACTTTTTGTCTTTTGTGTATTCTAAGTAAATATAGTACCAAAAAAAACAGATAAAATTTATGTCCGCAAAATGTCAATGTTTTGGCCAAGATATATTAAATTGAGAATTCAAAGACTGGAGGGCAAACAGAGTAGATCTATATGAGGTGGCTCATTATGAGCTACCTCATCTAAATCTGCTTTTTTTGCAAATTTAATCTACATTTTTGGTGCTTTAAGGTCCAACTTATCACTTTAAAATCTCAATTTATCTCTGAGAAAGATTTATTTTGCATTATGGTCTGTGTTTAAACCACAGATGGTGATGTAAATGCGATGTGAAATTAGCACTGAGTGCCGATTTGACGTCACATTTAAATCACCATGTGTGGTTTAAACTACAGATCATCCTGTAGACCATATTGCAACTATATCTTGAGATTTCACAACATTATGAAATTGGACCAAGGTGTTCAAATGATCATGATCTAGAGCTATTATATTTTAGGAAATGCCCTGGGTGCCGACACTTACTGTCTGGGAGCTCTCCACCTGTATACTCCATTGCCATTCAAACCTGGGGAAGGAGGGTTCGGTGAACTGTTCAGATCACATTTCTTTCTCAATGTCGGTAATTGTGGAAATATGCAAGATTTTAATTTTAGTAAGTATATTTCTTTTTTCATGTTGGTCTTACAGCATGGAAATATGCCAGATTTTAATCACTGAATGTCTTACTGTTGGTCACTTTGGAAAGGTGCAAGATTTAATATTAGAACATATATTTCTATGTTAACAATGATCATTATTACATAAATATCAGTGTCACATCCTACTAACAGGCATGTTTAACAATCACAAAACCATGTCTTAACAAGCTGATTCACATGCTATAATGACTGCCTTTGCAACTTTTCGTATGCAAGTTGCAGAGCAATACTTGCAGGCAGGTAGCTTGCAGTAACAGTTATCGATAAAAGACTTTTATGCTAGAGTTATACAGAATGAAATAATAGTGCCCAAACATTTTTGTTATTTTTGTAGCATTGTGGTTGAATTTATGCAATAATAATTACCAAACATGTTTTTTCATTACATGTTTTTACATTGCATATTTAATCAGACTAAGTGTTCAACAGCTTCCTCGGAACCTGGCAAATATTAATGCATGAAAAACCATGTTTGATCCCATATTGGTAACTTGGAATATGCTGGAGTTTGCTGATAAAGTTGGTTTGAGTTAATTGATATTTTTAGAAATTAGTTTTTTCTTACCACTGAATAATCACTAACACATGATGTTTGAGGGCAGATCCTATACCACTGAATAATCACTAACACATGATGTTGGAGGGCAGATCGCGAAGTATTAATTCATGACTGTGAAGCCAGAGTGTATTAATATTTGCGTCTGTCCCACAACACGTGTGATAATTTACAGGTAGGGAAAATTAGATCAACTTTATGATACATCATGAATATAGAAGATTACTGTGACATTTTCTAAATAATTATTTTGTGGTGGACGCCAACAGATCCAGTGTCACAAAGGTGCAAATTTGCATGCCCTGTTGTTAGCAGTGAGATTTTTTACAAACTTTCGCAGGAAGCCACCTCCTGTACACTAAGTGGGAAAATCATGAATGTCATGTTGGAATCGAGCGTAGCTACAAATACATGTACTACAAATATATGTATAAATAATACAGTTGACTCATTGTCTCCAAGGGACCCAAAATTTTTCAGTGAGACATCAGTATTTTTAAGGTGTATGGGTGCACCTCCATGTTTTACTGCCATTTTCACATGAGGGAACAACATCCATGACTTCCTGTATGCTTCTCTGGATAACAGAGACCTTACACAAGGGGTCTTCTCTTAAATGAAAAATTTTAGTCCTAGAGGAGCAAGAGTTGACCTGCATTGAGAAGGGAAGAAATGACAGAGTCGCTTCTCCTGAAAGTATAATCATTTTCCATAAATTACAGAATCTGAATAGGAAAGAATAATTTGACAATGTTTGCAAAGTTTTCGCAAAATGAATGTACTTTGAGGTCTCTGTGTGTTTTAGATTTCGATACAGTTTTTATTGAGCATATATTTCAGGCATGAAAAAAAAAACACACTCAAAGGCATGCACTTACACATACAATATTTGTGTTTATATTGTTTCATAATTGATTCTACTCTGTTTTTTTTCCTGATATTGTAGATCATGATTTAAAAGAGAATGCCAAGGCATTTAAAGATTCATTAAGGTTGTCCTATGGTGCTGGAGTTGTTCTACGACTGGGTCGTATAGCTAGGCTGGAACTGAACTATGTGTGGCCACTCTGGCTCTTGCCAGGAGACAAGTAAGTACCTTAGTACTTTTTGTTACATAATGCTTTCTTTGGGCTGCAAAGAAACACATTACTCAACTATTCCAGATCAAAATTATCAGCCTTGAGGTATTATATGGACATGATGTATTGTTGCCCAGGGCCACAGGGGTCAGTGAATCAGATCATTCCCAACAATTAGGGGGCGATAATTCTGACTATTGCCCAGAAAAGGCATGAAATTGTTGTTCTCAACCCAAATTTGTGAAAAATATTTTTAAAGAAAAATTTCATACATTTCAAAAATTTAAGGTTGTCTTCCCCATCTTTAAGTACTGTCCACACTTTAAACAAACGATCATGGAAATGTGTTTATTGCAATTATTTGAACTCTGCAAGCTAACAGGTAGTATTTATATCACTCCAAATGCAAAATTTCTCCTGAACTTTATTAGGGAAAACTAACAAAATCGCAAATACCTTTAGCTGAAATATTTATCTGACATCAGAGCTTTGATCAGACTGCCCAGGTGTGAAGGCTAATTTTATACTTTATATTGCTATTTTTACCTTCTTTTGTGGAATCAACACTGTACTAGGTGTCTGTGGTCAGCCATCTCTCTGTTTCCCTAAGGCTACCAGACTTCATAAGTTACTGTTGTGACTGGTCAGAAATATTTGATAGGTGTCACATGACATGGTACCTTATGGCATATGCCAACAGGGAAGACTTAGATAAGCCTGTGCATCCATGCAGTCTGGTCAGAGTATTCCCTTTTTGCATATGCAGTCTATGAATACTGGAAAATCTAAATAGAAACTTGAAGAGCCTTATCAGTCTGAGCAGATCCCAGACGATTTTATACATGATTTAAGGTTCTTTCTCACACAATGCCAGTCATTTATGATTTGTATTATTTCAGGCCTTAGCAACTAAGGCTCACTTTGGCCCTCTTGTTTTTCCACAAATTGAACAACAAGTACATGTACATATTTGTCTGTTTTCAGGGCCAACCCAGGATTACAGTTTGGAGTTGGATTAACATTTTTGTGATACATCTGTGATACTAGGCAGAGATTTCTTTAAATAAATTTGTATAAGAAATATTATGAAGATGTGAGAAAGGCAATCCAAGTAGTGCAGTAATCGGTAAATGATCTGCAACGTGGGTAAACCCACAAGATGGAGAAGAAAATTGAATATACTGTGAAAAGCCATTTTGACTGAGCCTCCACTGTGTGGGAATTCCCATATACTTGAATGGTTTTGCAAATAGTGAAGGCCTACACTAACTGA
This sequence comes from Ctena decussata, assembly GCA_963989385.1. Lineage (NCBI taxonomy): Eukaryota > Metazoa > Mollusca > Bivalvia > Lucinida > Lucinidae > Ctena > Ctena decussata. The sequence continues at coordinate 6,506,243 of OZ022508.1, forward strand.
GGCAGCTTGATCAGTGTCCTTACTGTTCCTCAACATACTCTTGAATGTGTCTAGTGAACAGCAGAGACCCAGGAAGGACTGTGAAGATGCAGAGGCTGGTTCACACCTCAGCTCTCAGCATATCACATAGTTGATCTTCCCTTATGTTGTAATGTTGTATGCATATTGAACTATCACAAGTAAAAATAGGGCTCACTGGTTTCTAGTAACCAGGCTGAGCCAGTAGCCCATGGCTAATTGATTAGCTTCCTTTTTGATGCAGCAAATGTTTGCTGTGGCTAACTGGCATAATAGCTTGGCATCAATTTTTACTGAGAGGCTACACATTAACCACTTGTGAAAATGGTGGACAAACCCCTCAGTCTGTTATTTTACTTGTATCTACCAAGTCGGAACACCAGTGCATGGACACAGCTGTGCCAGAAAAAAATGTGCCCATAGTTGATGAAATGAAATCTCTCAAAATCCCCTTGTGATTGAAACCTCCAATTTCTCCCAGCCAGAAGAAACGTTAGTTTCCAAGTTGGCTAGATCACACCAGTGTTCATTGCTTCAGGTAAGGGTGGGTTTGATGATATTACTGAGATAATTTCAGGTCATTTTTCGTAACGACATAGGATGTGAGCACTTCACATGATGCAACTCCTCATTAGGACTGCCTCAGAGAGGCAGTTCTAATGAGGTGTTTCATTATGTTTTTTTTTTTCTGAGAAAAAAGAAAAAACTATAATAGAACTGTTAGCAAAATTCAACCTGCACCTTGACCTGGAGCTGTTGTGAGGAACCTCTTGTTTTGTTAGTGAAACTACCTGTATACTCATGGACTGCATTTTATAGCTATAACACATTTTATACTTCAGTAGTCTGAGTGAAGACAAATCATGATAAAATTGCTTTGCTAGCTAAAGTGTCACTTACCTGTTTTAACCCCATGAAATTATGAACCCTTTCTATACAGCTTTAGCCATCTTGAGATGTTACAAACTGTTCAGAACATGATCAGATCATTATTAAAGTCACAAGCAAATTAGAAGAATTTATGTCCCCAGCCTTCAGACTGTAATTGCAAAGCCACATGCACATCAAAAGACCATCTGAGAGAGGCTTGCAAAGTATCAAAATAATTTATGAAAAGCAGTAGAAGTATTTGCACACACAAGGCACCTGTTTGACAGGTCTGCCAACACTGACAAAATGGCGAAGAAAAGAAGGTGGTAAAAAATTACCGTAGCACAATGCGTAAGTCACATGCATATATTCAGACCCTTTTGAAGAAGCCTGCAAAGTTTCAGAATGATTCATTGAAAACTGTTGGAGGAGTTGCACACACTAGGTACCAACTCAGCAGGTCTTCTGATGCCAAAAAATGACTTAAATTTGCCAAGAAAACAAGACCTGTCGCCAGACAGATTAGCTCCCCTGAACCTGCGCTTGTCCGTCTGTACTTGCTAGTATTTGTTTCTTAGAGGTGGGGATTGTGCTGAATAAATTTTCCAACTTATATCTATCATCAAACTACATATAATTCGAATCTATCCAAGGGTTTCAAAGCTGTAGGATTTCAGAGACTTTGATGTAAAACTTTAACATAAAATTTCTCTAAGTCTGTGACCTTGACCTATCGGTCATGTCCAGGAGTGGGGATGCAGTTGAATAAAATTGCTAACCAATATCTATTATCAAAACAAATATAAATCAAATCGATAAAAGGGTTTAGAAACTATAATGAGATCTTAAAAAACTATATTGTAAAACTTTAACATAAAATTGCTATGTCCCTGACCTTGACCTGTAGGTCATGTCCAGGGGTGGGGATGTGGTTGATAAAATATCCAACCAATATCTATCATCAAACCAAATATAATTCAAAAAGATCAAATGGTTTAAAAACTATGACATCTTCAGAAAATTTTAACATAAAACTTTAACATAAAATTGCAAAGTCTGTGACCTAGACCTATAGGTCAAATGCAGGGGTGGGGATGTGGTTGAACAAAATTTCCGACCAATACCTATCATCATATCAAATATAATTCAAATCAATTAAAGTATTTAGAAATTCTGAGATCTTAAAAACTTTAACCTAAAACTTTAACATGAAATGTCAAAATCCATGACCTTGACCTATAGGTCAAGTGCAGGGTCGGGATGGTGTAGAATAAAATTTAAGACCAATATCTATCATCATACCAAATATAATTCAAATTGATCTAAGGGTTTAGAAAATATGACATCTTAAAAACTTTAACGTAAAACTTTAACATGAAATTTCTGAGTCCGTGACCTTGACCTAAAGGTCATGTATGTGGGGGTGGGGATGGTGTTGAATAAAATTTTGGACCAATATCTGTTATCATACCAAACATAATTCAAATCGAACAAAGGTTTTAGAAACTATGAGATCTTGAAAACTTTAACGTAAAAACTTTAACATTTTGCTAACGCCGCCGCTGACGCCGGGGGTAGTGCAATAGCTCTTCCTGAACTTCGTTCAGATGAGCTAAAAAGTGGTAAAAATTTATCCGAGCATAGCCCCTAAGTCACATGCACATCTACAGACTCTCCAAGAAAAAGAAGCCTACCAAGGTTAGAATCATTCATGGAAAAAATTATATGAGGAGCTATGCACACAAAATAACCTACTCAATAGGTCTTCCAATGCCAAAAAAATGACTAAGTCCGCAAAGCGAAAAAAAAGTAGTAAAACATTATCCTAGCACAACCCTTAAAGTGACATGCAAATCTAAAGACCATGAAAAGGAAGCCTGCAAAGTTTCTGAAAGATTCATGAAAACCTGTAGGAGTTGCACACACAAGGTACCTACTCAATAGGTCTTATGATGCTGAAAAATGACAAAGTTTGCAAAGCTAAAAATAGTGGTAAAAAATGATTCGGGTATAACCCATAAGTCACATGCACATCTACAGACCATGAAGAAAAAGCCTGCAAAGAACCAGAATGATTCATGAAAAACTGTAGGAGGAGATGCGCACACATGGTACCTACTGTCAAGAGGGGACAGAACCATGAAACCACGGAACAAAAGGAAGCCGAATACTATGTCCCCCTCACTTTTCTTCGAAAAGGCTGGGGACAAGGTGTATCTAAACTTACTTAGATGGCATAAATAAAGTACTTTTGAGCTTGTATCACTTTAAGCATTCAAGTAACTACACTGCTCAAAATATTTAAAGGAACGCCAAATTTTTTTCCATAGACGGTAGTGCAAAGCATCTCTACTTTGAGGGTCATTTACTTTCGCTCGACAAAGACACGGAATTTCTGATTTTTGCCATTTCTTTAAAGAGGGTCGAGGTTACTGACAGCACAAGTTTTGATCCAATATTTGCCCTGCCCTTGTCCATGGACTGTTTTTGTACAAATAAAATTTTGTTAAAAAAATTGCATTTTTTCAGAACAGGGGCACAGCATGAAAATTACAATTAAGTCAACACAATCGTTTTGCTTATGAAGCTGAATGTGTTACAAGGTGACCCGTTTGAAAGGATCACTTTGAACTCAAGTTTATGAGATTTTATAGCCTTCCAGAAAAATGCCTCAGTTTCAGAAAAATCGAAAAATGCAAAATTTGTTCCATGGAAATTATCTGGGTACCAGTTGTATTGAAATTCTTGTTGTCTTAAACTTCGATCGTTCTTACAACCGCTGCAAAGAAATGGGAAATTCTTGGCCTTTAGCGATCGAATTTATTAGCCCTGGAACTGGGTATATGTCATAGTAATGTCTATGGGAAAATATCAGCTGCTCCTTTAAATATTTTGAGCAGTGTATTTTTCCTTCTGCTCAAATGGATACATTATACTTTATTGATGGAATTTGAGTACATTTTGGGGGAACTTCATGTAAATGTGTATACTTCAATGTGTTTCTGCCATTTTACAAAGGGATACAACTTAAATGACTTCCCCTGTTTGCTTCCTTGGATAGACAAGCCCTTCAAAAATGGGGGTCTACCCTTTATAAGAAAAAAATTCTCCTTAGGGAGCAAATTCTTTCTGTTGAGGGTCTTGTTGACTCCCAATGACAAAGGGGCAAAGCACAAAAATGGCAGAGTTGCTTCCCCTGAAATTGTACCCATTAACCTTAAATCTTAATCAACTTGTTCAAATTGTAAGTTAATATCAGTGATGGCTATGTGTATTTAGGGTAAATGAGCCACGACACAACAAAACCAAGACTCAGCATTTGCCCAGTCTGATCAGAGTCTTTGCTGTCAGTGTGGAGCTAGCTTAGACCCTTGCGCGTAGCAGACACTGATACCCATGCTGATGTGAGGCTTTGCATGGAGCTAGCTTAGACCCTTGCGCGTAGCAGACACTGATACCCATGCTGATGTGAGGCTTTGCATGGAGCTAGCTTAGACCCTTGCGCGTAGCAGACACTGATACCCATGCTGATGTGAGGCTTTGCATGGAGCTAGCTTAGACCCTTGCGCGTAGCAGACACTGATACCCATGCTGATGTGAGGCTTTGCATGGAGCTAGCTTAGACCCTTGCGTGTAGCAGACACTGATACCCATGCTGTGAGGCTTTGCATGGAGCTAGCTTAGACTCTTGCACGTGGCAGACACTGATACCCATGCTGATGTGAGGCTTTGCATGGAGCTAGCTTAGACCCTTGCACTTGGCAGACACTGATACCCATGCTGATGTGAGGCTTTGCATGGAGCTAGCTTAGACCCTTGCACGTGGCAGACACTGATACCCATACTGATGTGAGGCTTTGCATGGAGCTAGCTTAGACCCTTGCACGTGGCAGACACTGATACCCATGCTGATGTGAGGCTTTGCATGGAGCTAGCTTAGACCCTTGCGCGTAGCAGACACTGATACCCATGCTGATGTGAGGCTTTGCATGGAGCTAGCTTAGACCCTTGCACGTGGCAGACACTGATACCCATGCTGATGTGAGGCTTTGCATGGAGCTAGCTTAGACCCTTGCACGTGGCAGACACTGATACCCATGCTGATGTGAGGCTTTGCATGGAGCTAGCTTAGACCCTTGCTCATAGCAGACACTGATACCCATGCTGATGTGAGGCTCTGCATGGCGCACATGCCACTTTGTTGTTTTTTTTCGTGTCATTGGTCAAATATGTAAACTCTGCATGTCCATACCAACCTAGTATAAGCCATCTACCGGTAGTCACGGCCGAAACATATCTAGATCTTGCAGATTTGATAAATCAAACTGCACAGGCATTCAGAAGTGACATGGATAATGAAGGTGTTCTCGGCAAGTGATTCATTTATACTGGGTAGGCACATAATGTCAAAACATCATTTATCATATGACGTCCCTGTTTTTCAGTGGATAACGTCGTGTCATAAAAATCGTATGACCACACGTGTAACACTGGCGCGTACACGTAGCGTCATTGACAACGTCCATGTCAACAATGTGGTTTTTTTGTTATAATAATGTATAGTTTGAAGGCGTTAAAATCCCATTTTAAAGGGTCATATGATAAACAGAATCTTACACTCGTTGTCAATTAATATGAAATTTATGAAACTCGCCAGAGGCTAGTTTCCTAAATTTCATATGAAATGACCACTCGTGACAGATCCTCTATATCAAGTTCTACAATAAAATGGAGCAGATATGAAAGAAAATTTCTGAGGAGTTGTTGTTCCAACATTTATGTGGTCTACAATAAAATGGGCAGAAATGAAAGAAATGAAACAATGAATCATTTTAATTTCAAGACATATATACACTGTACATTATATATGAGAAAGTATTGCACTTGCAATTCACATAAAATACAACTACAGTCGAACTTCGATGGCTCGAACTCACCGGGACCACCCAAAAAAGTTCGAGCGATTGGTAGTTCGAGCAATTGAAGACCAACTCACAAGGTCCAGCCGTATGTATTATGCTTTTCTATAATAGCAAGGTTGACTTCCTGGTTATTGATCGGTCATAATTGAAGCCTGGTCGTGCACCAGATTGCTCGGAAGCTGACGTACTGACATGACTGCAGGAGTGAATGATGGGCCCTAATTTTGTTACGTATTGAAAGGCAAAGACGTAAATTTTGGCACGTTTTACTCAATTGGGGTGTGAAATTTGAATTGAAGAAAAATATTTTACCGTCTTTAATTTTCATATGCCGCCTCATTAGCCCAGGGTGGTAATACACGTTTAAATAGATAAGACCAAGCTATATGTCATTGATCAGCTTAAATTGCCATTAATCGATTGACGGGCGGCTTTAATTGAGCTCGCACCAATCAACTATATCTGTGGTTTCGGCAAACGCTTTGTCAATATCAAAGCATCTTATGACAATGATCAAACGTCTGAGTGACCGTTATTGAAAGGTAATTAGTGCGAGCCATCGGTGGGTTTTTACATAGAAAATGTACCCTAGGGACCGGGTTTGGGGTTCGAGCGTTCGAGCCATCGTAGTTCGAGCCAAAGGTCGCATGTTAAGTTAAAATGAATGGGAGTTTTGCCGGGACTGGAAAGTCAGTTCGACCGAAGCATGGCGTTCGAGCCTTTCGAGTTCGAGCCAGTGAAGTTCGACTGTAAATTTCAAAAACATGTTCAGAAGACATTTTTACACATATCATGTCAAAGTAATTAAAACGGAATCAAATTGAACCCATGTTACATAATAGCCAGCTGAAGCATCAAAATACATTCTAAAGGGAGCTTTAACTATGTGCCCTCTTGAACAAAGGGAAGGTCAGCTGTTTAGGTTATCAAGACCTGGGCCCAGTTGTTCAAAGCATCGTTAGCCTAACAAGCCTGTTAAGAGGTCATCTCGTTAAGTGTTGTACGAATTTATAATCAAATACACTAAGTCACTGATATTTTTTGTTGAAAAAATGTTAGAAGCTTTTGCAGTGCAAAAGCATCTCACATTTTTCAACAAAAAATATTGGCATATTTGATATATTAACGTTTGAAGTTTTAACGAAATGTTAACTAACAACATCATTAGTTTTGAACAACCGGTCCCTGGTTGTAAAAAGCATCATTAGCTTAAAGTCATTAGTCAAGGATTTGCCAAGTTTTCCAATACACATATAATCATGTGTGTTAATACTTTCTGCTAAAAAATGTGAGGAGCTTTTGCAGTGCAAAGGCTCCTTACATGTCTTGGCTAAAATGTCTGTCTTTTTGCATACATTTGAAAATCTAAAAAAATGTCTTGTTAACTAATGTCATTAGTTTTGAACAACTGTGCCAAGGATTCTTAATTGAGAGCAAATAAGTACTTCCGATGAAATGGACCCACAATTCTTTTAATAAGTTTTGAAGCAGTAACATTATGAAATAATTTAAATGCGATTTGTCAGAAACCATGCTCGTCACATCATGCATCAAGTTTCCTGTCAAAGATGATTTGAGCCATGACATGACAAAACCAACAAAGTGGTTGTGCACCCAGCACAGACTCAGATCAGCCTGGGCATCCGCCCAGCCTGATCAGAGTCTTCGCTGTCTGCATGGAGGCAGCTTAGACCCTTAGCTACCCTTTAAGCGCTTAACGAAGAGTGACAAGACTAGGCCAATGCCCAGGCTGATCTGAGTCTGCCCTGGGCGCACAACCACTTTGTTGGTTTTCTCGTGTCATGGCTCATTTCACAAGGCCTATTATTGTGAGTTTTCTCTCAAGGATGCTATTAACAAACCATGTAAACTTTCAAGTTCTTTATAAATCTAATGAAGGTACATGTAATGGCAGGAAATGATACCTTACGGCAGATGCAAACAGGGAATACTCGGATGAACCTACATATCTTCTCAGTCTAACCATTTCCACTGTAGGATCTATGACAGTGCTCTGGATACGAAGGGGTAATAGGGATAATTTAGGAATACTTATTCATACATCTCCCTAAAACATATGTTGTGATTCCTCATCAGAACGGTCTCATCGAGACCGTTAAAACAAGGGGTCACAACATATGTTTTCATTGAGAAATAAGAAAAATTTTATCAGATTTATTCTTAACACTTTAAGCGCCAGAGACAAAAACAGCCAACTTTGCAAACAGGGTAGATCTTGATGAGGTGGCTCATGATGAGCCACCTCATCTACATCTTACACCGTTTGCCCTCTAGTCTTCGAATTCCTAATATGATATAGCTTGGACAAACTATTTTTTAACTTTTGCAGACATAAATTTTGTTGTCTGCTTTTTGGTGCTTTAAGGGTTAAAACCATTTCTATCTGGAGCTCTGTATGAGCTGTGGTGATTCTAGAAAGTGAAAAGACTGAACAGTCTTCACGGATGGCAGGCTGACTGGACTATTTACTGTATGAACACAGCTTAAGGTCCCTTTTCATGTGACCCCAGTCAGACTGTTGCAGGATCTTGATAGAACCATCTCAGCACAGCAATTATAATATGATCCCGAAACCTTGTTGCAATGATTATTTTCTATTCCCAAAGTGGAGCCAGATGCCCCAATGGCTCAGCAGGTTAAGCGCACGCTTGTTGATCTAGTGGTCCCCGGTTCTATCCCACCATAGGCAGGAATCTTTTTAATTGTAAATGGTGCTCCACTGCACATAGCTTTTCAATATCACCCACCCATTGTCCTGATATGACTGAAATACTGTTAAAAGGACGAAAAACCACAAATCATCCATCCATCCCAAAGTGCAGCCATTTTGTGTGCCCCTGCACACCTATCATTCAGATGAACTGGCACACACACATGACAAACATCACAGGGTATAATCGATTCCGCTAATTTTCGCTTCCTGCAGAGACAGTACATCATATTTGGCTTCCGCCGAGACTGTCCGCGAGTGCTTGCTTCCTGCCTAGACTTCTGCACATGATAAATGGCTTCCTGCAGAGACTGTCCGCGTGATTCTGCTTCCTGCCGAGGCTCTCGGCAGGAAGCAGAGTCACGCAGATAGTCTCGGCAGGAAGCAATTTGTCGAGGACAATAGTCTCTGCAGGAAGCAAGAGTTCGCGGACAGTCTCGGCGGAAGCCATATATGACGGACAGTCTCTGCAGGAAGCGAAAATTGGCGGAATCGATTATACCCTGTGAACATACTTCAGTATATTTGTGTTAGTTACAGTAAATAATGTCTGATGACTTTCATATGACTTGACATCATGAAAAGTGTGCCAACATCGTAACATTCAATCATAAGCTTACATGTTACATATCACATATTGCAAAACATTACATCCTTTCCATGGCAACTATATTTTCTGTTAAAGCTGTTCTTGGTTTTCTGTGAGAAAAATGCCATGAAAAATGGTCATATGATAAATAGAATCCCACATTCCTGGCCCTTTCATATGAAATTTATGAAACAAGCCAAAGGCTTGTTTCATAAATTTCACATAAAATGACCACGTGAGAGAGTGAGAGAGATCTAATTTTCAGGCAGACTGGCATAGAAAATGATAAAATCATTCACGATCATATTATAGTATCATTTTGGGTCTTCTATAGTTCCTGAGGAAATGTCTGTCATTCTGGGATATTTTATTTTCTTTTTGTCTATCTCTTCTTGTGACCATAGCAACAGTTTTAATAAATTGGCAACTTTGGGAGTGGCATCTACTTCTAGTATAGCAGCATTTAACTCACTCGCAACCTGAAAATATATTGTATCTTATTTACTCCTAAAATTTTAATAGCAATTGAAACAAGAGGTCCATGATGGACCTAAATCGCTCACCTGAGTTATGATGAAATAACATGGAAGATCATCTATTTGATGATGATTCAATTGGAGCAGTTTTGCACTTTCCAATCTATATTCTGACAAAGTTTCATGAAGACTGGATCAAAACGGTGCCTTCTAGAGTGTACACAATGTTTTTCTAAGATCTGACCTGGCGATCTAGTTTTTTATCAGACATTATTCAGTTTCAGACTTGGCCTACATTTCATGAAGATAAACATTCTGACAAAGTTTCATGGGGATTCAATGCAAAATAAAGCCACAATTGTGCATACAAGGTTTTTCAGGCTTACAAGTGGCTTTTCATGAAAAAGTAGGAAAAAAGTAGGAATCATTTCAAGAAAAAAGTAGGAAAAAAGTAGGAATCTTATGATAAAAAGTAGGAATTATTTATACAGACTTACCAATAAATCTCGTATATATTAACTCACTTTAATGCTGCCTAACAGTTCAGAAAAACTCCAGTCACAAGATATGAGGGCTGTTTAACTTCAGGAGGCTCTGAAATCTTACTGTACATGCTGCTGTCAACCTGAATGTTTTTTTTATTTATTAATCAAATTGAACATTTAAACAAACCATAAAACATAGTGAAAGAACTGTTCAATGTTGTCCCAGAGAGAGAAAGAGAACCAGGTGGTAAGATGCTTATATGAAAATGTTGCTTTGAACAAGATATAATGGTAGTTTATATGAAATTGGAGGACCTGAGTGTGATCTGTCAGGGAACAGGGATTGAGAGCAGTCAGAAATTCAATTTCAGAGTTGAATGGACAGAGTCCCAATGTCTTTCTCTGGAACATGCATTAGAATGAGTATATGATTAAAAACACCTTACTTTGATTAACAAGGACAACTACTGCAAGATGAATAAATGCTCATTTCCACCTCTAGTCAGAACCCCAAATGCTAGCATTTGCAAGTCTGAATGCCCACCAGAAGTCATTTTTGTTTAAAAAGAATGACTAAAATGATATCATTCATGTATAAATGGGGGGTCTGGGGGGCACAGCCCCCCAGAAGCCAAAACAATTTAGAAAATCACATTCTGACAGTGCTCCCCAGCTCCTCAAAATTAAGAGCTTGCTCCATAGCTCCCTGAAAATAATTGCTAGTGCTCCCCAGCTCCCTGAAAATAAATGGCCATTCTCCCCAGCTACCCAAAACCCCTGGGAGGGCCTCATCCTTCATATTAAGCAACATGCATGTTCAAAAGGTTCAACACATTTGCCAGAAAGGCACCATGCAGCTTGCATAAGAGGTCAACAGTAGCATGTTCAAAGACTCTGTAAGAACCTCATCAGTAGTATATGCCATCAGTCCTTATATCATGTAGCATGTTTCATTCTGCAACAGACTAAAATATTTTGAAATATACATTTTTTTATTTTCATTTTCATTCAAAAAGTAGGAATAGTAGGAATATTTTTGAAAAAAGTAGGAAAAAAGTAGGAACAGGGCAAAAAAGTAGGAAAAGTAGGAAAAAATAGGACTACTTGTAAGCCTGGAACTTTTTCTATGATTTGACCTAGTGACCTAGTTTTTGACCCAACAAGACCCAGTTTCAAATTTAGCCTAGATTTTATTAAGATAATCATTCTGACAAAGTTTCATGAAGATTGAACCAAAACTTTGCCCTGTAGAGTATACACAATGTTTTTCTAAGGTTTGACCTAGTGACCTAGTTTTTGACCCCACATGACTCAGTTTCAATCCTAGCCTAGATTGTATAAAGATAAACGTTCTGACAAAGTTTCATGAAGATTGGATTACAACTGTGCCCTCTAGAGTGTACACAAGGTTTTTCTACGATTTGATCTAGTGACCTAGTTTTTGACCCCACAACTCAGTTTCCATCTTGGCCTAGATTGTATAAGGATTAACATTCTGACAAAGTTTCATGAATATTGGATCATAACTGTGCCCCTAGAGTGTAGATAAGGTTTTTCTAAGATTTGACCTAGTGACCTAGTTTTTGACCCCACATGACCCAGTTTCAACCTTGGTACAGATTTCATTAAGATAAACATTCTGACAAAGTTTCATGATGATTGGATCAAAACTGTGCTCTCTGTGTCATTCTAAGATTTATTTCTATTTTTATCTCTGGCGGCCATTTTGTTTTGTGGAATGGAACCGTTTTAGCAATTTTGGTTCAGTGCCATGAGTCAAACATTTCTGTGAAATTATTTTGAAATCGAGCCACTAGCTTCAGAGGAGATGTTGTTTAAAGGTTTTTCTATTTTTAGATTTCTATTTTTAGCTTTGGCGGCCATTTTGTTCAGCGGAGTGAAACCGTTTTAGCAATTTTGGTTCAGGGCCATGAGTCAAACATTTCTGTGGAATTATTTTGAAATCAAGCCATTGACGTCAGAGGAGATGTCGTTTAAAGGTTTTTCTATTTTTAGCTCTGGCGGCCATTTTGTTCAGCGGAGCCGAACCATTTTAGCAATTTTGGTTCAGGGCTATGACAGAAACATTTGTGTGAAATTATTTTGAAATTGGCTCACTGGTCTAGGAGGAGATGTCGTTTGAAGAAATTGTTGACGGACGGACAGACGGAGAGACGACGGACAAATATCGATCACAATAGCTCACCTTGAGCACTTCATGCTCAGGTGAGCTAACAAATATTGTAAAACCAGTGTACCGATCAGTGTCTACATTCTTTGCAAACAATTCTGGAAAGCATCCATGGGCAGAGCTCCATTTAAGATGGGATTTTGCGGACAACTGACTTTTCTCAACATAAACATGCTGTGACCACTCACTAGATTCATCTTGGCAAGATGGTTCTAATGAGGGTCACAACCTATGTTTTTATGTAGAAATATGAAAAATTATCCCTTACTTATCCCTATTACCACTTCTTATCTGACGCCACTGCCATCCCATTTGATGGGAAATAAGACTTGTCTAAATTCAAAGGCAAAACCATGTGGGTTAAATGGATTGATTGATTTATTTATTTATTGCTTAATGTCCACGGTAAACAGCTATGGTCATGTCGGGACGGTCAGTTAACCTAACCACACTATTCCTGGGCAGGCTTAGACCTCCTAAGCGGTTAACCAGTACTAAGTGCACATACTTTCGCCAGTAACTGACAATTGCCCTTCTTGAATCAGCGGAAGGAGAAACGAAAGTATGTGGCCAGACTGGGTTTCGAACCCAGGACCTCTGTCTTTATGAGTCAGGTGCCCTACCGATTGCGCTACGCGACCCGGCGTGGGTTGAATGGAACACAGTGTAGAAGAGAGCTCTAGATAAGAGGGAGTATTTGATGATAATTAAGGATAATTTTTCTTATTTCTCATCAAAACCATATGTTGTGACCCCTCATCTGAACCGTCTCGTCGAGACGGTTCAGATGAGGGGTCACAACATATGTTTTTATGCAGAATTAACAAAAATTATCCCTAATTATCACCAAATACTCCCTCTTATCTAGAGCTCTGGTAGAATAGGTCTAACATAGGACCAGGATTGCCACTGATCGTCCCTTTCAAAATTCCCAAGATATTTCCCTGACATTTCCAAATTTCCATACTATTTTACAGATCCCAAACTTGATTATACTCAAAACTTCAACAGTGCTAAAGGTCATAGGAAAGAATTTGCTACCCTTGGGAGCAAAGTCATACCATTAGGAGTACCCCCAATGAGGAGGGCGATAAATATTTTCATGCACGGATTGTCTTTTCGAGAAGTATATTCTCTCCCCTTGAACAGAATAAGTTTGTGTTAACTGAAGACTGCCATAAACTTTGCCATAGCCATTAAACTTCAACATACCTGACTTCAGGTCCTCTCCAAATTTCCCTATGTTGTTATGTTATTGTTAACGTCCACAGTAAACAGCTATAGTCATGTCGGGAAGGTCAGGTAAACTAACCACACAATTCCTGGGCAGGCTTTGACCTCCTAAGTGGTTAACCAATACTAAATGCACTTATTTTCACCAGTGACTGACAATTGCCCTTTTTGAATCAGTGGAAGGGGATATGAAAGCAAGTGGCCGGACCAGGTATTGAACCCAGGACCTCTGGCATACAAGTCAGGTGCCCTACCGACTGCACTACCCAGCCCGGCCAAATTTCCCATACCAGTCACAAAATACCACGAGTTTTTCCTGACCTGGCAAAAGTCATTTTTCAATGCATCTTTCCTGACACTGGCAACCCTGCTTGGAAAATCTCTTCTAGGTTTACTCTTACTGACACATTTTCAGTGATGACTGTCTCTGACAATACTATGGGAGGTTTAAAGTATCAGATGGATGGATGACTTGCTATTTTATGGCCTTTTTAACAGTATTTCAGTCATAGCAGGATTTTGAGTGGGTGAAAATGAAAGGCTGTGTGCAATGGAACCCCATTTATGACAGAAAAGATTCCAGCCTCCAGCGGGTCTTGAACATGGGGCCGCTCGATCAGAGGGCCAGCTCTTAACTGAGTACTTCAACCTCAACTCAGTCTTCTTGGATATTCTGAAGAACCAGATCACAGCTAAATCTTGCACTGGTAAAAACTAAGGAAACCCTCATAGAGTATGCAAGTCCAGAAAGTCATACTGTAAAAATTCTAAGTACTGGGACATACAGATCTCCGAAAACAGTGCAGATGAGTAGCAGTCTGATGAGGTCTGATGACTGTTTGCCATTCCATCTACATCTTTTTGACACAAAATTGCATTAAAATACCAGACTTTCCATTATAGAACAATTACTGTAACAATTTTAGGTGTCCTAATTTTTAGAAATACGGTACCTTCAAAGTAGTGCATACCTTTTGTCTCTGAGATAAATGAAGCAGCTCTCCAAAAGGAGACTTCTCGGGATCTTCGAATGCCAACAGAGCCAATGTTCGTTCCAGCTCGGTGAGAATGTCAGGGTTTTCCTCCCCTCTCTCTGCCAGGTGTGTCTGGGCATAGTCTAATGCTTCCTCTATGTTTCTCTGTCGTATGAGTTCAATGAGATGTTGTTGCTGCAGTGATAAAATGAAATAAAAGAGAATGGATACACCTTCGTTTTCCCCTGTTAATCAAAGAGAGATTATTTTAGTGATTTAATTTTGGCTTTCATGTAAGAACAAGCCCCATTCAAAAGAGGTCTGCTGTTACTGTGACTGGGTACACTTTCAGGGGAAGCAACTATTCCATTTTCACTTTTGCCTCTCTTCCCAAAGGGGGTCGTCTCAAAGAAATTGCACTTCCAGGAACAAATTCTTTCCTGTAAGATAAGGAATATGGTACCAAACCAGGGGTCCCATGTTCAATTTCCCGCTGCTCCAGTCTTTCGGACAAGACTTTCAACTGAGAACCCATCTCCATATGATCTAAATGTTGGAGGGACATTAAACCAAGTCCACTGCCTCGATCTTTCCTGTAAGAGTATATCCCATTTTTGAAGGGCTTTGTCACCCAGAGAAGCAAACAGAAGTCACAAAAGTTACTTTCCTAAGTAAAAATGGCAGGAAAACGAGCAGATGTACCCCTTATTCTTTGCTCTTAGGAAAGCATACTATTTTCCTTTAAGAGCAGCCCCTGTCATAATAGACAGAAATACTTCCAGATCAGACTGATTTCCCTTGGAAGTGTATCTGTACCCCTTATTTAAACATACAAAGCTTTTAACTTTTTACATTCAAAACCCAGAATTAAATGACAAGAATAATTCTTTGTTTGAGAAAATCTGAAGATGAAAGAATTTCAGGTTGTAATGTCATTGGAAAATTGGCGGAGCACAGCAAACACTTTTTGACATGCTAGATGACGTCCTAGATCTATTACAATAGCAACTAAGAGTTCATACTGATGTCATTCTGCCAAGGAACAAAGCACAACCGTGGGCGTTCCACAGTTGCTATGGTAACAGATCTATGGCCTCACTTCACTTATAGTTCAAGAGGAACATGGCATACAGTGTATGCCATGCTCCTCTCCAGTTTTAAGCGAGATGCTATCTGAGATTCTTACAAAGGAAAAGTGTGATTTTCTCAAACCGATAACTCATTCTCAAATAGTTTTGATCTCTGTTTCGAACTGTAATCTGAAGCATCACAACTCCCCAGTCACTTCAAGTTGATATCATATGGCTGTGCACCCACTAGTACAATGAGATACTTGAAATTGTAATAGGGAATTGTAGCCTGTTATCACTGATCCAACAATTTAAAAGTTTTCAAATGAAAATAAGCATGATTTTTTTGAGACTGCAGGCTGTCTGAACACTTCATAAGTAACTTGCAGATGAGTAAAATTAGCATGTTACAGAGTCTGCAAAAAAAAAAAATAAATAAAAAAAAAAAAAAAAACAGATGGCTGAATACTGTACGATTTGTTTTACTGGGGGTAAACATTATGGATTTTTTCACATTTCTTCTGACAACTTCTTAATATTTCTGTAATACAGACATAAGTGTATGGTTAATACATGTACCTGAGCTAATCTTGTTTGGAGAAAAAAATGCAACAATGACTATGCCTTCTCAATCAAAGCCTATGTTTTGGTCTCTCATCAGCATTGCCTTAAGGCAGTTTTAATGCAAGGCATATATTTTTAGGAAAAATAAAATAAAAGATTATCAACAACAACAACAACAACAAGAGGGCCATGATGGCCCTGGATCGCTCACCTGAGTATCCTGTGAACTTAACCTCAGAGACATCCATATGACTGACAGAGTTTCACAAAGATTTAATGGAAAATGAACCCTTTATTGTGTACCTAAGGTTTTTATAAGATTTAACCTAATGACCTAGATTTTGACCCTACATGACCCAGTTCCAAACTTGGTCTAGATTTCTTGGATATGAACATTCTGACAAAGTTATCAAAACTGTGCCCTCTAGAGTGTACACATTGTTTTTCTAAGGTTTAACCTAGTGACCTACTTTTTGACCCAACATGACCAAGTTGCACCCTTGGTCCAGATTCGTTGGAGACAAACATTCTGACAAAGTCTCATGAAGATTAGAACAAAAAAGTGTCCTCAAAAGCGTTCACACTGTTTTTCTAAGAACTGACCTAGTGACCTAGTTTTTGACCTGACATGGCCCAGTTTAAAATCTGGTATAAATTTCATGAAAGTAAACATTCTGACAATGTTTCAGGTAGATAGGATCATAACTGTGCCATCTAGAGTGTACATGAGGTTTTTCTAATATTTGACCTAGTGACCTACTTTTTGACCCCACAAGACTCAGATTCAAATTTGGCCTAGATTTTATATAAATAAACATTCTGACAAAGTTTCATGAAGATTGGATCATAACTGTGCCCTCTAGAGTGTGCACAAGGTTTTTCTAAGATTTGACCCAGTGACCTAGTTTTTGACCCCACATGACCCAGTTTCAAAGATGGTCTAGATTTCGTTAAGATAAACATTCTGACAAAGTTTCAAGATGATTGGATCATAACTGTGCCCTCTGTGTCATTCTAAGATTTATTTCTATTTTTAGCTCTGGCGGCCATTTTGTTCAGCGGAGCGGAACCGTTTGAGCAATTTTTGTTCAGAGCCATGAGTAAAACATTTCTGTGAAATTGTTTTGAAATCAAGCCATTGGCTTTAGAAACGATGATGTTTAAAGCTTTTTTCTATTTTTAGCTCTGGTGGCCATATTGTTCAGCGGGGCAGAACCGTTTGAGCAATTTTGGTTGAGGGTCTCCTAAGGAACATTTCTGTGAAATTATTTCAAAATCGGCGCAGCAGTTTTGGAGGAGAAGTTGTTTAAAGGTTTTTCTATTTTTAGCTCTGGCGGCCATATTGTTCAGCGGAGCCGAACCGTTTGAGCAATTTTGGTAGAGGGTCTCCTAAAGAACATTTCTGTGAAATTATTTTAAAATCGGCCCAGCAGTTTTGGAGGAGAAGTCATTTAAAGGTTTTGCTATTTTTAGCTCTGGTGGCCATATTGTTCAGCGGAGCGGAACCGTTTGAGCAATTTTGGTAGAGGGTCACCTAAGGAACATTTCTGTGAAATTATTTCAAAATCTGCCCCACAGTTTTGGAGGAGAAGTCGTTTAAAGGTTTTTCTATTTTTAGCTCTGGCGGCCATATTGTTCAGCGGAGCCAAACCGTTTGAGCAATTTTGGTAGAGGGTCTCCTAAGGAACATTTCTGTGAAATTATTTTAAAATCGGCGCAGCAGTTTTGGATGAGAAGTCGTTTAAAGGTTTTTCTATTTTTAGCTCTGGCGGCCATATTGTTCAGCGGAGTGAAACCATTTGAGCAATTTTGGTAGAGAGTCCCCCAAGGAACATTTCTGTGAAATTATTATTTCAAATCCGGCTAGCAGTTTTGGAGAAGAAGCCGTTTAAAGCAAAAGTTGACGCCGGACAACGGACGACGGACGACGGACAAAGACCGATCACAATACCTCACCTTGAGCACTTAGTGCTCAGGTGAGCTAAAAAATAAACTTTTATGAGCTTTGGCTGCAGGGTTACAGCAATATTGGCATACTCATACCTGTAGGTGGAAATATAAATATCTGTCATTGTCCAGCAGTTCTGGATGGAGATTATTAACCAATGAAATGGCATCTTCAATGCAGCCATTTTGTATTTTGTCTCGGATTTTGATTCTATCATCCAACTCATTCAGGTCTATAGATGGCTGAATCCCTGTTTCAAGTCGGAATTTTTCTGCTGACTCTTTAAAACCCTCTGAAATAAAAAAATGCAATCATGTTTTAGTGTTGTGACAATCTACCATATATGAGCCGCAACACGAGAAAACACACACTGTGGTTGTGCACCCAGCGCAGACTCAGATCACCCTGGGCATCCATCCAGTCTGATCAGAGTCTTCGCTGTCTGCATGGAGGGTAGCTAAGGGTCTAAGCTTAGCAAAGAGTCTGATCGGGCTGGGTGGATGCCCAGGCTGATCTGAGTCTGCGCTGGGTGCTCAACCACTGTGTTGGTTTTCTCGTGTCACGGCTCAATTGATACTTACAACATGACAAAAGTATCAGTTACATAAAAAGCTTGAAAGTATAAATGTGCAGTGGAATGATATCATATCATTTCTCTAGTGATCTGACACCATAAATATCAATTTACTGTTCTATGTGGATGACTCCTGCCTTCTTCAGCTCTCTTTTATGCTAGCAGTTCTTCACTTCAGAAATTCAAATACTTATAATTTATCTGTGAATAAAATTATCAAGCATGGGTAAGAATTCTCTTAACCACTTAGGTACCAAAATTATTATTATCTTTTTTTTTAGCTCACCTGAGCACGAAGTGCTCAGGGTGAGCTTTTGGGATACCCTGATGTCCGTCGTCCGTCGTACGTGTGTCAGGACGGACGTCCGTCAACTTTTGCTTGTGTACACTCTAGAGGGCACAGTTTTGATCCAATCTTTATGAAACTTTGTCAGAATGTTAGTCTTTATAAAATCTAGGTCAAGTTCGAAACTGGGTCATGTCGGGTCAAAAACTAGGTCACTAGGTCAAATCTTAGAAAAACCTTGTGTACGCTCTAGAGGGCACAGTTTTCATCCAAAGGTCATGAAACTTTGTCAGAATATTTATCCTCATAATATCTAGGACAAGTTTGAAACTGGGTCACGTCGGGTCAAAAACTAGGTCACTAGGTCAAATCATAGAAAACCTTGTGTACGCTCTAGAAGACATAGTTTTGATCCAATCTTTATGAAACTTTGTCAGAATGTTTATCTCCATAAACTCTAGGCCAAATTTGAAACTGGGTCATGTCGGGTCAAAAACTAGGTCACTAGGTCAAATCTTAGAAAAACCTTGTGTTCACTATAGAAGGCACAGTTTTGATCCAAAGTTCATGAAACTTTGTCAGAATGTTTATCCTTATAATATCTAGAACAAATTTGAAACTGGGTCATGTCGGGTCAAAAACTATCTCACTAGGTCAAATCATAGAAAAACAATATGTACGCTCTAGAGGACACAGTTTTGATCCAATCTTTATGAAACTTTGTCAGAATGTTTATCTCCATAAACTCTAGGCTAAGTTTAAAACTGGGTCATGTCTGGTCAAAAACTAGGTCACTAGGTCAAATCTTAAAATAACCTTGTGTAGGCTCTTGAAGGCACAGTTTTGATCCAAAATTCATGAAACTTTGTCAGAATGTTTATCCTCATAATATGTAGGACAACTTTGAAACTGGGTCATGTCGGGTCA
The DNA here is from genome assembly GCA_963989385.1 of Ctena decussata. Lineage (NCBI taxonomy): Eukaryota > Metazoa > Mollusca > Bivalvia > Lucinida > Lucinidae > Ctena > Ctena decussata. Next base: position 6,526,101 of record OZ022508.1, read on the forward strand.
AAAACTAGCTCACTAGGTCAAATCATAGAAAAACCTTGTGTACGCTCTAGAGGACACAGTTTTGCTCCAATCTTTATGAAACTTGGTCAGAATGTTTATCTCCATAAACTCTAAGCTGGGTTTGAATGTTTATCTCCATAAACTCTAAGCTGGGTTTGAAACTGAGTCATGTCAGGTCAAAAACTAGGTCACTAGGTCAAATAGAAAAACCTTGTGTACGCTCTAGAAGGCACAGTTTTGATCCAAAGTTCATGAAACTTTGTCAGAATGTTTATCCTCATAATATCTAAGACAAGTTTGAAACTGGGTCATGGCGTGTCAAAAACTAGGTCACTAGGTCAGATCTTAGAAAAACCTTGCGTACACACTAGAAGGTATAGTATTGATCCAATCTTCATGAAACTATGTCAAAATGTTTATTGTCCATATATCTAAGCCCCCTATGAAACTGAGTCACGTTGGGTCAAAAACTAGGTCACTAGGTCAAATCTTAGAAAAAACTTTGTGTTCACAGATCCAATCTTCAAGAAACTATGTCAGAATGTTTATCTTTATGAAATCTAGGTAGAATTTGAAACTGGGTCACGTCGCGTCAAAAACTAGGTCACTAGGTCAAATATAAGAACGACCTTGTATACGCTCTAGAGGGCACAGGTTTGATCCAATCTCAATGAAACTTTGTCAGAATGTTTATTCTTACAATATCCAGGCCAAGTTTGAAACTGGGTCATGTCAGGTCAAAAAATATGTCAAATATTAGGAAAACCTTGTGTATGCTCTAGAGGTCACAGTTTTGATCCAAACGTAATGAAATTTTGTCAGACTGTTTATCCTCACAATATCTAGGCCAAATTTGAAACTGGGTCATGTCGGGTCAAAAACTAGGTCAGATCTTAGAAAAACCTTGTGTACGCTCTAGATGACACAGTTTTGATCCAATCTTTTTGAAACTTTGTCAGAATGTTTATCATCACAATATTTAGGCCAAGTTTGAAAGTAAATCATGTAGGGCCAAAAACAGCGTCACTAGGTCAGATATAAGAATGACCTTGTGTACACTCTAGAGGGCACAGTTTTGATCCAATCTTCATGAACCTTTGTCAGAATGTTTATCCTCACAATATCCAGGCCAAGTTTGAAACTGGGTCATGTCAGATCAAAAACTAGGTCACTAGGTCACATCTTAGAAAAACTTTGTGCTTACCCTAGAGGGCACAGTTTTGATCCAATCTTCATGAAACTATGTCAGAATGTTATCTCCATAAAATCTAGGTCAAGTTTGAAACTGGGTCATTTCGGATCAAAAGCTAGGTCACTAGGTCAAATCTAAATTAAGTTATGCTGCAAGAATCAGAACTAACATTGCAATGATGCCAGCCACAAACTCCTTGGAATTCATTAGTTTCACCACAGTGAGATAATGACGCTACCATTCTATCATCTGTGTTTGCCTAATTCAGTCTAGTTCAAATCCATCAAAGGAACTCATAATGAACTTTTCGGAGAAGCGACTCTGCCATTTTCAGCTCACCTGAGCCTTACAGTATTTGTGTTAGCTGCCTCTGTCATCCATCCATAAACATTTTCAAACATCTCTGAAACCACTGGGCAGACTAAACTCAAATTTCATATGGAGCCTGCACATGGGTCAAAGGATTGAAAGTTCTTCAAATGATCTTGGTCACATGACCAAGGTGGCCGCCATTCCCGTGTATGATAAAAACTCTTATAAATCTTCACCAGAGTCAGTGAACTGATTAATGCTCAGGTGAGCGATTCAGGGCCACCATGGCCCTCTTGTTTTTGGAACTTTTTGGTTTGCCTCTGGCCCACCTTAGTTGAGTGGATAGGGGACAAGCCCCAACGCTGAGCCACCAAACATTTTGTTTGACATAGAAATGATTAAGAGTGGGCATTTACTTTTAAAACTAGAGCAACATCAAACAAATCTTCCAAGTTTTCAGGACTATGAGAGGGCGATAGTAAAAGGCTGTGTACAGGAACCCTGATTACGGTTGGAAAGATTTCCACCTCCAGCGGGTTTTGAATGCCGGGCCACTAGATCAGCAGGCCCAGCACTTTACCTAATGAATCATGGTTAAAGGCTATAGGTAAATGCTGCATCTACAAACATGGTTGTATAAACACTAGTATGTGTTATAGCTTATTGTATTCACTTTCCTATTTGCACCCTCTCAGAATAGCAAATGCAGACTCTGCTCAGGCTACTCCCCATGGTGTATGGCTACATCTCCATGTTTACTTCCATGTTTTTAAAGGCAGACAACTACTGTCACTTCCTGTTTGCTTCTGTTTGCTTCCCTGGATGACATAGCCCAAAATGGGGTCTACTCTTGAAGGAAAGAATTTGCTCCTAGGGGAGTAAATTCTTTCCTTCAGAAGTTTACCCCAATTGAGGAGACAGGCAAAAATATAAATGGCAGTTGTTTCTCTTGAACCGATTCACCTTCAGCAGAGTGATGTGGGTCAGCAATCTCTGTTCCATTATTAAGCCCATGTACAATACAAAGGTGGGTACGTTGATGATAACTTTGTGATAATTCTTTTCACAATTTATGTTATTCATGAAATTACTGAAAACTAATTTGTAATCCCCCAGCAGATGAGAACTATCCTAGGCTTAGCTACTTGTAAACTGCTCTGATTAGGTGTCACAACATGTTTTACTGGAGAATTAATAGAAAACCAAGAATACTCATCTAATACCCATCCTTAAATGGGGGCTGTGTATTACCTGTAACAAGGTAATTCATGACCAGTTTGTTCATGTCTGCTCTCGTCACCTGAGTCTCACTAAGTCGGTTCATCCATTCATCTTTACCAATCTCTTCTTGCTTCTCTGAGCCCAGACTGAGGGACAGAACTGAAACCGACAATATACCAATATTAACAAACATACTGGACAGGCTAAGGAAAATACAGGAAAAGTAAGTGTGGTGTTTTTTCTAATTAATGCCTCCCTCTAAGACATGCCCCCTCACTTTTTTTCTGTGAAAAAAAGTGGCCAAAATTCCACTAAAATTGGCTGTATATCATCAGTTGTTTGCTTGCCAACCCTTGAGGCCTTCAAAGAAGCAGTTGGCGGGCTGCAACACTCAAGGCCCCAGATCTTGAAAGTTGTTATTTTTATCCTGTTTTCTGCTACATTATTTTAACATATCACCTTTTATCCACTTAAATGTCTTACTTTTATTTACCTTATTACTTAAGATAACATTCTGCCCTTTTTCTGCTTAATCTGTGTCCCTGCCTAGAATGCCTGCAAGGGCGTAAGGCAGTATATGGAGATAGATATACGCAGGGCTGTGCAATTACCATGCCCGACTTGTCCTACTTGTCCCATTTCACTAAGGACAAGTGAAAAATTTTAATGTACTTGCCCTGGGACAACTATGATAAAAGGATATGGTGTCCTTGTAGAAAAATACATAGGCAAACAGTGTGGACTCATATCAGACTGCTCCTGCAGTAGCAGTCTGATCTGGGTCCACACTGTTTGCCATTCCAATTTGTTTAGTTAACTGGAAAAAAAATTTTATGTGTAGCATAAGGAATAAGATGTTTGACTTTTTTATGTTGGACATTTGGCATAGCAAAAATGTCTTCATTCAATTTTAAGGGTATTTAAAACGAGAGATATGATATTTGTCAAAATAATAATGAGATAAATGTTTATGACTGAATAATCCGTAAAATAGTGCAAATATAATATCTGTGGTTTTGGACAAGTAATGTTTTGCCAGACAAGTGGAGTTTGACTATTTACATGTCCCTGGACAAGTAAGAAATTTTTCTGTTTCCACAGGCCTTGATATACGGAGATAATCTCGGCCTACAGTTAGTTCAAGCACTAGAGAATTTAAGAATCTAGATGCTAGAAAATAAACAAAGAGATAAATTGGAATTAGTGACAACTGGGACCAAAGACAACTTGCCCCAGTAAAAAACTTGGACCGAGAGAACTCGCCCCATACTGTGAGACAAGTTGCCCCATTTTGAAAGACAACTTGCCACATATTTCAAACAACTAGTCTGATGTTACTGGCAGCACAAGAGTCAGTTAAAAACGCTGAATCAAATTTTGTATCATTTACAATAATTTTCAGTGGGAGATGTACACTTGATGTCTATACTCACTAAGTTATCACAGATTTCGAAAACACAAAATCTAATCAAAAGAATAATTACTATGACTCATTGTTGAATTTCATGCTCATTTTGGGGTTGACATAACAGGTGTGAAACTCAACAATTTTTACTGGTGTGAATGCGAAAACAGTATGTTATTTTAAACGCAAAAAACACACACACTGTTTTGACAGTGACTATAATTTATTGGGGAGGGGGGGGGGGGGGGGGGGGGGGTATACAACAGACTTGCAATTACAGCAAATTAGAATCCAGTCTGTCAGGGCATGTTATTTGTCAGTGCCTAGGCTATAGATGATATATGACGGTAGATTTTCAGTGTCATTTTAAAAAATTACAAGAGCAAGATACTACGAAATATCTGGTGTAAGCTGTCAAGATCTGGGGCGAATTGACTTATGGCAAGTTTATAATTTGGGGCGAGTTGCATACATGTGATGAACTCCCGATGACCATGTGGGAGATTTGGATTTCATTTCAGGGAGATTGAGTTCTCCATCAGGGAGACTATTTGACGGCAACTTTGATGCGTCGTTTCACGTACTTTACTTTATTTTTTTTTATTCTAAAACAGAACATGAACTACGGTAAATTCTCTATTAGTTCGAACACCCTTGCAGTTCGAACACCTAAATTTATCTTCAAACGGCTCCTCAAAACTTTCTCATTTACTTCGAACAGTGGATTTTTCTATGCACTTGAATTTTTAATACTTCGAACACCAAAACATATCGTGAATTTCACTAAAAACACGCCAAAATTTCAGATGTTTTCAGTTTTGTTTTCCCGACGCAATGTGCATGGAGAGCAGCTCTATCTGTCTAAATGTAAATCGGGCATCCTCCCCTATATTTACACTAAGATTACGGAGTTGGCTGAAGTGTTACGAGTACCAACAGCGAAGACTCGGGTCAGCCTACAAATCTGCGCCGTCTGATTGGGAATGTACATGTTGACCCAAGAAAAGATGAGCTTACGAAGTTATGAGGTTGTGGGGTGCGTAGGCTGAACTGAGTCTTTGCTTTTCGTACATGCTATAAGGTGCCATTTCTCACAGCAATTCTTGTCATGTATAGCGGAAATGTGCACGTGCGCTAAAGTGCATTTGGACACAAGAGAAATCCAGGTTGCAAAAGAAATAAATTGTCATGACGACAAACTCTTCTTTCCTGACAAAATCAGTCTGAATATATGCGCAAACTGAAAGCAGCGACCAACCTGCGCATATGCATGGTCTGTGCATTGAAAGTTCGCAGTAGCCGTAAGGTAGGTTTATCACTGGCATATCGTGCGTCTCAAAAAGGGTCTCGGGACATATCCGATCAGCAAACACCCGCATCATACCATGCATTTGGGAACATTGACCAGTCTTATGAATCTCTAGGATTCACCGATAGTTTGCACAATAATCATTTTCAGATGCGCAGGCTGGAACAGGCTTTGCTGTTCGCACATGTAATACGGCACCTTTTTCTGACACGTTGCCAATATTTCTGCACCCTTGGACGCAAAATAGGACAGGATCAAAAGGACTGCATCTTCCAGAATAAGAATGTGTGTGTTATTAATAGAAGTCGGTGAATTCAAAGCAGGCTGCTTGCTGTGAATAAATAGCCATGACACCGACAAACTTACCTGACGTGTCTAAACAATCACATATTAGGTCATCGTAAATGTGTTGAAATTCTCTCTTTCGGAATATTTATTTGGAAAAACAGAATGAAATACATGCATAATGAGGACCTACTTAATACTGAGAGGTATGAGATATAATTTGTGACATGACATGAGATCATTTTCCCCCGGAAATCGGCAATTCAAATAGTTCGAACACTAAATATTTTCATGACCAGCAATTTCTAATAGTTCGAACACCCCGATCAGTATTTATTTTTTAACTGTTCGAACTAAATGAGAATTTACCGTATAGTATAGTTTGTTTAGTTTACCTTTGAGTTACTCCCCCAAGCCCCTCTCACCCCACCCCCCCCCCCACACACACACACAAAAAAACTCCTTTCTTTAATTATTATAATTATTCATTTATTATTATATTACTGTTATTTGTATCATTAGTTTGGTATCTGTCTGGCACAGAATCTAGCTTTTGCAAAAGGGTATACTTGAGATTTCATACAGATTTGCCTCCCTTGAAATTTCTATTTCAGTGTATCTATTTATCTTCTTTCATAAACAAATAAGTTTTGTTTAAAGGTACTCAGAGCTGTAAAACTGATAAAAATGTATATAACAATGTTCAAATTCTGTTTTTGACACAAACTATACCCATGCACTACCCCCATACATGAGAGTTCTGCGTTCCAGACATTCATATTCTACGTTTTTATGCTGTTATTTACAGTACACGCAACGTGGAGACTTGATCTAACACGCTCTCGCGAGAAATTTTAATCTTTTCCACGAAAGTTTAGTGGGGTTTTTGCGTGTGAAATGCGTGGGAGATGCGAGACACTCGCGAGGTGCGTGACGTTAAACTCGCGAGAAAACAATTTCTTTTCACGCGAGACACGCAACTTTCGAGAGAAAGGATTAACTCCATGTATGCTCAGGTGAGTCATCGGCGTCAAACTTAATCACGCGTGACGCATGTTTTTGAGTGGAAAGGATTAACGATTCCTATCAATTTCACAGGTCATTATATGTTGTACAGGTAATTCATTTATATTTTTACTTTGGGCCTAAAAGAAGTTGTGATTCCGGTTTCCAACCGACTGGTCTTTTTTGGCGCCGACTAAAAAATTTTTAGCGGCAAAAATTACGATCGGCAATTTCAGCCATTCCAGAAATAACCGAACAAATAGACGGCATAAACCGCTCACGCTATGACGCGTAAAGCATACCAGTTTGTCGCATAGTATACAATACTGCACAGGCTGATCCTCATATTTACTATCAGCGTATGGAATAAGATTCCTTTCACCATTTTGTGCTCTGAGCGGCGTCCTTTGATGTCAAGGCACGAGACTGACCTATAAACGTGCTGTGTTTACGTATTTCAACAAATGCTACCGTCTTCACATTTTATTACGGCAAAGGCCCTGAATGCGTTCAGTCACCTCTAAATATGAATATATATATATTATGTTTATTAGTCCGAATACTTTGAGAATTTTTCCGTGCAGCAGAATCAGTTTCTTTTTTCATATAGATAATGTGATTTTGCAACACGGAGATCGGAATAAAAAACAAACTTCTCACCTCTTATTTTTCATTCATTTTGATGCATTTTTAAAATCCAAACACTTTGACTATTGATCCACGACGCAAAATCATATTTTCTATATTTCTTGAATGAACTGATTTAAAAAGAGGATGCAGCTGTGCCGTATTTTTTTTTTAGCTGTCAAACCAACAGGTTTACAAATTTGCATATTTCAGCGAGTGGTTATGCGGACGTCAATCACCTCTGAGACAGCCCATTTGCTAATCAAGTCATTGTTGTCGCGTGCGCTTTTAATGGAAACTTGACAGCTCTTACATCAGAAAGTTTATATTGGTTAATAAGTAAAGATTTCGGCACGTGCCACTAGCGGTATAGCTTTGAGTTCAAAAGCTGATCGAAACGCTTTGATCTTTGAGACTGTTTTGACATGGATTGGGCTATTATCGGTGGCGGCTGAGCGAAAATTTTTGTCTGTGTCATCATTCTAGAATTTTGCTACTAAGTAACCTATTAACAATATTCTTTCAAGCATAAGCCTCTCTAATTAACTCGCTGCGTAATTGCAACAAAATTACGCTGATCATGATTGTTTATCAACACATCCTTAATTCGTAACGGTCAAACAATACTAGCGTTGAGGATGCGATCAATTAGGTTATTCACGCACGCTTACAATGTATTAATTGAACCGTTATCAGCGTCGAAAAAAAATGCATTGCGAATCGTAAAGGTATATGTATAGAAACTTGCATTTACTGTACATGTACATTGTACCTACCTGGACAAAATTCCACGCGTGATGCGAGAAAGTTTCTCGCATACATCACTATGAATTTCACGCGAGATGCGAGGAATTTTCTTGCGTGGAACGTGGCGATTTTCAAACACGCGAGGAAGTTTAGTGTGAAATGCGTGAGAGTTGCGAGAGAATCTCATGAATTTTAATCCCTTCCTCGCGATTTTAAGTGTCACGCGAGAGCCTGTCAGATCAAGTCTTCACGTTGCGTGTACTGTACATTTTTGTTATTCTTCAGAACGCGAATGCACAACAATAAAAGGTAAAATATAAATGAGTGCATGTGGACGTCTAACTTGTTGGACTAACCCATGCACAAGACAGAAATATCAAAACTTTCATGTGTAACTTTTACACCATTAATGATCAAAGTTGTCGGCCATATATAATAATCCAGATATAATTTGCACTTCAGGGAAAAAATACCTTACGGAGTGAGAACACCAATCAGCCTGCACCTCTGTGCAGTCTAAACAAGACTTTTGCATCTGTTGTCTATGCGTCTCAGGGAATTTAAGCAGTGAAAACAAGTCTCCGACTGTATTGCACATGTTTATTTTGTGTAGTTGTGAAACAGGGCTATCGGCTTCTTTTCACCATGTGTTTTCACGGGTCAGTGAGTTTATTAGTGACCAGAATAATGGGATCATTAATGTCAACAGACATGATGTGTTTGTTTATTGCAAACAATATTTGATGCTGTGAATACAGGTCAATACAAATGTGGATATCTCCTTACTGGCAGGGAAAAAGGGCATGGCGTTGGAAAAGGGGTATCAGAAAAAATTATGAAGCGAAAACTCAGCATCCGGGAGATTCTGAAGGCTTTCCTGGAGCGCGGGAGATGGACTTCATTTCCGGGAGACTCCCGGATGATCCGGGAGGCATCACATGTATGGAGTTGTCTTGAAGCTAAAATATGGGACGAGTAGTCTTTGGGGCGAGTTTCTGGATTCCATAAAATTGAAGTGTTGTTCAATGGGGGAGGGGGGGGGGGGGGGGGTTATGTTTCGATTTAATAAATCACCGCTCACTCAAGTTGTCAGACAGGAATCTATACATTTTGTTCAGGTTCGTATTTCCCACTGGCCAGACATATAAGCTCAATTAAGAGCAGAACATTCCCCACCCACACTCAATAACAAGCTAACATTTTGTGATTCCCAAAACATTTTATGGAAAAGATAAATCTTTATATATATAAATTCTGTACCTCTTTCCATTACAGAGGTATTTGTCACAAGGTTTTTTCTTGGCTAAGCTAAGGCGTCTTCATAGATTGTATTTAATACACGCTCATACGAAGATAAACAAAAACAAAACAACTTCCTGACCGACAGGAAATCAAATCTGCGCATGCGCACGCACCTGCTTCCGTCTAATTAGCAATTGTTCTGAGCAATTAAGCAGTTAAATGAGTAAAATTATGAGCAATTTGTAATTGTTTTTAATCGTTTGATAGTTAACCCTGGTAAACCAACTGTCAAGGAAGCAGTTTGCATGGTCAATCATGATTTGATGACGCTTAGTTTATCAAAGATGGCGGATTGGTTACATTTGACATCCGAAAGAGGATAGAAATTCTAATGTTTACACAACTTTTTAAGAGCTTTATAATCACCTAAGAATTAGATGGACATGTCAGAAAGGTAAGCTTATCGATTTAAGTTATAGTAACTTTGTAGGAACAGCCTTGAGCTGCAGGCAGCATCACTGATAATTTGACATGTTTTGACAGATCATCAGTTGTCATTTTTCATGTAGTGTAATACACTGTAGTGTAATATACTAGTGTGGATGGCGCAGTGGGGTTGAGGCACTACCGTCCTTTCAGTAGTATTTCAGTTATCGCCAAAAGGACCTTTTTGAGAAATTTAGTTGTCAAGGAGCAGAACATAATTTATATTTATTCAAGTGTGACTGAAGTCTCTTAACCAACAGATAGAAAATGCAGGAGTGAATATTAAATCCCAATCAGGCACTATCTGTTGGAGATGCTGTTGTTGTTTGAATTAGCGGAACATATCCATAGTTGCACACACCTAACACCGTGTGTCCGCTGTTGATTTTAAGAGATGCATGAGCTGTTGTTCTTTTTATTGATGCATTTTCTGAGAGGCGCCATGGTCGTGTGGTTAGAGTGACTCGGTTATGGTGCAGGAAGTCGCTGGAAGGTCGTTAGATCACGCCCGGATTTCGCCATCCGACGACTGGAAAACTCTGTCAACCCAGCAGGAAATGGGTACCTTTTTCGAATCAGGGACGGATAAGGCAGCACACTTGCCTCTGGTGCTAAAGGTCCCGAGTTCGAACCCGGGTAACAGCGTTTGAATTTCGGTGTCAGAACACGCTTCCTTAATGTCATTTGCAGGGATGACATTAAAAAAGCGTGCTGTCCTTCGGATCGGGACGTTAACTGGAGGCCCGGCCCCTGTGCAGGGAGAGACATCCCCTGTGCAGGTTAAAGATCCCTTCTGTAGTTACATGGCTACAAGGAGGTTCATCCTGCGAAACTGGAGTGCACATCGTACACCTGCTCATAATCCTCAAGAGAGGGTGTAGCAGTATACGAAGAAAGATAGAAAGGAGAGGGATGGGCTCCGCCTTTCATCTGCTGTGCCCAAGATACAGTGGGTCTCTACAGCTACTGCCATTTGGCTATGGGAAACCTTTACTTTTTATTTACTGTATTTCTCCTAATAAACACATGCCATTTAATGGCTCTCCAGAGCAAAATGTGCAGGCCTACATGTCACATGATGCTCAAAGTGTTGCAGAAGGCTATTGTGATATTGCAGAATTTGAAGCACTAGAGTCTGTGTTTGACCCCTCTGTTTGACATCCACTTACTTTCACTTCACTCCCTGCTTCAATGTGGCTCCTGTTGAATAGTGGTATTACAGAATTTTACTGTAATAACTGTCTACTGACTGTTGTTGTATTATTTGTCCAGTTCAACAGTGCTCCAGATAGCGTCCGTATCTACGTATATTACGGATCATTTTTGGCCTATACGGATGTATTGAAAAAATTATCGGTACCCGGTACGGACGCTTTCAAGTCGATACGGATCATTTTTTCCGGTAATCCGTTCCACCTGGACGAATTCCCATAGACGCTTGCATTATAATATTATCAATTGGGCTGAACTTCCTTATGCGTCGCACTAACCGAGAAGCTGACTGATTCTAAATATTTCCTTCCGAATTAGTCTTTCAAATGTGTGGAAAATAGATGGACTGTAAACCAGTCGATTCAAACTGAAAGTAGGAAAGCATCGTTAGCATGGCTTCGATCTCTCAAGAGGACAAGCAGGCCTTTATTCTGCGGTTTTTTAGACCTACTGACAAATCAACCGAAAATCATAGATGCGTCTATGAGATAATAAATGCTATTATCTCAGGTGCGGTTATGACTGCATGTAGAAAAGGGAAAAAACATAATAAACTAGGTAGAAAATTGCAGTTCAAATCCAAATGTCAGATCAGATCAGAACTGTTTACTGGTGATACGTCCAAGGACAATCATTCACCAGGACCTGTGAATCAGGGAAGCTAGTCCCTAGCCCTTATAAGAGAAGTAAACTTAGTAACTGAATCCTCTGCACCCTCAGCAGCAGAAATAAGTGAATCTTCCAGGGAATTCCAATCTCTAATAGTCTGGGGGAAGAAACTGGACTTGTAAATGTCAGTCCCAGCCAATGGGGTTTGAAATGCCAGGGAATGATGATTCCTGGTACGCCTACTTGGGGGAACAAGGTCATTTATGGGTATACTGGCTGCACCCCTCAGACCTTTGTACAGCATTATGAGTCTACTATCTTTCCTTCTCTTTTTTAGGGATTCCCACTTAAGTTTCTCCAGAATGCCAGTCATACTCCCAGTTTCATATGTGTAATTTCCCGTTACAAATCTAGCTGCCCTTTTCTGCACCTTCTCAAGTTCATCTTGAAGAATTATACTCTGAGGGTCCCAAACTGAACTGCCATACTCCAGTACTGGACACCAGTCCCTTGTATGCTGACTCTTTAACATCTTGTGGACATGCAGCCAAGTTGCGTCTGAGGAAGCCGAGGGTCCTATTAGCCTTTGTGCAAATATTGCTGACATGAGTGTTCCATTTCAAATCATTGGTAATGGTTATGCCGAGATACTTGATAGTTTCTACATTATTGAGGACCGTTCCCTCTAAGGTGTAGGAAGCATTGATCTTCTTGATCCGTTTCCTTGTAATTTGCATTATGTTGCATTGGACAGGTTGAAATCTCATGCCCCAACTCCTTGCCCAACAACCTAAACGATCTATATCCTCCTGAAGTTTCACCGTGTCTTCAATATCTCTGATTTCACGATAGCAAACACAATCGTCAGCAAAAAGTCTTAATTCCGAGTCAATATTTTCTATTATATCGTTAATGTACAACAAGAATAACAGTGGTCCAAGCACGGTGCCCAGGGGGACACCCGACAAAACCGGGGCCCAATCCGACTTAACTCCATTTACCACCACACGCTGCTGCCTGTAACAGAGAAAAGAATCTATCCATTTCAGAGTCTTCCCACCAATACCATAGCCGAATAGCTTACATTTAAGTAATTCATGAGGGGGAGTGTCAAAAGCTTTCTCGAAGTCCAAGATAAAAGTGTCAACCTGACCACCCTTATCCAAGATTTTAGCCCAGTCGTTTATAACTGTGATCAATTGAGTTTCGCAACTATGTCTCTTCCGAAATGCATGTTGTCTGTCTGACAAAAGTTTATGTTCATCCAAATGCGCCATAATATTAGAGCAGACAATGTGTTCGAGTAACTTGCATGGTACACAAGTTAGAGAAACCGGTCGGTAATTGCAAGCCAAAGACCTATCTCCTTTTTTGAAGAGCGGGCATATATTTGCAAGAGACCATTCCTTGGGGATTTCACCCGTGTCAATAGATTGTTGGAAGAGATGAGCAAATATTGGGCCTAATTCAGATGCTAGTTCTTTTAAGACTCTAGGATGCAATTCATCAGGTCCTAAAGCTTTTGATGGGTTCAAGCCCTTAAGAAGTTTCGTTACACCTTCTGCCGAAACATGAATGTCCTCCATGAAAGGAGCCGAGCGATTAAGAAGGGGGACTTGGGTGTGCTCACTTTTATTAAACACATCCGAAAACTGACCGTTAAATTCATCAGCCTGTTCCAACTCTGATTCGGCAACACCACCACCATTTCTCTTCTTTAGGGGCGGGATACCTTGAGTATCTTTCTTTTGACTATTAATGTACCTGTAGAAGTCTCTGGGATTAGCCTTTATGTCACCAACCAAGTTATTGACATACAAATCATGTTGCTTTTTCACATCAGCTTTAATTTCCCTTCTCAAAGATTCAAATTTTGACCTAAGTTTGCTACTGCCAGTCTTTTTGGCCTTCGCATGTGTCTTATTTCTTCTACGAATCTTTCTTCTTATCTCAGGGGTTATCCAAGGAACAGAGGAAGTTGACCTACTAGTTTTTGAGGGGATGTGCTTTTCAGCAGACTCCTGAATAAAGGAGGTTATCAAGTCAAAGTTTTCCTGAACCGAGCGATTGTCCGAGTAACCATTGAAGTACCTATGTTTTGCGAAGTCTGACACTTCTTTCCTCATTGATTCAAAGTCTCCCTTTTGGTACAAAAACACTTTCCTCCGAGGTTTCGTTTTTGGGGGGATATAAATTTTCAAAGTTCCTGAGATCACATCATGATCACTAAGTTTGTCTGGGGAATGTATTTCTTGGAACTGGCCAGGAAGCGAAGTGAGAATTAAATCCAAAGTGTTTTTCTCCCGAGTCGGGAAATTCACCAGTTGTTCTAAACCATGATCATTCATGACATCAATCAACATTTGTCCCTCTGACTGACTTAACACTGATCCTGCCTTATTAAGTCGGTCTGGCCAAGCAATATCCTTGAAGTTGAAATCCCCTAGTACATGAACTGAGGGGAGCTTATTTCCCTTGTGCTTTGTCCTAATATGATAATAATAATAATAATAATGTGATTCGCATGAACCCAGTTCGTAATAACTAATTATATTAGCACTGTAAAATTAAATTTTTTAACGCAAATACATGAGGCATAGAACATGTTTGGAACATCTTGAAGTGTCTGCTGAGACAGGTAGTGATAATATTAAATATGTTTTCATGTTACATCTGTCGGTTCAGTGCAAATACTGAAGCAGAATTGTGGATACTGATCCAAGAAAATTTTGACCAGTACGGTACTGATTGAAAAATTTTTTATCTGGAGCACTGACATGCCTTAAAAAGCATCCACTTATCATGGGCTAAACAGTCCTAATAATTGCACATACTTTCGCCAGTAACTGACAGCTGCCCTTCTTGAATCAGTGGTGCATGAATGTAAGTGGCCTGACCAGGTATCGAACCAGGGACCTCTGGCTCTTGAGCCAGACTAATATGGTACTTAAAAAGCAAATTCCAGCATCAATTTCCTTCAAAGCAACATGGGTTCAAACTCGACTTTCAGCCATACATGTTAGTCCTGGACACAAACGTTGCAGATAAGCAATTCCAGTCCATTCAAATTGGCAATTTACCTCAAAATGGGTGCTAACCAGCTCGATATTTACACCCCTACTTTACAATAGTAAACTGGCAGGGATGTATGCAGACAAAATGATTTCTTGTACATGTATTTTTATTTGTTAGTAAGCTGCTTTTATATAGCAAAATGTTTGTACATGTATCTAGGCACTTTTTACACAGAAAAGATAAGGAGGCTTTTATTAGACAGGGGGCATTTTTTGGAAGAAGTATGAATTTGATATCATCTTATGGAGAATTATCTTAGAATCATCATTTATACCCCCTCTTATGTGGAGCAATTTATTTGCTAAACTCAAAGCTCCAGATAAGAGGGGGTATTGAGGATAATTCAGAGATAATTTTTCTTATTTCTCAACGAAAACATATGTTGTGACCCCTCATTAGAACCGTCTCGACGAGACAGTTCTAATGATGGGTCACAAAATATGTTTTTGTGGAGAAATGTGAATAATTATCCCTAAATTATCTCTGTTACCCCTTCTTATCTGGAGCACTGTAAACTAACCAAACCTCACTGTGCCCAGACCTCATTATTGGTCTGTGCCAGATCATTACTGAATACAACATTGATTTTTGCTTCATCAATTTTCATTATTCTGTCTGAGAATTTTCAAACAGTCTTTCCTTCATACAGACTTTTCGCAAACAAGTGTCTAACAGCAAAAATATAACACAGCATAAATAAGTGCACTTTAGAACAAAATCATTGCAGTGCTGCTCAGATTCGGGCAGATTCAGAATCTTGCCTCCAGCTGGATTCATACTAGTGACCCTGCATTCCAATGCTGAGAGCACTAACCACTCAGACATGCGGATGCTTCAATACTTGTAATGAACTCTTCTAGCTATTATGGGTTACAGGGTATAAACCAGTCCGCCAATTTTCGCTTCCTGCAGAGACTGTCCATCATATTTGGTTTCTGTCGAGACTGTCCGCGATCTTTTGCTTCCTGCTCAGATTTCTGTACATGATAAATTGCTTCCTGCAGAGACTGTCCGCATGATTCTGCTTCCTGCTGAGGCTCTCCGCAGGAAGCAGAGTCACGTGGACAGTCTCTGCAGGAAGCCATTTTTCGAGGACAGTAGTCCCTGCAGGAAGCAAGAGATCAGGGACAGTCTCGGCGGAAGCCAAATATGATGGACAGTCTCTACAGGAAGCGAAAATTGGCAGACTGGTTTATGCCCTGTGTGGGTGGGACTGTATCAGAGTATAACAGTACTGAGCTGAATGGCAAACTTTTCAGGAGTCAGAGCTACATGTAAATCTATAATTCTGTCCCAGTATGTATTTTATGGTAACATAAATTCTAGAAAAATTCAGAAACAAAAGTTTTTCTTCTTTGTGTTACAGACAGAAATTATATAACAAGAAACATATGAAGCATGCACTGCAGCAATCTCTTTGGCCTTTTACAAAAAAGCATGCCCTCATCTGAACATCAGAGGAATTTTTAAAATCATCATGATTAATATCAAAGCTCCGATGAGCAGCAAATGTTTTGATCAGATTGCACTTATGGTATTAATCCTATTAAACACCCTGGGGGCATTGCCATTTTGCAAGGGGGGGGGGGGGGTTGAGAGGGGGAGGGGGCTTTATTTAGAGTCTAAAGTGTAGTAAATAAGCTACTGCCAGAAAACCTATAAGCAATATAAAGGCCATGGGTATACTTTCAGAGGAAGCAACTACTTTTGCTTCCCTTCTCAATAGGGGGTCAACTCTTAAAGGAAAGAATTTGCTCCTCTATGAGCAAATTCTTTCCTTTAAGAGTAGACCCCATTTCAAAGAGCCACCTTAAAGAGCTACTATCAAGAGAGGCAAACGGGAGTTCATACAACAGAACATTATTTTCTGAAAAGAGGCTGCATAGGGAGTGTTTATTAGAGCAGGGGTGTTTATTAGGATAAATACAGTATTTTAGTGCACTCTTCAAGTGATGTAACAAATGCACCAAAAACACAAGACAGCTCTGCAATCTGCTAGCAAGATCTGGATGCAACTTCAGCTTAACAATGCAGAACATCAGTAACTATCACCATCAATTAGTAATTACACAAATGATCCAAAAAATACCTTTGCAAAATGTGTTTACAACAGTGCAGGCTGCCACTTTTTTCCCCTTCCTTTTTTTCTTGGTGAACTGTTCAGTTATATAGCAACTTGCATTGAAAAGTTCCGGGTGGCAGGTATGGGGTAAATGGGAAGTAAAGTGAGAATGACAGACCTTATAAGGGCATAAGGGATAGGAATGCATCTAATCCAGGATGAAGAGTAAATTCTTTCCTTTGAGAGTAGATCCCATTTTGGAAAAGCTTCTGCAACCAGGGAAACCTAGAGGAAGTCACAAAAGTTGTTTCCCTTTATAAAAATGGCCAAAACACGTCAGTTTATCCATACACCTTTAACATGATGTGTGTTTTATAGGAATGGGTATTTTAAAACTGTTTCATACCATACTGACCCTTAATACTGGGACCACAGTTCTACAGTTAATTGAAGTACACCAGTCACACACAGGGTAGGTGGCAATCGTAAAACACATTTAACAATGGATTAACGCAGATCAAAAACCGTTAGAAACAGCGTTTTTTATTGCAAATTGGCGACAATTTGCAATCGAAAACGCTGTTTCTAATGGTTTTGATCCGCGTTTATAGACTGCATGAGTGTTTTCGATTGCTGCCTACCCGGTGTGAGTTACCTGACCTACCATACTTATTGAGTTCAAAGGTGTTTATGACAGCAGGAACCTGTCTCATAGTCGGTTAAGCACTGGCTTACTGTTGCACATAGCCTAAGTCAGCCTTTGCTATAGTCCAACCACTGCCTTGATAATATATGATTGAAATACTGTTGAAAGGGGCATAAAAGTGTATTTCAGCCATCCATCAGGCATCTAATAATGGTCACATTGAGCCTTTATACAGGAAATAAGAAAAATGAGCCACGACCCAACAAAATCAACAATATGGTTGTGCGCCCAGCACAGACTCAGATCAGCCTGGGCATCCGCCCAGTCTGATCAGATTTTTCGCTGTCCGCATGGAAGTAGCTTAGACCCTTGGCTACCCTTTACGCTCTTAGTGACGAGTCTGATCAGACTTGTCGGAGGCCAGGCTGATCTGAGTCTGCGCTGGGCGCACAACCACATTGTTGATTTTGTCATGTCACGGCTCAAATTATCTTGAAACTATCTTAACAAATTTAAAGAGTAACTACACTTCAGGAACTGACTGAATCAGATCCCAAACCCTATCCCTATCTTAACAACCCCGCTTTCTCTATACTTATACCTTCCATCACTATATCTATCTCTGAAGCAGCACTCACAACCTCAAGTACCACTTTCCTGAACACAAACTGCAAGTATCTACTTGTACAGTGTAAGTGGGATGAGCTAGGAAAGCTATATTTGTAACTTTAGTGCACACTTTCAGAGCTCCAGATAAGGTGGGGTATTGAGGATAATTCTGAGATAATTTTTCTTATTTCTCAATGAAAACATATTGTGTGCCCTCATTAGAACTGTCTCCATGAGACACTTCTAATGATGGGACAGATGGATCACAACACAGGTTTTTATGAAGAAAGATGGATAAGTATCGCCAAATTGTCCCTATAAATTCCCTATAAATTATCTCCTTCTTATCTGCAGCACTGGCAATTACAATAAGAGTGTTTTGAACCAGTGCTCCAGATAAAAAATTTTTCAATCAGTACCGTACTGGTCAAAATTTTCTTGGATCAGTATCCACAATTCTGCTTCAGTATTTGCACTGAACCGACAGATGTAACATGAAAACATATTTAATATTATCACTACCTGTCTCAGCAGACACTTCAAGATGTTCCAAACATGTTCTATGCCTCATGTATTTGCGTTAAAAAATTTAATTTTACAGTGCTAATATAATTAGTTATTACGAACTGGGTTCATGCGAATCACATTATTATTATTATTATTATCATATTAGGACAAAGCACAAGGGAAATAAGCTCCCCTCAGTTCATGTACTAGGGGATTTCAACTTCAAGGATATTGCTTGGCCAGACCGACTTAATAAGGCAGGATCAGTGTTAAGTCAGTCAGAGGGACAAATGTTGATTGATGTCATGAATGATCATGGTTTAGAACAACTGGTGAATTTCCCGACTCGGGAGAAAAACACTTTGGATTTAATTCTCACTTCGCTTCCTGGCCAGTTCCAAGAAATACATTCCCCAGACAAACTTAGTGATCATGATGTGATCTCAGGAACTTTGAAAATTTATATCCCCCCAAAAACGAAACCTCGGAGGAAAGTGTTTTTGTACCAAAAGGGAGACTTTGAATCAATGAGGAAAGAAGTGTCAGACTTCGCAAAACATAGGTACTTCAATGGTTACTCGGACAATCGCTCGGTTCAGGAAAACTTTGACTTGATAACCTCCTTTATTCAGGAGTCTGCTGAAAAGCACATCCCCTCAAAAACTAGTAGGTCAACTTCCTCTGTTCCTTGGATAACCCCTGAGATAAGAAGAAAGATTCGTAGAAGAAATAAGACACATGCGAAGGCCAAAAAGACTGGCAGTAGCAAACTTAGGTCAAAATTTGAATCTTTGAGAAGGGAAATTAAAGCTGATGTGAAAAAGCAACATGATTTGTATGTCAATAACTTGGTTGGTGACATAAAGGCTAATCCCAGAGACTTCTACAGGTACATTAATAGTCAAAAGAAAGATACTCAAGGTATCCCGCCCCTAAAGAAGAGAAATGGTGGTGGTGTTGCCGAATCAGAGTTGGAACAGGCTGATGAATTTAACGGTCAGTTTTCGGATGTGTTTAATAAAAGTGAGCACACCCAAGTCCCCCTTCTTAATCGCTCGGCTCCTTTCATGGAGGACATTCATGTTTCGGCAGAAGGTGTAACGAAACTTCTTAAGGGCTTGAACCCATCAAAAGCTTTAGGACCTGATGAATTGCATCCTAGAGTCTTAAAAGAACTAGCATCTGAATTAGGCCCAATATTTGCTCATCTCTTCCAACAATCTATTGACACGGGTGAAATCCCCAAGGAATGGTCTCTTGCAAATATATGCCCGCTCTTCAAAAAAGGAGATAGGTCTTTGGCTTGCAATTACCGACCGGTTTCTCTAACTTGTGTACCATGCAAGTTACTCGAACACATTGTCTGCTCTAATATTATGGCGCATTTGGATGAACATAAACTTTTGTCAGACAGACAACATGCATTTCGGAAGAGACATAGTTGCGAAACTCAATTGATCACAGTTATAAACGACTGGGCTAAAATCTTGGATAAGGGTGGTCAGGTTGACACTTTTATCTTGGACTTCGAGAAAGCTTTTGACACTCCCCCTCATGAATTACTTAAATGTAAGCTATTCGGCTATGGTATTGGTGGGAAGACTCTGAAATGGATAGATTCTTTTCTCTGTTACAGGCAGCAGCGTGTGGTGGTAAATGGAGTTAAGTCGGATTGGGCCCCGGTTTTGTCGGGTGTCCCCCTGGGCACCGTGCTTGGACCACTGTTATTCTTGTTGTACATTAACGATATAATAGAAAATATTGACTCGGAATTAAGACTTTTTGCTGACGATTGTGTTTGCTATCGTGAAATCAGAGATATTGAAGACACGGTGAAACTTCAGGAGGATATAGATCGTTTAGGTTGTTGGGCAAGGAGTTGGGGCATGAGATTTCAACCTGTCCAATGCAACATAATGCAAATTACAAGGAAACGGATCAAGAAGATCAATGCTTCCTACACCTTAGAGGGAACGGTCCTCAATAATGTAGAAACTATCAAGTATCTCGGCATAACCATTACCAATGATTTGAAATGGAACACTCATGTCAGCAATATTTGCACAAAGGCTAATAGGACCCTCGGCTTCCTCAGACGCAACTTGGCTGCATGTCCACAAGATGTTAAAGAGTCAGCATACAAGGGACTGGTGTCCAGTACTGGAGTATGGCAGTTCAGTTTGGGACCCTCAGAGTATAATTCTTCAAGATGAACTTGAGAAGGTGCAGAAAAGGGCAGCTAGATTTGTAACGGGAAATTACACATATGAAACTGGGAGTATGACTGGCATTCTGGAGAAACTTAAGTGGGAATCCCTAAAAAAGAGAAGGAAAGATAGTAGACTCATAATGCTGTACAAAGGTCTGAGGGGTGCAGCCAGTATACCCATAAATGACCTTGTTCCCCCAAGTAGGCGTACCAGGAATCATCATTCCCTGGCATTTCAAACCCCATTGGCTGGGACTGACATTTACAAGTCCAGTTTCTTCCCCCAGACTATTAGAGATTGGAATTCCCTGGAAGATTCACTTATTTCTGCTGCTGAGGGTGCAGAGGATTCAGTTACTAAGTTTACTTCTCTTATAAGGGCTAGGGACTAGCTTCCCTGATTCACAGGTCCTGGTGAATGATTGTCCTTGGACGTATCACCAGTAAACAGTTCTGATCTGATCTGACATTTGGATTTGAACTGCAATTTTCTACCTAGTTTATTATGTTTTTTCCCTTTTCTACATGCAGTCATAACCGCACCTGAGATAATAGCATTTATTATCTCATAGACGCATCTATGATTTTCGGTTGATTTGTCAGTAGGTCTAAAAAACCGCAGAATAAAGGCCTGCTTGTCCTCTTGAGAGATCGAAGCCATGCTAACGATGCTTTCCTACTTTCAGTTTGAATCGACTGGTTTACAGTCCATCTATTTTCCACACATTTGAAAGACTAATTCGGAAGGAAATATTTAGAATCAGTCAGCTTCTCGGTTAGTGCGACGCATAAGGAAGTTCAGCCCAATTGATAATATTATAATGCAAGCGTCTATGGGAACTCGTCCAGGTGGAACGGATTACCGGAAAAAATGATCCGTATCGACTTGAAAGCGTCCGTACCGGGTACCGATAATTTTTTCAATACATCCGTATAGGCCAAAAATGATCCGTAATATACGTAGATACGGACGCTATCTGGAGCACTGGCATGTGCAGTAATAAGGTCGAATACTGGATTTCAAGAATTGTGTTGTGCTAATGTTTAACATCCACGGTAAACAGCTGTGGTCATTTCAGGACGGTCATTTAATCTAATTACACTATTCCTGGGCAGGCTTAGACCTCCTGAGCGGTTAACCAGCACTTACTTTCACCAGTATCTGACAACTGCCCTTCTTGAATCAGCAGAAGGGGAAATGAAAGTAAGTGGCTGGACAGGGTATCAAACCCAGGACCTCTGGCTTACAAGTCAGGCGCCCTACAGACTGCGCTAAGCGGCCCAACCTGTATTTCAAGAAAAGCGCTGTGTTACTGATATTAATTATTCCAATCTTCTGTAGACCCTGCGAGGACATGATATATTGTTTAAGAAGTTGTGTATTGTCACACGTTATCACTGAGCCACATCTAAAGAAGATATGATATTTCCGACCTAGATATTGATATCTTGTAGGATCAGTTTCCTGAATATGAGATCTCTAGAACCATGTTTGACCCTAAATTATTATCAATATTTTGACAGAGATACAGTAGCAAACAATGCAGACCCTGGTCAGATGGCTTCTAGGAGCCATCTGATCAGGGTCTTCACTGTTTGCCTTAAGTAATATATAATTCAACCCCTTATTCAGGACAAATGAACTTTTCCAAATTCTAAGATAGGTTTAATCCATTCCAGAAATGGTTTGAGTGTGCAACAATTCAAAGTCCTGGGACTGATAGGTCTGAGCAAACAGTGCAGACTCAGGTCAGACTGAACCCAAAGGAGCAGTCCGGTCAGGGTCTACTCTATTTGCCATTCTATCATTCTGCATTCGTTGATGCATTATTGCATTGTAAAACCAAACCGTACCATTTCTCGGACGATTTACCGTTACAGTAAATATTAGGTGTTCCAATATTTTGAATTGTTACGGTAGATGGTAATTATATTTTGCACAGTAGCAACTTCATTTAGTGAGTCTGCAATGTTCTGGTTTTTACAGTAATCAAAAATCAATGTACAAAATCAGATTCAGTGTTGTTGATTAGGCTGTTATTGCTGGCAATAATGTGATTCTAAATTCCTTTTTAAGGAATTTCGGTAACATTTGCCACTGCAGTTAGTAACTGCACAATCCTGATATGACTGAAATACTGTTGAAAAGCGCGTAAAATTGCAATGAACTGCACAAACGATACAAATATACCATTTCAGTCGTTTGCATCCTACAGATAAACCTCCACTCTATGGAACTAGTCATGTTTATGCTGGTGAAAATGGAGTACTGTCATGCTTGGACAGGTCTCAATTTCGTTGGCTCGTGTTTTAGAAGTTGCAAAAGTCGTATGACATTCATGTTTCTCAAGCTTTTGAGAAATTGGACCTTGGTCTTATTTACTCCTGTAATGGTAGGAAATAAGAGCGGACATTAGTTGGTAATTCTGTGTTTGTAATCAATAGTCTTTTCTGATTTACCATTCTATCCCTACTTTGTTGGGATTCAACTGTCTGCAGAAGCAAACACTCTAGACCTAGATCAGACTGCTCCTATGGAGAAGTCTGATCAAGGTCTGCACTGTTTGCTGTTCAGTAAAAGTTTTGTGAACATACCCGATGATAGAAAAATGGATTTGCAAAGAGAAAATATGCCACAAAATCATGTTGGTGAGCAAAGAAATGTGGTTTATACCCTATTTTATTCGTGAGGTTAGGTAAACATCAGCTAGCTGTATCAAATACTGGAAAAGATAGGAGGAATTCTATGGGCCAGACAAATAGAAATAAATCCATTTAAGGCTGACCAAGATTGGCCATTGACATATTATCTTGCCTCCTAAATGTGCCAAATATGTTGCTGCTTGATTTGTTGCACATGAGTGTCATATGGGGTAAAAGGTGTAAGCCACTTGTGTGGTAAAAAATTGAATAGCTTCATATGAAGTTGAAAATGGTATAGCACCTCTTTTGAGGTAAAAGATATTGTAGCTTCTTGTCATGTAAGCAAATATTCAGCCTCTCTGTGAGGCAAAAAAAGTAGTTTGTGTGAGGGAAAAATGTACAGCTAATATGAAGTAGAAAAATGTATAGCCTCTTGTGAGGTAAAAATATTGTAGCCTCTTTTGATGTGAACAAATATTTAGCCTCTCCATATTAATGGTAAAATGTAGCTTACTGCGAGATAGAAAAAATGTAGCCTGAATTGTGAAGCAGAATTTTTTTAAAAAATGTATAGCGTCTTTTACATGTTGTAAGATATCACCTTTGTTTGTTTGTGAGGTAAAAAGTGAATAAAGAAGTACAAAGCTCTTATGTGGTAGTTCAAAAACTGTACAGCCTCTTGTGAAGGCTTAGCTTAGATGTGGTACATATAAAAATAAGTTAAAAAATTTAAAGGATTTGATATATCAATTAAGGTCTTGAAAAAAAAACCTGAATATCTTCTGAAGTGACTCTCCTCAAATGGCCTTCAGATGATTTCATTTGATCACCCGTTATGAAATGCGATAAGGTTCTAGTATTTGATATTGTGTCGAGGCTTCCAATAGGTTAGTTGGGTTTTGATGTTGGTTTACAGGTTATTTCAGCGTGGCCCCTCGTTTATATGCATCTGAGTGAAGTGATGCTTATGTGGTGGCCACAACTTATGGTTTTAGAGAAACATTACCGTAATATGCTTGATTATTAGGGCACCTGAAATGGAAAATTAATTGTTTTCAGATGTCTCAATATTTAAGCAAATTGCAGTAATCTAAAGTTATCATCAGAGCCGAGCTCAATAGTGTTTAAATATAGAAAACTGAGGAAAGAAATTGTTGAAACTGCAGTTTAATGAAGCCGTATCACCTACCAGGTATTGTAATCTTATAATAAATTAAAAAAGAAAATACAATTGAAACAGGTGGTTAATGTGTCTACAGTTTTGCAAATTTCTGAGTCAGGAGTAAAAACAGGGAAGAAGAAAATCTATACTTCTTCATAATTCATTCTTTACAATGAAATGAATGCTGTGAAAATGTTAAACAAACTTTATGTACATGGCTAGATGACTTGCAATTTTATATCCTTTTCAACAGTTTTTCAGTCATATCAGGACAGTAAGAAAGTGATAATGAAAGGCTGTGTGCAATGGAACCCCAGTTACGGTTGAAAAATTTCTGTCCCTCGCCAGAATCAATGTGGCCGCTAGCCTAGCAGGCCAGCGCTTCAACCTGCTGAGCTACAGGGGCTCCCACTTTACAATTAAAAGAAGGCTGAAAAAAAAACTGATAAAAGTTATGTAGAGGTGCAAAATTTCCAACTAAACATCAGCATAATGCTGGTCTTGCTAACTTCACATGAAACTCTGACCATTTGAGGTCGAGTCGGGTAACTTCGGACAGAGGGTAAATTTGGACATACCATTGCAAACAGTGAAAATCCATATGGGCTCATAATGAGCCGTCTCATCAGGAATTTCACTGTTTTCCCAATTAACAATTAATTTTGTTTTAAATTCCAAACAACTGACATATAAAGGAAACAATGTCACTGTCTGAATTTACCCGCTGTCAGAATATACCAGACTCAACCTTAAAGTGCCTTTAGAGAAATGCTCACACATATGCCAGAAGTGATTGAGATTGGTGATAATTCTAAGAACAGCAAGATAAATTTTTTGAGGTGGGCAAGACCTAGTGGCTTGTTTTGTTTTTGTACCACCATTTCCTTGTTTGTCCATCTAAGTTAAGCCTTGGAAAGAAGTTATATTAGGAGTGGGGGTAGCATAATAGTGATTTATACATACACAGGTGATCTAAAGTCACTAAATAAAAGCTTCCAAGATAAGTAAGTAAGTAAGTAAAGTCTTTATTTAAGGAGGGTAACAAATTTAGCATCATAGCTAATATTCCATGAGGCCCTCAAACAAACTGTACAACATTTTACATATGTACATACGAGAAATGGTGAAGAGCATTTACGCAATAAAACAAAAGCACAACAAACAAACAAAAGCAAAATGGTACAAGGTCTTTGTAGAGAGACAGAACAGAAGATGAGACAAAATAACTTCTTTCCAAGTGAGTGAGTGAGCTTGGGTTTCACATCCAACCAACATATATGTCATCAGAGCTGGAACCTCAGTTTAAAGTCTCATCCGAAAGATCAGAGATAAGTGAGGATTGAACCTGGGATCCCTGGACTGGTAATCTAGTGAATAACCAGTCCAAATTAATATACTTGAAATATACTGGTAATATCGAGAACAACAGAAAATTATCTAAAGTTAAGAAAAACAAGGGAGATACTTAGTAAGTTATGAATGCATACCATACATTTTTTGAAGAGAGCTTAATTAAGCTTATACACGCCTTTATGGCCAAGTGGTTAAGAGAGCTGACCTCTTAATAATATTGGTTTGAGCCTCAGCCAGCACATAAGTGAGAAAGCCACGTTCTGCTTGCTCATACAGAACAGTTGTTTCTTGTTGCTTGTTGGTGGGGATAAGGTGGTCTTGGAGGGTACGTGAGTTTGGGTATGTTAGGACTTATCGTAATGATCCTAAATATTTGGACAGACAGGTCTGAGCAAACATTGTAAACCAAGAACAGTTTGATCAGGGTCTGCAATCTTTTCTATTCACTAACCATCATTTGAATGCATTAATATGACTGTAAAATCCACTTTCCAAGAATTTTCGAACACTAATTGTCCAACTTAAGGGTGTCCAAAATTTTAGGGTCATTACAGTATTCCATATGTCAGACAGTGCCTGCAAAGGGAACTAGAGGCAATGGGGCTCAGTTTAAATACCCTGGTGCAAGATCCCTTGGCCAAAATCTTAAGAAGCGCATGTGTTTGACATTAAGGTTGCTTGTTCCAAGGTCTGTAATTGATATTTTTCCTGCTGCTATTTCTCATAACAAGATAATATGTTTGTATTGTCTGTTAGGACTAACCTCAATGGGATAATATAGCCAGGCTAGGCAGCAGTGCTGAATAAAACAGTAGTTGTTTTGGGAAATATAAAGCCAGTCGTGAGATAAAAAGCTCTAATATGAATGAAATTTCTACACTAAAAGTGATAAAATATGATATATGTATTGTTTTAAAGGGTTACCCATGAACTAAGAAAGGATACTTTAACAGGATGTTTAGTATAAACATGGATTTTAGAAGAAATCTTAGCTTTATAGAGCAGATAAAAGTTCTAAACTGAGTGGAAACTTCATGTTTCTTGATAAAACTGATATTTTATCAGTTAAAAAGTGAGAATTGATGTAAACTAGAACATAAAATTGATCTTAAAATAAGTTGAAGTTTTTTTTTGAGGTGAGATAATTAGATTGAATAATGAGTTGCATGTCCAAATTATACAAAAATATATAATTCAGTTGCAAGGTTAGAAACTATAGTAAACTATTAATGCTTCAGTTTACACTTTTTCATTATAAATGAAAAAGTGTCAATTGAAAGCATTATTATTATTGAAACAAACTCCTGATGGGCACATTTTTGGGGTGAAACACACTGATCGCAAATGTTAATTTAGCACTGGATTAAATATTCTATTCAGAAACCAAAGCTATTTGTTCACTAAGATGCTTACATTGGTGCTGTCAGTTTTGACATAAACATTGAAATGAACTTATTTAAGCACTGGCTGTCAGCACTGATTTGAATATTTTACAAGACACAATGTTCTTGCTGTCAGCACTGATTTGAACATTTCACAAGAACATAAAGCACTGGCTGTCAGCACAGACTTGAATATATTGCAAGAACACAAAGCAAGAGCTGTCAGTACTGACATAAACATTGTACACAAAGCTTAAAGTTCTTGAAGAGCAAGCAGTCATCACTGAATTAAATGTTTACATTGAAAACAAAGCTGTCATCAGTGACTTATAAACATTCACATGAGCACAAAGGTGTCATCAGTGACCTAAACATTCACATGAACACAAAGCTGTCATCAGTGACTTACATGTACACATTGACATGAACACAAAGCTGTTATCACTGACTTAAACATTAACATGAACACAAAGCTGTCATCACTGACTTAAACTACTTGAACACACAGAAGTCATCACTGACTTAAACATTCATATGAACACAAAGCTGGCATCACTGACTTAAACATTCACATGAACACAAAGCTGTCATCACTGACTTAAAGTACTTGAACCAACATACTTGAACATCACACTTAAACATTCACGTGAATACAAAGCTATCATCACTGACTTAAAGTACTTGGACACAAGGCAGTCATTACTGACTTAAACATTTACATTGAACACAAAACAGTCATCAATGATTTAAATATTTACATGAGCACAAAACTGTCATTAGTGACTTAGACATTTACATGAGCACAAAGCTGTCATTAGTAACATAAACATTATCATGAACACAAAACTGTCAATTAGTGCCTTAAACATTTTCATGAACAGAAAGCTGTCATTAGTGACTTAAACATTTACATGAGCTCAAAGCTGTCTTTAGTGACTTAAACATTTACATGAACACAAAGCTGTCATAAGTGACTTATACAATTACATGAACACAAAGCTGTCATTAGTGACTGAAACATTTACATGAGCACAAAGCTGTCATCACTGACTTAAACATTAACATGAACATAAAGCTGTCATCAGTGACCTAAACATCTACATGAACAGACAGCTGCCATTAGTGACTAAAACATTTACATGAGCTCATAGCTATCATTAGTGACTTAAACATTAACATGAACACAAAGCTGTCATAAGTGACTCAAAAATGTACATGAACACAAAGCTGTCATTAGTAACTTAAACATTTACATGAGCACAAAGCTGCCATCACTGACTTAAACATTAACATGAACACAAAGCTGTCATCAGTGACCTAAACATTTAACATGAACACAAAGCTGTCAAAACTGACCTAAACATTCACATGAACACAAAGTTGTCATCAGTGACTTATATGTTATCAGTGACTTAAACATTTACATGAACACAAAGCTGTCATAAGTGACTTATACAATTACATGAACACAAAGCTGTCATTAGTAACTTAAACATTTACATGAGCACAAAGCTGCCATCACTGACTTAAACAATAACATGAACACAAAGCTGTCATCAGTGACCTAAACATTTAACATGAACACAAAGCTGTCAAAACTGACCTAAACATTCACATGAACACAAAGTTGTCATCAGTGACTTATATGTTATCAGTGACTTAAACATTTAACATGAACACAAAGCACTATAGTTTCAGTCTGAAACTTTTATAGTCTATGATAATAATTGTGCTGTGAGGAACTAAAAAATGGATTTTACCAAACAGGCTTGTTTGATGTTTAAATATCATGAATTAAGAGAAATTAATATCCGAAAGATTAAATTTGAACTAGTAGTCTGTAAAAGACCTAGTTACTGTATTAGAATTGCAATGTAATATAGTTTGCCGCAAGAGATATTTCAGATTCATTAGTTAGTGCATGTGTTTCTCCTATCAGAAAATGTGTTTATGCTTTCATCTTCAGAAATTCTATGTCATTACTGAATGGGGATAGCTTTTGCACATTGCGTCAGGCAACTTGTTTGATGTTATAGTTTAATGCAAGTCTTTGTGTTTAAGGTTAACGAAAATTGAATTCCTTTTTAAAGCAAAGAATTTTTGCTGTGAAATAGTGAGAAATGGAATATACAACCAATTATTATCATATTATGGAGTAAAATTTTTGTTGCAGAAAAGATAATTTATTTATGGATGGTTAAAGATACCTCTGTCGCATTAAATTTGGTATAGTTACGTTTATATTAAAACACTTGAAGGACCAAAAACTGAAAATAGTTGAATTTGCGAATTAGCATAGATCTGGATGAGGAGGCTTATAATTAGCTGCCTCATCTAGATCTACACTATTTGCTTTCTTAAGTCTTTGAATTCCCAATATGATATTATAAGCTTAATTGGACAAAACATATTTTGAAATTTTGCAGATGTGAATTTTGTTGTCTGCCTTTCTGCCTTTTTGACTCTTTAGGGTTATAGTAATGTAATAGCATGATGTGCAGATAGACCTGAGTATTCCATCCCACTGGGCTTACAATGTTTAAGCAGCATTGAATCAAACTTGATTCAACACCATTATGTTGAATCAAGGTTGATTTAATGTTGATTCATTGCTGGGGTTGGGCTGTTTTCAATGCACACATTTGGGTTGGTTTGATGCATTCAAAGATAGAATATCAGAATTGGAAACTTTAGTACAAATTACAGAGATTTAAGTCGGAAAGGATGTTAAAGAATGATTACATTTCGTACAAATTCATTGCATTTAAATGATAGTGTTCTGAGTTGTGTCATTGGAAATTGCAAACAGTGCAGGGCCCAGTTGTTCAAAACTAACGATGTCGTTAGTTAACGTTTCGTTAAAATTTCAAACGTTAATATCGCAAATACGCCAATATTTTTTGTTGAAAAAATGTGAGGAGCTTTTGCATTGCAAAAGCTTTTCACTTTTTTTCAACAAAATATATCGTTGTATTTGGTCATAATGTCATAAAACACTCAACGAGTTGACCCCTTAACGACCTTGTTAGGCTAACGATGCTTTGAACAACTGGGCCCTGACCTTTATCATACAGTCTGATCTTGGTCTATAAGTTTGCCCAGCACTTCTGTCTCAACATTTGGGGTTAAGTGGCCACTGTTAAATCAAACCGGAGAGCTGGAAAAGTAAATCAAATATAAAAACAAATTACATTGCTCATGTAATTTCTCCATTGAATTGTAATGACTAGTTTGATAGAAAAAATGACAAGATGAGTCATGTCTGCAAACAACATTTGATACCAAACTATACGAGAGCTCCTGATCAGGGTCAGTACTGGCCATATGATCATATGACTTGTTGATGGATTTTTTTGTTGTTGTTGTTGTTTGGGGAGTGGGGTTGGGGGGCTTTGGCTTTTGCCATTTCCTCTGTAGAAAGATTTGTTGTGGAACTTTGGGGCTAATTCTGATGTTTTGATAAAACTGTTAAAATTTAAATTTCATTCCAAAATATTTGCTTATCTGGGGCCTCCTGGGTTGTGTTTTAACCTTGTTTTTCAACAACAGATTAATTAAGAAGGATGGTATTTAGTACAGTCAATTATTCCATTTCTGTGGGATGATGGAACTGCTTCTGTGGAGATTGCTTCAGTAGTAATGGTGATAATTGTAGTTCTGATGCTGAAACTATATCAGCCTCAAGTGGAAGAATTTAAAGTGAAATTAAATTGGAAATGTTAAGGTGAATGGATACACCTTCATATTTTTCCTTATTGTTCAAAAGGGGATAACTTTTGAGGTTTAATATATTGGCATTTCTGTAAGAAGAGTCCTGTTTGAAAGGAGACCACTCTTAAAGACAGAACATCTCTGCCGGGGGGTCTGGTTCCCAGCACATAGCAGTGTTACCTGTATAGGTAAAGGTGTGAAAATTCAGTCTACCAATCAGTGGACCTGAATTGACAGTTATGATGATTTAATTGGCTGATTGGAGGTGTTGACACTATGAGATCAAGAGACAGAATGACACCGTGAAAGTTAATCCTCCTTATATAGTCCCATCCCTGTCTTTAAGGGAAAAAATTTGCTCCTAGTGGAGCAAATTCTTTCCTTCAAGAGTGGCCCCATTTAGAAAGTGGCAAAACTGAATTAGACAGAGTTGCTTCCCCTGAAATTATATTTATTTCACCTTAATTTAGCTGAATCTAAGACAGTTCAGAACAGTGATTTTGAAGGGAGACTACATATTATAGTGTATAACAATTCTAGTGAATGATGGAATAATGTATCGGAGATCTTCAAAGTTTGGATCATTTCCCACAATAAGTGAAGGATGTCCCTATCATCAGTGGTTGCCAACGGCAACTCGGTATGTTCCATTGAAAGGGTTTTCAAGACGAAGGGGGTAAGTAGAGTACAGTATGTACTTGTATGTTCAGGAGTATATAGTTTTCATCTTTTTGTCTATTTGTCCATCATCCATCTGCCTATATCAGGCAGTCAGTCATATCTGTGCTAATCTTTGTTCTAGCTGTGCTGAGTTATTTCATTACGTGATGGCACTGCATGTAGGGGCCAGGGGGTAGTTCTTGAGCCCACTTGAGCCCCTTCTTACATGCCATAATGCGAAACAAAAGGGTATTGAGGCAACCAATGCTATATGCGGGGGTTGTCACAATTCTGCTACCTTTAGCAGCCACCATTTCAAAATCCCATTAATCAAAGATCCAGACTTACGGGGTTATGTATGCCTTAAGCAGACCCATCAGTTGTAAAAAGTAATGGTAAAGATTTCCGGTAGCCTAGTGATTATAGAGTCATTGGGGGTTCACTAACTTAAAGGACCCACAATATCTTTGGCACGTCAGCATATGCAAGACAGATTCCCTTCCTCTCCTTTGGCTGTCTTATAACCTCCCTGATTCAAAAAAAGGTACTGATTTCCTGGGCTGACAGAGTTTTCCGACAACTGGCTGACAGAATAGTGATTCGAACCCACAACCTTCTGGACCATAACTGAGCATCTCTTACCACTCGACCATGGCAGCTCTCTAGATTTTAAGGAGTTATGGAAGTCAGTGTGAAACATCCGCAAATATTCTCCGTCAGTGAAGCTCTGAGATTGATGAAGGTGCATGATGGATGCAGTCATGATTTTGGAATCATGTTCTGGTTGTTACATAATTAAACGCAGAGAACTGTTTATGTTTGATAAATTAATAGTTTCTGACATGCTTTTATCATTATGAGCAATTTGAGATGAATCTGTTTCTAAAATTAGATATTTTTTAATTAGATATTTTCTAGGTACCAGAAGGTACCTAATTTCCAGCCAATCAGATTGATAAGAATTTGTAGACTCTTCTGCAAGTGGTTGAAATGACCCTAAATATTCAGACAGACTGGTCTGAGCAAACATTGTAGACCGAGATCAAACTGCTCCTGAAGGAGCAGTTTGATCAGGGTCTACAACATTTGCCATTCACTAAGCATCATTTAGCTGCATTAATGTGTGTAAAATCTACTTACTAAGCATTTCCAACTTTTGGGTTTTGGGTGTCCAAAATTTTAGGGTCAGTATGATAAATCTATTGTCCAGGCTGTTTTTAAGGTGTTTGGCTACACCTCTATGTTTTCTGTCAATATTATAAAGGGAAACAACTTATGTGACTTCCTGTTTGCTTCCTTATGGGTGTTGAAAAGAGGTCTGCTCCTAAAGGAAAGAATTTGCTCCTGAGGGAGTAAATTCTTTTCCACAAAAGTTGACCTCGATTAAGAAGGGAGATAAAATGAAAAAAAAAATGACAAAGTTGCTTCCCTTGAAAGTATATCCATCGCCCTTTAAGACAGGAGTGGTACTATATAAGGAGGAGTCATTCTGTCTCTTGACCACATACCGTGAACATCTCCAGTCAGCCAATGAAATAATTATAATCAGTAATTCTGGTCCACTGATTGGTTGAATAAATTTTCACACCTTCACGTGTAACAGGTTACATATGCTATTGCTGGGAACCAGACTCTCCCTCCTCATCCTCTCTTTCTCTCCGACTGTCTCCTGCACAATTTCTAGGATGAAGTCTGGGCTTTAGTACATGCAATAAAGATTTTTGTCCAATTTTGACTAGTAACCAAATAACCGTTTAATCTCCAACTGTGGATATTGTTTTCATTGTCAACAGAAATAATATGCTTTTGAAGATACAATTTCATAATATTTACAGGTGGGTTTACTTTCCCACTTTCATCTTTTGTACATGGTTACATTTTAGCAGAATTTATAATATTTGAAATATTTACCTAAAGATGTCAAGAATTATCTCTTCTTCTATGGGAGCTCGAGTGTGGCCTGCTAAGCTAGCAGTCTGGGTTCGATTCTGACTGGAGGGGGATATCTTTTCAACTGTAAATGGGGTTCGGTTGCACACAGCCTTTCATTATCACCCTCTCATCATCCTGATATTATCACCCTCTCATCATCCTGATATGGCGCAATCGGTAGGGCACCTGACTCATAAGTCAGAGGTCTTGGGTTCGATACCTGGTCTGGCTACATACTTCGTTTCTCCTTCCGCTGATTCAAGAAGGGCAGTTGTCAGTTACTGGCGAAAGTATGTGCACTTAGTACTGGTTAACCGCTTAGGAGGTCTAAGCCTGCCCAGGAATAGTGTGGTTAGGCTATTTACTGACCATCCCGACATGACCATAGCTGTTTACCATGGATGTAAAGCAACAAATCAATCAATCAATCAATCCTGATATGACTGAAATACTGTTGAAAAGGATGTAAAATCCATCCGTTTCTTTTAGCTGGTAAAAAGTTGTTGAACATTACAAGTGAACTTCAGTCCAAGAGGTCTTGCGTATGAGCCCTGCATGCAAATGTTGAGCCTTTCTATCCAAGATCTGTAAGAAATTAACACTGTAAATTAAGTGCCAGAGACGAAAATAACTGAATTTGAAAACAGTGTAGGTCCTGATGAGGTATCATGAGCCACCTCATCTAGAATTACACTGTTTGTTCTCAAGTCTTTGAATTCTCAATATGACACAGCTTAGATGAAACATTTTTTTGAAATTTTGCAGACGTAAATTTTGTTGTCTGCTTTTCTGCTCCTAAAGGGTTAAGGTGTATGGATACATGTCTGTGGTTTGACTTCCATTATTTCAACATCAGCAGGATTCAGTTGCACACAGCCTTTCATTATCACCCTCCCTCGTAATAATCATCCTGATATGACTGAAATACTGTTGAAAAGGACATAAAATTTTGCAACTCATCTATCCATCCATTATTACAAAGGAGACAACTATAAGAAAATTTTGCTTTCTAGTACGTTATATGAATCCCTGTTCTTATGGGGGCTATTCTTAAAATATCTGAGAGCAAATTCTTTTTATTAAGAGTTGCCTCATGTGTTGAGGGAGACAGTGCCACATCAGAGTGATTTCCCTTAGCTGTACATGTATATTTATACACCTTAATAAACTTGGCCACATACCTGCCTCCCCTCCCCCTGAGGTTGTTCAAAACTAATGACATTGCTAGGTAACGAGACGGTCAATGTTCAAATAACTATTGCTAGCAAAAACTTTGCTATTTTTTGCCAAAGAATGTGAGGAGCAATTTTTTTAACAAAATAAACATTACTGCATTTGATTTTGTGAGTACTGTAAGACTTTACATATTAAATCCTATTAAATCCACAACTAACGATGGGGGGAGAGGGATGGGGGGTGGGGGCTTGGAGAGGAAAGAGGATACCAGGTTATTGTGTCTTTAACCCTTACAGCACCAAGAAAGCAGACAACAAAATTAACTCTGTTAAATTTCAAAATATGTTTGATCTAAGCTTATATTAAAAATTCTGGGACTAGAGAGCAAACATTGTATAACCAGATGAGGCAGCTCATCATAAGCCGCCTCACATCTGGATGTTCACTGTTTGCAAATTTAGGGCAAGGTAGTACTGTGGTAAGAAGTGACATGCAAGATCATGTGCTTGTGGTTTCACCTAATTTAGTAGCAAAACTTGTACAGTATTAAATGGCATATTTAATTACTGTACCTGGTTAGTGAACTGATTGTCATCAGAATGATAGGTACCGTATTAATCTCATACACTCCAACAGGTCGTTGGAGCAAAAGGTGTAGACCCAGATGAGGAGCAGTCTGATCAGGGTCTACACTTTTTCTCAGGGGCATCATAAAACATATCACTTGACTAGCCAAATACAAAAGTGGAGAAGTCACTCTTATGTGGCCGATTCGTGCAAATATGATGGTCGTCATATGGTACACCAATTTGATCAATGAATGAAACTTCAACTAGGTATTTCTCATTAACATACCATAAAAATTCTAAGTATTAGGACAGACAGAACTGAGCAAACACT
Source organism: Ctena decussata (assembly GCA_963989385.1). Taxonomy (NCBI): domain Eukaryota; kingdom Metazoa; phylum Mollusca; class Bivalvia; order Lucinida; family Lucinidae; genus Ctena; species Ctena decussata. Next base: position 6,561,780 of record OZ022508.1, read on the forward strand.
GCAGACCCAGATCTGACTGCTCCCAGCTGTCTGACCAGGGTTGCAACTCTTTGCCATTTCATCTGCATCTTTTGAAGGCATTACTCACAGGGTATAATCGATTCCGCCAATTTTTGCTTTCTGCAGAGACTGTCCGTCATATTTGGCTTCCGCCGAGACTGTCCGCAAACTCTTGCTTCCTGCAGAGACTACTGTCCTCGACAAATTGCTTCCTGCCGAGACTGTCCACGTGACTCTGCTTCCTGCCGAGAGCCTCGGCAGGAAGCAGAATCACGCGGACAGTCTCTGCAGGAAGCCATTTATCATGTACAGAAGTCTCGGCAGGAAGCAAGCACTCGCAGACAGTCTCGGCGGAAGCCAAATATGATGTACAGTCTCTGCAGGAAGCGAAAATTAGCGGAATCGATTATACCCTGTGTTACTGCATTGTGAAACTAAACTGTTCTAGTTTTATATGGCAATAATGTTATAGTATTTATTTTAGGTGTGATAATTTTTAGAATTTTTATGGCTATGGAAAAATTAAACATTCGGACAACTGAACAGTTTGTATATTGTTGATTTAAAATATCTTCAAAATCTGGATGAGTCCAGGATCCCTGGTAGTTCATGCAGTGGGTTTAAGGCACTTGCTTGCTAAGCTAGTGGCCCAGGTTTGATTCTGGCTGGAGGTGGAAATCTTTTCAACCATAGATGGATTTACATTGCGTACAGCCTTCCATCATCACCATCCAATCATCTGATATGACTGAAATACGAAAAGGATGTAACATTCCAAGTCATCCTTCCATCCATGAATGAGTCTAGTTGTCCTATCTGGGGATGTGCAATTCAACTTCTGATATATCGTGTAGAAACAGATAGGGTAATGTACAACTCTATTATGCTATTGAGAAATTCCTCTGTTCATTCAACACCAAATCATTTGCATGAAAACTTGTAATTTACATGCTTAATTTGCTAGCAACTTGTTATTTTGGTATAGGTCAGCCATTATTTATTAAACTGTTTAATTTTCCATAAGGGAAAGAAATTGCAAGTGAAATCTTATATTAACCTGGGGTTACATTGAAAAGCATCCAGCTAAGAGTGGGATTATGTTATGGTGGTGACTATGTTAGGAGCTCTAAATAATCCAGAATACTGGGAATGATTTTTAAGCTTTTATTTTTAACCGTGTTTATGCTGATAAATGCCCAGGGAGCATTGCAATTTACAAGTTATATAAGTGGCATTTTGGAAAATATTATTTGGGCAATAAATGACAAATTTGGTGGTTTAAAGCCAGTTTCAGTGTAATTTTGGCAACATTTTCTGACAAAAGAGTGTGTGTGGAAGGGGGGAGGGATATTATAGAGGATGCATTTGTTAGAAGAAATACAGTATTTCCCGTAAAAATAATATTTGTGCAATGAAAAGTAATTGACTTGAGTCCATGGCTATTCTAATGAGTTTCTCCAACATATATTTTTAATCCTCAAAATTTTGGCTTAGCTGCAACTGCTATGTAATGTCATAAACTTGGGAACATGAGGTATAAAGGGTATGTCATTTGCTATTATGTTTTTTGTTGCTTTTTTCCCTTTGGCAAAATGCTTGAGGATCATTAGAACTGTGTTTCATCAGTGCATATATAGATGCACTTAGGTTGTAGATAAGGATTTCCATAGAAACTGTGGCTTTTAAGGTTTCATGTTCCATGAAGGAAGCAGGCAATACCACAGCTCATGATTGTAAAAAAAAAATCACTGCTTGTTTGCATAAAAAAACACAAAAACACACTGCTTCCTTGCATATGAAGGTTGCCACAGACCCGAAACACTGTTAATGCTACCAGAAGCTATCCCACTTCTGACACCAAATGTTACTGTTACTAAATAGTGTTGTTGGTATGTGCAAGATAGTGCCTTCCCTCAATCAGTTAGAATGCTGTAATGTGCTAAGTATTGGAGCTAAACCAATTAAATTTCCATTTGTCCCAAGACACCTAAAAAATAATTAATTTTTTATGCCCCCAACTTCGGAGAAGTTGAGGGGGCATATTGGTTTGGGCCTGTCCGTCCGTCCGTCCGTCTGTCCGTCTGTCCGTCTGTCCGTCCGTAACACTTTTAAGCAGCTTGGAAACTCAAGAACCCCTAATGCTATGATCTTGAAATTTTATATGTGGCATCTACATGAAAAATAAGCAGACACGTAATTTTTCTTTTTTCCACTGGTCATGTATTTCTAGAGTTATGCCCCTTTTTTGACTTAGTGCATTGTAAGCCTATGGAACCTTGTTAGCAAAATATTTCAAGAACCCCTGATGCTAGGATCATGATTTTTTGCAGGAAGGCATTGCCTATGAAGTAGATGAACTGATTAACTTTTGAAAAAATATCGTGAATTTTTTACCGAGTTATGCCCCTTTTTCAACTTAGCGCATTGTAAGCCTATGGAACCTTGTTAGCAAAATATCTCGAGAACTCCTGATGCTAGGATCATGATATTTTGCAAGAAGACATTGCCTATGAAGTAGATGAACTGATTAACTTTTGAAAAAATATCGTGAATTTTTGACCGAGTTATGCCCCTTTTTCAACTTAGTGCATTGTCAGCCTATGGAACCTTGTTAGCAAAATATTTGAAGAACCCCTGATGCTAGGATCATGATTTTTTGCAGGAAGACATTGCCTATGAAGTAGATGAACTGATTAACTTTTGAAAAAATATCGTGAATTTTTTACCGAGTTATGCCCCTTTTTCAACTTAGCGCATTGTAAGCCTATGGAACCTTGTTAGCAAAATATCTCAAAAACTCCTGATGCTAGGATCATGATATTTTGCAGGAAGACATTGCCTATGAAGTAGATGCACTGATTAACTTTTGAAAAAATATCGTGGATTTTTTTACCGAGTTATGCCCCTTTTTCAACTTAGTGCATTGTAAGTCTATGGAACCTTGTTAGCAAAATACCTCAAGAACCCCTGATGCTAGGATCACGATATTTTGCAGGAAGACATTGCACAAGGTGTAGATGACCTGATTAACCTTTGAAAAAATATCGTGGATTTTTTTACCGAGTTATGCCCCTTTTTCAACTTAGTGCATTGTAAGTCTATGGAACCTTGTTAGCAAAATACCTCAAGAACCCCTGATGCTAGGATCCTGATTTTTTGCAGCAAGACATTGTCCAAGGTGTAGATGACCTGATCAACTGTTGAAACAAATTTGTTAATTTTTGACCGAGTCAAGCCCCTTTTTAGACTTAGTGCATTGAAGCCTATGGTATAAAAGTACCCGTACATACGGTCAAGAACCGTTATGGATAGGGACTTGAAATTTTATGTGTGGCATGTACATGAAAAATAAGCGAACTTGTGAACAAAACATCCAAAGAACTGCTCAAGCTTTGTTCCTTGTATTTGGCATACAGTTACAGACTAAGATTTAGATGAACCGGTTAATACACCTTTCTGATATGTAAATTATGGATATGTAAATTATGGGATGAACCCTCTTTAGAGGCAAGCATAAGGTTGGGGGCATAGTGTTTCATAAACACATTTTCTAGTTCCATTTGCCCCAAATGGAAAATTAATTATTTTAGGTGTCCCAAAATTTAGGCACATTAAAGCAGTCTGCTGTAAAAATGTGGCTAATCTGGAAGTGTTCTCAGGGAATTGTGGATAAGGACAAGTTCTTCAAATGTTGATTTGCCATGAATACAACTGACTGAAGTATTGTTGACTGGCCATGTGACATTCTATTTCATGTAATATAATAGACTTAAATAAATGTTAATATGCCATGAAACTATACAGCTAGTTGCTTATCCTCTGAATCTTCTTCTTTAGTATTTGGCAGACAGTACCATAAAAAGGATTTGATTGCCCGTTACTAAAAGTCGAAGTTCAATGGAAAATTTCTCATTTGGAATGCCTTTAATAGGATGTCTGGCCCTGGCTGACGTAGATCCATTTCAAGGGAATTGATGACTTGTCTTAGTTTAGTATTGAACAGTGTCTGCCCAGCTGGAGCAAGATATTCACATATGAGGTACAGAGAAACAAAAAGTACTGCACAAAAAGGAATATATTTGTGAAAGTTTTATTTTTTTACCAAGTTAATGCATTTTTGAAGTTTTGTTTTAAACGAAACTTTTGAAAACTGCTTGTGGCTTTTTTAAATCCGAAGATCCATTTTAAGAATTGTGAATCGCAATTTAGGTTTGTACTGAAACAAGCCATTTTAGGAAGTCCTTTTATCCATACATTGTGGAACTTTATTTGAATCTGGCATGACCTTCTGAGGTGATTCTACTTTAAACCCATGACGAATATTTCCTTTGACTCTATTTTCTAAAATTAGCATTTGCAAAAAATTACTTGATTTACAGTTACTTCTTGTACATGTTTCTGAGAGAAAGCAGTACAATTGCAGTAATGAATTTAACAGCCTTGTCTTTAGTCTGTCAGATTATCCATATGATGGTCAGTTTTATGATCATCAGTGGTCACTATTCCACTCCAGAATGAAGGGTCATTATGGTCAGGCAATAATAATAATGACTATTCCACAATAACAATAATGACTGGCTGTATGTCAAGGGCAGGTTTTATTGCCAGCTCTATTAAATCAAGTTCTATGTTGTAAGAGTCAGGGAGTGCTTGAACAAGAATGTCTCTCAATTGTTCAGGGTTGTAGATGAGCCGTTCAAGATGGACGATGGATACATTACCTGGTGGTTTAACGTCCTTTTCAACAAGATTTCAGTCATAACAGGCCCATGGGAGGTGATTCTGAAGGACTCGATATATATATGATCATGCAATGAATCGCAATTTAGGTTCGTACTGAAACAAGCCATTTTAGGAAGTCCTTTTATCCATACATTGTGGAACTTTATTTGAATCTGGCATGACCTTTTGAGGTGATTCTACTTTAAACCCAAAGGTTATTTATGAGGGATAATAAAAAAAATAGCATAACTTTTGATTAACCATCTGTAGCCAAAACATTTTCAGCACATTTCCTGAACAACTGATGTAGACCCAGATCAGATTACTCTGGAGCAGTCTGATCAGGGTCTACAATGTTTTCTGACTGTTTCAAAGACCATTCTTATAAATAAGGCAATGAATTTTGCCAAATTCAAAGATACAGATATGATTCAGGTGTCTGAGTATTTACAGTCCATACAGTGTAGTCTAGAACTATGAAGCACTCTTGGACTGCTTCCATTGTTTGGACAGCATGATGTATCGTCAGTAGGTATGCTTTTCCAGCTGTAGACCAGACCAAAAGCAGTTGATAGAATCCAGGTTGGCACACTCATAGTGTGGCTACTTTGAGAAATGGAGTGTTTTGTTTTTGTTTTTCTTTGTTTTGCAATTATGCCATTATACAAGTGTGCCATTGTTTTGGAATTATGTACATAAATACAGTTTCAACTCTTGAATTTGATTGGAATTATCGGAATGGTCAAAAACAGCTGCTGCTGAATAATCTGTTAGAGTTAGTGTGATGCAATTTATTTCATTCAGATAACCAGAAAAATTCTAAGTTATGTGACAGATAGATCTGAACAACATTGTAAATCCAACACAGATCTGAGAAGGGTATATTGAGCAGTTTGTGTTCAGACCAGCACATTTATGACATTCAGTCAACTCTCAATATCTCGAACATTAGCATCTCAAAATATCCTCTTGTATCAGAGAATATATTTTCTATTTTTATTTACATTTGAACTCCTGTTATCTCAAACTACTGATATCTCAAAGTAAATTTTCTGGTACCAGAAAATTTACTTTGAGATATCAATAGTTTGGGCTGAAATTTGACTTCAAGATATCAAGAGTCGACTGTATTGCTGACTTGTAGGATGAACTTGATGATTATGTATGTTGCTGGTGTCCCAATATTTTTATGGTTATTGATGTATAAAGATAATGTAAGGGAAATTATGAATGGATATGTTTGCTTATTAGATTATATCTGTTTCACAGACTTTGTAATGATTCTTATCATAACTTTCATGGAGAATATTAATATAAAGTGCTGGAATATTATTCAACTAATTTATCGGTACATTTTAGCCTCAGAACATCCTGTGGATTATGAGGAAACGCATATGTAAGAATTAGGGTAGATTGTCACAAGAAAATAAGCTTATCTCCCTGTAAGATCATCATTGTCCTTGATATCTACATTTGCAATCTGAGGACATTTTTCTTTTCTATAACAGAAATTGAAATAAAGTACATCATTTTTTTATCAGTTTACTGGCATGGGCATGGAGCTACACTGATTGGACAATTATGGCAGTTTGGTAGGAGGCATATAAGATCAGAGCTCCAGATAACCTTTATTTCTGGGGGGAAGTGTATGTTTTGATTTTCTTATTTTTCCTCAAATAATACATATTGTGGACTGCAGTAGACATTGCATGGAATGGTGATTCTGATCAGTCCAACAACATATGTTTTGAAGGTGAGGGGCTTTCCAATTTCCATGTCCAAAAGGTTTTGCTGTAATTTCGAGCTGTGGTAGATTAAGGTTGTTGTTGTTCTGTTATTGATATTTCCTCTGCTGCTGTGTGGAATCATAATGAGATAATAACTTTGGTATTGTCTTTTTGAGATAACCTTTCTGGTATATAACAAAGTTTACATCAGTCTGGTCATGGCAGGTACACAATGTTGCTACTGGATAAAACAGAACCTTGTGGTTCTAATATTATTTGGAAATGAGTGAGGTCCAGTCTGAATATTCAGGGTAACCCTGAATATTCAGATGGGACCTCACTCATTTCTGTTATAGATTAATTCAGATCCTGCTCTACCTCTAGGGGCAGTCTGATCTGGGACTCTACTGTTTTCTCAGATATTTCTGTTCAAATATAGGAGGAAACTGGAAGTAAAGGGCAGTTAACTTAAGTGAATAATGAAATTATTGTTGCAGAGTGGATAAACAAATTCATTCATTCAGTGGATTCAAGGTGGCATTAAGGTGATAAATTTACAAGTGAAAGATGAAAATGGATAAATCTGAAAGTTTCGATCATAATCAGTTCAGTGATAAATATTGAACTTGGAGTGGTGTCAAGCTGATATGGTGGTGATCTTTAAGGAAGGTGAAGAGAATTTTCTTGACACTTCAGTAGGTGATAGTGCTGAGATAGATAATTCTGTTGTTGAAACTGGACCAGTGGAAGAAGGGAAAACAAAGGTCATAAAGATAAATGATATTAAATGAAAGAAATTATATTACTTTTGTGATGTGCTTCCAGAGAAAGTGATGGAGTGATGGATAGGCATAGAATCATCTGTGTTAACTTAAAGCTTCGTGAAAACGTAAATTCTTAGGAAGCATTGTTGATTGCTGCATGTTTAAGCTTTGTCCTCTAGCTTTCATTTGACAAATAATTGAAAGAATAACAAATAGGGACTTGTAACTGGAGTTCTCTTGTTTGTATTTGACCAAAAGCATATTAGCATTTGTCTTACATAAGGCCGGTTAAATCTTCTTGAAGTGTTTGTATAGTTCATATAAAACAAATTCTGTCAAGTAGATGTGATGTCCAAAAGTAAATTTTGTATGCTTTTCATAACTGAGCAAAAGGCTCATAAAGTTTTCTTTGACTGCTAGTATTAGTATTAAGCTTTGGCTTTCTCCTTTCAGAAAAAGTAGATACCAAAACGTTTTCGCAGTATTTCTTCCAATTAATGTTGCGATTCACAAGTCCTGAAAAAAGTAGTTTTGGCAATGAATAAGCTAACTTTGGTTGTTAAAAGCAATAAGGCAATGTTGGCCGCTTTTCGCAGTTAAAAGTGAGAAGGGGGCATTTATTAGAGAGGGGGCATATATATTAGTAGCAAAACAGTATTTACCTATATGGAAAGTGCCATGTGTTACTGCAGTGCATTAGTTGTATCATTTCTCATTAGCATTCATTATCTTAATTGATGGTTCATCAAGCCAGAGCTCTGTTCTCTTGCTGAAGACAAACCAGAAATCATTTTCAGAACAACACACTGCCAAATGTTATTACCCACCTTGGAAACTATTTACTAGCTGGAAGGAGCTCAGATAGCTCAGTAGGTTAAGCGCTGGCCTGCTGATCTAGTGGTTCTGGGTTTGAGCCCCGCTTTAGACGGGGGATCTTTTCAATCGTAAATGGGGTTCCATTGCACACAGCCTTTCATTATCACCCACCCATCGTCCTGATATGACTGAAATACATGTACTGTTAAAAAGGACGTAAAATCGCAAGTCATCCATCCATCTATACTAGCTGGGCTGAGCAGTCTCAATAAATGCCAAAATTGAACCAGTTTTCAAAACTCTTTGGTTTCATCCTGGAAATCTCTTATATCAATATTTCCCTGATTGAGTCTACATTCCTTTGGGAACTTTGGGGTTGGTTTAAATCAACTTTAACATCAGTCATTTTGTCTTAGGCAGGGCTCTGGTTAGTGGAAGTGTTGCAGATCAATAGTTACGATATTTATTTTTATTTCGTTTGTCAGAAACATGTTGTGGCTGTGAGGCAGTTCTGATGAGGGGTTACAACATTTTTCATATATACATGTATTTATGAGGAGAATGAAGGGAAAATTTTCATTCAACGGTTTCTTCATATTTGGAGCTCCGCATAATTTAGGTATTGATGTATCAAGTCCACTGGGGGTTTAATGATCTGGTTGAATCTTAACTTAGTTTCTTTGTATTTGTCTTCTGCATTTGCAGTTGGTTTAGAACAAATGTCTTTGGATCGATGTGGTAAACTTTCCTCAAAAGCTTTATTCCTTTGGTGTGCATTTTTAGATGTTTATGCAGGATTTAAATTTGTTCAGTCAGCTTAAGTTGTTTCAAGCTTGAAGCTGTATCGATGGATATACTCTTAGGGAGATCAGGAGCCATGGTAGCTCAGTGTGTTGAGGGCCGACTTGCTGATCTAGTGGTCCCAGGTTTGATTCCCGCTAGAGGTGAAAATCTTTTCAGCTGTCACAGGGTTGCATTGCTCACAGCCTTTCATTATCACCTTTCCATCATCCTGGTATGACAGAAATACTATTGAAAAGGACAGAAAATTGCAAGTCATCCGTCCATCAAAGGGAGATCAGGCTGTCATGGAAGATCTTTGTATTCATCTCCCTTTTCAGATTGAGCCACATATCTTTATGAAAAGGGAGACAAGAACTCATCAATTCAGAATGCTATGGCTTTGAGATATATTCAAATTTCCAAAAGTCAGTAGGATCTGCATTGTAGTGGACAATGTGCTAGACTACCAATCCTGGGGTCACAGGTTTGATTCCCTGCTTCTAGGGTCTTTTAGATGAGACTTTAACCCATTGCATTCTGGGTATTTTTTGTCGTCTGCTGAAATTGTCGTCAAGAATGTTTTGACAATATTGGCCTAACTAACTCTTGAAGAAATGATGTCTAGGCAGCAAACAGTTTGGATCTCAGATCAGGCCCCACGTTTGTGGGGCCTGATCTGGATCCAATCTGTTTGTCCAGATACCCCTAAAGGGGTATCCTGAATGGAATGGGTTAAACTGAGGTCCCATCTCTGTATGATCTCTGTTTTGATGTTAAATGGAGCTCACTCACTCATCCTTAAGTCAGCAGAAGTTGTTTCGAGATTTCAAGAGGAAGAAAATTGAGTCTGTCTGATGGAAAAAGATAAACAAGTGTTTCCAATTTCTAAAGTTGCTTTTTTGGCTTTATTGTTTTAACAAACTCAAGGATTTCAAACAAAGCAGGACATTTTGACAGTTACTTAATTAACAATGAAGAACATGATACAGAAATGAGAAGTTTCTGAACAAGTGGTCTGTAAAAAGCATCTTAAAGTTGCGTGCCAAGAATAAGAATTGTGAACTTGCCAGAATAGATGGTTCTGAGCCATTAGGTACTCCAAGCTCAATTATGACAACATTTTCAGGGTTCTCCTTGTCTTATGTTAATGAAATGTGTTAGAATTTTCTACTGATAGTTGTTGGAGGCTACTATAAAAATTCAAAAAATTAGGACACCTAAAATAATTACCAGAATTGTCCTGAAAATTGAGCAGTTTGGTTTTACACTGCAGTAAAGGGTCCAAAAGCTGCAGATGGAATGGCAGTGTAGACCCAGATCAGACTCTCCTAAAATCTGCACTGTTTGTGATGACCTTTCTATTCCAGTATTTAGAATGTTTACCATATATTGGATTACTTTCCTATACCCTATTACCAATAATAAATAGATATTGGGAAATATCTGTGTTGCAATGGGAAGCAAATAAATACAATACAAATCTTTATTCAGCATTAAACATATGACAAATGTTTAAAGCCTATATCAGCAATAATATGCACAATGAGAACATGAAACAAAGCATACATTATATGCTTTGCAGTGAGAGGCAAATAAATAGCAGATAATGGGAAATAAATATGATACAATGGGAGGCAAATAAATAGAAATAATTGGAAGTAAAGTAAATATGCTGCAATTGAAAGCCAGTAAAAAGCAAATAATGGGAAGAATATATGCTCTGCAGTGAGAGGCAAATAAATAGCAGATAATGGGAAATAAATATGTTACAATGGGAAGCAAATAAGTAGCAGATAACTGGAAGTCAATATGCTACAATGAGAGGCAAATAAATAGCAGATAATGGGAAATAAATATGCTACAATGGGAGGCAAATAAGTAGCAGATAACTCGAAATAAATATACTGCAATGGAATACAAATAAATAACAGATAATGGGAAATAAATATATTACAATGGGAGGCAAATAGATAGAAAATAATTGGAAATAAAGTAAATATGCTGCAATTGAAGGCTAGTTAGTAAAAAGCAAATAATGGGAAGAATATATGCTCTGCAGTGGGAAGCAAATAATTTACCTATAATTTGGAGTGGATATGCTGTGATTGGAGACATATAAATAGCAGATAATGGGAGGTGAATATTCCCACAATAGGAGGCAAATAAATAGCAATTAATTAATTAAATATGCAGCTAGTGGAGGCATGTAAAAAGAGTATAGTTAGGAGGAAATATGCTGCAATGGGAGACAAGTATCAGACAAAGGAAGGTTAATATGCATCAATTATCAATCTAATAATGACTCTCATTCTTACATCAGATAAAAAGATGCTTAATTTTGTCCCCCCAAAAATTCTTACATCAGATAAAAAGTTGCTTAATTTTGTCCCCAAAAATCTGGCATATCTCGAGCATTACATTAGGCATGCACATTATTATTTTTTTGTTCTGGAAATATTTTTCTTCCTTCTGGTGAAAATTATGCTTTTATCTTCAGAAAATTAAATGACATGGATAAACAGCAATGAGTTTTGCACCTGTGATGCCTTTAAGCATGACTATGTTGTTTTCAGGTTTATCAAACTTTTAGAAATTTTATGAAATGGGATTGAAATGGATAGATTTTAATTTTGTTTTAGTATTTTTTAAAATATATTACCTGTAAACCTGGGCATGGTTGTTCAAAACTAACAACGTCATTATATATCATGAAGAGAATCCGAGTAGTATAGTTAACAATTAAGATATTAAATTTTCAAATGTATTATTAAAAATGCCGTCAATTTTTGCTGTGCAAAAGCTCCTCACAATTTTGTAGCAAAAAATATAACCACAGTGGATTTTGTGAGTACTGTAAGACTTATCAAATCCACCACTGATTAAATGGGCCCCGATTTATTACATTGCACTTGTCATCTAACAGTTTTATCATGATAATGACAATTGGAAAGACAAAAATTTATGGAAAAAAACAACAACAAAAAACAACTCTTGACTGGGCAAATTTCAGAAGTGGTTGTTGTGTTTGAATATTTAAGGTTAATACAGTAATGTGATTTTGGGATGATGTAATGTGATCACAACTGAGGCACACTTCAGAGAAATCAAATTGCTTTCCAATGAAATTTATGCTTTCTCACTTTCCTTAAATAAACTGAAAATGCAGTCAAATTGTGCAGATCCATTGGAAACTGTTTATTCAGCAAAAAGCTTTGCTTGACAGGCGAAGAATGAAATGAAATTCAAATTAAGGAGAATTGATAGAGATGAGCTCCAAAAAAAGGCAAAATTTTCCAGTGTTAATTCAATGCTTAATAACTGTGTCATGTTGCCCTTCAAGTACTTCACAAAAATGGCAACTGATTTTCACCCACCCAAGAAAGGTATTAAGGAGTTTGTTATGAAAATTTTGCTTGAGCAGGTCCTTTAATTGCATCATTATGTATTTCATATTAGATTTAATTCTATGGGAAAAAGACCAAATCTATCATGGCATTCCAGTTGGTGGAATTTTAAAGTCCTTTCACCAGCTACATGGGTTTTATGGGATACTAAAAGAAAAAAAACCCTAATGTCTGATGTATCAGGAAATGTATGAAGATCAAGCTACAGTATGATTTGATAGCTTCTCAAGATCTGTATCTGTTGGCAAATGACATAGCTCATGCAATGATATAATTTGGTCGTGTGGATATTCAAATCGAACTGGATATGGGAATTTCAGTCACAGTGATTGTCTTCAAGATTCTAGTAGTTGGAGAAAAGGGAGTTATTATATGTATTCTTTTCTGGTCTGTGGTTTCTGCAGTGGTAAAATAATGAGAAGTAGAAAAGGGGAAAAAATGGTGGCAGTGGTGGGAGACTAAAGTGTAAATCAGCTGCTGCCAAAATACATATGATAAGCAATATAAAGATGATAGGTATACTTTCAAAGGAAGCAACTCTACTATTTTTGCCTCCCTCCACTGTAGGGGTCAACTTTTAAAGGAAAGAATTTGCTCCTAGTGGAGCAAATTCTTTTCTTTAAGAGTTGACTCCATTTCCAAGAGCTGCCTTATCCAAAGAAGTTACATTATTTTTCGGAAAAGAAGCACTGGGGCCGTTTATAAGAGCAGGGGCATTTATTAGGGTTGACACTGTTAAATTTTGGTCATTTTAATATTTACAGTGATTGAGATGGATGATGTGATATTGACAATTATAAAACTTGTGTAAAATGTTATTTGAACTAAATGATGTAAAACATACTAAAAATTTGGAAATGAAGTGAAGGTATATGAGTTGAAAGAAAGAGTGCATTGTTAGGTTCAAAAGGTATCATTCTGTTTTGTGTCATTATGCACAAAATGATGCAGAATGTAGAGACGGTGAATCTAGACAGTAAATGGAAAAATAAATGAATAAGAATAAGTTGGGCGGAAAGTTAGCAACACATATTCTGTTGTAGGAGTAAAGATGTGGTCTTTGGGGGAGTAAGAGTAAAAACAATAACAAATGCACAGGATAATGGGCCAACAAAAGCTGTAAAAATTCTTAATATTGGGACACCTACAATAATTACTATGATTGTTTTTAAAATGGAACTGTTTGTTTTTACAATGCAGTACATGAATGTGCACGAAAGATCCAGATGGAATGGCAAACAGTGTAGACCTAGGTCAGCCTGCTCCTGTAAGAGCAGTCTGATCTAGGTTTGCACTGCTTGCTCAGAACTGTCTGTCCCAGTACTAAGAATTTTTGTGGTACTCAGTTACAGAGTATGAAACTCTGAAAGTGGCATTTTTGTGGTGTATTTTAGAGAAGTTGATTTTACAGTAAGTTGACAGAATGTTAAAATGTATAATAAAGATTAAAAAAAAGTGGAAGTGCTTTTCAAAGGTAATTTTGGATTAATAAAATTGTTGGAGTGACGGACCATATTGTACGTTTGGATGTATCTTTCTCTTGGAGAAGAATAATTTTGAGGTTGTAACCTGTGTAAATGATAAAGAATTTGGCTAAGATGTTGTGTTGGTGAAGTGAATAATGTATCGGAGATCTTCAAAGTTTGGATCATTTCCCACTATAGCTGAAGGATGTCCATATCATCAGTGGTTGCCAGCACGGTACGCGCCATTAAAGGGGATGGCCAGGCAGAGAGGGTGAGTAAACAGAGGAGTTTTATGTTTAATAAAGGTACAACAGATCATACATTTCTCATCTTTATGGGCTTCTTCACAGGGTATAATCGATTCCGCTAATTTTCGCTTCCTGCAGAGACTGTACATCATATTTGGCTTCCGCCGAGACTGTCCACGAACTCTTGCTTCCTGCCGAGACTTCTGTACATGATAAATGGTTCCCTGCAGAGACTGTCCGCATGATTCTGCTTCCTGCCGAGGCAGAATCAAGCGGACAGTCTCGGCAGGAAGTCATTTTTCGAGGATAGTAGTCTCGGCAGGAAGCAAGAGTTCGCGGACAGTCTCGGTGGAAGCCAAATATGATGTACAGTCTCTGCAGGTAGCGAAAATTAGCGGAATCTATTATACCCTGTACAAAGTAGTTTCCATTCCAAGTACTTATTTATTCTGCTATAAGATAGGGATTCCCCTTCCAGAACTACCCAAATAGGTAAATCAGACTTCTGAAATTCAGTCATAAGATGGGTTTGTTTTTCTCATCCAAAACTATCTTTAATGGTCTGGAAGGAGCCCCCCCCCCCCCCCCCCCCCCCCCCATCATTCATGTTATATAACTGAATAATCATCTGAGTGCCTCTGTTCACAAAACACTGATACATTGGTCAAGGGAAGTTACTGTAACAGCGCCCATTGGTTTACACAGTCCTTTGATCTCTAAAATCCAGAACTTATAACCAGGATATTAATTGTAATCCAGAAGGCCATCCAGTTTATTAAGATATAATCAGAGTGGTGGTCAAGTTTATCAAGATTTATGTCTGGAGTTATCTGACCTTAGGCTGAAATAGTAATTGTATTCATTTAACCTCACTTACAGCAAATTTCATAAATAGACGAAATCTGAGCGTCTACAACGTTTACTTTCTCTAGACGATTTAACGGGTCAGTGACAGACATAACTGTAACATCTCAAAGACCTGTGACTCTTGTATTGAGTACACATGACAATATAACGGTAGAGAGATAGATTTTCCTCCATTGTTGGTGTAATCAGTAGCCGGAAGTGTCAATCAATTTCTGCCCTTGAAAAGATGTATAAGCTGCTTTGACTCGCTAACAAATTCCGATGAGCTACCTTATTAGAATTTATGTGTTGAAAATCAAACCTATAAATTTATGGCTATGGTGGATGAATCACAATTGTACGCCCTTCAACATAATTTCAGTCATATCAAGACGACGGGAGGCTGTTTACCACTGAAAAGATACCCGCTTCCAACGGATCTCGAGCCCGGGATTTATGTACGAATGCAGAGTCTAATCCGAGACTAAGCAGCTTGCTAATTTCCTATCGTCCCTTTTTAAATACCGATACGGGCGAAAAGGGCGTTATGGCATATGTTGGCATTGGTGACTCAGACCAGCCTGTGTTTTTGCACAACAGCTAGAGCATTACTGTTAGCCTGACGATTCTCACATGTGTTACCAGACTTTTGGACTGCAAAGTTTTCAAGTGATTTGAGTGTCACGCCGTTGTCCAGTTGTTATAGCGCATAGCTATTGCACAGAAAGTCGCGGGTTCGAAACCCGGCCCGGCCAACGACTGAAAAAAAAAGAAAAGATTAACCTCTTGATTCATGACTGCATGACTTCAACTATGGACCACACACTCGCGATATGATAGGCGTCGCCTGAAATTGAGCTATGCCATCACAGTCCGAAGCAGGCATCCCGGCGTTCACATCTGTGTAAAGTGATGTAAAGTGATCAAAATTAATATTCGCTTTCATTCCCCCAGTATTGAGACTGATTAGTCAAGCAATCAGACTGTGCGGAAGCGCAGGCTGATCTCAACCGTCCCTATTCCCCACTCGTTTCAAAGTTGAATTTCAGGTGATTTTTTACCCATGTTGCTTTGCCTTTGACACTAACAGTTTGATTTCATTATCTTTCTTCTTCTTCCAGTTTTGACTACAAAAGCATTTGTAATCCACATTTTTTTCATTAATGGAATTGTAAGACCCTGGACCAGATCATAATACTATGTATTCGACAAATTTCGAATATACATTTATTTCTTGTTTGTTTGTAACAAGTCTCTTCTATTGGCCATTTGGTAAATACGCTAATGAGCTGCGATATGCTAAACGTATTTGCGCCAAGTAGAGGCTCAGACAAGCCCGAACATCCGCGCAGTCTCATCAAAGCCTTTCCTGTTCGCTAACATATATGGATCCTAGCAAATCTTCAGACACTACTTGAAGGCAGCACGAGTTCATAGTCTGCCTTGTTTTGCCTTTTATCTTTGCTATTCGGATATACGTGAAGCACATTCTTCCGTGACGGGGATCAAATAAACATGTCGCAACTGCATTTGTGAGAGCAGTACAATCCAATTCTGAGCAATTGCATTTTATTTTCTTAACTTCTCCCGTATTCACACCGGGTTAGCTATGTTTTCAAGGATGTTGCGAATCAAAAAAGAGCTGTTACTAAACGAAAAAGAGTCATAACTACCAAAGGACCTGGTCATCAGGTCGTTTGGTAACTATGACACTTTTTCGTTTAGTATCAGCTCTTTTTCGTTTCTTACAGCTCTTGTATATAGTTAATCAGGGGTGGCATTTTCAGCGGAAGTCCAGATGGTGGATTTTTATGTTCAGATAATTTTTGTTATAGATCTATGTACTATATAAAAGTTATGTTGTTTTCACACCAGAACCGCCTCACCAAAGCTACGAAGCACTTTTTTTTTACTAGAAGTGACACAAGTAAGGCACTTTGACATATATTGCGCCGTTGCTAAAACAGTATTTACGGTGCCAAATTGTCCAAAATGTGAAGAAAATTGTGATTTTTTATACATGTAGCTATATAATAAAAGCGTTATTGAGCTGATATTTTGGAATATGGTTCCTCTTTGAGATATTTACGGACGCTGCAAGCTGGCGTCCTTCGATATCCCAGCTCAGACTAGTATTTCCCAAAGCTCGCGTCCCCGGAGAAATATTCGGGAAATAGACATTTTCTTAGAGATTTGATTGCTACAGTATACCATTTCACCTTAGATTTCACCTAATAAATTCGAATGCAAATAGATCCGATCTATACCCGTCATAATACTGACTTTTATGCAAGTCCTTTTCGTTATATCTTTTATTCGACCCAATTCAATACGTTAACAAGGGGTTAACAAAGTGTCAGTATGATAATCGGACTGGAATAGCTTGTTGATGATTGTACTTATAAACGCCACACTGTAAAAAATCCGTAGATATTACGGTAGAATAACTGGAAACCAGCTGCCAGTCCATTTCACGTTATTTTTACGGGGGTCTGCCTGTTGATCATTGTTGGAAATCACGATATGGTAACGGGCCGTACTCGGAAATACCTTCAAAGTGTTGAAGGGTTATACACCTGCGGATTTTGTCATGACAATCACATCGATTATCGTGTTTCGTCATACTTTAATTATACCCCCGGCATACGAAGTATGTCGAGGGGTATATAGTTTTTGTCTTTCCGTCCGTTCGTCCGTCTGTCCGTTCGTTCGTTCGTTCGTCCGTACGTAAGTTAACATTTGCGTTAAAGTTTTGCGTTAAGTTTTTTTCTTTAGCTTCTGTTATCCAGAGCTTGTTCATAAGTGCTTAGTGTAACCACAGTATGGATACTGTTCAGTGTGCATCACCTTGATGCTGCTGCTGGCCAAAGGTCAAGGTCATTGACTTAGAAATTTGTATAACAGTTGCGTTAAAGTTTTGCGTTAAGTTTTTGCTTTTGCTCTGCTTTCCTGAAAGCCTTTACTGGAACTTATCGATATGTGCTTAGTGTTACTACAAGATGGAAACTGACCAGTTTGCATCACCTGGATGCTGCTGCAGGCCTAAGGTCAAGGTCTCAGACTTAAGAATTTGTACAACAGTTGTGTTAAAGTTTTGTGTTAAGATTTTGCTTTTGCTCTGTTTTTTTGAAAGCTTCTATTGGAATTCGTTCAGATGTGCTTAGTGCTACTATTGGATGGATACATATTAGTTTGCATCATCTGGATGCTGCTGCAAACCTAAGGGCAAGGTCACAGACTTTTAAATTTATATAACATTAGTGTTACAGTTTTGTATTAAGCTGTGTCTGTTTGCTTCTATTTAAATACACTGGAATGGAACCTTTTGATGTGTGACTAGGATTACTGCAAGGTTGAAACAGTTTTGTTGACATCATCTGGCTGCTGCTGCTGACTGTAGGTCAAGGTCACAGACTTTGAAATTTATATACCATATTTGTGTTAAAAGTGAACTTTAAGTTTGTATTGTTTTGCTTATTATGAAATCGTGAGATAGAACCCATTGATATGTGACTACATGGGCAAGTAAACTTTATTTCCTGTAGGCGGTGGCGCTGGCCGGGGGTATACGTGAGCCCCTGCTCACTTGCTCTAGTTTTGACTGACGCTCGGTTCAAACTAAAGGCTTGCAGTAACGATCGATATTATTGGCCAACGCTTCAATTTTGCTGCAATCAGTGCTCCGCCCCCTGGTCAGCCCTCGCTATTCTGTTCGTTGTCAGTCATATACCAAACATACTTCATGACCTTGGCGAATGCGCGTGTCCAAAATGTCCGTCGCTAGAAAGCATATTTCTGAGGGTTTTTATAATTTTATACTCGAAGGTGTATGATACGTTTTCGACCATGTTTACACAGGGTAACAACTTCCGTTGTGACTACCTGTTTGCTTCCCTGCACGACATAGCCCTTCCAAACAGTGTCATATCGTTAAAGAAAGAAAAGGTCGCTTGTGAAATATTTATTGAGGTTGGGAAGAATTAAAACGCGAATGCATTCGGCTAAACCAGAAAACTTGCCAAAATAGTTATGTAGCCGACGACGAAGCCGGCTATGTTTTATGGTTCACTTCTGCTAGTCGCAGACCAGACACAAACTGAAGATTTGTTTAAAAGTCTAAGATACACCTTAAAATACTGACCGTTATACATAGTCAGTCAAATTAGAATTATACACTGTAAAAAAATACTGTAGATTTTACGGTAGAATAACTGGAAACCGGCTGCCAGTCCTTTTCCCGTTATTTTTACGGGGTTTTGCCTGTAAGACATTGTTGGAAATCACGAAATGGAAGTTTTATGTTAACTTGGCGCACTCGAAAATAACTTTGTATTGTTGAGGGGCTATCTAACCAAAACGACATCTGCTCTTTTCTGTCCCACTCTGCTTGATGATTCCTGCAATTTTTACGGGCGCCCGTGAAAATAACGGTAAAAGGACTGGCAGCTGGTTGCCAGTTATTTTACCGTAAAATCTACCGTTTATTTTTGCAGTGTACGGATAGTCTTTCATCTGTTTAATTATGTGTTCGTCACCATTTTTTTTTTGTCATAATTTGTATTTTCCCCACGATTTGTATGTAAATAAAATCAGAAAGACAAAACAGTACACCACTGACCACTCCTGTTTACCATACCCCAAATTCCTGAATAAACAGCAAAGACCCAGATCAGACTGCTTCAAGGAAGAAATCCTGTCCGGCACTATTCCGCATTCACATGGTTCAGTACTTTGCGTTTTATTTATTTTAGTTTTAGTTGTTTTTTTTTAGATTGATAATCAACATCAAGAATAAACTATGTGTTAGTAATAAGCTGCAAAACCCAATAATAATAGAAAATCTTTTCTTTACGATCAGTCTGCACTCATGCGCAGTTCGACCGGGGTACACGCAAAAAATAAACTGAATATTGCACATATTTAGGTGACTGAGTACACTTTAATCCCTTTTCAATTTTGCCATCGGGTCAAATTTTAAAGGAAAGAATTTGATCCCCAAACAGCCAATTTTTGCATAAAGAGTAGACACATTCAAGGCGGTTCATCGCCCAAGGTAGCAAAGAAGTAGTCAACACTGAATAAAGCTAATAGCATCGCAAAGGTCTCCAGTAATTAGTATTAGTATTTTTTTTTACCTTACAATAAGTAATTCCGATTTTGTGCTAATCCGAGTCTACTCTGGCGTCATGTTGGATATTCTTTATTTTGCACTAACAAGCCACGTCGATTAGTTGTTTCCAGAAGCAGTTACCAATTTTGATTAACTTTATTAATATTAGCAGTAGCAGTAGTATTTCTCCACAAAACATCTGCTAATTCACTCTCTATGAAAACACATGTCATGGCATCTAGCGATTCCTCAACGTATGTATTGTAAAAATGAGATAAATTACATCAGAATTACTATTACTTATTACAGGTCTAAAATTTACAAATGATAGCACGTCTTAACACTAAATTAAAGCAAAATATTAATGGACACTGGGTTGTACATTTGTACCTTTATGCCTTTGATGATTTGAAGATTACAGTTTCTTTCATGTTTTAAGTAACTGCTGCCTAATAATTGAGATTTTTCATTCAAGATTTATTTTCTTCGGGTAGTAAATATGATTGAACCACTTGACCTCCAACAGATTTCCTAATCAAGACATCAACAATAACTTTTGACTTTGGTTGTGATTATTTGAAGAGTCGGATGTAAATTTCTGACGACAGAATTATGCAAGGCTTCATTTCAAAGAAAGCCATTAATTATTATTTTATGGTTACTTAATCTTGGGTGTAAAATGTCTTGCGAAAAGGTATGGGAAGCATCACCCGCTTTTGCGTACTGATATTTCTATAGATTGTTCATGCGAATGGAGAAGGCTCCGATCAGACTGCGCGAATGGCCAGGCTGATCTGAGTCTTTGCCGTTCGCACTTTCCGTAGTATAGTTGAAATTATATAGATCTACTCCGCGATTTCAGAATAGTTTCTGAATGAACACTTTTGTCAATAAATTGTTTTAACCGAACAAAATACGCACATGTACTTTTCATATTTTCAGACAGATCAGCGTCAGGAAAGTCACGTGCTACTTGTGAATGACAAGGTTATTTTAGGGTTTTGTAAAACCACTAAAGAAAGAGCCCCGAAGTTCAGTGGGTTAGGCTACGACCTGCTTAGCTGGCGGGTTTGGATCTGGCCAAAGTTGAAATCATTTCTAACCGTAAACGGAAATTTATTGCGTGCACAACCTTTTATTCTCATCCAATCATCGTCCAGTTATGTTGAAATACTGTTGAAAGAGACGAAAACACAGTATCATACATTCATCCATCATAAAGATCTACATGTATACTCATGCACAGCCTGTACAATCGATCGTATCTGTTCGGTTTCTGATGGGATTTTATCATATTATTATATTTCTTTCTTAGACTCTCGTCTATCCTAGTTTCTCATTCTTTCTCCCTCTCTCTCTTCCTCTCTCCCTTTCTCTCTCGCTCTCAATCTGGCAGGCTGCCAGATATAGACTGAAATATTGTTTCAAAGGGTCATCAACTCCAAAATCGTTTGAATGAATCAGTCAGTCGGTCTGTTTTGCTCTACTTGGTATTGTTTTCTGCTAAATTGTGAATGACCAGACCAGACTTTGCAATTGTTGTCTGTGCATCCTTATCAGTTCAGTTCAATTCTCTTAACGTCGTTCCCCAAGTGGCTCAGCGGTACATAACCATAGTTGCACGCACTTGGCGCCGTGTGTCCGTCCAATCATATCCTCATCATTACCTGTACACGTATGTGCGGTACTCTAAGAGCGTTGATATTGACAGTTATACTCAGTCCTCGGTAACCGTTATCTTGCGTAAAGGACACCTGCACTATAGTAGCGCAGAAAACCGTTAGACTGTCTGATTTAGATTGAAAAGACACACACTCCAGTCAGTCTTATTTCGCGTATTTATGAAACGTGCCGTAATAGGGCAAATATATAGATATCAAGGTAATTGATTACTGGTATGGAGATTTGGTAAAATACAGCAGCAATGTTCATAATGTTTGTGTGTAAAATGTCCATGTAGCCATGCAATTATTGAGCCGCAACATGTCAAAACCAACAAAGTTGCATGTGCTTCCAACTAAATCACAAAGCAAAGACTCTGATCAGATTGGGCGGATATGGAGATTGGGTAAAATACAGCAGCAATGTTCATGATTTTTGTGGAAATGTCCATGTATAGCTATGTGATATACTAACGACTTGTGGCTCTTGCTAGGTATGGCTTGAGCACACACAACATGGCATAAAGCTAACATCAGTCAGAACATCCAAACAGATAATTTTCCTGTCTAACCTTAGTGTACTTTTTGGTAGCCAAAAAGCAAAACATTTTAGGTACACAGGAGGTTGTAATATTCTGTGTTCTGTATCACTCCTCCCCACTTTAGGTGAAGCTAATTGTTATTGGATGGATGGGCAGATTGATGACCTAGTTGTTTTACATCCTTTTCAACAGTGCTTTAGTCATATCAAGATGATGGTAGGGTGGTTATAAAGGGCTCTGTGCTATGAACAGGGGTTTCATTAACTTTTCTAGCACCCGGGGGGTCAAGGCAAAGTTATAGCAGGGGATTTTATATGTTTTCCATATAATTCCTATACAGAATTCCAAATATAAGGCAGCGGATAAGGCCTGAGTAGATGGGGAAAATCTCCATCTCCCGCCTCTTAATGACACCCCGTTTGAAAGTGAGTTTTTAGGTTCAGACAGACTCAGTACCAGTGGGAGTCAGGCCCATGGCAGTTGGGAATACTCGGCCACGACCAAACTTGGCATTGGAAAATGTCATAATATTTATGAAGAGCTCTTTGATCTCTGCAATGATAACTGTTGAGAGGATTGACGACTGATCAATAGAAATTATCCTAAGAACCCAAAGAACCCTAAATATTGGGGGAAAAGTGTCCTTCAAACAGTGTAGACCCAGATCAGACTGCTCCAAAAAGGAGCAGTCTGAACAGTGTCTACACTGTTTATCATTCTGCTAGCTTATGTTTTATACTATATTGCTGAAATATTAAAATCAGTTCATTCAATCTGATAACTGTCCTTGGATGAAAGTGTCACAGTGTTTTGGGTAGTTACAGACAAAAACATTGTCCTTGTAATATTACTTGTAACAGACATCAGCAGAATCTCAAAAGACTTAATGAGCCATTTATTCAGAGAAAGTGCCATTTGGCATTTTTAGAACAGTCTAGATTCAGATCAGCTGCATGTCAGCGTCTTACTCACTTTCAAATTTTCTGGATTCTTGCAATTAAACATAGGGAAAAACAAAGACTGCATGGTTTTCAGATTGAACAGTTAAGTCTTTGTTGTGAGATACAGTGCTTTGAGGTACTACGTATATAGTGCTGTGAGGTACTACTTTTCCTCTTAAGCCTGACAGAATATCTTTTTGATAATTAGCAAAAGCTCTCTTATTCAAAAAGTGTGTGTTTTAATTGATTTTCAATATTTCTGTGATAGAATGCGTAGATAGTGCATATTGATCATGGAAGTTTGACCCGAGGCAATTTGTATGGTGATCATGTATCATTGCTGGCTGCTACTGACATACCTAGTCTAAACAGCAGTCATGAGATATGCATCATTTGGGAATCAATTTTCTGCCAAAATTAATAACCATATTGGATTCTGTATGGGAGAATAAAAAGATGGGAAAGCTATTTTCCTCTGATTGATTACTGTCATTGTCTGGTCTCAGCTTTTACCATTTTACATTCAGTTATTGCTTCATACATGTCAGTTGTTAATTTCTGTCCTCTGTACTGAATAACAAGGCATATTGTTCCTCTCTTGCTTGCGACTCTTGGTTTGCATAAGAATTAGAAAAAAATATGCCTTTGTGAAAATTATGCACCATTCATTTGCAACTCCAGCTACCCCAGAGCCAGGCTATAGCAGGGAAGACCCCCCCCCTCCTGGGGCCGTATTTATAAAACAACTTAAGTGGTTGCTGTGCTGTTGCTAGGGCTGAATTTCTATGAAGGAGATTCCCTACAACTATGAAATTTTCTCTGGAGGAACAGTCTAAAGACTAAAGACTGTTCCTCCAGAGCAAATTTCGCAGTTGTACAGAATCTCCTCCATAGAAATTAAGCCTTAGCAACAGCATAGCAACGACATAAGTCGTTTTATAAATACGGCCCCTGGTGACTATGTTCAACAGTTGGGGTCACTATCATTGACCCAGTTTTTTTAACATTAATCAAAAGCCCAACACATGCACGGCACTGCAGCGACAACACTAGGTAAAAATGTCCTGAAGCCCCGCTATTCCTGGCAGGTCCTCACCCCGGGGTAGCCAGGCTTGCAAGTGACTAGCATTAATCTTTACAGAAGTTGGCTCACAAACTTTTCTGTGATACCAAATTGTTAATGTTTGTACATAAAAGCTCTGTTAGTCACCTTGCACAGAATATTACAGACTGGTAAGAGTGAAAGTTGGATGTCCAGAAGGAATTTGGCATTCTTTTGTACCATGAACTCTTACTACTGCTTGTTGAGATGATGAATTAGGTCTTTGCCTCAAAGCTACTTGCAGAATTTTTACCTCAATATTTTTAGTGCTCAGTGTGAAGATGAACACTTGGAAAAATAATTTGCTGCTCACCTAGAGAGAGAAATGAAGCCAAAACAGCAGTAATTAACAAAACCACATGTCTCAGAAGTAGTGATGATAGATGTGTCAGTTAACCACCTGAAAATATACTTCTCAAGAAAAGAAACATCCCGTTTTAAGGGTGTATGGGTTCTCTTTCAAAGACAATTCTACAGGGCACAGTGAAAGGAAAAAGAAGAAGAGGTAGACAGAAGAAGACGTGGGAACGACAATATTAAAGAGTGGACAGGGATGGACTTTGCCAGCTCAACAAACAGGACAAGGTGGAAAGGGATTGTTTCGAAGTCATCTGTGGTGCCACAACGACCTAGTAAGGTTATGGGATAGAAAAGAATAGAAAATAGAATAGGGTTCTCATCCATGTTTTTCAAATATTTTGTCAATTTAGGACACCGCTTTTGTGACTTCATATGAGCCGCGACACGAGAATACCAACAATGTGGTTGTGCGCCCTGCGCAGACTCAGATCAACCTGGACATCCGCCAAGTTTGATCAGACTCTTTGTTAAGGGATCAAATGGAAGCTAAGGATCTAAGCTACCTCCGTGCGGACAGCGAAGACTCTGATCAGACTGGGCGGATGCCCAGGCTGATCTGAGTCTGCGCTGGGCGCACAACCACATTGTTGGTTTTGTTGTGTCGCGGCTCATATGATTTCCTGTTTGCTTCCCTAGACAACGAAGCCCTTCCAAAATGGGGTTGACTCTTAAAAGAAAGAATTTGCTTTAAAGGGAGCAAACTCTTTCCTTCAAGAGTTGACCCGTATCGGGATGGGCGGCTAAAATAAAAATGGCACAGTTGCCTCCCCTGAAAGTGTATCCATTTAACATAATTATTTCATAATTTATCTATCAGCATCGAAACAACATTGTATCAGCTGTTGCATTAACTTAACGGTGCATTGATATTGATATGACATTGTTTAATTAATGTTGTTTTAATGTTTATGCTTACTGGGATTAATTCTTGAAATAACTATTATGTAGCATTTCTTTTACTGTTAAGTATATATACTCTACTACATTGTAGTTTGATTTATGCATTCAGATTCTGAGGAAGGGCTGTAGTGTAGTGGAAAAGGTGCATGACTTCCAATCCATGGGTTGCAGTTTGATCCCCGCTTCTCCAGTCTTGAGGATTGAGACTTTAAACCATAGTCCTATTTGTGTACGACCTAATATGTGTTGGTGGGACATTAAACCCAAGTTTACTCACCCGCTTCAGACTCTGAGAAAAAGGGGAAGGTTATAAATAGTGCACTTTTCATGTACTGTGTAAAGATGGTTCCTGCTCATCAGAAGAGCAGTCTGATCCGGCTCTGCACTGTGTGCTATACAGATGCATTGACCAGTAGTAATATATTTTATGATAATTACAGTAATAGAAGGAGACCGGCTAACTCAGTAGGTTAAGCGCTGGCCTAATGATCTAGCGGTCCCGGGTTAGAGCCCTACTGGATGTGGAAATCTTTTCAACCATAAACAAGGTTCCGTTGTATGCCATTCATTTTCACCCTAATATCGTAATACTGTTGAAAAGGACGTAAAATCTCAAGTCATCCATCCATTTATACAGCAATAGATTGATTAGGGCAATTACCGTACACCAGGTCATAATGCACTTGCACCACCAAGCTTGAGGAAATGTCTGTAATATTATTCATATCACCTGTCAAATATTGATCTTTTATCACTGATTGGCTGAATACCAACATGTACAATATTGACATAATGATTATCAGGTGAAACGAGTTTGGCATTGATTTACAGAAATTAAAAACCTGTATTTTCCATTGAAATGTGGATCTATTTTCTCGTTAAAGTATCAGGTGGATAAATTTGAGAAAGGATGCAAAATATTTAATGTTCTGTGTGCTGGCTATAAACTGCAAGGATGCTCAAGTCATTGTGTTAATTGATAATTCTTGGATACTTAATTTTCATTCCCATTAAAAAAAAAACATACAAGGTTGTCCTTGCTGTATGTTTTAGTGGTGAATTAGACAAAATATCCTAGAATTTTCATCAAAACACCTGCTTCTTTAGAAATTGTCTGTTTCTGTTTGTGCTAATTACAAGTGACTCATGCAGAATTTTACATTTATTTATTGATCATTATTACATCACTGTACATGTATATAGGGAAATAGCAGTGCACATTGCAGTTCTGTATCGCAAAAAATTGCAACATGGATAAATTATGGAGTGCTTTCGTCAGCTTATATTTGACTTACTCGGGTGAGTGAAAATTAATTTTAGAGGGCTGGTTGGTTGACTGACTTTGTTACACTGCCATCACTGTCAGAGACAATGGCCTTGAGACTTAAAATCTGAATTAAAAATCTGCGTTGTAAGACAAGAGATAGAACTAATAGATCTTCCGAGCCACAACCAGAATGTCTATCAAAGGTCACCTGATAGTGTATAACTGACCAATGAAGCGACAACGTAGCATGTGACATAGTCCCACAAACAAAATCGCACATGTTCAATGTCTCCCAATAAGTCCATGATTTACCTTACAGATAATAAAGAGATGCATACCTGCTTTATCCCTTTTTAGACCGGATACCCGTTTTGGGGACATTATGCAAACAGTGCAGACCCAGTTCAGACGCCGCAAAATGCGGCGTCTGATCAGGGTCTACATTGTTTGCTTACAGGAATTTCTATGCAAAGTACAATAAAAGTGAAAATATTCACCAGGAACCCCTAAAACTAGAAATGGGATTATCTACATGACAAGAATGGACAAGTCCACTGGTCAAAAAGGGTTAAGTAGGTGTGTCTTTGGAAAGCTGAATTGTCTTACCAGCACAAGATTATAGTATTTATTGTCATAATTATGTGGTAGTGATGCCACTATGTGCTGATGATCGAGTTAGCTTTTTAAGTTTATAAACACTTAAAGGGCCAAAATTTACATCTGCAAAATTATAAAAAGATATTTGGTCCAAGCTATAGCATATTTAGATTTCAAAGACTAGCAGGCAAATAGTGAGATTCAGATTAGGCGACTCATATGGGCCGCCTTTTCTCGATCTACGCTGTTTGCAAATTCAACTATTTTCACTTAGGGTGCTAAGATGAAAACTCAGGGACCACATTGGAACCTGGCACATGCTCAGAACTGTATAAACACAATAATTAAACTTTGTACAATTCGAAAATAGCATAACTGCATGCTGGTCTGAGCATGCTCATTTTACTTTTCACTATATAGGGAGGTAGGTTTTTTCAAAGTACATAAAGTTTTGTTTTTGTCTCGCTTGCGACTTGCAGAAGCAAGACATATGAGCAGCCACACGAGAAAACCAACAAAGTGGTTGTGCACTCAGTGCAAACTCAGATCAGCTTTGGCATCCACCCATTCCGCTCAGACTCTTCGCTAAGTGCTTAATGAGTAGCTAAGGGCCTAAGCTACCTCCATGCGGACAGCGAAGACTCTGATCAGATTGGGCAGATATGCACAACCATTGTTTGTTTTCTCGTGTTGCGGCTCATATATATTAAAGGTATTACGCTTCCAATGTCAGCAGCCTTAACTTCATTGTGTTTTCTTGTTAAGCTCTGTTTTGTGACATTGTGCAGACAGGCAAGACACCACTTTCCAGAGAATTCTTGTTGACTTTAATGTTGTACATCAGCATAACATGTTTTATAAGTTTCTTCATCATTAAACTATTTCATTGTCTATTTTCAGATGGGAATGGGTGGAAATAATAGAACCGCGAACCAAAGAGCACATGTATGCCAATCTGACCACAGGGGAGTGTGTATGGGATCCCCCTCCTGGTGTCAAAATGTAAGTCTTCTTTTCTTTAGTATCGGAGTCAGGCTTAGACTAGGATGGCTGCATGTTATGGATTTTACATAAAATTTGAAATACACCCTCTCTCACCAAAACTGATAGTATGGAGAGGACAAACAGAATATGGGCAGCAATTAAGGTGAATGGGTACACTTTAAGGGGAAGCAACTCTGCCATTTTCATTTTTGCTTTCCTTCTCAAAAGGGGTCATCTCTTAAAGGAAAGAATTTGCTCCTCTAGGAGCAAATTTTTTCCTTTAAGAGTAGACTCTTTTTGGAAGGGTTTCATTGCCCAGATAAACAAAAGGAAGTCATAAAAGTTGTTTCCCTTAGTTAAAATGGCAGAAAAACATATAGCTGTACCCATACTCCTTTAATTATAGAGTTTCAGAAGAAAGTGGTATAACTGCTGAGTTAGAAAGCTGATGATGGAGATAAAACAAATTATTTAATTCATTTTGAAGCTCTCTGAATTATTGCCAAGCTTATATAACTGTTTTGGCTGGTTTGTGGTTACTACTACAAGGGAGGATAATTTGACATTGATGTATGATGGATAAGCCCCATTGAAAGAGCTAGTAAAAAGTTTGCCAAACTTATGTAGAAACATCCTATAATTTATCATATAGTGAAATGATTCAGATTTTGAAAAAAAATAAAGTTCACCCAGGGAAAAATTAAACCACAATATCATCAAAGTATCGATAGCCTACAGTGTGAAATGTATCTCGGAAGGATGAATTTAAACTAATGTGCAGACCTTATCAGTAAATTTACCTTTGAACAGTGTAAAAATCAAAATAAAATCATTATGGCATTTAGTTTGATCATAACTGCTTTAATTATTATACTGATGACCAAAATAATTTTGCCTAAGAAGCAAATTAGAGCTTATAGGTTGAAGTTTGAGAAATGATTTGTTTTCAAAATCCCTTTTAGCTCACCTGTAGGAATGTACAGGAAGAGCTGTTACACTATCCACGGCATGGGCGGCGGCGATGTCGGCATTAGCAAAATATTAAAGTTTTACGTTAAAGTTTTTTGTATGATGGGCAAGGCGCTGTCAGGCGAGCTATCCTGTACCACGGACAGGTCTTGTTGCAGAATATAGTGGATGTGGATGTGATAAAAAACATGGGTTAAATGAATAGTTTTTCTTCATGTAGTGCTAATGAAGTTTTAAGCTGTTTGCCAAAACCGATAATTTTTTGTTTTACTTTCATTTCATGGACATGGGGTGCATTCTGCTAATTAAAAAGACATGTTCCCATTAGGTAATTGTAATAAACAGACAGAGCTGCAGTTAAATCAGACTTATGTGTGTGTTGTATCCCACAAATTCAGATACAGTAGATATTGCATTAGCATCATCTTCACCCTATGCATACATTATGTCAAGACTGTCACATGCTACATGTTTGAAAAAAAATCCACGCCTGTAACTCTGATCATCGGACTGCTGGAATGGAAAATATGAATGATTTTTGTCGAGCCCACTTGCGGAGAGGGAGACATAGTTGTTACAATGTCAGTTCGGTGTATGTCCGTGCGTGCGTTAGTGCGTGCGTGCGTGTGTCCGTCCGGATTTGTCCGGGCCATAACTTCTACATTTATGGATGAATTTCAAAATAATTTGGCACAATTGTTCTCCTTGATGAGTAAAAGTGCCTTTTGAAACATTTGTTCAGGCAGGTCCAAGGTCAAGGTCACACTTGAAGGTCAAATGATAAAATGGTCATAAATTGAGCTTGTCCGGGCCATTACTTCTACATTTATGGATGGATTTCAAAATAATTTGGCACAATTGTTCTCCTTGATGAGTAGAAGTGCTTTTTGAAACATTTGTTCAGGTAGGTCCAAGGTCAAGGTCACACTTGAAGGTCAAATGATAAAATGGCAATAAATTGAGCTTGTCCGAGCCATAACTTCTACATTAATGGATGGATTTCAAAATAAGTTGGCACAATTGTTCTCCTTGATGAGTAGAAGTGCCTTTTGAAACATTTGTTCAGGTAGGTCCAAGGTCAAGGTCACACTTGAAGGTCAAATTATAAAATGGCCATAAATTGAGCTTGTCCGAGCCATTACTTCTACATTTATGGATGGATTTCAAAATAATTTGGCACAATTGTTTTCCTTGATGTTTAAAAGTGCCATTTGGAAAATTTATTCAGGTAGGTCCAAGGTCAAGGTCACACTTGAAGGTCAAATGATAAAATGGCCATAATTTGAGCGTGTCTGAGCTATAACTTCAAATTTACAAATGGAATTCAAAATAATTTAACACAATTGTTCTCCTTGATGAGAAGAAGTGCCTTTTGAAACATTTGTTCTAGTAGGTCCAAAGTCAAGGTCACACTTGAAGGTCAAATGATTAAATGGTCATAAATTGAGCTTGTCCGAGCCATTACTTCTACATTTACGGATGGATTTCAAAATAATTTGGCACAATTGTTCTTCTTGATGAGTAGAAGTGCCTTTTGAAACATTTGTTCAGGTAGGTCCAAGGTCAAGGTCACACTTGAAGGTCAAATTATAAAATGGCCATAAATTGAGCTTGTCCGAGCCATTACTTCTACATTTATGGATGGATTTCAAAATAATTTGGCACAATTGTTTTCCTTGATGTTTAAAAGTGCCATTTGGAAAATTTATTCAGGTAGGTCCAAGGTCAAGGTCACACTTGAAGGTCAAATGATAAAATGGCCATAATTTGAGCGTGTCTGAGCTATAACTTCAAATTTACAAATGGAATTCAAAATAATTTAACACAATTGTTCTCCTTGATGAGAAGAAGTGCCTTTTGAAACATTTGTTCTAGTAGGTCCAAAGTCAAGGTCACACTTGAAGGTCAAATGATTAAATGGTCATAAATTGAGCTTGTCCGAGCCATTACTTCTACATTTACGGATGGATTTCAAAATAATTTGGCACAATTGTTCTTCTTGATGAGTGGAAGTGTCAAGTGACATATGTGTTTGGGTAGGTCCAAGGTCAAGGTCACACTTGAAGGTCAGATATTGTAACTGTCATAAATTGAGCTTGCCTGGGTCATCACTTCTACTTATTTTCCTTTGTGAAAATTTGGAGGAAAAAAAGAAGAAAATGCTGGCTAAGCATGATGTTTTTTGGCTTCTTTCTAGATTGAAGCAGTTACTTAGTCTTGACATACTTATAGGTCACTAAAGCAAACAGCGGGCTCGACCTGTTGTCCCTGGACAACCTTCTAGTATTTGAAATGGAACTGGCTTGGATTTTGTATTAACTGGTGTTGATCAGATCTGTAGGAAAATATTTGTGACTGTCTCAGACCTTTTGTTGAGTGAAATTTCATCCCAGAAATTTCGACAAACCTGGAGCTCAGTAGCAGGTTACCTAAGAGATTGCAGGAATCTGTACTACCTGAGATTCACAGTTGATTGCAATCATTGGCATTAAACTGAACTTTTCAAGTTGGAGCATAATTAAAAGAAGATTTTTTTCCCTTTCACCTGGAGGGTACCAGATCTACTCTAAATATTTGGACACATGGGTTTGCTTGAGCAAACAGTGTAGACCCAGATCAGACTGCTCCTTGATCAGAGTCTGCACTGTTTGTCGGCAGTTTTATAACATGTCCCCTGATAGGAAAAATTTTATTCTATTCAATTTTATTCTATCCTATAACCTTACAAGGTCGTTGGGGCACCACAAATGACTTCAAAATGATCCCTTTCTACCTTGTCCTGTTTTAAGCTGCCCTAATTAAGCTGGCAATTAAGTCCATCCCTGTCCACTCTTTAATATTGTCTTCCCACCTCTTCTTCTGTCTACCTCTTTTTCTTTTTCCTTTCACTGTGCCCTGTAGAATTGTTTTTGCTAAACCAAAAGTAAGTAAGTAAGTAAAGTAAGTAAGCTTTATTTAAAGAGGGTTACTCATTTGGCTTTCACCAATCTTCCATGAGGCCCTCTAAAAGTTCATGCATACAAACTTTACAATTCAGCAGCATTCAGAAGACCTTGAGACGTGGCCAAACCACCTTAATTTCTTTTTCTTGACCAGGGTCAGGAGTTCATCATATTCTCCAATGGCTGCTTGGATCTTTCTGCGAGCCCCCTCATTGGTTATTGGTCCTTGTACAAAATGTTCAGTAACCTTTGGTAGCATCTCGTCTCAAAAGGCTGCGTTCTTTTCTCTAACTCTACTGTCAAGTCAAGGTCCACCATTCATGTGTAAATGACAAGGGAGTGCATAAATTTCACCTTTGATCCAAGAGATATGTTATCTCTCCAAATTGGCTTCAGCTTTGTAAGGGCTGAAGTGGCTTGTGTGATCCTTGAGAGAACCTCATTTTTAGAGCCATCATCTGAGACAATTGCTCCAAGGTATTTGAAGCTTGTTACAGTACCAAGTTTCTGCCCTTTTACTTTGATCTCCCTCTGGATGCCATTGGTGCTATTTGTCATCAGTTGGTCTTCTCAGCACTGATCTCCATCTTATACCTTGTGCAGGTTTGATCGAGACTTCCAACTAGAGCTTCTAGTTCCTGCTCTTCCTCAGCTAGAGCATCTGTATCATCGGCAAACCG
Source organism: Ctena decussata (assembly GCA_963989385.1). NCBI lineage: Eukaryota > Metazoa > Mollusca > Bivalvia > Lucinida > Lucinidae > Ctena > Ctena decussata. Next base: position 6,594,611 of record OZ022508.1, read on the forward strand.
CAGATTGGTAATATTTCTGCCACCTGTGCTAACCTTCCAGTCATGTTCTTCCAGAGTATCAGACATGATCCGACTCAAGAAAAATACTGAAGAGGTCGGTGACAGAACACATCCCTGCCTTACTCCAACTGTTTGTCTGAACCATTCTCCCAAAAAAAGAACTTGTCGAAATACAAGATACAAGAGTATGAGTTATGGATTCACTCCCTTGAGCCTCCTGGACTCCATTGTTATGAGAATAGGATGAAAAAAAAGTAACAATTGCCATTTTGAATTTATATAATCATACTGGCAGCCTGGGCCCAGTTGTTCAAAGCATCGTTAGCCTAACGAGCTTGTTAAGAGGTCAACTCGTTAAGTGTTTTACATTTTTATTACCAAATACGCTGATATTTTTTGTTGAAAAAATGTGAGAAGCTTTTGCAATGCAAAAGCTTCTCACATTTTTGCAACAAAAAATATTGGCGTATTTGTGATATTAACGTTTTAAATTTTAACTTCACGTTAACTAACGACGTCGTTAGTTTTGAACAACTGGGCCCAGATTTTCAGGAAAAGGGTACTAGTAAGTACATTTACTTATATAAGTAATAATTGTAATAATTACTGTAGCAGACACCTCCAAGAATAAATGGACCATTAAATAAATGAAAAAATCTGATTTCAAAGAACACACAAATGAAGATATAAAAGAACTTTATGATGAAGTCCCTAGGCAAATTCTGGTGCTGAAATGTAATTATGAAATAGTGATGGAATAAGACAAGAAAAAATACACAGAAATTTGTTATTCCCAGTTGCTAATAAAGCCTATGCTTAAATTAGAATGGCTGTGTAGCTGTCCTTTTGATATTGGAGTACTCACTGCCCGGCTCATAATCATTCTAAGGGTTTTGTAAAAGAGATTTTGCTAAAGTTTTAAATGGTGTATGTAATATACGCAGTTTTACTTTGCAGTGGATTGCATGACTGTTAGCCTTAATGTGCCAAAAAACAGACATCAAAATTTACGTCTGAAAAATTTCAAAAATTTAAAGCTATTCAGAATTCAAAGACTAGAGAGCAAACAGTGTAGATCCAGATTAGGTGGCTCATTATGAGCCACCTCATCTGGATATACACTGTTTGCAAATTGGACTATTTTTTCACAATGTTAATAGCTTGATCTACAGTTAGTCTCGAAGGAACCAAGGAACTGTTGTATAATTGATGAGCTGTGCATTTACCACTTTACTAATTGTTCTAATGTCTAATACACAGTTCCGAGCCACACCCAGAAAGTCACTCAAAATCACATGCTAGCGTATATCTGGCCAATGCAACGATACCTTAGCATGTGACATAGTCTCACAAACAAATCGCACGTGGTCAATATCAAACATAAGTCCGTGATTTTACCTTACAGTTAATGGAGGGATATATACCTGTTTAAAGAAAACAAACTAACACCACTTCTAATAAACTTACCCTGCTCTGCAAGAACAGAATGCGTCGGAAATGCATGATGCGCCAACTGCCATGTTTAGGTCATGAGGAGGCTGATTCTTTGCCATAGATCACCAACATTTAGCAGGCACTTGCATTTGTAATTTGTTTTTCCGCCATATTTGTGTAAGCTTGTGAGACGTAGTAACAGTAACTAAGCAGGCGGAGCTTAGCGGCTATTCTTGGAACTGTGTATTTGGGAAAGTAAGCATAATCCAAGATCTCTTAACACTGTATGAGCAGCCCTGTTAAAGGACAAACCATTTTCACAAACTTAAGAGTGTTTTACACGGCACACACTATTTTCCTCCTGATCATATAATCAGTGAAATCCATGTCAGCCCCATGTTATCAAATGAAGCAAATTGTTCAACAAAAACACAAGTAGCACTTTCCTCAGGATTGCTGTTTCATGCCTGGTATGGAATAATGTGAATTATCCCATAAAAAGAGACGCCACTCGCTGTGAACAGCCCTGTTTTATTGGGTGAAACCCCCATTTTTGACAAGGCAGCTCCCTTGCTGCAAAAGAGAACTTGCCAGGGATGCAGTTTTGCTATAATTACTTGGGGGCCGTCAAAATCTGACGTCAGCATCAGTATGGTGTATGGTAACAACTAATTTCATGATGTAAAAGAATGACATCACCACTTGCCCTAGAAGCAGCATTTACAAGACCTACACAGATAGAATATGACATTGGCCAGAAGAAGATAGCATTTTCCAGTGGAAGGCCAACAGAAAACAATAAGCCATATCATTTCTGACCATGTAACCTATATTTCTTGGCTTATTGTGCTTTGACAAATATGTCTTAGTGCCATGTTTACATAAACATTTGGGCCAAGTCCATTACAGAAAGGTAACAAAATATTCACCAAAAACAAAAATACATGTACTTGCATTTGCAAACAGTGTAGATTCTGATGAGGTGGCTCATAATGTTTGCAGTCTATTCTTTGAATTCTCAGTACAGTTAACTCTCGATATCTCAAAGTCGATGTTTATGTCAAACTACTACTATCTCAAAGTAAATTTTCTGTTTCCAGAAAATTTACTTTGAGATAGCTGTAACTTTGAGATAACAGGTGTAGAAATGTTAGGAAAAATTTGGCAATGTGTTCAGACAATACTCTTTGATATAAGAGGGGTACTTTTGAGATATCAGTGTTTGAGAGATTATGAGTTGACTGTATGATATAGCTTAGACAAAAAAAAATCCTGAAATTTTGCATATGTAAAGTTTGTTGGCGCTTTAGTGGTTAAGGCAATACAGCATCATTTTATTTTTAGAAAATAATTGGATTTCAAATATGACATAGTCTGTTCGGTATCCTGTGGGAATTATTAATTAATGAAAACTGTAATTGTAAAATGTGTGATCTGTCACTGTTCTTGGTGCATTAATTTGATTAAAAAACAAGTGTCTTTGCTTTGAATACGAATTGTCATGGAGGCAGCTTGAAAAAAACGTAATTAATTACTTATCAGGTATGTTTTCACTGCTCGACATACTGCATTGTTTTTGCATCACCTTGTTACAACATATTTAGACAAAATTTCAGCAATTGCAATATGGACATGAATAGTATATACCCTGCTGCACAGTAATGACAGGGTATTCACAGGGTATAATCGATTCCGCCAATTTTCGCTTCCTGCAGAGACTGTACATCATATTTGGCTTCCTCCGAGACTGTCCGCGAACTCTTGCTTCCTGCAGAGACTACTGTCCTCGAAAACTGGCTTCCTGCCGAGACTGTCCGCTTGACTCTGCTTCCTGCCAAGAGCCTCGGCAGGAAGCAGAATCACGCGGACAGTCTCTGCAGGAAGCCATTTATCATGTACAGAAGTCTCGGCAGGAAGCAAGAGGTCACGGACAGTCGCAGCGGAAGCCAAATATGATGTACAGTTTCTGCAGGAAGCGAAAATTAGCGGAATCGATTATACCCTGTGTTGGTTGTCTGTGAATCTTTCTGTTTTGCTGCATCAATCTTGCTTGCTCCTTTATGGTCTAAGTTCAATAATTTTAGTTCCTCATCATAGATGAAAAATTATAGATTCTGGAATCTGGCTGTTTTCTGGTTAAAAGAAGCAAAGCAAGACCTGTACATACCCCTGTTTGCAACTGATACATTTCATTGTTTGTTGCCCTGTTGGGTTACCATTGTGTGCTCTGTCTTGTATCTTGAGGCAGCTCTGGGTTGACCATGCATGACATGAGGCTGGGATATACCAATTGACCAGGTTTGGGATACATATGACTATAAGTATATGGGATGGGATGGGATTGAGATGAGATGGGAGATGGGATGGGATGGGATCTTTCCAGTAAAAGACATTGTCTCAGTGTTTTTTGGGGTTTTTTTTCTCAGAAATTCCTGTATTTAATTGAAACAGTGTAGGCCCTGATCAGAGCACCTGATCTGAGCCTACACTGTCAAGACTCTAGGCATTAGCGGGTTAAGTTTCAAACCTAATTCATTGATCCAGTGGAGAAATTCTCCATCAGCAGCCACCTGTTAATACTGTTATATGTCCGTCAACAGGTGCCAGTGTTGAATAAATATTAGGTAACAACTTGGGGGGTAAATCATTCCCATGAAATCCGTTAAAATCTTGAACACTAACAGACTAATGGATGGTATGGACCTTCAAGAAAAGTTATAAGTCATTTCAGGCTGATGGGGGACTAATACCATATGAAGATGAAATAATCCAGTCTCAGGCAAAAGGAGAGTCGGACTTGAATCCACAACCTCTCAATTATTAGTCCGGAGCATAAACCCATTGGTCAATATCCTGAAAAAGTCACTGAAGTACAAATCTGGTTAAGAACAATTATATGCCCACATAATGAGCTATAGAATTGTAGGTAATTCTGTAAGTGTAGAATACCATTGCTTGTTAGAATTCAGGCCTGGTAGCATTCAGAAATCTGCAAATGGGTCACCAAAATAAGACAAAGTTATTTGACTCATATGAATGTAAAGCATATTACTTCACAACGTCATCTTTGTAAGACATAAACTGGTAGAGTTATCACAAAAATCCTAAAAGAGGCCAAACTGAAATTTCAGTTTGGCCACTTTTAGGATTTTTGTGACAACTCTATTCACTTCAAAGCAAATAGTGTGCACTATATGAGCCGCGACGTGAGAAAACAAACAATGTGGTTGTGCGCCCAGCGCAGACTCAGATCAGCCTGGGCATCCGCCCAGTCTGATTAGATTCTTCGCTAAGCGCTTAAAGGGTAGCTAAGGGTCTTAGCTACCTCCATGCGGACAGCGAAGACTCTGATCAGACTGGGCGGATGCCCAGGCTGATCTGAGTCTGCGCTGGGCGCACAACCACATTGTTGGTTTTCTCACGTCGCGGCTCATATACAAATCAAATACAGTAGAACTTAAATGGCTCCAACCCTGATGGCTCGTTAACCCTGCCTGGCTAGAACTCTTTTCTGGGTCTCTAGAGGTCACTTCATATAGAAACGAACCCTGGTTGGCTAGAACTACCCTTGGCTGGAACTAATTTCCATGGTCCCAAGCCTGTTCGAGCCAATGAAGTTCTACTGTAGCATTGTTATAGTACATTGGCTAAATTTTTGCACAAGCTTAAATTTCTAATTTCCAAGTGGGAATGGCATTGCACTTTTACCAAACGTGATAATTGCATTCTCCTGCATCAGCACTTTGCCTTAAGAGAGCTCCAGAGACCGTGGAGTTTTGACAATTTGTTTGGGATGAATTTTTCTAATGTTTCTGACAAAACATAGGTTGTGTCCTCTTATAAGACCTGCCTCTGATGACGGGTTACAACTTATGTTTTTACGCAGGGTTCGCTGAAAGTATCCCAAATAGTTAGCAAAAAACCAAAACACAAGAAAATTCTCTTTTTATCGGGAGCTCAATGGAACTGAATTTACAGATCATAATTACATTCCAGAGCACAAGTATAGTACATTAAGATGATGAGAGCGTGAGTATCTTGAAATATTGAACATGGCAGAGTGCAGTTAGGAATATGCCCAATTATGGAGATTCAATTTTCTTTCTTGATTGACGCGTTCATCTTCCAATGGCTCGTATTGATTGCTTCTTCCGCTATTGTATAAGCCATTGACCGCAAAATAAAATGGGCCTTACTGCCACAAACTTACAAAACATTCAGTTGGAAGAATATGTATCAAAAGTGCAGTTTGCCCTCAGGCATACTTACCAAAAATGAATTGAGGGAAATGTCCACATGCCCAGTCAGTTAGCACTCTAGACTTTGGATCATGGGGTTGTGTGTTCGAGTCATACCGGAGGCAAGATTTTTTTTTGACCCTCACTTTCAAAAATTTCTGTCTGCAAAATTTCAAGAAATGTTTTGTCCAAGCTGTCATATTGAAATTTCAATAAGTGGAGGGCAAACAGTGTAGACCCAGATGAGCTGCTCCATCTGGATCTATACCGTTTGCGAATTCAGATATTTTCATCTTTGTCTCTTTGTTGAGGGTTAATAATTTCGTTGGATCATATTATGTTCACAGATTTTTACATATTTATTCTGAAAGTGAGATGCCACATTAGTTATCATTATCATAGACATGCTGGTCCATTAAGGCCAAAAGTAACTGAAATATTACTGAAATAGCTCAAAATCCAAAACTGATCCATCAAACCTTGAGCCTTCGTTTCAGTAAATGAGAAGATCCATGAGGCACCTTTTAATTTGTCATGTCAGTATCTCTTGTCTCATAAAGGAAGTGATACGTCCTAACACATGGTTCTCTCAGACAAATTAGACAAGGGCAATGATGATACAGTATCCCGCCAACTTATGATCCCTTTAGAAATCGCTGATCATAGCAAGTCTGACATTAAATGATTTTACTATGTTTGGCAATTTCTGTACTTGACAAAATGGAAACTGTCATTCTAACTCTAAATATTTGGACAGAAGTGTTGACACAGATCAGACTGCTCTTTAAGATCAGTTTGATCAGTTTCTACACTATTTGCCAATTCCACCCATGATTTTGCCACAACTCCAGATTTACTCTCTTCTGATTAATAATGAGTTTTGAGTAAGGTTCTCAAGTTTCGAGTCAAAGTTTTCAAGTTTAAGTTTTTGAGTTTCAAGTAAGAATTTTCGAGTTTCCACTAAGGATTGTCAAGGTTTGTCTCCAAACAGTAAAATGTATAAATTTATCTTGTTTAAAGTTTAGGACAATTTAAGTAATTATTAGCTAAGATGTCCCAATATTAAGGGGAGGAGACTGTACTCTTGATTTCAATTTTTAGCTCACCTGAGCACGAAGTGCTCAAGGTGAGGTATTGTGATCGGTCTTTGTCCGTCGTCCGGTCGTGCGTCCGGCGTCAACTTTTGCTTTAAACAACTTCTTCTCCAAAACTGCTAGCAGGATTTAAAAATAATTTCACAGAAATGTTCCTTAGGGGACTCTCTACCAACATTGCTCAAATGGTTCCGCTCCGCTGAACAATATGGCCGCCAGAGCTAAAAATAGAAAAACCTTTAAACGACTTCTCCTCCAAAACTGCTGGGCCGATTTTGAAATAATTTCACAGACATGTTCCTTAGGAGACCCTCTACCAAAATTGCTCAAATGGTTCTGCTCCGCTGAACAATATGGCCGCCAGAGCTAAAAATAGAAAAACCTTTAAACAACTTCTCCTCCAAAACTGCTGGGCAGATTTTGAAATAATTTCACAGAAATGTTCCTTAGGAGACCCTCTACCAAAATTGCTCAAACGGTTCCGCTCCGCTGAACAATATGGCCGCCAGAGCTAAAAATAGAAAAACCTTTAAACGACTTCTCCTCCAAAACTGCTGGGCCGATTTTAAAATAATTTCACAGAAATGTTCTTTAGGACACCCTCTACCAAAATTGCTCAAACGGTTCCGCTCCGCTGAACAATATGGCCGCCAGAGCTAAAAATAGAAAAACCTTTAAATGACTTCTCCTCCAAAACTGCTCGGCCTATTTTGAAATAATTTCACAGAAATGTTCCTTAGGAGACCCTCTACCAAAATTGCTCAAACGGTTCTGCCCCGCTGAACAATATGGCCACCAGAGCTAAAAATAGAAAAAAGCTTTAAACATCATCGTTTCTAAAGCCAATGGCTCGATTTCAAAAAAATTTCACAGAAATGTTTTACTCATGGCTCTGACCAAAAATTGCTCAGACGGTTCCGCTCCGCTGAACAAAATGGCCGCCAGAGCTAAAAATAGAAATAAATCTTAGAATGGCACAGAGGGCACAGTTATGATCCAATCATCATGAAACTATGTCAGAATGTTTATCTTAATAAAATCTAGACCATCTTCGAAACTGGGTCATGTGGGGTCAAAAACTAGGTCACTGGGTCAAATCTTAGAAAAACCTTGTGCACACTCTAGAGGGCACAGTTATGATCCAATCTTCATGAAACTTTGTCAGAATGATTATTTATATAAAATCTAGGCCAAATTTGAATCTGAGTCTTGTGGGGTCAAAAACTAGCTCACTAGGTCAAATATTAGAAAAACCTCATGTACACTCTAGAGGGCACAGTTATGATCCTATCTACGTGAAACATTGTCAGAATGTTTACTTTCATGAAATTTATACCAGATTTGAAACTGGGCCATGTCAGGTCAAAAACTAGGTCACTAGGTCAGTTCTTGGAAAAACAGTGTGAACGCTTTTGAGGACACAGTTTTGTTCTAATCTTCATGAGACTTTGTCAGAATGTTTGTCTCCAACGAATCTGGACCAAGGGTGCAACTTGGTCATGTTGGGTCAAAAAGTAGGTCACTAGGTTAAACCTTAGAAAAACATTGTGTACACTCTAGAAGGCACAGTTTTGATAACTTTGCCAGAATGTTCATATCCAAGAAATCTAGACAAGGTTTGGAACTGGGTCATATAGGGTCAAAATCTAGGTCATTAGGTTAAATCTTATAAAAACCTTAGGTACACAATAAAGGATTCATTTTCCATTTAATCTTTGTGAAACTCTGTCAGTCATATGGATGTCTCTGAGGTTAAGTTCACAGGATATTCAGGTGAGCGATCCAGGGCCATCATGGCCCTCTTGTTTAAATATGCCTTTGTGGAATAAATAAAAAACATCCAAATTTAGGAAAAAAACTAAACTGAAAAAAAACAAAAAAACAGTAAAACAAAGAACATAAATCACATTGATAGTAATTTTATTTGATTGAGGATTGGAACCATACTTCGGAAGTTCAGAGCCATACTTTTCACACATGCAGTTGGAGGCATACATACCAGGAGTGCAGTTGGAGGCATACTTTCCAGAAATGCAGTTGGAGGCATTACTTTCCAGAAATGGGGTTGGAGGCATACTGACCAGGCATTCTTTACAGAAATGCAGTTGGAGGCATACTTTCCAGAAATGCAGTTGGAGGCGTTACATTCCAGAAATGCAGTTGGAGGCATACTTTCCAGAAATGCAGTTGGAGGCATACTTTCCAGAAATACAGTTGCAGTCGTTATAACCAGAAATGCAGTTGGAGTCATACTTACCGTAAATGCAGTTGGAAGGATCATACTCAACAAAATTGCATTGGAGGCATTTTTATTAAAAGGCAGTGTGAGGCATCAAAAATACATTTTGAGGCATATTTATCATAATTGCATTTGGAGGTAGTTGGGACATACTTGCCAAAAATACAGTTGGAGGCATTTTTATCAAAATGCAGTTGGAGGCATACTTGTTGGCAGCTGGAGGGCATACTTACCAAAATGCATTGGAAGACATGTTTGCTAAAGATACTTGCAAAAGGGCAGCTGAAGGGGCAGAGTTGCAAGGGCATATGAACCAAAGAAAATAATTCCTTTTTCCCAGAAATCTCAGTTTTTATTAGAATTGTACAGAGCTCTAGATAAGAGGGAGTATTATAGTGATAATTAGGGATAATTTTTGTTAATTCTCCACAAAAACATATGTTGTGACCCCACATCTGAACCGTGTCGATGAGACGGTTCAGATGAGGGGTCACAATATATGGTTTCAATGAGAAATAAAAAAAATTATCCCTCAATTATCATCAAATATCCCTCTCAAGAGCTCTGATTGTAACTTAGAATGTGGGTGGAGGTTACTATGCTGCACAGGTTATCAGTAACTGCAAGGGAGTTGGCATGATTTAGCTATCTTTAGCCATCTGTTATGTCATTTAAAACTTAAATAATGCCTAAATTTAACTGCAAAACTCTGTAAATTATCAAAAATAAGATATATTTGTCTGTTTTTTTATTTTCAAGACACTGCATCATGCTCTTGCACATGCATTGGTAAGAGATAATATCTTAAGAAAGATAAAGGTTAAGAATGCAAGTGGTTAAATTCGTAGACAGTAATTTTGGAGTTTGTTCCCTTGGATAAGGCAGCTCAGGTGGAGTCTCCAGATGTGGTGGTGGATTGGGAAGTTGCAACCATCTGGAGCTAAAATTTGATCTTCAGAGGAAAGAGGTACCATTACCGATGCATATCAGTTTAAATTTGAATTAAGAGTAGGCAAGGCTAACAACAACAACAACAAAAAAATGTAAAAGGACCGAAGTTTGTTGATTGCTGATGTGTGAGCATAAACAAGAAAAATAACTACTGCAGGACTAGCTGTAAAACTGATTGCTTGTAACCACACAGCCTCCCTTGGTTATGGTACAGTGTAGGACAATAATATGAGCCTCCTCGCAAGAAAAGATGCTTTGTGACATGAAAGTCCAGCCTGTGCCTCAGCTGTATGTGATCTCAGAGCTTTACAGAAAACTTGCAGGGACTTGCTGCAGATAAATTATTTTATCATATGACGTCACATTTGAGAGTGTAATAAAGCCATGCATTAAAAAAGATAATCAGCTAGTGGATTAAATATGCAAATTACATTGTAACATTATGCTTGAAGTCCATAAAAACGTCACATTTCCTAATGGCGTAATTTTGACGGTTTAGTGCAAAATTTGCTAATAAAATGCGATTAAGGTGTCATATGGTGAATAGAATCTTGCATTCATGCTCCTGTATTATTGAATTTATTAAACACCTTGGGGAAAACCAATAAGATGCTCGGCATAGGCTCGCATCTTATCTTTTTCCCCAACTCGTTTAATAAAGCCAATAATACATGTGCACTCATGTAAGATCCTCTACAGTATTTATATTAAGGGGAAACTCTTTCAGTGTAAGCAACCCCCTGACATTTCCATTTTTGCCTCCTCAATGGGGGTCAACTTTTAAAGGAAAGATTGTGCTCCTCAAGGAGCAACTTTTTTCCTTTAAGAGTAAACCCCAGTTTGGAAGAGCTTTATTTGTCCAGAGGTGCAAACAGGAAGTAAAATAAATTGCCCCCCCCCCCCCCTTCCTCCCTTTTTGTAAAAATGGTGGAAAAAGATGGAGATACATGTATACCCATACACCTTAATCTCTCTGAAATTGACCACAGGTTATCATAAAAAATAGCCTAAGTAATAGTAGCTCAGTGGGTTAAATGCTGGCCTGCTAGGCATGTAATCTGGGTTCAAATTCAGGCTGAATTTATCAGTTGTCATTATTGGGGCTCTGTTTTGAACAGACTTCTGTTATCAACCTGCCCTTGGCTCAATATGACTTAAATACTGTTCAAAGGGCTGTAAATCTGCAAGTCTTCCATCTGTCCATCCATCATCGAAACTCTCTCTATGTCTGGCATCTTTGAAGCTGCATATACTTTTTAATCATCAGTTTAATTAATGCTTACTCCACAGAAAAGCAGCTGCAGTTTATGAAATGTAACTCTCCAATTTATGACACTCGAGTCATTACTGTTTGATAAAGCTGTTTCATCTGCCACACTTTCTCCTTCAACTTTATGATTAGATTTCCAGAATATTATCATGACCCTAAATATCGGGCAGATAGCTAAAAGGAACAAACAGTGTAGACCCTGATCAAATTGCTCCTGTAGGAGCAGTCTGATCAGGTCTGCACTGATTGTCAGCCCACAGTTAGCAATAGTTAAATTAACTTTTTCAAAAATTAACTTTTTCAAACATAAGGGTGATTGCTTTAACTGGTTAATATGGCCCATAATTTAGGATACAGGATTCAGCATGCAGTTTGAGAAAAAAATACCAACTGGCATAACCATAAGTGCCCTTTTGAGGCCAGAGATGATGCACAAATATGCAGTCTGATCAGACTTTCACTACAAATGAATTAGCAGTCTCTTTGTATACCCAATGAGCGATGCAGGATTGTGGAGATTTGTTGGGGTCGTGCCTACCCAAGGTGTTCAGGTACATCTCCACTTTAAGGAAGGGAAACAACTTTTATGACAGTCTGTTTGCCTCCCTGGATGACAGAGCCTTTTCAAAAGGGGTGTACTCTTAAAGGAAGGAATTTGCCCTTAGAGAAGCAAATTCTTTCCTTTCAGAGTTGGCTCCCATTGTGAAGGGAAGCAAAACTAAAGATAGGAGAGTTGCTTCCCCAGGAGAGTTGCTTCCCCTGAAAGTGTATCCATCCACCTACAGCAAGAGAGCTTATTTTGTTCTGCCATGGCTTATGCAGTCTTAACAAGGGCTTTTGCGAGTTTATTAATTTTACATTTAATGTTTTTATGTGGTTTGATGGCAAAGCAAATTGAAAAAGCAGATGCTCAGAGTTAAAAGGATGTAGCATTTTATGATATTGTAATCTTTTATTTTGAAGAACCCTGCATGAAATGCAGGAATATATGCTAGGAATATGGCGTTGTATATCAGATAACTGGTAAATAATAATGCAGACAGTTCTCCCAAAAAGGATTGCTGAGCTTGAACCAGGTTTCCAGGAAGGAAGTTTGCAAACCAGCAGATGGTGCTGATATTCCAATTGTTTCATTTTATCCCCTGACCGTAAAGTTACATGATATATTGATGAGCATGGCATCCATCTATCTGTCCAGAAATGTTTTCTTGAACCCGCTATATCTTGAAAATCCTTTTGAATATTTTGTGATACTTCACAATTATGACAGAATTCTTCACCATAAGCTTGAATTTAATTCAAGCTTATGGTAAAGAATTCTGTCTTAAATTCAAGCTTATGGTAAAGAATTCTGTCTTAAATTCAAGCTTATGGTAAAGAATTCTGTCTTAAATTCAAGCTTATGGTAAAGAATTCTGTCAAAATAAAATGAAAATATTAAGACAAATACCAGTAATTAAACGACGGGAGCCAGTCTGAGTGGGAGTTTTCAGGTTCATAATTCATGAGTTATGTCCCCTTGATGGTTTTGATTTGAATTTGGTAGGAATTCTTCCATGATATATCACAACTCAGTAGAACGGGTCATGGCGATAATGTCAAACAGAAAAAGTTAAGAATGGTAGCTCTGGGTTTTTGTTTACTAAAGTTCAGTCAGTTTACTTAGTTATTTCTCCTTGATGATTTTATACACTCTTTGGAGTTTCATCGGTCCAAAATAATTGAATTATTGAAAAAGAGACACATTTACAACCTAGATCATCCATCCACAGAGCTTTCCATCAACTTATTTGGTACAACTGAAATAATATTGATAGGGCTGTGTAAAAGTGCAGAACCATCCGTCTACTAGTACATTACTCCTATCAGTATCCATGACCAATATTTTCTAGGATCTGACACAATTCTGTTTAACAAATTAGTGGCAAAGCTTTCATAAAGAAATTAGAAAGAAATTCAGTAATCATAATGATGCACAAAAACTGCAAGATTTTTGTTTGCTTGCAGAACGAGCAGCAAACTCCAGCAGTTTGATCAATTCCAAATTTTTAGCTCACCTGGCCCGAAGGGCCATAGTGTGCTATTGTCATACCAATGCGTCCGTCGTGCGTCGTCACACTATTTGTCCGTCAACACCTAAAAACAAATATTCAAACATCTTCTTCTGTAAAACTACTGGTCCCATGGTTCTCAAATTTCACATGGAGCATGACCTGACTCCAGGGTCTCAGAATTGTAAAATTGGGTCAGGTTGAAAATCCAAGATGGCCGCTGTTACTAAAAATAGCAAAAACAACAAAATAAACTTCTTCTCCAGAACCACTGGGTATATTTGTCTGAATTTTGGCATGGAACATCAGTGAAACCTTGGTATTCAAAATTGTAAAAATGAAAAAAATCTGTAGCAGAGTTTTGTCACAGTGACCTACTTTCTGTTTACGTGTGTGATTTTGCTCAAATGCCAATGTCAAAAAATGACCTATTTAAACAACTTCAAACAACTTCTTCTCTAAAACCACTGAACCCATGGATCTCAAATTTCACATGGAGCATGACCAGACTGCAGGGTTTCAAAATTGTAAAATTGGGTCAGGTCAAGAATCCAAGATGGCTGCCGTTACTAAAAATAGCAAAAACAACAAAATCAACTTCTTCTCCAGAACCATTTGGTATATTTGGTTGAAAGTTTGCATGTAACATAAGTGGGACCTTGGTATTGAAAATTGTAAAAATAAAAAAAATCTATAGCGGAATTAGGTCACAGTGACCTACTTAGCGTTTACAAGGCCGATTTTGCTCAAATGTTAATATCTAAAGAAAATGCAACCAATCTGACCAGATTTGGTCAGAAATGGTTCTTGAATGGAATTATTTCAATTTTGTGCCAGTTGACTATCCAAGATGGCCACCATGGGGGCCGTTACTAAAAATAGCACAAACATAAAAATGACAATTGCTCAAGAACCCTTTAATGGAATTGGACCAATTTTGTGTCAGAATGTTCCTTGCATGAAGCAGTTTCGATTAATTGCAATTTGGCATTCCAAGATGGCCGCCATCTGGTGTTACTAAAAATAGCACAAACATAAAAATGACAATTAGTCAAGAACCCTTGAATGGAATTGGACCAATTTTGTGTCAGAATGTTCCTTGCATGAAGTCGTTTCGATTAATTGCAATTTGGCATTCCAAGATGGCCGCCATCTGCCGTTACTAAAAATAGCACAAAACATGAAAATGACAATATCTCAGTAACCGCTGAATGGATTTTGACGAAATTTGTGTCAAAATGATTCTTGCATTGAGATGTTTCAAAAATATCTAACATTGGCCTCTGTTACTAAAAATAGCAAAATGTGAAAATTAGAAAATCTCAATGGAATTGGGTTAATTTTGTGTCAGAATGGTCCTTTCATTAAGCTTTTTCGATTTTTTGCATTTTGGCATTCCAAGATGGCTGCCATCTGCCGTTACTAAAAATAGCACAAAACAGGAAAATGACAATATCTCAGTAACCGCTGAATGGATTTTGACGAAATTTGTGTCAAAATGATTCTTGCATTGAGATGTTTCAAAAATATCTAACTGTAGACCAGTCATGTTGGCCTCTGTTACTAAAAATAGCAAAATGTGAAAATTAGAAAATCTCAATAGAATTGGACCAAATTTGAGTCAAAATGGTCCTTGCATGAAGGCTTTTCGATTTTTTACATTTTAGCAATCCAAGATGGCCGCCATCTGCCATTACTAAAAATAGTACAAAACATGAAACTGGCAATATCTAAGTAACCCCTGAATGGATTTTGATGAAATTTGTGGCAAAATGATTCTTGCATTGAGTTGTTTCAAAAGTAAATATATAAAGACCAGGCAAGTTGGCCTCTGTTACTAAAAGTAGCAAAATGTGAAAATGAGAAATTCTCAGTGGAATTGGACCAATTTTGTATCAGAATGGTCCCGTTGCACAATAGCCAGGTGAGCGATATCAGGCCCATTTGGGCCTCTTGTTTTCTGTTGCAAACTTTATCTCTATCTTGAAAGCTTCAGCAGACCTGTCCAGAGAATTGTCCAGATTTAAAGGTAAATGGATACATTTTCTGGGGCTGTAACTCTGCTGCTTTCATTTTTGCCTCAATTCTTCCTGAAAGGCACAGAGCCCTAGATAAGAGGGGTATTTGATGATAATTGAAGGATAAGTTTCTTTATTTCTCATAGAAACATATGTTGTGACCCCTCATCCGAATCATCTCGTCGAGACGGTTCAGATGAGGGGTCACAACATATGTTTTTATCCAGAATTAACAAAAATTATCCCTAATTATCACCAAATACTCCATCTTATCTAGGGCTCTGAAGGGATCAACTTATCAAGGTAGAATTTGATTCCAGGAGTAAATTCTGCCGGGCCGCATTGCGCAGTCGGCAGGGCACCTGACTAAGTCTTATAAGTCAGAGGTCCTGGGTTCGATACCCGGTCTGGCCACATACTTTCGTTTCTCCTTCCACTGATTCAAGAAGGGCAGTTTTCAGTTACTGGTGAAAATATGTGCACTTAGTACTGGTTAACCACTTATATAGGAGGTCAAAGCCTGCCCAGGAATAGTGTGGTAACAGGTTAACTGACCGTCCCGATGACCATAGCTGTTTACCGTGGAACAAATCAATCAATCAAAATCCTTTAGGAGTAGATCCTCTTTTGGAAGATTTTCCTCATCTAGGATCAAAGCAATCTGGAAGTCACAAAAGGTTCCCCTTTTATAAAAAGGCAGGCCAGAAAAATATCCAGATGTACTCAGTTTCCTAAGAGGAAAGTTTGTGAGCTGACCTATGAACTGAGTGGGTTGATGATAATTTTTTTTTTCCCAAACCAAAAAATAAAAGTTTTGCTGTCATTTTAACTCTCTCATTGAGTTGGTATAATAAGGTCCCATATTATGTTTTGTGGAAAAAGCAGAAATTTTGTCGAAATCTCACCAGATTTGGAGCAACAATATTTTACAAGATTTATTATTGCTCAGATAGTAAAGATAATGATAAAACTAATCTTATCAATATTAATAAATCATGCCATTAATACAAGGGTTGAAGCATGTATTTGTGCTTGGTATATCTACATATCAGCTCTGATGAATTTATAGTTTCAAGATTTGTGATAAATATGTGCATAGAAATTAAGCATGAAGATCTTTGATGTGAGAAACTGCTTTTTGTCTCACCTGCGAAGCAGAGGCGAGACATATGTATTGCTTTTCCGGTGTCGGCGGCGGCGGCGTAAACTTTTGTCGAGTTTTTGCGTTTAGGTCATTTTCTCAGAAACTATAAGGGCTAGAGCCATGAAACTTGGGTCATGCATACATCTGGAAGAGTACAGCTGAAAGCCATCATCAATATTGAGTCTTGACCTAGATTTTACGGTTGACTGACTTCGCAATTTTTTGTCGAGTTTTTGCGTTTAGGTCATTTTCTCAGAAACTATAAGGGTTAGAGCCATGAAACTTGGGTCATGCATACATCTGGAAGAGTACAGCTGAAAGCTATCATCAATATTGAGTCTTGACCTAGATTTTACGGTTGACTGACTTCGCAATTTTTTGTCGAGTTGTTGCGTTTAGGTCATTTTCTCAGAAACTATAAGGGCTAGAGCCATGAAACTTGGGTCATGCATACATCTGGAAGAGTACAGCTGAAAGCCATCATCAATATTGAGTCTTGACCTAGATTTTACGGTTGACTGACTTCGCAATTTTCTGTCGAGTTTTTGCGTGTAGGTCATTTTCTCAGAAATTATAAGGGTTAGAACCATGAAACTTGGGTCATGCATACATCTGGAAGAGTACAGCTGAAAGCCATCATCAATGTTGAGTCTTGACCTAGATTTTACTGTTGACTGACTTTGCAAGTTTTTGTCGAGTTTTTGCGTTTAGGTCATTTTCTCAGAAACTATAAGGGTTAGAGCCATGAAACTTGGGTCATGCATACATCTGGAAGAGTACAGCTGAAAGCTATCATCAATATTGAGTCTTGACCTAGATTTTACGGTTGACTGACTTCGCAATTTTTTGTCGAGTTGTTGCGTTTAGGTCATTTTCTCAGAAACTATAAGGGCTAGAGCCATGAAACTTGGGTCATGCATACATCTGGAAGAGTACAGCTGAAAGCCATCATCAATATTGAGTCTTGACCTAGATTTTACGGTTGACTGACTTCGCAATTTTCTGTCGAGTTTTTGCGTGTAGGTCATTTTCTCAGAAATTATAAGGGTTAGAACCATGAAACTTGGGTCATGCATACATCTGGAAGAGTACAGCTGAAAGCCATCATCAATGTTGAGTCTTGACCTAGATTTTACTGTTGACTGACTTTGCAAGTTTTTGTCGAGTTTTCGCATTTAGGTCATTTTCTCAGAAATTATGAGGGCTAGAGCCATGAAACTTGGGCCATGCATACATCTGGAAGAGTACAGCTGAAAGCCATCATCAATGTTGAGTCTTGACCTAGATTTTACTGTTGACTGACTTTGCAAATTTTTGTCAAGTTTTCGCATTTAGGTCATTTTCTCAGAAATTATAAGGGCTAGAGCCATGAAACTTGGGCCATGCATACATCTGGAAGAGTAAATCTCAAAACCATCATCTGTATTGAGTCTTGACCTACATTTTACGGTTGGCTGACTTCGCAAATTTTTGTCAAGTTTTTGCGTTTAGGTCTGTTTCTCAGACACTATAAAGGCTAGAGCCATGAAACCTGGGTCATGCATACATCTTTGCTGAGTGACAAAGCGCCAGCAGGCGAGACGCCGCATTCCGCGGAATTCTTGTTAGTCTTCCTGTTCCTTTGAATAATGGGACATCCTCATCTTTATCATTTCCTATGCCGGGCCACACGGCGCAGTCGGTAGGGCGCCTGACTTGTAAGTCAGAGGTCCTGGGTTCGACACCCGGTCCAGCCACTTAGTTCCATTTCCCTTTCCGCTGATTCAAGAAGGGCAGTAACTGTTGTCAGTTACTGGTGAAAGGAAGTGCACTTAGTACTGATTAACTGCCTAAAAGGTATAAACCTGCCCAGGAATAGTGTGGTTAGGTTAACTGACTGTCCCGACATAGCTGTTTACCTTGGACGTTAAACAATAACACAGTTATAATAAATATCATTTCATATTGGTAGCAAACTTCAGTTTTTCAGGCTCCAGTGATAGGCTCTCATTTAAGACAAGTCTATAGGTGTAGTATCTCTGCTTATATCTGAGTAAAGGGGACTTAAATGAGGGAAAATTATTGTTTGCTGATAGTGAATACCCCTGGCTGACCAAGATGTGCTAGAACTTACTTACCTTTTAACTTTTGACCATTGAACAATTTATAGCTCAGTTTACTGTTTACTTTTATACTCTTTTCACCTCTTTCATCAATACTTTATTACAAAAAATATGCCTAAAAATCGGAAATAAATTCAGGATAATGTTTTATTTATGTGGTTTCCATGGCAACACAGGTATCACTAAGGTGTTCTGTGTTGGCACCCAGAATTTCACTAATGATGTTATTAGCATTAAAGGCTTTGTTATGGTTGAAGATAAGAAACAGACTGAAAACATTGCAAATAACATTAAATCAAATAATTACTGTTGATTATTCTAATAAGTCTCCTAGCAGGGATTTGGAATTAACCTTTCAGAATTTCTCTGTGAGTTCTTGGCACAGACTTGATAACAGATTTGGCATGCAGTATTTTCAATCCACACTTGCACTGTTCTGTTCATCCTTGTGCGTACAATCACAGTAAACTAGGCATTGGGTAGGACAGAGGCTTTCATAATGAAAGGACTACCCAAATCTGTGACATACCTTGATTTGTCTATCCTATAATAACCTTGCAAGGACGTTGGATTCACAGATGACTATGCAACAATGTCCTGTTTTCAGCTGCCCTACCCTACTGAAAATGTCCAGTGAAATTTTAGAGAGGAAAAAATTCTCTGACATTTCACTGAAATTTCTTTGATATTTCTCTGAAATTCTATGAAATTCCAGTGATATTTCTCTGAAATCCAGTGAAATTCCACTGAAATTTCAAGGGAAAATTCTCTGACATTTCACTAAAATTTCAGTGATATTTCTCTGAAATTCCAGTGATATTTCTCTGAAATTCCAGTGATATTTCACTGAACTCAAGTGCAAGCTCCCACAAGTCTTTTCATACACCTTATTTTCCAGGTGCAAGCTCCCATGTCTTCTTGTACCCCTTATTCTTCTAGTGCAAGCTCCCATAAATTCACTGTCATGCCAATTGCTCATTAGTCTCCCATCAGTATTCTCATGCTCCTTATTCTCCTGGTGCAAGCTCCCACAAGTCTTCTCATGCTCCTTATTCTCCTGGTGCAAGCTCCCACAAGTCTTCTCATGCTCCTTATTCTCCTGCTGCAAGCTCCCACAAGTCTTCTCATACTCCTGGTGCAGCTCATGTTTGACTATCACAGAGAAGCTGGGAGGATCTGTCAGAGGTTGTTCAACTTTGACCCCTTGTATAATACATATCAGTTTGATCATTGGGCAGAAGATTTATACAAAGATCCTCAGTAACCACATTATCTTGATCAGAGATCATCTCAACAGGTGTTTTATACAGGTCTTTAATACCTGTATCAAGTTTATCTTGGATGTTCTAATACTTCATTAAGTGTAAGATTTTCCCACTGTTTTCTGTGGAATCACCAATCCCTGCAGATTTTACCTGTTTTTCTACCATGTTTTTGTTGATAAAATTTGATAATTCTGTAATTATCTATACCTTAAAAATGGAACACCTTAATCAGTTATCGTAGTTATCCTAAAATTCAAAAATTCAAAAAAAAAAATATTAACTATGTTACTCTGAAGGGTATGACAAAAAAAAATTGCTAACAGAAAGGCAAACAGTGAAGACCCAGATCAGACTGCTCCTCAAGGAGCAGTCTGATCTGGATCTACACTGTTTTTCTCCGGCACTTATGTCCCAAAAGTAAGGGTTATTGCCAGGACTAGTTTGATTATAGAATAGAGCTACTCATCCACCTAAGAGACAGAAAACATGCTGTCAGGTGAAGAGGAAACATCTTAGAATCAACACAGCAAAATAAACATTGTAGGTTATTAACCCATTTTAGTTTTAACTATGTGGAGGAGCTTGCTTTTCTCTTTCCAACTCAGGTGAGTCTGCGTAACTGAGTTTGCAAGTCTCAGCAGCATAATCTGATACCTATGAGCCTTTGAAATAGTCTCAGCAAGCATAGTACATTTACATATGGCCTAGTGGTCAGGACAGCATCATTCATAGGCTTGTCCCTTCCAACAGTGTAGTAGTCTATAATCCCTTCCAACAGCCTCATTAACATAGTAGTCTCACTTCTTCAAACAACCTCAACAGTGTAGTAGTCTTATCCTTTCCAACAGCCTCAACAGTATAGTAGTCTAGTCTCTTCAAACAGCAGGCCTCAACAAGGTAGTAGTCTAATCCTTTCCAACAGCCTTATTAGCATAGAAGTCTAATCCCTTCCAACAACCTCAACAGTGTAGTAGTCTAATCATTTCTAACAGCCTTTTTAGCACAGAAGTCTAATCCCTTCCAACAGCCTCAACAGTGTAGTCTTATTCCTTCCAACATTTGAATACCATTGCAATGGTTTCAGCAGCTTAATCTGATTGACTTATACAGTTATCTCTGTAGTTACAGTGTTCATGCAACAGACCCATAGTTTGCAGTTTGAAAATTTGCAATTGTTTGCTGCATAGTTTATTCATTATGCAATTTTAGCAGCACAGTATAATCACTTCCTGATTTTAAGCAGCATGATCTGCATAATTAATATGCAGGCCTGTATATTAATTATGCAGATCGTGCTTAAAAGTGCATTGTAATGTAGGATATTGCAGAATCTGTCAGCATGAAATTAATTTATAAAAAAGTTAAATACAGAATTTCAAGGTGAAAATTCTTTTGGTAAAGATAGGTGCTTATGATGAAATGTGTTTTTAATGTGAAGAAGATAGACATTTGGCTGGTTGCATCTATGATAAAACTCATGAGAAATGAAAATTAACAGAAATTGAGTACTTTAGCATGACTTGGAATTATGATTCTTCAATTAATCTGTTGAATAAAAAATTATTTCTCAGTTGTAAGAATGTTTTTCTCATGAGAGAGAAAGGAAGAGAGTAAGAGTAAAAATAAAAAACAGTGATAGTAAGAAATTCTGACACTCATGAGATAGTAGATGAAAGATGCTTTTTATTGCCTCTGAAGAAATCTGTATTGTTATTCAGTTCAGAATATTTTCGTATTGCAAATCCAAATTCGGTGCTGAAATTCCTGATCATAAAATAGCATTATCACTCAGCCATACCAGGCTGACCTAAAGCAGATTCATCTTAGAGTAAGTTAATTTATACCATGCCTTCGTAAAGCAGAGGAGACCCTTCAAACATGTCCCTATGATAGTGCATCTGATCCAAAGGTTCACATGCCACACTGATATGCTCTTGTAGAAGAACTAGCATTGTAGCCACGATTGGTATCTGTATGTTTGACATTTGCTGTTCATTTTGATACTCTTTCAGAGTCAGTGTGTTGCTTCTACAGGTTTCTTAATTTCATTAATACCGTTTATTCTGACCTTGGCATCATATCAAGATTTTGGCTAACATCAAGAGTTGTTCCTGCACTTAGACTATTACCTATATAATAATTAGTATGAATGACTAACAAGTTAAGGATGTTAAAATGAAAAGGAAAATCTGTAACCTTTCTATTATCTATAACAGCATTTGCAGGCTTCTACCGGAATTACCAGAAATATTGTGATACTTTGACCAGTAGTGTCCTAAACTGCAAAGAACTTGGTGATGCTATCCAGCAATGTGCCTGACACTGTTGATAGAATAGCAAACATTGCAGACCCTGATCAGACTGCTCTTTAAGAGCAGTCTGATCTGGGTCAGCAATGTTTGCTCAGGAGTTTCTGTCCCAGCATTTTATGCCATTATTGTAATCCATACCAAGCTTATTTGGATCTATCAGGATGCTAATGAGAAGAGCATACAAAATGTAATCAAATGCATACCATTTGGTATTTGGAAGACCAGCAAGTATTTTCTTGGAATTAAAAGATTTCATGGTTTTCATTGACAAGAATGTATAATTTCCTTTCTAAAATACACACACAGGTCTGGCATTGCTGTAACTTTGGTTTTAGTCATGTTAAAAGATTTGTCAGAAACGTAACAAAGGTTATATTTTTGTTCGGGGCTTGCCAGCTTCATGACTTGGGTCACATTTTAGCTGCCTAACTTGGGTTGTATTCTCATCAAGGGCTTGGTAGAAATATCATAATTTGTGTCTGTTCTTTTTCGATATCTGTCAGAGGTAACATAACTTGTTTTCTCAGGGCTTGTCAGATGTTACCAAACTCTGATC
The DNA here is from genome assembly GCA_963989385.1 of Ctena decussata. NCBI lineage: Eukaryota > Metazoa > Mollusca > Bivalvia > Lucinida > Lucinidae > Ctena > Ctena decussata. The sequence goes on from OZ022508.1 coordinate 6,617,285, forward strand.
TTGATCTTGTCAAAGGTCTGTCAGTGGTTACATCACTTGGATCATGTTCTTGTACAGGGTCTGTCAGAGGCTACATAACTTTGGTCATATTCTTGTTTAGGTCTGTCAGAGGTTACTTAACTTTGGTCATGTTCTTGTTAAGGTCTGTCAGAGGCTACATAACTTAGGTCTTGTTTTTGTGTAGCGTTAGTCAGAGGTTACATACCTTTGGTCATATTCTTGTTTAGGGTCTGTCATAGGCTTCATAGCTTTGGGATGTTCTTGTTTAGGACTGTCAGAGGTTACATAACTTGGGTAATGTTCTTTGTCAGGGTCAGTCATAAGTTACATAACTTGGGCCATGTTCTTGGTCAAGGTCCATTAAAAGTTACATAACTTGGGTCATGTTATTGTTAAGGGTCCTGTCAGAGGTTACATAACTTGGATCATGTTCCTGTAGAGAGCCTGTCAGAGGTTACATAGCTCTGATCATGTTCTTGTTAAGGGTCTGTCAGAGGTAACTAGACTTAGAACATGTATCATGTTCTCCTACAGAGCCTGTTAGAGGTTCGGTAACTTTAATCATGTTCTTGTATGATGACTAACAGAGATAACTTTACTAGAATCGTGTTCTTGTACTGGGCCTGTTGGGCTACACATTGTGAATAATGTTCTCACCCAGGGTCTGTCAGCAGAACATGACTTGGATAATGTTTTTGAAAGGGGTTGTCAATGGTTAGATGACTCGGATCATGTTCTCTACATAACTTGGGTCATGAACTTGTTAAAGGTCTGTCAGAAGTTTAATAACTTTGTTCATATTCTTGTTTAGGGTCAGTCAGAGGCTACATACTGTTCATCATATTCTTGAAAAGGGTCTGTCAGAGGTTATATATTAACTTTGTTGATGCTCTTGTTGAGGGTCTGTCAGAAGTTACATAACTTTGGTCATAGCCTTGTTTAGAATCTGTAACAGGCTACATAACTTGGGTCATAATCATGTTTAGGGCCGGTCAGAGGTTGCTAAACTTGGATCATGTATCATGTTCTCCTACACGGCCTGTCAGAGGTTTGGTAACTTCAATCATGTTCTCGTATCTGAATCTGAATCTGAATCTGAATTGTTTACTGGTGATACGCCAAAATTGACAATCTTTCACCAGGGGGGCGTGACTGGAGGAAAATTAGTCCCTAGCTCTCACGAGAGATGAGAACTTTGACACACAATCATCTGACATTTCAGCAGAGGAAATCAGGGAATCAGGGAGGTCATTCCAGTCCCTGATGGTCTGGGGAAAGAAGCTACATTTATATGCATCTAAACTAGCAATGGGTATCTGAAATGCCATGGAATGTTGATTTCTGCAACGCCTAGTTTTGGGGACAAGGTCACCTGTAGGTATTCTGGCTTTACCTTTCAGACCTTTGTATAGCAATATGAGTCGGTTATCCTTCCTCCTCTTTTTGAGGCTTTCCCACTTAAGTTGCTCAAGGATGCCAGTCGTGCTACCCGCCTCTCGGGTGTAATTCCTAGTTACAAACCTAGCTGCACAGTTTTGCACCTTTTCTAACTCTTCCTGAAGGACTTGTGTATAGGGATCCCAGACCGAGCTTCCATATTCGAGGATGGGACGCACCAATGTCTTATAGCCTACTTCTTTCACTTCTTGGGGACAAGAAAACAAATTTCTCCTTAAGAATCCTAGGGTTCTGTTGGCCTTAGTGCAAATATTAATGATATGGGTATTCCATTTCAAATCACTTGTAATTGTTACTCCAAGGTATTTGATACTTTCAACATTTTCCAGTACTGTACCCTCAAGGGTGTAAGAAGCCTGGATTTTGTTGTGCTTTTTTGTCAGCTGCATCATGTTGCATTTGACAGGTTGAAATCTCATACCCCATTTCCTAGCCCAACATCCTAAACGGTCAATGTCTTCCTGAAGTTTCACTGTATCATCTATTCCTTTTATTTCACGGTAACAAACACAATCGTCAGCAAAGAGTCTTATTTCAGACTCAATGTCTGCGGAGATGTCGTTTATGTACAAGGAGAACAACAAGGGACCAAGAACGGTGCCCTGTGGGACACCAGACACAACAGGGGCCCAGTCTGACATAACACCATTTACTACTACTCTTTGTTGTCTAAAGCATAGGAAAGCGTTTATCCAATTCAATGTTGAACCACCTATACCGTAGCTAAATAGTTTGCTTTTAAGGAGTTCATGTGGGGGTGTATCAAAAGCCTTTTCAAAATCTAATATAAAAGTGTCAACCTGACCCTTATTGTCTAACACTTTTGCCCAATCATCTATCACCGTAGTCAACTGAGTTTCACAGCTATGCCATTTTCTGAATGCATGTTGTTTGTCTGACAAAAGTTTATGTTCATCAAGATGGGCCATTATATTCGAACACACAATATGTTCAAGCAGCTTGCAAGGTATGCAGGTCAAGGATACCGGACGATAATTACGGGCAAGAGACCTGTCCCCCTTCTTGAACAGTGGGCAAATGTTCGCAAGAGACCATTCACGAGGGATTTCACCTCTATCAATCGATTGTTGAAAAAGATGGGCAAATACCGGACCCAACTCTGTGCCAACTCTAGGATGAAGTTCATCAGGTCCTAAGGCCTTAGATGGGTTTAATCCTTTAAGAAGTTTAGTAACTCCTTCCTTAGTAACAACAATTTCTTCCATGAATGGGGCTGATCTATCCAGAAGAGGGACCTGGTTGCGTTCTGTTTTGGTGAACACATCCGTGAACTGACCATTAAATTCATCCGCCTTCTCGAAATCCGATTGGGCGACCCCACCTCCGTTCCTCTTTTTTAAAGGGGGGATACCTTGGGTGTCTTTTTTCTGACTATTGATGTACCTATAAAAGTCCCTGGGATTAGCCTTAACATCACCAACCAAGTTATTCACATAGATGGCATGCTGCTTCCTAATATCAGCTTTGATTTCTCTCCGTAAAGTTTCAAATTTAGATCTAATTTTTGCACTACCAGTCTTCTTAGCTTTTGCATGAGTTGCATTTCTTCTGCGAATCTTACGTCTTATTTCAGGTGTTATCCATGGAACCGAGGAGACCGTGCGACTAGTTTTTGATGGAATATGCTTATCAGCTGAGTCCTGAATGAAAGAAGTAATCAGATTGAAGTTTTCTTGAACCGAGCGAGTGTCTGAGTTACCATTAAAGTACTTTTCTTTTGCAAATTTAAGTGTTTCTGCCCTCATAGATTCATAATCACCTTTCTGATAACGATAAACCTTCCTCCTAGGTTTCTTGATGGGGGGAATAACTACTTTCAAAGTTCCAGAAACAATGTCATGATCACTGAGTTTGTCTGGGGAGTGGATGTCTACAAATTGAGTAGGAAGGGAAGTCATTATTAAATCCAATGTGTTTCTTTCTCTTGTAGGGAAGTGGACTAACTGCTCCAATCCATGATCATTCATAATGTCTACCAACTTTTGTCCCTCCGACTGACTCAAGGCTGAACCAGATTTGTTGAGTCTGTCAGGCCAAACAATATTTCGGAAGTTGAAGTCCCCTAGTACATGAACTGAGGGTGGTTTGTTGCCTTTATGTTTATTCCTGATTTTATCAAGCTGTTCTCTGAACAAACGGTCAAAATCTTCCAATTTTAACAATTTTTCATCAGGTGTTCGATACCAACTTGCCACAAAATGAGAAGTTTTATTTGCAAACACTTTAACCCATACTGATTCTGAGTCGTTTTCCAATTCTGTGATGGGCATATGCGGGATGTCCTTGTGGATAAGCAACATTACACCACCGCCTGAACCATTTCTATCCTTCCTGTATACACTGTATGGAAAAGTTTCTGGAAACAATTCTGAGGTTGATATGGAGCTGTCAATTTTTGACTCTTGAATTGCCACAATCTGAGGTTGATGAAAGTCAAGGAAGGCCAACAACTCAAGTTTCTTACCCCGTATACTATTGATGTTTATGCTTGCAAATTTCAATCCGCTAATAAATTTGTCTTTATTTGTCACATTTTGGGGAGTTTTAGTTCCATTATCCTTTGCCAATGGAGCAAACCTATTTTGATTTTCCAAGTTTAATTGTTCTGAGAAGAATGAATCCGAAAAATTGGAAAAAGGGCATTTTGGACAAAACCACAAGCAGTTTGAGTTTTTCACAGCATCAAATTCAGATTCTGTGATGAGAGAGCATTCATTGTGAATCCACATACCACATTTGTCACATTGGACTGCTTTGTGACAAAGGACTGTTAGAGGTAACTTTACTAGAATCATGTTCTTGTACTGGGCCTGTCAGGCTTACATGTGGCAAATAATGTTCTCACCCAGGGTCTGTCAGCAGAACATGACTTAGATAATGTTTTTGAAAGGGGCTTGTCAATGGTTAGATGACGCGGATTATGTTCTCTTTCAGTGTCTGTCAGAAGCTACATAACTTGGGTCATGAACTTGTTAAAGGTCAGTCAGAGGTTACATGTATATTTTTTGTCATATCCTTGTTTAGGGTCTGTCACAGGCTACATAACTTGGGTTATGTTCATGGTTAGGGCCGTCAGAGGTTACTAAACTTGGATCATGTATCATGGCTCCTACAGGGCCTGTCAGAGGTTTGGTAACTTTAATCATGTTCATATATGAGGACTGCCAGAGGTAACTTTACTAGAATCATATTCTTATACTGGGCCTGTCAGGCTACACATTGTGAATGATGTTCTCACCTAGGGTCTGTCAGCAGAACATGACTTAGATAATGTTTTTGAAAGGGGCTTGTCAATGGTAAGATGACTCGGATCATGTTCTCTTTCAGTGTCTGTCAGAAGCTACATAACTTGGGTCATGAACTTGTTAAAGGTCTGTTAGAGGTTACATAACTTTGTTCATATTCTTGTTTAGGGTCAGTCAGAGGCTACATAACTTGGGTCATGTTCATGGTTAGGGTCGGTCAGAGGTTACTAAGCTTGGATCATGTATCATGTTCTCCTACAGGGCCTGTCAGAGGTTTGGTAACTTCAATCATGTTCTCGTATGAGGACTGCCAGAGGTAACTTTACTAGAATCATGTTCTTGTACTGGGCCTGTCAGGCTACACATGGCAAATAATGTTCTCACCTAAGGTCTGTAGCAGAACATGACTTAGATAATGTTTTTGAAAGGGGCTTGTCAATGGTTAGATGACTTGGATCATGTTCTCTTTCAGTGTCTGTCAGAAGCTACATAACTTGGGTCATGAACTTGTTAAAGGTCTGTCAGAGGTTACATATTTTTGGTCATATCCTTGTTTAGGGTCTGTCACAGGCTACATAACTTGGGTCATGTTCATGTTTAGGGTCGGTCAGAGTTTACTAAACTTGGATCATGTATCATGGCTCCTACAGGGCCTGTCAGAGGTTTGGTAACTATAATCATGTTCTTGTATGAGGACTGTCAGAGGTAACTTTACTAGAATCATATTGTTATACTGGGCCTGTCAGGCTACACATTGTGAATGATGTTCTCACCTAGGGTCTGTCAGCAGAACATGACTTAGATAATGTTTTTGAAAGGGGCTTGTCATTGGTTAGATGATGCAGATTATGTTCTCTTTCAATGTCTGTCAGAAGCTACGTAACCTGGGTCATGAACTTGTTAAAGGTCTGTCAGAGGTTACATATCTTTGGTCATATTCTTGTTTAGGGTCAGTCAGAGGCTAAATAACTTTGATCATGTTCTTGAAAAGGGTCTGTCAGAGGTTACATAACTTTGTTGATGCTCTTGTTTAGGGTCTGTCAGAAGTTACATAACTTTGGTCATATACTTGTTTAGGATCTGTCAGAGGTTACAGAACTTGGGTCACATTCTTGTTTAGGGTCAGTCAGAGGTTATCTAACTTGGGGGGTCATGTTCTTGGTCAAGGTCTGTCAGAGGTTACATAACTTGGGTCATATACTTGTTTAGGGTCTGTCACAGGCTACATAACTTCGGTTATGTTCTTGTTTAGGGTCAGTCAGAGGTTATTTAACTTTGGGGGTCGTAGTCTTGGTCAAGGTCTGTCAAAGGTTACATAACTTGGGTCATATACTCTTTAGCATCTGTCAGAGGTATCATAACTTTGGTCAAGGACTGTCAAATGTTACATTTCTTGAGTCCTGTTTTTGGGAACTGTGTCTGTTCTTTTTCAGGATGTGAGGTATTTCTAATAAGATTTCACCATATATGTTAATTGATGTCCCCATGATAATTCTGATGGAATATTTTTTTAAAGAGAACACTATTAAAATTGTTACCTCTGAATTTAATCTCTGGAACCATTGGAGCCACTTCCCAGAGATTATCATGATTAAAGTGATGTTGGACTTGCAGCAGCAATAGTGGATGTAGTATGATCTCAGTGAGAAAAACAGAAATCCTTGAAATTGATGAAAAACATACAGGATCTAAAACCTGAAAATGACTTAAGGTAACAGTTGTGTTTTGAAATAGCATACTTGTATAGGCCGTTTGCGAAAAAGTGGAGGGCAAAAAATGGATTTAATTTCATTGGATTATTATAATATATTATAATATTTAATTATGAGACGCTTTGTTTACAGTCCAATATTCTTATTTGTACTTCGTGACATGATTTAAGGTAAACCATTAAATACATCGCGCAGAGTATTTGCTAATATTTTTCTATTGGTTAATTTAAGGACAAAAATAACTTTTTACGCGTTTTACGTCACAGTCTTTGAAATTTTTGACAGTAGGGTTTCATTTTGAAATTCTGAAATAAAAAATGCTGTAAATCTCTTCATTTGTCAGGAGAAGACCCGGTTTTGACTGTAATCGGACATTTCAGATATATCTTTCCTTTTACGGTAGTAACTATATAAAAACATTTCTGTGTAATTGCATATTTGCAAGTCTTTGTTGTACAGTCATATATATTCGTGGTTGTTGATCAGCTGATTTTGAACCAAACATTTTGATTTGACATGATGAGTGACAAACAAGTACCTGAGGCAAGTGGGAGCAGAAGTAGTGGTCGTAGTAAGAAAGACGTTAACTACAAAAGACTGCATGAAGGTACAATATCAGAAAGTGAGACAGAGGGAGATACAGAATATGAGTCATCCCATGATGTGGGCGAAGTACATGAGATATATGATGAGCAGACTGATGAGTTGGAGAAAATGAGAGGGGAAATTAAAGCACTAGATGAGGAGAAGGCTTTGCTGCAAAGATCTGAAGAAGTGCGAAAGGTGAAAGCAGAGCTTGAGACTAAAAGAAAGGAAGTTCAGTCATTACGAGGTATGCGTCACAGTGGCACTGTTGAAATGAAGAAATCTAAAAGTAGATCTAAGCGTAGAATCGCAGAAAAGATAGACGATGATGAAATAAATATAAATACTCTCAGGCAAGACGAAGATTTGCGAAAATTAGTAAGAAGAGAATTGGAATCATTTGGCCTCGGTTCTATTAATGACAGCATAAACAATAGTAGCTCCCAATCATCTACTACCAGTAGTAGTAGTTCATCTTCAGAAGACAGAAAATCAACCAAAAATAAAGATAGAAAGAAAAAGAAGCATAAGTTAAAGTCAGGCATTACTGCCAAAGCTTCTGATAGGGTAAGGCATCCCCAAAAATGGCCTCAAGCTCACCTTCAGTATGAACATGTAAGTAAACATGTACAGTTCAAGGATCTCGATTTTAAATTATTCATAGCCGGTGAGCTTGAGATTATATCAGAGGATGGCTTACCAGATTCGGAGAGAATTGGCCGTACTAAATTATTAAAAAAGATAGTTTACTACAGTAATACCTACGCTTTTGAAGGGTTGAAGGAGTTCTATGCTGCCTGGGTAAGAGAGATAGAAATGGGCTTAAAAACTTGGCTTGACAGCACACACGAACTAGAGTCTGCTGTTTTGAGCAAGCATATAAAACCCCATAAAAATTTTGGTTACAAATCTGGGTTTAAAAAAGAAACTCGCCCAAGTAGCAAACCAACCCCTTCCTCTGATGAAGAGAAAATTTGGTTCTGTTCACAGTATCAGAAAAATAAGTGTTCAAACAGGGCTAACCACATGGCTGTTTACAAGGGCAAAATGAGAATGGCTATGCACATATGTGCTACATGCTGGTTAAAAGATAAACAGAAATTGGAACATCCTGAGAGTTCATCAGCATGCCCCCATGCAATTGCTTGACTAACCAGAAACAAAAAGGTAGAAAATACTATAAATAAAGGTAGACATTTAACAGAAATATTTTTCCCTAAATTTTGTTCAGAGTCTAAAATTGATATGGAAAAGGGTGAAAATTTGGTAAAGGGTGAAACTACAAGTATTAAATTATGTCAGCACTCTAACAAATGTGACATTTGTAATGTTACAAAAAAACAAATTAAAACATCAAAAATTCAGTACTTGATTGATGCTCACCATCAAGTGCTTGATTCTGGTAAGTTTAATTTCCAAAAATGCAGAATACCTATTAATAGTAGACTTAATATAGATTATATTAGGAAATGTTTAGCAGATTATAAAGATAAAGAAATATGTGATTTTTTGGAATTTGGGTTTCCAATAGGTTATAATGGTGATGACAGTTTACTAAAACAATTTGATAAGAAAAAGATTTGGAAATATAAAAATCATTCAGGGGCTCACGAACATCCAGAAGAAATGCAGAAATATTTACAAAAAGAAATAGTCAATAAAGCTATTATAGGTCCATTTAAAAGTTGTCCTTTTCAAACAGGCATGAAAATTTCTCCTTTGAATTCTATACCCAAAAAAGATACTGAGGAAACAAGAGTTATATTAGATTTGAGTTTTCCTAAAGGATGTGCAGTAAATGATTTCATAAGTAAAGATGAATATTTAGGTGAGAAAATAGATTTGATTTATCCAAGAGTAGATGATTTTATCCAGATTATAAAGAGTAAGGGTAAGGGTTGTTTATTGTTTAAAAAAGATTTACGTAGGGCCTTTAGACAATTTCCAATATGTCCTTCAAGCTATAATTTAGTTGGTTTTGTGTGGAATAAACACATTAATTTCATTAATACTGTATGGAGTTTCATGAAACTTTGCATACCATAATCTGTTACCTATACGAACTCATGGCAGGATATTCAGATTTTTTTGACCTGTGAATAAAAAGTTACTCTATTAATCTATACCATTTTTCCTCTCAGATTTATGCCATTCTTACACAGGTCTTCTTACACCTTAATGGTACAACAGCCATTGTTGTTCTATAGTTACTATACTTATACTATTATTCATTCACAAATTACCATGTGATCTGAAATGTGTTCACTCACTACTGGGTAAACATGAGGCTTTAGCGATAATGGGCCAGTCACTTGAAAGGGATTTTCTTATGTGTTTCTCCTATATAGAAGTAAATGTCCATATAAGGGATATACATTAATATAGTCTTTACAACACTGGCTGTTCCAAAAACTGCACTAACCAAGCGTAAATCTTCAAAGACTAGGGACAGATTTTAACATGTAGTTGATCTGACATTTTTCTATTTAACTGTCAAAAAATTCTGAATTTCCTTGCATGAGTTCGTATGGGTAATAGATTAAGCTCTGCAAAGTTTCATAAAAACTTATTCAGTAGTAATGAAATTAAATCGATTTTTTGCCCTCCACTTTTTCGCAAACAGCCTATAAATGTTTATTTCATCAGCATTGTAATTTTATGAAATTATAAAGAATATTGGCAATTTGGCAAATTCTAGCATATTAAAATAATTACCAAATTATAAGGGATAATTAAAGGTTATTTTCTTACACTAGATGCAAAATTATTGTACTCTTTCTTCAACATAGCTAAATACCTAGCAAGCATTGATTAGTCTTCATTTTAAATATTCAGACTGAAAAGTCTTCGCAAAAGCTCTGATCAGACTGTTCTTAAACAAACAAATTAGTCTGACATTTGCAGGGGCACTTGATAAATACAGGTTTCATCCTATATAGGCAGTGTGCTATTATCAGAAGCCACTTCAATGGAATTCATATTATATGGTTTGAACATAAAATTTGTCAGTGGGTATATATGCACGAAATGGTCAAAATTTGAAAAAAAAAAAGTTCCTTTAGTTTGGGTGGGCCCTTTAAAACAAGTTTCGCTGTACACAGGTTGTATTCAAAATAAATATTATGTCAGTGATAAAAGACTGCAGGAGGTAGATTATCTTGAATTTGTTTGTTGAAGTAAAGGTTAGAAGATAAGTTTCTGCTGCATGCTATCTTGACAGAATCTTTTACAGTAGGCAAAAATATTTTATCAGATCACAGAATAACAGAAAAAAAGTACAGTATATTGCTGTGGTGTGTAATACTACTTTCCTGAACTTGTTTACAAGAATACTGGTACAATTTTTATACGCCCGTTTTGAAAAAAACGGACGTATTGTGGCATGGCGCTGTCTGTCTGTCTGCCCATCTGTCCGTCCTTCCGTCAACATTCTTGTGCGCACCATATCTCAGTAACAGTTTGAGATATCTTCATCAAATTTTTTAGGCATATATATTAGGATGGGGCAAAGTGTCGCGTACAGTAATTGTTGCTCCCTCTTTCTTAGTTTCCAAGTTATGTCCCTTTGATTATTTTTTACCCTACTAGTTTGTGCGTGCCATAACTAGATAACCGTTTGGGATATCTTGATGAAACTTAATAGCAATGTGTATGAGGGTCTGACAATGTGTTGCGTATGAGAATGGTTGCTCTCCCTTTGTTTTGGAGTTGCATCCCTTTGATTAGATTTTGTAGGCTATTTTCGTGTGAACTAATCTTGTGCATTCAATAACTTAGTAACCATTTGGAATATCTTGATGAAACTTTATAGCAGTGTGCATGATCACCAGACGGTGTCACATATAAGAATGGTTGTTCCCCCTTCCTTAATTTTTGAGTAACCTCCCTTTGATTAGTTTTTTTCAGGCTAACCCCATTCCCCCATTCACTCCATAACTCCTTAACCCTTTGAAATATTTTAATGAAACTTTGTAGGAATGTGTATAATAATGGGGCAATATATCATGAGCATGAACCACAACTCTGGCTTACTTACTTCTGAAGTATCTGCCCTTGCAGCAATTTCCATTTTACTCTGTAACTACTTAACCATTGGATATATTTTACCAACACTTTATGGTGATGTGTATATTGTCAAGGGAATGTATTATGATCAAGAATGGTACTCTTGTATACTTAGTTTATGAATTATCTCCCTGCTTGACTTTGGCATTTCTCAGCTTCTGAGCTGTTTCATCCTGGAAGTTGATTTTTGGTATACTAATAGTATTTGATGTGTTAGATGTTTTAATAACATTGAAGTCATTAATTGCAGAGTTGTTTCCCCTCTTTGTCTGCCTGTCCATCCTTCTACAAACAATCTTGTTCATTTGTAACTCCTTCATGACACACTGAAACGGGCATAATTTATGCACCGCTTGCGAAGCTCTTGTTATTTTCTCTCGAAAAGAGTATTTTTTTACTCAGTAAAGTTCATGTTAAGGCAGTAGGCATTTCATGAAAAGGCTTTTCATGATAGTTTCATTTTCATGAAACTTTGCAAACAATGTTCAAGACAGTAAAACTGAAATGTGACTTTGCAAGTAATAGAATCAATATAAACTTCCAAGGAGCTGAAGGAGAAATTTTGTAGATGGACACAATTTCACAGTATTATCCCTGTTAAGCACCCATCAGAAGGATGCTTTTTGTGCAGAAATTTTTCTTTTTATGTGCAAAAAGTGCAGACCCAGAAGAGATGCAGTAGTTTGCAACATCTGATTTGGGTCTCCTTGTGGTAAAGGTCAGAGTAATGAGTTTGATGGGCATAGGTCGTGATAATTGTATAGTATACCAATAAGTGTCAACAGTTGAGTATTTCTTTTGAGCATTGAGGTGAGCAGCCATTCAAGGCTAGTTGTTTCTCATGTTAAATATGAGCATGGGATGTTAGGTCTTTATCCAGGTCTTTATCCAAAAAAAAATGTTTCATCCAAATATTGTTTCATCCTGTAAGAACCTCAGGCTCAGGTTCTTACAGGATGAAACAATTTTTGGATGAAATTTTTTCCTGGAATGAATGATTGACAGGTGGGGTGTTACTCAAATTGCAGTGTGTATATTGGAGTCAGCCTCTGAGCAGATCAGTTGCAGAGATGGTGGGATGTGCTCGTAATGGTGCAGTAGTTGCTCTGTTTAAATTATTGGATAAATTGATGGTGCTATAATAAACATTAGCTCAATTTTGTCAGGGGCTCTGAGGATGATTCTGACAATTTCAGTTCAATCTCCATATAAATTTTATGTTGTGGTATCTCTGTTAGGCAGATCTTAGATAAGGGGCCACAACATCTGCTTCATAGAATTATTACTCAGGAGTTATCTTCAAAGAACACCTTATCATCCCGATGTTAAATAAATACTGATTCTAAGAATTTTAGAATTATTTCTCGTTTTTTTACTCAGTTGAATGGACTCATGAGACTGAGTGTTAATTATCACATTAGTTGAATTGACTTCAGGAGACTGAGTGTTAATTATCACATTATCACCTAACTGAATATCAAGTACCGTAAAAAAAAAGATTGCTGAAGGAAACAATATTTTCTTAGAAACTGTAACATCATGGTGTAAAGAGAAAACGTCTTTTGAAGCAAAAAACATAATGAAAACAAAAACTGAGATCTGGAAAAATAAATTCCTCGGAACTATGGAAGATAACAGAATTTTCTTCCATCTTATCGAACCATGCATGTTTACATGATGTAATTATCCAAGGTATTTCCAAGAGATCTACTTGTAATTAATGGTTATTGGAAGCCAATTAGTGGCAGCTGTCTTGCTTTATTTTGATAGGAAATATAAGTTTTTTGAAAGAAAATATAAAATGCTTTCTTCTCTGTCAAGTAAACAGTAAACAAAGCTCCAAAATTAAAAGCAGTTGATACAGAAGGGATATAAAGGATACATCATGCAACTGGGAAGTTTTAGTAATTGAAACAAGGCCCCGAGGTTATAAAACTTGAGAACATTCTCAAACTCAAAATAAAGCACACTGATTGGCTGCTTCCGAGCACATGCTCGGAAGCAGCCAATCAGTGTGCTTTATTTTGAGTTTGAGATTATTCTCAAGTTTTATGATCCCGAACCAAGGTTTTTCTTCTATTTACAAGGAGCTCCAGCAAATAGTAGCAGTTCTGATGAAAATTTTGGATTACCGTTTTGACCCTAAAATTTCGGACACCCAGAAGGTGGACAATTATTGTTCCAAAATTCTTTGAAAGTGGTTTTTACATAAGTTATTGCATCCAAATGATGCTATAGTGACTATATATGGCAAACATTGTAGACCCTGATCAAACTGCCCCTTGAGGAGCAATTTGATCAGGGTCTGCAATGTTTGCTAAGACCTGTCTGTCCGAATATTTAGCATCATTACGGTACTTTTTTTATTCCATATATAGAAACATATGTTTTAGCCCCTCATTAGAAACACCTCATTGAGATGGTTCTGATGATGGGCTGCAGTATAACTTTTTATTTGCAAGTAAAGAAAATTTGAAGAGATGTAAAAACAAGACATTCTTCAGAAGTACCATGTTTTTTTCTAATAAATGCCGTGAGGGCATTTAAATTCACAAGTCATAAAAATGGCATTTTGAAAACAAAATTTAGGAATAAATGCAGTTTGGGTTGTGAAACGACAATTTTGACAGAATTATGGCCACTTTTGCATAGAAAAAAATGAGGGGAACATTTATCAAAGAGTGGGCATTTATTAGAAGAAAGACAGTGTTTGTTTTCAGAGCTTTAGTGAGCATTTCTAATGAGGAGTCACAACATGTTTTTCATGAAGAATGAGCAGAATCGTCTTAGAACTAACTTCAAAACCATCAAACCTTATCTGAAGCTCTATATAATTTAGAATAAATGTGCTTGAGGAACAGTGGAACATTCCTATTGCAAGCTGAATGATAGAGATAGCATACAAAGTGATATTGATAGAATACATAAAGAAACTGGGATACTTTTTAGTGTAAATTTCATGATTTTCGAGAGAGGAGATAAATATATTACCTGGCAACTGGTACTCATAAATGATGCTGAAACAGAGAATGTCATATTGTTTAACTCTATAAGCACCAAAAAGCAGATGACAAAATTTACGTCTGCAAAAATTAAAAAAAAAAGCCTTGTCCAAGACATTTCTTATTGAGAATTAAAAGACCAGAGGGCAAACAGTGTAGATCTACATGAGGCGGCTCATTAAGAGCCGCCTCATCAGGATCTACTCTGTTTGCAAATTATGCTATTTTCATCACTGGTGCTTAAAAAGTTAAAGAAATCTTAACTCAGAACTTTAACTGTTATGTGCCACTCTGAAGGAAAATGTGTATGAATTTAAGATAAAATGAAAAACTTGGACAATTGAAGGAAAAGTCTTTTTGAATCTTACAGGATTGAAGTAGGAAAGCAATAAGTTACTGAAACTTAAAAAATGTTGTGACAAAAAATAAGAACTTTATTTTTCCTGGAAACAATATGCTGAAATGAGAGCACAAAATGAAACTTTTGCAGGTTTTAATGTGTACACTTTGGATCCTTAAAAAGTGAGTTACCATACAAGCAGTTGGATAAAAAGTGAAATTCGGACAAAATGGAATTTAATCAAATTTTCTCTTTCATGTCAGAAAGTTTTCACGCTGCTGAGCGGTTCCATTTTCAGAGTTTTTCAAGTAACTTCAGATCAGTGTCACTAGGTTCTGCAAGATCTTTTGGAGATATACCAGACCTATTTCAGCCATTGGATCTGTTCTTTGGCCATGTCGGCAGGGAAATTGGTCATGTTGGCCGAGAAATAGGTCATGTTGGCCATGTTGGCCGGGAAATAGGCCATGTTGGCCGGGAAATAGGCCATGTTGGAAGGGAAAATACTACTAAAAGTGTTTGGTAGGCTAAGTTTTATTTTATTAAAAGAAAATAGATTTGTCTGTCTGCTTCTGATATCATTCACAGGTTTACGTCCCCGACATGTGATAGGACTACGGAAATGGGCTCTGTCTGTTAGTTTGTCCATCCATCCATCCATCTGTCCATCCATCCATCGTATTTTGTTATTGTCAGTGTCCATCTGACCACATTTCTTTCTTCAGTTTTTGTTTGGTCTGCAAGACTGTATTGCATTTCCCATATCGGCATCAGTGTCGGCATAAAATTGTTATCAAGTTTTCTGATTTAGCTGCCGGGCCGGGAAGCGCAATCGGTAGGGCACCTGACTTGTAAGTCAGAGGTCCTGGGTTCGAATCCCGGTCTGGCAACATACTTTCGTTTCTCCTTCCGCTGATTCAAGAAGGGCAGTTGTCAGTTACTGGCGAAAGTATGTGCACTTAGTACTGGTTAACCGCTTAGGAGGTCTAAGCCTGCCCAGGAATAGTGTGGTTATATAGGTTAACTGACCATCCCGACATGACCTTAGTTGTTTACTGTGGACGTTAAGCATCAAATCAACCAACCAACCAACCAACTGATTTAGCTCTGTTTCTCAGTACATAAATTATGAGGGCTAGAGTTATGAAACCTGGGTCATGCTTGCATTTGAAAGAGGCAAGCTCAAAGTAAACATCAGGGCCCGGTTGTTCAAAACTAACAATGTCGTTTAAAGTTAATGTTTCGTTAAAATTTCAAATGTTAATATCTCAAATACGCCAACTTTTTGTTGTTGAAAAATGTGAGAAGCTTTTGCACTGCACTGCAACAGCTTCTCACATTTTTTTAACAATAAATATCAGTATATTTGGTATTGAAGTTTTAAAACGCTTAACGAGTTGACCTCTTAACGAGCTCGTTAAGCTAATGATGCTTTGAACAACTGGGCCCAGTTTTATATCTTGACCTAAGTTTTTGTCAAATTTGCATCAAGTTTTCTGGTTTAGCTCTGTTTCTCTAGATCTATAATGCCTTCATGAAGTCATGAAAATTGGGATGTGATTTGTAAAATCTGGTAAAAGGAAGCTAAAAAAAAACGTGAATATTAGTCATGTTATCTAGGGTCGAGTCAGGTAACTTCGGACAACAGGTAAATTCAGACATACCATTGCAAACAGTGAAAATCCAGCTGAGAGTCAGCTTATAATGAGCCGTCTCAACAGGATTTATACTGTTTGCCCAATTAATTTTGTTTTAATTCCAAACAACTGACATATAAAGGAAACAATGCCACTGTCCTAATTTACCCGCTGTCCTAATTTACCTGATTTTACCCTATATTTTATGGTTCAAAGACTTGTCGAAAATTTTATCTGGTCTAGCTCTGTTTTGTAACAATTAGCATGGGACAAGATGTAACATTCTGCTGAATTCTTGTTTACCAATTTCAACAAAACTTTTCCAAAAAAAATTTGAAAGTGATCATGTTTTATAAAGGTCAAGTTGAAACCCTCTCTGCCAGAGTTATTAACCTTTGATACATCCATTTGTACAAATGATATGGCCACATTTTCTCTGAGTTACAGCCTCTGAGCTCTCTTCCCAAATCTCCATTCTCAGCTGATTTCCATGAATTCAGAAAAATGCATGTACTTATAAAGTGATCTCTAGGGACCAGGAAAATAATTCTAGCCAGGCAGGGTGAACGAGCCATCAGGGTTCGAGCCACTGAAGTTCTACTGTACAACACAATGGTGATGCTGAATTTCAAAGCTACAGATAGGTCACTGCATGTTACTCCTGGGCTGTCAGGCATTTACAGGTCAAATTACCTAGCAATATGTATGGGGTGTTTGATTGAACTTGGCACATCATGTAACCCGTATCAATCTCTTCATACCAACAAGTCTTGCCTCTTAAAACCTATTTGCATGAGTAATAAGGCCAAGAAAAACACAGTTTCCTGTTCAAGCAGGACTGCTTAAATCCCCACACATGCTTTTGAGCTTAACTCTTTAAGCACCAGTGACGCATTTAGCAAAATTTGCAAACAGCGTAGATCTTGATGAGGCGGCTCATAATGAGCCGCCTCATCTAGATCTTCACTGTTTGCCCTCTATTCTTTGAATTCTGAATATGAAATGTCCTGGACAAGGCATTTTTTTACTTTTTGCAGACGTAAATTTTGTCGTCTGCTTTTTGGTACTGAAAGAGTTAGCTACTTCATTTGTTTTCTCTACAGCTGCTTTTTATACCCCGCCACACGTTAGTGGCGGGGTATTATGTTTTCCCGCTGGCTGTCCGTGTGTCTGTCCGTCCGTCCATCGTATGTCCGTCTGTCCGTCCATCCGTCCGTCCGTGAGCACCTCGTTTCCGTTCGTTAACTTGAGTATTTATTATTGGATTTTCTTCAAACTTGGCATGTGCATTGGTCTTGGGAAGATCTCGGTTGGGATTGTTAATGGGCAAATTTCGGTGTCTTCTGATGGAGTTATTGCCCTTGGCAGGGTCTTAAAAATAGTTTTTGGTATGTAGTTCCTTTACACTTTGAAATATCTTGATGAAATTTCACAGAAATGATCGAAGTAACATAAGCTTTCTGTTAAAAGCAGAATTTTGTCTGCTTGGGTTATCTGCCCCTGCCCTGGGGCTATATACATGTTTGAAATAATGAAAAAAAATGTCTAAAATTAGACTTGAAAGGGATTTTTCTGAAACTTGTAACAAATTATCATATCAATATAAGCTTTATGTCTTGATCAATATTTTGTCCCCCAGTGGTTATCTGCCCCTGACACAAGCTGTATACATGTATGAAATCATGCAAAAAATCTATATAAAATCAAATTTTTGGTATACCTTGATGAAATTTCATAGAAATGATTGAAATAACATAAGCTTTCTGTTACAAGTAGTATTAAGTCCACATAGGTTACCTGCCCCTGCCCAGAGCTATATACATGTACAAAATTATGAAAAAAATGCTGTATAAAATCAAAGATGAACAGAGTTTTTCTGAAACTTGCAACACACTGTCTGGGTAATATAAGCTTCATGTCAAAATAAAAAAAAAATGTATAAAAGATAAAAGAAGTGGTATTGGTTTGCAGTGGCGGGGTATTACGCAGTCGTTTACGATGCTTTTATTAGCTTAGTTATTCTGTATTTATGAAGAAACATAGCTTGAAGATGATTTTTTTCAGCCCAATTTTCTTTGTTTTACTTGGAAATTAACAGACTTGCCAGATGGGGTCAGTATCGTATGATTAGTTGTAGACTTGAAATGGTACACTGATATTTCTCATTTTTTTCATCACCAGCTTCATCATTGTAATGAGAAATTACTACTTCTAAAACTGCGGTAAAATTATAGCCCACACATGCAGATGCACAGTCTCTTGAAACACACACAAACAGATATTGATGTTAGCATCACATAATTGTGACAGAATATCATGAAAGCTTTAAAGTTAGCCTGTACTATGAGGACAGAATGTCATGGAAGCATTAAAGTAAGCCTGCATTATGTTGACAGAATGTCATGAAAGATTTAAATTTAGCCTTTATTATGATGACAGAATGTCAAGGAAGCATTAAAGTATTATGATGACAGAATGTCATGAAGGCATAAAGTTAACCTGCATTATGATGACAGAATATCATGAAAGCATTGAAACTTGCCTTCATTATGATGACAGAATGTCATGGAAGCATTGAAGTTAGCCTGCATTATGATGACAGAATATCATGAAAGCATTAAAGTTAGCCTGTATTATGACAGAATGTCATGAAGGTGTAAAGTTAGCCTGCATTATGATGACAGAATATCATGGAAGCATTAAAGTTAGCCTGTATTATGATGACAGAGTGTCATGGAAGCATTAAAGTTAGCCTGTATTATGATGACAGAATATCATGAAAGCATTAAAGTTAGCCTGCATTATGATGACAGAATATCATGAAAGCATTAAAGTTAGCCTGCATTATGATGACAGAATATCATGAAAGCATTAAAGTTAGCCTGCATTATGATGACAGAATATCATGAAAGCATTAAAGTTAGCCTGCATTATGATGACAGAATACCATGGAATCATTAAAGTTAGCCTGCATTATGATGACAGAATATCATGAAAATAGTAAAGTTAGCTTGCATTATGATGACAGAATCTCAGGGTAGCATTTAAGTTAGCCTGCATTATGATGACAGAATATCATGAAAGCATTAAAGTTAGCAAGTATTATGATGACAGAATATCATGAAAGTTTTAAAGTTAGCCTGCATTATGATGACAGAATGTCATCAAGACATAAAGTTAGCCTGCATTATAATGACAGAATGGCGTGGAAGCATTAAATTTAGCCTTTATTATAATGACAGAATATGATGAAAGCTATGATGACAGAATATCATGGAAGCATTAAAGTTAGCCTGTATTATGATGACAGAATATCATGAAAGCATTAAAATTAGCTTGCATAATGATGACAGAATGTCATGGCAACATTAAAGTTAGCCTGGATATGTGAGACAGAATATCAAGAAGGAATTAAAATAAGCATTGCAGATATGATGAAAGCTTTAAATCTTGGAATCTAAATTTTGTTTGTAATGTATGCTGCTATATCAGCCAAGTATTTTTGTGACTTAGAGGTTCTAAAAATTTTCAAGACTTTGTTGAGTGTAGTCAAAGGACAATGCTTCTTCACCAGATACGTCTTGTTACCTGACCATCTGCAAGCAGATTGTTGGACCTGCTCTGAAACTCTTGTTTCTCAGAATATCAGATAGTACCTCATCAAATATAGAAACCTTTGTTTCTCATAATTACTGAAGCTTATGTCATTTTCTTTATATGGAACTTGTTCATAAACCAGTAGAAAATGGAATCTGTTCTGAAACTTTTGTTTCTCAGAATATGGGATAGTAGGCCATCACAGAAAACCTTTGTTTCTCATAATTACTGAAGATTTTTGTCTCGCCTGCGAAGCAGAGGCAAGACATATGTATTGCTTTTCCGGTGTCGTCAGCGTCATCGGCGGCGGCGTAAACTTTTGTCGAGTTCTTGCATTTAGGTCATTTTCTCAGAAACTATAAGGGCTAGAGCCATGAAACTTGGGTCATGCATACATCTGGAAGAGTACATCTGAAAGCCATCATCAATGTTGATTCTTGACCTAGATTTTACGGTCGACTGACTTTGCAATTTTTAGCTCGCCTGAACGAAAGTTCAGGAAGAGCTATTGTTGTCACCACGGCGTCGGCGTCCGCGTCCGCGTCCGGATTGGATGTTTTGGTTAAAGTTTTTTAAAGACCTATATCTCCCTAACCCATGGATGGATTCTTTTGATACTTGCACTGTAGTTAGATATTGGTCCAAACTTTAACATGGTACCACCCCCATCCCACTCCTTGACCTTGATGGCAAGGTCATGGACTTAGAAAATTGGGAGTTTTTTGGGACTGGATGTTTTGGTTAAAGTTTTCTAAAGCCCAGTATCTCCTTAACCCATGGATGGATTCCTTTGATACTTGCACTGTAGTTAGATATTGGTCTAAAGTTTTCCAAGGTACTACCCCCACCCCCCTCAGTGACCTTGATGTCAAGGTCATGGACTTAGAAAATTGTCTTTTTATTGATTGGATGTTTTGGTTAAAGTTTTTTAATGACACATATCTCCTGAATCCATAGATGAATTCTTTTTATATTTGCACTGTAGTTAGATATTAGTCCAAAGTTTTACAGAGTACTACCCCAGCCCTGCTCGAAAATTGAACTCCAACAAGCTACACTTCTAGTGCATAACGTGTGCTAAAACTGGCAATAACTATCTAAAACAGTTACAATAACGGCAAAATTCTCTTACCTTGTTAGTCAGCTGTAAATCTCTGTCCTAATCCATGTACACAAAGCATGCTTTGCATGGAGATCGATGTGTCAGCTGGCAATCCTGTTGCGTCATAAATTGTAAACAAGAATAAGCTTTTAAAAAGGATGTCCCAAGCAGACGCACTTGCCGGGGACCGTGGGCTGGAGTCGACTCGGCGGTACGATGACGCTGAGTCGGCGACAGTACTGGGTTGTGTCGGTGCGTCCGCCGGGATAATTTTTTGTCTTATAAAATTAAAATAATTGTAAATAAAGCAAAAAAAAAAAAAAAAAAAAGAGAATAAGGTGAGGGAGCCGAGATCGTTCAACAGGGGATAGAGGGATGTGACTGCGCTGTTTCCTCCGGGATAGACGGCTTGATCTCCAGGGCCGCCGAGTCGGTCTTCCACGGAGGACAGACGGTCATATTCACATCTCCAGAACAATCTCGGCTCAAACATGTCGTGTTTTGAAAATATAAGTAGAAGCTTCGCGCGATAAATTTGGATGAAATAGTTTTTTTTTTTTTTTTTTTTTTTTTTACCGCATTTCTCTTACCCACACATCAAAGTTTTTTGCATATATTTGAGGCATGTCACAGTTCTTATACTCTTCGTACCACATCATTCATATTACATACTATTACAGCTTCCATACATATTCGTAGATGCTAATTCTATCCCATATTCTTAACCAACTTCTAGGAATCCACGCATACATGTACGTATGACAGTCTCATGCGTACGTTAGCTCCACGCAAGCCGTTTCACACATACGGTATGCGCTTAAAAATACATTGTGTGTGTCCACACAGAGTGTATATAATGCATATATTTAAGCCCGTCGGCTATTACTCATAGTGGTTTTACATACTTATTGACAGTATATATTAGCGTATAGATCTACCACATACCCTTTTTTTAACTAATTCGTAACTTCAAATATACTGCATTATTTATCTTTTTTGTGGCTTCCACACATAGACCTATAGATGTTGTCCTTTTCACCGGGGCATACATACATACATACATACACTGTAATGATATTAAATATTTAGCTGCTTGTATCCTTGTCATCAATGCGCGTCTTCCACACATAAACTGTATTGCGCTATTCTGGATACATACATACATACATACATACATACTATACATACATACATACATACGTGTAAATAATGTAAATACTATTAGCCTATATTGTTATGAACTGTAAAAATTACACGATAGGTGAAAAAATATGGTGTCGGTGTAGGGGAGGAGGAGCCGACAAAAAAAAAAAAAAAAAAAACCAGCCCTGCTCGGTGACCTTGATGTCAAGGTCAGGGACTTAGGAAATTTGGTCTTTATTAAAGTTTCTAATTGCGTACTGATTCATAATGCTTGGCAGAGATTAGTTTACACTTGAACTGATGTTAGACACTTTTTTGAGTTTTTACAAAACACTATATACTTACCCGACTGGATGACCTTGATGTCAAGGTCATGGACTTTGAGTTTTGTCTTAAAGATTTTGATTAGTTTTATATTAATGAAGACATAATTTCACAGTGCCACAATGGACTCAGTTGATACTAATACTTGGACTGATGTTCGATAACGGTTAAAGGCTTTGATACATCCTAGCCCTGCTCTCCTCCCCCCTACCCCTTAGTTCTTTGACCTCAAGCTAATGGACTTTGACATTTCATGTGGATTTTTTTATTTTTATTTTAAGACATTTCTGAGATAGCTTTTGTTTATAAATGTGTTGTCATTATGGACATGCTTGCCTGAAGTTTTATACATAGCAGTCCACACCACCATAGCGACTGTGTGATGGGCAAGCACCTATTCAGGCGAGCTATGCTGTCAGGCGACAGCTCTTGTTTGTCAAGTTTTTGCATTTAGGTCATTTTCTCAGAAACTACAAGTGCTAGAGCCATGAAACTTGGGTCATGCATACATCTGGAAGAGTACAGCTGAAAGTTATCATCAATGTTGAGTCTTGGCCTAGATTTTACGGTTGACTGACCTCGCAATTTTTTGTCGAGTTTTTGCGTTTAGGTCATTTTCTCAGAAACTATAAGGGTTAGAGCCTTGAAACTTGGGTCATGAATACATCTGGAAGAGTACAGCTGAAAGCCATCATCAGTGTTGTGTCTTGACCTAGATTTTACGGTTGACTGACTTTGCACTTTTTTGTCGAGTTTTTGCGTTAAGGTCATTTTCTCAGAAACTATAAGGGCTAGAGCCATGAAACTTTGGCCATGCATACATCTGAAAGAGTAACTTTCAAAGCCATCATCTGTATTAAGTCTTGACATACATTTTACGGTTGACTGACTTCGCAATTTTTTGTCAAGTTTTTGCGTTAAGGTCTGTTACTCAGAAACTATAAGGGCTAGAGCCATGAAACTTGGGCCATGCATTCATCTGGGAGAGAAGAACTCAAAGTCAACATCAATATTGAGTCTTTATCAACATTTTATGGTTGGCTGACTTTGCAATTTTTTGGCAAGTTTACGCGTTTAGTCTGTTTCTCAGAAACTGTAAGGGCTAGAGCCATGAAACTTGTTTCATTCACACATCTTTGCTGATTTAGCCTATGTTTTGTGACAAAGCGCCCGCAGACGAGACACCGCATTCCGCAGAACTCTTGTGTCTTTCTCTTTATGTGGTACTATGTGAGGAACCAGTAGAAGGTTGATCTGACTGAAACTCTTGTTTCTCAGAATTTCTCATGATTTTGTACCGTGATAGTAGCCGTTCACCTGGTGTGTTACCTGAACAGTAACAGATTAGAGGCTGTAACAACAGTAGCAGACGTTTTTACTATCATTGTTTGATGTAATATCCAGATAGGCCGAGTGATGACTTACACAAATGGCCCTGGCTCTGATAAGTCTGTCTGTAACTGATGTCAGGCCGTAATCTCAATGCAAAATACCACAAAAATTCTGAAAATAAAGACACAGAAAATAATTGCCATAATTGTCCTAAAAATTGAACCGTTTGGTTTTGCAGTCTAGAAATGCTCCCAAAAGATATGCAGATGGACTGGCAAACAGTGTAGACCCTGATCAGACTGCTCCTTTTTTAGGAGCAGTCTGATCTGGGTCTGCACTATTTGCTTAGACCAATCTGTCATAATTTTTAGAATTTTATGGTAAGTAGGATGCTTCTTCTTTGATCTTTGGATTATCACAGAAATTTCCTGAATAAAAAAGATATCTTTTTTATTTTGTAATTTTTATACTTAAAATTTGGAAGATTTTTCAAAAACAGCTGATTTTTCTTTTCTCCTCAAACATTCTTCAGATCATGTTGTCAGAAAGAGCTGGTTCACTGAGTGCAGTATCATAAACTCCAGAAAACTGACACATTATACATAAGTACAGAAAACTGACACATTATACATAAGTATGTACTAGTTGCAAAATGACATAAAAGAAAGCTTCAAACTGGAGGGTGATGCTGGAAGTTTTCTTCAAATGTAATTTTTACACTCACTGAGCAAATATGAAACTTTATAATATGTTAGATTAACAAATTATGGTATCATAGATGTCTCAGAATAAGCAGATGCTTGTCTGTGTTGTTTTGAATATGCATTATGCATAACATATGCCAATATGCTCAGTTTCTCATGCAGGGCTTGGCAAAAGCCTGAATTGACTTTGTTTGGGCTGTGACATAAAATAGGTACCTTGGAGCATGTACAAACACCAAAGATCTATTCAGTCTGAGCTCAGTCAACTTAGTTCACAATATAAAGGACCTCTGACAGTATCAGTGCATATTTGCCTATTTTTCGACAAATTATTGCACCTTCCTCGGGCAGCAAAAGTTGAAATATTTGGCATTAATATGTAGACTTATGTACTATAAAGACATTTTAACAGTATTTTTGAAAAATTATCATGCCTCTAGACTAACTTAAACAGATTTTATCAAGAGGGGTAGGTGAATTTTTCAGTCTCTGAAAATAAGTCCATTTTTTTTCGGTTTTCTAATATATTGAAATTTTAATTGATAACTATGCTAAAACTGACGTACACACTACTGTTACTGATATCATGCAATATTTTTTTCAATAATAAGGACTTTAACCTATTTTTAGATATAAAGGGTGTAAGTACCCCACCCACTTTTTCAGTTTTTCAGCTTTAGACTATCTTTTCCCCCCGTGCCTCAGCAAGCCACTCACATATAATGTGTATTATGATAGTACACACATACATGCAAAGTGGCTAGCTGAGGCACGGGGGGAAAAGTATCTTTAAAAAACTTTTCCTGTTTCCATTACTTTAATTATAAAATTTAGCTTTGTCCACCAAAAATTGAAGTCTATGTGCTAAAAAATCAGAAATTAAATTCATAGCCAGTTAGGGGAAGTTGAGAGCAACAAATTTCAAGAGAAATTCTTGGGTATACCAAAAATTTAATTTTGACTAATTTTATAGGCAAATTAACATTACAACCGTCAGAGGTCCTTACTCAAAATCCAGTAAGTGTTAAAGCGAACAACATAGACCATGATCACACTGTGCTGATGCAGTTATACTTATGCTATTTTCACATTCTATAAGGTACCAGTCTGACCTGCATCTATGCTGTTTACACATTCTACAAGGTACCAGTTTTATTTGCAGCTATGCTGTTTGCACATTCTACAAGGTACCAGTTTTATCTGCAGCTATGCTGTTTGCACATTCTACAAGGTACCAGTTTATCTTTTTGCACATTCTACAAGGTACTAGTCTGGCTTGCATCAGTCTATGCTGTTTGCACAGTCTACAAGATACTAGTCCGACCTGCATCAAAACCGTTTGCACATTCTACATTTAGGTACCAGTGTGATCAGCATCTTTGCTATTTGCACATTCTGCAAGATACAAGTGTGATCTGCATATATGTTGCTTGCATATTCTATTAGGTACCAGTGTGATCTGCATCTATGCTGCTTGCACATTCTTTTAGGTACCAGTGTGATCTGCATCTATGCTGATTGTACATTCTATAAGGTACCAGTGTGATATGCATATATGCTTCTTGCACATTGTATAAGGTACCAGTTTGATTTGCATCTAGCTATGCTGCTTGCACATTTTATAAGGTACCAGTTTTATCTGCAGCTATGCTGTTTGCACATTCTACAAGGTACCAGTTTATCTGTTTGCACATTCTACAAGGTACTAGTCTGGCTTGCATCAGTCTATGCTGTTTGCACAGTCTACAAGATACTAGTCCGACCTGCATCAAAACTGTTTGCACATTCTACATTTAGGTACCAGTGTGATCAGCATCTTTGCTATTTGCACATTCTGCAAGATACAAGTGTGATCTGCATATATGTTGCTTGCATATTCTATTAGGTACCAGTGTGATCTGCATCTATGCTGCTTGCACATTCTTTTAGGTACCAGTGTGATCTGCATCTATGCTGATTGTACATTCTATAAGGTACCAGTGTGATATGCATCTATGTTGCTTGCATATTCTATTAGGTACCAGTGTGATCTGCATCTCAGCTGCTTGCACATTTTATTAGGCACCAGTGTGATCTGCATCTATGCTGCTTGCACATTCTATAAGGTACCAATTTGATTTGCATTATGCTGCTTGTACATTCTATAAGGTACCAATTTGATCTGCATCTATGCTGCATACACATTCTGAAAGATTCGAGCCTGATTTACTTCTGATCTGTTTGCACATTCTATATGGTACCTTTACATGTGGCACAGCTCATTTTAAAATGTGTGAGGTCTTATCCAACTGTTAATCATAATGAAAAATTGATCATAGATTTTCAAGCATGACTATGATGAGTACTTCTGTTTATTTTCATTAAATTTGATCATAAAAATAGGAAAATAACTGATTGCCAGAAAAGTGTCAGGAAGAGAACTAATTGAATTTGTTATGGTATTTATTGAGACACCCTGCCAGAATTGTCCTAAGTTTTTAAATAAATTTCTGAGCTGCAGCATGATGTAAAATCCAACTGGGTAAGCATTAACTTCCAACACACACTTCAGTTCTCCAGCTAGAGCCACTCAATGAGTGATTGCATTACAATAGGAATATCATGAAAGCATAAAGTTTGCATTGTGATATGCGTGACAAAATATCATGGAACCATTAAAGGACGGCCTGATATAGACTGAAATACTGTCTCAAAGGGCTGTTAAACCCAAAACAATCAATCAATCAAACCATTAAAGGAATCATTGCATTGTGTGTAACAAAATATCAGGCATGCATTTGAGTTAGCATTGCATTGAAAGTTAGCATTGCATTTATGTATGACAGTATAATTATCAAGCATTGCATTTATGTATGGAGGCATTAAAGTTAGCAATGCATTATGTATGACAGAATAACATGGAAGCATCTAAGTTAGCATTGCATAATATAATCATGAACACATGAATCATGGAAACATTGGAAGCTAGCAATACTTTGTGCATGACAGAATAATTGCCATGCATTATGTGTGACACCATGTATTATGTATGACATAGCATCACTTCATTAAGAAATGAATGTTATTTTTTTAACGTTTACTGAAGTATAAACTACATCGGGTCACGAGCAAAGTAAGTGAACCCCGAAGGGGTTTACGTAAACTTTGCTCGTGACCCGATGTAGTTTATACTTCAGTAAACGTTCAAAAAATAACATTTATTCCTTATATTTATATTATTAAACGATGCTTTTGATCAATAAAAAAATAAACAAAAATA
The DNA here is from genome assembly GCA_963989385.1 of Ctena decussata. Taxonomy (NCBI): domain Eukaryota; kingdom Metazoa; phylum Mollusca; class Bivalvia; order Lucinida; family Lucinidae; genus Ctena; species Ctena decussata. Next base: position 6,644,811 of record OZ022508.1, read on the forward strand.
AGAAATACATATATATGAATCGTTTTAAAAACATTACCAGCCGAATTTTGCAATAGTTTGGAACAGCCGCATTGTCACTGCCTACCAGTAAATTCCACCTCCTGTTGTAGATTGCACGTGCAAGTAGGCGTAGCGAGCTGTCACTCAATCTTTACTAGCCATTCAAGTACATGGCATGTTGTAGATTTCATGTGCTAGTTAGTGGGATGAGCTGTCACTCTGAAGCGCGTGACACAATGTAATTATTGACTTGTAAAAACATTGACTCCTGCATCACTTAATTGGGTTTACAGAGAGCTTTGCAGTGATAATGTAAATATTTACATATGACAGCATTGCATTACATATGACAATATATAATATTATGAAACATTAAAAGTAAGCACTGCATCGTATATGACGAAATATGGAAGATTATTAATTTCCAGAATGTAACAGAATATCATGAAACATTAAAAGTTAGCAGTGCATTCTGGGATAAACAACTGCATTTAAAATTCTCAGGTTGACAGTTCTTTAGAAATAAGCCAGGCAAGCAAAAACTGTAAGAATAAATACTGATAGATTGCCTGGTTGCTGCATTTCAACAACCTAGTTTGATAATTCTTTGATAAAAACAATGGCTGCAATTCTTTTCTGCCATGATTTTGTTGTTGTTGCCAAACATATGATTGAGAGAGGTTAGCTGTGGCTATCAATCTCTCAGGGGGGTGTTTGATATTACTAACAGTTCTCATGAGAGTAATAATAATCATATTCATGATGATTTTTAGGCTTAGTTTTTGTTATAGAGTGGCACCGTGGTCGACTGGCCAGTGTGATTTAGTTATGGTGCAGAACATTGCAGGTTCAAATCTGGGTTGAGCCAGCAGGCAGCTGGAAAACTATCTTTGTCAACCCAGCTGTAAATGGGTATGATTCCTTTTTCGAATCAGGGAAGGATAGATAACTAAAGAAGAGGGATGGGCTCAGTCTTTTATATGCTGTGCCCAAGATACAGCGTGCCTCTAGCCCCCACAGCCCCAACATTCACTAGGCTACCCTTTATTAGCTCACCTGAGCCGAAGGCTCAGAGGTGAGCTTATAGGATGGGAGTCGAGCCGTCGTCCGTCCGTGCGTGCGTGCGTGCGTGGGTGCGTGGGTGCGTCAACACTTTCAAACATAAATATCTCAGAGACCAGTGGGCCGATCGCAATCAAATTTTATCTGAAGCATCATTTGGGTGGGGGAAAGGCTGCATTAGGTTTTGGTGCCAATCAGCTCACAACTCTGGTTTCCATGGCAACAGATAGCCCCCATAGGGTTATAATGGGGAAAACGGCGTCATCACGTTTTCTCGACTGTTTTTGATTAGATCCTTATCATACTTGCAGGTAATGATGACATACACAAGAGCTTGGATGAGTTCGAAACTTGGTCGGATTCGAGCACAGACTACAGAGTTAGCTGCCCTTGAGCGTTTGAAAAAAATCCCATAGGGTTATAATGGGGAAAATGGCGTCATCACGTTTTCTCAACTGTTTTTGCTTAGATCCTTATCATACTTGCAGGTAATGATGACATACATAAGAGCTTGGATGAGTTCGAAATTTGGCCGGATTCGAGCACAGACTACGGAGTTAGCTGCCCTTGAGCGTTTGAAAAAAATCCCATAGTGTTATAATGGAGAAAACAACGTCATCACATATTTTTAGAAAAACTTTGTCATTGTTCTATTGCCTACATTTCTCAACAGATTTTGAAATAACTTCACACAAATGTAGGGCATGACAATATCTCGAGCAAGTTCGACTTTCAGGATGCTGCGCCCAAGGTCAAGGTCACTGTGGCTATTTTTAGAAAAACTTTGTCAGCGCTCTAGCACCTACATTTCTCAATGGATTTTAAAATAACTTCACACAAATGTAGGGCATGACAATATCTCGAGCAAGTTCGACTTCTAGGATGCTGCGCCCAAGGTCAAGGTCACTGTGGCTATTTTTAGAAAAACTTTGTCAGCGCTCTAGCACCTCCATTCTTCATGGATTTTAAAATAACTTCACACAAATGTAGGGCATGACAATATCTCAAGCAAGTTAGACTTTCAGGGTGCTGCACCCAAGGTCAAGGTCACTGTGGCTATTTTTAGAAAAACTTGGTCATCACTCTAGCGCCTACATTTCTAAACGGATTTTAAATCAACTTCACACAAATGTAGGGCATGACAATATCTCGAACAAGTTTGACTTCCAGGGTGCTGCGCCCAAGGTCAAGGTCACTGTGGCTATTTTTAGAAAAACTTTGTCAGCGCTCTAGCACCTACATTTTTCAATGGATTTTAAAATAAATTCACACAAATGTAGGGCATGACAATATCTCGAGCAAGTTCGACTTTCAGGGTGCTGTGCCCAAGGTCAAGGTCACTGTGGCTATTTTTAAAAAAACTTTGTCATCGCCCTAGCACCTTCATTTATCCATGGATTTTGAAATAACTTGACACAAATGTAGGGCATGACAATATCTCGAGCAAGTTTGACTTTCAGGATGCTGTGCCCAAGGTCAAGGTCACTGTGGCTATTTTTAGAAAAACTTTGTCATTGCTCTAGCACCTACATTTCTCAACGGATTTTGAAATAAATTCACAGAAATGTAGGGCATGACAATATCTCGAGCAAGTTTGACTTTCAGGGTGCTGTGCCCAAGGTCAAGGTCACTGTGGCTATTTTTAAAAAAACTTTGTCATCGCCCTAGCACCTTCATTTATCCATGGATTTTGAAATAACTTGACACAAATGTAGGGTATGACAATATCTCGAGCAAGTTTGACTTTCAGGATGCTGTGCCCAAGGTCAAGGTCACTGTGGCTATTTTTAGAAAAACTTTGTCATTGCTCTAGCACCTACATTTCTCAACGGATTTTGAAATAAATTCACACAAATGTAGGGCATGACAATATCTCAAGCAAGTTTGACTTTCAGGGTGCTGCAATCAAGGTTTTTGATTAGATCCTTATCATACTTGCAGGTAATGATGACATACATAAGAGCTTGGATGAGATCGAAATTTGGCCGGATTCAAGCACAGACTTCGGAGTTAGCTGCCCTTGAGCGTTTGAAAAAAATCCCATAGTCTTATAATGGAGAAAACAACATCATCACATTTTCATTTTTCATCGGATCCTCTTCATACTTGCAGGTAATGAGGATATGCATAAAAGCTTGGATTAGTTAGCACTTCGGCTAGATCCCACCACTGACTATGGAGTACCTGCCCTGAGCATCCAAAAAATCAATGTTGCCACTTTTCTTGGTTTCTACTTATCCGCTCCTTTTCAAACTTGCAGGTAATGAGGAAATGCATAATATCTTAAACAAGTTCAAATTTTCGCCAGATCAGGCCAACCGCTACGAAGTTAGCTGCCCTTGACAGCTCTGTCTATTGTGCTCTTGATCGGATACTTTTTAAACTTGCATTATATTAAATGAGGGCTTACATAATGTTTTGGATGAGTTTAATTTTCAGCCTGATTGGACCACTGACTGTGGAGTTAGCTGCCCTTGAGCATCTTAAATATCCCTATAGGTTTACAATGTCTCTCAGGTGAGCAATTGTTGCCCTTTGGGCTACTTGTTGTTAAAATGTAAAATTGGATGGATTTCTGGAATGTTCTGAATCATTTAGTAAGACTTGGCATGTATGAGCGTACATGTAGCTGGGGTCTGAAGCCAGACAAGCGGGGGATGGAGGACTTTTGATTTTACATCCTTTTCAACAGTATTTCAGTCTAATCAGGATGATGAGAGGGTGATTATGAAAGTCTGTGCAATAAAAAATGCAGAAGGTCCCAACAGAATACCAGACAAGGGAGGTTCCTGTATTCTTCTTGATTTGTTTAAACTTAAGAGACTTGGCAGATAATTTCCAAAAACCTAAATTTACATGATTTATAAATAACAAACGTCAAACATATCATGATAAGAGTAATATAGAGTGTATGGATAAAGATTTATAAACAGCATGAAGAAATATATAACTCAAGAAAAAATACAAAAATATATTTATATTTCTGAAAAACAAATTATCTGCAAACTGAGTGATTTAATGATGCCACCAGGATCTAAGCATGTTTGTTTCAAAACAATTTTAAAGCATATCTGGTTGTTATCCTGATTCTTTTTTTTTGCAATAATACATGTTTACCTAAGTTCTAAATAGGATGATAATAATTCTGTGACAAATTCTTTTTCTTTCTCCATAAAACGAATTTTTTGCCAGAGTTGGTAGCCCCCATTCCCCTAAGAAGTATAATCAGAGGTTATGGTTAAGGTTGTTGTAAGAATGGTAACACTTTCAGGGGAAGCAACTGTGCCTTTTTCATTTCTGCCTCCCTTCTTAATTGGGGCAACATTTACAGGAAAGAATTTGCTCTTAGAAGTGCAAATTCTTTCCTTTAAGAATAGACACATTTTTAGAGGGGCTATTGATCAGGAGACCAAACAGGAAGTCACAAAAGTTGTTTCCCTTGCTAAAAATGGCAGAAAACTTGGAGGTGTACCCATACACCTTAAAAGAAAAAGAGAGTTTTGAATTTGTGATTAATATTGTCATAATGGTTCTTAACCCATTGCATTCTGGGTATTTTTAGCTCACCTGAGCCGAAGGCTCAGAGGTGAGCTTATAGGATGGGAGTCGAGCCGTCGTCCGTCCGTGCGTCCGTCCGTGCGTCCGTCCGTGCGTCAACACTTTCAAACATGAATATCTCAGAAACCAGTGGGCCGATTGCAATCAAATTTTATCTGAAGCATCATTGGGGTGGGGGAAAGGCTGCATTAGGTTTTGGTGCAGATCAGCTCAGAACTCTGGTTTCCATGGCAACAGATAGCCCCCATAGGGTTATAATGGGGAAAACGGCGTCATCACGTTTTCTCGACTGTTTTTGATTAGATCCTTATCATACTTGCAGGTAATGGTGACATACACAAGAGCTTGGATGAGTTCGAAATTTGGCCAGATTTGAGCACAGACTACGGAGTTAGCTGCCCTTGAGCGTTTGAAAAAATCCCATAGTGTTATAATGGGGAAAATGGCGTCATCACGTTTTCTCAACTGTTTTTGCTTAGATCCTTATCATACTTGCAGGTAATGATGACATACATAAGAGCTTGGATGAGTTTGAAATTTGGCCGGATTCGAGCACAGAGTACGGAGTTAGCTGCCCTTGAGCGTTTGAAAAAAAACCCATAGTGTTATAATGGAGAAAACAACGTCATCACATATTTTTAGAAAAACTTTGTCATTGTTCTATTGCCTACATTTCTCAACAGATTTTGAAATAACTTGACACAAATGTAGGGCATGACAATATCTCGAGCAAGTTCGACTTTCAGGATGCTGCGCCCAAGGTCAAGGTCACTGTGGCTATTTTTAGAAAAACTTTGTCAGCACTCTAGCACCTACATTTCTCAGCAGATTTTAAAATAACTTCACACAAATGTAGGGCATGACAATATGTCGAGCGAGTTCGACTTTCAGGATGCTGTGCCCAAGGTCAAGGTCACTGTGGCTATTTTTAGATAAACTTTGTCAGCGCTCTAGCACCTACATTTCTCAGCAGATTTTAAAATAACTTCACACAAATGTAGGGCATGACAATATCTTGAGCAGGTGTGACTTTCAGGGTGCTGCACCCAAGGTCAAGGTCACTGTGGCTATTTTTAGAAAAACTTGGTTTATCGCTCTAGCGCCTACATTTCTCAACGGATTTTAAATCAACTTCACACAAATGTAGGGCATCACAATATCTCAAACAAGTTTGACTTCCAGGGTGCTGTGCCCAAGGTCAAGGTCACTACGGCTATTTTTAGAAAAACTTTGTCAGCGCTCTAGCACCTACATTTCTCAATGGATTTTAAAATAAATTCACACAAATGTAGGGCATGACAATATCTCGAGCAAGTTCGACTTTCAGGGTGCTGTGCCCAAGGTCAAGGTCACTGTGGCTATTTTTAGAAAAACTTTATCATTGCCCTAGCACCTTCATTTCTCCATGGATTTTGAAATAACTTGACACAAATGTAGGGTATGACAATATCTCAAGCAAGTTAGACTTTCAGGATGCTGTGCCCAAGGGCAAGGTCACTGTGGCTTTTTTTAGAAAAACTTTGTCATCGCTCTAGCACCTACATTTCTCAACGGATTTTAAAATAAATTCACACAAATGTAGGGCATGACAATATCTCGAGCAAGTTTGACTTTCAGGGTTCTGCAATCAAGGTTTTTGATTAGATCCTTATCATACTTGCAGGTAATGATGACATACATAAGAGCTTGGATGAGTTTGAAATTTGGCCGGATTCGAGCACAGACTACGGAGCTAGCTGCCCTTGAGCGTTTGAAAAAAATCCCATAGTCTTATAATTGAGAAAACAACGTCATCACATTTTCATTTTTCATCGGATCCTCTTCATACTTGCAGGTAATGAGGATATGCATAAAAGCTTGGATTAGTTAGCATTTCAGCTAGATCCCACCATGACTATGGAGTACCTGCCCTGAGCATCCAAAAAATCAGTGTTGCCACTTTTTCTTGGTTTCTACTGATTCGATCCTTTTCAAACTTGCAGGTAATGAGGAAATGCATAATATCTTAAAGAAGTTCAAATTTTGGCCAGATCAGGCCAACCACTACGAAGTTAGCTGCCCTTGACAGCTCTGTCTATTGTGCTCTTGATCAGATACTTTTTAAACTTATATATTAAATGAGGGCATACATAATGTTTTGGATGAGTTTAATTTTCAGCCTGATTGGACCACTGACTGTGGAGTTAGCTGCCCTTGAGCATCTTAAATATCCCTATAGGTTTACAATGTCTCTCAGGTGAGCAATTGTTGCCCTTTGGGCTACTTGTTTGTTGTCTGCTGAAATTGTCATCTGCATCAAAAATCAAGAATATTTTGACAATATTGGTCTAACTTGTTCTTGTAGAAATGATGTCTAGGCAGCAAACAGTTTGGATCTCAGATCAGGCCCCACGTTTGTGGGGCCTGATCTGGATCCAAACTGTTTGCGGAGATACCCTTAAATGGGTTAAAAAGCTTCAACATGAGTGCCATTGCAGATAGTGGTACTTTTTGTTTTTGCTTCAATAACGTTAAGGGTGTTTGAATTTATGTCCAAGGGACATTACTGATCTGGCTTTGTTTGTCTCCCTTTTCACAGGGGGCTACTCTTAATGGTAAGAATTTGCTCTTAGAAAGTGCAAATTCTTTTCTTTTTCTTTAAGAGTAATTTCCCATTGAAGAGGGGATATACCTACTAGGAATGCTAATTATATAATGTTTAAGTTGTCACAGTAGCAGAATCATAGAGCTGTATACAGACACCTTAATAATGTATAAATATTTTGTGTATTGCAGCAAGAAGACAGATGACAACCAGTGGTGGGAGCTGTTTGACCCAAACACTTCTCGTTTCTACTACTACAATGCAACCAGCCAGCAAACTGTTTGGCACCGACCTCAAAACTGTGATATCATTCCACTAGCTAAACTACAGGTAAGCTATCATTCTACTAGCCTACCCTTTTTAGACTGCAAACCCGTTTTGGGGTATTATGCAAACAGTGCAGACCCAGTTCAGAGCCTGCTTAATGCGGTGTCAGATCAGGGTCAACAATGTTTGCTTACAGGAATTTCAATGCAAAATACAATAAAATTGGAACTATTCACCAGAAACCCCTAAAACTAGAAATAGACTCATTCAAATAGTAAGGATGGACAAGTCCACTAGTCAACAAAGGGTTAATCTACAGCTGCAATAACATTCAGCTGCCTGATTGTAGGTGAGATATAACAACAGGTAAGATATTATTCCACTTGCTAACTATAGCCGAGTTATTTCTCTATGTATTCCTCGATTTCCTTTCGTTGACTGGGCGGTGCTGTTAGAGGCTTGCCGTTCAATGTCAAAATCGAGCAGTCCACATGAAAAATCGGTAAAGTAGCATGCTCATGAGTTGTTACGCATAATTGACAGATTAAAAATGCCCGGTAAACGCTGTCGGTCATCGCAAATGATAAACAGTTTCCATACAGGCACACTATGTCGAAACGACGTTGGAGGAACGTCGATGCAACGTTATGATGCTTTATTGACATGTATACAAGGTTGTTCCGATGTCATAACGTTGCATCGACATCGTCACAACATTGTTTAGACGCTGTCTGTATGCTAGGTTGAAAAAAAAAAAGAATATTGTTGTGCGATCTCCGATCATTCTGTGCCTTTTGTAAAGGTGAGCTTTGTCTGCGCAAGTGAGCATAAAAATCATTACCGCATTAAACCTTTTTAGAAAATATACTTGTCAAAGGTAAGGTCAGAAATAAGCACTGCCCTGTCAACGAAAATCGAGGAATAAGTATAGGTGAAGTGGCGTAATCACTAGGTGAGATATCATTCCACAAGCAGAATTGCAGAAAAAATAATTGAGCCGCGACACGAGAAAACCAACAAAGTGGTTGTGCGCCCAGCACAGACTCAGATCAGCCTGGGCATCCGCCCAGTCTGATCAGAGTCTTCGCTGTCTGCATGGAGGTAGCTTAGACCCTTAGCTACCCTTTAAGCGCTTAGCAATGATTCTGATCAGACTGGGCGGATGCCCAGGCTGAACTGAGTCTGCGCTGGGCGCACGACCACATTATTGGTGTTCTCGTGTCGGGGCTCATATTGTTCTACTAGTTAAACAGGTGAAAGGACATTCCACAAGCTAAACTTCGAGTAAGAGATATCATGTAAGTAGCTAAATGTCATCTAAGATATCATTCCACTTGCTAACCTGCAGGTCTCTAGTCATTGATAATCTTAAGGCAAATAGTCATTCCACCGTTGGAATTACTGACTTTTATAAAACGCAAAGCCCACGGAGCGTTTAATAGGATTAGTACTATGGATAAAAGGAAGAAGAGCTGGATTAAACTAGATATTAACTGTGAATCACTATCAGAAATTGCAAGTGGAGGAAATTCCAGATTTTGTGTATATTACAAGTGTTTCTATGTTTATTTGCTAGTCATAATAATGTTATTTTCATTAAATCAAGTATTTGTGAGCATTTCTAATTAAGCACTCACATGATGTTGACAGTAGTATTTGTGAGAGCTCTTGATTAGCCTACATACATAAATTTTCAGTAGCATTTGGGATTCTTCAAAAGCATATGCACATGGTCAAAGCAACATCTTTGATGAATGATTGAAAACATCCCCAAATGTAACTGTCCATATATTTCTAACTTCATAACATGCTCAAAGGATTGGCCAGCTCATTGTAAGCCCAACTGACTTCAGACTTTGGCTTATTTTGCAAGGTTAAGATTTTTGTAAGAGGTAGATTTTAAGGGTCCTATTATTGTAGCATTTTGAAATATTATATAAGGATAAAATGTCTATGGATATAACAGGAATTTACAAGAATCATGTCATCATGACCTATTTGTCACGATCCACTGATGGTTGCTGCAATCCTGTGCACAATTTTATGGAGGTACCCACAGCGGGGGCATCTGCGTACATTGGACACATTTCCAGTTTCATCAGATTTTCACGAAACTTTCAGAATATTGTTGTCACAACATGACATGGACCATGCAATATTTGAGGTCATGATCAGATCCTTTCTGACAGAGGTATGGCCCTTTATCTGTGAATTTGGGCAAATATTGTGACCGCAACTCCTCCTTCAGTTTTTGGCCCATTTTTATCAAACTTTTGGGATATTGTAACCACCACCTGATGTGAATCATATTTTATTGGGGTTGTGATTGGACCCTTTCTGCCAGAGTTCTGGCCCTTTGTAAGTCTGGTCATATATTCTGACTACAATTCCTCCTTCAGTTTTCAACCTTTCAGGATATTGTTATCACCATTTGACATTTGTCATATATTATTAGGGTCATGGTTGGACCCTTTCTGCCAGAGTTACCACAGGGTATAATCGATTCCGCTAATTTTCGCTTCCTGCAGAGACTGTACATCATATTTGGCTTCCGCCGAGACTGTCCGCGATCTTTTGCTTCCTGCCGAGACTTCTGTACATGATAATGGCTTCCTGCAGAGACTGTCCGCGTGATTCTGCTTCCTGCCGAGGCTCTCGGCAGGAAGCAGATTCACGCGGACAGTCTCGGCAGGAAGCCATTTTACGAGGACAGTAGTCTCTGCAGGAAGCAAGAGTTCGCGGACAGTCTCAGCCGAAGCCAATATGCAAACAGTCTCTGCAGGAAGCGAAAATTGGCAGAATCGTTTATACCCTGTGGTTACAGCCTATTGTATGTCTGGTCATATATTGTGGCCCCAACTCCTCCTTCAGTTTTTAACTGATTTTCATCAAACTTTCAGGATATTGTTATCACCATTTGATTTCAATATCAAATATCCCGATTACTGGCAAGTCCACATATCGGGGAGGGGTGAGGGGGGGACATTAAATTTTGGCCTTCAGCCTTTTATTTTACCTTTGAAATATACAGAAACCTGAAATGTGTTTTCTGGCAAAGCTTCTTACATCTGATTTTACTCAATTTCTCATGAGAATAATGAGACACACCTCCGCCAGGTAAATAAGTTCCTAATAAAACTGCAGGAGATTAATGCACATTAAACAGTTGTAAGGATTCCTCATAGGTATTAAATAATCTGCTCATGAATCTTGTAAACTTTTATGCAAAATCTTGGCAAAATTACATGCATCATACTACATTTTACACAAAATCTTGGCATTTATATATTACAGTAAAGTCTTTGATATGTCTTTGATATGTCTTTCTGTAAACAAACAGCCCAAATGTAAATTGTAATTGTAGTATTTCCTATTGTGAAAATGACGCAAAAATCTCAATTGATGCGGGAAGTGTTTCACCATTTAACTTTGCATTTTTCCTTGTATTTCCTTGTATTCTTGTCCTGCAACTGAGTTTGTACTTAAATTGATTTTTTTGATATTCCGAGTGAGGCATTATTTCTTTAAGCATCAAAAAGCAGCAGTGGCGGATCCAGAGGGGGCTCAGGGGGTTTAAACGAACCCCCTCTTCAGCCTAATTTTTAGCTCGCCTGAGCGAAGTTCAGGAAGAGCTATTGTACTACCCCCGGCATCGGCATTAGCGGTGGTGGCGGCGTCTGCGTTAGCAAAATGTTAAAGTTTTACGTTAAAGTTTTTTATGTGATGGGAAAGGCGCTGTCAGGCGAGCTATCCTGGGCCTGTGACAGGTCTTGTTTTCATTTTCATGGGGAATTTCTGGAAAAATTGGTCAAACTGCATAAATCGAACCCCCCGCTCAGCTAATTTGAACCCCCTATCCCAAATTCCTGGATCCGCCCCGGAGCAGATGCCCAAATTTACGTCTGCAAAAATTAAGAAAATACCTTGTCTAAGACATTTCATATTGAGAATTCAAAGACTATAGGGCAAACAGTGTAGATCTACATGAGGCGGCTCATTATGAGCCGCCTCATCAGGATCTACGCTGTTTGCAAATTATGCTATTTTCGTCACTGGTGCTTAAAGTGTGAAAGAGAGACATGGATAAAGAGAGACATGATGGTATGGATAAAGAGAGGCATGATGGTATGGATAAAGAGAGGCATGATGGTATGGATAAAGAGAGGCATGATGGTATGGATGCCTAAGTGGTCTGTTGAGGGTCTGCACTGATGGCAAACAGTTTTAGATGACATTCCCAAGATAAGACAACTCTGGACTTTGAATTGGAGAGGACACGGACAGACTCTGTGTGAGGAGATGTGCATTATGGATTCATTCCCTTGAGCCTCCAGGGAAACATCATTATGAGAATTCACCCCTGACGATGTATCAGCTTAATATCGACATTTCGTATGGTCCAATATTCGGAAGTTTAAATTTAATCTTGTTCATGTTAAAGTCTCCAAAATGCTGCATGATGCTCCAAATATAATAAAAAAAACGAAAGTCTTACTATATTGGAACCATCTCCCCAGAGCTCTAGATAAGAGGGAGTATTTGGTGATAATTAGGGATAATTTCTGTTAATTCTGCATAAAAAACATATGTTGTGACCCCTCATCTGAACCGTCTCATCAAGACGGTTCAGATGAGGGGTCACAACATATGGTTTCGATGAGAAATAAAAAAAATTATCCTTAATTATCATCAAATACTCCCTCTTATCTGGAGCTCTGTCATCTCCCGACAGTTTACTGATTTTGCAAACACTTAGACTAAACCTTTTTGACCTTGTTTGTAATTTAGTCAAAGTGATTGCAAATTCTTCAACCTGTCATGAGGTAATTTTCATGGGGGAACATTCTCCTTTTCTCAATACATTAAGTGCATGCAATCTTTTCTCGAAAAGTTTCAAACATAAAGAGATTTGTTGTTATTCCGAGTAGATGATCAAATTTGTCACGTGCAGAATGACGTAGGTTGTTGCCCTTGAGAACTGAACGGAAAAGAGAAGGCAGTTGGACTTGTCCACATACAAAAAAAATTTTGAGTGTCAGAATGATGTTGTATTGTTTAAAATCAGTTGACTGCATGTACAAGGAAATGATTGCTCTAATTATTCTAAGTATGCATATTATGAGCAGAAAATGTTTGTCATGCAGCTATTCAAGTGCCTTCATTTTAGTAACACTTGAAACTTTTGCAATAATTAAGTTACTCAATGTCATTCCATATCATGAATATCAGTAATGTGATCAAGATTTTGTATCTGAGTGTAGGTGGATGGTGTTGCCATACAATTGCTAAATTTAAAACTGTAGCTGAATTTCAGCTTCACAGCTTTTGACATTTCTGAAGGTTCCTCATACCACAGTGGTGAAAGTTATCTTTTGGCATGTACAGACAGGGAAGACTGATCAGAGTATTCCCTGTTTTAACAGTATATTGAAGCCGGGCCATGTAGCGCAATCGGTAGGGCGCATGACTTATATAAGCCAGAGGTCCCGGGTTCGATAACGGGTCCGGCCACTTTCATTTCTCCTTCCGCTAATTCAAGAAGGGCAGTTGTCAGTTACTGGTGAAAGTAAGTGCACTTAGTACTGGTTAACAACTTAGGAGGTCTAAGTCTGCCCAGGAATGGTGTGGTTAGGTTAACTGACCATCCCGACATGACCATAGCTGTTGTCCATGAACATTAAACAATAACACAACAATAACAACCACAACAACAACAGTATATTGATGGGTGCTAAGGACTCTACATACAGTTGGGTAAAGCAGATTAGCAGATTGTTTCTGATTGGTTGTCAGAAGCCAGAAACAACTGGGCCTTGGAGTTGACTGTCATTCAGTAGAGCTGAGTTGTCACCTGACTGCCTCATTGTAACAGTTCCAGTAGAGCAGTTAACCCTTCTCATGCTACGGAAGTAGTTAACATGACCCTAAGAAGGGGGTACCCTTACCTAAGACGCCATAAATTCCACAAACTTTCACCGATTTTGCTGATAATTTCACCCACTTACGCTGAGATGTAAGCCACCATGTTCCAGGAGTCAGACTGTCATGTGACGTCCAAATAAGGTGGTCACGTATTTAACCCGCAACCATTTAAGGCACATAAAAAAAATGAAATTAAGAATATTAGCCCCTAGTGTATGCTTTGTAGGAAAAAAAAACAATTTCTTCCCTGGGGCCCAGTATTTATCAAGAGTAAAGTTAAGATGGGTCAAGTCTAGTTTCCAGAAACTTGGGATCAACCAAGTAAGGGTTTCACTTGAAAAGTGATATTGAATTGATTGATTGATTGACTTGATGCTTAACGTCCACGGTAAACAGCTAAGGTCATGTCAGGACGGTAAGTGATATTGAAAAATCTGCAAGTTTTTGACGTATTTTCAGTGTTTAAATATCAACAGTACAAGTGATGTGGGTAAAAACTTGCTCTGTGAGAAAGCAGATTCCCTCCTTCGCATAGGATAACCTCCACTGTAGGGGTATACTTGGTGTCTAGCATGCCTGACAGTCTCACAAAGTGCCCTACCCTATAGAAAACGTAAATTTCCGCGATTAGCATGAGAAGGGTTAAGTATAGACCTGGGTTTCGAGCTGTCCCTTGGCAGAGCAGATTTGTGTAGATCTGGTTGTCAACCAAATTGTTCTTTATAATTAGGCGGCAGACAATGAGATAAACAATAAGTTATGGAGAAAAGTGTTCCTTATTACTGTGGTTTTTAATGACATAATTAAGGAACTTCCCACATAATATCCTTGTGGTTTCAAGAAAGACAAAGTACTGTATGTAGTTGTAAAAACCAGAAGCTTAATTGACTGTCATTATTATCGTACATTACCAAAATATTGGTACAAATAACCAATAAGTGCCATTAGCCAAAACTGTCAACAAAATAAATGTCAAGATTTGTCAAAAATGTTTTTTTTTTGAAAACAGTGCAGACCCAGATCAGACTGCTCCTAAGGAGCAGTCTGATCTGGCTCTACGCTGTTCGCTCAGGCCTAATGCTGTCACGAAATTAAGGATAGAGATGGTATTAGTCACCCAAAACAGGAATTCCATTGTTTATTTCAAAGCTATTAAGAATGCTTGAATAACGGTGTCAAAAGTCATATCAGTCTTTTCATTAGAGCGTATGTTTAAATGTATACTAGTATGAAAAGATTTTTTTGCTTATACTATCGTGAACATCGAAATATTCATTTTTGCTGTGTTTGTTAAAGGGCTGCCTTTAAATATTGAACTTTACACACTTGAATGAATATGAGAATACTGATGTTAAATTAAAATATTGAGAAATAGTATATCTTAAGAAATTAAAGTACTCTTTTTCTGAATGTGTTTCTGTTAAACGACACTTAAATAATTGTGAATTATCACGATTCGTTGGGATATTTAAACTGTTCATGCTTGGTTAATTTTTTATAAAACAATAGTCACTGATGTTTATGGAATTAATTGTTATATTCTGTCAAAATGCGATGCCTTCAGTCTCCATTTAATGCATTGATGAGAAAACGCAAGTATGAAGTTAGTAAAATCGCAGAACAAAATGTGAGTACATGTAAAATTTTCATAATATTACTGGAAGATCTCAAATAATCCAGTTGACCCTCTATATGCCAAAAAGCAGACGACGGAATTTACGTCTGCAAAATGTTTCTTCCAAGCTCAATCAGACTGAGAATTCAAAGACTAGAGGACAAATAGTGTAGATCTAGATGAGGCAGCTCATTATGAGCCGTCCTTTCAAGAGCTACGCTGTTTGCAAATTTGGCTATTTTCCACCCTGGCATGGATACAATTTAAAGGGAAGTAACTCTTCCAGTTTATTTGCCTTCCTTTTCAGTGGGGTCAACTCTTAAAGGAAAGAATTTGCTCCTCAAGGAGCAAATTATTCCCTTTTAGAGTAGACCCCTTTTGGAAATATTTTTATTCTCCAGGGAAGCAAACAGGAGGTCACAAAAGTTGTTTCCCTTCATAAAAATGGCAGGAATAATTGTAGGTGTACCCATTTACCTTAATTTCTGGTGGACACTTCTGTCTTTTGGAAAAGTCCATTTCAATGTAATGTCTGATTTCATTACAATTAATTTTGCTTCTTTTGTAATTCCTGTATTCGACGCAAATTATGTTGTCGGCTGTGATCTGGGTTTGCAAAGTCGGCAAAGGCCCCTTTTAAGATTATGTTGATTACCACTGTGCAGAAACGCCTTCATTTAAATAATAACTGTTTGCACTTAACTTATAATGATGATACTTTGAACACAGTTGAAACTGAAAAAGTTCTAGGTGTATATATTGACAACAATTTAACCTGGTCTGTTCATATTGATTTTATTGCTAAAAAGATCTCTTCAAATTTATGGTTGTTATCAAAATTAAAAGAATATCTATCGACTGAACATAGAGTACAATTTTACAAAACATATATACAGCCACACATTGACTACTGCTCTTCAATATGGGGTGGAACATCTCAGCATAACCTTAATAGAATTTATAGGTTACAAAAAAGAGCTGTAAAAATAATCTTAAATTATGAGTATGATGACATTGCTGTTAGTATGGATAATCTTAAAATTCTAAATGTTTATGAACGTGTATTTCTTAGAAAGGCTAAATTTATGTTTAAAATTTCTAAATCTGTCGCACCCTCTTACATAAACCAATTGTTTTCACTTAGATCTATGAATGAAACTCTTCAGTCCCTTAGATCAACAAGTACATTAAACTTTTTAACCCCAAGACCCCAAAAAGAAATTTTCAAACAAAGTTTAATTTATTCTGGACCAGTCATTTGGAACAACTTACCAGATTATCTGAAGACCTTAGAAACTACTGACTCATTTCATAAACACTGTATTAGGTGGATGAAATCTAATTTATCTATAAACTATTAATACTTTCTTTCTTTTTTTGCAATTTTCATACGAGTTTGTAATTTATGTACACTTTTATGTCCAATATCACTTTTTTTTTTTTTTTTTTTTTTTTTTTTTCCAATGATATTTCTAGACGGATGAATTTGTTGTACATATGAGTGTGTGAAATGATATTATAATGTTCATGTTTATTTTTGTTGTCAATAATTTGTTAGAAAAGTAGTATTAGAGGGCCTCATGGAAGATTAGCTATTGCTAAATGTGTTACCCTCTGAAAATAAAGACTATTATTATTATTATTATTATTATTTTAATGGGCAGCCAGGCATTAATGAGTTGAGACAAATGGAGGTTGTGTGATTGAAACATTTACAATCATTAAAATTTGTCGTCATGGTCTTTTACTTTCTTCTCAATTTCTCGATTACTCAGGTGAGAAATAATACTTCTATATCCTTAGACATACCTGTCGGTTAGTCATAAGCAGCATTTTACATTTTCTCACGATCATCGCCAAATATTAATTTACTATTAACTGGGCTGCTGCATGCTAAAATGCAGATTTGTTGCAAGCGTAGGTGTTAATTTGACAAACAGCGGCTCATCAGTTTGATAAACAGAAGGTTAAAACTTCATTGGTAATGAAAGCTCATTAAATACTGCTCAGTTTGGTCCCTAATGAAAATGCAGATTGAAAATTTGAAATTTCAGCAGGTATAATACTGTTGATGTTACTCTATGATGCTTAGCATCTGGTAAACTTTTTTGGCCCTCATGATACTAGGCTTTTTGCAAAAAAAAAAAAAAATCTTTCCTACAAAAGATCTGCCATGTTTATTCAGTTGTAAGATGGGGATATTCTCTTCCAACTAACAGTTATAGCATGGTTTGTCCGCCTGTGCGAGGAGATAATCCACGAGCTTTAGCAAGTGGATTATCTCCCGTACAGGTGGACAAACCATGGTATAACTATTTAATACCACCCTTACTGGTGTAGACCTTGCTGAGTGCAAAATGTTTTGTGCTTAGGCTTGCGTTTTCTGGTAAGGGTGATATAATTCATTTTATCATTTGACGTCACTGTTATTCAGTGGCTAACGTCGTGTCATAAAAATCGTATGACGACACATGTAATAACACTTTGGGGCAAATACGTAACGTCATTGACAACGTCCTTGTCAACAATGCGTTTTCTTATTGAAATAATATTCAGCCTGGAGGCGTTAAAATCCCTTTTTAAAGGGTCGTATGATAAACAGAATCTTACACTCGTGGTCATTTCATATTTATGAAATTCGCCGCAGGCTCGTTTCATAAATTTCATATGAAATGACCACTCGTGTAAGATCCTCTATCTTAAACATCTAGATCCATTTTACAAGATATGTATTGTGTCTCAAGAATGCCAATATAATTATAATATAAAAAAATTTCGACCTCTGAATTTGGGCTTAGCACAAAAACAGATTTTCAGTGTATGCTGCTCAATTTATTATTAATTTTGAACGACTTTTTCAGACACTCAAACAGAATACAGAAGTACGAGAAGATGAGGACAGATTCCCACCACCAAAACGAGAAATCTCCACTCAGACCCCACTCCCATCGGTAGGTAGTTTTACAAGTTCTCGTAACATTACCCAAGCCAACAGTGTTTGGAATATTTTTGAATTTTGCACAGTCTGCCAGTCACTGTGTCAATGGAACACTGAAACTGTAACGGTAGTTTGAAGTATTGCTGTCAGAGTTCGGTATACTTTGTCAGTTTACAGCTCGCAGAGCTCCAGATAAGAGGGTGTATTGAGGATAATTCAAAGATAATTTTTCTTATTTCTCAACGAAAACATATGTTGTGACCCCTCATTAGAACCGTCTCAACGAGACGGTTCTAATGATGGGTCACAAAATATGTTTTTATGGAGAAATAATAATAATTATCCCTAAATTATCTCTGTTACCCCTTCTTATCTGGAGCACTGAGCTCGCCTATGCAAAAGTACAGGGAGCTGTTGTTGTCACCCTGACATCAGTGTGTGCCTTGGCGTTGGCATGGCCATCACACTTTCAAGTTTTACAACAAAGCTTTTTGATGTTATTGGCAAGGCCCTGTCAGGCGAGCTATCCTGTACGTGGACAGGTCATGTTATTGTCTTGCCTGTGGCTGATAGAATGCAAGACATAGTTATTATTTGTCCAGTATCGACATCAGCAGCATTAACTTTGGTTTGAGTTTTCTGGTTTGTCTGTGTTTTTTTGACAATGCGCAGACAGGTGAAACATTGCTTTCTGTGGAATTCTTGTCTTGGCAAAAGTTGTCATGAAAACTTCAAGAATGACAACACTTGATTACCATTCCTCTGAATTACATGTATATACCCTGGTTCTTACTTCAGGTTGAAAGAATTCATATGTATACTTCCATGTTTTACCACCATTTTTCAGCCGGGCCGGGTAGCGCAATCGGTAGGGCACCTGACTCGTAAGTCAGAGGTCCTGGGTTCGAATCCCGGTCTGGCCACATACTTTCGTTTCTCCTTCCGTTGGTTCAAGAAGGGCAGTTGTCAGTTACTGGCGAAAGTATGTGCACTTAGTACTGGTTAACCGCTTAGAAGGTCTAAGCCTGCCCAGGAATAGTGTGGTTAGGTTAACTGACCGTCCCGACATGACCTTAGTTGTTTACCGTGGACGTTAAGCATCAAATCAACCAACCAACCACCATTTTTCAGAGGAACGCAATTTTTGTGCCTTCCTGTTTGCTTCCATGGGTGACAAAACCCTTCCTGAAAGGGGTCTACTCTTAATGGAAAGAATTTGCTCCTAATGGAGCAAATTCTTTTCTTTGAGAGTTGACCCTATTCCAATGGGTGGCAAAAATGAAAATGGCAAAGTTGTTTCCCCTGAAGGTGTACCCATTTACCTTAACTATCTTGAAGGCCGCTGTCTTAAAAGACAGCCATGAAATCAGTGGTTTATAACATTTCACAAAAAATGCAGTTTTGTGGTGCAAAGTTTGACTTGTTTTACTGCAGTACAGTTTATGTCGGTAGAGATAATTAGAAAGAGCTGCAAATGTCTTTACATTTTCATCAGCTCTTGAAACCATCAAATCTTCCCTGGCACAATATCTGCAACCTAAACCTTATAATGTGCAATTTAACAGATGTTGGAATTAGCACCTGAATTAAAACAAGAGGAAAAAAGCAGGTGATTTTAACATGTTATGATGGGTTTGAGTAATGCATAAAAATTAAGTTAATGTTCAGTGTGCCATAAACATCTAAACAAGTATTTAACCCATTCCATTCGGGATACCCCTTTAGGGGTATCTGGACAGACAGTTTGGATCCAGATCAGGCCCCACAAACGTGGGGCCTGATCTGAGATCCAAACTGTTTGCTGCCTAGACATCATTTCTACAAGAGTTACTTAGACCAATATTGTCAAAATATTCTTGATTTTTGATGCAGACAACAATTTCAGCAGAAGACAAAAGATACCCAGAATGCAATGGGTTAAAATGCATCCATCTCAGCGGTAAACTAAACTATAGATGCATCATAAGTTCATAACAATGTGCCGGGCCACGTAGCGCAATCGGTAGGGCACCTGACTCATAAGTCAGAGGTCCTGTGTTCGATACCCGGTCTGGCCACGTACTTTCGTTTCTCCTTCCGCTGATTCAAGAAGGGCAGTTGTCAGTTACTGGCGAAAGTATGTGCACTTAGTACTGGTTAACCGCTTAGGAGGTCTAAGCCTGCCCAGGAATAGTGTGGTTAGGTTAACTGACCGTCCCGACATGACCATAGTTGTTTACCGTGGACGTTAAGCATCAAATCAATCAATCAATCATAACAGTGCTTGAGATAGCCGAGTACATGTACTTAATGATAATTCTGTATAGAAACACAGGGGCGTAACTAGAGGTAATTTCATTATACGCACAATCATGTTTTATTCTGTACTTCTTGAAGAGAAGGCTAGTATTTCAGCCACTTTGGCAATTGGTATTGAAATCTGGTCTAATTTATAAATTTTCAGCAAGCAAATATGCAGGTGCGTTTTGAAATTTGTCAATTTTGACAAAATTTCAATACGCGCATGGGTATTTGCCATATAGGCAGCTACGCCCTTGGAAACATGTATGTTGCCTCTTGTTAGAATTGCCTCATCATGCACACAGTTCAATGAGGGGCTCCTTTGAGGGGCAGAACATACATTTTATGGAGAGTTAACTGAAATCACTGAGAATTGTAATTGTAAACTGTCTGTCTATGGAGCTCTGACCTTCAGTGAAGATATGTGACTATTTTCTTGATGCTGTAAATCACATAATACTGGTTTGAGTTTTATTTTCATGTGCTGTATATTCAAGAATCTATTTGCTCGCAAAATTAGAGAATCTTGCCAATATTGTATCAGCAGTTCATTCCTATAATAAACACAGGATTTTCTAAATAAGAAATATGTGTCTTTAAATTGCAAGTCATAATTATGAAATAATAAAAGGCCATCGGCCAAGTGTCACCCGACGTTTGATATGTGTCACAAACTGCAGCCCTTTATTGCGTTTCAGAGTAACTTTATGGCCAAAAACAGAAAATATGTGTATAACAGAACCTGGTAAACAAATAATAACTGAACATAAGCAAAGACATATACCCAGTTACTGGGCTTCTTTATTAAATACTTAAGTTTAGAACGGGGCATATATGTGTTATATGTGTATAATCAGGTTACTGAAACTTTAGGCCCTTACAAAATGCAATCGGTAGGGCACCTGACTCGTAAGTCAGAGGTCCTGGGTTCGAATCCCGGTCTGGCCACATACTTTCGTTTCTCCTTCCGCTGATTCAAGAAGGGCAGTTGTCAGTCACTGGCGAAAGTATGTGCACTTAGTACTGGTTAACCGCTTAGGCGGTCTAAGCCTGCCCAGGAATAGTGTGGTTAGGTTAACTGACCGTCCCGACATGACCTTAGTTGTTTACTGTGGACGTTAAGCATCAAATCAACCAACCTTACAAAATGCCCAAAACATCATGACTGTATACCCAGTAACAAAATAACTAGGGCCATAATCCTGCTAATGTGAACCTGATGAAAAATGGACAATGCCTTTATGAAAATTCAGCCCATTAATATGAATAGTTCTGGAGTTATCCCATTATCTATTATCTATGAAAGGGGAATAACTCTGTCACTTATAATTTAGCACATCCTAACAATAGTCAGAATAATCAATTTACCAAATGCTAATAACATACCAAATTTCAGCTCTCTTGGTCAAACGGTTCAAAGTTGAAAAAATGCCAAAAACGACAAAGGGCCATAACTTTGTAAAAAACAGGACAAGTGAAATTCCAAAATCACATGCACATCTTCAGATCACGATGAAACATTCTGCACAATTTCCAGTCAATCTGATACAAGATGTGGCAGGAGTTGCAGGGACAAGGTCTGAGTCAGCAAGAGCCGTAACTCCATCAAAAATGGCCGAAACAAAAATCAAACATCACATGCACATCTTCATATCATAAGAATACAATCTGTAAAATTTCAAATCAGTCCGATGAAAGATGTAGGAGGAGTTGCGGTGACAAGATTTCCGAAGGTCTGAGTCAGCAAGGACCGTAACTCCATCAAATATGGCCGAAACAAAAATCAAACATCACATGCACATATTCATATCATAAGAATACAATCTGTAAAATTTCAAATCAATCCGATGAAAGATGTAGGAGGAGTTGCAGGGACAAGATTTTGGAAGGTCTGAGTCAGCAAGGGCAGTAACTCCATCAGAAATGGCCCAAACCAAAATCAAAAACCACATGCACATCTTCATATCATAAGAATACAATCTGTAAAATTTCAAATCAATCCGATGAAAGACATAGGAGGAGTTGCAAGGACAAGATTTCGGACGGACGGATGCACACATGGACGGACGAGGGTCATTTCTATAGTCCCCCTCCGCCTACATCAGGTGACAATAAATTGCTTCTAAAATTCAAGGCTTTTGGAAGGTATATGTGAAATGCACATATTCATATCATAAGAATACAATCTGTAAAATTTCAAATCAATCCGATGAAAGATGTAGGAGGAGTTGCAGGGACAAGATTTTGAAAGGTCTGAGTCAGCAAGGGCCGTAACTCCATCAAAAATGGCTGACACCAAAATAAAAAAAACACATGCACATCTTCATATCATAAGAATACAATCTGTAAAATTTCAAATCAATCCTATGAAAGACGTAGGAGGAGTTGCGGGGACAAGATTTCGGACGAACGGATGCACACATGGACGGACGAGGGTCATTTCTATAGTCCCCCTCCGCCTACGTCGAATTGCTTCTAAAATTCAAGGTTTTTTGAAGGTATATGTGATATGCGATATTCATATCGTAAGAATACAATCTGTAAAATTTCAAATCAATCCGATGAAAGATGTATGAGGAGTTGCAGGGACAAGATTTCGGAAGGTCTGAGTCAGCAAGGGCTGTAACTCCATCAAAAATGGCCGAAACCAAAATCAAAAACCACATGCACATATTCATATC
Source organism: Ctena decussata (assembly GCA_963989385.1). Taxonomy (NCBI): domain Eukaryota; kingdom Metazoa; phylum Mollusca; class Bivalvia; order Lucinida; family Lucinidae; genus Ctena; species Ctena decussata. Next base: position 6,667,718 of record OZ022508.1, read on the forward strand.
ATAAGAATACAATCTGTAAAATTTTAAATCAATCCGATGAAAGACGTAGGAGGAGTTGTGGGGATAAGATTTCGGACGGACGGATGCACACATGGACAGACGAGGGTCATTTCTATAGTCCCCCTCCGCCTATGTCGGGTGACAATAAATTGCTTCTAAAATTCAAGATTTTTGGAAGGTATATGTGATCTGCGAACCAAAATCAAAAACCACATGCACATCTTCATATCATAAGAATACAATCTGTAAAATTTCAAATCAATCCGATGAAAGACGTAGGAGGAGTTGCGGGGACAAGATTTCGGACGGACGGATGCACACATGGACGGACGAGGGTCATTTCTATAGTCCCCATCCGTTTACATCGGGTGACAATATTCAAGGTTTTTGGAAGGTATATAGGATAAAAAACACAATTTTCTGAAATGAGTTATAAATACATGATTAGCTGGGCGGCGTAGTGCAGTTGGTAAAGCGTCTGACTCAAGAGCCAGAGATCTTGGGTTCGATACCCGGTCCGGCTACACACTTTCGTTTCTCCTTCCGCTGTTTCAAGAAGGGCAGTTGTCAGTTACTGGCAAAAGTATGTGCACTTAGTACTGGTTAACCACTTAGGAGGTCTAAGTCTGCCCATGAATAGTGTGGTTAGGTTAACTAACAGTCTCAACATGACCATAATTATTTACCATGGACGTAAAGAAACAAAACAAAACAGACAATACATAATTCCACTCCTGAAAGAAAAAAATGGACTTTAGGGACCGACCATTTGATATTCTGGGGGGGGCCTGGTATTCTTGATGGAGACACGACATTTTATTTCACTGGCCTCTGGAAACAATTTCTTTTTTTTTCACCTTGTGGGAGCTAATTTATTTTTTTTACAAACTAACTCAGACAGGTTATTTTTTTTAGCTCACCTGAGCACGAAGTGCTCAAGGTGAGCTATTGTGATCGATATTTGTCCGTCGTCCGTCTGTCCGTCCGTCCGTCCGTCCGTCTGTCCGTCCGTCCGTCAACAATTTCTTCAAACGACATATTCTCCTAAACCAGTGGGCCAATTCTAAAATAATTTCACACAAATGTTTCTGTTATAGCCCTGAACCAAAATTGCTAAAATGGTTTCGCTCCGCTAAACAAAATGGCCACCAGAGCTAAAAATAGAAAAACCTTTAAACGACATCGTCTCTGAAGCCAATGGCTCGATTTCAAAATAATTTCACAGAAATGTTTGACTCATGACCCTGAACCAAAATTGCTAAAACGGTTCCACTCCGCTGAACAAAATGGCCGCCAGAGCTAAAAATAGAAATCTAAAAATAGAAAAACCTTTAAAAGACATCTCCTCTGAAGCCAATGGCTCGATTTCAAAATAATTTCACAGAAATGTTTGACTCATGGCTCTGAACCAAAATTGCTAAAACGGTTCCACTCCGATGAACAAAATGGCCGCCAGAGCTAAAAATAGAAATAAATCTTAGAATGACACAGAGGGCACAGTTATGATCCAATTATCATGAAACTTTGTTAGAATGTTTATCTGAGTAAAATCTAGACCAAAATTGAAACTAGGTCATGTGAGGTCAAAAACTAGGTCACTAGGTCAAATCTTAGAAAAACCTTGTGTACACTATGGAGGACACAGTTATGATCCAATCTTCATGAAACTTTGTCAGTATGTTTATTCTTATACAATCTAGGCCAAGCTTGAAACTGAGTCATGTGGGGTCAAAAACTAGGTCACTAGGTCAGATCGTAGAAAAACCTTGTGTACGCTCTAGCGGGCACAGTTATGATCCAATCTTCATGAAACTTTGTCAGAATGCTTATCTTTATGAAATCTAGACCAGGTTTGAAACTGGGCCATGTCAGGTCAAAAACTAGGTCACTAGGTCAGATCTTAGAAAAACCATGTGAATGCTCTAGAGGGCACAGTTTTGGTCCAATCTTCATGAACTTTGTCAGAATAGTTATCTCCAACAAATCTAGACCAAGGGTGCAACTGGGTCATGTTGGATCAAAAACTAGGTTACTAGGTCAAACCTTAGAAAAACATTGTTGATACTCTAGAGGGCACAGTTTTGGTTCAACCGTCATGAAACTTTGTCAGAATGATTATCTTAATTAAATCTAGGCCAAGTTTGAAACTGGGTCTTGTCAGGTCAAAAAGTAGGTCACTAGGTCAAGTCATAGAAATACCTTGTGTACACAATTGTGGCTTTATTTTTCATTGAATCTTCTTGAAACTTTGTCAGAATGTTTATCTTCATGAAATGTGGGCCAAGTTTGAAACTTAATAATGACTGATCAAAAAACTAGATCGCCAGGTCAGATCTTCGAAAAACATTGTGTACACTCTAGAGGGCACAGTTTTGATCCAATTTTCATGAAACTTTGTCAGAATATAGATTAGAAAGTGCAAAACTGCTCCAATTAAAACCATCATCAAATCAATGATCTTCCATGTTATTTCATCATAACTCAGGTGAGCGATTTAGGTCCATCATGGACCTCTTGTTTTTAGTTTTATAGCTGAACTATCAGATCCTTGTTTACTTGACCTTAATATCCTTTTATTTTACCCACATCAGTATTTCTTTCACCTTTTTTGCTTTTGTAAACCAGTGCCTGGAGCATGTTACTCAATTCATGTAAGGTACAGATGCAAACATCCCTGTATGAGTTTGGCAAAAAATTAGGCCTTAAATTAGGGATATTTTGGCCAAAATTTAGGGCTATTTTAGCAAAGTTTTAGGGCTAACATTAGGAATTTAAGGGTTTTTTTCTATCCCAATATATGCAAAACATGCTTTATTCGTACTTTAGAAAGTTTGATAAATACTTACATGATAGAGTCATATTACTTACATGATAGAGTCACTTTATACATGAATGGCAATTAATAAAATGGCTGAAAGTTATGTGCTAAGAAGTTAACAAAGGGGGGGAGGGGGGGGAGGGGGGGGGGGCAACGCCCCCAGAAGCTAAAGCAATTTCCCGATTTCAATGGCAATATTAAGACTGGAAACAATAGAGAAAAACTAGGAATGATGATAAAAATAAGGGTTTTTATATTAGGACTTGCCTTTTAGAGTGTTTATTTTGCCATAATGGTTTTGTCTCCCATAAGCTAGTGACTCTTTTGCAATTCAGTTTTAGTGGAAACATTTACTTAGTAATGTGGCAGATCAATAATACATGTATGTGAATAATGTATAGGATGTTTTTGTAAATGTATGCACAGGCGGGCCCGCTGATGTAAACCAATTGTAGATAATATTAAAATATTACTATAAATATGGGGGTCTGGGGGGCGCAGCCCCCCAGAAGCCAGAGACATTATAAAAACTCAATTCCAATGGAATTATTTGCAGACTATTTTTTTTTTTTTTAATTTTGCGTGGAGACAGGTTATTTTTTTCTCTTACTTTTGAGGCCAGATTATTTTTTTGAACCCCCTTATGAGCCAGGTTATTTTTTTCTTGCATATCCAAAGACAGGGAATTTTTTTGATAAATATACCAAGCCCCCCCCCAGAATATCAAATGGTCGGTCCCTTACTGAATTATAAGATGGAAGAGGCAATCATAGAAATGGGTTTTGGTATAAAAAAAAGTTTAGATCAATATGTAAGGGAATTAGATGGCTGTTTATGGAGGGTCCACCATATAACAAGGAGAAGAATAAAACCAAGAATAAAAACAAGCAGTTTTTAAGATTTAATCAAAATAGACTTTGAAGCTAGTGAAGTAAGCAATTAGTATGAGTTAATACCATTTTCCAGGTATAAGAGTGTAAGTGTTTCAAGAAATCAATTAGCAGGAATTTTGGCTTAATTAAATCCTCACCAAGTGGGAGGTGGCTCATCTTATTACCTGGCAGAAAGAGCTATAGTGTTAATGGAAGTTTTGTTAACATTTCTTCCTTTCTTCTAACTGAAGATTCCAGTACTGATGTTAGCTCCAGATAAGATGGGGTATTGAGGATTTTCTTACTTCTCAATGAAGAAACATACTTAAGGACAATAGTTCTGCACGGATGTAAAAGAAACATCCATGCAGAACTATTGTCCTAAGGATAGGTTTCGACCCTTATTAGAACTGTCTCGCTGAAACGGTTCTAATGAGGGTCACAACTTTTGGTTTTGTTGAGAAATGTGGAAAATTTGAACTAAGTTATCCTCATCTTTTATAGTTGGCTTAGGGGCTCATTATAAGGTCAGTAACACTATACTTCTCATAAAAACCATAACAGGCTCAATGGAACAAATTCATAACATGTTCCTGCTCATGCCTCTTCAGTTATATACTAAAGGGAAGTAAACACTACATCATTTGGTGCGACAGTTCAGTGTGGTTATTTTCTCTTCATCACATGATATATCTGCAAAGTTCAGGCACATTTCGTCTGTTTAATAATTTAACTCTTTAGCTCGCCTGAACGAAATTCAGGAAGAGCTATTGTACTACCCCCGGCGTCGGTGTTTGTGGCGGCGGCGGCGGTGTTAGCAAAATGTTAAAGTTTTGAGTTAAAGTTTAGCACAAAGTGCTCAAGGTGAGCTATTGTGATTGAAATTTGTCCGCCGTCCGTCCGTCCGTCGTCAACAATTTCTGCAAATGACATCTCCTCCTAGACCAGTGGACCGATTTCAAAATAATTTCACACAAATGTTCCTCTTATAGCCCTGTACCAAAATTGCTAAAATCATTCCGCTCCACTGAACAAGATAGCCGCCAGAGCTAAAAATAGAAAATCCTCTAAACAACATCTTCTCTTAAGCCAGTGGATGGATTTCAAAATGATTTCTCAGAAATGTTTGACTTATGGCCTTGAACAGAAATTGCTAAAACGGTTCTGCTCCACTGAACAAGATGGCCACCAGAGCTAAAAATAGAGATAAAACCAGAGCTAAAAATAGAAATAAATCTTTAAATGAGCTAGAGGGCACAGTTTTGATCCAATATTCATGAAACTTTGTCAGAATGATTATCTTCATGAAATCTAGGCCAAGTATGAAACTAGGTCATGTTGGGTCAAAAATAGGTCACCAGGTCAAATCTAAGTAAAATCTTGTGTACACTCCAGAGGGCACAGTTTTGATCCAATCTTCACGAAATTTTGTCAGAATGTTTATCTTTATAAAGTCTAGGCCAGATTTGAAGAAAGGATATGTCGGGTCAAAAACTAGGTCACCAGATCAAATCTTAGAAAAACCTTGTGAACACTCTAGAGGTCACAGTTTTGATCCAATGTTCATGAAACTTTGTCAGAATTATTATCTTTATGAAATTTAGGCCAAGTATGAAACTAGATCATGTTGGGTCAAAAACTAGGTCACCAGGTCAAACCTTAGTAAAACCTTGTGTACACTCTAGAAGGCACAGTTTTGATCCAATGTTCATGAAACTTTGTCAGAACGATTATCTTCATAAATTCTTGGCCAAATTTGAAACTAGGTCATGTCAGGTCAAAACCTAGGTCACCAGGTCAGATCATAGTAAAACCTTGTGTACACTCTAGAGGGCGTAGTTTTGATCCAATGTTCATGAAACTTAGTCAGAATGATCATCTTCATGAAATCTAGGCCAAATATGAAACTAGGTCATGTCGGGTCAAAATCTAGGTCACCAGATCAAATCTTAGTAAAAACTTTTGTACACTCTAGGGGGCACAGTTTTGATCCAAACTTTATGAGACTTTGTCAGAATGTGTATCTTCATGAAATCTAGGCCAAGTTTGTAACTGAATAATGCCAGATTAAAAATTAGGTCACAAGGTCAGATCTTAGAAAAACATTGTTTACACTCTAGAAGGCACAGTTTTGGTCCAATATTCATGAAACTTTATAAGAATTCTTATCTTCTTGAAATATAGTCCATGTTTTAAACTTGGTCATGTTGTATCAAAAACTAGGTCACTAGGTCAAATCTTAGAAGAAAAAAAACTTGCGTACACAACAGAGGCTTCATTTTCCATTGCATCTTTGTGAGATTTTGTCACAATGTTTATCTCCATGAAAAAAGTTTGAAACAGGAGTATGTCAGGTCAATAAGAAGTTCACTAGGTCAGATCTTAGAAACACATTGTGTACACTCTAGAGGGTACAGATTTGATCAAATGTTCATGAAACTTTGTCAGAATAATAGATTGGAAAGTGCAGAATTACTCCAATTGACTCATCATCAAATAGATGATCTCCCATGTTATTTCATTACAACTCAGGTGAGCGATTTAGGTCCATCATGGACCTCTTGTTAAGTGATGGGCAAGGCGCTGTCAGGCGAGCTATCCTGTCCCGCTGACAGGTCTTGTTAGACTTGAAACTTGTTATGGGGACATATGCAGACTGTGCAGACCCAGACCCAGTTCAGATGCCATAATCAGGGTTGACACTGTTTGCTTACAGGAATTTCTATGCAAAACACAATAAAAGTGAAAACATTCACCTGAAAATGGAAATGGACTCATCCAAATTGTAAGGATGGGCTAGTCCGCTAGTCCAAAATGGGTTAAGAGGCACTGACCTTCAGATACAGTAAAGTATTTAATGCTGATCCCATTCTACTTTATGTTAACTTTCCATTCTTAATTTATACCTTTCCATTAAAAATATAATGCTGGTAGCCATCATGTACCTTTCCAAGCCACACTCAAAATGTCACTCAAAGGTCACCTGACAGTGTAACTGACCAATGAAATGACTATGTAGCACGTCACATAGTTCCACAATATTGCATGTGTTGAATGCCCCGCAATATGTCTGTGTTTCTGCCTTTTAATGAAAAGATACATGCCTGTTCACCCACTGGGCACACAATGCTGAATCAACATTGACTAAATGTTGATTCAGCATCATGATGTTCAACCAACATTTATAACAATGTTGATTCAACATTGTGTATGTGCTTGCTGGGTAATGTAGGCCTAGCTTCGGCAAGGTGAATAGAACCAACCTCATAAAGTGGTTATAGTGAAAGGTGAGAGTATGTGATTTTATTGTTTCATCTAGGAATAGCAGACTGTGAGACAATTCCAGTGTCAGCCTCGGCACCAGCAGTGTAAACTTTGTGTCAAGTTTTCTGGTTTAGCCCTGTTTGTGGCAATGCACAGACAGGCATGACTCTGCCTTCAGGAGAATTCTTTTGTAGAAATACAGTCAACTCTCGATATCTCAAAAGTCGAAATTCATCCTAAACTACTGATATCTCAGAGTAGATTTTCTGGTCACCAGAAAATTTACTTTGAGGTATCAGTAGTTTGAGATATTTAGAGTTGAAATTTAAATTTAAAAAAAATGGAAATGTGTCCAAACTATATTCTTTGATATAAGAAGGCCTTTGAGATATCAGTGTTTGAGATATCAAGAGTTGACTGTATGTGAGAATTGGTCCAGAACTATCATCATCTTTTAGCTGGCAAGCTAAAGAGTATATGTGGACTTAATTTCCCTTTGTTCCCACATAGACATAGATCCACAGCCTTTCTTGTCAGCTAGACAATGATATAAGTTTGAAGTAGTCAGGTTGACTTGTTCAAAAGCAAATATAAAAAATACACTGAAAAGCCCATGACGGTAGTCAAGGATTGAATTGACAATATCCCTTGCACTCTAACTTGGCTACTGACAGGCCAGTGCATTCAGTGTATATATCTTGACAGCAGAATATTCATACAATGTTCTTATTGTTTTAAACACAATACAGGAATCCAGAAAATTAGGTATCACAAACAATGGCGATCATGTCAAGTGGCCTGGTCTGGGACTTTGGGACGGTACTTTTGATTATACTCAGTCTTTTGTTTTGAACAGGAGACATGGGTTTGAGTCCTGCTGGTGGTGAGATTCTGTAGGAGCCTAAATAGTGCCTCATTACACAGAACCCTTCATGATTACCCTTCCATGGTCCTGATATGACTGAATTATTGTTGAAATGAATGTAAAGCCATCCATTCATCCTCATGTTGAAATGCCATTGAAATGGATGTAAAGCCAATCATGTCGGTTCTAAGCTTTCTGTAGGAAGGGAAATAACTGCATTCATCCACATGTATACCATTGAAATGGAGGTAAAAGCCAGTGCTTTCTGTAGGAAGGGAAATAACTGCATTATAACTATACCAGTGTTTGTTCTACAATGATTATGGGGCTTGCTTTTGTAATGAAAATAACAGAGAAACAAAAATACTTGTTTGCCATAAACTGCATATTATTATGTTGCAACAACAATTTCTTGCAAGATTACCAGGACCCGGTTGTATCAAACTTTAATGACAAATTAAACCGTCATTAAACCGCCATTAATTAACGCGTTATTAAATCCGGTTGTATGAAACTTTTAATGACGCGACTTCGTCATTATCTCTTCATTAACTTAATGATGGTCTGGGGGTATCTTTAAACCGTCATTAAGCAATTCAAGATGGCCGCCATCGTCCGATTCGACCTCGATATTTCGGAAAAGCGACCATTTTAAAGACAACATGGTCGATGTAGAATGCGAAGGAGATGGAAATTCGTGAAAAGAAACCACACACCTCGATCTGCAATCATTTCCATGCAGAGCAATAACCTAAAGCCATTCAAATGTCATACAGCAGTTGTTAGTTATCCAAAGCTTGGTACATTTTCCTTTAAAAACTTGCCTTTTTCCCGTTGGCATCGCAAAAACATGTAAACATCATTGAAGTCCTATTTGTTTTGAAATGTATCGACCAGCTGCTCACGACATGATGACGTCATAAGACAACAGGCAGCGCGCAATCAATATCTAAGGACTTTTGATAGAACTTATGACCCGATTTAACTTGATGACCAATAAACTCTATTAAACTAAACTTTCTAAGGTTGTTGGATTTCCGGGAGCCTACACACCGGGCTATCGACGTTGAACAAACGTTGATTAAATACTGATTCAACGTTGTGTGCCTGCAGGGTAGGCATAACGTCCATATTCCACACTCTATGCGCCTATACATCGCTCCTATAGCATTGAATCCACGTTGTGTGCCTGCTACATAGCCATGTGTATGCATCACATCCTGTTTCGGATGCCTACACGTCGATGATACAACGTTGAATCAACGTTGTGTGCCTTCAAGAAATGTTCCTTTGTAAGTTATCCGCACTCTTGGGGTCACACAACTGCGTACATTGAATCAACGATATGTGCTACAGGGTATGCACCCTTTCATATGCATGGCACCCCCATTCTAGGAGCCCACACATCGGGCACACAACGTTGAATAAACGATGTGTGCCTACAGCGTATGTACCCCTTTGTATGCCAACAACCCATATGGGAGCCTACACATCGAGCACGGCTTACCATCCATGATCTTCCGACTCGAACATCTTTATGTTATTTCAGCCAATAAAAAGAAAGAAAAAAAAAAACAGACAAATTTTATTGGAACAAAAATATCGCAGTATTTCTTACAAAAGTTCAATTTTCTATAAGTATATGATAAAAAGATCATCACACGGTTGTTTTGATCCCATCCCTGATCTCAGCCCTCAGACCGTATCAGCCCTTGCCCTTCGGGCTCGGGTCGATACGGTCAACTCGGGCTGAGATCAGGGCTGAGATCAAAACAACCGTGTAATAATCTCTATGTATGCATGGCATACCCGTTTTGGGAGCTCACCCATCGGGCAGACAACGTTGAACAAGTGTCGTGTGCCTGCATGATACGTACCCTTTCAGGCCTTTGTCGGATGACATACCAATTCTCGGACCTAACCATCGGACACACAACGTTGAATCAACGTTGAATCAACGTTGTCTGACCAGCAGGAAATGTGACCAAATCCCATTCTGCAAGCTTAAATATCGGGCACACACAGTTGATTAAACGGTGTGCGCCAAGAGGGTATGTACCCCTTTGTATGCCTTTGAGAGCTTACGTCTCGGATACACAACGCTGAGCCAGCGTTGTGTTCCTATTTGTTTGCATGATATTCCCATTTGGGAGCCTACACATCCGTCTTACAACGTTGAATCAACGGTGCGAGCCAGCAATGTATGTACCCCTTTCCATGCATGACATTCCCATTCTTGGAGCCTACATATTGGGCACACAGCGTCCGATCAATACTGAATCAACGTTGATTCAGCGTCATGACGCTGAACCGACGTTGATTGATTGATCGATTTGTTGCTTAACGTCCACGGTAAACAACTATGGTCATGTCGGGACGGTCAGTTAACCTAACCACACTATTCCTGGGCAGGCTTATACCTCCTAAGCGGTTAACCAGTACTAAGTGCACATGCTTTCGCCAGTAACTGACAACTGTCCTTCTTGAAACAGTGGAAGGAGAAACGAAAGTATGTGGCCAGACCGGGTTTCGAACCCAGGACCTCTGACTTATGAGTCAGGTGCCCTACCGATTGCGCTACGGGGCCCGGCTGAACCGACGTTGAATCAAGATGCTAATCAATATTGATTCAACGTTATTTGCCTGCAGGGTATATACATTTTTGTGTGCTTGCCCATAAACTATTGCTGTATACTGCTTCCAGTCTACTGTTTTCTTTCAACTTCCACATTGCCTTCGCGCACATGCCAGAGTTTGAGCTAAAGCTTGATGTGTGCGCGCATGCTCTATGCTCGAAAAGCTATTTTCAATAGGCAGTAGATATTAAGCGAGCCACAACAGAAAGTAAGCAGTACAACGCTCATAATTTGCCACATAATTTGCCGTACATAAAAAGTACAAAAGCTGCATCTGTGCATGCTTTTCGCACGTGTAAAATTTGTCACAGTACACAGTGCACAGGAACACGAGAAAGAGGTACACGGGAAAAGTTGTACGTCCCTGCGAAAGATAAAATACTGAAGTTGTTCGGAAAGCCATCAAAATGGTATAAACTCATGGAATATCTCTGAAAGATTTTCACAAGAGTTTCATCCTTTTAAACAGCCGTATTTGGCCAGTTTTAAACAAATAAAATAAGACTCGGCTTCTGACAAAGTGCTGCAAAGTTTCTTGGTTGGCAATCAAAATAGCTTATAAACATGTATATCATAAACTTTATTAGGCCGCCGTGACGATAGTCAGGGGACATTATGTTTTGCCCCTGTCAGTTCGGTCCGTCCGACTGTCTTGCCTTCACGCATGAAATGTTTGTATAATCGACTCCTCCCAGAGTTTTCAAGCAATCCATTTGGAGCTTTGCAGAGATGTTACAAGCATATTGCAGATGCACATGTGACGTTATTGGGATTAAAAAAATAAGGTTTACAAACTTACGGCGTTTTCGACTTAGACAATGTTGAGGTAAGGCCTAAATATCGGATAGCAACTTTGTGTAATCCCCCCCCCCCCCAGTTTTTAGACAATGAAAATGAAATGATGCACTGATCTTACAAGCAAATTGCGATCAAGATGTGACTTTTTGCAGACGAAAAGATCATTCTTGACAAATAACGGCCATGATTTCGACTTGGACATTTTTAGATTAGTATTCAATATAGGATAACACGTTTATGGATTCAGCTACAGTTTTCAAGCAATCGATTTGAAACCATGCAAAGATGTCACAAGGATATTGAAGATGTACCTGTGAGTTTTTCGTGATTCAAAAAAAAAAAAAAAAAAGAAAATAGCCTACTGCATTTTCGGCTGTCATTTCAGACATCAGTCTGGCATGGGAGTTTTTTTTTCTTCTGTAAAACGTATGTTGTGCCCTCTTGAGAATCATCTGGCGATGTTGAAGCGACTCACCAGTCGGTTCTGATAGGTATTGAAAGAACTTATGGGCTAAGAAAAAAACAAAAACATCATGCTTTATCCAATGACTCGCGGCGCAAAACTACAATTTGTACCGACCATTTCATGAAGAGACAAGGAGAATAATACATTTGAATACTTCTGATTACAAGAACATATGAGCCGCGACACGAAAAAAATACAAGAAACAATAAAGTGGTTGTGCGCCCAGCGCAGACTCAGATCAGCCTGGATATCCGCCAAGTCTGATCACAGTCTTCGCTGTCCGTGGTTGTGCGTCCAGCACAGACTCAGATCAGCCTGGGCATCAGAGTACTCTGATCAGTCTTGGTGGATGCCCAGGCAGATCTGAGTCTCCGCTGGGCTCACAACCACTTTGTTGGTTTCCTCGTGTCGCGTTTCATATTATTTATATAAAAAAATAACCATAGTACAGTGGACTCGACAGTATCGGATCAAGTTCAATAAAACTCCTGTTTTGTTGTATATAAATGCTAACATTATGTATGTTATTACACATAACAATTGCAAAATATCCCTTCTATCTATCCATGTCAAAATATTTACGAAATTTATTCCTTTAAGGGCAGATAACCTATCCAGACTTACAGGAGGGTCTTACGACAGTAACGAATCAGTTGCGACAGTATCGGATCATATGATATTATTTTATAAGAGAGTTCCTCCGAGGCGTTCTGCCAAACTACTTAGCTTCAATAATTTGGCTACATAAACAGTTGGACCTATTAAACTCCGAGAGGAAACTTTTACGGCCTTTCAACGATATTTTTCACGTGGCTCGTCATCAGCAACGTTAGCTAACAGTTGAATGTGTACAAATGTACAAGCATGTCAATAATTCTTAACTCAACTATCCCCTGCGCTCCTTTAGCACGGAACTACTCAAACAGTATAGACCATAATCTGACTTCGCAAAGAATACACCCTGATAAGACCGTAGCGTCTGATCAGGATCAAGAAATTTATGGTGATTTTCCGCCTTAGCACTGGAATATCAATGCAATGAGAGTATAAACACTACATGGTCATTCAACGAGTTCTGCTGCATTAATCTGAGCCTACGCAGTGTACAAATGTCCAGCTGATGAACGCAAAAGATTTATGGGCTGACAAACATGCGAGCTGACGTCGAATGTTTTTCAGAATGTTTAGCGGAGGCTTAGATGTGCTACGCATAACCGTCATTATCAGACGGTAGTGTGTGGGGCGTGAGATGGGGGATATTCTACAAAAAGGATATTGTATTATTTTTTATACCGATCTTTTTTGAAAGAAGACACGGCAGTCATTCAGGTAGTTGATTTATGACGTACTTTCAGCACCAGGCCTGCATTTGACATAAAGTTTTCCATCTAATGCCTGTATTTCAGTTCAACTTATATAATGATCCGTTACTGTCGCACATGGGTGCCCAACATTTCAAGTCTCTAGCTTCATCAAATACTGGAATGTCACGAAAATAATGACTGTCTGCAATTTGAGGGATGCCAGGAGACATTACAAAGCAGAATCGGTTTTAATCGCCTAATTATAAAATTGTGTAAACAACCGAAATTTGTTTTGGGAGTAACGTGCAACAGACAAAATGCAAGCGCCGCTGAAGAGGGGTCAAGCTTTTCAGCAACTCTGATTTGTTTCACAGCCGCACATTTCGATTGAATTTTTCACCCTGCACTTTGTCATTGGTTTAAATCGATGACTGTAATATAATGGTAAAAAATATTTGCTTCATTTGTGAGGAAAATGGGTGATAACATAAGGGTGATCCGATACTGTCGATGATCCGATACTGTCGAGTCCACTGTAATTAAATCATGGTGCACACTAAAGTGTTTGCTATCGAATCGTCTCATTCCCTAGATATTCGTTCTTTCTTCCGAAACAAGTTTCCACACCAGGTATCGGGCCTACCCAAGAAGAAGACAATGGATTTGTGTACTGGTCCTGAGATAACATATTTTGGTAAATTTATTCTGTTGTCGATAAAGTATAGCATGCAGGCCAAGCCCTAGCCTCCATTTTCATAGTCCGCATCCGATGATAGAAAAAATATGAAAAATTAATCCAAGCCAAGTTTGACGATGAAAACGAATTTTGCTGATGAATCATTTACCATTTACAGCGTGTATTTCTGGTATATTTGCCCTCTTGCTAACGCCGACGCCGTCGCCGCCGAGGGTAGTGCAATAGCTCTTCCTGTACATTCGTACAGGCGAGCTTAATAAAGATCTAGATCTGCTTAAAACCGTAAATAAATTACTGGTATGCTGTCGTTTAGATCACCTAATTCATATGACGTAAATCTGAAACGTCATAAACAGAACCGAGTGATCACTAGCAGGGGAGGCAACTTTTATGACCTCCTTTTTTCCCTCGGCTGGCATGGCCCTTTTGGAGGGGCCTTTAGAGTATTGCAGTTTTTGTTTTTCGCTTTTTCTTTGGGAGTTGGTCCCGGTTTGGAGTGGCGACAGGCTGATTGGGGATGTTTATGTTGCTTCCCCTGAAGGTGTACCCATTCACCTTAATGTAATATACTTGAAAGTTATTTATTTATTTAGTTATTTTAGGGTCAGGCGATGGTGCTGGGTAACTTTCAGTGCCGGGGCGTCCTACACATTTGGATAAGCGTAGGGCAAGGGCCAACTGTGCTTGCCCGATATAGACTGAAATACGGTCTCAAAGAGCCGTTAAATCCCAAACAACCCACCAACAAGTTTATTTAATCCTGCAACTGTTTCTGATTTGATTTGATCGTTTCGAGTTGCGATGAAATTGGGAGATAGTTTTTATTTATTTTATTTTCTATTTATTTATTAATATTTACATTTTTGATGTATTTACTGAAAAGCCCTATAGTAAACCATTGGAACGTAATGTAGTTTACATTCAAATAATTACATTGAGACACGCGACGTCAATGACGTAAAAATAAACAATGGCTCTCTACAATCTGATTGGACGTAAGAGACGTCATGACGTCATGCATGCTGTTCAGCTGTTAGCAGAAAAATTGCGTGTACATGTTTTACTGCTTCAATTTTAGCGCTTATATAAGATTTTTCATGAAAGATTTGATCAAAACGAATGTAAATATAAGCAATGAACTTAATTTTTCTGTTGTTTATCGAAGTGTAAACTACATTGGGTCACTAGCAAAGTTTACATGAACCCCTTCGGGGTTCATTCACTTTGCACGTGACCCAATGTAGTTTACACTTCGATAAACCTCAGAAAAATGAAATTCATTCCTTAATTATTCTTTTCTGTTTGTTAAACATTTTAACCAATATATTAAATGTTGTTAAATTTGCGGTGCGAAAAATGCAGAAAAAGATCAAGCGCTCAAGAATAACTAGGTAATACTGGTAGGAAAAGATTTTAATTGCTTAACCAGTGCGCGAAAATCCAATTAGATAGCACGCAGTCTTAATAACGTCACGTTACGATGTTCCGATGACGTCAGATTTAATGACAAACTCGTCATTAGCGCATCATTAACTTATGACGGTTTAATGAACGTTTGATACAACCGGACTTAATGCCACCATTAACTAATTTGTCATTAGGACTTTAATGATAGATTAGCGGTTAATTTGTCATTAGTTTAATGGCGGTTTGATACAACCGGGTCCAGATCTGTAAACATGTAACGGCATGAATCTTTTAACAGGCAAAATGGCAGTGGTTCAAGTTTGGTTATTATGATGTATTTTGATGCATCTCTTTGACTTGCTTGTGAACGCAGCTCTTTCAATTAAAGATGACTTATTTGATGCAACACATATTAACCATATTATTGAAGCTATTGCTTTAAGGTGTAGCACACCTCCATGTATTTAGGGCATTTTTGCAAAGGGTAACAGCTGTAAGACTTCCTGTTTGCTTCTTTGGATGACAATGGGGTCTATTCTTAAAAGAAAGAATTTGCTCCTAGAGGAGCAAATTCTGTCCTTTAGGAATAGATTCTAAATGACAAGGGAGGTATAGATGAAAACGACAGAGTTGCTTCCCTTGAAAGTATACCCATTCACCTTAATTAATCAAAAATTTGAGCAAACTGGGTTAACTTCCAGTATCTATGATGTGTCAAAAACTTGCCATCATTGCAGACTCTGATCAGACTAGTCTGAAATAAGAGTCTGATCAGGGTCTGCCTTGTTTGATCAGGCACTAAAAATTTGCCTTATAGTCAAGGTCATTACAGTAATGTTTTCTTGTTTCTGTTTCTTTAAAAGCATCATTTTTGTTCATTCCTATATAGAGACTCACCTCCCCTTGGAGTAATTTCATCTTTCTGTAGAATCTCAAACCCCTTTGAAGTCCTGTCGCAGTAGTTAGGTTCTGGCTTTTCTGACAGCTCATCCAATTGAACAGCTGATCAAGATGTTCAGGTCAGGTACAGAGTGACTGTGTACTGCAAGTCTAATCATACCATGTGGATGCTATGGTTAGCATATGAGCTAAGCCACAAGAAAGGGTTGCATTCAGCCAACCACCCAAGCCTAGGGAACAAAATTGCAAAAGAGTGTTCAAAATGGTTTGTTTCTTTAGAAAATGTCTGGTGAGAGAAGGAAATCTGTGAATTCGGAGCTAAGCAAAAGCACCGGCAAAGCTGTCTTAGAACTACCTTACTCTATTTATAGCAAATATAATGGGCTGATCAGCCATTAAAGAACACAACAAATGCATTAGCACAGCAAACAATTAATGGTCATAATCAGAAATAAACAGCTCGGTCATTACAGCCATGCAGTGTGATCAGAGTCTATGTTGCTCTGCTCTATACCAGTACAGGGTTGCCACGGTTAGAGAAAGCATATGGAAAACAATATTTTTGCGCATCAGGAAATTTAGTGATTGGTTAGGCAAATTTGGAAAGGACTTGAAGAGTCAGGTATCCCTGATTTTCAAGTGATACCTTTAGCATTGTTAAAGTAAGGGTATTCTCTCCTTTTGGTTCCATGAAAAGGTATGGAATATTGGCAAAAGTCAGAGAATTTTGAAGTGGATGATGAACGGCAAACTTCACACTCCAGTAAATTTCATAACACAGTCAACTCTTGATATCTCAACACTGATATCTCAAAGTACCCTCATATGAAATAAAAATAGTTTGGACACATTTTCTGTTTTTATTTATATTTCAACTCCTGTTATCTTAAACTATTGATATCTCAAAGTAAATTTTCTGGAACCAGAAAATTTTACTATAGCAGTAGTTTTAGACGAACTTAAATCAACTTTGAGATATTATATTATAGACTGGCTTTGACTGTATCTGTAACTGGTTCACGCAGATTCAGATCAGACTACATAGATGTGTAGGCTGATCTATGTCTTCACAGTTCATCTATGCCATGAGGCTTCTTTCTCATTATAGGGTTCATATGATATTTTGGTCAGACATACTTCGCATTACATTTGAATGTTTGGTTCCGATTGTTGTTTACTTGTTTATTGACAGGAAATAGCAAGTTATCTGTTGTAAACTGATAAAATATACTTTTTCCTTTACCAAATTAAACTGCATCAAAGAAAAATATACCATAACTGAATTACAGATAATCGTTATGCATGATGACTGAGAATTACCCTTTTAATTTGTGCTGTTTCCCATATTATCCCATTGCATTCTGGGTATTTTTTGTCGTCTGCTAAAATTGTCGTCTGCATCAAAAATCAAGAATCTTGTAGAAATGATGGCTAGGCAGCAAACAGTTTGGATCTCAGATCAGGCCCCACATTTGTGGGGCCTGATCTGGATCCAAACTGTTTGCCCAGATACCCCTAGAGGGGTATCCCAAATGGAATGGGTTATACAGTATGTACCTTTCAGTCACACATTGCTTGCCTGTAGGAGCCCCAGTAAGCTCAATGGTAAGCACTGGCTTGCCTATCTAGCAGTGCAGCTAAATCTTGCTGGAGGTAGATTTCTTATAAAGGGTTCAGTTGCACACAGCCGTTCATCATTACCCTTCCATCAGCTCCACTGCTGCTGAAAGGGGCATAAAATCATAAGTCGTCTATCCATCTAGTGCTTGCATATAATGTATGAGTCTTACAGTTTCTTGTTAAAGGTTTTTGTATTCATTTATTACCATCAGATGGATTCGGTACATGTTTGGACAAACATTAGATTCCAGTCCAATCTTTTACATGGTACCACCTTCACCTTGCTTTATGACTTTTGGTCAAGGTCACAAGCTTAGAAATTTCTATGTGGAAGTTCTGGATCGTCTAAAACCTTATACAAAAACTGTCCCTCTTGTATAATGGCATTCATTCTTAATAAAGTCATTTTGGTACAGAATGGCTTTGTTTTTCAAAGTAGGAATTCTTTATAACAGAAAATTCAGTTGAATGTCAGAATGTTTAGGAACAAATACCATCGTTGTAAGAAGTTCCACTGTAGATTTGCAAAGCATACATGGATTTAGCTGATGTTTGACTCCAAACTGGTTGGTGACTTTCAGGCCAGTGTCAGTGTTCATGATGGGCAAACATCAGTTCAAGTGAGCTATGCTGTCCAACAGCAGCTCATATCAGATTGCCCCCATTTAAGTAAAGCAAGTGAACCTTCTGTTAATAAATTGGCAAAAGTTTTTAACCAACTAGAAGATTATAGTGGTAAGGGTGAGAAAAAGGGTTGGATGATCGATGTAAGATGGCTGTGAGAATGGCCCTGGATACCGTAATGGACCTTATTATCGCCCAGTGTGCTTAACTTTTTCAAAATGGCGGCAAATACTTGTAGTAAACTTTCTTTCTTATAAGCGCAGATTTTGATAGGTTATTAGATATTGAAGGGAACAAATTTAAAGGTAAAGCATCAGAGAAAAGCTGCTTATAGGCAGCTTTTCTCTGATGCTTAACCTTTAAATTCGTATGGTCATAGAAGGATAGAGAAGCTTTAGAAGTAAAAAATGAAATATTCTATTGCAGTTTCAGCTCTTGTAAACAAGCAAACTAAGGGATAAACCATTAAAAAAATGTGCATTTATTGTCCTATGCCTCACAAATTGCCACGGTGTGCGCTTATAGGGGCATGTGCGCTAATTAGGTAGAATACGGTAATAATCTCAGGTTTGAGTCTGAAAAAGTTAATTTATATTCTGAAAATTGGATTTCCTCATGCAAGTTGTCTGTATGTCTTATTCCTGGTCTTGTTATAGCAAAGAGACAGTTTCTTCCTTACCACCATATAACCTTCATTGATGTTACAGATGTGATCTTTACAAGTTTGGTGTCTGTCCAAAACTACCTGTTAACAGATTCTACTTTCAGAACCGGAATGTGTAGGAATAGAGTTCATGATGTATAAATAAACTTTGTATATTAAAAAAATAAATGATTTGTAAACAGCCACTGATCTTACTTGGGTGTGGAGAAAATAAGAAGTCAGGAAGAAACAGTTTGGTTATTTTTCTTGATGCAAATGAATATATTTCATGATTATCGCATTCAGTGTTCATTTTCTGTGAAATTTAAAGTGGAATAGTTTTCATGATAGAAATTAGATGTTTGCCATAGTTAATATTCAAATTTTGTGACAGTGGATTTTCATAATAGAAATTCTTGTTTACCATTCAAATTTTGTGATAGTGGAATAGTTTTCGTGACACATTATGGAAAGTCATCAGTTTCTCAAAGTTCAGATAATATTTTCATGACTCAATTAAAGTTCATGATTATCTCATTCAGTGTTGTCATATCATTAATTTTGGTGGCATTTTGTGCTGCCATGACTTAACTAACCCTTAAAGCTAAAAAAAGCAGACAACAAAATATTTCATTAAATATTTTTTAGCTATATCATATATTGAGAATGCACTGTAAGTCTGAATGAGGTGGGTCATTATGGGCCACCTCATTTGAATCTATGCTGTTTTCAGATTCTACTGTTTTGCATTTCTGGTGCATTGTCAACACTTATGGATTTTATGGTTGTGTAACCTGAGATCTGTCACCATAATGTATGTTTTTTGTAGAAAAATATAAGAAAAAGTATTCCTGAATGTCAATAGGTTGGAAGCTAGCTCCAGTTTAAGATTACATGTGTATTATCAAATCTTTTTGCTGTTGGATGAGCTTGGATCGAATTATCTGGTATAAATACTTACAGCTCACATAAAACTTCATGTAGTTTTCACCTGGGAATTAATAGAAACTTGTTAATTATTGTTTCCTACATGTAACTTGGAATTCTGAAATTCTTGATAGATTATCTGCAGCTGCATAAGTAATCACCCACATAGCTGCTGCACACACTTGTTGAAATGATTATTATGATGTAAGGCAGATAAGGTGTGGTTTTGAAGATAATTCTGAGATATTTTTTATCTCTCAACGAAAACATATGGTGTGACCCCTCATTAGAACCGTCTCGGCGAGACGGTTCTAATGAGGGGTCACAACATATGTTTTTATGAAAAAATAAGGAAAATTATCCATAAATTATCCCTATTACTGGTTTTTATCTGAGTTTTGGTTATTATGATGTAAGGCAGAATATCCTTGGGGACAGCAACGTTAGAGGAAGATGAGAATGGAATTTGCATATTATATTTTTTACGTTAATATTCTGACATATAAGGGATTTCTTACATGGACTCTACTGTTTAGTCCATCATGAGATTTTTATAATTTTTTGGCAAACAGCATAAAACATAATCAGACTGCGCCAGAGGAGCAGTCTGATCGGGATGTATGCTATTTGCTCAGTAGTACTGTCCAGACATTTAGGTTATGTAAACTATGGAATGAAAAAATAGAACTTTCAGAATTATAGTTAAAATCTTCTTTTTTTTGTGGGAAGTACATAAAATGTATATTTGAAATATATATTCCTTATGATCTCATAAATTGGCAGAAATAACAGATATTATTGTTAATTGATTGAGTTATTAGCATAATTGGTTGTAGCATAATATTATATGATTGGCATAATATTATTGTTATAGCCACAAGACTAAATGAATAATATGCACAGCTGTGATATACATCAGAGATGTTGTTTGTAGGGAAATGAAAACTGTGTTATATAGTGTTGTTTTTTACCCTTTTTTTTCTTTGGAATATTCTAATAGGATTTCTTGGTCTGCAAAAATATTGTGTATTTATACTAAAGGCTCTTAAGATATTTGTCAGAATTTGCAGACAAATAAAATGAACATGCAGTGAGTGTTCCAGAAAAATGAAACTGGTTGGTAGAACTACCAAATGCAAAGTGGTTTGCTGTTGTGTTGGGAAAACTTTGATGGCTGCAGAAAGGAGGGTTTAGAAAAAATAAAAACAAGTTCTAAGGATGATAATGTTTAAAAGCAGAACAGTTGATATTGCATTTAAGCATCATTCAAATTTAAATACTGTAATGTGCCTAAATTTTGGGACACCTGAAATAATTAATTTTCCATTTGTCCCAAATGGAAAATTAATTATTTCAGGTGTCCCAATACTTATGCACTATACGGTAAGATGCAATTGAAATGATACCTGTGCTTGTGCATAATAAAATAACAAAGATTATTGGAATTTATTTATCTTCACTGCAGCTGGTGATAAGGGCAGCATCATAGTGCAGAATCTGGTCCTTTAGGAGAGTACCAGTGCTAGGTTTCGCAGTTCATTACTGGTTCTGAATTAACAGACTCAGTGAAAATGAGTCTGTTATTTTCTTTTCCTTGATTTATTCTTTGCTTCAAAGGGAATTAACCTTTCAGATTTTATTTAGGTGTATAAACAAGAACTGAAATAATGTTGGCTAACTTGGCTTTGAGGTGTGAACAAAAATGTAGCTAAACATATTCTGTAAAATAGGGTTGTGAATCCACGCAGTCTTACTATATAGAGCCTTCATTTTCGGGCTCATAGCTTCCTCAGCATCCGTATATGGTTCCTGCAAACAGCAAATGCTCTGATCAGAGTGCACAAACAAATGTGTGACTCCTGTTTGTATGTCAAAAGCCACAGCTCTAGATAAGAGGGGTATTTGATGATAATTGAGGGATATTTTTTTTTTTATTTCTCATTGAAACCGTCTTGTCGAGACGGTTCAGATGAGGGGTCACAACATATGTTTATATGCAGAATTAACAAAAATTATCCCTAATTATCACCAATACTCCCTCTTATCTAGAGCTCTGTAAGCCCTCTTTTGCAATTTTCGTGGCTTGTTTATTTCTGACTCACTGAGGTAGCATGATTCTTTAACCTGATGAAGATTATTATAAACATTCGTGTGAGGAAAAATCTAGTTTGTTCTTTCTCCATACTCCTACATATGGGTGGACCAGTATAATATAAAGAAACAGCTGCTTTTAGTGTGGGTGTACTTACTCACAAAAATAAGCTAGGCCACGAGGCAAGTGGGCTTGTAGCATGTACAGTGAGGACTTACGAGCTTGTGCACCAGCTGAGTCTGTCTGATCAGACTCGATGCTGTTCACCATTTGAATTCCTCAGGTTTCATAGTCTACCAGAACAGATAGAGATGATTGATTAGACTGTGCAGCTGTTCATGCTGATCTGAGTCTGCATGCATGCAGTACCAAGTCATCTTTTCATGTGGATAGGCTTAAATACTGGTAACAACAACAAAAAGAAGCCAAAAATCTACAAAAAATAGTAAGAAAAAGATACAGAGATTGGAAAAAAAATCCTAAGACATGATTCTGTCAAAATATATATATAATGTGGGACTTTTGTGTTGATTATCTACTCATCATTCAAGATGCATGTTGTCAAGCTTCAGGTGAGGGGTAGTAGGAGTTTAAATGATATTTCTGCAATCACTTTATGAACAATCTCAGCAAGGCAGTTCTTATTTGGGCCACAGGGCCTCTACGTTAGCTTTATAGAGATATAAATAAAATATCCTCTTGGTTTTCAAATAAGCAAAAAAAAACTGAGCTTGAAAAAAAGCATTTGAATAAAAATATTACAACAAAAAGTTGCCATTTAAATGTCAGTTTAGACACAACAGGATATTAATATTACAATTAAGTGATGATAAGTCACAGTCTGTCATTGTGTAACAGGAAAAAACACTAAGAATGCACCAGCATAATATTATTGAACGACATATAGCGATATATAGGCGGGTTGAAACATACTTCTTGGATATGTTAAGTTACAGGCTAGATTATGGAATAAATTCTGCCGACTTGTTTGCTGATGAAACGAAAAAACTGAGACTGCAAAGTTAATGCATTGATTATGAACGTATATGACATTTAACATTATAATTAAAGAATATGACTGAAAGTAATGACTAAAAGTAATGTGCGGTAATGAAACAAAATATAGGGACAAATGTGCCGGTGCAACACAGTAGACCTTGGTCAGACTGCTCCATTTGGAGCAGTCTGACCAAGGACTGCACTGCTGCCAATCTGCCATCAAGTTTTGAATACCTCAGTATCTGCTAAAATCAATGGTTTGAATCATGGTCGTATGATGTCCTGATATTCAGGGTATTTCACGGTACCCGCATTAATTGACAGTGTTACATAAAAGCGACAGAATTGATTTCGGATTCCTTGTTGTATTGCAGAAGATGATATATGAAACTTGCTCAATGTCTGTGAAAGGGCATTATGTATTTCATGGACTGGACTTGGACTCTGGACTTTGGACTGTGTAAAACCTGGACTCTGGACTTTGGACTTTGGACTATGTAAAACCTGGACTTTGGACTCTGGACTTTGGACTATGTAAAACCTGGACTTTGGACTCTGGACTTTGGACTATGTAAAACCTGGACTTTGGACTCTGGACTTTGAAGTATAGAGACTCTGGACTTTTGAACTCCTTAAAATCCCCCAATGCATGGAGCTATTGTGACAGTTTTGTTTCAGTATATTGTAATGGCTGATAGCCATATACTTGGCACTCAGAATGTCAAAATTATTTTACTTGACATAAGTGATCATAAAAAACTGTTCTGTGTAAGATAAAAGCCCTAAATCGCTCACCTGATTTGATATATGATATCCATCACTTCTGAGTTAACGAGATTATGTGAGCATGCAGCGATTTTGGATCAAGGCTTATAAGGGTAGCCATAGTTAAAGCTTAATGGGGAGGTAATTAAAAGATAAAGTAAAGGTTTCCCATAACCTAATAGCCGTAGGGGCAGTGGGGGTTAGAAACCCACTGTATCTTGGGCACAGCTGATGAAAGGCGGAGCCCATCTTTTTCCTTTTGCTGCCTTATCCTTCTCTGATTCGAAAAAGGTACCCATTTACTGCTGGGTTGACAGAGAGAGTTTTCCAGTCGTCGGATGGCAACGGTGAGCCACGAACGCACAACCTTCCGGCAACTTCCTGCACCATAAGTGAGTCACTCTAACCACTCAACTATGGCACCTCTCTAACAACCACATTAATAACCATGAGGCATAGTTTTTTATGGGTAAGAATGGATTGGATTGGAAAGGAGGAGAAAATCATGACACAACAACGTCATTGAGTGTGTATCTCGATATCTCGATTACTTTGCACGATATTTTTATGACATTTTCAGACTGTAACTCAAATACCGTATTAATCCTATTAAACGCCCTGGGGCGTTGCATTTTACAAAAGGGGGCACAAAATGTAGTAATTCAGCCAATGCCAAAATACCTCTTAAAAACAGTATTAAGACGAATGGGTATGCATTTAGAGGAAGCAACTCTGTTTTTGTCTCCCTTCTACATAGGGGTCAATTCTTAAAGGAAAGAATTTACTCCTCTTTAAGCGTTGACACCCTGCATAAAACTACCTCATCCAGAACAGCAAACAGAAATGGCAAGTTAATATAACAGCATTTTTCGGAAAAGGGGCGGGCGGCGTTTCTTGAGACAGGGGCGTTAATTGGGTATATTAAGCTACTTGGATATGAAATTCTGTAGCTTTCAGTTTCATAGCTTCTGGATCAACCCTCGTAGTTATCGTAATTAGCTAGGAATCCATTTCATTAACTGTAATACTGGTATTCCCAGGCTATCTTATCAACACTTCAAAATAGTCTCAGTTACTGCTACTGTGTGCTTAGATAAATGCAATAAAATGGATTGAAAACCAGATGAGCCATAAATATATAGCCAAATCAGGACACTGTTGACATATCTTATAACATTTTACAGTAAGCTGTCTGCTGTGATTAAGTCCAGATGTGCAGAAACAAAACAGTTCTCAGACACAGGTGATGAAAGGGGCCGTGTGTGGGAGGTCGTAAATTACTAGTAATAGTCTGATCAGGACGATGTTGATACATCTTATACATGTAAAGTGCTGTAAAAATTGTAAAATTGGGATACCTAAAATAATTACTGCTATTGTCCTAAAATGGACCAGTTTGGTTTGCAATGCAGTAATGCATCCAAAAATGCAGATGGGGTGGCAAACAGTGTAGACCCTTAAAGACTGATCTGGATTTGCACTGTATGCTCAGACTTACCTGTCCCAATACTCAGATTTTTACGGTAAGTTGAGTTGTCTGCTGTGGTTGTCCCAGAGGGGCTAAAATTTCATTTTTCGTCTCATTTGGGCTGAAGGCTCCATGGTAGGGTAGGGGTGGGATGGGGGGAGGGGGCAGGGGGTAGGCACATTTAATTAAATTTGCTTCCCTTTGCATGAGGAAGTGGGGAGACACATTTAATTAAATTTGCTTCCTTTTGCATTTATATGCAACAATGCTTAAACATATGATTGCAGTCTACTGTATAAAAGTTGGTAGATATTGTCAACTAACGAGAACA
The DNA here is from genome assembly GCA_963989385.1 of Ctena decussata. Lineage (NCBI taxonomy): Eukaryota > Metazoa > Mollusca > Bivalvia > Lucinida > Lucinidae > Ctena > Ctena decussata. Next base: position 6,693,214 of record OZ022508.1, read on the forward strand.
TGAAGACTGTTTAGTAGCAGAGGTCAAGATCATTCTTGACTTTTGGCCAGGGTCACTCATAATTTAACAATTTAAATTTTTTCCTTCGAAGCCACTGTACCTGAAGGGTTGTGATGACATGACCAAAATGGATTAGGTATCCTAAAGTATTGGCCCAAGATCGCTGCATGCTCATATATTCTCATTAACTCGGAGCAGTGCATTCAGGTGAGCGATTTAGGGCTTCATGACCCTCTTGTCTCAGACAGCAGAGTACCTGTACTAGCGGATTTAGTGTATGTTCGCCTTTCAGGCTCATCTCCGTTTTAGAATAGACACAGGTACGATTATTATTTTCAACCTAACTAGAAAATGTGTTTATGAAACACTATGCCCCCAACCATATGCTTGCCTCTAAAGAAGGTTCATCCCATAATACTTGTACCTTTGTACCATAGGCTTCAATGCACTAAGTCGAAAAAGGGACTTAACTCAGCCAAAAATAAAAAAAAAATCGGAAGTTAATCAGGTAATCTACACCTTGGGCAACATCTTCATGCAAAAAAAATCATGATCCTAGCATCAGGGGTTTTCGAGATATTTTCTTCACAAGGCTAACAATGCTCTAAGTCGAAAAGGGGCATAACTCGGTCAAAAATTCACATTTTTTTTCAAAAGTTAATCAGGTCATCTACACCTTGAGCAACGTCATCCTGCAAAAAGCCATGATCAGCATCAGGGGTTCTTGAGTTATTTTGTTCACAAGGTTCCACAGGCTAAGTCAAAAAAGGGGCATAACTCTGGAAATACTTGACCGGCGTAAAAAAGAAAAAACACGTATTCGCTTATTTTCCATACTGATCATGTGTATAAAGTTTCAAGTTCCTACCTTTTACCATTCTTGACCATATGTTAGGGTACCTTTGTACCATAGTCTTCATTGCACTAAGTGGAAGAAGAGCTTAACTTGGTCAAAAATTTACGATTTTTTTTTCAAAAGTTTATCAGGTCATTTACACTTCAGGCAATATCTTCCTGCAAAAATCATGATCCTAGCATCAGGGGTTCTCGAGATATTTTGTTCACAAAGTTGCATAGGCTTACAATGCACTATGTCAAAAAAAGGCATAACTCAATCAAAAATTCACGAATTTTTTTCAAAAGTTAATCAGGTCATCTACACCTTGGGCAATGTCTTCCTGCAAAATTACACGATCCTAGCATCAGGGGTTCTTGAGATATTTAGTTCACAGGGTTCCATAGACTAAGTCGAAAAAGGGGCATAACTCTGGAAATACGTGACCTGCGGGAAAAAGAAAAAATACAGGTCCGCTTATTTTTCATGTACATGCCACATATAAAATTTCAAGATCCTAGCATATGCGGTTCTTGAGTTTCCCAGCTGCCAAAAGCGTTACGGACAGACGGACAGGCCCAAACCAATATGCCCCCTCAACTTCTCCGAAGTTGGGGGCATAATAAACCAGGAAATGTGCGCAAAGGATGCCCTGCATTGGAATAAGAGGTGTAAGGGTAGTGGTGGTCAGTGATAGCAGTGTCACTGAACGTTGGCGGCGGTGTCAGCCTTATCAAACCAGCAAAACTGTACATGTGCACAAAAACACAACATAAGCAGGGGTAATGTTTCTGTTATAGTTTCGTACCCAGAGACTGTGACCCTGCTAAAACTAGCATGAATGAACACAACTCCCGCTCATCTGTGCGTTTGTACATCATCCTGCATGCTAGCATATGTATGCATTAAGTATGCATGTAAAGCGATGGCGAGAAATCACCTGGAAACGGTTGAGTGCATTTATGCGTGTGTCTAGCAGTCTAAGGATGAAAGAATAAACAAAGGTGCTTTCGGGTCCTTTCTTCTGCAGCTATTGTCAAACGAGAAAGAAATGAAATGTCCTTGTCTTCATACTCGTGTGAGCATGAATGTTCTCTTATGTAAATCCATAATAAATGTGTGTGTGCATGTTTATGTATGAGAATTTGAAATTCTACTCTGACTTTTTAATAAATTTTCAAATACCCAAGTTTCTGGTGTGTGTGTGTGTGTGGGGGGGGGGGTCAGTGGGGGGACAATAGAGCAAAAGTGGCTTTATGAGGTCCGGTCAATGCACTATATAGTAATCTTTCCTATAGCCACATTGCTCAGTTTCTTCATTCAGTCATGTCAATCAGTTAGGGTTTTATTCATATTATTAAATGTGTATGTTCAACTTAGATATTCTCATTCACGAAGAACAAATAGAGGTACATGGGAACACCATGTCAAGACTGCTCTCTGTGTACTGTACATGTTTGCCTATGTTCCTATGATATTCTGATGGTACTGTAAGCTAAGATATACTACTGAACTGAACTCCAAGCGAATACATAAATCAAGTTGCTAAAGGCCCAGATCTACCACATTGTCAGGAACTGATTTCTGACAAAAGGTTCTATGTCAATATTAACCATTAAAGTTATTTTATGATTCACCATGAAACTAGTTAAGCCCAATTAAAAGTTGTGGTGATATCTCTGACATACCACATTTACTCCAAATATTTTAACAATAGTTTATATGCCTGAACATCCTACAATACCCTTCTCAAGTGTAGACCCAAATTAGACTGCTGTTTGGAACAGTCTGATAAGGGTCTGTGCCAAGTTTTATAAAATGCTCAACTTGAAGAACATTAATGCAAGGAATGGTTACAGTGTCCGAGTATTTAGAGTAAACACCGTATATGTGTTTAGAAAACAATTCTCATAAAAGAACTCCCACACCCTATAAATCAGATAAAATCATTAAGAATGAAGATCTTCCAGCTCTAAGTATTTCAAAAATGCAATTCCCCTGTCTTGAAAGTGGGACAACAAGGAGATTTCTCTTCCATTCCATTCCAATCCATTCCATGAAATGAACCATGCGTCATATTTGCACTTTGAGCACACACCCATTAAGCAGGTTGACTGCTCATGTTAAAAAAAAAACATATTTTACTGCAAAAGAATGAACATAAGGTACAATTGTTACAGCCATTATATCAACATTGAATAAGCTGTATCAACTTAATGGTCAGACTGCACCAGAGTTAAGACTTTTGTAGAGTCCAAAGTCCAGAGTCCAAAGTCCAGGTTTTACATAGTCCAAAGTCCAGAGTCCAAAGTCCAGGTTTTACATAGTCCAAAGTCCAGAGTCCAAAGTCCAGGTTTTACATAGTCCAAAGTCCAAAGTCCAGAGTCCAGGTTTTACACAGTCCAAAGTCCAGAGTCCAAAGTCCAGAGTCCAAGTCCAGTCCATGAAATACATAATGCCCTGTGAAAGAGATGAAGGAAGTCTTAAGCTTGTTGATTACTTTATTTATGGAATAATCATAAGTGTTAGATCAGACTGTAGAGCATTTTCGTACAGCTTTAGGTTATCAGGGAAACAGTAAAGCAGCTTAAAGACCATGAACTGTTGTGCCAAAGTTGGATTGAGGCTTTGAAGTTTAGTGTTCTGTATTTAGTTGCAAGAGATCCATGATTCTGTGTTCAAAATGGAGTCTGTAGTTACAAAAGATCCATGATTCTGTGTTCAAAATGGAGTCTGTAGACAGACTGGTTCTACGCATAATGGTGAACCAGATAACCAGTCAATATTATATTGAGATACTGTTGTTTGTCATGATGATGTTGTTGTCACTGGTTTATGGACTTATTTTCTATCTTCGTCAGAGACGAGAACACCATGTACGGACAGGTTCCTTGAAAGAGATCACAAATCAGCCATACACAAGCCCTCATCTATCAAGAAAGGTAAGATATGAGCCGCGACATGAGAAAACAAAGTGGCATGTGTGCCTAGTGAGGACTCAGATCAGCATGGGCAGCTGCCCAGTCTGATCAGAGTCTTCATAGTCTGCAGAGAGCCAGGGACTGCCCAGGCTGATCTGTCTTTGCTGGCCACATTTACCACTTTGTTGGTTTTGTCATGTTGTAGCTCATATTATTTCTTTTTTATGTGTTAACATTTGTCCTGAGGAAGTTGTTGGAACACAAGGCTTCAGCCAGCTGTTTGAGCTTTTAAGGGACCCGGCAAATGATAATGCAATGAAACAGATGTGTATGCTCACTACATTCTTGCATTTTATAGAATGATTGTAATGAAAAACTCATTGAAAATCCCTGGAAAATCATAAAAATCATGGTTCATTGTGCCTTGTGTTTCATGGCATCATTCCATGAAAGTAGAATGGCTTTGAGGCTAATATAGCGGGGGAAAAAAACATCACCTATCAGGACAGCAAAGTAATGGCTCAGAGTACAAATTAGCAAGCCTGAAAGGTAGAGAATTCCATGATTTGAACATGGATTGTTTTCCAGTTGACCATGGCCTGAAAGTGTCTATTCAAGAATATAGGTTCAGTTGCTGCAGTCAGAATTTTGCAGACTGCATTAAGTCTGCAAACATTGTGATCTTAAACAAATTTGATATACATTAACAAATTTCAAATAACTGCCCATTCAAATAATTGCCCAACAAGAAAAGTAAATAGCAATAGGAGAACTTTTGCATGTCATATGGTGAAACAAGATTTTACTTGATAGGCGACACGAGAAAACCAACTAAGTGGCGTATGCGCCCAGTGAAGACTCAGCTCAGCCTGTGCAGCTGCCCAGTGTGATCAGAGTCTTTTCTTTGGGCTTAAATGGTAGCTTAGAGTCTAGGCTAGCTACACGAGGACAGCAAAGATTCTGATCAGACTGGGCAGATGCCCACGCTGATTTGAGGCTTTGCTGGGCAGACATGCCACTTTGTTGTTTTTGTTGTGTCACGGCTCACTTGTAGTTGTTTCTGATATTCTTGCAGTTGGTAGATAGCTTTATACATACCAGATATTTCAACATTTACAAACCATTATTTGATGCCTTCTCCAGACTGTAATGATTGTGTTTGTATACAACTTAACTCTGGTATTGGTTCTGGTATTGGCAGTTATAGTCCTAACTTCAAAGCTATATTCTATTGGATCACTTAATGATATTCAATATATAAGAACCTGACATGACAAAATCAACAAAGTGGCATATGCACCCAGCAAAGACTCAGATCAGCCTGGGTGAAAAGGGTAGCTAAGGGTCTTGACAGCGAAGACTCTGATCAGACTGGGCAGATGCCCAGGATAATCTGAGTTTTCGCTGGATGCACATGCAAGTTTGTTGGTTTTGTCATGTCGTTGCTCGAAAAATTCTTGACAGTATTTTTCGAAAATATGTGGATCGTACAATGACTTTATGTCTTTGGATTTGGACAAATATCTCCTGTCAGCAGATATGTTCCACAAAACCATTACAAAACTGTGCAGACACTGTATTGGTCTTCACTGTTTTTTCTTGCCCATAGGTCTTGCTGTGTGGTTGGTTTAGTTCTGTCTATGACAGGAGACTGTTTCAACAATTACTTAGGGCAAATACCTTTTTGCTTAGTTACTTGCTGATAAGAATATTCACCAAACTATTCAAAACTGTATATATAGGCATTTACTGCATGTGATGTATGTTCTTTTATGCAAAAACAGTAGTATGGAAACATTTGTTCATATTTCAGTGCTTATGTCTGCAGTGTCAGTATCTGAAAACCAAAATGTCAAACATTGTTCTAGATATGAAGGGGTTATAAGGATAATTCAGGGATCATTTTCCATAGTTTGCCTTAAAACCATATGCTGTGACCCTCACTAGAACTGTCTCAATGAGACGGGTCTATTGAGGGGCACAACATGTTTTCATTGAGAAAAAAGAAAAATTATCTCAGAATTATCTTCAAAACCCTCCCTATCTGGATATCTGTTCATACCTTGTAAACATTTATTAATTCCAGCATCGTTTCCATCGCCAGGACTCGGGATCATCTCACAGTAGCTCCAGTCACCATGAAAGCTTTAAAGAACGTCCTATCAGTTCTGACCAGTTACGGCATCGAGGATCTCATTCTGGTTCCCATGCCAGCTCTCAGTCTGGCTCCCAGTCTTCTCAATCAGCTCATGCCGGCTACTCATCAAGTCCATCATTTCATTCTGGTTTAGCAAGAAAAGAATCATTAGAAATGGCGCCAAGGGTTTTAGATTCTCCACGACTACAGAGAGCTCATTCAGCAGTGCATCGTAGCGAGAGTTCTCATAGTGGCGGCCTGCCAACAAGGTCGGGAAGTTATAGATATGTGGATGTGCGGATACGTGATGAATCTCCAGTATATTCGAGGGATGACTCTTATTTATATCATGGTCAAGGTCATTTGTATAATAGAGGTTATCATCGGCAAGGGAGCGGGAGTGATAAGGATTTTACATATGCTAGTCGATCAGAAACTTACACACCACCTCATAGGGCTGACTCTTTTTCACCCGCTCCCTTAAATCTCAGGGAGGGATCTTTTCATGACCACCATGAGAAATTGTATAGTCCAGTATCTAACCAGTCTCAATCCTCCAGTAATTATAGACAAGAACAATTATATAGTCCCGTTTTAAATATGTCTAAACATGACTTTGATAAGACTCAGTATAGTTCAGCATCAAGTGCCGCCAGTAGCAGAGACTCTCAGTCAGAGAGAGGTTTTGTTCCGGTGTTAAGTGGCTCTGGTGAACAAGAGTGTTTGGCATTTAGCCAGGATATTGTAGGTCAGCAGACAGGCGGAGGCGGTAATACAAGCCCATCTCCTAATAAACCTAAGTTACGCTTTCCAAGAACTAATCCTACTTACGTTGGTGTTTCTAAACGTGATGGACAGACTGCATATAAAAAGATAAATGTAAATCAACAACCTCGTTTTGATTTAGGTGCTAATGAGGATCAAATGGTTCCTTCGGCAATGCAGACATCACAAATACATCCCGAATATTTTGACACAAGTTACTATAGACATGAAAGATCAGATAGTGATGGTTCATATTCCTCACCCCAGGCTTACAGACATAATCGAACAGACAGTCAGGCATCTCAGTCACCGTTACGCAGTCGTGACCGAGACCTGTCTGATTCCCAGTCCTCACAAGGATCCACACGCAATATGTCCGACATTCAGTCTTCAGAGGGGTCGTTGCGAAATATGCAAGACAGTGCAGTTTCTTTTCAAGACTCAATATCCTCAAGAGGTTCAAATAGGAGTATGGGTAATAATCGTGATTTAGTAATTCATGAACGTTCTGGTAGCCAATATTCAAAGAAATCCTTAGATTTATCGGAAAATGAATCTGAACCTGAATATGCAAATTTGCCAGTCCCGCCTCCACCAACACAAACAGTAGAACTTTCAGCTGATTTCGTTAATGAAATCGAACAAAATAATTTGAAAAATGTGCTGCGGGAAAGAAATACAAATATAGACAGTGAGGATTACGATACAGATGAGCTTCATAATGGGGAGGAAATTAATGGGGAGGTGAACGGAAGAGCAGAAGAGGAGCAGATAGCCTTGCTGATGCAGAGTTCACAGTACTCTGAAGGTATGACTGCATTCTTATGACAAGAATTTTTATATTTTGATTACCGTATTAATCCTTTTAAATGCCCTGGGGCATTGCATTTTGCAAAAGGGGGTGTTAATTAGGGCCTATAGTGTAGTAAATCATCACTGCCAAAATACATCTAATAAGTAATATAAAGATGATGAGTAAACTTTCAGAGGAAGAAACTCTATTATTTTTAGCTCACCTGAACAAAAGTTCAGGAAGAGCTATTGTTGTCACCTTGGCGTCGGCGTCGGCGTCCGCGTCGGCGTCGGCGTCCGGATTGGATGTTTTGGTTAAAGTTTTTTAAAGACCTATATCTCCCTAACCCATCGATGGATATTTTTGATACTTGCACTGTAGTTAGATATTGGTCCAAAGTTTAACAGGGTACCACCCCCACCCCACTTCGTGACCTTGATGTCAAGGTCATGGACTTAGAAAATTGGGAGTTTTTTGGACTGGATGTTTTGGTTAAAGTTTTATAAAGCCCAATATCTCCTTAACCCATGGATGGATTCCTTTGATACTTGCACTATAGTTAGATATTGGTTCAAAGTTTTCCAAGGTACTACCCCCACCCCCCTCAGTGACCTTGATGTCAAGGTAATGGACTTAGAAAATTGTCCTTTTATTGGTTGGATGTTTTGGTTAAAGTTTTTTAAAGACACATATCTCCTGAACCCATAGATGAATTCTTTTTATATTTGCACTGTAGTTATATATTAGTATAAACTTTTACATAGTACTACCCCAACCCCGCTCAGTGACCTTAGTGTCAAGGTCAGGGACTTAGGAAATTTCGTCTTTATTAAAGTGTTCTAATTGCATACTGATCCATAATGCTTGACAGAGATTTAGTTTACACTTGAACTGATGTTAGACACTTTTGAGTTTTTACAAAACACTATATATATACTTACCCCACTGGATGACCTTGAAGTCAAGGTTATTGACTTTGAATTTTGTCTACAAGATTTTGGTTAAAGTTATATATTTATAAGACATAATTTCACAGGGCCACAATGGACTCAGTTGATACTAATACTTGGACTGATATTGGATAATGGTTCAAGGTTTTGATACATCCTAGCCCCCCCCCCCTCCCCCCCACACACACACACACACACCCCACCCCTTACCCCTCTACCCCTTAGTTCTTTGTCCTCAAGCTCATGGACTTTGAAAATTCATGTGGATTTTTTTTTATTTTTATTTTATTTTAAGACTTATTTCTGAGATAGCGTTTGTTTATAAATGTGTTGTCATTATGGACATGCTTGTTTGAAGTTTTATGCCTAGCAGTCCACACCACCATAGCAACTATGTCATGGGCAAGCACTTATTCAGGCGAGCTATGCTGTCAGGCGACAGCTCTTGTTTTCTTCCTTCTCAGTAGGGGTCAACTCATAAAGGAAAAAATTTGCTCCTCCAGGAGCAAATTTTTTCCGTTAAGAGTAGACCCCATTTCAAAGAGCTGCCTTATCCAGAGAAACAAACAGGAATTTATGCAAGTTAATATAACAGTATTTTTGGAAAAGAGGCAGGGGGCGTTTATTAGAACAGGGGCGTTTATTAGGATTAATATGGTAAGTTCAAATGCCCAGGCTGCAGATAAAGGTGGTTTCCAATGATAGTTCTGGAATCTCCATTTATCATATGACATCGCATCTGAGAGTGTAATAAAGCCATGCATTAAATTCGATAATCAACTAGTGGATTAAATATGCGAATTACGTCGTAACGATATGTGTTGACGTGCATAAAACGTCGCGTTTTTCTAATGGCAAAATCGTAATGTTTTAGTGCAAAATTTGCTCATAAAATGCAATTTTAGTGTCATATGATAAATAGAATCTTGCATTTGTGCTCCTGTATTATTGAATTTATTAAACTCTTTGGGGAAAACCGATAAGATGCTCGGGATAGCCTCGCATCTTATCTTTTCCCCCAACTCGTTTAATAAATTCAATAATACATGAGCACTCATGTCAGATCCTCCATAAAACATACTGCAGCTCCTCATTAGAACTACCCATGTCACATGTTTTCAACGAGAAATTATCTTGACTCTTAAAGTAATAAAAAAGCAGACAACCAAATTTCTTCTGCAAAATTTCAAACATGTTTCATCCAAGGTAAATCGTATTGAGAAATTGAAAGAAGAGAGGACAAACAGTGAAGATCCAGATGAGGCAGTTCATTATGAGCCACCTCATCTGGATCTGTGCTCTTTGCAAATTCAATTACTCTCAGTTCTGGCACTTTATGTGTTAAATTTATCATCAGAAAGTACCCTCATCTGCGCCTCTGTATATAGTTATAAAGCAAACCTTAAGAAAAAGGTAAGAGTAATGGCTGATTATGAGGCATCTTTACTGTAGCTATATAACGAGATTGCAGCATTATTGAGTTGGCTCATTTACACCCATAAGTCTTCATAATTTCTAATTTTGTATCTTGTTATAAGCTTTTGGCACCAGATGAAAGTTTGTTTAAACTATAAAATTTGAATTTCAGTTTCTTGTACTTTGCTGTGTTTGAAAGAAAACTACCTTAAGGTATGTTTAACTGTGCAAGACCATCCAGTATAAATAGGGGAGTAAAAATTAATATACTTAAGGGCAAAAGTTCTGCACAGATGTTAATTTAACATCCGTGCAGAACTTTTGTCCTTAAGTATATTTTGAAAAGAAAGGCAGTTGAATTGCCTTGATGGAGGCAATTGTATTCCTCCCTTGCATAATCTCCATAGGCAATATGTAACAGACCTGAATTACGTTATCAATACTAAGGTAATTCAGCTTTGTTTCTTACTGTATTAGTTAAAGTCTGAAACTCTTTTCTTGTAGATCAAGGTTTTGAAGACACAGAGAACTCGAATTTTATTTCTCCACAATATCTCCCACGAGGCCAGTCACCGATTATTGCCCCTCATCTAGCTATCGAGACCCAGCATGCCTCACTGAAGCGGAAGAAGCATGAGAAAGGAGAGGCCAGTGATGGTATCCCAACCCTGGATATGTCCCCCGGGGTTCAGGTAGAATTGTCGCAGCACCGTCCCCTCTCTATGGTGGTGGGCTCCCAGTCTGATGCTGGCATGTCTATCAGTACTAGCACCAGCTCTCTGAGTAGACAGGTACATGTATTTAATAATTTAATAATTTGTGCCACTTTTAGAGAAAACTGATTTTAAGGAATATGTGATGTGACAATACCAGACCAGCTGGAGCATATGCGGACTGGTCAGAGCATAATGCCCTTTGTCCAAGTCCTTCAGATAAGAAGGGGTAACGGATAATTTTCCATATTTTCCTATTAAAATATATTTTGTGACCCCTAATTAGAACTGTTTTGGCAAGACAGTTCTAATGAGGGGTCATTATATATGTTTTTGTTGAAAAATAAAAAATTATGCTAGAATTATCCTCTGATGCCCAGCATGACAGTCTCTTAGCCCCAGCAAGACAGTCATTCAACAGGAAGGACAATCATTCCTGGTGAATGATTGTTCTTCATAGTAAATGATTGTCCTTCCTGGTGAATGATTGTCCTTAGAGACGTATCACAAGAAAACAATTCTGAACTTATCTGGAGTTTCGCTTTGCCCAGAAAACAATGTCCACAGTGTGCGGCACATGCAGAGCTCTAGATAAGAGGGAGTATTTGATGATAATTAAGGATAATTTTTCTTATTCCTCATCGGAACCATATATTGTGACCCCTCATCTGAACCGTCTCATTGAGACGGTTCAGATGAGGGGTCACAACATATGTTTTTATGCAGAATTAATAAAAATTATCCCTAATTATCACAAAATACTCCCTCTTATCTAGAGCTCTCACATGACTGGGTAAGACTACACCAGCAGTAAAGGTGTTGCCTCATTCAACTGCAGACAGATCCTATCAGAACCAGTCATGATACAATCCACACCATGACTGACTGGTGAGGAGTATATCTGCAGTGCTCCAGATTAGAAGGGATAGCAGGGATAATTTAGGGATAATGTTCCATATTTCTCCATAAAAATGTATCTTGTGACCCCTCGAGACGGTTCTAATAAGGGGTCACAATATATGTTTTCATTGAGAAATAAAAAAAATTATCTTTGAATTATCCTTGATAACCCCTCTTATCTGGAGCTCTGGATCTGACATATTTGAATGTATAGGGTGTGAGTGGTATGCATGAGCAAACTTATGCCCTATGACCAGAGCTCTAGATAAGAGGGAGTATTTGAAGATAATTAAGGATAATTTTTCTTATTTATCATCGAAACCATATGTTGTGACCCCTCATCTGAAGCGTCTCGTTGAGACGGTTCAGATGAGGGGTCACAACATATGATTTTATGCAGAATTAACAAAAATTATCCCTAATTATCACTCAGTACTCCCTCTTATCTAGAGCTCTGCCTATGACCTCATGACAGTTTTCTCTTGAAGTGGCCTATACCGGGAAAACCTTGAAAACAAGATGATCCAGACCAGCCTCTGTATCTGTACACTGTGTGATCATGTTCTCAATTATTATCATACTATTTGGACACTGTAGAAAAAAAAAGTAAAAAAAAAGAAAAATCAGCAAACTGCACAGATGCTCAGGCTAGTCTGACCACTTTTACCGGTAACTTGGTGGTCTTCTCACACAAAGGCTCATGTTTCTAATTCTCAGTTTGTTGTGATACATGTTATGGAGAGGGGTTTTGTCTGACCTTCCCTATGATACTAATTCTTAAAATTGTGTCATTAATTTGTAAAAACTTCTTTATGCTAATGATTCATGTTGTATATGTTTGTTTTCTCTTAATGTCAGATTTAACAACTGGGACTTATAAAGTAAAATAAACAGAATGGGAGCAGTCATCAGAAATCCGGTCTTAAATGTGCAAAATGCAACTGCCTAGAATTGTTGCTCTTAGGATATTAAGGTGAATGGATACACTTCCAAGGGAAGCAACTCTTCCTTTTTCATTTTTGCGTGCCTTTTTAATTGGGGTCAACTCTTAAAGGCAAGAATGTGCTCCTCCTATAGGGTCAACTCTTAAAGGCAAGAATGTGCTCCTCCTATCGGAGCACATTCTTGCCTTTAAGAGTTGACCCCAATTTTGGTACAGCTTTTGTCACCTAGGAAAGCAAACGAAAAAGTGTTCCCATTGTAACAGTAAAACATGAATGTATACCTGTACACCTTAAATGCTTGAAAAGAGCTTTCTTTCTGGAACTTGATGTGCAAGGGTAGGTGTTCTTACTGATTTGTTGTGTGTTTCTTCTGGGCAAAAGGTTCTGTTTGTTGAAATGTGTTGCTTCTTCAAACTGCTTTTGTCCTCTTTGGTCGAGGATATCAATGGTATAGGTCGGTCGCGCTATAGTGGCAATGTTTTGTTTACATTTTCAATGTCAACAGTACCTGTACTATCATTACGGTGCAGTTCATGTAACTTCTTGATCTATGGTCATAATGGAACATTACGGTTAACTGGCAGTTCTAATTTATCTAAATGGCATTTTTTGAAAGCTTAAAGACAGGAACTGTCTCTAGTTAAAGAATATCATTGATAACAAAATTGATAGTAACAAAATTATTCAAAATTATTCTTTCATTCCCTTGAGTTGGATAAGCTGAACTCTGCTATATAGCCAATCAGTCACCAAATCAAAATAAACACAAAACAATAACATTGCCAACTTATCGCGTCCGGACTATAAATCTGCAAATGAAAGGGATTCAAAGCTCAGATAAATGGAGATAATGCTCATTCATTCTTTGTAAAAATATTTCATATTAGAACTGCCTCAGCAAGGCTGTCTAATTGGAATTGGGGGTCTCAGTAGTCTTTTAGAAAGGTTAAACCAAGTTGTCATCAACAGAACTCTGAACCAATGGAAAAGCTGGACTTACTATGATAATGCAAAATAGTTCTCTTATGAACAATAATTGTTATTAAAATATTGGTTTAAAGCCATTGCTTCAGCTCTATCATTTAAATCTCAGATACCGTATACGCAATAATTTTCGTGGTGTTCCATTTTTCACGGTATCTCGCGGTCACTTAGAAACCGCTAATATTAAAATCGCGAAATAATTTTCTGTTTCTTACAAAGTATCATCAGTAGACACAACGTCCATATATTTTGTTTCTGTTTGCTTCGATAAACTCTGGTACTTTTCATTTGAGCCAGTTCTTTCATTAACCTGCGGCCGCAGGTTAATGAAATAACTAGCTCAAATGAAAATCAAGCAATTTTGATTTTTGTGCATGTTTCTAACCGCGAAAATTAAAAATCGCGAAAATTAATGTTTATGCTTTTGTCCCTTAACCACGAAAACTTGAACCTGCGAAAATTACCGCATGTATGGTATGCTGTGACGCTGTTGACACTGTTGGGATAAGCTTAAGGATTTATTAGATTTTGGTGACCTTGACCCTATATTTAAGGTCACAGGAGGACTGTATGTTAAGTGTCTCTTGAACCTGTTGACAGATGTTGACCAAATTTGATTATGTAAGTTAGAAGTGTTAATGAGTTGATTCCAAGGTTGTATCAACATAACCAATGGTTTAGGAAAACGACATCGTGAGGAAAGCACTGTCATTCTCTTCATCCACACAAATCTTGTGTACCCAGTACTCACCAGTATTTGTGCACAGCTGTTGCAGCATCCTGTTATGTGGAATTATTGCCTTATGCTGCTCTGTTTAACAACTGACCATGCAGTTTAAATTTATTTGATCCTTGTTCTAGGTTTTACATAAATGCAGCTGATGTTTTAATCAAATTCGGTTGTGACATTTAATTGAGACATTTTGTTATTCTCTCCTTTTCACAGGGTCGTGCAGGAACATGCCCTCCAAGGCCAGGTAAAGGTTTGTCGACCACCCAGAAATTACCATCGGACAGTGACATTGAAAACTATGCACAACACCTCAACAAACACAAGAAAGGACTCTTTGGCAAAAATGTGCCTCTTACCAACATGCTCAAATGGTCAAAGGTCAGTGTGATATGTTATGAAAAGTCTTATCAGTATGACCACATCACAAGATAGTAATATAAACTAAACTTTAAAAGCAGTTTATTGTTTAAAGACTGGAATGGGACTATGTAAAGAGGATTAACTTCACTGCCACTAGAGTTCAGTTCAAGAGATGCCATGTCAGATCTCAACTAGTTTAAAATATGTTGGCTTTGTATATTAAGAACACTGAGGTGGTTCTTAATGGAGAGACTGATGTGGTTTGAAAAGAGCAGTCACAACAGGTTGTTGTTTGAGATTATTACAAACAGTATAGGTGGTAATTTTTGCAGTCTTCCAATTTTCAGGGTCACTATGAAACTGTGAAAATTAAAATTTGCCAAATATTTTCTCATTTCTAACGAAGTGTTTCGTATACATAGCTTCAATACATAGCAAACAATTCTGCAAAAGTATGAGATGCTATTCGATTACACAACAATATTATAATAATTATAGCCTTGTTGATATGTATCAGTCAAATGGATAATTGCTGATTGCACCTTTATCTGTTTCATTCAAAGCCTTTTTTACAGCAGAATATACAATTAGCATATTCACGTTTTAGTACAACATTATGCAATAAAATTGCTGGAGTATTTATAAGCACACTTTTAATTTTGCACAAAATGGGGACTACAAAAGTTAGAACTCATGAAAATCAGTGCTTATATTTTGGACCCAAAATGGTGAAAATTTTAGCATCAGATACTCTTCATATCTAAAGATCTGTGAAACTGTTTAATACATGGATTGGTCAAATGTATTTGCATCAAAAATGAAAAAAAAGTGAGATAAACATGTAAAACGGCAACAAGTTTGTAATAAAGTGTGCAGAAAGGTTTAAAAAAATTTACATCATTAATTGTGTATTTGTGATATTTCAGGATCCTATACAGAAGCCAATGTTGCGGACCACAGACAAAAATGTTAAGAAGGAAGCTTGTGAAGTTTTCAAACATATCCTTAGATAAATAACTGTGCAGTTTTATGGCTATTGTGATTTCAATGCAGATATACACAGTTATTAACCCTTAAAGCACCAAAAAAGCAGACAAAAAAATTTATGTCTACAAAATTTCAAAAAGAATTGAATCCAAGCTTTGTCTGATTGAGAATTAAAAAACTCAAGGGCAAACAGTGTAGCTGCAGATGAGGCAGCTCATTATGAGGTGCCTTATTTGCATTTATTTACATTCTTGGTGTATATACTGAAAAGCCCTATAGTAAACCATTGGAACGTAATGTAGTTTACATTCCAATAATTACATTGAGACACGCAACATCAATGACGTCAAAATAAACAACGGTTCTCTACAATCTGATTGGACGTCAGCAACGTCATGACGTCATGCATGCTGTTCTGCTGTTAGCAGAAAAAACTGCGTGTACATGTTTTACTGCTTCAATTTTAGCGCTTATATATGATTTTTCATGAAAGATTTGATTTAAACGGATGTAAAAATAAGCAATGAACTTAATTTTTCTGATGTTAATCGAAGTGTAAACTACATTGGGTCACTAGCAAAGTTTACATGAACCCCTTCGGGGTTCATTCACTTTGCACATGACCCAATGTAGTTTACACTTCGATAAACCTCAGAAAAATGAAATTCATTCCTTAATTACACTGTTTCCAAATCCAACTATTTTCATTTTTGGCGCTTTCAGTGTTAGAATACTTCTGTCAAAGAAAACAAAGAATTCGAAAGCAGTTTTCACTTTAAAGCTTTTGTTGCCCATAATTGCTGAACCTGCCCCTGTCGACCATCACTATGATGTAGTTTTTCATCAGCAAAATGTGCCCAGGTTGATTTATCCTTATGGGTCAAGTTTTTTTTTCAAGAATGCCAGCAAAAAATGTAGATTCTGATCTGAATACTGATAGGGAGCAAATAGATCTGGGTGTGCACTGAGCAAACTGATTGTACACTTTTTGCTTGGGCGTTAAAGGTTTAAACTTAATTTAGGGTGTGGGGATGGGCACTAAGTTTAAAAATGCTTAATATGTGCAGACAATGGTGTTTAAATTTACCCTGTTTCAGGCACCTGTACATTGGAAATTCATAACTCCTTCCCAGAACTCTGAACCCACTAGACTGAAAATGGGACTCATAATATCCAAACTACATATTCTTGTATAGGAGTATAGGTAAATTTTAAAGATTAAAAAAAAAAAAAAAAAAAACAGAGAAAAAAACAGAGAAAAAAAATGACCCAGACTTTACTGTTTGAAGCTTCTTGTGTGTGTGATATTTCTTAACTTGGTCCACTGATTCAGAACTATATGGGAGACCGAAAGAGTAAACAGAGCCAGTCTAGTATTGCCCTGGAGATTGTTACGAAAGGTTGGTCAGTAGGACCCGACCTCAGAGATGAGATATTTATACAGGTCTGCAGGCAGACAACAGACAACAAGAAAGAGTAAGACATATTTCAGACCTCTAGATAAGAGGGAGTATTTGATTAAAAGTGTGAAACATTTTTTCTTTTTTTCACAATGTAAACATGTGCTGACCCCTTGCCTGAATCTTCCTTTTGAAACAGTTTAGATGAGGAGTCACAACATATGCTTTAATGCAGATTTTACAGAAATTATCAGCAAATACTTGCTCTTAGCTAGAAATCTGATAATTCATAACTTACTAATTGTATGCCTGTACATGACTACAGATGAAGGCAGTTTTTGGAGACCACCTTGCATTTAGTAAGTTTGCCCATTTGTGATTACTGACAATATTTAAGACTATATACCTGGCAACTTGCTCTATATATGTAGGCAATCAAACCAAGAATAACAAGCAGTTATAATGATAGCAAGCTCTATCATACTAGTATAATACTGCGTAGTTATGTAATGCCAAAGTTGAAACCAACATACTGATTGACTCAGTTAAGTTGCTAGAAGCCATAGTTTTTCCATTTCGAAAACAAGTTAAATCTGTGTTTGTCTTATGGATAAAAACATGAAGTGGTAGGTTTTAGAACAGTCTAGATGACCTTGGAAAGTATGTTTAGCAGAGTCTGACTTGATTTTAACGAATTGTCAAATCTCATGATTACAGTCTAGAGGTATTGGCATATATGCGTGTAGATAAAAGCTTGTAGAGAAGATAAGCCCTACTGGGACTCCTAATCACTGGTTAATTGTTTTTCAGGGACAGTCTACAGCGAGGCTGGGAACTAATGGCTGTTCTGTTAAACTTCTTTCCTCCCACGCACAAGTTTTATTCCTACCTAGAAGGTTACATATCTCGTCATATGGATCCACAATATGACTTAGAAAATGTAAGTATCAACTGAGCATAAAAGCTCCAGATAAGGTTGGGTTTTGCGGATAATTCTTAGACAATTTTATTTTTATTTCTCAATGAAAACTTGTATTGTGACTTCTTATTTAGACCTGTGTCTTCAATGGGGTTTTATTGAGAGGCCTCAGCACATGTTTTTTGTGGAGAAATAAGCAAGAAATTTTCCCAAATTGTCTTTGTTACCCCTTCTTATCTGGAACGTGGATAAAAAGAGCAGTGTTTTATATGTGACCTACATTTGTTGTTGTAAAAGTCTGTGTGATCTAAGAACATTTGCTGTGTTTTCATACTAAAGATAGTGCAAAGTTTTATCAAGTTTGATTATTGATCAGAGCATTATCTTTCAGATACACAAAAATTTAATTATAAGCAATGTGTTTTTCATCAGAGTATTTTTTGCACATTAAAATTTCACAAAGTATCTGTATAGTGATGTTTTACTCATGGAATAAAGAGCAGGGCCCGGTTGTTCAAACCATCGTTAGCTTTACAAAGTCATTAGTTGAGGATTGGTTAAGTCTTACAGTACTCATAAAATCAATTGGAGTATTACCTATTTTTTGCTGAAAAATTGTGAGGAGCTGTTGCACTGCAAAAGCTCCTCACTTATTTTGGCAAAAATGGCAGTGTTTTTATGTATAACACTTTTAAAAATTTAATGTCACATTGAAAAACTGGGCCCAGAACGTTACCATATATCATGTTGTTAATTATTTACAGTATTGTGCTATATAAGCAATCTTTACCATTTGAGTATACACACAATTGTGATTTTATGGAGCATTCCAAAGTCTTGATCTTAAATACAGTAAAGATACTTCTGCCCCTTGTCATACAAAAATATTGATTCAGTGTTCTAGCTGCAGATTATTTCCATGTTTCGTGGGAATAATTGATTATTTCTCAATAAAAAATTTGTGACTCCTCATTAGAATCAAATGGGGAATTACTGTATAACTTTTGATATGGAAATAAATGAAAAGTAGCTTAGAAATATCACCAGCTATGGATACAGACCTAATTTGGAGCTCTGAAATGTATAGTGTTGTCATTGTCATGCATGCAGCATACATCCTTAGGTATTAAGAAACAAAAAAAAAAAAACATGATGTGCTTTCTAGTTCATATTAATTATATATCATAATTTTTGTCTGCAGTTTAGCTATTCCAAGTGGTGCCGTGCTCATGGGATTCCTTTTGGTTTAATTGATGATGACCATTGTGTTAATGTAAGCGAGAAATGCCTGTTTATAAGAATGTCTAACATGTACACTTTCTCTTTTCAATCTCAGTTGTTAAAGCTGCATATGTCTTGATCTTTTACAAATTTAAACCGGCATTTGCACTAAAGCATTTTGTACTGTACCAATGTCGCAAGGTCTTTGGGCATGCATTAGCCAAGATCCCAGACATTTATTTTTTGAGATATGCTATGTGTTACTGTTGTTCAAAGTGAAGACAAAACACTTTTGTTAAATATTTTCTGTACTAATCATTTTGCATATTTTTTTCGATTTACCATTTGTGATAATTATGAAGCAAATATGGCGTAAAATAAAGTGTGCATATAAAAATTGAAAGACCAGTACTTTTCTGTGCTCATTATGTGATGAAGCTACTGGTTGTCAGTAAAATTCTTCTTGAAGTGCTCCATTTTCATGGAAGCTTAGCTCCTCCAAACCAGATGAACATCAAAAAGTAAAAGTAAAAATTAAGTTCTTAAATGAAGTTTTCAAAGATACTACTGACACTATTTCTTTCACTGCTATTTTCTACTGACACATAGCCGTCTTTGTAAGCTTGGGCAGAGAAAAACTTAGCTGCAGTCTTAGCTGGACTTGACACTACATACTTGTGTGATGCAGTCTTAGATGATAATGTAATTGTGTCTAGCCTTCATACAGAAACTGAGTATTTTTGTGATGAACACTACTAACCTCTTTGGTTGTGGAATGGTTATCTTGGTTCCTTAGTCCTTTTTGGTGTAATAACTTTAGAACCAGTCAAATTAGAGAATGTCTTGCGACAGAACTCCAGATGGTCAAGAGTATTTGCACTCCAGAAAAACAGCAGTAATTTAGCTGTTGCTGAGAGAAGTATTTGAGGATAATTCTGGTCATAGGATTTCTTATTTCTCAAAAAAAAATCACATCACCAGAACTGCTTGACCGTGATTGCGGTAATGAATCATTAGAACTGCTTGGCATAATGACGATAATGAATTCCTACAATTATATTTTAGCAGGTATGTTTTTTTTACCACATTTGCCTGCTCCGAGCATGCGTTAACATTCCAGTTTTGGTCACCCAGAGCATGCTCCAGGGTGCTCCGAGCTTTTTTTTTTCTAATTCAGGCTGGGGAACCACATAAATTGGATAGGTGATTGATAAAGTACGCGTGTGCTGACAATAAAAAAAATACAAAAACGGTGCGTGGAGCAACCACTGCTCAAAGTATATAGAACCAGGACTGTGCATGTGTGTTTGGCTTCCCCAAATGCAATATATTATACTCAAAGTTAGTGTCACATATTATGGACTGCTAGACTATACAGGCGTTGATTATAAACAGGAACTCTTGCTCTAAAATGCAAATTTCGTCAATAGCGAGCATGCTCGGAGTGACCATAATTGGGCAGTTAACGCATGCTCGGAGCAGCCATTTGTGGTATAAAAACATAGCTAATTTTAGGGAGAATTAAGATGTATGAGTACACCACCATGTTTTCTGCCATTTTTCAAAGGGAGCCAACTTTTGTGACTACCTGATAATGAAACACTTCCAAAAGGGGTCTACCTTGATGGAAAGAATTGGCTCACAGAGGAGCAAATTCTTTCCATTAGCAGTTCACCCCCATTGAGAGGGAACAGAGCTCCAGATAAGAAAGGGTATTGAGGATAATTCAAAGATAATTTTTCTTATTTCTCAACGAAAACATATGTTGTGGCCCCTCATTAGAACCGTCTCGATGAGACGGTTCTAATGGTTGTTCACAAAATATGTTTTTGTGGAGAAATATGGATAATTATCCCAAAATTATCTCTGTTACCCCTTCTTATCTGGAGCACTGGGGAAGACAAAAATGAAAATGGTGTAGTTGCTTCCCTGGAACAGAAGTACTCATTCACCTAAATTTAAATTATTTCAGAATAATCACCATATACTTCTCTCACTGTATTTATTCAGTTATAAGATGGGGAGATCTCAAAATCGACCCCCTCCCAGGTCTAGGTCTATCTTGTTTGATTGATCTAGAATTTCTGGGTTGCTGTTGAACAGAAAAGTCCTATGCCACAATTTCACAAGATTGATCTAGACTGATATTTGACATTCCCCTGTCTTATAGCCAAATAAATTAGTACCGTATTTATTTGGATATAAGACAGGATTTTCCCTTCCAAAACAATGCTAAAAATCTAGATCCATCTTATAAGATGGATCTAGATCTTTGGGATTGTTTTGGGAGGGAAAAACGCATATTACAGCAGAATTTCTGAAGTTTGATTTAAATCTTACGGGTCATTCGCAAAGTCCCATTTTATAGCTGGGTAAATACGAAATCTGGAGCTCTGTTTAAAGCTCACCAGTCGACTGGATGCATGTGGAAAAGTTCATTTCAAAGAAATGGGGTACTTGAAACAAAAAGAAAAACAGACACACAATAGTGAATGGTGCTGGTACAAATGTGATACCTCATAATTTTCCCTTAGATGTTATTAGGCCCAGGGGTGTTGTTAGGGACAGTTACATGATACATACAAAGATGTTTCATACTCTTTGAGAAGAAATCTATGGGTTTAGCCCCGAAGATACCTCATATTGCCATGGCAGCAGTTGGTACTGAAATCTTGTCCAGTTTAAGAATTGTAGCATGCAAATACACCGGTTTGTGTTGAAATTTTGTCAATTTGACAAAATTGCAATACGCAACAGTCCTGTGTATTTGTGTATAGGGCTGTAAACATAAATGAATCAACATTGTGTATAGGGCTGTAAACATAAATGAATTAACATTGATACTGACAGGTAAGATCAGCGAGATCGGAATGTTTGCTTGGTGGCTGTTTTGCTTGCTTTGTTTGTTGGATAAGGCCATGACAATAACAGCCGTGATACAACAAAACCAACAAATTGACATGCGTGCACAGCAAAGACTTAGATCAGCCTGGGCATCTGCCCAGTCTGATCATAGGCTCAACTGAAGATGTTTTTGTCATGGCCTGATTGGTTCAGTACCATTTGGTTTCTTTTCTTGGAATGGATTTTATTTTGTGGATTTTATCGATGTGTTTAACACTGGCAATGCAATCTAAAATGGAATAAAATCCAGAAAAATGAAGTTCATTTCTTAAAATCCCAACTTAGTGATCTATATCTTACTTAAAATTGCAGTGATCTATATCTTACTTAAAATAGCTGAACGTGTATTGTTTACCATAGAAATGCATTGTTACCATAGAAACTGTTGCAAAGAAAATTCCAAGTTTCCAATAGTTGGGAAAATGATGGAAAAATATGGAGGTGTTGCCACACATTCTTATAAACTGTGGACTGGGGGATCTAAAATCTCTAATGGTGCAGCACAGATGTGCAGGCTGATTGGTGTCATTGCTGTTTGCAGATTCCATTAGGTATCTTTTTTATGGTGCAGATCAAAATTGAGCCACACCATGGGACTTCCAACAACGTTTTAACTTTGTCATGTGATATTCAAATCATCCTTCTCAATCATTTATAAAGGATAGTCAGAGAGACCTCACTGTTTGGTCTGTGGCTTTAGTCAGGTCTACAGATGGCTGATGTGACAAGTGAAGGCTCTGATCACTAGCAGTCTGATCAGAGCCTTAACTTGTCACCAGTTCCAGATTGTTGGAAATCATATGACGTGGCTCAAATATAGATGTAATAAAGTACTGCAACTGATACCAGTTAACTACTTTTAACAGTTAATTGATTTCCAGGTTCCTTATTCTTAATTCTTATGCACTTATAAATATAACGCGACGTCTGATTGGATAGATAAGGTCAAAAATTCTACGATATACTGTCGCAAATCCGAGGTCATTATAAAATGTCGCTTCTCATTGGCTGACGTTTGGTTCTATGCTGCTGAACGCGCTTACAATGGGTGCAAAGAAGTACACTTTGGGGAAAATGTAAAAAAGTGCATTAGAATGGGGATAACTATATTGAAAATTGTCATTTGGGGAGGTAAATCATCGGTTTTATGGTCGCAAATTGCGTTTTACGGCTCCGCTGGCGCGTCGCCGTAAAACGAAATTTCCGACCATAAAACGGATGATTTACCTGGCGGAGCCGTAAAAACCCAATTTGCGACCATAAAAATGATGATTTACCTCCCCAAATGACAATTTTCAAGACAATTATCCCCTAAATCATATGTTTACCAGATGCTGTATTATTAAATATTTTCCTGGTTTCTTATTCTGAAATTACATGCAGGTTGCCTAATTTGGAAATTAGTTGCCAGGTGGCTTATTCTGTTTAAAAAATATTTGGTAGATGGCTTATGCTCTACGGATATAATTTGCCAGGTGCCTTATTCTGAAATTATTTGCCAAGTGCCTTATCCAGAAATCATTTGCTGGGTGCCTTATTCCGGATTAATTTCATGGCTCCTTATATCAGAATCATTTGTCAGGTGCCTTATTTGAATCTAATTTCCAATTACGCTTTCCTTAAGTAATTTGCCAGGTGCCTTAGTCTAAAACATTTTTTCCAGGTGCTCTTTATTTCAGATTTACTTGTCTGGGGCCATATTTATAAAGCCACTTAAGTCGTTGCAATGCTGTTGCTAAGGCTAAATTTCTATGTTGGAGATTCCCTACAACTATGAAATTTGCTCTGGAAGAACGGAAAAAGACTGTTCCTCCAGAGCAAAATTTGCTCTGGAAGAACGGAAAAAGACTGTTCCTCCAGAGCAAATTTCATAGTTGTAGGGAATCTCTTACATAGAAATTCAGCCTTAGCAACAGCATAGCAACCACTTAAGTCGTTTTATACATACGGCCCCTGGTGCCTTATTAAGTGCCTGTTTCTGAAATCATTTGCCAGGTGCCTTTTAAATTTATATTCATGTGCCTTATTCTGAAAAATTTATTTTCAGGTGCCTATTCATCATTTTGCTGAGCATTGCCAGAGGCGACTAGAGAAGACAATGCAATCAGGGGCCAAACGTGGGGTTAGAAAACCTACATTAGAAGAAATAGAACAAGCTAAGGTATGAATGGTGGTAGTTCATAATGGGTAACGGGGCTGGGAGGAAAAGTGGGGTGGATAGCTAGAGAGGGCCAAACATGGTATATGTAACTTGCACTACAAAAATATAGAGAGGAAGATAATGGTAAGGGAAATTAAGAAGTTGCAAAAGGAGGAATATTTTAGGTTAGTGAGTAAATATCTGGCAAAAGGAAGGTGTATAAATTTTCTTTATATTCATGTTTCTTCTTACAAATGCCTGAGCATTGCAATTCACATGTCTTATAACTGGCATTCATAGGACAAAATTTGGTTAAAAAGCAAGAAATCTCAGAGGTCTAAAGCCAGTCTTGATGGAAGTTGGCCACTTTTTTTAACTGAAAAAGTGAGTGGGGGCATTTAAAAGGTTTCCCATAGCCTAATAGCCGTAGGGGCAGTGGGGGTTAGAGACCCATTGTATTTTGGGCACAGCTGATGAAAGGCGGAGCCCATCCCTCTCCTTTCGCTGCCTTATCCTTCCCTAATTCGCAAAAGGTACCCATTTACTGCTGGGCTGACAGAGGGAGTTTTCCAGTCGTCGGATGGCGATGGTGAGCCGCAAACTCACGACCTTCCGGTGACTTTCTGCACAATAACCGAGCCACTCTAACCACTCGGCTACCATGCCTCTCTCTGGGGGCATTTACTGTGTGTTTATTAATATAAATGCAGTATATATAGGAAGGTAACAGTAATTCATTGCCTAAGCTAATATTGGCACCATTTTTCTTTCAGAAATCCATATACTGTCCCTCCATGTTTGGTAGTACCCTAGCAGACATAATGAAGATGCAGGAAGACCATTTTCCTGACCGTCGGTTGCCTTGGATACAAACTTCACTGTCCGAGTGTGTTCTAAGACTCAATGGTGCTCAACTAGAAGGCATTTTTAGGTAACTGAAAAAAAATGTCAACCAAAAGATCTATTTGGTTATTCGCCAGGATTTTTCCCAAATCATCATAGGACAAATCTAGATTTTCTGGAATGTTTTGGAAGTGTTTGACTGCATGGACAAGGCCAGAAGAAGCCATTCTGGAAAATCAGTCACCTGAAGAGTTATGTGGCTCTGAAAGTTCTGTATTTATTGGTTTATAAGACAATGTTTTACCCTCCCAAAACAAATTACCCTCCCAATAGAATCATAAAAATTTAGATCCGTCCTACAAGACGGGATCAAGTTCTTTGGATTGTTTTGGAAGAGAAAACCCTGTTTATAGCAGAATTACACAAATATGATTTAGATATCAGGGGAGATTGGGGGAGGTTAGATAAAATAAAACAATGTGATAGACAAATAATATATACTTAATATACTTGATACTTAAACAACATGATTATATGAAATTCAAATAGAAGTAGTTTACCTGTATGTACCAGAAATTTTGTAAAAATCTTTATACTGTGATTACAAATCTTCCAAGGTCTTAAAATTAATGTCATATCCCAGTTTATAACAGAGGGCACTGGAGATAGTCCCCCTAATAATATGGGGTGCCATTTTTCTATTTATTCACTATTAATATCCAAAGATTGAATTATGGATATCCTTAAATAGTGAATGAATTGTAAAATGGTACCCCCATACTATCCAAAAACAATAATTAACATGGGAAAAAAGTTATGGATATCCATAATTCATTTTTTGGATATCCAAAAATAATTTTAGGTATCCATAATTATATTTTGGTATAACAAAATTATATATTTGATATCCAAAAATAAATTGTGGATATCCTGAAATGGATAAATGATATCCAAAAATTGGGAATTTATAGTAAAATGGCTTCCCATCAGGGAATGTATAGTAAAGGGGCTTCCAAATAGTAACAGTTTCATTGCTTTATTTTCAGAGTTCCTGGTGATATAGATGAAGTGAATTCCCTTAAAATCTACTGTGATCAATGGAAAGCCCCTCAAGAATACAGTGACCCTCATGTCCCTGCCTCCTTACTCAAACTCTGGTATAGGGAACTGGAAGAGCCCCTAATTCCTGCGGAATATTATAATGACTGTATAGAAAACCATTTAAACGCTGAAGCAGCAGTACTAGTAGTGAACAAATTACCAGAAATAAATAGACTGGTTCTTGCTTATTTAATAAGGTTCCTTCAGGTATGTATAGACTGTGTCATGTTCGGTGTATACCTCCAAGGGAGGTCAGTCTGCTGTCAGATATACTTGTTCATTTAAGGGTGCTTCTCTTGAGCAAATTTTTTCCTGTAAGAGAAGCTCGCATGGAGCAGTGATTGACTCCAAGGAAATGAATACTTCTTCAATATAGTTCTCTTACTTGGAAAAATGGCAGCCAAAACATGCATCTTAAGGTTTCTTTATAAATACACTGGAGCGCCGTTATAACCCGGGTGTCGGGAGACATAAAATCGAACCTCGTTATAAGTGATCAGGCGTTATAACGATGTTCGCGGAAATACCCCACCCACTAATGAAAAACCCCATGTTTACATGTTCGTAGCGCTTATTTTGCCCTAACCAGGTAGATAGACATGTTTACTGCTTACCTGACACAACGGAAGTCATCACTGAAGTAGCCTTTCAGTCCCTATGTTCTTACTTGTTGTGAAAAATCCGCTGCTAAAACATTCACAAACTGAAAGTAGACATGCCGGAAACACATGATTCGTATTACTGCCGGTTCATATGGGCCAAGAAGCTATTGAGCCGGTAACCAACATGTTTGTTAGTATTCCCTTGTATATACACTTGCAAAAAGGTACCTTCGAAACGAATAAAATATACTTATTTGCGCGAGTACTTACGTCGCCTAAAAAACTCTAATCAGCCTACAGATAACCAAATCGGGTGTAAGCTTTGTTGTTGTTGTTTTTTTTCATTTATAAAAGTCTTTTATAATGTTTTCTTTGGAAGTAATCTGCTACGCACAGACAGCCTTATTGTGTATATGAGGTGACCTTCGCTGTTGGCCAAATTGGTGACACGTGATATGCGCTAATTATCAAGTCTTCTAAAAACATGACCACTGTTCACACCTTGGCAAAACAACCGATGCTTTGATTGTCTGTGTTAACTTTTGACACGCTGTTGATTAAAATTGTGTAAACAACCCAATTAACTTTTAATGGTTATTTTCTATTCCAATGTCGTGAACACCGACGGAAACCGCCGAAAAATCAGCGATCTGTTAAAAAAATAATGGGCGACACAGGACAACCGTGTTATGGTATATTGGCCCGCGGTATAACGGCGCTCCAGTGTATGCTGTACCCATTTGGTTAAAACACTTCCGTAATGGACTTTCTTGTCTTAGAATTGATTTTCCTGTCAAAGATTGTTTATTAATCAAACTGTTGACAAACAATGATCATAGTGCTAGTGGGAATAACTTCCCATATTTTAACCCTTTTTAGACTGGAAACCTATTTTGGTGCCATATGCAAACAGTGCAGACCCAGTTTAGATGCCGCAGAATGAGGCGTCTGAGCAGGGTCAAAACTGTTTGCTTACAGGAATTTCTATGCAAAATACAGTAAAAATGAAAACATCCACAAGAAACCCCTAGAACTAGAAATGGACTCATCCAAATGAAAAGGACGGACAAGTCCACTGGTCAAAAAAGGATTAAAACTGCTGTTATTCATACAGTATATACAGAACTTAGGCACTTGCAGCAATATTTAATGAAATGAGCCGTGACATGACAAAACCAACAACGTGGTTGTGCGTCCAGCGCAGGCTCTGATCAGCCTGGGCATCCGCCCAGTCTGATCAGAGTCGTTGCTGTCCGCATGGAGATAACCTAGACCCTTAGCTACCCTTTAACGCATAGGGAGAACTCTGATCAGACTGGACAGATGCCCAGGCTGATCTGAGTACTTACTTACTTCTTCACTAGGTGCACATGCCATTTTGTTGGTTTTCTCATGTCACGGCTTAATTTCAATGAAATGTCTATATCTTTTTCCTATGCAGGTATTTGCTGCTCCGGAGAATGCCTCAGTGACCAAGATGGACGTAAACAATCTTGCCATGGTGATGGCGCCAAACTGTCTAAGGTGTGAATGTGAAGACCCAAAAACTATATTTGAGAATACGAGGAAAGAAATGGGATTTATTAGAACTTTGATACAAAATTTAGACACAAGTTTTATGGAAGGAATTGAATGATGTTTATATATGTTGTTAGTATTGAATGTTTTTATGTCAAAGGGAAAAATAATGCAGTTTATAAATAGACTTACAAACAGGTTTTGCTAATATCCATTGAAAACACAATATCAAATGATTTGAGAGCAAAATTAATTGTTTGAGATTTTTTTTTTCTTTAGATAGTATGAATTTTACGTGCTGTTGCTCTGTCAGCAGTATGCATGGCATACGTGATTTTTTTTTTCTTTAGATAGTATGAATTTTACGTGCTGTTGCTCTGTCAGCAGTATGCATGGCATACGTGAGCTGTTATGCAATAGATGCATTACCTTGCAGTTATCAATAGCATCAGGATGATGACATGCTTTAATGATGTCAAGTCCTGTTGAAAGGTCATCATTATGTGACAACATAATAGTTTTGAGCAAAAATTGGGTGTGTTCACGTGTCATACTTGTAGGCAATAAGGATTTCTGACTTTAAGATTGCAATACTTTGGTGCATTTGAGCTAATCTAATTAGTGGTCACAACATAGGTTTTAATGAAGAAATTTTAAAGAAAATCCATAGAGACAATGTATGAACATTTTGGATACAGAGATACTTCTGTAAAACATGCTGGCCGTCTAGCCTCTGCAGGAAATGGATGAAGTGTAGAACAAAATAACAAAGTCAACAAACTTACACACAGCACAGTTTGTTCTGTTTCATATTTTTGTTGTAGCTAATTGTAATTAAAATCATGAAATTCTAGCTCATTGAAAATACTATGTTGCCTTGCCATCTAGCTTTTAAGTACACCGGGTAATTTTTCACTTGAGTTGCAAATTCATTCTAGGCAGTCAAATGTAAGTAGATCTGATCCTTACCAGTCATGCTTCATTTCACACCAGTCATTGGTACGGTAATTCTTCTAAATTTCGCACAGAAAAAAATAATTATTTTATTTGCTGTCCGAAATTTTAGAAATTACATTTCCGCATTTTTGTCAGTGCTCGAAATTTTAGAGTTCATACATTACCCGATATTTCGGACTCCGCCAGAACAGGTTATGTCACAGTGCACTATGCGAGAATACATGCTTTCTCCTGGCAAGTCACAGTAGGGAGCCTTGTTAACAAGTACTTATCTTCACCGTAGGTGTAATCCCAATAGGAAAGAAAATCATGTCAGTCTAATATGGCCTAATTAAATCTGATCATTTATTCAATAATCGGCAGACTGTTACATCTTCAACAGAAGGACAAGTGGTCGTGTGCCACTCACGACAGATTGGGGAAAAATATCATGCACCCAGCATGCATACGTAACAAAGATTTTCTTTCAAAAGAGTTAGGTTGCCCTGAAAAGGCCAGTTTGGTAAGTAGCAGAATCATCTTCCACATTTTGGAAACGTTTTTGAGTTTTTCTTTCAGTCTGTTGACTATTGAGTCTTTTCCATTTAACTTGAAAATATACTTGCAGGGCACCTCTAAACCGCCTCTCAACTTCTTTGATCGTTGTCGCGTCCCAGTAATCTTGCAAGATATAGTTCCGCCATGTATGATAAAGTATTTTGCCAGCAACGATATGGCTTTGGAAACATGACTAACAGTCATCATGCCCTTATTTTAGAGCAACGCAGTGCTTGTCTCCCATGTATTTCGCCATCCTTCTCGGGCTCTGTATCTATCATCTCCCTGACTACCAGTTCCTAGTAGACCTTTTAGACATGGAATCCACGAACGACACATTGAAAGACAAATTTCATTTTCAGTCTTTTTCTGTCGTAATGCACATGTAACTTTTATACTTCGCATGTTTCTTTTTAAATAAATGATTATTTTTTTGCATGCAGTATACAATTCAATAAACGTACTGCGACAGGCACGTGACGGCTGACAGGTGGCAAAATCTCGTATAGTGCCAGTCCTGCAATGCACAATTTTTACAATTCATGCACGCAAGTGAGTGCCACGTTGTTAGAAAAATGTATTTATGTCTGTCCTTCAGCAGCCTTACTTATCCATCCTGCACATGGGCAGACCGAGCGCTATTCGCTGGATGAACTGTGAATGCCAGAACCACACTGCGCATGTGCGCAAGCTATCCTGGGCATGCACAGTTGTAAACATATATATTTCAGAACGGAGGTATCAGAAAAGCCTGCGTGTCTGCACAGGCTGATCAGTGCATTCTAGGAAGCATTCGTCATAGAAAACGGCAGGAAAAGATGGGACGTGTTCTAAAGTCCTTTTCAACTCGGACCGATGATTAATACTGTTGCAGTATTGCAGGGAATTAGAACTCAAAGCTGAAACTGTGTATGGTCAGATCAAGGACTCGGGCCAAATGTGCCAATGGAAGTGCAAACTTTGAATGCAGAGAACGAACATATAGCCGGTCGGCAATCTCACAGTTTGTGCGTGCATTCAGGATGTTGTACATTTAAATGGAAAGCTACGACAAAGAAGACAAAGAGTTTATATTCTCTAACAACCGTGGTTTCTCATCTGACGTTCATGTATCTTTACCAAAAATTAAAAGAAAAAGTTTTGCGCACATGCACATTCCTGCTAAAAAAAGATCTGTTGTGAGAAATGGCGCCTTATCGCACGTACGAAAAGCAAAGACCCACATCAGTCTGTGCACATGCGCAACCTTGTTCTCGGTTCAGTTTCACGGTAGATTTGCATGATAGATTGTTGATGCAGACAGATAACATGCTTATGTGACTGCACAGATGTGTAGGATGATCTGGGTCTTCGCTGTTTGTACCTTGTTTAAAGCACTTTTACCGATCACGGCCCAAATAAAAGAAGAACAAAATCCCGACTCACATACCTGTAGTCGCACGTGCTGATTCTCGCTTAATTAACTTCGAGCAAAAGTTCTCAGACTTGGAAGTATAAAAAATAGCCGAGATAGGTAAAAACTGAGGTCCAATATTTTTGCTCGAAATTATAGAAATTCACCTTTTCAAGGATGACCACTGATCAAAATTGTGGGGAACTTTCTGAAATTATTTTCGGCAATAATTTAAGGTGTCCAAAATTTTAGAGTGTGCGAAATTTTAGAAGAATTACCGTAAAGAGAAATCATTTATACAATTCATACCAGTCTGACAATCAGACTTGAGTGACTCATGATAAAGGATTGTTCACAAAACAGACTGGCATAAATAGTATTATAGCTGGTGTTGGTCAGATCTATCTGCATTAGAATGTCCAGAGTGAAATTAATGTCAATCACTGCACTGTCAAAATTATATGTTTGTCTAAAAGGCCAGTAAATCTGTGATACTTTTCTGACGTTGAACTTACATTTGGGATGGTAGCCAGCCTTAAGGGGTAACAGGGTGTGACCAGTAGGGGTTTGATCAGTCCTACTATGTTTCTTTGGTTATAAGACAGAGGTTTTTCCTTTCCCAAAATGATTCCAAAAATCTAGATCCATCTTATATTGTTCAAGATTTTCAGGATTGAATGTAGCTGAATTGCATAATACTGAATTAGATATTTAGATATTTGGGCTTATTCTTAAGATGGAAAAAACACAGTGTGTGTGTGTGTGTGTGTGGGGGGGGGGGGGGGGGGGGGGGGAGGGGGGGTTGGGCAGCCTAAGGGTTCACAGAATTTAACCAGTAGGGGTTTGATCATTCGTACCTTACAGTCGTATGACTACAGAAGGAATGATTTGAGTCCGACTGGTTATGATTTGTAGATTTTGTTTAATCTATTCAGGACACCTATAAATCATCCTTGTGTCAGTGACTTTCAAATTTGAGAGCAAAAAATCCTGCTATGCACAAGTAGGTTTTAATGGTCATTACCATCAAAATCTAATAGCCGTATGGATTTTGACCAGACTTGTTATCAACATCCTTACTCAGCGCTCCATGTAAGTATGGTTTTGGGGGGTAATTCTGAGATAATTTTTCTTATTTCTCAACAAAAACATATGATTTGACCCCTCATTAGAACCAAGAAAAATTTCTCAACAAAAACATATGATTTGACCCCTCATTAGAACCGTCTCAGCGAGATGGTTCTACTGATGGGTGGCAACATAAGTTTTTTTTTGAGTAATTTGGAAAATTGTCCCTAAATTATCCCTGTTACTCCTTACCTGGAGCACTGTTTCTGCGGCATCTGTCATGATGCTCGTGGATAATAATGATTTATTCCAAAGAAGGCATAGAATTGCCACTTTGTGCTAAATGAGCGATTCAGGTCCATTTGGACCGCTTAGCTTAAAAGAAGACATGCATGTACTATGGAATTCTTTGTACTATGGAATTCTTTGAACAAAGCAGTTCTTACAAGATGGCCACAGAAAACATATTTGTTCATTTAGAAAATGAATTAAAGTTAAATACCTAGACTTTCAAAAGTCCACAAGCCAATCTGAAATCCTCTTATACTTGCTCATAGTAAAAATTTGACGATAATTTTGGAAGCTCTGTCGCTGAAGCTGATGCCAAAACATGTCATACTCAAAATTAAGTTTTTTAGATACAGCAAAATCCTGTTTATATGCATAATTATTTTTCAGCGCTCATTAGAAAATTCATATTGCTACTTTTAGAGCTCTAGTTAAGGTAGGGATTAAAGGATAATTTAGAGATATTTTTCTTATTTCTGAATGCAAACATACATTTTGACGCCTCATTAGAACCATCTCAATTAGACAGTTCTAATAAGGGGTCACAACATATTTTTTTATTGAAAAATACAGAAAAATATCTCTAAATTATCCAAGATACCACTTCTTATCTGGAGCTCTGTAACTTTCAGATGTAGAGTAGTTAGCCTTTATTAGTTTTATGTACAATTTTCATGCTTAAGGTGCCCCTGGTTAACTGTATATGTATACAAGAGCTGTTACGAAACGAAGAAGAGCTGTTACAAAACGAAAAAGTCATAGTCCCCAAACAAGCTGGTCAAAGTGGCTAAACAGAATTTGTAAAAAAGAGTCATAGTTCCCAAACAAGCTGGTCAAAGTGGCTAAACAGAATTTGTTTAGCCACTTTGACCAGCTTGTTTGGGAACTATGACTCATTTTGGTTTTGTAACAGCTCTTTTTCGTTTTGTAACATCCTTGAAAACATAGTTAACCAGGTGTGTAAGGAGAAGCAGTAGTTCCAGAACCAGTGCCATGATGTGTATGATATTATTTTGCTGCGGCATTTAGACTTGTATGTCAGTGCTACAGATAAACAAACATCTTGGGAGAGCTTTTAGCTCTCCTGAATGACAGTTAAGGAAGAGCTATTGTTGTCACCCCAGCATTGGTGCTTGTGTCCCTTTTCTGGCTGTTTAGGTCAATGTTTTTTTAAGTGATGGTCAAGGGTGCTGTTAGGCAAGCTATCCTGTACGTGGACAGGTCTTTTTTCCTATTCCTCCATAAAACTTATTTGTAATGTGTAATCTCACTGGCATAGTGTTAGTCGGACTATTCATAAGAGCTTAAGGTATAAGAGTGCTGCCATTTTTACAAAGGGGAACAACTTTTGTGGCTTACTATTTGCATCCCTGGGGACTAAAATCCATCTAAAAATAGGTCTACTCTTAAAGCAAAAGAATTTGCCTAGAAGAGCAAATTCTTATTGGTTTTAGAGTTGACCCCCATTTAGAAATATTTACACTTGCCACTGACTTCTCATAGGTGAACCCTTTAGAGCAACTGGTACAAAAAATGACTGAATAGCCAGGACTGAAATGCTTTCCCAAGTCTCCGGCGTTGTATTGTGAAGGAACGTGTGTGCCCGACCTAGGTTTCGTCCATTATGCAGACTCTTCAGGGGAATCCTGTCTAAAATGGACTCAAAAAGTGCGAATCCAAGTTATGATTTGACTGGTCAAAATCGCGCCTTATATAGTCGTGAAAAAAGGCTCTCAAACTGGCTCCCAGAGCCGTTTCCGGCTCCGAGAGCAGGCGGCTCCCAGAAGCGGCTCAGAGAGCCGTTTTAGCAAACCAGCACTGGAGCCAGTTGTGCCGGGTCTAGGAAGCCCGCATCCGGCTCCCAAGAAACCGGCTTCACGACCAGAACAACTCAATCTCACGGAGAGGAAGCGGTTTGCTTCTTTATTCAACATAAGAGGGCAGTCATTTGGACGTTCACCCAGACACCCGATAGGTGATTATATTGTTGAGTAGTGATAATTCACTGAATGTGAGATTGTTTGGAGCTTCTATGTTATGTTGTTCGGATGTGATTAGCAAGACGACCGCTGTGGGTAAATTAGATATAAAAATGACTGAAGTTTGCTGAAGCCTTTAGAGCAACTGGCTTCATACACCGATGAAGGCCAAATGATCATGTGACGTAGTCGTCAAGCGACGTCTTATGTAAACAAACGTCTTGATTGGTTCTTGTAACGTTTGATTTATGCCACGTCAGGGCGGCGGCTGTTTAACGTTATGACCAAACATGTCATTACTAACTTTTCTTCGATCCATATTTTGCCTATTCTACACTAAATTACCACGAAAACAGTGCAGAGGGGTTCACAAATAAAGTGTAAATATAAGAATAAAAATTTGATTTTTCAGGGTTCATCGTGTGAAGAAGCCAGTGGTCGTCGCTAAAATTCTACATGGAATTTTAGCTCCACCCACTGGCTTCATCACACGATGAATGCTGAAAAATCAAATTTCAATTCTTAAATGAAGCAAAATTGAAAAAAATGGAGTTGCTTCCCCTGTAAGTGAACTCATTCACCTTAAATTCTACCAGTATGTTAGAGAGACAAACATAGAAACATTACTGTTTGCAGGCCCAAGATTATTATCTGTAGATGTTTTGCTTTTGGAGATTCTGTTTACCCTATCAAAAGAGTGAATAATAATCTTTTTTCAAACAGTGCAGATCTTGATCAGATTTCTTTTTAGCTTGCCTGTATGAATGCACAGGAAGAGCTATTGCACTACCCCCGGTGTTGACCGCGGAGGCGTTAGCAAAATTTAAAGTTTTACATTAAAAGTTTTTTATGTAATGGGCAAGGCGCTGACAGGCGAGCTATCCTGTACTGCGGACAGGTTTTGTTTTTCATTCAGCTCTGTTTAAGGTGAATGGGTACACTTTCAGGGAAGCAACTTTGCCATTCTTATTTTGCCTCCCTTCTCAGTAGGGGACATCTTCTAAAGGTAAGAATTTTCTCTTCTAGGAGCAGAATCCTTTCCCATAGGAGTAGGTCCCATTTTTGATGGGCATATCATCCAGGGAAGCAAACAAGAAGACACAAAGTAGTTTCCCTTTGGAAAAATATGGC
Source organism: Ctena decussata (assembly GCA_963989385.1). NCBI lineage: Eukaryota > Metazoa > Mollusca > Bivalvia > Lucinida > Lucinidae > Ctena > Ctena decussata. The sequence goes on from OZ022508.1 coordinate 6,728,653, forward strand.
AGAAAAACTGAAGGTGTACACATACACCTTAAAATATTTGGAATAAATACAGCAGTTCCAATGAATTTGTGATAGAGTATACCCACCTTAATGCATGATGCATGTCCTGATTTTAACAGTATATTAATCAGGGCTCTAGGTAAAAGTGTGTTATTGATGATAGTTGTGGGAGAATTTTTCTTATTTCTCCTTCTAAATAGTGTGTTTCATATAATATTCTTACTGTAGAGTTTGGTAACCAAGCAAGGACATAAAATGTTCTCAAATACTAGATTTTAACCCATAACAGCCACTTTGGTGGACTTGTAGCCATGCCCTATGTGTGTCTCTGTGTGTGTGTAAATAACTGTGTACAAACTGTGTATTAAATTACTACATGCGTAAATATAATGAATGATTATATTATAATTTTATTATTATTACAGTATTGTGTTTTGTACATGAAAAGAGATATTTTTATTGTTTTAATTACATATATTGAGTTGACTATGGTAGAGTTTTGTTTTGAGAAATGAGGCTTTATATGATACTTGACCAATCAAGAATAGATCAAATTAACCTGGATTCCTTCATAGGCTGGTCAGAATATTCTCTTTATGTGATTTAAATTCACAAAATTCATATCACAAAAATATACCATCATCATTCTCCATTGCCTAACAATTTACTGCTATGGTAAAAATATAAAAATCTGGGCCCAGTTGTTCAAAACTAATGTTGTCTTTAGTACAGGAGACGTTATATTTTCAAACATACTGTACACAAAACCACTGCCATTTTTGAGGAGCATTTACTCCAAAGGCTTCTCAAATTTTTTCAGCAACAGCAGTTAGAACAATTGATTTTATATGTACTAAAAACTTAACAAATCCTTTGCTAACAACTTCATTAAATTGCTGATGCTTACCAGGTCCTAAATGTCAAATTGTGATGAAACTGCCTATAAGCAAACAGTGAAGACCTAGATTAGACTGCTGTTAAGGAACGTTTAAAGGAGTTGTCTGATCAAGGTGTACACTGGCTGCAATTCCAAGCAAGTGTTTCTAAAGAGATGTGGTGTTAGAACAGCTATTCTTATACCATGACTGTAATGGACTCTTTTGGCCATTTATCCTTGATAATCAACCCATATCACAGGGTATACTTGATTCCGCTAATTTTTGCCTCTTGCAGAGACTGTACATCATATTTGGCTTCTGTCGAGACTGTCCGCGATCTCTTGCTTCCTGCCGAGACTTCTGTATATGATAAATGGCTTCCTGCAGAGACTGTCCGCATGACTCTGCTTCCTGCTGAGACTCTCAGCAGGAAGCAGAGTCATGCGGACAGTCTCAGCAGGAAGCCATTTATTGAGGACAGTAGCCACTGCAGGAAGCAAGAGTTCACGGATAGTCTCGGTGGAAGCCATATATGAGGGACAGTCTCTGCAGGAAGTGAAAATTGGCGAACTGGTTTATACCCTGTGCATATGAGTAACAGATTAAACTAGTGTGGAAGAACCTTTTCTGACTTCTCAAATAAGCAAGAAAATTATATTCATATTTACAGGTCACTTCTAGTATAAAGCTTCTTTTCCCTGCCATGTGTTCTGTTTGTTTTGTGTGGATATATTTTGTGATAATATTGTTATTGTGTATCTAACCTCAGATGGGATCCATATGAAGAACAGGAACCATGTTGTTAAACAAACAAATACTGAAACAAAGTAGTATGTATAAGGGGGGATTTTTAGAATCCTGAGAAATTTTCTTATCTCTTTATGAAGCCCTCATTATAATGTCTTGTAAAGGCAGTCATAATGACGGGTTACAATGTATGTTTCAATGGAGTATGAACAGAAATCATCACATAATTATCCTCCAAAGTTACTAATTATCTGGACCTTTATGATATTGATATGTTTTTAAAGGAAACAGATTAGGACCACAATAAGTAAAGGGTTTGAAATGATACCAAAACTGGAAAGAAGGAAAATACATACCGTAGAATGATTTCATAGTAAATGTATGATGGCTGTACCAGTTTTCGGGGTATTAACATTTGCTGGCAACATAAAAACTGTGTGATAAACAAAAATAAAAAACTGATGGTCAGTGTGTACATAAAAATATGTGTTAAGTAATTTGTGATTTACATTTGATGTCCGTATGTCGCCATGTTTACATATTTGATCCATTCCACACAGATGCTCGGCTGAATCTGCTCCCCGAAACTGCCCCAGTTTTCAGGGTATGTTGAAGAAGTCGCCTTCAAAATGCATCAGCTGCAGATCCTAATGATAACAATTGTTTTCATGAGACCTGCAATTCTTTAGGCTGTAGAAACTATCTTTGAATTATCAGAAAAAAAAGTTCATAATTGAATAAAACACCGTGTCATCTTCGTCGGTACTTTCTATAAGCTTTACAGTGTTTCCAATATGGCCGCTTCCACGGTCACTAATGACGACATCACGGATGACGTCACAACTAACGTGCTGTCGCACGTCAATTAGTGTATGATGAAACATACTGATTCAACTTTCTGTTTGCAAAAAATAATCATTTTTCGAGGTCTCTGGCAAGAAAGCGGTATAATCTATCATAATACCCCCGAATTCTGTAGCACCCCAAAACAGGTACATCAACCATACAGGTTTCTTCAGTAGACTGATCTGCTTGTACCATATTTATTTTGCTATGAGATGGTGTGTTTTTTTTTCCCCTTCTAAAATTACCACAAATATGTAAATCAGTCTCGTGTAACTCAGCTATAAGATGGAGTTCCTTTTTCAAAACAATCCCAAAAATTAGATCCATCTTGTTAGATGGGTCTAGATTTTTGGGATTGTTTTGGAAAGGTAAAACACATCTTATAACTGAAAAATGCAATATGAGCCGCGACGCGACAAAACCAACAATGTGGTTGTGCGCCCAGTGCAGACTCAGATCAGCCTGGGCATCCGCCCAGTCTGATCAGAGTCTTCGCTGTCCGCACGAAGGTAGCTTAGTCCCTTGGCTACCCTTTAAGCGCTTAATAAAGAGTCTGATCAGACCGGGCGGATGCCCAGGCTGATCTGAGTCTGCACTGGGCGCAAGACCACATTGTTGGTTTTGTCGTGTCGCGGCTCATATGTTTGAATAGCTTTATGGCTCCTTTCCTTCATTTTGTATCTCATTTTACAGCTAGGTGTTCAATTATAAATGCAGAAATCTGCTTTGGCTCTGTGTTCTTAAACTTGTGTTTTATGAGGAGGGGTACAGAAAAAGCTGTTTCAAGCCTTGTGTAAATAGCAAAGATCTACATAAGCAGCGTATATGAGCTGTCTTGTCAGAGTGAGATGGTTGTAATGAGGGATCATATTGTGTGTGTTTTGTCAGTTATGATGTCAAAATTATCATAAAACCCCATCATTATCTGGACCTCTGGATTAGTATCTTTGCTGATAGCACTGGCTTTTGGCAACTTATTCCGTACACCCTGATTATTTTTAAGTTCTGTGTACAAACCTTGAACAACATACTGTACTTGTTATATTGCTATATTCTGATCTATCTAATACATAGAGTTGTTTGTTTGAAACTGATTGTCAGTATGAAGCTTTAATTTATAACCCCAAACCTCTCTACATACCCTGCAGGCACACACCGTTGGAAGGTCATGACATTGAATCAGTGTTGATTTAATGTTGGTTCAATGTTGTGTGCCCTCTGGGTACGTGCATGACTGTCTCTCTCCAGGCCCATATGCAGACTTATGAAAAGGGGGATAGGAATTTTCAGAAATATTCAAAGAGGAGTACAAAAGATAAGAAATCCCAGCTTTTGAGGTCAATTTAAAGGGATGTAAACTCAGTTTCTGGTAGAATTAAAAGTGCATGATTTTGAAGTAATTTGTGCAACTAGAAATGTTTTTCAGAGAAAAACTGATGTCCTCCCACCAGCCCATTTCCCATCCTCTCTAATGAATAAAAAGCCTGTACAAATAAAAGATTTATGCGAGTTTGGAGAAAATCCATCCACTGATTCTAAAGGTATTCTACATTGCAAAACTATGCCCTTGACAAATGGGTGAAGGTCACCAACTACATGTACTAAACATGTTTTAAACCTGTCCCTATATATTCATGCAAGTCTGATGAATATCCATCAACTGGTTCAAGATATAACTCATTTTAAAGAGAGAAAAAAGGATTTGTCAGTTAACTTTTGACTGTGAAAATAGGGTCAAAGTAAACTCTTGAGACTGTCCCAAAGGTATATCTATGAAAGTAAAGTGGAAATCAAGCCAAAGGCTAGTGAGATATTATCAGTTTTAGTGATTTTTTTTCTTATCTTAGTCCTCTTATGGCCTTGAAAAGGAGGTCAAGGTCACCAAACTCTGACCAGCTCTTACACTAGTCCAAGTGATGTATCCATGCAAGTTTAGTAAAATTCCATCAACTGGTTCATTAGATATTGTAGGTACAACAAATTGTAATCTAAGTCCTCCAGTGACACTGAAAATGAGGTCAAGGGCACCAAACTCTTGACCAGCTCTTAAGCTTGTCCCAATGATGTATCCATGCAAGTTTGGTGAAATTCCATCCACTGGTTAAGGAGATAAAGTGCAATCAAGAAATTGTCATCTAAGTCCTCCAGTGACCCCGAAAATGAGGTCAAGGTCACCAAAATCTAATCAGCTCTTAAACTTGTCCCAATGATGTATCTATGCAAGTTTGATGACTTTCCATCCATTGGTTCTGGAGAAATAGTGCATACAAGAAATTGTCATCTAAGTCCTCCAGTGACCTTGAAAATGAGGTCAAGGTCACCAAAATCTAATCAGCTCTTATACTTGTCCCAATGATATATCCATGCAAGTTTGGTGACATTCCATCTGTTGGTTCAAGAGATATTGCATATACAAGAAATTGTCATCTAAGTTCTCCAGTGACCTTGAAAATGAGGTCAAGGTCACCAAAATCTATTCAGCTCTTAAACTTGTCCCAATGATAGATCCATGCAAGTTTGGTGAAATTCCATCAATTGGTTCAAGAGATATTGCGCATACAAGAAATTGTCATCTAAGTCCTCCAGTGACCTTGAAAACAAGGTCAAGGTCACCAAAATCTAATCAGCTCTTGAACTTGTCCCAATAATATATCAATGCAAGTTTGGTGAAATTCCATCCATTGGTTCAAGAGATATTGCGCACGCAAGAAATCTGTCACGCCAATGCCGACAGGATCCGCACTGAAACCAGTATGTCCCCCCTCACCTTTGGTGGGGGGATATAATTAAGGTGTGTGTGTGCACACCCTCCACTCCTCCTCTGGGTATGGGCCTGCTCTCTCTCTCACTCATGAGGGCATGTGTTGGCAAGTTTTAAGGTCAGATGTTATACTTTCAGGGAAAGCATCTGCCATTTTCGATTTTCGCCTTCCTTTTCAATGAAGGAAGGAATTTGCACCCCTGAGAGCAATCCTTTAAAGAGTAGACCTCACTTTGGCAGGGCTTTGTCATCCAAGGAAGAAAACAGGAAGTCACAAAAGTTTTTTATACGCCCGTTTTGAAAAAACGGACGTATTATGGCATGGCGCTGTCCGTCTGTCTGTCTGTCTGTCCATCCGTCCGTCCGTCAACATTCTTGTGCGCACCATATCTCAGAAACCGTTTGAGATATCTTCATGAAATTTTGTAGGCACATATATTAGGATGGGGCAAAGTGTCGCATACAAGAATGGTTGCTCCCCCTTTCTTAGTTTCAAAGTTATGCCCCTTTGAATATTTTTTACCCTACTAGTCTTGTGCGCGCCATAACTAGATAACCGTTTGGGATATCATGATGAAACTTCATAGCAATGTGTATGAGGGTGTGATGATGTGTCGCGTATAACAGTGGTTGCTCTCCCCTTCTTTGTTATGGAGTTGCATCCCTTTGATTAGATTTTTAGGGTATTTTTGTGTATACTAACCTTGTGCATTCAATAACTAAGTAACCATTTGGTATATCTTGATGAAACTTTATAGCAATGTGCATGATCACAAGACGGTGTGTCACATATAAGAATGGTTGTTCCCCCTTACTTCATTTTGGAGTAACCTCCCTTTGATTAGTTTTTTAGGCTAACCCATTCCCCCATAACTCCTTAACCCTTTGAAATATTTCAATGAAACTTTGTAGGAATGTGTATAATAATGGGGTTATGTATCATGCGCATGAACCACAACTCTGGCTGACTTCCTGAATTATCTGCCCTTGCATCAATTTCCGTTTTACTCTGTATCTCCTTAACCGTTGGAAATATTTTAACAAAATTTTTATGGTGATGTGTATATTGTCAAGGGAAAGTATTGCGACTAAGAGCTTATGAATTATCTCCCTTGTTTGACTGGCGTTTCACAACTTCTGAGCTGCTTCACCCTGGAACCTGATTTTTGGTGTACTAATAGTATTTGATGTGTTGTTTTGATAACATTGCAGTCATTAATTACAGAGTTTTCCCCCTGTTTTGTCTGCCTGTCCACCCTGTTTTGTCTGCCTGTCCATCCTTCTATAAAGCCGGGCCGGGTAGCGCAATCGGTAGGGCACCTGACTCGTAAGTCAGAGGTCCTGGGTTCGAATCCCGGTCTGGCCACATACTTTCGTTTCTCCTTCCGCTGATTCAAGAAGGGCAGTTGTCAGTTACTGGCGAAAGCATGTGCACTTAGTACTGGTTAACCGCTTAGCAGTGATTCTTGAAAAAAGGGTACAATTGTGGAATAACAAAATCTAAAAAATGAACTTCCTTGCATTGTTTCGAAGATATGAATTTTTGATAGTAGACAGTCCCTTGTCCATGTATACAAAATATTACCCACACCAAGTAAAAGGTACAAAAATGGTTTAAGGTCAAAATATGGCGTTAAAATCGTCGTTACGGAGGTGAGATATAACCACATAATGCATATAGCCGCAGGTTTGGCAGGTCTAAATTGTGTGTAGTTTGCAGAATAGTTGCTCTTTTCGCAGTGTTGACCTGAAACCGTAATTTCTATATGACATTGATCACTTTGAGTATCCTATATAAATAGTTCATTAAAATGAAAAAAGAAGGCTTTCTTTAAACGAACTATTAAATAAAACTATCCTATTTGCTTTCCTTGCAATGAACAAATTAGCCAAGCAATTAAAAGAGCCAATGAATGAAAGAGCTCACGAACCTATCAATGGTAACTTTATATGACACTTTTAGTGATATATGGTATTTGGAAGTGTATTGTGAACATTTTCTTAAACTACCGTTTTCGTTACGGAGGGGAGTGCGTTTAGCATATGCAAAATATGCATTTTTATTTTCACAAAAATTCAGTAGAAGTGGGACGTATCTTCTTAATAGCAACCTTTTCTCTTCTAAATACATATCAGTTGAGACGCACAGTCAATATTAATACAATGACACTGTTACTTGTATTTCAAGCAAATATATCATTAAGAGCAATGAATTCGAAATATGACCCTCCATCATGGGTAAAAAAATCATGAAAACCAAATCAAATCTAGAACTTGTCAGTGCTGTCCACATTTTGAACACCTACAGATAGCACCTAATCATAATCTGCACTGTCTACCATTCTGTTGTCATTTTCTCTGACAATGATTCTCGTTATGGAGGGTAGAAAATTTAAGGTGCGTCATACAATATCTTATTCATTACCGGTAACAAGACACGTTGTAATCCCAGTATCTTCCCTGACTTCGTAAATTTCGGACTTTTTGAAAGGTCATTTTTGATACGCATTCTTGGAGTTGTCATGTATGTGTAGTAATTCCTGTTTTGGGGGTATCACAGTGATAATGTTAGGAAATATGTGGTTCAGATAGTCTACTGAAATATGGCATTTTTACAAACATCATATGGATTTAGTATGAGCACTTTCGGCATGACCGCTTAAGTGTGAACTCGGGTGGTGTCCGGGCACTCCCTGGGCTACTCGGGGATATGTATACATACACGTATATCCTCGGGTGGTCCCTGGAAAGTCTAGGTGTTGCACTGGTTTGCCCTGTATTTATGCAGAAAAAGCCTTATTTTGTCTGGTTTGTCTGGCTTTATGTGCAATATTGCATTGTTGCTATCTCTAGCTTGCTTCCCTTAGACCTGTTCTCTTTTAGCGTTCTTGTTTTTTGTTGTTGTTTCTTTTTTTTTCTTTTTTTGTGTGTGTGTGTGGGGGGGGGGGGGGGGAGGGGTATGTAGTGGCGGGTGTGGGGAGGAGGTGACGGCGATGGGGTGGGGTCAGGAGAGGAATCCCGATAGCTCAGTAGGTTAAATGCTGACCTGTTGTTCTAGTGGAGCTGGTTCGAGACTCGCTGGAGGCGGAAATCTTCCCAACTGTAGTTGGGGTTCGATTGCTCACAGCCTTTCAATACCACCCTTCCATCGTCCTGATATGAGTGAAATACTGTTATAAAGGACATAAAATCGCTTTCTTCAGCCCTTATGAAGCTGATCGGTGTCTTTGTTAGCGAAAAAGACAACGCTCTTGGTTTTGTCACGAATCGGCTTTATTTTCATTCTTATAAACTGCCCGTGATGCTACAATTTATGGATCTTAGAATGACATTCCCGAGGTAAGTTTTGGGATACATGATACTTTGATAGCATTTAGCTGCCTTTTATCAAAATTCGCACCTTTTCCACCATGACAGTGGAAGGGTTTTTTTAACATAGTGGCCCATTTTTAAGAATAAAATTACAGTTTCATAGTAAACACTCAGACAGGACGTGATTATAACTGCTCGTGCAACTGGACTCGTATGACTGCTGTTCTAAGCGCATGGGTCCCCCTCCGTAACGTTTTCTCCCCTCCGTAACATACTTCTTTATTGCAAAGTGTCTATGCCCGATCTGTACAGTTTATATAATACGCTTATGTTATAGGAGGCCTGATGTATTCTACCAGCTTATTCCAGTACCATTTATCAAATTCTGTTTTTCTCGCATATCGAACGATCGAATTAACCAGCTCCCCTCCGTAACGGAGCAGCCAAAATAAATTTCGTACATATTTATTAAAAAACTGTTTTATCTATTTAAGCATAGAAGGTTCAATACTAGAACGTGTCCACTTGGACTTTCAACCTATCAGCTACCGTAAGAATGCATTATGTTTGTGAACTGTCAGTTTATGGAGTTTTTCTCCCCTCCATAACGACACAATTTGGTCGGTCAGACTTGCACTGAATGACTGCAAATTCACATGTTATGTTGTTTATCCTTGCCCCCTATTTCTACTTACCAGAATATACAAAAATCGGTAAGTAAATGTGTGTTTTAACGTTGATCACACGTTAAGTTGATATATTGTACAAAATATATCACCTGGAGTCCATTAAATATCTGAAAAATTCTGAAACCCTGATGACAGAAATCGTTCTTTTCTCCTTTCTGTTGTTTCAAAGAAACGTATATTTCATGTGACTGTGATACTTACTTCTAAATCACCACGTTGCTGTGGGTCAAAGATTTAGTTACGGAGGGGAGCCGTTACGGAGGGGAGAGGATATAGGACAAATCAGCTATAACAGAACAAGTTATAAATCACAGAGGCATGAAATTGGTTTTTATAAACCACATCAATGTTAAACATTCGCAAACTAATAGAAAGAATTTTGCAAAAGAACTAATGTTTCAGAAAAGGGCCGTTACGGATGGGAGGCTGTGAAAAGTGACAAATGAAAATGTTAACTTAAAGCTTCTTACTCCGATTTTAGTGTAACAAATGAATTGGTTCTTACCATTTTCATTTCAAAGGATATCCTGGTACTAAAATAGACTCATTTTCCATCACGATATCCATTCACTGTTGTTTATAGGTGGGGCATAGAAATCGTTACGGTAGGTGAGTAGCATTTTGGCGACAAGGAATTTTTTCAATTATTTTTGTAAATGAATGGATTAGAAACTGAACAGAACTACACGAGACATCGGCCAACTTGGGATTTCTAAATGGTAAAGAGATGTGTTCTTGTTTGTAGCAATAACCTTGTTTATTAAAGGTGTTTATTATAGCTACTCTGCTTGCGACAGTCGAAAATAGCATACCCCAACACAAAAGCATCGTAAAAAAATCAAGGCTTAGCGTCTTAAATCCAACTGGGAATACCACAGGGTTTTCATATATATATTACACTGCAAAAATAGCAATACATCGCCTATTTAGGCTAAAGCATGTTCGTGTGTGTGTCTGTTTAACATTGGCGACATGTTTTTTTCACAATTGTACCCTTTTTTCAAGAATCACTGTTAGGTCTAAGCCTGCCCAGGAATAGTGTGGTTAGGTTAACTGACCGTCACGACATGACCTTAGTTGCTTACCGTGGACGTTAAGCATCAAATCAACCAACCAACCATCCTTCTATAAACAATCTTGTTTACTCTGTAACTACTTCATGACACTGAAACGGGCGTATTATGGGCCGCTTGCGAAGCCCTTGTTTAACTTTGTAAAAATGGTTGAAAAACATGGAGGGATAATCATTAACTTAAAGTTGTGACTTTATTCTACTTTCAGAGTTTTTGCCTTCAGAATTATGCTTTAAGACCGATCTCTTGAAAAAGTTAGCAAATTTCATTCAATATGAGCCGTGACATGACAAAACCAACAAAGTGGTTGTGCGTCCACCGCAGACTCAGATCAGCCTGGGCATCCGCCCAGTCTGATAAGAGTCTTCGCTGTCCGCATGGAGGTAGCTTAAAGTGTTAGCTACCCTTTAAGTGCCTACCGGAGAGTCTGATCAGATTAGGCGGATGTCTAGGCTGATATGAGTCTGTACTGGGCGCACAACCACATTGTTGGTTTTGTCAAGTCGCGGCTCATATCTTGTATTATTTTAGATCTCACTATTTTAGTCTTTTTCAGAATCTCACCAATTTTTGGTTGTCTTTGTCATGAAATAGGGTTTGTCATGCTATGGCTTATATGTACATGACTTAAGGTGAAGGGGAACACCTCCACGTTTTTACCCCAATTTTTCAAAAAGGAAACAACTTTTGGTAACAACAAGCATTCTGCAGGTTGCTAGGCTTTGCTGGTACTCAATGTCATAAGGTTTCTATGAACTTTTCATTGAGCATTATCATCCAATGAGAGGAGACATGAGAAAGGATGCTATTGTAATAACATGTAGACAAAGACTTAAATCAGCTCGCTCAGATCTGATCAGAGTCTTTCTTGTTTCCATCATAAAGATTCCTTAAGATTCAAAGCATATTTATGTGATGTAGAAATCCAACTTCACATGAAAATTATGACTACTTAAGGGGTATGAAAACACATTCAGGGGAAGCAACTCCTTCATTTTCATTTTAGCTGCCCTTTCCAATGGGGGTAAACTCTTAGAGGAAAGGATTTGCTCTTCCGGGAAACAGATTCTCTCCTTGTAGAGTAGACCTCTTCTTTTAGAACAGATTCTCTCCTTTGAGAGAGACCTCATTTTGGAAGGTTACGTCATGCGGGGAAGCAAACAGGTCACAAAAGTTGTTTCCCTTTGTAAAAATGGCAGAAAAACATGAAAAATAAACTCATAAAGAATCTACATAACAAAAAGTGAAGTGTCTGATCAAACTGCGCAGTTGCATTGGCTACTCTGAGTTTTGGGTGCTTTGCTGAATGTTTTAGGTGCATGAATACACCTCCATGTTGACCTCCATTTTGACAAAGGGGATTAACTTGTGACTTCCTGATTGCTTCTCTGGATAATGAAACCCTTTAGAAGAGAGGTCTACTCTTAAAGGAAAGAATTTGCTCTTAGAGGAGCAAATTCTTTTCTTTAAGAGTAGACCCCGATTGACAAGGGAGTCAGAAATTAAAATGTCAAGAGTTAGTTCCCCTTAAACTGTACTTAATCACCTTAAGACTCTTTTTTTAGCACTGATCAAATGTTAAGTGTAATAGATGGGCCACTGTAGTGATGTAACTCTGTCATATATATGCTGAACAAACTTATCTGCAAACATTCGCAATAAAAAGTGAATCTGACCGATGCTGCCTTCTTGTTTCTTTATTCCTGATGATGCTTACTTTCTCCTATCAAATAGTGATTCCAGATAGGCATTTAACATGCCTGGTAAACAGGTAATTCCATTTCAATTTGTAAATTAAAATTCAAGCTTTCGCAAATAGTATAGCCAAAATATAATTTTATTTGACTGATATGATTGTGTGCAAACCATTTTAGTACAAATTTTCAGCTTTGTAAACTATGAACTGGTGGGAGATATCATAAAACTCCTGAAAGTGGCCAAATCGAAATTTCGGTTTGGCCACTTTCAGGAGTTTTGTGAAATTTTGGTTTGGCCACTTTCAGGAGTTTTGTGAATCCTGCCAGCTTGTTTACTTTAAGCAAAAATTCCGTGTACATAAATGAGTGTTACAAAAAATATGAGTCAAATAGCATTGCTTTAATTTTGAAATTCACAGGTGGGAATGGAACTGTGCGGTTTACCAGGCTGTTTATACTGTAGTGACGCATCGTCTTGGCCTGACTACCGGGTCTGGATGTAAGTACCGGGGATTAGTAGCACTAGAAGCAAATCAAGGGGCGATCTTTATCTACTTCCGCCAGACATGCGCAGTTAGGTGAATTACAGCTGAGCGCTTTGTACGAATCCAGAGCGGTGACAGACAGCGGTCTCAGTTTCCATCCCTCTTGCCTTGCTTCTAAGCTACAAGGGAATTGTATAGTTTAATATGAAATAGGCGCCACCTAAATTGCAACCAACCTACATTATGACTCCAGTAAAAAACTGAAACAAGAAAATTTTAGCACAGCTGCATGGATAGCTCCTTTTGTTATGAGATTGATTAATTGATTGATTGATTTATTGATTGATTTTACCATTTTCGGTCGACATCTGAACAACACATTCGTATCACGAGATGTCAAATAAATGATAATGAAATGAGAATAAAAAAGTAGGCCTAGGCAAGAGACAGAACAGGGGACAGGTGTTTTGAAGACACAGACAGAGAGAGAGAGAGAGAGAATGGTACCACTGGCAACCGTAAAACCCTGCACAGTATCGGCAGCCAATGGTGCCTTTGGCAACCGTTGGCACCACTGGCAAAATTGCAAATGTCACCACTGGCAGTGCTTTGGTAGAGCCAATGCCGCCAAAGGTACCATTGGTAGAGCCGATGGCGCCTATAGCACCATTGCTTTAGTTTTTCTAATTTTCTTTCATTATTGCGGGGAAAAATTCTCCTTTGTCAACTCGAGTGTTTATGATGGGTTCAATAAATTGCCGTATTGAATGACGCAAATTTACCACCACGGTAAATATTCCCACGCCCTTAGTTGTCTGCAGTATTGGCAGCCAATGGTCGGCAATGCTGGTTTCAATGGTAGAGCCAATGGTGCCAATATTGAAACTCAGAGCGTCATTGGCATGTCAATAGTGACATTGGCAAAAACCCGAACGCAACCAGTATTGGTTTTGACGTCACACATAAAAGATGCAACGTCACACTGGTGCTTCATCCAATCAATTACTAGATTATTTATATAAATGAGGGAAAACCGATAGGCCTAGTGGAAGTCAAAAGCTGTTTTGCATCTCTCCGTCAGCCTTTGTCGTTTCTAGACAGTTTCTAGACAGTTGTAAAGCTTTCTAGCTACATCACGTGTGCGCCTGCCTGCTGCCGACCTAGAAATATAATGCGTGTCACCAATAAACAGATGCCGAGAAGCCGCAGTTGAAAGGTAGGTAAGGGTTGTTATTTTTTTCGAGCTGTACGGCCTTCTAGCCGAATATTCTGATGGCCATCATAGGATTTTTTTTTTTGGAATTCAGACACGTGTTGCCAGGGAAGTGTCGGCGGAAGTTCAGGAATTTATTTTCGTCCAATAAAAATGCCAGCGTCTCGTTTCTCCATAGAAAGAAAAACGCCGACCGGAAATTCAGTGACACAAAAATTTCGAAGCCTTAGTGGTACGGGACAGAATAGAATAGAACAGAAATACGCCTTAATCGTAAAGCAACCAACTCTCGTTGTTTGCCGCCTTCGGCGGCAAACAACTCGTTGGTTGGTTGCTATAAAGGGGTAAAAACACAATAATGGCGACGAGGTAAACTTGGCAGAAGCATTTGTAATTTGTTATTATTCGCCTTTTCCCCCATTGACATTCGTCTTGTGTTTTTTCGAACACAAACTTTGACAAAGGAGGGAATAGGTCGCCAGTTCTAGATTAACAACATTGCAAGCTTCTACGCTATACACACAGAGCCCTTGAAAGTCTCGACCTATAAATTCTAAATTTATCCAGTTTTGGTCGAAATTAGAAAGTAGAAAGCAGGCGTAAGGTTAATAGAGGGTCAGTTTTACAGGGTATATCCCCAATTCTCCTATTTCCGTAGCTTCCGCTATTTCCGTAGCTCGTACAATTTCACGCGCTATGGCAGCTCGCGCATTTTCTCGTGCCACCCGTCCATTTTGTGAAGATGTAAACATCCGGCTAGAGCAACTCACGTCAAAAAAATGAGACAAAAACAGGTTTGTTGAATGAAAAGTTACCTGAGAAATATATTTCCAGTATAAAAAAGGTGTTTTCCATCCAAATGCACTTCGTTTCCTCCTTTAAAGAGTGAAAAAAAGTCCTTTTTCCTGAAACAACTGAAGTGACATTTCTGTCCCAGCGTCTTTGTCAACAGCTGATCACGTGACCTCGCCCCGGTTGTCCAAATCTATACGCCTTTCCTATAATTCAGAGTCTGTTTGAGTTTTGTCCCTTGCAACGCCTATGACGTCATCTATAGGATAGGCTATTGTTTTTCATTGTGTAACCAAATAAATGGCGGTTTTCCGTATATTCAAAACTAACATTCAACGGTTAAGATTAAGGCAACTATTCTGTTCCAACTATATTCAGCTCTTTCTTTGTCGGAAAACAAGCTTTATAACATAGCATTTGGGAATTTGACATAAAACTAAAAGATTTCCCACTAAAATCTCAGGCCAAAATTACCGTAATCGAAAGAGTATGTATCACCAGTACAGCTTCCAAAACATAAGGAAAAGAAAGAAAATCGCGGAAGATGTTCAGACCGTTATTACGAAAGATACAAAACGAACGATTAGCTGTTTATAAAGCAGAAACACGCTAAAATGACAACAAAGTGTGCTGACACGGAATTCGTTTGTGTAATCACCGAATTGCGCGCATCGCCGCAATAAACAAACACCCATGATTGTGTATTACCTAGACATGTGTTCGGAAGGCAGTTTTAAGAACACCTACCGTGAAATGGAAACGATCAAATAAATAATACCGAAGATAAGTAAGAGATGGAAAAAAATATGAATTCAACCTCGGGTTCAAACTTACGGAAAACTGTCTGGATGCTGATGCTTTTAGATCGGTGTATCGCACAAGAAACCATACATATCAGCGCTATAATTTGTCCGGTAATAATATGTAGTTACTATCTGAATGTCGGAAAAATGGAAATAACTTTTCAGATTTACGAAACTTATTTATACGAAATGTAACTTTTTTTTTATATTCAACAAACGTGAATGTATTGCCGGGGTGTTAAAACACGGCGTCGATGAAAGGGGTCATGAAAATCAAGAACGACTTGTCGGGATTAAAATAAATAAATAAAAATATATTTCATGAAAACAGGGCAATTATACATTAATTTGGTCTTTCAATGATTTTTTTGCAGTTTACAGTTACAAAAAACGTCTGCTTTATGCATGTTATGTGTGCTTGAAGTTGTACTGAATTATATGTGATATCCTATAGATGACGTCACATTCTACTTGGGTAGATAACTCGTGCGCGACTCAATCGATTTATAGGAAAGGTGTATAGCGCAGTTCAAATTATCAGATATTGATTTTTTTGTGTGTTTGTTGTCATTTCAATGTGTCATTTTGTGAGCATTCACTAGATTGATAAACATGGAAAATAGTGGTTCTTTTTTTTTAAATGTGTTTATAAAAGTGAAAATAATGATGTGTGCATTTAGATGCAAAGCCTGAAGTGATATAAATATGTATGGATGGTGTGTGAGTGTATAAGAGGGAGTATTTTATCATGTTTTTCAGGTCAAACCACAGAAAATTTCAAAGAGAAAATACAGAGCATCCTATACAGAAGAGACTTTGCTGAAAGCCTATAATGAGGTTAAAAGTAAAGGCTTGCCTGTTCAGACTGTCGCAAAGAAATATGGTATCCCATTCCAAACTCTGCGTGACAGAGTTAAAGGGCTTGTGGATCCTTACAACTATCGCCCTGGGCCAGAAACTTTATTTTCTAGAGAAGAAGAACTTATACTTGTTGAGCATGTAGAAGTGATGTCACAACTTGGCTATGGCTTTACAAATGTCCAACTTCAGCATCTTGCTGGTGAGCTGGCATTTGATTTTGGAAGAAGAAAATCTAATAAAGCTCTCACTAACAAGTGGTTGTATGCATTCCTTGGACGTTGGAAGGACAGATTAACTTCACTCAACCCAAGAAAGCTAGAAAGCAATAGAGCCAAAGGATCTTCACCTGAAGTGGTTGATTCATATTACCACAACCTAGAGGAGGTGTTAGATAAATATAACTTAAAGGATAAGCCACAGTTTATTTACAATTTAGATGAAACTGGGTTACAGCCAGAACACAGGCCTCCAAATATCATAGCTCCACCTAACACAAAACCACAAGCCATAACTTCCCCAAAATCAACAACTGTTACATTAATAGGGTGTGTGAATGCGATAGGCAACAGCTTACCACCTTTCTTTGTATTCAAAGGGAAAAGGTTTTCACAAGATCTAATGAAGGGTGCAAGTCCTGGAAGCAAAGCAGCAATGTCGGAATCCGGTTGGTCAAACGGAACTATATTTCGACAATATTTGGAAGAACATTTCTTGCCTTTGACCCATTCCCAGATAAATGAAACTCAACCAATACTATTACTGTATGATGGACATTCATCCCATATATCCACCACCTTAATTGAATGGGCAAAGAGTCACAACATTATACTCTTCGTTTTACCCCCGCATACGAGCCATCTGTTGCAACCGTTAGATGTTGGTATTTTTGGGCCGTTCAAGAATTATTACCATTCTGAATGTAGCACCTTTCTGCGGAATAACATGGGACAAGTCATAACTCGGTATGACATGTGTGAAATCGCTTGCAAAGCGTATTTAAAATCAATGACTCCCAGCAATATACAGTCTGCATTTAAACGGACAGGTATATATCCATTTTCAAAGGAGGTTATAACACCTGAAAAGCTTTTCCCCACAGAAGTATTCCGAGAGGAGGAACCTATTAAAAAGGTGAATGCCATCAAGTCTGGGAAGGAAGAAGTAAAGAAGTTCTTAGATGAAAAGCAGCAGAAACTGAGTCTGAAAGAGGCATGCAATCATTGCAGTGAAAACAAGCCAGTAATCCATAAAAGACCTTCTGCTGGCGGACAAGCCATAACAGAAGAAGCATTTGAGCGTAAACTGAAAGACTACCAGGATCATCGTACAAAAAATAATGGTTCAAGTTCAACTAAAATAAAGAAAACTAGCTCAGAGAATACCAATATCAAGTCCGTATCAACTGTAAATAAGAAACAAAAATTACAAAAAAAATTGGAGTATTCTCCCATCCCATCTACCAGTGGACTAAACTGTGTTACCATTTCTCCAAAAACGTCTGTAAGTGAATTGCAGCAAACAAAGTCCAGTCAGTCAGAGATCTCCTCAGATGATGATCTATCAGATGATGACAAATGTTGCGTCTGTAATAAGTTTGCACCTCCCAAATCACGTGAATCAGCCTGGGTTGTGGACATCATGAAGTGGGCAAACTGTTCAAATTGCAGTCATTGGGTTCACTTGGGTTACTGTTCTGAAGTTCGGGTTGTGAGGCGACACAGTACTTTTCTGTGTCCTCACTGTGTCAATTGAAAATTTACTTATTCAACCATGTAAATAAGTTTAGTTAAAGTTAAGAGGTTCATGTTACTTTTTTCTGCATTGTAACAAAGTTTTCCGAGTTGTAAACAGTTTTATTTTCAAATATAAATGTTTAGTTATGTCATTACACATATAAATATGCGTTAATTAGCTTGTAGGGCCTGAGTTTAAAAGGATATCTGAAAGCTGAATTTTGCACTGAAGCAGAAATTTTTTTCTCATGTGAATTAAGCAAATCCACTTCTTTGAACTGCACTATACTTTGCAAATATTTCCCACGTTTTGACCTCTACAGACAAAACTTCCGGTTGACCTACGGACTTCAGGAGAAAGTTCCTTACAGTGTAACAGTATGCGGGTCACAGATTTTGAGGTAAGATTAAACTTATATTTCTTGAATGTTGTTGCTTTATTTTTTACAGGTTATTCATCAATATCCAAACATTTTATTGCATTGGTAAAATATATTTCAAAGCGCCGGTAAAACTAGCAGTTGACCTACTTTCATTTTAGTGCTACGGAAATAGGAGCGAAGGGCATATTACAGGGAATTTTACTTCTTGTGGAGTCTTGTAGACACACAAAATTGTGCAAATAAGATTTCTTATGGGGTCTTGTAGACACATGAGTAATTTATTTGTTATTCCCAAAGTCTCTTGTGCAGTCTAGTAGACACACAACATTATTCAAATAAGATTTCTTGTGGAGTCTTGTAGACACACAGGTGATTTATTTGATTAAAAGGTTATTGCTTGTAGAGTCTTATAGACACACAGGATTGTTCAAATAAGACGCATTGTCATTACCCCACCACAATCCTAATAGCAATAAAGTCAGTATTATCCCTGTACGTCTGTCACCATGTCAATAAACGTCAACACAGCTACTACAGAGGAACTGAAACAGATTCCAGGAGTGGGTGAAAAAGTTGCGCAGCTCCTGATTCAGTTCAGAGACGTTTATGGGGTTATAAAGAGAGAAGCTCTGGATTTGGCTCTTCGGCGACACCTGTCAGATGAAGTCCTGGAGATGATAGACTTCTCAGTGCCAAAGCTAGATGACCCATTCGATATTGATCTAAGCTGTCTCCCATCAGTACCTCAAAATGATTCATGGGAACCACTGGTGAGCTTTGCCCACCAGACAGCATCAGGAAGGTCAAGGTCACCACAAGAACCAGAGTCAGAAGTTTGGCATCCACTGACATTGCTATCAGCATTCAAGCCAAGGAAATCGTCAATGTCACCAGTTCGAGAGAGTGTCTCCAAGTTGGCATCACAGTTGTCAGATCAGGAAGCATCCGCTGTGTTAGCAGCAGCTTCGAGTATCCATGAGCCAGAAGAATCACGTTCTTGTAGAACTTATTCCAGGTCAGTATCTCATGGTGAGAAAGAGGATAAGAAACCTGCTGAAAGGAAGACATCCACATCTAAAGGATCAGAGGGAGCTATTGGGTCTTGTAGATCCAGATCTCCAAGGGAAAACAGATCTTCCTCAGGGTCAAGGTCACTGTCTAGTCAGAGACGTTCAAGAAAACACTCCCCTAAACATATAAGGACGCCTAGGCGTCACAGTAAAAGGTCAAGGTCACACTCTGGGTCACTGTCAGTGTCAAGGTCAAACTCAGGGTCAGTGTCGAGGTCAAGGTCACAGTCAAAACGGTCGAAGTCTAAGTGCAGAAGATCAAAGAAAAGACCATCGAGGTCAAGATCAAGGTCAGCTGCGGGGTCACGATCCACTTCAAGGTCAAGGTCAAAACAGAGTCGTTCTAAAAAATCAGATTCCAGAAGTGTCAAGAAAAAAGACAAGACCTCCTCAAAGAAAACAGACTCTAAAATTATAAAGAAAAAGGACAGAAGTAGATCAAGGTCATCTTCAAGGTCAAAGTCACATTATCACCATTCAAGGAAATCAGACTCTGAAGTTGTAAAGAAAAAGGAAGGAAGTCTCTCAAGGTCATCTTCAAGGTCAAGGTCAGCTCATTCAAAGAAGTCTGATGCAAACCTGCTGAAGAAAAAGAAATATATTTCTTCAAGGTCGACTTCCAGGTCAAGGTCAGTTGAACGCCACTCGAGGAAATCTGGCACAAAAGTTGTGAAGAAAAAGACGCATGATTCTTCAAGGTCAACTTCACGGTCAAGGTCAGTGAGATGTAATTCAAGTAAACATGACTCGAAGAAAAATAAGTCACAGAAAAAGATACACAAACACTCCAGATCAAGTTCGAGATCAACTTCCAGGTCATCGTCAAGGTCAGCCTCAAGGTCATCAAGTTCACATTCCAAATCTCATAAGAGAAGGGTTAAATTAAAAACAAAACATGATAGATCAAGGATGGTGCACAAACATAAACGTCGATCGTCATCTAGTTCAAGGTCAACGTCAAGGTCATCATCAAGGTCACATTCTAGATCTTCCCATAAAAGGAGAGTTAAGACAAGGCGTGCTAAATCAAAGATACATAAACATAAACGTCATACATCATCTAGTTCAGAATCACAATCAAGATCTCCTTCAAGGTCAAGGTCACGTAAATCAAAAGGAAGATCAAGGTCACAGAAAACAAAAAGAAGATCAAGAAAACATCATCACTTATCATGTTCAAAGTCAGATACAGATTCTTCGGTGGATAGATATTCTTCAAAGCATGGAGATCCCCGAAAACACCCTAAATCTTTGCGTTTTGATGGAAAGTCAAATTGGTTATCTTTTAATAGCAATTCTCTGTAACCACCAACCAAAGTTCGGCACGCATAGTCATGGATTTCGATGAAACTTTCTCAGTTTGTGTGTTGTCACACAAAACCATATAATTGATACCTAGTTCCTTCTGCTGCATGCCCGTTGCCATGGTAACGGCCTCCAAAGTTTTTGGCTCAAAAATTGTCAAAAAACCAATGAAAAATTGCACTATTTGAACTTTTATATAGGCTGAATGAAACTACATTTCATCTAAACATGAGTTTGTTGGAAAAGTATAGGTCAGTATGAAGGTAAGGAAAAACAAATATAATAGTTTTATAATTTCTTTAGTACTGCTACTGGCTGCTAATGGTGGGTGGGGTATCAAGGTATCCGAAACCCCCATTTTAAGGCATTTTTAAGCGTATGCTGTCAGTTCGTCCGGTCAGTCTGACATATCTACATATCACTACAAACTAAAGGAGGACCTCAACTATTATGAACTGAAGAAACATGTTTGGGAAGTTACTTCCTTCTGACCGTAACCATGGAAACAATCAGTACCCTATATAAAAAAAACGGAAAAACATAACCCTGTAAAATATCAAACATTTTTTCCATAAACAATGACATGCAGCATTAATTACATGTATAGTTGTTGTGAAAATATTAGACTTACATTAAGTAATATCCACATTACAAGGACCAGTACTGAGACTCTTTTAATATTCATTTAAGGGGCTCCGAAAGGGGTTTAAACAGGCTAATTTGCACCCCAAATGATTAATTTTCTCCATGCAGTTACAAACTCATAACTGTTTTCCTTTAACAAGGTTGTGAAAATATAAGCCTAAAGTTAACAGATACTATATATGGTTATGGGGTACTCCTGGGTAATATGTGCATGGCATTTAAGGGCCCCAAAAAGGGGTTGAAAGGAGGAAATTTGACGAAAATGTGTGAATTGCTTCACAAAACAACCATAAACAGCACTGCATGCAAATATAATGGCTAAGAATCTGTCAGTCAAATGTCAACAGGTATATATAATGACAATATGGTGTTCTGTTACAGTATTTATAGTTCCTTAAGGGGCCAAAAAGGGTAAAATCTCCTAATTTGTCCCCCCCCCCCAAAAAAAAAAAAAAAATAATAATAAAATCTCGAATATTCTTCATACTGCAACAAAATACATTATCTATTCTTTAACCTGTTTAGAAAAGCATTAATTGTAAATTAACAGATACAAAGTATGGTACTGAGATACTCTTAGATTACAAACGGTCCAAAAAGGGGACAAAAAGGGGGAATGATCAAACAAAATCACGGTTTTCTTCACAACATAAAGTAGCTAAATGGAACACAAGTATTAGCTACGGAGGATCGATAACTGGCAAATGCTGTCACCTATGTGATCCCCACATTCTCAGACACTCGCCTTACTAGAATATAGTTGTTGTTCCAGATCCAGAACACAGCTCGTACCAATTTTGTTGTCTTCGACTTGAAATTAAACTTGGACACTGGGAAGTCGAACAGCCAAGTTAGCCTACGAATATGTTTATTTCTACACAATAAGAGAATAAAACGCTGTTCATATACACACATCAGGTGGTTGTGCCTATATTTATATCACCCATATCCATAGTTTCCAGCTGGTGCCACGAGGAGGAGTGACTAGGTCTTGTTATCACAAACGGCTATACTGATATTCAAATATTTGTCTAGCCATTTTTGACAGCCATTTACCGGCCGGTTTTTGTTGTAGTTTTTTTAGCTCGCCTGAGCCGAAGGCTCACAGGTGAGCTTATAGTATAGGCAGGCATCCGTTGCCCGTCGTCCGTCCATCCGTCAATATTTTCAAACGACATCTCTGAAACTACAAGGCTTGTTCAGTTCAGTTCAGTTTGATTCTCCTAACGACGTTCCCCAAGTGGCTCAGCGGTACGTAACCATAGTTACACACACTTGGCACCGTGTGTCCGTCCAATACATGACCTGTTGTAACAAAATTTCATATATAGTATCTATAGGCAGGGGGAACTAATAATACTGTTTTTTTTATCCAAACGCTTTAAAACTTTGGTTGCTATGGCAACTTAAAATTTCCATTGACTTGTATGGGAAAAATTGAAAAGTTGCATTTATTGCTACGTCACTGCAGATAATTTGACAAATCTTTTTACCGAAACGTTTCTTGAGTAGTCCTCTATCAACCACGTGAAATTTATGTAAATTGCAGAATCTGGCTGGTTGCCATGGCAACCGAATGTTTAAAAATAGGAAAAAATACTAAAAATCATCTCCTCAGAAACTATGCAACCAGTATAGCTCATTCTTCACAGACAAGTTCTTAGTACTAACCTATGAAAATACCGTTTTTCTAGGCAATTGCTCTAGAACTTTGGTTGCTATAGCAACTTAAAGTTTCCATTGACTTCCATGGGAAAAATTGAAAATATGCATTTATTGCTATGTCACTGCAGATATTTTGACAAACCTTTTACAGAAACGCTCCTTGAGTAGTCCTCTACCAAACTTATAAGATTTATGTAAATTGCAGAATCTGGCTTATTGCCATGGCAACCGAATGGTTAAATATAGGGAAAAATACTCAAAAATCATCTCCTCAGAAACTATGCACCCGTAAAGTTCAAACTTCACAGACAAGATCTTAGTTCTAGCCCTATGAAAATACCGTTTTTCTTGGCTATTGCTCTAGAACTTTGGTTGCTATGGCAACTTCAAGTTTCCATTGACTTCTATGGGAAAAATTGAAAATTTGCATTTACTGCAGATAGTTTGACAAATCTTTTACAGAAATATACCTTGAGTAGTCCTCTACAACCATATGCCATTTATGAAAATTGCACGATTTGGCTGGTTGCTATGTTAACCGAATGGTTAAAAATAGAAAAATATTCAAAAATCATCTCAGAAACTATTCAACCTGTAAAGTTCAAACTTCATAGAAAAGATCTTAGTACTAGCCTCAACAAGAGGTTGAGGCTAGTACTAAACCTGGCAATTCATGGGCAGCCAGTTTGCTGATTTCCTATCAAAATGATTTGTGTAAATTTAGGCTATTTTCAGTTTTAAGGCTTATTGGCTGCCCATATATAAATCACTCCAAAAATGAATAAGCATACATTCAAGTTGTAATTTCTATTTGCATTTTTAAGGGAAGGGTATGTTGAATCATTCAATAACAAATGTTGAATTGAGAATTATTGCTGACATTAAATATAAACAATTGTATAGTACTGGTGGTGGATGGCAAAGTTGAGAAATCAGTTTCTCCAATTTTTTTACTTTATTTGATATTTATTCGGATACATATCCTTATTATCTTATAAATTACTTTGTAGTACAAAGTAGCATCCCCCTACTTTATCAATACAGTAAAATCAAGGCCTAGCTGATGGTTTAAGTTTCATTACAAAGCCAGATCCAATTTACCTTGGTATCATGGAACCCTTAGGTACCATGAGACCAGGCTATATATGACCTTATCCCAGGCATAGCGACTTTATTTTTTATTGTAACATAAACAAACTTGCTGATATAAATAGGACAAGCATAACAACTCAGACAAATTTGAATTAGGCCTCATTGTACAATTTACTTTAGAGCTACTTACTCTTGAGTGCTGAGGATGAATGGACTCATGTGAGCTACAGGGCCAATGGTCTGTTTTTTTTTTTTTTTGTTTTTTTTTTAGTACTAGTTTTATAGTCCATAATAGTCCATAAATATCAAAACATGGTCATATTCGGGGCATCAAGCCAGAGCCCATTCACTTAAGGTGAAAGGTTCTTCCCCGAATTAACGTCATTTTGTCATTTCTCAGTTATTCTGTCTATTAATTCCAAAGGTCACATATTCACATTTGATAAAAAATAAACTTAGTCACACTCAGGGCTTCAAGCCAGACGAGCGATCAACAACGCGGTAAAAAAGGAAGATCGCCGTGACCCTGGCTGTGAGTGCATGGACCTTGGTAAATGCATTAGATACCCAAAGCACTACGACGTTGGCCTGGTACACCCAGAGGCTGAGCAGGGAGTTTGAGGAAACTGCACTTGGTCATTGAGAGATCTTTCGAGCAAGTGCCGCCCTTTAGAAGGGCGAGTGGTCTCAGAATGTTGGGTGTTGTGGGGCGAGATGTCTTAGGGCGAGATGTCTTAGGGCGAGTTGTCACCTGAAGGTGGGACGTTGTCATGGGGCGAGATTTTTGTGGGGCAAGTTGTCTTGGGGCAAGTTGTCTTTGGGATGAGTTGTCCATAATTCTCTATCAAAACTGCAAATAGGGTTATGTTTCCTTTTCTTTACATATCCTCTGATGATGCTTTATATTTGTTCAAGATACAAGGATGTAATTTTGCCGGGCCGGGTAGCGCAATCGGTAGGGCACCTGACTCGTAAGTCAGAGGTCGTGGGTTCGAATCCCGGTCTGGCCACATACTTTCGTTTCTCCTTCCGCTGATTCAAGAAGGGCAGTTGTCAGTTACTGGCGAAAGTATGTGCACTTAGTACTGGTTAACCGCTTAGGAGGTCTAAGCCTGCCCAGGAATAGTGTGGTTAGGTTAACTGACCGTCCCGACATGACCACAGCTGTTTACCGTGGACGTTAAGCACCAAATCAATCAATCAATCAATCAAGATACAAGGAGCAAAGTCTTACCATTTTGTGCGTGGTCCTGGACCAAGTATTGAAGAAATGCTACACCTACAGTGTGAGATGATGGTTTAAAAATTTTAAGCACCTGACAGGGTGTGGCATGCAGCTTTATCAGCTACCCGATGTGGAAGTAAAACATCAATGCAAATCTGGTCCCTGCCATTGAGAATCTCTATGACAAGGCCATAGGTGTAATTCAGAAGTACAGTACAGGAGACTAGTTCAGAACAACAGATGGTGCTGATAGGATCAAACTGAAAACAAACAGCGCCAATAGCAGCCATAGGAAGATAAAGGCAAAATGGCAGAAGTTTGTAACTGTAACAAGCTTCAAGTACCCAGGAGCAATTGTCTCAAAATGCATCAATAGATTTGTGCTTTGAGAGGAAAAATTTGTTATGGGGCAACTAATATGATCATTGACTCGAAAGGGGAGATAAACAGAATGCTAAAGTAACCCAGTGACCTATATCGGTGTCATTTTAACAGATCCACTCCAAGCCTGTCATGATAATATCCATGCCCATCCATCTTTAGTGCAGTTCTTTATATGATCTTATGATATACTGATATGGATCATATCATGACTGCTGTTGACAGGATCTGATAACATTTCGATGTATATGGCACAGTATCAGGTTATAAGGTCGCTAAACTGCTGCATTTTTATTGTTATCTCTTATGGGACCCATCAAAGAAATATAAAGGTAATACCAAAGCAATACAATCAGTTAATCATTCTAACATTAAGAATATTATTTGAGTTCCAGTCCTATCGTTGGAGTGGAATAGATTTCTTTAGATAAAGGATTGCTGTTTAGGTACTGTAGATGGTTTTATGATGCATGCTGATAGGATCTGCTTACATCTGAACATATAAGGTGAAACACCATGTTTCATATTGGTCAACAAATGAGAGACATTTCAGAACTGTTATTCATTCAAACATGTTTTAAAGGGTCACTCTCATAAAAGAGCTCTTTTAGGAACGAATTCTTTACTTGAAGAGTAGACCCCATTTTTAAGAGCTAGCTAAGTCCTCCAGAGAAGCAAGCAGGAGTTCATGTTGTTCCCCTTTGTAAGTTTATGGTAAGTCAATCTTACATTTTTTTTTGGAAAAGGGACAGGGGCATTTATTAGGAATGATATGGTAATTACATATTGAACCAATTTTTAATCCCCTTAAATGCATGTAAAAAGAACCACAGGGCACCATGGTTATGACTTTAATTCATTCATTTTCATTTGATAAACAGCTTTTGAACCAGTGTACTTGTAACAAATATAGTATGCTGTTTTGTGAGAAACTTAAAAATTTTGTGCAATTATCTGCATTTTTGACCCCTTTTTGGCCCCTCCTGGATACAAAAATGCAATTACTTTGATCCCCATAACATATTTCATGTGCCTTACATGATACTGATGGTTGCCTACATATAAGTAACGGAAAATGGTTCAGCTGCTATACGAAGAGTGTAATTACCGGGTAATTTTGCTGATTTTTCCCCTTTTATGGCCCCTTAAGGGAATATAACTAAAATAAAAGAGCACCCCATTGCCATGTTTAAACCACTTAGTATTTGACAAATGGTTTCTAAACCACTGTCATTGTATGCACTGTTGTAAGTTTTGTTTTATGAAGGAATTCATGATTTTTGGTCGATTTTCCCATTTTTACCCTTGATTTGGACCCCTAAATGACCCCAGAATAGTCCAGTGCTATAGTTTATATCTGTTAATCTGTTTATATATATTTTCACAACATATTAAAGAGAAATCAATAATTTGTTCGGCAGTTTTGTGATGAAAATTTGTTATTTTGCGGAAAATTAGCCATTAAAACCCCTTTCGGAGCCCCATGAATGATTTTTATGAGGACCCCGTTACTACCCTTTGTGATGTTTATATTTTTTAAACTAAAACTAATATTTTTACAACTATTGTGCATGCAATAAATGCTGTATTTTGATTGTTTAGGCTAACAAATAAGTGATTTTGTGCACTAATGTGTTTTCTTGTTTTTTAAATAGGATATTGTTTGTTTCCATGGTTACGGTAATAAGGAGGTAACTTCCCAAACATGTTTCTTCAGTTCATGATACTAGAGACCCTCCTCTAATATTCTGTCATGTGCTTCTATATCAGAGTGGCCGGCCGAAATGGTAATACGCGCTTGAAAAAGTCCAAAAATTGGGGTTTTCGATACCTCGATACCCCACCCCACATGAAAGGCTAAAAGCAGTACCAAAGAACTAACAAATCTGATTTATTCTTTCCTCTGAATTCTCATACTGATTCATATTTTGTCGATCAAAATGTTTTTAGACTAAAGGTAATGTCTTCTATGATATATAAATGTTCGAAAATTGGAAAATTTCACTAATTTTTTGACTATTTTTTGGGCAAAATCTTTGGAGGCCGTTGCCATGGCAACGGACACACAGCAGAAGGAATCGACCATCATTTAAATGTTTTTTCGTGACAACATACAAACCGAGAAAGTTTGAGAAAAATCTGAGACCATGCGTGCCGAACCCCCATTGTAAAATGTGAAATGGTTACAGAGAATTGCTATTAAAAAGAAGTTTGATAGCTACAGAAAAGTGATGAAATGGTCAGAGGTAGAGAGCAAAGATTATCTGATGTGGAGTTTGGAAGGAAAAGCCCTTGATTTTTTCACCATAACAACATCTGATATGGAAAAATATTCTTTTCGAAAAATAATAAAGAAGTTAGAGGCTAGGTTTGGCGTAAAAGAGTTGACAGAAACCTCGAAAGCAAGATTTCGTCAAGCTTTCCAGAAGCAGGATGAATCATTAGAAGATTGGGCGGATCGTGTGATGACTCTTGCTACTCCAGCATTTGTAGATTTGCCAGAAGAGCACTTGAAAGAAGAATCCATTGCTAGATTTTGCCAGGGTTGTATTGACAGGGATGCAGCTAAACACGCTTGTTTCGAACATCCTAAAACCATGGAAGAGGCATTAAATTTGGTAAAACACCATCAATATATTTCTCAAGCCGTTGATGGAAAGAAGGCGAAGAAAGAAAATGAAGCTTCAGTCAATGCTGTGCAATCCCCATCAGAAGCTAGGATTGAACAACTTATTACTTCAGCATTAAAAGATTTCGCAGAAAAACTACAGACAAGCTCTCAGTCCAGTTGTCAATCTTCTTCAGACACAGAACGGAATTCAGACACTAAGAAGAAAAGTTCCATTCAGTGTTTCTTCTGTAAGAAATTCGGGCATATGAAGAAAGATTGCAGAGTCTATCAAGCATGGCTTAGTAAAAAGCAAGGGAGCAAGTCAGAAGATTCAGAGGATCAAGGTCAGGATAGGAATCCCACACAGTAGAGGAAAGGCCTTTAAAGTAAACAGGGGAGGAAAGAGTACAGGTACATCAGGTGAAAACTGTTTAGTTGAATCTTCACAGTCCAGTCAGATCACTCAAGTTTAACTGAGTTGTTGAAGTACAGGAGTTACCGGTGTCAGGAAATACCTTCAGTGGTTACCGGTGTTAGGAATTACCTTTGGAACTTGTCCAAGAATCATCCAAAGACTTCAACCAGGGTGATAAGACTGTGATGTCAGAAGTATAGAAAGAAGGTTACCGGTGTCAGGAAATACCTTCAGAAGTCACCGGTGTCAGGAATCACCTGTGGAACCTGCGCAGGATGCTACATTCGGATTTCAAGACTACTCTCCCATGATGGATGGATGGATGCTCGCTCCCAGACTTGTAGTCAGGGAAAGAGATCCCCAAGAAAAGAACCGCGAAGGTTACGACAGATAGATGCTTGTTCCCGGACTTGTAGTTAGGGAAAGAGATCCCCACAGAGAGAGGTTACTCTGCTATCCACCAAATCTGTCCAAGCCGAGACTTGTAGTCAGGCGAGGAAAGATTTAAACGAAAGCTTCGTGGACAGCAGTAATCCATTCCATTTGAGTTGGGCTTGTAGCTCGCTCAAGAGAGTGGTCATGTGAACATGCAGGTGAGCTGGGCTTGTAGTTCGCTCATGAGTTCCATGTTGCAGTCAAGTCAACAGCCAGGTGAGTTGGGCTTGTAGCTCTCTCATTTACACTGTTTACACTGTTCCGAGGCCAAATGTGGATGTCCACCACATAAACTAATAGTTTCTTAGGCCCTTTATTATATGCTTTATCAGACCGGTAGTTTTCAAAATGATAGCTTCCAGATGCTACTAGTTGTAGCAGGATGCACTGAACTTATGGGGATGGGATGACCAAAATTTATTAAGACGTGCTTTAAAAGAATTAAGAGTGGGTGCTATAACCACTTCCTCTGTAAGAGAGTTCCAGGGCCCAACCACCCGGGACCTAAACACACCCCTCCTGACCTCCGTTCTTGCCCTATCCTTGAATAATTTTAGACTGTGTCCTCTGGTACGTTGGTATGTGTTCCTGCGGAAAACTTTTTCTTCTTTCACTTTGTCGACACAGTGCATGATCTTGTATAACTTAATCATATCAGCACGTTCCCGTCTGTATTCCAGGGTGGGAAGCCCTAATTCCCTGAGCCTTTCCTGATACGGAAGGTGGTTTAAGTTACCAACCATTCTAGTTGCCCTACGCTGTACACTCTCTATCTCAGCTATATCCCTTAAATAGTATGGGGACCATATGACTGTAGCGTATTCCAAGTGAGGCCTCACAATGGCCTTATACAGGGTTAAAAACATTTCTTTATCCATGTATGTAAATGTTTTACAGATCAGGCCTAAATTTCTATTCGCTTTGTTGACTTTCTCGCTAATATGGGTCCTAAACTTAAAATCAGAATCAAAATGGATACCCAAATCCTTCTCTGTGACAACTTGCTGTATTGATTTAATTAATCATGTCAAGTTCCAGTTGAGTTGGGCTTGTAGCTCACTCATGTCAAGTTCCAGTTGAGTTGGGCTTGTAGCTCGCTCATGTCAACTTCCAGCTGAGTGGGGCTTGTAGCTCGCTCATGTCAACTTCCAGCTGAGTGGGGCTTGTAGCTCGCTCATGTCAACAAAGTAATCCGGATGTCAACAGTTTGAGCGGACATGTTGTCTGCTCAGAAGTCAGTGACAGACTTGTAGTTTGTCATCTGTCCAGTCAACAGAGAATCCAGATGATATGTCTTGTAGTCTGTCATCTGTCAGTTTCAACAGAGAATCCAGATGATATGTCTTGTAGTCTGTCATCTGTCAGCTTCAACAGAGAATCCAGATGATATGTCTTGTAGTCTGTCATCTGTCAGTATCAACAGATATCCAGAATTCCAGATGATATGTCTTGTAGTCTGTCATCTGTCCAGTATAAACAGATATCCAGTGACAGACTTGTAGTTTGTCAACAGAAGTCATCGACGAGCCTATGGTTTGTCAAGAAGATTCCTGTGGACTTGTAGTTCACAACAGTCCTGGTTGATGTAAGCTACACCAAAGAGGTAAGGTATTGTGTGTGGGCCTGTGGCTGGCACATCTCTTTTTGGCTTCCCAGCCTGGGTGGAACCTTTCATCATAAAGTTGGGAGGAGTGTAGTGACGCATCGTCTTGGCCTGACTACCGGGTCTGGATGTAAGTACCGGGGATTAGTAGCACTAGAAGCAAATGGGTCCTACTAAAGACAGAAAAGGACTTTTGCCACCGAAAAGGACCGAAAAGAACTTCCGGGCACCGAAAAGGACTTTTTGAATGCCATTTTATGCTACAAAAACGTTTGAAAACATGTATAGGGGGTAAAATGTTATTTATAATCTCAATTTTCTAGAATATTAAGTGAAAAATGCCCTTTTCGCTGCCCCAAATTCGGCATTAGCGATGTCCTTTTCAGTACATGGCAAGAAGTCGAGTCCTTTTCGGTGCTGTAACATTTTTGTGAATTTTTAGAATGAAGATACTATAATTCATAAAATTGTTATTCAAGCGCTGATTAATATCATGATGATATTAAAATTTCTAAAACATATGTTTTATATGGCATTTAATGGCAAATAAAAGTCCTTTTCGGTGACCGAAAGTTCTTTTCGGTCCTTTTCGGTGGCGTAAGTCCTTTTCTGTCTTTAGTAGGACCGGAAGCAAATCAAGGGGCGATCTTTATCTACTTCCGCCAGACATGCGCAGTTAGGTGAATTACAGCTGAGCGCTTTGTACGAATCCAGAGCGGTGACAGACAGCGGTCTCAGTTTCCATCCCTCTTGCCTTGCTTCTAAGCTACAAGGGAATTGTATAGTTTATAAAGGGGTAAAAACACAATAATACTGTCTTGCCTTATAATGTTCTAACCGTAACTCATACATGTGATGTCTCCCGGATCATCCGGGAGTCTCCCGGAAATGAAGTCCATCTCCCGCGCTCCCGGAAAGCCTTCAGAATCTCCCGGATGCTGAGTTTTCCCTTCATAATTTTTTTCTGATACCCCTTTTCCAATGCCATGCCCTTTTTCCCTGCCAGTAAGGAGATATCCACATGTGTATTGACCTGTATTCACAGCATCAAATATTGTTTTGACTGTGCAATAAACAAACCCTCATGTCTGTTGACATTAATCCCATTAATCAGGTCACTAATAATCTCACTGACCCGTGTAAGAATTACCGACGGACGAAATGTATTAGACGATATGTCACGTGAAAAGAAGCCGATAGCCCTGTTTCACAACTACACAAAATAAACATGCGCAATACAGTCGGAGAGTTGATTCCCTTAGACGCATCTATAGGCAACAAATGCAAAACTCTGTTTAGGCTGCACAGAGGTGCAGGCTGATCGGTGTCTTCACTTGTCGCTCACTCCGTAAGGTACTTTTTCTCCCGAATGGCAAATGACATCTGAATTTATTATATATGGCCGATAACTTTGATCGTTAATGGTGTAAAAGTTATGCATGAAAGTTTTGATATTTCTGTCTTGTGCATGGGTATAGTTTGTGTCAAAAACAGAATTTGAACATTGTTATATACATTTTTATCAGTTTTTACAGCTCTGAGTACCTTTAAACAAAACTTATTTGTTTATGAAAGAAGATAAGTAGATAAAAGTAAAAAGTATGCAAAGACCAGGAACTGAAACAATCAAAATCCAAATCCAGCCCTCAAACCATAGTTGGAAACAACTAAGATTACAAATAATCAAGATACAGAGAACATATGGCCAACCGAGTGAGCAGCTTGTTCCCAAAAGGTGGCCACTCAGCAACCCAAACCGAACCAAAAATAATAAGAACATACATAAGGTAAAACATCACAGAAACTCGGACACCAAAAACAGGCAACAGAGAACCACAACAGAACTACCGCCTTGGAACGGTCAGTAATGAATTACTGGGGGGCTTAAATCTAAAATAGAAATTTCAAGGGAGGCAAATCTGTATGAAATCTCAAGTATACTCTTTTGCAAAAGCTAGATTCTGTGCCAGACAGATACCAAACTAATGATACAAATAACAGTAATATAATGATAAATTAATAATTATAATAATTTAAGAAAGGAGGTGTTTTTTTGTTGGGGGAGAGGGTGGGGGGGGGAGGGGCTGGGGGAGTAACTCCAAAGTAAACTAAACAAACTGTACTATAGTCCATGTTCTGTTTTAAAATAAGAAAAAAATACAGTAAAGTATGTGAAACGACGCATCAAAGTTGCCGTCAAAAAGTCTCCCCCATGGAGAACTCAATCTCCCTGAAATGAAATCCAAATCTCCCACATGGTCATCGGGAGTTCATCACATGTATGCTAACCACCAAGCTTTAAGTTGGTAATGTATCTGCATGGGTTCTGACAAGTTGCATGCCACTCCTTTCCAAGCCATGTGCCGAAAGACTTAAGGGGTATGGAGACACCTCTGTGATTTGGCTACCACCTGTACAAGGTTGGTAACTTTTAGCAGAATAACATTCACT
The DNA here is from genome assembly GCA_963989385.1 of Ctena decussata. Taxonomy (NCBI): domain Eukaryota; kingdom Metazoa; phylum Mollusca; class Bivalvia; order Lucinida; family Lucinidae; genus Ctena; species Ctena decussata. The sequence goes on from OZ022508.1 coordinate 6,761,824, forward strand.
TCCATTTTTGGGGAATCTCTGAAACTAACGGTACTAGTGCTCATCACACATGGCTCAGCATACATTAATAGATAGAGATTAGACTTATGGACCAAGTGTCAATAAAATGTATACTGTAGCTTGCATTGTAATAGTGTGTAGGGCTTTGTAATGCAGTGAGGTAGCATTATCAGTTTAAGTGCCAAAAATTAATATGTAGTTGATTTACATGGTGGTATTACCAAATTGGCTACCTATGCTGTCAACCAAGATGGTACTATACAAAATGGCAGTCAACTGACAATTCAGTAATAAGCATTACAAATTCTTTTGTTAATGGCTGTTGATCGAGCTGATACTGTTGTCGATAAATAATGTCTTGGTCGACAGTCACTTTTGCATGTCCGATAACTGACTAGCTCAGTTGAAAGAACATGCAGGTAGGGAAATTGATATTACCACCGTTATTTAGTAAACAGCTTGGCTCCTGATGAGGCAGCTCATAAAGCGGCCAACTCATCTAGATCTACACAGTTTGCCATGTAGTCTTTGCATTCTCATTATTATATAGCTTGGACTAAACTATTCTATTCTATTCTATCCCTTCCACCTTGTCCTGTCTTCAGCTGCCCTAGCTGAGCTGGTAAAATCCATTCCTGTCCACTCTTTGATATTGTCTTCCCACCTCTTCTTCTGTCTACCTCTTCTTCTCTTTCCTTTCACTGTGCCCTTTGCTAAACCAGAAGACCTTGATACGTGGCCAAACCACCTTAGTTTCTGTTTCTTGACCAGTGGCAGGAGTTCATCATATTCTCCAATGGCTGCTTGGATCTTCCTGCGAACCTCCTCATTGGTTATATGGTCCTTGTACGAAATATTCAGTAACCTTCGGTAGCATCTCATCTCAAAGGCCTGCGTTCTTTTCTCTAACTCTGCTGTCAAGGTCCACGATTCACAGGCATACAGAAATATGGAAATGACAAGGGAGCGCATCACTTTTGATCACAGAGATATGTTGTTATCTCTCCAAATTGGTTTCAGCTTGGTAAGAGCGGTAAGAGCTGAAGTGGCTTGTGCAATCATTGAGAGAACCTCCTGTTTTGAGCCATCATCTGAGACAACTGCTCCAAGGTATTTGAAGCTGTTTAAAGACTAAGCATTTTTTTTAGCTCACCTGAGCCGAAGGCTCACAGGTGAGCTTATAGTATAGGCAGGCATCCGTCGTCCGTCGTCCGTCGTCCGTCCGTCGTCCGTCCGTCCGTCGTCCGTCCGTCAATATTTTCAAAAGACATCTCCTCTGAAACTACAAGGCCCATTGTTACCAAATTTTATATATAGCATCTATAGGCAGGGGGAACCAATAATACTGTTTTTTATCCAAATCGCTTCAGAACTTTGGTTGCTATGGCAACTTAAAGTTTCCATTGACTTGTATGGGAAAAATTGAAAATTTGCATTTATTGCTATGTCACTGCAGATATTTTGACAAAACTTTTACAGAAATGTTCTTTGAGTAGTCCTCTATCAACCACATGAACTTTATGTAAATTGCACAATTTGGCTGGTTGCCATGGCAACTGAATGGTTAAAAATAGAAAAAATATTCAAAAATCATCTCCTCAGAAACTATGCAACCAATAAAGCTCAAACTTCACAGAAAGGATCTTAGTACTAGCTTTAATAAAAGTACTGTTTTTCTTGGCAATTGCTCCAACAGTTTGGTTGCTATGGGAACTGAAAGTTGCCATTGACTTATAATGGCAAAATGGAAAATTTGCATTTATTGCTATGTTACTGCAGATATTTTGACAAAACTTTTACAGAAATGTTCCTTGAGTAGTCCTCTATCAACCACATGAACTTTGTGTAAATTGCACAATTTGGCTGGTTGCCATGGCAACCGAATGTTTAAAAATAGAAAAAATATTCAAATATCATCTCCTCAGAAACCATGCAACCAATAAAGCTCAAACTTCACAGAAAGGATCTTAGTACTAGCTTCTATAAAAGTACTGTTTTTCTTGGCAATTGCTCTAGCAGTTTGGTTGCTATGGGAACTGAAAGTTGCCATTGACTTATAATGGCAAAATGGAAAATTTGCATTTATTGCTATGCCACTGCGGATATTTTGACAAAACTTTCATAGAAATGTTCCTTGAATAGTCTTTAACCAGCCATGTTAAATTTATACAAATTGCGCAATTTGGCTGGTTGCCATTGCAACCGAATGGTTAAAAATAGAAAAATATTAAAAAATCATCTTCACAGAAACTGTGTGGCCAATAAAGCTCAAACTTTACAGAAAGAACCTTAGTACTAGCCTCTATAGAATTACTGTTTTTCATGGCAGTTGCTCCAGCAGTTTGGTTGCTATGGCAACTAAGAGTTTCCATTGACTTATAATGAGGAAAATGGAAATTGGCAATTTTTGTTGTCTTACTCACTGCAGTTATTTAATTTTTTTTCTACAGAAATATTTCTTGAGTAGTCCTCTACGATTCATATGGATTTTCTCCAAATCGCTGAATTTGATTGGTTGCCATGGCAAAATATAGTGTAAATTTCGAAAAAAAAAATCTTCTGCTCAGAAGCCATATAGGGGATGAAGCTGATATTGTGCAAACGTGTTGATGACAGTAGTTTCTCCATAAATTTTATTCTTTTTCTTCCAATCCCATAAGAACTTTGGTTGCTATGGCGATTTATAGTTTCCATTGACTCATAATGGGAAAAGTGAAGCCACGAGGGGGATGAAGCTGATACTTAGCATACATATTGATAATTTTAACCTCTACCTAAAGTATGTTTTATATTATCATTGCCCATGTGAATTTTTTGCTATGGCAACTTAAAGTTTCCATAGACTTATAATGAGGAAAGTGGATATTTGCTATTTATTTCTGTGTTACTGCAGATATTTTGACAAAACTTCACAGAAATGTTCCTGGAGTAGTCCTCTACCAGCCATATGAATATTTCCCTAACACCTGATTTTTATTGGTTGCCATTGCAGCTGAAAGGCCAAATTTTCTCATTTTTTTTTCTTGCCAAAGATCTTCTGAGAAGCCATTAATGGGGGATAAAGCTTATTTTTTTGCATAAATGTTTGTGATATTATCCTCTACATAAATGGTGTTTTTTATTGCTGTTGTGCATGGTGTTTTGTTGCTGTAACCTCAGTGCCTCAGTGCTCAGGTGCGCGATATAGGGCCATTGGCCCTCTGGTTTAATTTTGCAGATGTAAATTTTGTGGTCTGCTTTTTGGGTGCTGTAAGGGTGCAACATTGCAGTGGAAATTGAGCACACCATCAGATACAGACATTGTTATGATATAGCTGGAAAACTAATGGAAATGATGTTAACTCTTTACGCACCATTAAGCAGACGACAAAATTTACGTCATGCAAACATTAGTTAAATTACTGATCTTAGATGGCTTACAGCTAAATGTGCAAACAGCAAAGACAACCTGAGATGGCATAGAGCCAGATATGCAAACAGTGAAGACTGATCTTAGATGGCTTACAGCTAGATGTGCAAACAGTAAAGACTGATCTGGGATGGCTTTTAGCCAGATGTGCAAACAGTAAAGGCAACCTGAAATGCAAACAGTAAAGACTGTTCTAAGATAGCTTACACCTAGATGTGCAAACAGTAAAGGCTTACCTGGAATGGCTAAGATCAGAAGTGTAAACAGTAACCCCTTACCAGAGATGGCTTTGAGCCAGATGTGCAAACAGTAAAGACAACCTGAGATGGCTTACAGCCAGATGTACAAACTTTAAAGAATAACCTGAGGATGCATAGGGCTAGATGTGCAAACAGTAATGACTAACCTGAGATGGCTAAAAACGAGCTATATGCAAACAATGAAAACTTACCTGAAATGGCTGTGAGTTAGATATGCAAACTGTAAAGACCTACCTGAGATGGCTTATTGCAAGATGTGCAAATAGTAAAGACTTACCTGGAATGGCTAAGACCTAAATGTGCAAATAGAAAATACCCACCTGAAATGGCTTAGAGCCAGATGTACAACAGTAAAGACTTACCTCAAATGGCTTTGATTCTGATGTATAATCAGTAAAGACTTACCTGAGATGGCTTGGGGCTAGATGTTCAAACAGTAAAGATGTACCATAAGTGGCTTAGAGCTAGATGTGCAAACAGTAAAAACTTACCTGAGATGGCTTAGACCTAGATGTGCAAACAGTATTTACTTCCCAGCAAGCATGGCTAAATGGGTCCCATATGGGCAGAACCTGGGCATAATGCCCAAATAGGACCGATGTGGGTCCCATATAGGAAATTTAGCCCATGTGGGACCCACATAGGGCCATTATTGGTTATCTAATTTTCTAAACACATACAATTTTGTTGTGGTGAAAGGAAAATATATATAAAGGGTGCTATTTGATTTTCATGTATACTGTTTCTCTTTACAAGAAAGTTTAAGTGGTTATTTATGGACCTTTATTTCAAATCATTACCAAACGGGTCCCATATGGGCAAACCCACATTTTGCCCACATTCTACCTGAAAACTATCTAGTAATGTTTTAATTACAATCAATATACTCATTCAATTACAAAACTGAAAATAAATTCAATCAAGTTTAATACTTCTTTCACCATTTGCATCTCTTTTGTTGGTCATTTACGTCTTATCTCTTACAAATGTGCCATCAAAATTCAAAACCTACTGGAAATAATATTTTCCTGCAATAAGTTTACCTATGTAGTATGGATTTAACATCTCGAAAAACTTCCCACAAATCGCTCAGTGAGCGATGATGGGATACTTCATTTGTGCATTTGTGCACATTTGACATCTTCTACGTCTTCGTGGAAGCTATTGAAATAATCAGTAACACAAAAGTATCAGAATTAAACCAGTAATAGATGTACAAAAGTGGGCTGCACATGGGCCAAATCTGGGATGGGGCCCATATGGTTCCCATATGCCACCCATATGGGCTTGCCCATGTGGGTCCCATATGGAGCCCAGTTGCAAAACCCATGTTGGTCCCATATGGTTTGCCCATATAGGACCCATATAAATACCCACATGGGGCCCATATGGGTCCCATATATTTTGCAGGCTGGGTTACCTCAGATGGCTTACAGCTAGATGTGCAAACAGTTAACACTAACCCGAAATGGCTAAGACCTAGATGTGCAAACAGTAAAGACTCACCTCAAATGGCTAAGAGCTAGATGTGCAAACAGTTAAGTCTTACCTGAAATGGCTTAGCACCAGATGTACAAACAGTAAATATTTACCTGAAATGGCTTAGATCCAGAAGTTCACACAGTCAAGACTTACCTGAAATGGCTTAGAGCTTATTGTGCAGACAGTAATGCCTTACCTGAGATGGTTAAGACCTAGATGTGCAAATAGTAAAGACTTACCTGATATGGCTTAGCACCAGATGTATAAATAGTATTTACTTACCTGCGATGGCTAAGACCCATGTGCAAACAGTAAAGACTTACATGAAATGGCTTAGAGCTTATTTTGCCAACAGTAACAACCTACCCGAGATGTCAAAGACCTAGATGTGCAAACAATAAAAAATTACCTGAAATGAATTCGATCCAGAAGTGCAAACAGTAAAGACTTAACTGAAATGACTTAGATCTAGATAGGCCAACAGTAGAGACTTATCTGAAATGGCTTAGAGCTTATTGTGCGAACAGTAAATACTTATCTGAGATGGCTAAGACCTAGATGTGCAAACAGTAAAGACTTACCTGAGATGGCTAAGAGCTAGATGTGCAAACAGTAAAGACTTACCTGAGATGGCTTAGAGCCAGATGTACTATCAGCAAAGACTTATCTGAAATGGCTTAGAGCTTATTGTGCAAACAGAAACTTACCTATCTGAGATGGCAAAGACCTAGATGTGAAAAGAGTAATGACTTACCTGATATGGCTTACAGCTAGCTATGCAAACAGTAAAGACTTACCTGAAATAGCTATGAGTCAGACGTGCAAACAGAAAAAAACTGACCTGAAATGGCTTATGCCCAGATGTGCAAACAGTAATGACATACATGAGATAGATGTGCAAACAGTAAAGGTAAAGATTTACCTGAAATGGCTAATCGCCAGAGGTACAAACAGTAAAGACTTACATTAAATGGCTAAAATCCAGAAGTGTAAACAATAGAGACTTACTTTGAAATCGATTAGAGCTTATTGTGCAAACAGTAACGACTTACCTGAGATGGCATAGACCTAGATGTGCTAACATTAAAGGCCTTCTTGAAATGGCTTAGTGCCAGATGTACAAACAGTAAAGAATTACATTAAATGGCATAGATCCAGATGTGAAAACAATAAGGACTTACCTGAAATGGCTTAGAGCTTATTTTGCGAACAGTATCGACTTACCTGAGATGGCTAAGACCTAGATGTGCAAACAATAAAGAATTACATTAAATGGCATCGATCTAGAAGTGCAAACAGTAAAGACTTACCTGAAATGGCTAAGAGCTTATTGTGCGAACAGTAATGACTGACCTGAGATGACTTAGAGCTTATTGTGCGAACAGTAACAACTGACCTGAGATGGCTTAAAGCCAGATGTACAATCAGTAAAGACTTACCTGAAATGGCTTAGAGCTTATTGTGCAAACAGAAACTTACCTACCTGAGATGGCAAAGACCTAGATATAAAAGAGTAATGACTTACCTGGGATGGCTTACAGCTAGCTATGCAAACAGTAAAGACTTACAAGAAATAGATATGAGTCATACGTGCAAACAGTAAAATCTGACCTGAACTGGCTTATGCCCAGATGTGCAAACAGTAATGACTTACCTGAGATGGCTTAGACCTAGATGTGCAAACAATAAAGGTAAAGACTTACCTGAAATAGCTAAGCGCCAGACATACAAACAGTAAAGACTTACATTAAATGGCTTAAATCCAGAAGTGTAAAGACTTACCTGAGATGGATTAGAGCTTATTGTGCAAACAGTAATGACTTACCTGAGATGGCTAAGACCTAGATATGAACAGAGTAATGACGTACATGTGCAAACAGTAATGACATACATGAGATGGCTCAGACCTAGATGTGCTAACAATAAAGGTAAAGACCTACCTGAAATGGCTTAGTGCCAGACGTACAAATAGTAAAGACTTACATTAAATGGCTTAAATCCAGGAGTGTAAACAATAAAGACTTACCTGAAATGGATAAGAGCTTATTGTGCAAACAGTAACAACTTACCTGAGATGGCTCAGACCAAGATGTGCAAAGAGCAATGACTAACCTGAGATGGCATACAGCTAGATGTACAAACAGTAAATACTTACCTGAAACAGCTAAGAGCCAGATATGCAAACAGTAAAAACTGACCTGAAATGGCTTAGAGCGAGATGTGCAAATAATTAAGTCTCACCTAGAATGATTTAGAGCTAGAACAGAGAAGACTTACCTGAGACAGCTTCGATCCAGATGCAAACAGTAAAGATTGAACAGAGATGGCATAGAGATAAAACATAAAAGACTTTCCTGGGATGTCTTAGCTACAGATGTGCAAACAGTGAAGATTGGGCTCAAAAGGCACAGATCTAGATGTGCAAACAGTAAAAATTACCTAAGAAAGCTTTGAGCTAGATATTAAAATAGTAAAAGACCCACCTGAAATTGCTTAGAGCTAGATGTGCAAACAGTAAAGACTTACTGAAATGGCTTAGAGCCAGATGTGTAAACAGTAAGGATTTACCTGAGATGGCTTAGAGGTAGATGTGCAAACACTAATGACTTACCTGAGAGGGCTTAGAGATAGATGTGCAAACAGTGAAGACTAAAATGAGATGTCAAAGAGCTTGATGTGCAAACAGTAAAGAATTACTTGAGATGGCTTTGAACTAATTGTGCAAACAGTAAAGACTCATCTGAAATGGCTTAGAGCTAGACGTGCAAACAGTAAAGACTTACCTGAGATGGCTTATACCTAGATGTGCAAACAATAATGACCTACCTAAGATGGCCAAGAGCCAAATGTGCAAACAGTAAAAACTGATCTTACATTGCATTGATTTTGCTGTGCAAACAGTAAAGACTAACCTGAGATGGCTAAGAGCCAGTTGTGCAAACGGTCAAGACTGATCTTTGATTGCATTGGTTTAGCTGTGCAAACAGTAAAGACTTACCTGACATGGCTGAAAGCTAGATGTATAAACAGTAAAGATTTGCCTGAGATCGCTTAGAGCTAACTGTGCAAAGAGACTTACCTGAGATAGCTACGAGATAGATATGCGAACAGTAAAGACACCTGAGTGGCTAAAGGCTAGATTCGCAAACAGTAAAGACTCATATAAGATGGCTGAAGGCCAGATGTTCCAACAGCAAGGACTCATCTTGGACTTTTAAAGAGCTTGATGTGCAAATAGTAAAGAAAACATGGTGTGATGGCTTAGGGCTAGATGTGTGAACAGTGAAGGTTCATCATAAATGGCTTGAGCTAGATTTGCAAACAGTAAAAACTTACTTAAGATGGATAGGATCCAGATGTGCAAACGGTTAAGACTTACCTGAGATGGCTTACAGCTAGATTTGCAAACACTAAAGACTTATTTGAAATGGCCGAGAGCTCAATGTGCAAACAGTAAGGACTTAACTGAGATGGCTTAGATCCATATTAGCAAACAGTAAAGACTGAAGACCTACCTGATGTGGGTAAAAACCAGATGTATAAACAGTAAAGAAAAACATGATGTGATGGCTTAGGGCTCGATGTGCAAACAGTGAAGATTCACCATAAATGGCTTGAGCTAGATGTGCAAACAGTAAAGACTTACCTAAGATGGCTAAAATCTAGATGTGCAAACAGTGATGACTTACCTGAGATGTGCAAACAGTAAAGACATCTGAGCTAGAGGAGCAAACAGTAAAGACTTAACTGAGATGGCTTAGATCCAAATGTGCAAACAGTGAAGACTGAAGACCCACCTGAGGTAGGTAGAAGCCAGATGTATAAACGATAAACTTACCTGTAAAGGCTTAGAGCCACATGTGCAAACAGTAATAACTTACCTGATATGGCTGAAAGCTAGATGTGCGAACAAAAAGGACTGAAATGAGATGGCTAAAAGCTAGATGGGCAAACAGTCAAGACTTATCTGAAATGGTTTAGAGCCAGATGCGTAAACAGTAAAGAATGACCTGAGGTGGCTCATAGCTAAATTTGAAAACACTAATTACTTACCTGACATGGCTTAGAGCCAGATTTGCAAATAGGAGTGAACTGAGATTGCAAAGAGCTAGATGTTCAAACAGTAAAAACTCATCTAAGATGGCATAAAACAAGTTGTGCAAACATTTAAGACTTACCTGAGATGGCTTAGAGCCGAATATGCAAACAATTAGACTGATCTGAGATGGCTAACAGCTAGATGTGGAAGCAGTATATAAGACTCAGCTATGATAGCTAAGAGCCAGATGTGCAAACAGTAAAGACTGAACTTAATTTGCATTTAGTTAAAGCTGTGAAAACAGTAAAGACTTACCCGACATGGCTAAAAGCTAGATGTACAAACTGTAAAGATTTTCCCGATATCGCTTAGAGCTAACTGTGCAAAGAGACTTACCTGAGATGGCTAAGAGGCAGTTATGCAAAATGTACTGACCCACCTGAGATCTATTAGAGCTATGTGTGTAAAACAGTACAGACTTACCTATGATGGCTTAGAGCTAGATTTGCAAACAGTAAGGACTCACTTGAGTTGAGTTGGCTTAGAGCTTATTATGCTGGCAATTGAGACTCACCTGAGATGGCTGAGTGCCAGGTGTGCTTATAGTTATGACTCCCCTGAGATGCTTTGGTGCTAGATGTGCAAACAGTAAGTATATATCAGAGATGGCTTAATGCTAGCTGTGCAAACAGTAGAGATATACCTGAGTGCAATAAATGTAAAATGTGAAAATCATATACTGACTTATCTGAGATGGCATGGAGTCAGACATGCAAACAGTAAAATCATACCTGAAATGGCTTAAAGCCAACTCAAACAGCAGCAATTTAGTAGTGATGGCATAGAGATAAATGTGCATTCAGTAAAACCTCCCCCGCGCTGGCATAGAAAAGGCTATGTAATCAGAGAAGACTGACATGAGGTGGCCTAGAGCAAGATGTGCAAACTGTACAGACTAACCCCACACCGGGTAGGCGGCAATCCTGAACACTCGCGGCAATCATGAACGCGGGTCAAAAATTTACGCGGCTGTTTAGGGTAAGTCGACAAAACTTCTTTTTTCAGCAGCAAGAATGAATTAAAAAATCAAGGTAACTATGTCACGACTTTTATATATGTTCAAAGATGTGCCTCACGAATTTTAGTTGTTGAATCCTAATAAAGTTGCCTGTAATTTAGGCTTAAACGCAAAATCTGCGACTTTTTAACCCCCCAAACAACAAAATAGACCAAAATGTTCAAGTTTGCTACACATCTTGATCACTTCCACCATATACAGATAAAATTGAATGTATTCTAGACACACTGTGCGTATTCAGTTGACTCTGTCTTGTACACGAAGGAAGTTACATCGATTTGAAAACGACAGGGTAGAGAACGATGGCAATCGAAAACGTTGTTCATGGCAATCGCCTAACGTCAAACAAATATTTGAAAGGCAATCGATGAACATTTAATGCTTCTGCAGTTTTTTTATTCAAATTTAGCCAAGAATCTGTAGAATGTTTATAACTGCCCCATTGAGACGATTTAATGAGGGCAACCATGTATGCTTTAAGCAGAAAAGTGTGGGAAACAATGTTCAATCCTACAAATCCCTACTGTCTATGTACGTTATAGGAAAAAGAGTGGTATTCTATAAAGTAATAAACTGTTTGTTTTAAGAACAATTAATTCATTTGTATTCTTGTTTGAAATTCAAACTTCAGAGAGCCGTATCAGACAATAGTTAAGACGCCGTGATTCATCCACCAGACGCCGTTTCTGAATATGTCAATTACTGAGAAACGTTGCTGTTTCCTGTCCATTGTACTGCGACAGAACTTTGTACATCTGCAGTACATGCACATATACTGGCAGTATATTGTCTGTTGCGTATTTCCCACTCTCTACTGTGTGCTGTACACTGGATAATTTCTACTGCATCTTGTCTACTGTTTACCTCTTCTTCCTACAACCACATATTTTTTGTGCATGTGTTGTGCATTAGCACGCAAATGCATTCATGGCTTTTGCCCATGTTCTTGCACATGCGCAAAATCGATCTTGCAGTAGAAGTACAATAGACAGGAAGCAGTGACAATATATTGTAAACAGTTGACAGGACACAGCAGACAGTAAGCACTATCTAGCAGACAGTAAAAATGATATAAAACATATGCACTACCTGTGGTGTATGTTGACAAGCGTGTGTGCACACAGGCATGTGTGAGTGCTTGATATTGGATAGCACATGATTTGCCATTAAATTTTGAAGAATATCTTGCATGGCATTTGAATCTTATGTGCGGTTTTGCCCAGTATGGACTGGCTATTATTTGTTTTGCCATTGCATGGTAAATGATTCCTACACATGTAATTGCCTAGCATGAGCTTGTCATTTGACGAATCCCATGCGTGATATTTAAATTTCAATCATGGCATTGCCAAGTATGGTATTTGCTTGCATGGGATTTTTTTTCAAATATTCGAATCCCATGCATGGTATTGCCCATTATCGTATTTGATAGCCTAGCATCACCGTTTGACAATTCCCATGCCTACTATTGGCCAGCATTATAATGGCTAGCACAAGGTTTGCCATTCGACAATTCCCAAGCATGAGATTGTCATCAATGGTACAGGTATTAAGTGGGTTTTCATTCGGCGAATATCATGGTATGGTATTTGATCCATGCATGATATTGTCCAGCATGTATCGGCTAGCATGGGGTTTACAGTTCGACAAATTTCGTGCATGTTATTTAAATCCCATGCTTGGTGTAGCTCAGCATGGTATCGGCTAACATGGAGGTCAAAATTCGACGAATCCCTAGCATGGTAATCGAAGTTTATGTATGTTATTGCGCAGCATGTTATTGGATTGCATGTATTCCATGGTGGAATAACTATGCAAAGGATGCTGGCCGATACCATACTCGACATAACACATATGCTATTCGAATACCATGTACGTAAATTGTCAAAATGCGATCGTAGGCTAGCAAATACGATGGTGGCCAACACCATATCATGCGTGGTATTCATCGTATGGAAAATCCCATACTTCCAAAAACATGCTAGGAAAACAATCAATGGGATTCGTATACTATATGCATGGAATTCGGCGACTGCAAATCACACGCTAGCCAGTATCAAACTGGCAATTTCATGCATGGCATTCAAATACCATATATGGAATTCGTCAAAAGACAAACCAAATGCAAGCCAATACCATACTTGGCAAACTCACACATGGGGCACGAATACCATGCCTGGGATTCGTCGAATGGCAATACCCATATCAGTCAATACCATAGATAATATCATGCATATGATTCGAACACCATGCGTTGAACTCATCGAATCGCTATCTCCCAAACTCGACATAACACATATGCTATTCGAATACCATGCATGATGATTCTGGCGTTCCTCGGATGGCGAACTCCAGGGTACCCACAATTCTGCTGGGCAGTACTTCCCATGGGAAGTGGTTCTGTGCATGGGATTCGTCGACTGACAAATCATCCCATGCTAACCATAACCATGTTGGGCAATGCTGTGCATGAGGTTCGAATATTATGCATGGGGTTGCTAGCAAATACCATGCTTCGTGCTTGACAGTACCATGCATGAGATTTCAAAACCATACATGAGATTCGTCGATTATCCAACCCATGCTTCCCAATCCCATAATGGAATCCGAGTACACGTACCATGTATGGGATTCAGCAATTGTCAAAAAGCAAACATACGACCCAATGCCATGCTGTGCATTTAAATTTCATGTATGGATTTCATCGAATGACGAATCCCAAGCTAGCCAATACCTTGCTGAGTAATACCATGCATGGGATTTGAATACTGGTATGCATGAGAGTTATCGACTGTCAAAAGTAAAATGCTGAGCAATGCCATGCAGGGAATTGGTCGAATGGCGAACCATGTTATCCAATACCATGCTGGGCAATACTATGTATGAATTTCGAATACCATGAATAATGAACGTCATGCTAGTCGACATCATGCTGTGCAATTTCATGCATGGGATTTGAATACCATTCATGGTATCCATCGAATGGCGAATCCAAGGCTACCCAACACCATGATGGGCAACTTAATGCATAAGATTCAAATATCATATATGGAATTTGTCGAATGGCGAACCTTATGGTACATGTATCCGATACCATTGATTGATTGATTGATTCTTTAGGGTTTAACGGCCCTTTGAAACAGTATTTCAGTCTATATCGGACCGCCTCCCAGAGAGAGGGAGAAAGGACAGAGAACCGTTAGACGAGACAAAAAATATCCAAACAACCCCCACCCGCACCTACTGCAAGCACAGTAGGCCCTTGCCCTACAATGTTCCAAATCAGTAGGACGCCCATGCACTGAAAGGTACACACAGCACCATCGCACCACCCGAACACCCCTTACCCAATACCAAGATGAACAATACCATGCACGGAATTCGAACAGATTGCATGGGATTCGTCGATAAGTGGCAAATACCATGATAGTTGGTTGGTTGGTTGATTTGATGCTTAACGTCCACGGTAAACAACTAAGGTCATGTCGGGACGGTCAGTTAACCTAACCTCACTATTCCTGGGCAGGCTTAGACCTCCTAAGCGGTTAACCAGTACTAAGTGCACATACTTTCGCCAGTAACTGACAACTGCCCTTCTTGAATCAGCGGAAGGAGAAACGAAAGTATGTGGCCAGACCGGGATTCGAACCCAGGACCTCTGACTTACGAGTCAGGTGCCCTACCGATTGCGCCACCCGGCCCGGCTACCATGATAGACTAGAAACATGGTCACTAATAGGGCCCCGCCTTTATGGGACTGTTGATGGCATACCCAACCAGAAATAACAATAACAGCTTTTTATTATCGTGCTGTTCCTTCGTATTTAATTATTCTGTTTTCATTCCTCATTTGATGTATCCTTCATATTTAATATGTTGTTTGTAATTAAGCCTCTGGTAGAGTCATTAAGATGTGGGCAAAACACAAAATCATGATTGATGAAAACAAGGGCAACAGCTCTGTAAAGCAGGAAACTGGAGTTACCATTCTTGCACTCTGCACTCTGCACATCTTCATATTATCTGATGATGCTTTATATTTGTTCCAAGTTTTGTGAAAATATCACCAAAGGCTTTAAAAGCATAAAGGGGTCGAGCTCTCAATATCTAAATTTACAAAGGAACATCGTAGTTTTACTTCTGTTAAAAATGAAGGTGTATTAATGTTGTTGTTTTTTTCTGCACATCATCTGATGAAGCTTTATATTTGAACCAAGTTTTGTGAAAATGTCTTCAACAGTTTTAAATCTAGAGAGCGGAATGATTTCTATACTGAAAATTACAAAGGGGCAAAATTCTGTAAAAATGTAGATGAAGTTACAGTTCTTATTCTCTGCACATCGTCTGATAATGCTTTATATCTGTACCAAATTTCATGAAAATATCTTTGACGGGTTTAAAGCTATAGAGCAGACACGATTTCCGTACTGAAATAACAAAGGGGCATAATTCCGTCTGATGTTTAACATATGTATCAAATTCCTGAAAATATCTCAAACGGTTTCAGAGTTATGGTCCGGACACAATTTCCATACTAAAAATTACAAAGGGGCATAATTTAATAAAAAAAATGTAGGTAGAGTTACAGTTCTTATTCTCTTATAACTTTTGAACAAAGTTTCGTGAAAATATCTCAAACGATTTTAGAGTTAAGAAGCGGAAACGATTTCCGTACTGAAAATTACACAGAGGCATAATTCCATGAAAATGTTGATGGAGTTACGGTTCTTGTTCTCTGCACATCGTCTGATGATATTTTAACATTTTTATCCAGTTTCGTGAATAAATCAAAACCGGTTTCAGTTATGGACCAGACGCAATTTCTGAACTGAAAATTACAAAGGGGCATGATTCAGTAAAAATGTAAAAAGAGTTACATTTCTTACTCTCTGTACATTTTCTGATGATGCTTTACCTTTGTACCAAGTTTCGTGAAAATATCTCAAACGATTTCAGAGTTATGGAGCGGACACGATTTCCGTACTAAAAAATTCAAAGGGGCATCATTCAGTAAAAATGTAGATGGATTAACGGTTCTTTCTCTGTGCACATCATCTGATGATGCTTAATATTTATCTCAAGTTTCGTGAAATTATCTCAAACGGTTTCAGAGTTATGGAGCGGACACGAATTCATGACGGACGGACGGACAGACAGACAGACAGACGGATGGACAAGATGATTACTATAGGGCCTCCGCCGACTTAGTCTGGCGGGCCCTAAAATTGATTTGTGGAATTCGTATATTGATCTACGTTGTGTTTTTGGAGACAGCCTGACAACAGCAACCATAGTTGGCTTTTTGCTGTATTGGGGAACGATGGGTATTTAAAGCAATAGTACATGTGCTGCTCTTCGTTGTGTTTTGCGACAAAAACAAGTCAATATCAAGAACAACAATTTCAGCGACAAAAAACAGGCAAAAGGCTTTTACCCATATAAAATATATTTGAATGTTTCCAGGCATAACTCTTCTTCAAGACATACATGGATTTCAATGCAATGTCGTGTCTGTTGACAGAATCACTCAATCTTGAAGGTGCATGTCATTAAATGAGAAATAATGCAGCACAACTTAATCTAGAAACAGTTTGTTTATGCAGTTTTTCGTCATCGATTGCCATGCCCCGCGTTAGTCGATTGCATCCAATTTTAGAAAACAACGTTTTCGATTGCCAGAAGTTTTTACCCTTGCATTTTCATTCCCATGCAAGTACGGTGAAAATTTAACGTAGAACCTAGAAATTTTACAGGTGTTTAGGAAAGACATGCAAGTTTATCAGAAGACTATGTTTTATTTAATTTAGCCTTGAATAAGTTAGAATATGAGCCAGAAATCTGAATTTGCCAGTCTAAAATTTCATGGTTAAAATGTAAGTAGGCAGTGCGGCGTTAAGTAAAGACATTGTGAAGTAAATTCTTCTTGGTGGAAATTTTCAGACATGCTGCTTCAGAACAGTAATAAATGTTTTACCCAAAACCGTTAGATTAAATGAAATAAACATGATAAACAGAGTTACCCTAACTCGTCGCGTAATTTTTTGACCCGCGTTCGTGATTGCCGCGAGTGTTCAGGATTGCCGCCTACCCGGTGTGAACCCGAGATGTCCTAGAGCCAGACAGTACTGACTCACCAAACATGGCTTAGAGTTAGATGCGCAAACAGTAAAAACTTACCTGAGGTGGCTTAATGCCCAATGTATAAACAGAAGAGACTTACTTGAGATGGCAAAGGACAAGATGTACAAACTGTAGTGTCCCACCTGACGTATCTTACAGTCTTAAAAGCAACCAGTAGAGACTAACCTGAGATGTTTTTGAGTCAGATGGACAAACAGTAAGCTTGAACAGTAAAATGCCCGATTTTGAGGTCTTTTCCCTTTTAGAATTTCAGAAACGTAAATCTAGGTCTCATGGTTTAAGACACAATGAGAATTATTTACGAAAAAAGCGCGTCATTAAAAGAACAACTACTTCACCTACGGATTTGTCGAAGGATTTAAAGGAAAATGGTAGACACTCTGTGCTGCCGTTTTTGGGCTCTCTACCTATTTCTGTATTACGTGTTCTAGAAACTGAGGCGAATAAATTCTACGATAGAAATCATCCATTGTATGATGCAGCGCTCTTGACTAGATGTTACACTCAACATGCTCTTCGTCCATCAATCGATTCTGAAACAAATCACAAAATGTATTTCATAAAAAAAATCTTTTATAAACAAAGGAATTGAATTTATTGACTAACATAGTATCTTTAAGGATAGATCCGTCACTTCATCTATACCTACATATTTCCAAAATTGTGAACCACCAATAATTTGTTATAAATATAATAAACCCATTCGAAACACTATATTTAATTTCAATCAACATGTTTCAGATCTTGACATTCATGCTAACACCTCTGAGTCATGAGACTGTAAAGATTCTAAATTTATTCATCGGGCAGATGGTCATGTTATAACTGAAAATTTAAAAATCATTTCAGATTCAAGAATTCGTTACATAGTTTCTAAGGGTCCTAAACACAGATTTCATTCCCGCATTGATTTCAAAACATGTAGAGAAGAAATAGCATCTGCATTAAATGAGTTCGGTGGTCGATGGTGTAAATACCTTAAAGGCATGGAAAGTAAGCATCTTCAATATAGTGGATAAACGTACAAATTTTATTCGCAAAACATTCACCTTTTACCCCCTAAAACTAAATCTACCTTTCGACATCTACAGCGAGGTATCCAAGAATTTCATGGAAAGTATGTTTTGGTTCCAGCAGACAAGGCCGCAAACAACGTACAAAGAGACGCCTAAAGAAGATAGTCTGTAGTTAAAGGATATTGTAGCCATTTACCCCTTAAATTTTCTGTTTATGTTATGGAAAGCCAAGAGAGGCTTCCTACGATGTATTGGTTACCAAAGCTTCATAAAAACCCGTGTAAAGCATGACTTATTGCCAATTCTAGTTCTTGTACTACTTGTAACTGAACTTTCTAAATTATTAACCTCTTGCCTCACTGCTGTCAAAAATCATGTCATAAGGTACTGTGAAAAAGTTTATGAAAGGTCAGGTAAATTCTGGTGAGGTAATGAATAAATTGGAGTTGAGAGGGTTCCGTGCTGCCAGTTTGTCAACTTATGATTTTTCTACACTCTATACTACTTTGCCACATAATTTGATCAAGGAAAAACTTATAGATTTAATTGAGTGGACCTTCCAAAGGGAAGGTTCGCCTTTTCTTGCCTGTAACGAAAGAAATGCTTTCTTTACATCCGAACACCAAAACCGATATAAACTTTGGTCATGTCAAAATATGTGTGAACATTAACATACCTTTTAGATAGTATTAACATTAGATTTGGTATTAAGTTATACAGACAAATTGTTGGTATTCGGATGGGTACTAATTGTGCTCCTCTTGTAGCGGATTTGTTTTTATTTTGCTATGAAAGAGATTTCATGGCTTCTCTTTCTAATGATTAACAATCTGCAACTATTGAAGCTTTTAACTCTACATCTAAATATCTAGATGATCTTTTAAATATTGATAATCCTTAATTTGAAGGCATGGTGAATCAAATTTATCCATCTGAGCTGCAGTTAAACAAAGGTAATGCAGCCGATACTGAAGCCCCATTTTTGGATTTACATTTATCTGTTTCAAATGGATTTGTTTCATCAAAAAATTATGATAAACGTGATGACTTTGATTTTGACATAGTAAATATTCCATTTTTGGATGGTAATGTTCCCTGTTCTACCTCTTACGGGGTTTACATTTCTCAAATTATTCGGTTTGCGGGAGTGTCTAGTCATGTGACTGACTTCGATGCCGGTAATAAAATTTTAACGGCTAAGCTTCTCCAGCAGGGCTATAGATATCATAAACTTCGAAAAGCGTTTTCAAAATTCTTTCGCCGACACTATGAATTGGTTTCTGAATTCAATGTCGGATTAAAAACTTGTAGCCCAACCCCATTGCTTGTTTCAAAGGCAATAAAATATGATTAAACTAAACTAAACTAAAAAGTCTTTTGTAACAGGGCCTATCGGAACCAGAATTTTATAGTGACTTAGTCTATAAATTAAAAAAAAATTGTAGATAAGTCTAATTTTTCTGGTCAGTTCAGGAAAATTATCGTTCGTTACAAACGCCATTTAGATATAACATAAATGTAATGCTACAGTCTGCATGTTTAGTGGTTAACCCAATTATGGTTAAAAACTTTGCTTCCCTCTTTAATGGCATGCCGGTTGGTCAGGCATCAGACTCATTGATGGGTCCGACATAAAGCTATTTAATTTAGTTGGTTGGGGCCGGGGTTTGCCTTGTTTGTTGCTTGGTTATTCGGGGTTTAACTGATAGTTTTCTTTTGCGCCGGTATTTCAGGGGTGTTGTCTGACTTCCCAGGGGTCTCCTGGTATCGCAATACGTTCTTTCCGTTGAGTCCTCATCTCTGATTTATCATAGGCCTTATCCGTGATTTGTTTGTTTCCGGTGATGATTCATTGATGATTTAGGAAACCTTCATGAGGACTAAACAGCTAACTTAATGTTTCAAACCACTGTAGAAGCAGAGGGCGAGGTTTGGGCCCAGTAAAACTAGTTTAAGCCCCCAGTAACTTATTACTGACCGTTCCAAGGCGGTACTTCTGCTGTGGTTTGTCATTGTTGTTCTGGTGTCTCAGTTAATTAGTTTGTGGTCTGCTAGCATTGTGGCCACCTAGTAATTCCGCAGCTGCCCGCTTTGCTTCCTGTTTTGTTTTATAATAAGAAATAGAAAATAGGTAAAAATAATTGTTAAATGTTTTTCGTATAGTTTGGTTTGTTCAGTCTGTTGTGTGGTATAAGCGATTTTGTTTGATTGAACCGTTTCGGAAACTAAGGGCGAGATTTGGGTCCGGTAAAACTAGTTTAAGCTCCCCCCCCCCCCCCCCCCGCCCCCGCAGTAATCTTTTGCTGACCGTTCCAATGCGGTACTTCTGTTGCGGTTCCTTGATGTTATATTGTGCTGTGTCCGCTTGTCTATGGTCTTTGGCGGTTTGGTCACCTGTATTGCTACCTAAGCTGCCTTCTGTTTTGTTTTGTTTCGTAATTAAAATAGAAAATAAGTAAAAACAGATGCTGATGCTGTTATTGGGGTAGCTGAATGACCATCTGCTTGGGAAAGAGCTGCTCATTCGGTTTACTGTGCGTGTCTTTCGTAAACTTGTATCAATTTCTGTGTGTATGTGCTTCTTTCCCTATTGGTTTTGAGAGCAGAATGTGGGATTAGGTTGTATTAATTTCTGATCATTGCCTATCTTTTTACTTTGAGTTGTCTTAAAGCCAGATGAGCAAACAGCAGTGAATTACCTGATATAACTTTGGGCCAGATATGCAAACAGTAGAGACTTACCTGAGATGTCCTGCTATTTGTGCAAACAAGAAAGACTCACCTGAGATGGCTAAGGTGTTCAAACTCACCAGAGATGTTCAAATAAAAAAGACTCATCTGAGACTGTGCAAATAGTATTAACGTTTCTAAGATGGCTTTGAACTAAATGTGCAAACAGAAAAAAATACCTGGGATGGCTAAGAGCAAGATGTGCAAACAGTAAGAGACTCACCTGAGATGGCTTAAATAGTAAAGAACCTGAGGTGGCTAAGAGCTAGATGTGCAAACAGTAAAGACTCACATAAAATGGCAAAAAGCCAGATGTTCAAACAATGAAGACTCATCTTGGACTTTTAAAGAGTTACATGGCTTTGAGCTAGATGTGTAAACAGTGAAGACTTACCTGAGATGGCTATGATCCAGATGTGCAAACAGTAATGACTTACCTGAAATGTCTTATAGCTAGATGATGTGCAAACAGTAAAGACGTAACTGAGATGGCATAGATCCAGATGCGGAAACATTCAAGACTTAAGACTTACCAAAGGTGAACTTAAAGCCAGATGTGCAATCAGTAAAGACTTAGCTGTGATGGCTAAGAACTAGATGTGCAAACAGTAAAGACTGAATTGAGCTGGCTGAGAGCTAGATGTGCAAACAATTAAGACTTAACTGAGCTGGCAAAGACCTAAATGTGCAAACAGTAAAGACTCACCTGAGATGACTTAGAGTCAGATGTTCAAACAGTGAAGACTTACCTGAGATGGCTTACAGCTACATGTGCAAACAGTAAAGACTGACTTGTGATAGTTAGGAGCCAGATTGGCAAACAGCAAAGACTGACCTAAAATTGAATTGAGTTAGCTGTGCAAACAGTAAAGATTTATCTGACAAGGCTAAAAGCTAGATGTGCTTAGAGCTAAAATGGCTTAGATCAAACAGTAAAGACTCACTGGAGTTGGCTTCGAGCTTATTGTACTAGCAATTAAGACTCACCTGAGATGGTTAAGAGTCAGGTGTGCTTACAGTTATGACTCCCCTGGGATGCTTTGGAGCTAGATGTGCCAACCGTAAATACATACCAGAGATGGCTTAATGCTAGTTGTGCAAACAATAGAGACATACCTGAGTATGATGAATATAACATGTGAAAATCATATAGCGACTTAACTGAGATGACTTTAAGAGCTATAGATGAGCAAATTGTAAATTAATCCCAGGCTGGCTTTGAACAAAATGTGCAAACAGTAAAGATATACCTGAGATGTCTAGGAGCCAGAAGTGCAAATAGTAGAGACTCACCTGAGATTGCTTACAGGTAGATATGCAAACAGTGAAGACACCTGAGGTGGCAGATGTGCAAACAGTAAAGACTTGAACATAAGATGGCTAAAAGCCAGATGTTCAAACAGTAAAATTCACCTTGGACTTTAAAAGAGCTAGATGTGCAAATAGTAAAGAAAAAAATGGTGTGATGGCTTACAGAATAGCAGAATATTGCTCAGAACTATACAACCATGAGACTTACGGTGAAAATGCGGTTCTGAACTGCAATCAGCCCCCAGAAGAAGATCAACAACCGATCCTTCGTGAGGAAGTTGAGATTGCAGTAGTAGCACTAAAGAAGGGGAAATCTGCCGGAGTTGATAATATACCAGCAGAACTTGTTCAAGCTGGCGGGGAGACCATGATTGATGTTTTAACAGATATTTGTAACAGGATCTGGAGAACAGGAGAATGGCCTACCCCATGGACTCAGTCGCTGATTATTACGCTCCCTAAAAAAGGCAACCTACAGCTCTGTCAGAACTACAGAACCATCAGCCTCATCAGTCATTCAAGCAAAGTCATGCAGAAAGTCATCTTGAACAGGCTTAAACCACAAGCCGAGGAGATAATCGCTGAGGAACAGGCTGGGTTCCGAGCAGGAAGGAGCACCACAGAACAAACCTTCAACCTTAGAATCCTGTGTGAAAAGTATCTCCAACATCAGCAGAATCTGTACCATGTCTTCATTGATTTCAAAAAAGCCTTTGACAGGGTATGGCATGCAGCCTGATGGGCCACCATGCGGAAGTACAATTTCAGTGCAAATCTAGTTCGCACCATTGAGCAGCTATACGACAAGGCTACAAGTGCAGTCCTGATAAATGGCAGCACAGGAGAATGGTTCAGAACAACAGTTGGGGTAAGACAAGGATGTCTTCTGTCACCCACCCTCTTCAACATTTTTCTCGAACGAATCATGTCTGATGCTCTGGAAGAACATGAAGGAAAGGTTAGCATAGGCGACAGAAACATTACCAATCTGCGGTTTGCTGATGACATAGATGCTCTAGCTGAGGAAGAGCAGGAACTGGAAGCTCTAGTTGAAAGTCTCGACCAAACCTGCACAAGGTATAAGATGGAGATCAGTGCTGAGAAGACCAAACTGATGGCGAACAGTGCAGACGGCATCCAGAGGGAGATCAAGGTAAAAAGGGCAGAAGCTGGGTACCGTAAGCAGCTTCAAATACCTTGGAGCAGTTGTCTCAGATGATGGCTCAAAACAGGAGGTTCTCTCAAGGATTGCACAAGCCACTTCAGCTCTTACTAAGCTGAAACCAATTTGGAGAGATAACAATATATCTCTTGGATCAAAGGTGAAACTTATGCGTTCCCTTGTCATTTCCATATTTCTGTATGCCTGTGAATCATGGACCTTGACAGCAGAGTTAGAGAAAAGAACGCAGGCCTTTGAGATGAGATGCTACCGAAGGTTACTGAATATTTCGTACAAGGACCATATATAACCAATGAGGAGGTTCGCAGGAAGATCCAAGCAGCCATTGGAGAATATGATGAACTCCTTACGCTGGTCAAGAAACGGAAACTAAGGTGGTTTGGCCACGTCTCAAGGTCTTCTGGTTTAGCAAAGACAATTCTTCAGGGCACAGTGAAAGGAAAAAGAAGAAGAGGTAGACAGAAGAAGAGGTGGGAAGACAATATCAAGGAGTGGACAGGAATGGATTTTGCCAGCTCAACTAGGGCAGCTGAAGACAGGACAAGGTGGAAAGGGATTGTTTTGAAGTCATCTGTGGTGCCCCAACGACCTAGTAAGGTTATGGGATAGAATAGAATAGAATAGGGTTACAGCCAGATGTGCAAATAGTAAAGACTCACCTGAAATGGCTTAGAGCAAAATGTGCAAACAGTAAAGACTCGTCTCAAATGCCTCAGAGGTAGACGTGCAAACAGTAAAGACTCACCTTAAATGGCTTTGACCTAGATGTGCAAACAGTAAAGAAGCACCTGAAATGGCTTAGGGCTAGATGTGCAAAAAGTAAAGTCTCACTTGAAATGGCTAATTAGAGCCAGATTGCAAACAGTAAAAAATTTACCTTTGATGGCCAAGAGCATATATGCAAACATTTTAGACTCATCCGAGATGCTAAAATCCAGGTGTACGAACAGAGACTTACCTGGGATGGCTTCCAGCCAGATGTGCGTAAATGCTCTCCTTAGGTAGCTTAGAGCTAGATGTGCTCACTGTAAAGACTCATCTGAGATGGCTTAGAGTTAGATGTATTACTTTAAAGACTCACCTGAGATGGTTTTAAGCAAACTGTGCAAACAGTTAAGATTTACCTGTGATGGCTAAGAATTTTATTATTCAAACAATAGAAAACTTACCTAA
This sequence comes from Ctena decussata, assembly GCA_963989385.1. Classification (NCBI taxonomy): domain Eukaryota; kingdom Metazoa; phylum Mollusca; class Bivalvia; order Lucinida; family Lucinidae; genus Ctena; species Ctena decussata. The sequence goes on from OZ022508.1 coordinate 6,785,646, forward strand.
GATGGTTTAAGGCCATAATTATGTGCAACAGTAAAGATTTGACTGGGAGGGCCTGGAGCAAAATATGCAATTTGTAGAGACACTTCTGAAATGACTTAGAGTTAGATGTGCAAACAGAAGAGACTCAGCTGAGATGGCTTTAAGCAAATTGTGCAAACAGTAAAGACTTACCTGAGATGGCTTAGAGTTAGGTGTGTAAACAATAGAAAACACTTTTGCCTTAGATGACTTGAAGCCATATTTGCAAACAGTAAAGACTTAACTGAGAGATATGCAAATCACAGCTCTAGGCTCTCCTGAGATGGCTCAGAGCTATGTGCAAACAGTAAAAACTCCCTTGATGTGGCTTAGAGCCAGCTGTGCAAAGGATACAGCCTTGGAGCTAGCTGTGGGAACAGTATAGACTCTCCTGGGGTGCCTTAGAGTTGGATGTGTAAACAGTATCTTAAAGACTCACTTGAGGAGCCTTAAAGCTGGATTTGTTACAAACAGAACTTTAAGACTTACCTGCTCAATGTGCTTTAGATATAGTTGTGCAAACAACCTCACAAGAGACATGTGAGGGACCTCAGAGCTAGATGTGCAAATAGTGTCGGATCCAGATGGGGTTCGGGGGAGGGGGAGGGGTTTCAAACGAGCCCCCTCTTCAGCCTTAATCATTTCGTTTTTATGGGGAATTTCAGGAAAAATTGGTCAAACTGCACAAATCGAACCCCCCTCAGCTAATTTGAACCCCCTTTCCAAAATTTCTGGATCCGCCCCTGGTGCAAAGAGTTTAGACTTAACAAGGTGTCTTGAAGCTAGATGAGCAAACAATTGTTAAGACTCATCTGATGTACCATGTATAGACCTAGGTGAAACTAGTGCTGACTCGCCTTAGGTCTTTGAGGGCCTTTTGTTCAAATGTGACAGTGATTTGAGATCCCGTAAGGCTATACGTGCATTCAGTTAAGACTAACCTCACATGCTTTAGATGTAGATTGGCAAACAGTGAAGGCTCACCCGAGAAGAAACGGGTATGAAAACCACAACCCGTACCTCCGTACTCCGTACCTAAATCCGTACCAGAAAATTTTTGGTCCTGCTAGGAAACAACCAAAGAACTAAAAATTATAATAATTGGTGTCATATTGAGACATTATGTATAATAAACATCTGCCCCAAAAATAAAATTCCAAAATGACTTAGTTGTTAATAAATTGGCATTTTTGTATCTCTAAGGGGCATGAAAACCACAACCGTAGCTGAGATCGTTTTTCAGGCATTTTTCGATAATGACACCAATTTAATTGAAATATACCACTCATACATGTTACAAAAGTAATATTTGCCTTATATGAAGCAAAACTATAAGATCAAGCATGTAAAAGGTTGTTTTTTCTTCAATATCGCGGCTTTACCGGAAAATGTTTTAAAAATAGAACCATAACAAATATGGTTCGATTCAGTTTCTACTATCGAACCGCATGTCATAAAATATGATAAAATAGCATGGGATTTATCAAAATCTTATATATATATATTTGTATTATTATTAGTTTCAGTTATAAAATATATTTTCATTTAAATCTGATAAATGTGAAGACATGCCCCGTCCCGTTTTTGCTTATTTAATGAACTGCGGTTCGGTTGTAGAAACCGTATCGGACCATATTTGTTATGGTTCTATTTTTAGAATATCTTTCGGTATAATCGCAATATTGTAGAAAAACAACATTTTACATGCGTTAATTTATAATTATTTGCTTCATATTAGTCGGATATTGTTTTTCCTTCATGTTAGAGTGCTATATTTCGGCTAATTTGGCGTCATTATCGAAAAATGTAAGAAAAACTATCTCAGCTACGGTTGTGGTTTTCATACCCCTTAGAGATACAAAAATGCCATTTTATCAAACAATAAGTCATTCTGGAATTTCATTTTTTGGGCAGATCTTTATTACACAGCATGTCTCAATATGACACCAATTATTATAATTTTGAGTTCTTTGGTTGTTTCCTAATGGGCCCAAAAATTTTCTGGTACGGATTTAGGTACGGAGTACGGAGGTACGGGTTGTGGTTTTCATACCCGACCCCCGAGAAGTGCAAACAGTCTCAGATAAAGACGCACGTCTATGAGTGGCACAAGGCACCTGCTCATCTGGACAGAATCCGGGTCGTTTCGGCCTTATTCCCCTTCGGCCTGAGTCGATTCGGCCTGGGTCGTTTCGGCCCGATTTTCGGGGTGAGTCATTTCGGCCCAACTAGGTGGGTCGTTTCGGCCCAATTTCAAACGTGGGTCGTTTCGGCCCGATTTTATGGGTGAGTTGTTTCGGCCTTAATTATTTAGTAATACTATTTTTTCCAAGGTTGTGATGCTGGGGAGAATTTCTCAGAGTATTTATACCTCGTTTTCGGCGCGTAAAAGAAATTCTTCCAGACTTGTCTTTAGCAATTAAAGAAATCTTTTCTCTTTAAAATCCCGCCTTTCAAGAACTTATTTACAATGAAATAATTTTCACACCTCTGAATTAATAAGCATACAGGGTAGTTAAAACATTTTGAAAATAGGTAATTAAAGAACCAGTGACAGTACAAACATTACTAATTGGCAACCGATAAAGATAATTAGGCATCAAAGGAAAATTAGAGATTAAATGGAAAACAAATTATGTAACAATGGTGTGTCTCGACTGTCCTCGGATAGATAGATAGATAGATAGATAGATAGATAGATATGCAGTCCAGATACATACATACATACATACATACATACATACATACATACATACATACATACATACATACATACATACATACATACATATGCAGGCCCTTCAGATAGATAGATATATGATATATATGCAGGCCAGATAGATAGATAGATATGACTGGGATAAAGACACATTTTGGCCGTTACAACTATGGGAAAAAAGACAGGCCGAAACGACCCGCTAAAATTGGGCCGAAACGACCCACCCCGGAAATCGGGCCGAAACGACCTAGGCCGAACGGGAATAAGGCCGAAACGACCCGGGGCCGAACGGGAATAAGGCCGAAACGACCCGTTACCATCTGGACATCTGGAGTGACTATGATATTTGCCCAACAAAATCAATGATCTTAAAAGCAACTTGACATTTAATTTTTGTCGACTATGCTTTTTTATTAGTGACTCTCGTTTCAATTTATTGCTTAGCTTCGGGAAAGCCACCTTAATGTAGCATGCAAAAGGTCGCCTCTTTAATATCAATACCACGTGACTAGATGACGTTGAGACAGAAAGTAAATATGCAAATTTGAGAGGTCATGACCTGTATAAGCGCCGAGCGTCGTATCACATTTCCGAGTTTGTTGAAATTTAGTGCTAAATAACTGTAGATTTATTAAGGTTTGAGTGAATATTTTTTAAAACAAGTATGTCAGAAGAAGTCTTCAAAGGTTTGTTCTTTATTTTTTCAAAATATTATCACCAGAGAATTGGTATTTCGATCGTGTGCAGTGTTTTTGTGAGGGTGCATGATCGATCAAATTCGTTTGGCAGCCATTTGTTATTGTCTGATTGAAAATATTCAGTGCATACGTTAAAATGTGAAGCTGAAATTCTATAGATTTATGTTTATTATGATGTTCAGTATCTTTTATTTATGATGGTATCAAAGAAACATATATTTTTCTCTTAGTTTTTAAGTGGGCCGAAGTTAAAATGGGATGGTGAAATTCCTTGTGTTTTCTCCATTGCCATCACTTCGGTCGCTGAAATTAAAAAATTCTGAAGATATTTCATATTTTAACATGTTTTCTGTACTTCCAGCCCCAAGAACTAAAAGACATAGACCAAAATCTGACGTTGAGGTGAGTGATTGTTCGCAATTTCACATTTTTCATCGGAAAAATATTGGTCTTTCAATATGGCCGCCAAGGCTGATGGGCCATTTCAACAAAGCACATCTCACTTTATGTCCGGAAAGCTAAGAGTATCAAATAGATCTTACTCCCTTCTTGGAATCGAAATAAAACAGTTACAGAAATCAGAAAAATAATACGATTTAGGCCTGATTCAACAAATGCAAGTCAAGAATATAATTTCTATGAATTTAAAATTTGTCAGACTGGGAAACTCATCACCCAGGAAGAAACAGCCTGGGCCCATAACACACACGTGGGGCCCTGGCCTAGTGGATTGAGTGTTACCCAGGTTATGGGTTTGACACTGCAGTCACTGACCAGGAGTTGAACTGAGGTTTCAATCGCAGTCTCGCTGTTTAATATGAAATTGAAAACTTGGTAGGTGTGCGGAGCCTGTGGGCCACCCAGAGGCCGGTGTTTGCAGTGGGCACCCTGATGTCACTTTTTCCAGCTCGGAAAACATTGGGGGCAGTTTCCTGCTCTGTTGGATTGGAAAATTCTGTCTTTGAGAGTCACACAGATGATACTCAACGTCATGTCCAATCGGTTTTTTCAATCCATTGTATACCAGGAAGTCTTCACCAAGAGTGCTCTAAGCTGGAAAAAGCGGTATCAGAGTGATAGTCGGTGACTGTGCTGTCACTGCACATTGACAATGGTGAGTGAGCAAGTGATGTCTAAGAGCTCACCAACACATTGGTCATATGGAGACGGGACTTTGGTTTAAAGTCTCATCCAATGGACAGAAGCGCGAGATCCAACCTCTGACCCCTGTATTTGTAATCTTGCATGTTATCCACTACAGCAGCCCCTATCGACGCTGGTATCTATCTTATGAACCTTACTGTATATTAACCCATTTAAGCCCAGTGGACTTGTCCATCCATTCAAATGTGAGAATGCCAAACTTTTTCTTGAACTTCAAATATCAATATATATATATGAGTTTTTCCCAATGTAGGCATAATGTGATTATGTCATTTGGTACCTTATTTTTATGACATAAAACAGGATTTCCTCCTTCAAAATAATCCCCCAAAATCTAGATATGTTTTACAAGACAAATCTAGATACTGGGGATTGTTTTGGAAGGATGAACTCATAACAAAACTACTCAAGACTGAATACCTAGTTCTTACAGCGTTGTTGTTATATATTTCAGCCTGGGGGATCACCCCCAAAGAGAGGCCGTACAAAAGACGACTTCTACACATTTTGTTCCTGGGTTTTAGCTTACACGCAGTATGAACAGTGGAAACAAGAGGTATGACTTCACTACTATTGTGTAGAACTGAGTTATGCAACACGCGATGTTGAAACATAATATTGACATCAGTGCGGCATTGCCACATCATGGTAGATAACATTCTTTCAGAGTTATATGAGCAGCAACTTGACGAAACCAACGAAGTGGCATGTGCCCCCAGCGAAGACTCAGATCAGCCTGGGCATTTCAGATATAGTGGATTTGTGGCTGGTTTACTTGCACATGTGGTTCGATTTGAAGTGATACTTGAACTTAACTCTGTTGTGTGTCCAATGTGAGGTTTCAGTGTTCAGGCATAAATGAAGTTTTTATCCACTTCTTTTGGAAAATTGGGAGAGAAGGATGCACTGTCCACTAAGTTGACTGTCCACTTGTGTATGTGTTTTTAGCTTGCCTGCACCAATGCAAAGGAGTTTGTTTGCAAGTCATACCCTTGCAATAGTTTGTTTGCATCATAGCGACCTTGTGTCCTTCATAGCCCTGGTGGAAGTTAAAACACCCATTATCCATTTGGATGTGCTAGGTTTTGTAAAAAAAAAATTTATCAGTGGTTGGTTTTGAGGGCTAGTGGCCCATGTCGTGCCATTTCTTTTTCTTACATAGCAGAATACAACTGATTAACATATTTAGGGTCAGTTTGGAGGTGTTTAGCCAAATAAATACAGTGTACGAGCTGAGACTCTACAAAACCAACCAATTGGCATGTGCACCCAGGGAAGACTCAGATCAGCCTGGGCGTCTTCAACGGGTGAATATGCCACCTTGTTGGTTTTATTGTGTCGCGGCTCCATTATGTTTTCACTGTTGTTGTGTTGTGGCTCAATTATGTTTTCACCCTAATGTTTTAGGCTTCTCTGGAGCTGTAAATATGTAAACTGTTTCCCATCATACTTGTACCAGCATGTTTTATTGTGTTGCAGGATTTGCGGTCACAACATAACACAAGTCCTCTAGACAGTGCAGGGAGTACAGCTGACAGCTACTCATCAGAATCAACATTATCAACCAGCAGTAAAGATGAAAGCTTAAGTAACATTGATCTCCAAGACTCAGGTAACATGTTGCTACATTAAGATGTATTGGTACACCTCCATGCTTTCTGCCAGTTTTACAAAGGGAAACAACTTTTCTGACTTCCTATTTGCTTTATTGGATGAAAAAGCCAGTCCGGAATGGGGTCTATTCATGAAGGAAAGAAGTTGCACCTAATGGAGCAAATTCTTCCCTTTAAGATTTGACCCTTACCCCCCTCCCCATTGAGAAGGGAGGCAAGAAAGAATGTGGTAAAGTTGCTTCCCCTGAAAGTGTATCCATATATTGTAAATTAACTTTTATTGATGCAGTGAGCATTTGTTTGAAGCACTGGTTGAAGCATAATGTATGAGCTGTGTCTGAAAACACCTAAATACATCAGCTGTGACTATCCGTAGCATCCTGTGTACATGCAGTCTTGTAAGGGCATGTATGGTGTACAGTGAGCTTTTCCGCTTGCCTGTATAAAAGTTATCACCATGGTATCTGCGCTAGCAATCATAAGCAATGGTATCAACCTTAATGCATGTTTTTGTTGAAGTTTTTATGTGAGGTCAAGCTTCAGTCTGTTAAAAGGTCTTCTTATGAAGTCTGCCATATTAAATTGTCTGAGTCAGTTTCTCATGTCTCCATATAGCCTCTTTGTTGGTGGGACATTAAACCTGAGTTCACTCACTCACTGAGCCAGCTTATGTTCTACAGTTGGAATTTTTTTCTGACGCTGCCATGTTATACTGTATTGACAGTAACATATTTGTTATATTTTTATCTGAACTTCTTCATGAAAGCATGATATATTGATAATAGCTTTACTTTCTTTATATTTGCAGATGACGAGTCTTGGGAGTTGATCACTTGTTTCTGTATGAAGCCATACGCAGGTCGCCCCATGATTGAATGCTCTCAGTGTAATACCTGGATTCATTTGTCTTGTGCAAAAATCCGCAAATCCAATATCCCAGATACATTTGTGTGTCAGGCGTGCAGAGACAGCCATATTCGATCTCGGAAGTCAAATCGAGTGCGGACTGAAAATAAGAGGATTACTGTGTGATTCATGGACCACTCGCTCTGAACTCCATATAAGTGAAGTTTTTTAAGTGGAAATTTTCATGTTTTTAGCACGCCTGAGCACGAAGTGCTCAGGGTGAGCTTTTGGGATACCGTGATGTCCGTCGTCCGTCGTACGTCCGTCCGGACGTCCGTCCGTCCGGACGTCCGTCAACTTTTGCTTGTGTACACTCTAGCGGGCACAGTTTCGATCCAATCTTTACGAAACTTTGTCAGAATGTTAGTCTTTATAAAATCTAGGCCAAGTTCGAAACTGGGTCATGTCGGGTCAAAAACTAGGTCACTAGGTCAAATCTTAGAAAAACCTTGTGTACACTCTAGAGGGCACAGTTTTCATCCAAAGTTCATGAAACTTTGTCAGAATGTTTATCCTCATAGTATCTAGGACAAGTTCGAAACTGGGTCACGTCGGGTCTAAAACTAGGTCACTAGGTCAAATCATAGAAAAACCTTGTGTACGCTCTAGAGGACACAATTTTGATCCAATCTTTATGAAACTTTGTCAGAATGTTTATCTCCATTAAATCTAGGCCAAGTTCGAAACTGGGTCATGTCGGGTCAAAAACTAGGTCACTAGGTCAAATCTTAGCAAAACCTTGTGTACGCTCTAGAGGGCACAGTTTTCATCCAAAGTTCATGAAACTTTGTCAGAATGTTTATTCTCATAGTATCTAGGCCAAGTTCGAAACTGGGTCATGTCGGGTCAAAAACTAGGTCACTAGGTCAAATCATAGAAAAACCTTGTGTACGCTCTAGAGGACACAGTTTTGATCCAATCTTTATGAAACATTGTCAGAATGTTTATCTTCATAAACTCTAGGCCAAGTACGAAACTGGGTCATGTTGGATCAAAAACTAGGTCACTAGGTCAAATCTTTGAAAAACCTTGTGTACGCTCTAGAAGGCACAGTTTTGATCCAAAGTCCATGAAACTTAATCAGAAAGTTTATCCTAATAATATCTAGGATAAGTTTGAAACTAGGTCACGTCGGGTCAAAAACTAGGTCACTAGGTCAAATCATAGAAAAAACCTTGTGTATGCTCTAGAGGACACATTTTTGATCCAATCTTTATGAAACATTGTCAGAATGTTTATCTCTATAAACTCTAGGCCAAGTTCGAAACTGGGTCTCGTTGGGTCGAAAACTAGGTCACTAGGTCAAATCTTAGAAAAACCTTGTGTACGCTTTAGAAGGCACAGTTTTGATCCAAAGTTCATGAAACTTTGTCAGAATGATAATCCTTATAATATGTAGGACAAGTTTGAAACTGGGTCATGTCGGGTCAAAAACTAGGTCACTAGGTCAAATCATAGAAAAACCTTGTGTACGCTCTAGAGGACACAGTTTTGATCTAATCTTTATGAAGCTTTGACAGAATGTTTACTTCCATAAACTCTCAGCCAAGTTTGAAAGTAGGTCATGTAGGGTCAAAAACTAGGTCACTAGGTCAAAGCATAGAAAAACCTTGTGTACGCTCTAGAGGACACAGTTTTCATCCAAAGTTCATGAAACTTTGTCAGAATGTTTATCCTCAAAATATGTAGGACAAGTTTGAAACTGGGTCATGTCGGGTCAAAACTTGGTCAGTAGGTCAAATCTTAGAAAAACCTTGTGTACGCTCTAGAAGGCACAGTTTTCATCCAAAGTTCATGAAACTTTGTCAGAATGTTTATCCTCGTAATATCTAGAACAAGTTTGAAACTGGGTCTCGTCGGGTCAAAAACTAGGTCACTAGGTCAAATCATTGAAAAACCTTGTGTACGCTCTAGAGGACACAGTTTTGATCCAATCTTTATGAAACATTGTCAGAATGTTTATCTCCATAAACTCTAGGCCAAGTTCGAAATTGGGTCATGTCGAGTCATAAACTTGGTCACTAGGTCAAATCTTAGAAAAACCTTGTGTGCGCTCTAGAAGGCACAGTTTTGATCCAATCTTCATGAAACTTTGTCAGAATGTTTATCCTCATAATATCTAGAACAAGTTCGAAACTGGGTCACGTCGGGTCAAAAACTAGGTCACTAGGTCAAATCATTGAAAAACCTTGTGTACGCTCTAGAGGACACAGTTTTGATCCAATCTTTATGAAACATTGTCAGAATGTTTATTTCCATAAACTCTAGGCCAAGTTCGAAACTGGGTCATGTCGGGTCAAAAACTTGGTCACTAGGTCAAATCTTAGAAAAACCTTGTGTGCGCTCTAGAAGGCACAGTTTTGATTCAAAGTTCATGAAACTTTGTCAGAATGTTTATACTCATAATATGTAGGACAACTTTGAAACTGGGTCATGTTGGGTCGAAAACTAGGTCACTAGGTCAAATCATAGAAAAACCTTGTGTACGCTCTAGAGGACACAGTTTTGATCCAATCTTTATGAAACTTTGTCAGAATGTTTATCTTCATAAACTCTAGGCCAAGTACGAAACTGGGTCATGTTGGATCAAAAACTAGGTCACTAGGTCAAATCTTTGAAAAACCTTGTGTACGCTCTAGAAGGCACAGTTTTGATCCAAAGTCCATGAAACTTAATCAGAAAGTTTATCCTAATAATATCTAGGATAAGTTTGAAACTAGGTCACGTCGGGTCAAAAACTAGGTCACTAGGTCAAATCATAGAAAAAACCTTGTGTATGCTCTAGAGGACACATTTTTGATCCAATCTTTATGAAACATTGTCAGAATGTTTATCTCTATAAACTCTAGGCCAAGTTCGAAACTGGGTCTCGTTGGGTCGAAAACTAGGTCACTAGGTCAAATCTTAGAAAAACCTTGTGTACGCTTTAGAAGGCACAGTTTTGATCCAAAGTTCATGAAACTTTGTCAGAATGATAATCCTTATAATATGTAGGACAAGTTTGAAACTGGGTCATGTCGGGTCAAAAACTAGGTCACTAGGTCAAATCATAGAAAAACCTTGTGTACGCTCTAGAGGACACAGTTTTGATCTAATCTTTATGAAGCTTTGACAGAATGTTTACTTCCATAAACTCTCAGCCAAGTTTGAAAGTAGGTCATGTAGGGTCAAAAACTAGGTCACTAGGTCAAAGCATAGAAAAACCTTGTGTACGCTCTAGAGGACACAGTTTTCATCCAAAGTTCATGAAACTTTGTCAGAATGTTTATCCTCAAAATATGTAGGACAAGTTTGAAACTGGGTCATGTCGGGTCAAAACTTGGTCAGTAGGTCAAATCTTAGAAAAACCTTGTGTACGCTCTAGAAGGCACAGTTTTCATCCAAAGTTCATGAAACTTTGTCAGAATGTTTATCCTCGTAATATCTAGAACAAGTTTGAAACTGGGTCTCGTCGGGTCAAAAACTAGGTCACTAGGTCAAATCATTGAAAAACCTTGTGTACGCTCTAGAGGACACAGTTTTGATCCAATCTTTATGAAACATTGTCAGAATGTTTATCTCCATAAACTCTAGGCCAAGTTCGAAATTGGGTCATGTCGAGTCATAAACTTGGTCACTAGGTCAAATCTTAGAAAAACCTTGTGTGCGCTCTAGAAGGCACAGTTTTGATCCAATCTTCATGAAACTTTGTCAGAATGTTTATCCTCATAATATCTAGAACAAGTTCGAAACTGGGTCACGTCGGGTCAAAAACTAGGTCACTAGGTCAAATCATTGAAAAACCTTGTGTACGCTCTAGAGGACACAGTTTTGATCCAATCTTTATGAAACATTGTCAGAATGTTTATTTCCATAAACTCTAGGCCAAGTTCGAAACTGGGTCATGTCGGGTCAAAAACTTGGTCACTAGGTCAAATCTTAGAAAAACCTTGTGTGCGCTCTAGAAGGCACAGTTTTGATTCAAAGTTCATGAAACTTTGTCAGAATGTTTATACTCATAATATGTAGGACAACTTTGAAACTGGGTCATGTTGGGTCGAAAACTAGGTCACTAGGTCAAATCATAGAAAAACCTTGTGTACGCTCTAGAGGACACAGTTTTGATCTAATCTTTATGAAACTTTGTCAGAATGTTTATCTTCAGTAACTCTCGGCCAAGTTTGAAAGTAGGTCATGTCGGGTAAAAACTAGGTCACTAGGTCAAATCTTAGAAAAACGTTGTGTAAGCACTAGAAGGCATAGTTTTGATCCAATCTTCATGAAACTATGTCAAAATGTTTATTGTCCATATATCTAAGCCCCCTATGAAACTGAGTCACGTCGGCTCAAGGTCAAATCTTAGAAAAACTTTGTGTACACCCTAGAGGGCACAGTTTTGATCCAATCTTCATGAAACTCTGCCAGAATGTTTATCTTAATGAAATCTAGGTAAAGTTTGAAACTGGGTCGTGTCGGGTCAAAACATTGGTCACTAGGTCAAATATAAGAACGACCTTGTATACGCTCCAGAGGGCACAGTTTTAATCCAATCTCAATGAAACTGTGTCAGAATGTTTATTCTTACAATATCCAGGCCAAGTTTGAAACTGGGTCATGTCGGGTCAAAAACTAGGTCAAATGTTAGTATGGTAAAAACTCTTATAAATCTTCACCAGAGCCAGTGAACTGATTAATGCTCAGGTGAGCGATTCAGGGCCACCATGGCCCTCTTGTCTTGTTCATCAGAAGCTTGCAAAATTGCGCAATTGAAAAAGATATTAATTTTGTGAAATGCTTATAAATTTAGCTATAAGCTGGTGGTTTCCGCCAATAGAGTGACCATAAATATTTAAACCAGTCTAAAGATTCTGCTATTTAAAAAAACTCTTAACTAAATAAATACAGTTTGTCTTTTTATCAATCCCTAGACAATTATGAGAACCATGTTTTCCAAATTTTCTATTTTTTTTTTTATACTTTTTAAGGAAGGACTTGTGCAGCTTTTCAAGTTTACACTTTGTGGAGAGCAGGAAAAAATGTTGAATTTTCACTTGTTAAAATTGATTATCTGGAGAGCTGTGAAACCATTCACCAATGTCTCCATTTGGTGCATCATGTTTCAGATTTCTTGGCATTCATTTTGTTAGACAAACTGTTGATCATGTTCATGTTGTTACAGTTATTTACTGACTTAGTTTTATCTAGTTAAAAATACTAAATGTGCAAATTGAACCTCCATTCAAAAACTTCTAAGCCTTGTAAAATAATAACATATAACTTAGAACAGGGCCCAGTGGTTAAAAACTAATGATATTGTTTGTTAACGAGATCTATATTAATTTTCAAATGTATTGTTGACGAAAAAATGTGAGGAGCTTTTGCAGTGCAAAAGCTCCTCACCTTTTTTCAGCAAACAATATTAGCACACTTGATTTCATTGTAGTAAAAGACATAAAGAATACTTTACTTATAACTTTGTTAAGCTAATGATGCTTTGAACTACTGGGCCCAAGTAGATTAAAATGTGCTTTCAGGAGAGGAAGTTCAAAGGTCAGGATAATCCATTTGCTTCCTGATTATGCACATTAAAAACTTATGTGCAAGATATTAGATGACAGGATATCAGACTAGGCCTAAATAAATTGGATCTTTTTAACAGAATGGGAGTTTTTTTAGTGAGAACAGGTCTACAAGTGTATGAATGGAGGTTGAAGTATTTGTAAATGAAACGCAACAATGTTCTATATTTACATGTTTGGAATGTGCTCATCATGTTATGTGTTTGTTGATTGTCAATTTTCATGTTAGCAGGGCCCATAAACTGTGTTACAGGCCAGTAAGTCAGCATATCATGTTAGATTAAAGTGTGAAGTATCGAATAAGCCAGGGCCCAGTTGTTCAAAACTAACGACGTCGTTAGTTAACGTGACGTTAAAATTTCAAACGTTAATATCACAAATATGCCAATATTTTTTGTTGTAAAAATGTGAGAAGCTTTTGCATTGCAAAAGCTTCTCACATTTTTTCAACAAAAAATATCATTGTATTTGAAGATAAAGTCGTAAAACACTTAACGAGTTGACCTCTTAACGAGCTCGTTAAGCTAACGATGCTTTGAACAACTGGGCCCTGATGTTTTGGGGGTAGCTATTACAAAATATAACCATTTTGGGTTGTGTGGTCTCATTACAATTACAGAGTTCTAGACAAGTATCAAGTGGTAATTTCAAGAGACAGTCAGACTGTGCAGTGCTAGCCTGGACAAGTGGTTACTACTTCTGGCTTTGGGTTGAGTCCCACTAGAGGCGTGACTCTGATTCAGCCAACATTTGATTCTGTTAAGGTTATGTTCCTTCCAGTTATGATTTTGTAGAACATATATTTTTGTAAATGTTAAATAACACATCTTGTATATTTAACTAGCACATAGGGCCCTGTGATAGAATGTTTTGGCAGCTACACAAGTCACAATTTTAAACCATACTGAGAAATACCTCTTATCTTAACTATGCTGGAGACACAGACTAGATCTTTGAAAGTAGAGAGAAAAATGTGGAAGAGCAGTGTATGAAGAGCTTAATATGAGGAGTTGCTTTCAAGAATTCATATGAAGAAATCTTTGCTTTAGAAATAGTTTTAACTGCTTCTTATTTTCATACTGACATACACTTGTATATACCAGTCAGAGCTGGCTGTGGTTGTGTGTTATTTGTTCAATGAATTATCAGTTTGAGATTCTTAATGTAGCTCATTTCACACTTTCTTTCATTTGTCATCTCATAATTTGTTTTGTTACATTATAGCAAGATGCACATTTTCTTTAATAGTTTCTGTTTGTCAGCATAGTCAGTGCAGTTGGAGAAAAGCTGCATAACCAGAGGTTTAGACTAAGATGGTGTTCTAATGATAACTAGGAAAAACAAGAGGACCATTGGTCCTGTAGCTCACCTGGGTCCATTCAGCCTCAGTACTCTAGGGTAAGTTAGTCTAAGGCCATTGGTCAATTGGTTTTGGTGAAAAAGATTTTTAAAGGTTTTAACCATATATGGGCATGGAGGACATGTTGGTCATGTGACCTGAATGTTTGAAAAAAACTTCATTCCCTTAACCCCCTGGAGGCTCTATATGAAATTCGGTTTCAAAATTGGTCCAGGGGCTTTTGAGGAGATGCTTTGATATTGTCAAAATGACAGAGTTCTGGGTCAAAAGTCAAAGAATGACCTTGACCTCTTGTACTTATGAATCTTCATGTACTCATTAAGATGACTGTACCAATTTTTAGGCATAAATCTTCAAAACTTTCCATGAAATCTTATGTTCTAGCATTTTCCCACATTTGACCTTGCAGTAAAATAGTCAAGGTCAACCCAAGGTCATTATTTTGAACAATCTTGATAGTACTGGAATTCCCAATGCTACATACCAAGCTTCAAGGCCATCAGTCAATTGGTTCGGGAGAAGAAGATTTATAAAGGTTTTTACCATATATGGTCCTGGTGGCCATGTTGGTCATATGACCTTGACCTCTTGTACTCACAAATCTTCATGTACTCATTAAGATAACTGTATATACCAATTCTTAGGCATATCTCTTCAAAACTTTCCATGAAATCTTATGTTCTAGCATTTTCCCACATTTGACCTTGCCGTAAAAAAGATCAAGGTCAACCCATGGTCATAATTTGAACAATCTTGACAGTACTTGAGTACCCAAAGGTACATACCAAGTTTCAAGGCCATAGGTCAATTGGTTCTTGAGAAGAAGATTTTTAAAGGTTTTTACCATATATGGGCGTGGCGGCCATGTTGGTCATGTGACCTTGACCGTATGAATTAGTTTTTGTACCCTCAACTCCTGGAGTCTCTATATGAAATTTGGTTTCAATTGGCCCAGGGTCTTTTGAGGAGATTGTTTGGAATTGTCAAAATACCAGAGTTCTAGGTCAAAGGTCAAAGAATGACCTTGACCTCTTTTACTCATAAATCTTCATGTACTCATTAAGATGACTGTAGATACCAATTTTTAGCCTAAAATCTTCAACAGTTTCCAAGGTATCTTATGTTCTAGCATTTTGCCATATAAAAGCACAAGGAAGCAAATTTGACCTTACCGTAAAAAAAGTCAAGGTCAACCCAAGGTCATAATTTGAACAATCTTGGTAATACTCCCGTGCCCGATGCTACATACCAAGTTTCAAGGCCATCAGCCTATCGGTTCTGGAGAAGAAGATTTTTCTAGGTTTTTACCATATATGGGCGTGGCGGCCATGTTGGTCATGTGACCAGGACCGTTTGAACAACTTTTCGTTCCTAAGTTCCCTAGAGGCTGCATATGAAATTTAATTAGAATTGGCCCAGCGGTTTCAGAGGAGAAGTCGTTTGAAATTGTTGACGGACGACGGACGGACGACGACGGACGACGGAGCCTTACCATCCTATAAGCTCCCCCGGAGCCGATGGCTCAGGTGAGCTAAAAACAAAAGAACACTTTATTATTAAAAATGATTGTAACTTGTGACCCTCATTAAAAGCACTCTGTTGATCAGGGCTCCAGAGAAGTAGGGGTAACATGAATAATTTAGCGATAATTTTCCATATTTTTCCATCAAAAGACGTGCTGTGCCCCGTCATTAGAACCCTCTCACCGAGATGGTTCTAATGAGGGGTCACAACATATGTTTTCTTTGAGAAATAAGAAAAATTATCTTTGAATTATATTCAGTACCCTTTCTTATCTGGAGCTCTGTGTTCATGAGGGGTCTTTTTGTTTCATGGAAGCTTGTAAATGCTGTGACCCAGCAGTAGAACTGCCATGTTGATCTACTTCTTATTTGGGAATAACTGTTCTCAAAGTTATCATTTTGGGAGGTAAATCCTTGGTTTTATGGTCAGAAATTTCCTTTTATGTCGACGCGGCAGGGGAGCCGTAAAACCCAATTTGCAACCATAAAACAGATGATTAACCTCCCCAAATGACAATTTTCAATACAGTTATCCCCATTCTAATGCACTATTCACATTTTCACCTTTAAAAATATGCTACTTTGCACCCAAAGCAAACGTTTTCAGCGATCTAAAACCAGATGTCAACCAATAAGAAGCGACATTACGTAATGACGTCAGGTTTCCAACAGTATATATTACAGGATATACTGTTGCAAATTTTTGATGTTATCCTATCAGACTTGGCATTATGAACGTCAGTGCATTAGAATGAGGGATCACAGCATTTTGTTAGTTAATTGAACAATAGTACTGTATCCAGGCTTTGTGTTTGTTTACAAATCTGCAGAGCTGTTTTTATGTTTGCAAGTAATTGAAGACTTCACAATTACGGGAATAGCAAACTGAAGTTATGGCTTGAATTTTTCAAGTGCAATTTTTCTTATAAGCTGTTTTGGAGCTCCCTTATGTTTGGCAGTTGAAATTGTAGAATATTAAGAACATTGCTTTTAAAGACATGCATACATTTGCATGCAGTAACTTGTAATTCAAAACTCCAGATAAGAATGGGTTTAGATGATTATTCTGGATGGTTTCTTTTGTTTGTTCTTCATAAGAATGTATTGTGTGTCCCCTTTCAAAAGGGGGCTCTGATGTCTGCATCCTGTGGAGAAACCAGCATAGGTTCAGATAAGAATGCCCCGCTTCTCCGGTCCTTCGGATGAGACTTTAAACCGAGGTCCCGTCTCCATATGAGCTTGTTGTTGGTGGGACGTTAAACCCGAGTTCACTCACTCAGATAAGAATGGGGTTTGAGAAGTTACAAGAAATTTCTATTCATACTCAACAAACACATTTTTTACCCTTTATTACAACTGCCTCATCAAGGCAATTCTGATTCACATTTTTGGGATTATGGAGAACCTTCTCAGGGGCAAAGACAGAAAACTTAAAACTTACCTGGAGCTCTCAAACACTTATATGAATTTGTTAGAAAAAAAATATGTTAGAAATATTTATGGCCCTGTTAAGCATTTCAAAAAATTCACAAAATGTAGAAAATAGAAGTAGCTGTACTATCAGAACTTCCAGTATCTTATTATGATACCAATCAAAATGTCTTTGGTGCAATGATGTAATGGTGTTTCTTTGTAGGTTTTGGTAGGATTTTGATTTTTGTTAAAGTAGTCTACCATTAGGCTGTACATTCCAGATATAGCTTGAAGAATGGGTTTCCTTAAGTTCCTTACGTAGGCAGCAGGTTCTTCAGTGTTTTACCATTTATTAGTATTTCAATATTATTGTTGCTGCAAACTGACCTTGTATAGGCTAGAGGCTATGAAGAGAAATCTTCGCAATTAAGAACCTAAAGCGAGCGTAGCGAGCGGAAGGTTCTTAATTGCGAAGATTTCTCTTCATAGCCTCTAACCGGCTTAGTGTTTGCCCCAGATAATAATCTGATCCTGGTCTGCCCTGTTTTCCAACATCTTTCAGATAATCTTTGTTTGAGAGATATTTTGGGTTTTTAAAAAAAATAAAAATAAAGAAATATTAATGATAAATAAAAAAAAATCCCCAAATGACCACTCTCCAATGTACTTTGATTATAGTAATGATGCAATGTCAAAACATGATGCAATATCATGACAGTCCCAAAATAGCTTGGAGAGGAGGGGCTTAATTAGAATACTGCTTTTAAAGCTTTTGCCATGCTTTCATTTTGCTTGGAGAGGAGGAGCATAATTACAATACTGCTTCTAGAGTGAGTGTCATGCTGTCATTTATAATTTGTGTTCATGTTCAGATGACTTTGCTCATTCCCATTCATTCAGTTTTTGGAGCTCGAACATGGCTGGTCACTTTGATTTTCTTTTGTTGAATGATTCTTTTCTTCTCATTACACAAATCATAGTTATTTGATTTGTGTTATGAGATGCATCTTATTACAGAGGAACATATAAGAGGAGTATTTTTGTGATAATTTGGGATTATTTTTATTTCTCCATGAAAAACGTATGTTGTGGATATTCATTAGAACTGCCTTTTCGAGGCAATTCTAACTAATATCTACAACATGCTTTAAAACAATGCTGTGGATACCCATAGAACTGCTTTATCGAGGCGATTCTAATAAGTATCCACGTTTTTACAATATTATGTGTTTATTTTAAAAATGTTATGGATAGCCATAGAACCGCCTCGTCGAGGAGGTTCTTATGAGTAACCATAAAATACTTTTTATGGAGAATACTGCCAAATACTCCCCTTCATCTGTTCCTCTGTAATGAGAAAAAACGCTCATTCGAGAAATCTACATCGACTTTAAATCAATTTGACCTGTCATGTTGAAGCTATTTTTAGACGTGACAAGCCACAGAAGACTGTACATTTCTGATCGCTTGAATTTTCAAGTCTTCAGTAGATTTATTGGTGAAGACTCTCTTCATGGATAAGTGATGAGTCTACTCCATTAAATCTATTGAAAATTTGAAAATTCAGGTGATCTGATTGGTTTATTATCTGGGGCAAACACTAATGTTGAGAGTGGAGACTTCTGGTGAGAAAATTTTCTAATAGAAACAATTGTTCAAATAGTTATCTGAGCTCTAGATAAGAGGGAGTATTTGGTGATAATTAAGGATAGTTTTTGTTAATTCTGCATAAAAACATATGTTGTGACCCCTCATCTGAACCGTCTCGATGAGACGGTTCAGATGAGGGGTCACAACATATGGTTTAAATGAGAAACAAGAAAAATTATCCTTAATTATCATCAAATACTCCCCCTTATCTAGAGCTCTGGTTATATAATGTTAAATCCAGAAACACAGATATTTCTAGCAATAAACCACTAGACTTGACAAAATGCAAAATTTCCAGCTGTGAAATTAAGTTGATATTTTTGCAATGTATTTAAGTTATACATATTCCATGACATACATAACTGAAATAATGAAGTTGATTTTTATACGCCAGTTTTGAAAAAACGGACGTATTATGGCATGGCGCTGTCCGTCCGTCTTGTCTGTCTGTCCGTCAACATTCTTGTGCGCACCATATCTCAAAAACCGTTTGAGATATCTTCATGAAATTTTGTCGGCATATATATTAGAATGGGGCAAAGTGTCGCGTATAGTAATGGTTGCTCCCCCTTCCTTAGTTTCAAAGTTATGCCCCCTTGATTATTTTTTACCCTACTAGTCTTGTGCGCGCCATAACTAGATAACCGTTTGGGATATCTTGATGAAACTTCACAGCAACGTGTATGACGGTCTGATGATGTGTCGCGTATAACAATGGTTGCTCTCCCCTTCTTCGTTTTGGAGTTGCATCCCTTTGATTAGATTTTTAGGGTATTTTTGTGTATTCTAATCTTGTGCATTCAATAACTAAGTAACCATTTAGTATATCTTGATGAAACTTTATAGCAATGTGCATGATCACAAGACGGTGTGTCACATATAAGAATGGTTGTTCCCCCTTAATTTTTGAGTAACCTCCCTTTGATTAGTTTTTTAGGCTAACCCATTCCCCCATAACTCCTTAACCCTTTGAAATATTTCAATGAAACTTTGTAGGAATGTGTATAATAATGGGGTAATGTATCATGCGCATCAACCACAACCCTGGCTTACTTCCTGAATTATCTGCCCTTGCATCAATTTCCTTTTTACTGTGTATCTCCTTAACCGCTGGAAATATTTTAACAAAACTTTATGGTGATGTGTATATTGTCAGGGGAAAGTATTGTGACTAAGAGTTTATGAATTATCTCCCTTGTTTGACTTTGGGGTTTCACAACTTCTGAGTTGCTTCACCCTGGAACCTGATTTTTGGTTTACTAATAGTAGTTGATGTGTTGTTTTGATAACATTGCAGTCATTAATTACAGATAACCCCCTGTTTTGTCTGCCTGTCCATCTTTCTATAAACAATTTTGCTCATTCTGCAACTCGGTTACTCCTTCATGACAATGAAACGGGCGTATTATGCGCCGCTTGCGAAGCTCTTGTTTATTATAATTTTTCCTTTAAAACACCCAGTGTGATCTGTAAAATTTCTTCAAGTTCCTCTTGTTCTTATGAGTATACATTGTCTGCACAAAGCTGAAACATACTTTTCTGACTCTGAATTTTACTATAACAGGATTGCTTTTAGTTTCAAATTTTGTCACACTGCATTTTGAAAAGTCGATTTGAGCCGGGACACAAGAAAACCAACAAAGTGGCATGTGGGCCCAGCAAGACTCAGATCAGCCTGGACATCCGCCCGGTCTGATCAGTCTTTGCTGTGCACTTAAAGGAAAGCTAAGGGTCTAAGCTAGCTCCATGCTGACAGCTAATACTCTGTTCAGACTTGGCGGCTGCCCTGGCTGATCTGAGTTTTCACTGGGCGCACATGCCACTTTACTGGATTTGTCATGTAGCGGCTCAATTTAACTGTATTGCTAGCAAATGTCTCAAAGGATTGTTTATTAGCATTTCTTAGCACTGAGTTGTTATTCCATTCTTCATCACACCTGTTCTGGGGTCCATGTCTGTGTGTCTAAAATATTTCTGAATTGTCAATGTTTAGATGATTTATGAGTTGGGTACTTTGACCACTTTAATTTTCTCAAAGCCTTTATGCACTGTACATGTAGTGCTAAAATATTCTTTTGAAGTGGTGAAACTTTTTTTTTACAAAATGGCAGGTAATGAATGGATTTATCTACAAATTAGTACCGTCAAATGCACACATTATGAGCCCATTACAATAACTATAAGCCTGAAAGATGATTGAACTGCATTAGAATTAAAAATGTATGCATTTGAATTTAAAATATATGAATATGTATTTGAGATGGCCATAGTATACTTAAGGACAAAAGTTCTGCACGGATGTTAATTTAACATCCGTGCAGAACTTTTGTCCTTAAGTATATTTTATAAGTTTAGTTCCTTATTATTTTCCTATTTTAAGCATTTGGTGCAAAAGGCCCTGCAAATGATGTTTGTGGAGAAGTAGTAGGATGGGTTAGAGGCTGAAGACATGGAAAGTTTTAAGGTGAATGGGCACAGTGTTAGGGGAAGTAATTCTGCCATTTTCAGTTTTGCCTCCCTTCTCACTTGAGGTCAATGTCTAAAGGTGTCAACTAGTAATGGAAATAATTTTAGAGATGATCCTTTTGATCTGGACTGTCTTTTCAGAAAAGTCAATATTTAGCTACTATCATTTTTGTCCCTTGTCAAAAATGATAAGGAAAAAAAAAGGTGGGGAAATAATAGCATATTTTAGCAGTGAAAAGTTAGAGCAGCTCAGTTCACCCATAGTTCTAGGCTTACCAAAGAGCTGTGAATCCTAAGGTGTTTTGTTTGTTAACTGCCACAAAACCATGTCTATCACAGTTATATTACATGTACATTTGTAAATACTAGATTCCATAGATATATTTTATTTATGTTTGTTGTATCCCCCTTATGAAAGATGTATGTGCTGATATTTTTTAATGTTGATTAGAGAAAAAAAGAAAACGAGGTTATCCTGTGGCTATTAAGGTAATTGGATCATCTCGTTTTACAAGGATAACTTTTTTTTGTGACTTCCTATTTTTTCAGTGGGCAAAGATGGGGTCAACTCATAAAGGAAAGAATTTGCTCCTAGAGAAGCAAATTATTTCCTTTATGAATTGACACCCATTGAGAAGGGAGGCAAGAATAAAAAAACAACACAGTTGCTTCCCATGAAAGTGTAACCATTTACCTTAAAGAGTGTAAGAGTATGTAAACCTGGGAGAGAAATGAGACATGTTGTACTGGCCTTGTGGCACTAGAAAGGTTTACTGCGGACTTCAAACGTCCAATCAGTCTTCCTTAATCTCATACACAATATTGGTCATGAAATTTTCAGACAAGTTGCAACTCAATTAATCCTCGACTCACATGTGACCAGGAAAGACTCAGACCATCCTGCACATCCATGCAGACTGACCGGAGCCTTTACTTTTCCCAAGCATGAGTGGACCCTACAGAATCTACAGGTAAAAAATTGAAGGCTCAGGTTAGACTGTTTGAGTCTTTGCTGTTTGCAAGTAGATTAAGTACAGTCAACTCTCAATATCTCAAACACTGATATCTCAAAGTACCCTCCTATATCAAAGAACATAGTTAGGACATAATTCCAATTTTTCTTTACTTTTCAACTCGACTTATCTCAAACTACAGATATCACAAAGTAAATTTTCTGGGACCAGAAAATTTACTTTGAAATATCAGTAGTTTGGAATAAAATGTGACTTTGAGATATCAAGAGTTGACTATTTTTTTTTGCCTGACATGGCTCAAATAAAACACAAGGAATCCATAAAAACAAGCTCCTAAAAGTATGTGTCTACATTATCCACTCAGATCTACTTGCACCTGCCCAGTCTTTGCTTTTTAGGCATTAATGATTACAGCAACAGCTGTGAATCTCATGGTATCTGTAAAAACCAGAGACTGATTGGACAAGCAAATGTGAGGACCAATTCAAACATGCTATCGTTTTTGTTTGCACACGCCAGACTGCACCTATGCTTGTGGCTCATCCACAGGCTGCTGAAAGTAGGGGCTGGTGCCATTTGCTAGAATGATAAGGATAACACCAGTCTAATCAGCTTTTACAGTATGCGTAGTTTTTCTGACAGCGCCAGAACAGTTGTTAAAGCAAAAGTTGACATGAAATGTTAGGCTCACAAGTCTCTAAATTCTCAGGGCATTCATGAGAGACCTGGCTTATTTTTGCCAAAGTGTTTTATACAAGCTGTTAATTTCAACATTCTGCTATTTGTTTAGATCTATTTCTATATCAGTTATCTCCGAAATTCCCAAAGGAAGATGTAAAATTTTGTTCTTCTATTTATTTAAGATCTGTTAAACTGAAAATGGCAAATTTCTGACAGAGAAATAGTATGTTATCATGATGCTCAATGATTAAAGTGTATGTATCAGTGCTCCAGATAAGAAGTGGTAATGGGGATAATTTAGGGATAATTTTGCATATTTCTCCATAAAAACATATTTTGTGACCCATCATTAGAACCGTCTCTTCGAGACGGTTCTAATGAGGGGTCACAACATATGTTTTCATTGAGAAATAAGAAAAATTATCTTCAAATTACTCTTATTACCCTCTCTTATCTGGAGCTCTGATGTATGTAGCAGTTTAGTTCCAGACAACCCCAAGTATTGGTAGTTATTCAGTGCTACAGGTAACACAATGTTAACAGGGATACTTCTGGGATATTACATGTATTTTTATCAACAAAAACGTACAGTAGAACTTCAGTGGCTCGAACAGGCTTGGGACCATCAACATTATTTCCAGCCAAGTAGTTCTAGCCATCCAGGGTTAGTTTCTATATTATGTGACCTCTTGGGACTCAGAAAGGAGTCCTAGCCAGGCAGGGTAAACTAGCCATCAGGGTTCGAGCCATCGAAGTTCTACTGTATGTTGTGACCCCCTCATTAGAACTGTCTCCGCGAGACAGTTGTAACGAGTGATCACAACATATGCTTTTATGGAGACATGTTGAAAATTATTCCTAAATTATCTCTGTTACCCCTCCTTATCTGAAGCTATGGACTTATCATTTCTTTCCAGGAGCATATGTGTAATACTAACATGGTTCAACCACAAATTTTGCTAGGAAGAAATAAGCCTATTCTGAAAATGAGGGGAGTATTTGATAAATTTAACCCATTCCATTCGGGATACCCCTTTAGGGGTATCTGGGCAAACAGTTTGGATCCAAATCAGGCTCCACAAACGTGGGGCCTGATCTGAGATCCAAACTGTTTGCTGCCTAGACATCATTTCTACAAGAGTTAGTTAGACCAATATTGTCAAAATATTCTGATTTTTGATGCAGACGACAATTTCAGCAGACAACAAAAAATACCCAGAATACAATGGGTCAATGGTACTTCTGAGGTGATTGGCTGAGTAAATCTGAGATAATTCCTCTTGCTTCTCTATAAAAGCATTTTGTGGTCCCTCATTAGAACTGTCTCACTGAGGTATTGTGAATGAGGGATCTCTACATTTTTGTCTGAACAAATAGAAATCTCCCAAAATTTAATAACTCCCCTTATCCGGAGAGATAGTGACTGTTCACCCTGAAATTTAGCATTTGTTGCTCAGATGGAGATATTTTTTATAATGATTGTTTTATGCATGCTGTGTTCAAATGATGACCTATATCATACAAATGTGCATAGATCATTCGATTTCCATGAGTTGTTTTGTTTACATGTAAATTTTACTGTTGAATTTTGTAAAAAGTTCTTAAATGATTATAGACATAAACACTTATGATTTGTTTCTTTCTCTAGAAAACCATATGTATACCTCATCATATTCATTTCTGTCAAGCCCAAGCAGCTTACTGTGTTAAGGTGTAGGCCTGCTTAGCAAGCTGTCCAGGTTTGAATGGAAAGTCTCCTAACTGTGAACAGGATTCTGTAACTCATTGTCTTTCATTATCACCCTTCCAACAGCTCATTATGGCAGAAATACTACTGAAATCACTGTTAAACCTCAAGTCATCCATACATGAGCTGGGACACGAGAAAACCAACAATGTGGCATGAGCGCCCAGCAAGACTCGGATCAGCCTGGACATCTGCCTAGTCTAATCAGTCTTCACTCTGCCCTTTTAGGGTAGCTTAGGGTCTAAGCTAGCTCCGTGAGGACAGGGAAGACTCAGATCAGGCTGGGCAGTTGCCCAGGCTGAGCTGAGTCTTCGCTGGGTGCACATGCCACTTGGTTTTCTTGGTCGCGGCTCTAATCATTTTTGTCAACACAGGGCTTTCCCTCCATTTTACATCAACTCTGTATTAATCATAAAGTTTTAAAGACATTTCTTACTGATACAACTTCCACAAATGCCGAAAATAATATAACCTTGGTCTTACATAGAGAATTTGGGACAAGATGTCAACAAGCTTCCATTTCAGATTTGGATAACATAAGTCAATATCTTGGGATACTTGAAACTGAACTGTTTATAGTGGGCTTACTAAAGTATTTATTTGGCTATAAAACGGGGGTTGCCCTATCTAGAATGATCCCAAATATCTAAATCAGACAGAGCTCTAGATAAGAGGGTTTTTGATTGATTTGATGTTTAACTTCCACGGTAAACAGCTATGGTCATGTCGGGACGGTCAGTTAACCTAACCACACTATTCCTGGGCAGGCTTAGACCTCCTAAGCGGTTAACGAGTACTAAGTGCACATACTTCCACCAGTAACTGACAACTGCCCTTCTTGAATCAGCGGAAGGAGAAAGGAAAGTATGTGGCCAGACCGGGTTTCGAACCCAGGACCTCTGACTTATGACTATGGTGCCCTACCGACTGGGCTACGCGGCCCGGCTTAGGGTGTATATGATGATAATTAAGGATAATTTTCGCTAATTCTGCCTAAAAACCTATGTTGTGACCCCTCATCTGAACCGTCTCGTCGAGACGGTTCAGATGTGGGGTCACAACATATGATTTCAATGAGAAATAAGAAAAATTATCCCTAATTATCATCAAATACTCCCTCTTATCTAGAGCTCTGTCAGTCTCATGAAATTCTGCTTTAAGATTGGATTTTCCCCTCCAAAACAATCCCCAAAATCAAGATTCCTCTTATAAGATTGATCTAGATTTTTATGCTCCCCGAAGGATGAGCATATAATTGCCGCTTTGTCCATCTGTCTGTCCGTCCTTCTGTCACACTTTTGTCCGGAGCTTATCTCTGAAAGTATAAGGGGGAACTAATGAAACTTCACACATAGATAGAGGACAACGAGGGGAAGTGCAGTGCACAAGAACCGTAACCCTGTCACAAGTATTTACGAAGTTAGCTCCCTTTCCAGTCTTTTTTTCAATATTTTGCTTGTCCGGAGCATATCTCTGAAAGTTTATGGGGGAACTAAATCAAACTTCACACATTGATAGAGGACAATCAGAGGAAGTGCAATGCACAAGAACCGTAACTCTGTCACAAGTATTTGCGAAGTTAGCTCCCCAGTTTTTTTGCAGATTTTGCTTGTCCGGAGCATATCTCTGAAAGTATAAGGGGGAACTAAATGAAACTTCACACATTGATAGAGGACAATGAGAGGAAGTGCAATGCACAAGAACCGTAACCCTGTCTCAAGTATTTACGAAGTTAGCTCCCTTTCCAGTTTTTTCAATATTTTGCTTGTCCGCAGCATATCTCTGAAAGTATAAGGGGGAACTAAATGAAACTTCACACATTGATAGAGGACAATTAGAGGGAGTGCAGTGCATAAGAACTGTAACCCTGTCACAAGTATTTACAAAGTTAGCTCCCTTTCCTGTTTTTTAGCTCACCTGAGCCTTTAGGCTCATAGGTGAGCTTATAGTATAGCCAGGCATCCGTCGTCCGTCAACATTTTCAAACATCTTCTCCGAAACCACTGGGCCGATCAAAGCCAAATTTTATATGCAGCCTTCATGGGTCTGGGGAACGAAAGTTTGTTCGCAGTATTTGGGTCACATGACCAAGATGGCCGCCACGCCCATATATGGTAAAAACCCTTCAAAAATCTTCTCCAGAACCAAAAGGCCTATGACCTTGAAACTTGGTATGTTGCATCGGGCATGCGAGCCCATCATAGTTTGTACAAATGATGACCTTGCGTTGACTTTGACCTAATTTACGGCATGGTCAAGTTTGGTATGTTAGGCTTTTATATGGGAAAACGCTTAAACAGTGGATTTCTCAGAAACTATTTAAGTTTAAGGTTTAATTCTTGGTATACATGGTTGACTAAATGACCAGATGAAAATATAATGTCACTAAAGGTCAAGGTCATTCCGTGGGACCATCCGTCGTCAAGATTTTCAAACATCTTCACCTCTGAAACCACTGGGCCGATTGAAGCCAAATTTCATATGCAGCCTCCGTGGGTCAGGGGAACGAAAGTTTGTTTGCGGTATCTGGGTCACATGACCAAGATGGCCGCCACGCCCATATCTGGTAAAAACCCTTCAAAAATCTTCTTCTCCAGAACCAGTAGGCCTATGACCTTGAAATTTGGTATGTAGCATCAGGCATGCGGGCCCATCATAGTTTGTACAAATGATGACCTTCCGTTGACCTTGACCTAATTTACGGCATGGTCAACTTTGGTACGTTAGGCTTTTATATTGGAAAACGCTTAAACAGTGGATTTCTCTGAAACTATTTAAGTCTAAGGCTTAATACTTGGTATACATGGTCGACTAAATGACCAGATGAAGATATTATGTCACTAAAGGTCAAGGTCATTCCGTGGGACCATCCGTCGTCAAGATTTTCAAACATCTTCTCCTCTGAAACCACTGGGCTGATTGAAGCCAAATTGCATATGCAGCCTCCATGGGTTATGGGAACGAAAGTTTGTTCGCGGTATCTGGGTCACATGACCAAGATGGCCACCACGCCCATATATGGTAAAAACCCTTCAAAAATCTTCTTCTCCAGAACCAAAAGGCCTATGACCTTGAAACTTGGTATGTAGCATTGGGAATGCGGGCCCATCATAGTTTATACAAATGATGACCTTGCGTAGACCTCGACCTAATTTACGGCATGGTCAACTTTGGTACGTTAGGCTTTTATATTGGAAAACGCTTAAACAGTGCATTTCTCAGAAACTATTTAAGTCTAAGGTTTAATACTTGGTATACATGGTCGACTAAATGACCAGATGAAGATATTATGTCACTAAAGGTCAAGGTCATTCAGTCGGACCATCCGTTGTCAAGTTTTTGAAACATCTTCTCCTCTGAAACCACTGGGCTGATTGAAGCCAAATTGCATATGCAGCCTCCATGGGTTAGGGGATGAAAGTTTGTTCGCGCTATCTGGGTCACATGACCAAGATGGCCGCCACGCCCGTATATGGTAAAAACCCTTCAAAAATCTTCTTCTCCAGAACCAAAAAGCCTATGACCTTGAAACTTGGAATGTAGCATTGGGCATGCGGGCCCAAAATAGTTTATACAAATGATGACCTTGCCTTGACATTGACCTATACGGCATGGTCAACTTTGATACATTAGGCTTTTATATGGGAAAACGCTTAAACAGTGGATTTCTCAGAATCTATTTAAGTATCAGGTACAATATGATGTATACATGGTCGACTATATGACCAGCTGAAGATATTATGTCACTAAAGGTCAAGGTCATTCTGTCGGACCATCCGTCATCAAGATTTTCAAACATCTTCTCCTCTGAAACCACTTGGCTGATTGAAGCCAAATTTCATATGCAGCCTCCATGGGTTAGGGAAACCAAAGTGTGTTCGCGGTATCTGGGTCACATGACCAGGATGGCCGCCATGCCTGTGTATGGTAAAAACCCTTCAAAAATCTTCTTCTCCAGAACCAAAAGCCCTATGACCTTGAAACTTGGTATGTAGCATTGGGCATGCGGGCTCAACATAGTTTATACAAATGATGACCTTTTATTGACCTTGACCTAATTTACGGCATGGTCAAGTTTGGTACGTTAGGCTTTTATATGGGAAAACACTTAAACCGTGGATTTCTCAGAAACTATTTAAGTCTAGGATTTAATACTTGGTATACATGGTCAACTAAATGACCAGATGAAGATATCATGTCACTAAAAATCAAGGTCATTCCGTCGGACCATCCGTTGTCAAGATCTTCTAACATCTTCTCCTCTGAAACCACTGGGGAGATTGAAGCAAAATTTCATATGGAGTCTCAGTGGGATGGGGGAACGAAAGTTTATACCCGGGGTCTGGGTCACATGACCAAGATGGCCACCATGCCCATATATGGTAAAAAACTTTCAAAAATCTTCTTCCTCAGAACCAAAAGGCCTATGACCTTGAAACTTGGTATGTAGCTTTGGGCATGCGGGTCCATCATAGTTTATACAAATGATGACCTTGCGTTGACCTTGACCTAATTTATGACATGGTCAACTTTGGTATGTTAGGCTTTTATATGGGAAAACGCTTATATAGTGGATTTCTCAGAAACTATTTAAGTCTAAGGTACAATATGTGGTATATATAGTCAACTAAATGACCAGGTGAAGATATTATGTCACTGAAGGTCAAGGTCAATTTGTCGGTCTGTCCGTCATCAAGATTTTCAAAACATCTTCTGCTCTGAAACCACTGGTCTGATTGAAGCAAAATTTCATATGGAGTCTAAGTGTGATCAGGGAATAAAAGTTTGTTCTCGGGATCTTGACCAAGGTGGCCGCCATGCCCATATATGGTAAAAACCCTTCAAGATCTTCTTCTCCAGAACCAAAAGGCGTATGACCTTGAAACTTGGTATGTAGCTTTGGGCACTCAAGCCCATTATAGTTTATACAAATGATCGTGCGTTGACCTTGACCTAATTTATGACACTATCAACTTTGGTACATTATGTAGGCTTTTATATGGGAAAATGCTTAAACAGTGGATGTTTCAGAAACTATTTAAGTCTAAGGTACAATATTTGGTATATATGGTTGACTAAATGACCAGATGAAGATATTTTGTCGTTAAAGGTCAAGGTCATTCTTTGACTTTTGTACAAGGTCATTGAGATTCTGTCTTCCGTCAACATTTTCAAACATCTTCTCAGAGGCCACTGGGGTCAACTGAAGCCATATTTCACATGCAGCTTCACCGGCTTAAAGGAACCATAGTTTGTTCAGATGGTCTTGGTCACTTGACCAAGATGGCCACCATGCCCATATATGGTAAAAACTCTTCAAACGTCTTTTTCTCGAGAACCGAAAGGCCTATAACCGTGAAACTTGATACCGGTATGTAGCATTGGGCACTCAGGCCCATCATAGTTAATACAAATGATTACTGTGTTTCATATATTATGGAGCTTTAATACTGGGTCAAAGGAATCAAAGTTTGTTCAGATGGTCATGGTCGTATGAACATGGTGGCCGCCACACCCATTTATGATAAAAACCCTTCAGAAATCTTTGTCCAGAAACAAAGGCCCAGTGACCTTGCGGCTTGGTACATAGAATTGGGACTCAACATTAATCCCCTAGAAAGGGGGGTTATCTGCCCCTGCCCTGGTGCTATATACATGTATAAAAGCATTAAAATATATACCAGGACCAAGTGTCAGGTGAGCTACAGGACCATTGGTCCTCTGGTTTTTCAAAATTAAGCTTGTCCGGTGCATTTCTCCAAAAGTATTAAAGGGAACTTAATGAAACTTCATACATTGAAAGAGGGCAATAAGAGAAAGTGCAGAGCACAAGACCCATAACCCTGTATTAAGTATTAACAAAGTTAGCTCCCTTCCTATTTTTCAGTATTTTGCATGTCCAGAACATATCTCTGAAAGTATAAAAGGGAACTTAATGAAACTTGACACACTAATAGAGGGCAATGAGTGAAAGTGCAGAAAAAAATATCATAACCCTGTCATAAATAATTTCAGAGTTAGCTCCCTTCATAATTTGTGCTTTATTTTGCTTGTATGAAGCATATCTTAGGAAGTATTGAAGGAAACCAAATGAAATTTTACACATTGATAGTGAGTAATGCAAGGAAGTGCAGAGCTTAGAACTATAACATTACCTTTAGTAAATACGGAATTAGTGCCCTTCCTAATTTTTTCAGTTATTTAGCTTGTCTGGAGTATATCTCTGTACATATTTAAGGGAACATGAATGAAACTTCTTATACTGATAATAGAGGGGAATGAAAAGAAGTGCAGAGCAGAAGAACCATAACTGTATCCCAAGTTATTTTGGAGTTAGTTCCGTTCTTATTTTTCTCCATTGTATGCATGTCTAGAGCATTGCCCTAAAAGTATTGAAGAGAATTACTTTTTCCATTTTGAATTGTATTTAGTTTACACAGAAACTCACCCCTTCACCAGGATACCCATTGTCCTATTCCAAGCCTTCGGGGAGCATCCATCGGTTCCACCGATTTTCTTGTTGAGATTGTTTTGGAAGGGAAAAAACCTGACTTACAACCAAAGAAATACTGTACTAGTTTGGGACTCCTGTTTGCTCACTTACCGTATACATGATAATTTTCGCGGTGTTCCATTTTTCACGGTCACTTGGAAACCTTTTTCTTACAAAGTAGACACAGCGTCCATATATTTTGTTTCTCTTTGCTTCGGTAAATCCTGGTACTTTTCATTTGAGCCAGTTCTTTCATTAACCTGCGGTCGCAGGTTTAAGAAAGAACTAGCTCAAATGAAAATGAAGCCATTTTGCCTTTTGCGGTGCATGTTGCTAACCGCCAAAATTAAAAATCGCGAAAATAAATGTTTATATTTTTGTCCCTAAAACGCGAAAATTTGAACCCGCGAAAATTACCGCGTATACGGTATATCCACAGGCATCAGAGCTAGAGATAAGGCACATATCTGATGATAGGTAAAAGGAAAGGTTTCCCATAGCCTAATTGCTGTAAAGGCAGTGGGAGTTAGACACCCACTGTGTCATGGGCACACCATATGGAAGGCGGAGCCCATTCCTCTTCTCTCGCTGCCTTATCCATCTCTGATTCAAAGCAGGTACCCATTTACTTTTGGGTTGACAGAGTGTTTCAATTCGTTGGATGGCAAAACCCACGTGTGATCTCACAGCCTTTTGGCGACTTTCTGTACCATAACCGAGTCTCTCTTACAACTCGACCAGGGCGTCTCATCTGATGATAATTTCCTTATTACTCCAAATAGTCAACTCTTGATATCTTGAAGTTCATCTCAAACTACTGATACCTCAAAAGTAAATTTTCTGGTCCTTACTTTGAGATACCAGTAGCTAGAGATATCCAGAGTCAACATGTAAAGAAAAACTGGAGATGCATCCTAACTATATTCTTTGGTATAAGAGGATACTTTGAGATATCAGTGTTTGAGATAACGAGAGTCAACTGTATACATATTGACCCTCCACCCCCCCATTTGCCCCAGCAAGAAGGTTTAAATGAGGAGTGCCAGCATATGTTTTGGTGGAGAATTAATGAGTTTATCGAGTTATCACCGATTAACCCCCTAAGCTCAAACTCTGGTCATCATTTTTATGGTAGAAGCCATTGGTGTCTGGCCATGCACTATTAAATGAAGAGACGTGAAGTTTTGATTGTTGGCTTCATTTGCAATGCTGGCTTGAAATGCAGGATTTTTCTCATTACCGCTACAAAGTTGGCAAAGCGTCATGTATATATCCTGCTAGCACATAACGTTCATAATAATTGAGCCGTGACACGAGAAAACCAACGTGGTTGTGCGCCAAGCGCAGACTCAGATCAGCCTGGGCATCCGTCCAGTCTGATCAGAGTAACCACTGTCCGCATGGAGGTAGCTTAGGCTCTTAGCTACCCTTTAAGCGCTTAGCGAGGAGTCTGACCAGACTGGGCAGAGGCCAAGGCTGATCTGAGTCTGTGTAGGGTGCATAACCACATTGTTGGTGTTCTCATGTCGCGGCTCATATATTGGTTGTGTGTTCTTGCTGGGCAGTGTCCAGGTGAAGCTAATGCTAAGCACTTAGTATATGCACAGCCTGTGAGGGTCTTCAAAATATTAACTATCAAATTTTATACAAATGGATACAGCTTGAGTGTAGTCCCCTAAAAGCAGGGTTCAAACACCATGTAAAATTCTATTCTCAAAAGTGTGCAGACCAGTCAGTGTTAATGTTTCAAATCAAAACTGAGATTTTATTACTTCAGTCATCACCGTCTATCATCACCACCAGAAATAGCTTACCACCAAATCGAAAGTGAAAGGCACACACGATTGGATGCTTGTCGAAAATGGCATATTTTATTGGTAATGTATCACTGTTTCATAATTAAACTACTGCACATCACTAGTGGATACAGTCACCTTATCTATTAAGTAAATATTTTAGACCAATACGTGTTAAATGTTTGGTATGAAAGGAAAAACCGATGGCTGGTACCGAAGACAAAGTCCATTGTAACTATTTCACTGCTTTCTCCCCGGACATTTGTACATTTCTTTTGCAGATTTTGCCATTTTAAACAACGTTTTAAACTCCATTCATTAATTCTGAAACTGGGTTTTTCGCTGCTCATACTTTTATAATCTAATCAATCCAGGTAAGACTGTGCATAGTGATAAAGATCGACTTCCGCCGATTTCTCATCAATGTGTCCTATGGCTCTGTCCTTCGTAAGATGCTGGGCTAACTTGCACAAAACTGCAAATGACAGATTTTCAACCCGAGACTAAGTCCATCGGACAGGTTGGAAACGCCTTTTAATACCATATAAAGTGGTCACTATAAATAGTTTCGTGTACGGGTGGGGTTAGTTATCCAACACATGCTCTGCGCGTGCGAAATCAGTCAGCGTGACAACAAGCTTGTCATCCAGATAATTTTATCTCAGTTTCAAATTGATTACACTGCATAATTCACACTGGACTAGGTTTTCAGCGTTTCATCATAGTATCGCCACCGGCAAACAACGTCTTAACGACGTCATATCTGCGTCAGTGCGATGTAACGATGTTCACTGGCTTTATTTTAACGCAAATATTACAGTTTTCCGCAGTATGTAATAAAGTTCTTAAGTTCCAAAACATTTATTACCAATGTTGCGTTAAAAGGACCAAACCGTGTACCTCTCAAACTTATTACAGCTTCCCTTAATCAGTCTATTCCTCCTTCTTACCCCCACCCCACCCTAAAAATAATAAAATAATCTCCCCCAGACTACCTTAAACCCCTGCCCTCAATACGGCTACCATCCAGACTCCCACCCCTCGACATGACCCCTTCCCAAACCCACACCTCCTTATTCAATCTACCACCCAGTCCGCCAACCTAGTCTCTAGACACATCCTACAGCCCCCCACCCCCAACTTCTCTTCAACAAACTATTCCCTCGATTATTCTACCACTCCGACCTCTACCCTGTGACACGAACATATATATACGCAAGAAGATCTTAATAGAAGGAAGAGAAAATAAATAAATAAATGCAGGGATGTTTATAGGCCTGAAGTTTGCGTCTGAGTCGGATGATACAACTGTCCCGTTCTTTATATGTATACTAACGTTACTTTTGATAGTTTCCTGAGAAAATATGGCACAAACAACTACAAATGTTCAAAATAAGGTAATAAACTGGATCTAATTTTCAATCCTAAAATCCAGAGTTGTCAAAACTGAAAAATGTAGCTCATGTAGTAACTTGGTATTTTTTTCCCACCAAAGACGATTTCCTTTACTGGCCCCCGTCGAGCGATTCAAGATAAAGAGAAGCGGGATAGTGAACGGGACACCACTCTTGTACATTGTATTTTTACCAATTAATTCAAGATTATGAAATCGAAAGTATAATTTTTAAAACCCTTTTATATGAGACTCAATGAAGATTTACATGATTAAACCTGGAGAATAGCGGTCATTTACAATGACGAACTTGTGGTGAGAAGCTCGCAGCGATACCTCTCCACAAACTTTTTTTATACATTTTTACCATTGAAAGAGCGATGGGACCTTTAAAAGGTAGCCGAACTTCAAAAAGTTTTTTTTCTTATTCCTGTGATCTGTTGGAGGGACCACAGTTATTACCCAAATGACCAGCGTGATACCCACGTGGAATGTATATGAATATGTATGACCTTAGGCTGTCAATTTTCATCAAATGGTCTTAGTTTGCGGACAGATTTTTGAAATTTGCTGTCTCTTGCAGTAACTGCAGCATCAGACGCCAGGCTAAGATACACGAGACCTTTATGAGAAATCGGCGGAAGTCGAGCCTTATCACTATGCACAGCCTTACGTGGATTGATTAGATTATAAAAATATGAGCAGCGAAAAACCCAGTTTCAGAATTAATGAACGGAGTTTAGGAAACAATGGCATATACCAGAATTTCAGCCGAAATCTAGTGGTTAAGCCAATTATTACCTGAATGATAAATTACATGTTGTACAGCGAATAGAATACAAATACACAACAATTCGCCGTACACAACTGTTTATGTTTATCACCAATTGTAGCTATAAAATCATTAAATTGATACCACACAAAAGACATAATGAAAGTTGCTAATTAAAACAGGTGATACAACTTGTATGTCAAGATATTGATGTAATTATAAAATCGAAACTTGTTTTTGCGAAAGCACCAATCAAAGGCAGTACCAAGCACCGATTAAAATGTGTAATTAAAGCAATGCCAATGTATAGACCATAATAAACCCGAAAACCAACAAAAACAACCTGTTCTTGATGTACCTTATATAAATTGATTATGCAGAAACAAAGAAGAAATTGTCAATAAAGGCTTCAAACTCACTGGTGTCTTCCACTTTCAATTCGGTGGTAAGCTATTTCCGGTGGTGATGATAGACGGTGGCCATAGGAACTTCCACAGATGTAAACAAAAACAAGAAATGTTACAGTATGTAACAGATGCCCCCGAAGGCCCCTTAAACTGACCTTTGACCCTGATTGTGACCTTGAACTTGGGCAAGGCAGCCCAAATCTTGCAAGCGAGATGCCTTTTTATCATGCTTTACCTTTCTGTGAAGTTTGATGAAATTCACTTCAGCAGTCTCCAGTCAGTTTGGAGATATAATCTGACCTATGTGCCCTGATTATGACCCTGACCTTTGGAACAGGAACCTAAATTTTGTTTGTGACATACCATCTCATTATCTATTACCATTTCAGGAAGTTAAATACAGTTTGCTTAAGAAGTCTTTTTAGTAATTGGGGAGAAACGACCTTTGACCTCAGACTGTGACCTTGAACTTGGGTGTGAAAGCCTATCTCTTGTGTGTGTCTTACCTTCTCATTAAGCTTCATCTTTCTGTGATGTTTAAGGAAAATTGCTTTGGTACATTTATGAGCAATTGTTGAGACATGATTTGACATATGACCCCAGATTGTGACCTTGACCTAGGGTTTGGGAATATAAATATTATGAGTGACAAACCTTCTCATTCTGCTTTGTATTTCCGTGAAATTTGAAAAAATTCAGTTATGTAGTTTTAAAGTAATCGCAGAGACACTATTTGACCTCTAAGCCCCAACAGTGACCTTGACCTTGGGTTTGGGAATATGGATATTATATGTGACAAATCTTCTCATTTCTCTTTCCATTTCTGTGAGATTTGATGAAATTCAGTGATGTAGTTTTAAGGTAATCGCAGAGACACTATTTGACCTTTAACGCCCGACAGTGACCTTGACCTTGGGTGTGGGAACCAAACTGTTGTGCATGACACACCTTCTCATTGTGCTCTATCTATCTGTGAAGTTTCATCAAATTTGCTTCAGTAGTTTATAAGTTATAGCTGAGACACGATTTAAGACATGATTTGACCTTTGACCCAATTGTGACCTTGACCTTGGGCGTAGGAACCAAACTCTTGTGCGCGACACACCTTCTCAATGTGCTCTATCTTTCTGTGAAGTTTCATCAAATTTGCTTCAGCAGTTTTTAAGTTATGGCTGAGACACGATTTGTTACGGACGGACGGACGGACGGACTGACGGACGAACGGTGCGATTTTAATATGCCACCCGAAGTCCCTTCGGGGGCATAAAAATGAACTCAAAATAGGGTTCAAATTCTTCACAATAGTAGAAGTTTTACACCATCCCTCGACCTAACATTACATCTCCCTGATAATATCTGACAGCTCTGCAGCAAGCGTTTATATAACATTTAAATTCAGCAGCAGTGATAACAAAATGAAAACCGGCAACTTTAAAGTTCAGGAGACAGAAAAAAGCCCTGATTAGACTGCACCTTTCTGCTGCCAATACTGCAGGCCCTGATCAGATGTAGGCCCTGATGTAGTATAGTGTAGGCACTGACCAGATGCAACCGTCTGTCACGTTCTATCTGGGTCGACACTTTTTGTCATAGCCCCTGTCTAAGCATTATGATATGAAATAAAACTTGCAAAACTGATAGTTTTAACCACACAATGTTTCGATTACGTCAACAGTTGTGTGTCTGCTGCAAACCATGGATAAAACGAATCACCAGAACATTTGTTTACATTCTCAAATTTGAGAAAAATCTCGGGAAGTTCCTAAGACTGACTTAGCATGTAGGTTGGAAGTCAAAACCAAAACAATAACATTTGGACTGTTAAAGAGCTTCAATGTGAGAAGTTGGTACAAACATGTTTATCTGGTCAAACAAGATGGAAGAAAATCATTTATGCCAATAATTTTAAGTATATTTTATTTTATTTTTACATATAACAAATATTAGTATGTAACAAAAATATAATGTATATGCTATCTTGAAGGAATGGCAAATCTCTTCCCAAATAACGATTTGTACAGGTCATCTCTGAAAAAGAACAAAAATACATTCTTTCACAATTTAAACATAGGCATTCTGTATATGAGCTAAGATCATTTCACTGAAAACCAAAGTAGCTGAATTTGTAAACAATTCATAATGAGCCTTCTCATCTGGATCTACACTAATTGCTCCCTCTAGTCTTTGAAGTAGGGGATAACTGTATTCAAAATTGTCATTTGGAGAGGTAAATCGTCGGTTTTATGGTCAGAAATTTCATTTTACGGCAACGCGCTAGCGGAGCCGTAAAACAGAATTTGCGACCATAAAACCGATGATTTACCTCCCCAAACGACAATTTTTAATATAGTTATCCCCATTCTAAAGCACTTTTTCATATTTTCCCCTTTCAAAGGGTACTTCTTTGCACACATTGCAGCGTAAAACCAAACGTCAGCCAATGGGAAGCGACGTTTTATAATGACGTCGGATTTGCGACAGTATATCGTAGAATTTACTGTCGCAAATTTTTGACGTTATCCAATCAGACGTCGCGTTATATCTATAAGTGCATTAGAATTCTCAATATGATACAGCTTGGTCAAAATATTGGTAGAAATTTTGTAGATGTAGACTGGTTTTTGGCACTTAGAAGCAACAGGGCTGAAAAAGATTGAAATTCATGCCATGCAAAACAGACCAGATCATGTGTCTATTCTCAAATGACATATTACATTGTATTCTGAGCTGCCTGTATCTTACTTCCACTTTAACTATTAATTCATATACTTCTCCGCCTTGCAATCATAGAATGGGTATACTTTCATGGAACGCAACTCTGCCTTAATTTATTTTAGCCTCATATAAATTAGAGTCGATTCTTAACCCTTAAAGCGCCAAAAATTAAAATTGTTGAATTGGCAAACAGTGTAGATCCAGATGAGGTGGCTCATAATGAGCCACCTCATCTGAATCTACACTGTTTGCCCTCTGTGTTTGAATTCTCAATATGATATCACTTGGACGAGACATTTTTTGAAATTCTGCAGACGTAAATTTTGTTGTCTGCTTTTTGGCGCATTAAGGGTTAATGAAATAATTTGCTCACCTTAGTGCAAATTCTTTCCTCAAAGAGTTGACCCAATTTTGGGAGGTATTTGACATCAATGGAAGCAAGCAGAAAGGCACAAAAGTTACTCCCCTTTGTAAAAATGGCATAAAGACATGGAGGTGTACCAATTCACCTTAAAATTTATATCTATAAAAGCTGTTATGCTTGAAAACTTAGGCTGTGGCAGCCAATGTGGTTAATAATCTGGACTCATAATCCAGAGACTGCATTTGTCATACTTACAGTGCCAAAACTTAGTTTAGTTGCATTTGCAAACAGGGTATATCCAGACGAGGAAGCTCATAATAAACCACCTCATCTGAATCGACACTGCCCTCTAGCCTTTCAATTCTCAATAAGATAAAGCTTGGAGGAAACATTTTTTTCCAACTTGTAGATGTAAATTTGTCGTCTGCTTTTTTGGCGCTATACGATACCTTTCTTGCCTCTCGATTATTTAAACTTGACTGTCATTTAGCCCAAAATGACCGAAATACTATTGAAAGTACCTTAAAACCCCTAATCATTCATCAGTTCATCTGCTTTAAACATTCTAAAATGGCTAATGTAAGATCATACTGCTATTTTCTGATACTGACCTTGCCTCATCTGACCAATCACAGGAGTCCATAGGAGCCATGAAATTGACTAGCTTTGAATGAACGTCATATCTGAAATTACATAACAATTACAATCTGTCGGCACACAATATTTGGACCTGTCAGTAGACTATTTCATTATTAACATCTGCTGTTTCAAATTTCGGGGTTTGCCTGATCTACTTATGGAGCTATTGCAATTTTTGATACATAAGTCTAGCTAGGTAAAAATGTACTGAAAGCTAAATATAGGTGCATGTGTACATAGCCTAGGATCTGATCAGAACTGGCATCTCCTCAGACTGATCCGTATTTGTTTCATTCATGGGCATCACATGTAAAGACTTTATGGCATGTGCAAACTGGGAAAACTCGGATCAGCCTGGACATCTGCACAGTCTGATTAGTCTTCCCTTTCCGCATACACAATCAATGAATCCTGAAGAACTTAAAAAGAAAAAAGCAAAGACTGATCAGTGTGAGCTGATAAGCAGATTGAGTATAGTATTTACAGTAACACATGACACAGGGTCCTTTTTCACATGACACAAATTAAATGTTGCTATATGCTCTGCATAATGCTGATTCTGACAGGGAGGACTTTTATCAGACTACATGGATGTGCTCATATTGCCTAAGGCACATTTTGTCATGGGATGCTCCATAAAATGATGAAAATAATGCCAATATAAAGGGGATAACAGTACTCAAAGTTGTCATTTGGGAAGGTAAAACAAGGTTTTATAGTGATAAATGAGCCAGGACACGACAAAACCAACAAAGTGGTTATGCGCCCAGCGCAGACTCAGATCAGCCTGGGCATCCGCCCAGTCTGATCAGAGTCTTCGCTGTCCGCATGGCAGTAGCTTAGAACCTTAACTACCGTTTGAGCACTTAACGAAGAGTCTAGTCAAACTGGGCGAATTTCCAGGGTGATTTGAGTCTGCACTGGGTGCACAACCACATTGTTGGGTTTCTCGTGTCGCGGCTCAAATGGTGTATTGACAAGTCAGCCGAGCCATAAAACACAATTTGTGAGCACAATTCTGACGATTTATCATCCTGACACATTGCAATAAAACAAAATTTGCAACCATCTAAATTATGAATTATTCCCCAAACAATTTTCGAAACAGTTATCCCCATTCTAATGCCACTTTCGGCAATGTGAAACTAAACACCATTCAATGAAAAGGGACTTTTTGTAACTGTGTTGTGTTTCTGATAGTATATCACAGGATACAGTGTCACAAAAATAGCCATCAGAGGAGATGGCAAATCCCCCGACCGCAGACCCCCATGGGCCTTGGTAAAAAGGGTGCACTTCAAAACACATATTAGTAATATATTGTCGTTCTTTTATGCTTCTGATTTACATTAACTGTTAACAGATGCATGATTATCTAACACTCAGACTAAAACAGTATGCTTGACTGCTAAAAAGAGGTAATATCTCAAACAGCCACCATATACACAAATGTATAGCATACAATACATTCAACTTTCAAAATGTGTGAATAACTTCTAAAGTACAAGCCCTACAAATCTAATTTTGAGCTCTCTAGTAAGTGAATTTGGACAAAGAATCCAAATCTGGAAAAACTAGAGGTGGCAGTAAGCATGGCTTACTAAATACCCCCCGCATTTAACAGTTAGGCATGCAGCTTTGTAATTTAAGTTTTACATTTACACAGCATGTACATGTTATGACAACTGCAAGTGCACATCTATATACCAATATGTGATCACATATTTAATATCAGTCAAACAGTTTAGGAGAAGTAGCGACAACAATTTCTGTTTTCCAAGACAACAAAGGGGTACAACAAAGCTGGAAAACCCTTTTGAGAAAAACAGAGCAATATGTGCCAACTCTTTCCTTCTACTGTATCTGTGCACCAAATTTGAATAAAATGGAAGTGAAAATGGCCGAAAAAAACTTCAATATAAGGCAAAACATATAAAAAAGGGGCATAATTCATGCACAAACGCACAAACGGTTAATGCTTATCTTCATACCAATATGTGTTCCATTATTTAATTTCAAGAAAATCCGTCAAATGGTCTTGGAGTAGTAGCAATAACAACTTTTCTTACGAAATCTACAAAGGGACATAACTCTGCAGGAAAACTTTCCAGGAAAAACTGAACAATATGTACCAGCTCTTTTCATATGCTGCATCTAGTAACCCAATTTGAATAAAATGGAAGCAAAAAAGGCAAAAACCCTATAAAATAGGGCAAAAATTTCAAAAAGGGGCATAACTCTGGCAAAAAGGGGCAGAATTTAAAATCAAACCCCTAATGCACATCTTCATACCAATATCTGTTCACATACTTAATTTCAAGAACAGCTGTCAAACCATCTAGGAGGAGTTGCGATAACAAACTTATTTCATGAAAAATACAAAGGGGCATAACTCCGCAATAAAAACCTTTCAGGAAAAACTGAAAAATACGTATCCACTATTCTCTTATACTGCATCCATGGACAAAATTTGAAACAAATTGGAGCAAATTTAATGCAAAAACCCTATAAAATAGGGCAAAAAATATCAAAAAGGGGAATAACTCTGGCAAAAAGGGGCAGAATTTAAAATCAAACCCCTAATGCACATCTTTATACCAATATCTGTTTACATACTTAATTTCAAGAAAATCTGTCAAACCATCTAGGAGGAGTTGCGATAACAAACTTATTTCACGAAAAATACAAAGGGGCATAACTCCGCAATAAAAACCTTCCAGGAAAAATTGAAAAATACGTATCCACTATTTTCTTATGCTGCATCCATGGACAAAATTTGAAACAAATTGGATCAAATTTAATGCAAAAACCCTATAAAATAGAGCAAAAAATATCAAAAAGGGGAATAACTCAAGCAAAAAGGGGCAGAATTTAAAATCAACACCCTAATGCACATCCTCATACCAATATCTGTTCACACACTTAATTTCAAGAAAATCCATCAAACCATCTAGGAGGAGTTGTGATAACAAACTTTTTTCACGAAAATTACAAAGGGGCATAACTCCCCAATAAAAACCTTCCAGGAAAAACTGAAAAATACGTATCCGCTATTTTCTTATGCTGCATCTATGGACAAAATCTGAAACAAATTGGAGCACATTTAAAGCGTTGCGGACGAACGGACGGACGGACGGAAAGACGGACGGAAGGACAACGTCAAAACAGTATACCCCCCACAAACACAGTTTGCGGGGGGTATAAAAATAATTTTTTTTTTGGGGGGGGGGGGGGGTGGCTGGGGTCACGGGTATGTGGAGGGGTAAGAGAGAGTTAGGAACACTGATAAGATATCACAGCATGATCAATAATATTCTAAAAGGTACACGGTTATTCAAATTCTGGAGCTGGCCAGGGTTATACAGTTATGGAGCAGAGACTCAAACAGCAGTTCAAACTACCAAAGCGAAATAATTCACGAAGTCTAAAAGCAAGAGTTATCATTCATGCATGAGACAAATTGTCATGACCTGTTCTGCATATCTGTGAAGTATCATGAAAATATTTCAAAAGGTATTCAAGCTATGGAGCGGACACCTAAAATCATCAAAGGGAAATAACTCCAAAAGTAAGAAAGCAGGAGTTGTCATTCTTATTCGCGACACATCATCACGACCTGTTCTACATATCTGTGAAGTATCATGAAAATATTTCAAAAGGTATTCAAGTTATAGAGCGGACACGAAATCAGACCTAAAACCATCAAGGGGAAATAACTCAAAAAGTAAGAAAGCAGGAGTTGTCATTCTTGTTCGCGACACATCGCCATGACCTGTTCTACATATCTGGGAAGTA
Organism: Ctena decussata; assembly: GCA_963989385.1. Classification (NCBI taxonomy): domain Eukaryota; kingdom Metazoa; phylum Mollusca; class Bivalvia; order Lucinida; family Lucinidae; genus Ctena; species Ctena decussata. Next base: position 6,828,510 of record OZ022508.1, read on the forward strand.
TCATGAAAATATTCAAAAAGGTATTCAAGTTATAGAGACGACACGAAATCATATCTAAAATGATCAAGGGGAAATAACTCAAAAAGTAAGAAAGCAAGAGTTGTCATTCTTTTTCGCGACACACCGTCATGACCTGTTCTACATATCTGTGAAGTATCATGAGAATATTCCAAAGGGTATTCTAGTTATAGAGCGGACACGAATCTGCCAAAAAATCACACCTAAAACTATCAAGGGGAAATAACTCAAAAAGTAAGAAAGCAATAGTTGTCATTATTGTTCGCGACACATCGTCATGACCTGTTCTACATTTCTGTGAAGTATCATGAAAATATTCCAAAGGGTATTCAAGTTACAGAGCGGACACGAATCTGCCAAAAAATCACCAAAGGGGAGATAATTCAAAAAGTACAATAGCAAGAGTTACCATTCTTGTAGGAGACACATCGTCATGACCTGTTCTACATAACTGTGAAGTATCATGAAAATATTCCAAAGGGTATTCAAGATATAGAGCGGACAAGAAAGTGTTTACGGACGGACGGACGGATGGACGGACAGACGGATGGACGGCAGGCTCATCGCTATATCCCCCGAACCTTTCGGTCGGGGGATAATAATTTGATGTTACCTTTATCTTCATCTTTATCTTCATTCATAAGTGTGGAGCCCTGGTAGCAGAGCAGGTTAAGTGCTGGCCTGCTGATCTGGCAGTCCCGAGTTCAAGACCCGCTGCAAGCAGGAATTTTTTCAATTGAAAACGAGGTTCCACTGCACACAGCTATCTGTTATCACCCACCCATCATTTTAATATGTCAGACTGAAATACTGTTAGAAAGGACATGAAATTTCAAGTCATTCATCCACCCATCATTCATGCGTGTGTTTGAATTTCAATTTACCTGACTTTTCTTCCTTTACTGGCTTTCATGTCCACTTTCTTTTTACTTTTACCTCGTAATTTCTGGATTTCCAACCACTGCCTACAACAATATTATATCAAAGGTAATGGCTGATTCAAGGTGTATGGGTACATCTCTATGTTCTTCCACCATATTTATAACTGGAAACAGCTTTTGTGACTTCCTGTTTGCTTCCATTGGCAATGAAACCGTCCCAAAATTATTCTATGTTCTACTCTTATTAAAGAATTTGTTCATAGAGAAGCAAATTCTTTCCATTAATAACTAACCTCTATTGAGTGAGTGAACTCGGGTTTAACATCCCACCAACAACGAGGTCATATGGAGACGGGACCTCGGCTTAAAGTCTCATCTGAAAGACCTGAGAAGCAGGGGAACGATCTTGCGACCCCTGGATTGGTAGTCAGGAGTGTTATCCACTACACTACAGCCGCTCCTACCTCTATTGAGAAGAGGAGGCATAAATGAAAATGGCAGAGTTGCTTCCCCTGAAAATGTACACATTCACCTTCAAGCTATGTAGTGAAAGCAAAAGTTCTTCCTGGTCCGAACTTCTCATTAAGCCTTATACCTTCTGGAAAGCAACAAATAATGTAAAATAAAATTGATAAAAGCTAATATACTCAAGACATAGAATGTTGCACAATCCAACACCTTTGAATATTTCATCAGCCAAGCTACATTCCAACATCTTTAAATATTTCACTTGCCTATGTAGGAAACTGTCTTGGCATCACTTAGGAAAGACACAATTCAATTCAATTCAATTCAATTCTTTATTCAGATTGCCAAATACATTTTAGACACTGTTGATTTGGAGTTCACGAAGTACACATTGTTTTAGCATAACTATGCACTTTATCAAATAATTTTAGGTACAACAGATAAGCATAAGCTTTATATATGGCTGTTTCCTTACCTGCTCAAAGCAACAGGATCATTTATATCAGAGGTTTTCTTCTCAATCAGTTCCCGTAGCAACTGGTGGTAGAAATCACTGTCGTCAAATATCTCAGAGTCATAATCTTTTAGATGATCCTGATTCATTGGATTACCTTCTGACATCTGAAAATAAGCAGACTTCTTATATTCTATATGCGATAATTTTTGCAGGGTTCCATTTCTTGTGGTATTTCGCAGTCACTTCCAAACTGGGAATATTAAAATTGCAAAATAATTTCCTATTTCTGACAAAGTATCTTCAGTAGACACAGTGTCCATATATTTTGTTTCTGTTTGCCAGTAAATTCTGATACTTTTCACTTGAGCTAGTTTGTTCATTAACCTGTGGCCATGCTGCAGGTTAATGAAGAGCTGGCTCAAGTGAGAAACAAACAATTTAACTTTTCATGCATGTTGCTGACCAAGAAAAATAAAAATCGCTGATATTTTTTTTAAAATTGTGTTAGAGTAGCTTTTACTCAGCAAAATCTCCTTTCTATGTTTCAATTAACATTTTGGTGTAACTGCTAAATCATGGTAAAAATTTAGCATCATGTTACTTTTGAACAACTGCAGTATATCCCTGCTTCATGTGTACTCACTGTTTCTTCCGATGTCACGTCTTGTTTATCATCAACAGCTGTTTTACCGAGGACTTTATATACAGATCTCTTCAACTGTGTTCTCTTTATTAGTCTGTCTTTATCACCCAGTATCTGTGGAAAAATGTATGACATCGAACAGTTTAAATAACATACCATATTTACAGTATTAAGGTTTATGGGTATTCCTCCATATTTCTTTGCCATTTTTTCAAAGGGAAACAACTTTTGTGAATTCCTGTTTGCTTTTCTGGGCAATGAAACCCTCTAAACAGGGCTATCTCTTTAAGGAAAGAATTTGCTCCTATTATGAGCATGTACGAACTGACCCCAGTTGAGAAGGGAGGCAAATCTGAAAATGGCAGGGTTGCTTACTCTGAAAGTGCATGCATTCACCTAATTGCACATTTTAATACGCATATAATAGGATTGTTTGTCAACGGTTATTTTCAGATCTCATTAAGAGCAACCCTGCCATTTTCCACTGTTTAGCCTTTATTAGTATCCGCCAAACTGTCACAGAAAATGCAAAACAGCTGAAAAACTCACTTCCTTCTTTGAGATTGTCAGCAACCATTTGTTGGTAACAAATTTTGTTGAATTTTCTGTACAATGGGTACACTTTCAGGGGGAGCAATGCTACCATTATCAGTTTTGCCTCCCTTTTCAATGAGAGTCCACTCGCTAAGAAAATAATTTGCTTCTCTAGGACCAAGGTCTTTCCTTTCTGAGTTGACCCCTTTTGATGACATGCAAATCAAACAGGAAGTCATGAAAGTTGTTTGTCTTTGAAAAAATGGTAAAAAAACTTGTACACCCTGCAACCTTACACCCTAAAGTGAAAGCATGTGCAATAAACTTGTCAGAATCACATTGATGGAGGCGACTCCAATGAGATGCCTAGGGAGAGTTCGACAAAATGCATAAGAAATTCTTAAATACTTTCCCTTCCAAAGTTGCCCCAAATATATAAAACAGTCTTCGGCAATTCAGCTTGCAGATGAGGTTTTCACTTCCAAACAATCTCAACAAGAGCTGTCGCCTGACAGCATAGCTCGCCTGAATAGGTGCTTGCCCATCACACAGTCGCTATGGTGGTGTGGACTGCTATGTATAAAACTTCAGGCAAGCATGTCCATAATGACAACACATTTATACACAAAAGCTATCTCAGAAATGTCTTAAAATAACAAAAAAAATCCACATTAAATTTCAAAGTCCATGAGCTTTAGGTCAAAGAACTAAGGGGTAGGGGGGAGGAGGGTAGGGCTAGGATGTATCAAAGCCTTTAACCGTTATAGTATTAGTATCAACTGAGTCCATTGTGGCACTGTGAAATTATGTCTTCATTAATATAAAACTAATCAAAATCTTAAAGACAAAACTCAAAGTCCATGACCTTGACATCAAGGTCATCCAGTCGAGTAAGTACATAGTGTTTTGTAAAAACTCAAAAAAGTGTCTATCATCAGTTCAAACTAAATCTCTGCCAAGCATTATGAATCAGTACGCAATTAGAAAACTTTAATAAAGACCAAATTTCCTAAGTCCCTGACCTTGACATCAAGGTCACTGAGCAGGGCTGGGGTAGTACTCTGTAAAACTTTGGACTAATATCTAACTACAGTGCAAATATAAAAAGAATTCATCTATGGTTTCAGGAGATATGTGTCATTAAAAAACTTTAACCAAAACATCCAATCTAAAAATACTCCCAATTTTCTAAGTCCATGACCTTGACATCAAGGTCACTGAGGGGGGTGGGGGTAGTACCTTGGAAAACTTTAGACCAATATCTAACTACAGTGCAAGTATCAAAGGAATCCATCCATGGGTTAAGGAGATACTGGGCTTTAGAAAACTTTAACCAAAACATCCAGTCCCAAAAAACTCCCAATTTTCTAAGTCCATGACCTTGACATCAAGGTCAAGGAGTGGGGTGGGGGTGGTACCATGTTAAACTTTGGACCAATATCTAACTACAGTGCAAGTATCAAAAGAATCCATCCATGGGTTAGGGAGATATAGGTCTTTAAAAAACTTTAACCATAACATCCAATCCGGACGCCGACGCTGACGCGGACGCTGACGCCGACGCCGTGGTGACAACAATAGCTCTTCCTGAACTTTCGTTCAGGCGAGCTAAAAACTGAGATCCATCTTGTAAGATGGATCTCGGTTTTGGGGATTGTTTTGAAAGGGAAAACCCCTGTCTTATAACAGAATAAATATCGAAAGGCAAGTTGGCTTTCTCCAACATCAAACTATACCTGATTAATCTGTGTAAGCGCTGACTGATCAAATGCACTGAAGGACTTCCCTTTAACCTTGCCTCCTGACAACTGTGTCTTGTCATTCCATCTTTGAATTGTAGAATCTCTGCAAAAATACAGGTAAGTGGCCCAATAATCTACAACATGTACCACAACAGAATTATTAAAATCTAACTTTCCCTGATTTTTCCCTATCAGACATTTTAATATTTCTTACTCTTTGAAGGGTCCAACTATTGATTATACTCTGTACTTTAACAGTTCTTGGGGTATCTTTTGAACATTGGGGGATACTCTTACAGGAAAGAAAAATTGCTCCCTTCATGCTTAAATTACGGAAATTCCTGGCCCCGAGGTTATAAAACTTTTTTCATGCTCAACTCAGCTGAGCATGAAATTTTTTCTGCTCATAAATTTTAAAATGCCAACAAATGTTGGCATTTTAATATCTATGAGCAGAAAAATAGCCTTCTTGGCTTATCTGAGCCTGAAAAATGCTGAATTTATTGGTATTTTTATATTAATGGGCATTTTAAATTTCATGCTCAGCTGAGTTGAGCATGAAAAAAGTTTTATAACCTCGGGGCCTGGTTTCAAGACAAATTCATCTATCTTTAAGAACAATTGTTATTTTAGTGAAGTCTACGTTTTTCTGCATAATAGAAAATAAAACCAATTATAATGTCGGCAATTAGACTCTTGATCAGTGTAATCAGTCAACAGAGGTGCATCTAGTGCTCTTTTAAACAGAGCAAACACAATCCACTATGAGCATCCCACAGAAAACTGACCCTGAGGTTATAAAGCTTTTTTCATGCTCAACTCAGCTGAGCATGAAATTTTCTCTGCTGATAAATATGAAAATGCCAACTAATGTTGGCATTTTCATATTCATAAGCAGAGAAAATTACATACTCAGCTAAACCGAGCAAGAAAACAACTGTTCTTCTCAGTAATTTGCTATTTATAAGCAGGTAAAATTTCATGCTCAGCTGAGTTGAGCACGAAAAAAGTTTTATAACCTCGAGGCCAGGTTACTGCTGAGACACTGGGAAAGCAACCCCCTGTGGAATTAACTTTTGTAAAATTGGAACATCTAAATAGTTACTGTAATTGTCCTAAAAGTGGAACTGTTTGGTTTATGAACGTAGGAATGCATCCCAAAGATGCGAATGGAATGGCAAACAGTGTAGTCCCAGATGAGACTGCTCCTTTTGGTAACATTTATGTATAAGAGAGATAAACTACTTCTGAATATGGATTATCTTTTGTGAAAACATAACCCTTTGCACTGTTTGCTCAGATCTAGCTGTCTAAATACGTGGATTTTTTGCGGTATCTCCTGACCTATTCTTTTTTTTTATTTCATAAGCCAAAAAGGGAGCCCAGGTAGCTCAGCAGGTTAAGCGCTGGCCTGCTGATCTGGCAGTCCCGAGTTTGAGCCCCTCCTGGAGGCAAAATCTCCTCAACCGTAAACAGGGTTCCATTGCATACAGTCTTTCATTATCACCCTACCATCCTCCTGATATGACTGAAAAACTGTTGAAAAGAATGTAAAATTGCAAGTCAGCCATCCATCTACTGTAAGCCAAAATAAACCCATATTCAGTATACACACACTCACAGTAATGGCTTTCCTTACCTGAAATCCTGGAAAGCTGCATGTCTCTTAGCAAGGAATCCTGGGTAGTCTTCCATCTTTAACTTTCTCTTCCCAACTTTAACATCTGGCTTGTCGTCTGCTACAGTTCCCACCATTTCTTCATCTGAGTCACTGGGAATCTCTTCATCATCTTCATCAATAGGGGCTTGAGATTTTGAGCTGTAGTATTGGGACAAATAGATCTGAGCCAACAGTGCAGGCCAAGATCTGACTGCTCCTTAGGAGCAGTCTGATCTGGGTTTGCACTGTTTGCCATTCCATCTGCATCAGTTGGATGCAATACTGCACTGCAAAATAAAACTATTCCGTTTTTAGGACAATTAAAGTGTCCAAATTTTTTAAAACAAGTTATGAAGCATTTTATAATATAAGTGTACATGAAATCTTTTATATTTTCAAACACAAATAATTTGGTGTTCTATCTCTGAAATTATGACTGAGAACAGTATCAATGAGGAAAATAGATTATCACACTTGTATAAGTACGTTTACGAGGTTTAGCATGTTTGAGATTATCTATTAATTTCTTGCTTTCATAATGGCTACTTCCTACCTAAACACAAAATTTAAGAAAATCTATCTATCTACATATACTGCATCACCCTCTCACTGAGGGTTATGTGCAAAGGAAGTATATAATCATTATTATCAAATGACGTTGCATCTGAGAGTGTAATAAAGCCATGCATTAAAAATGATAATCCACTAGTGGATTAAGTATGCAAATTACGTCGTAACGTTATGCGCTGACGTCCATAAAAACGTTGCGTTTTCTAACGGCGAAATCCTGACGTTTTAGTGCAAAATCTGCTAATAAAATATGATTTTAGCGTCATATGATAAATAGAATCTTGCATTCGTGCTCATGTATTATTGAATTTATTAAACTCGTTGGGGAAAAACGATAAAATGCTCGACAAAGCCTCGCATCTTATCTTTTTCCCCAACTCGTTTAATAAATTCAATAATACATGAGCACTCATGTAAGATCCTCTATTTATTATTATTTCTATACATTATTTATTCATCTACTTTGTATTTACAATCATGAGTTCACAATATATGAGTCCCTTTCACAACAAGGACTTTCAAGCTTTCACAAAGAAGAGTCCCTTTCAGAAATGGGACATTCAGGCTTTTACAAAGAATGTTAGTACCTAGAGGCTTTATTCTTTGATCCATCTCCTGCCAGATGCTTGGTTTCTGTGTTCTGGAAGAGCAGAATGTTCTGAAGATGGACCAGACTGTCCAAAATATGTTTCAGTGCTGCCTGAGCTGAAATGATATATGCACAGTAATTTATACAAATCACTGCACCACATGCATCAAATTACAGGTTTCTATGCAAAAAGGAATTTTCTGTAGCCTATAGGCCATTGGGGGAACTGAGTGTTACAAGCCCATTGTATCTTGGGCAGGGCATATGAAAGATGGACCCACCTTCTTATTAGACTTTATCTTTCTATGAAATATCATAAAATTTGCTTCAGCAGTTATTAAGTTATCGCTGAGACAAGATTTGTAACGGACGGGTGGTGCAATTTTAATATGCCTCCCTGAGTTCCCTTGGTGGCATAAAATCAATCAACATCTATGTCTATGTCTACACATGCTAGACACAGGAGATACGTTCTGATACAATCTCATATATTCTACGGCAAAAATCCTGAACATTTAGACACTTAAAACATTTACCATAATTGTCTTAAAAGGGAACAGTTTGGTTTTACAATGCAGTAATGCATCTAAAAGATGCAGATGGAATGGCAAACAGTGTAGACCCTGATCAGACTGCTCCTTTAGGAGCAGTCTGATCTGGGTGTGCACTGTTCGCTCAGATGTATCTGTCCAAATATTTTGAATGCTTCTTACTTTTAGCTGCTTCATCTGTAAAATATTGAGCCTTCTCCTCAAAACTGTTCCAGGACTCGGGCTGTGGTAGCTGATTGATTATCGAGACAGCCTTCTGTAGTTTGATACGTCCTTCTAGCAAGCTATCCCACAAACCTAATTTAGATAATAATGTGATATATGAATATTTACCAACACTCAGAACATCACACATGAATGGTTATTTGCATTCTACTGCAATTGTAATTGTAAAGCGACATCTGTTTGGATTTTGCAGCCTTATATCCTGCAACATACTGTCAAAACCTGACATTATTACCAAACAGATCTCATTCACTAACATCTGGTTTTAACTTGCTGAAAGTGCTTGCTATGAGTACAAAGTAGCATACTTTTAAAGGTGAAAATGTGCGATAGAATAGGGATAACTTTACTTAAGATTGTCATTCACAAAAATGTTTTGTCACCTCAGAAGGAATTAACCATAAAACCACTGATCTGCCTCTCCAAATGACAATTCTGTGTACTGTTATCCCCTAAGTCAGTAAATATGGCTATAAAGTTATTTCCAGTGCTTAAAATTATACTAATTATCAAGGCTCTCTAAGCACTCGATATATTAAATCATATACAAAGCTTAAGCCGTTTTCTTAGGCATCTAATAATTGAATACTAACAAGTTTGGGCACATTGTCACCGTTTTCTCCCTTTTTTCATAGAGTGAAAACAAGGATGACTTCATGATTGCTTCCCTTGACAATGTAGTCCTTTGAGCAAATTCTTTCCTTTAACCCACTGCATGCTGGGTATTTTTTGTTGTCTGCTGAAATTGTCGTCTGCGTCAAAAATCTAGAATATTTTGACAATATTGGTCTAACCAACTCTTGTAGAAATGATGTCTACGCAGCAAACAGTTTGGATCTCAGATCAGGCCCCACATTTGTGGGGCCTGATCTGGATCCAAACTGTTTGCCCAGGGGGTATCCTGAATGGAATGGGTTAAGAGTTGACTCTCATCATGAGGGAACACAAAAATGAAACAGGCACAGTTGCTTCCCTGGCAAGTGTACCCATTCATCTTCAATTGCTCCTTTCTTACATATACAAAGGAATTAATTTAAACAATAATTTGAAGAATTTGGCTTAAAATTCAGTTAATATCAGTTTTTAACAATATTTATTCAATATAAATTTCATGATTTAAAATAATGGACAACATAATATGGCACAGAATCTGCACTTATGTGAGCCATCTCTGATTGCAACAGAAACCAACACATGTAAACAATCTCAAAATTACCTAGCTGTTGTTGTGCAGCTTTGCCTTTAGCCACTTCATCACCTCCAGCACCAGAAAACTTCTGAATACCCTCCTCTGAGACAAGAAAAAGAAACTGAGATAAATCACCAACAATCAAGCAAAACTCCATATTAGGCTGGTTCCTTATTTCTCCATGAACAAAAGGGCCATGATGGCTCTGAATTGATCATCTGAGGATTTGATTACATTGTCTAAAATCATCTTATCAAAATCAGTATCATAGGAGTTCCAACTTACATATTTTTCCTAAATTACCCCAAACACAAGGGAGTATATATAACCAGAGCAGATGGTATCACAAAAGCACCTCCTTGCTTATGCACATGCACTGCATGCTAATAAGGAACTAAAGGTATTCAATTTCAGGAAGTGGATCTGTTACATAACAGACTAAGACTGGCAGACATGACTTATCTTTAGACTATGGTCAAGTTTATGATCCAGTGTTTTATTTGTTTAAACTACCACAAAATAAAGGTATACCTGTCACCAATCAAAACACTATGGCACCTGAGCAAAGACTCACACCAGCCTGCACAGCTGCACTGTTTGATCAGAATCTTTAACACATGTATGAACCTGAGTTATCTACAGGTATACAAGGCTTCATGAATTCACAGACTGGTTTAAGTATTTGTTGTGTGCAGATATGTTACATACCCTGTTATGCCTCACTCTGTAATTTCACTCTGATATTTACCTTCTTCACTAGTTATTTCTTCATCATCATCATCATCATTCCTCCCCTCCCTGTCATCATCATCATCATCATCATTCTCCTCCGCCTCCTCACTGTCACCAACCTCGTCACCGTCACTGTCCTCCTCGATGTCCTCTTCTCCATATTTCCCATAATCACCATCATCCTTAAAGCTGTAAAATGCATAACAAGTTACCATAATTCAGCCATGACAGGACAAAACCAACAAAACGGCAAGTGCACCCAGCAAACTCTCAGAGTCTTTGCTATTCCCATTGTGCCAGCTTAGACCCTTAGCTACCCTTTAAGTGCACAGTGCACAGCAAAGACTTTGATCAGACTGGGTAGATGCCCGGGGCTGATATGATTCTTTGCTGGGCACACATGCCACATTGCTGGTTTTGTAATGTCCCAGCTTATATATATTTCACTATAAGACCGTGTTTACCCCTCTAAAATGACTTGAGCCGTGACACAAGAAAACAAACAGTGTGGTTGTGCACCCAGCGCAGACTCAGATCAGCCTGGGCATCTGCCCAGTCTGATCAGACTCTCCGCTTGGCGCTCAAAGGGTAGCTAAGGGTCTAAGCTACCTTCATGCGGACAGCGAAGACTCTGATCAGACTGGGCGGATGCCCAGGCTGATCTGAGTCTGCGCTGTACACACGACCACATTTTATGTTTTTCTTGTGAGCGGCTCACTTTGATTGTCTAACTCAGTCATGTAATTTTGATATAAGATGGACTTTCCCTTCAAACATGATCCCAAAAATCTAGATCTGTGTTTTAAGACAGATCTAGATTTTGGGAATGTTTCTGAAGGAAAATAATCCCTGTCTTACAACGGAATAAATATAGTATGTTTCCATGAAATATTCTTAAAACAGTTGTTGACATTCTTACTCTCTGCAATAAAAGAATATGAAATAAAAGATCCTTCCCATTACCGTATTTATATGGCTACAGTACCACAGTTATGATTTTGACCGAGTATAAGGAATGACAAAAAAGAAATGGGACTTTGCCAGCACAGTTCAAAGGTTACACGCAAGCTAAGTACCTAACAAAGTGACCTAACATATCATGACCTTGTGAGAATAAACAGTGCTTATATTGTGCTATTATTCTTTATTACAAAGGAGCGGCTGTAGCGTAGTGGATAACACTCCGGACTACCAATCCAGGGGTCGCAAGTTCGATCCCCCGCTTCTCCGGTCTTTCGGATGAGACTTTAAACCGAGGTCCCGTCTCCATATGACCTCGTTGTTGGTGGGACGTTAAACCCGAGTTCACTCACTCACTCACTCTTTATTACACACCCCTCACTGACACCCCTTTCCCACTCACATTGCTTATAATGTGACCTAGACCAGTTATCAATCTTGCTTATTTCCATTGCATGTTTGCATGCATACTCCTATGTTTCTTCTTGTTCTTTGTTATTGTCAAGCCTCTTTGTGGTCTTCTGAACTTAAAACAAACTTTGAAACTTTTTACTGCAATCTGATATCTCCAGTCAAGTCAGGTAAATTCGGACAGCGGGTAAATTCGGACAGTGAGATTGTTTCCTGTATATGTCAGCTGTTTGGAATTAAAACAAAATTAACTGGGCCAACAGTGAAAATCCTGATGAGACGGCTCATTATGAGCTGTCTCATCTGGATTTTCACTGTTTGCAATGGTATGTCCGAATTCACCCGCTGTCCGAAGTTACCCGACTTGACCCTATAACTGTTCCAAAATCTGACCAGTTTGCGACAAAATACTAGGCAGCTAACCTGAAAGAGCGGTCTAATCAGTTTTTACGATGTTGGTAATTCTACCAAAAGTTTCCAGAAAAAGAAAGGTGTATAAACTATGAGAACAATCACTGTACCTAAATTCTCCCTGTGCAGACTGAAGTTTCATCTTTGACTGGAACTCAGCAATATTATCATCTTCTGACCCATCACTGGAAGAGTCTTCTTCACTGGCCTTATCATCTTCTTTGACCTCTTCATAATTAGCGTCACTATTATCATTATCAGTGTCTTCTGTGCCATCCTCTGCATCACCTAAATATTTTTTTACAATATGCTATCATTGTTCCCATCCCCTGCCAACTGGCAGGAGCTGGGAATAATGATGACATATTGTGAAACTTGATATAATTAACACCTGAGATTGTTACAAAGATGCCAATATTACTCCACTCTTGCTTTGCAATCATGAAGTAAAATTACTTATCTGTCTTCCAACCATGTGTGTTACATTAATTCACAGAAATCAAAAACAATTAACTATCATCAAAGCCCCTACTTGTAAATCAACATGACAAAATCATCGGTCAATTTTCTGTTTATTTCCCTTTATTTCTCCATATTATGAAAGAGTAATTTATTGAATCAACAAATAATGACCAGCAGAGGCTTATAACTACTCATGGGGCTATGAGGCTGAAAACATCATTGAAGATGGACGTGCCATAATCATCTATGATCATTGGCTGCCTTATCCCAGCATTGATTGGCATTAATGTGTTTGCTTTGCAAATCGTTGCAATTTCAACCATCACTTAGAACATCAGATTTAGATAAGACTCTACTAAATATTAGTACCAGTTCTTATTTTACAGATCTTGTAATGAATTCTATTGTCTGTTTGGCTTAACTTTTTGTAGAATGACAGCCAATTTCTAATAAATATGACTATACAAATAATAAAATACTAGAAATGTTTTTCAGAGAAAAACTGATGTCCCCCCACCAGCCCATTTCCCATCCCCTCTAATGAATAAAAAGCCTGTACAAGTAAAATATCTAGGTAAGTTTGAAGAAAATCCATCCACTGGTTCTAAAGATATCCTACATAGATGACTATGTTCTTTAAAAATGGGTCAAGGTCACCAAATACTAAACATGTCTTAAACATGTCACAACGGTATATTCATGCAAGTCTGATGAATATCTGTCAATTGGACCAAGATATAACTAATTTTTAAGAGAAAAAATAAGCATTTTTAAGTTAGCTTTTGACTTTGAAAATGGGGGTCAAGGCAATCAAAGCACAATAAACTCTTGAGAAAATCCCAAAGGTATATCTATGAAAGTTGGTTGGTTGATTTGATGCTTAACGTCCACGGTAAACAACTAAGGTCATGTCAGGACGGTCAGTTAACCTAACCACACTATTCCTGGGCAGGCTTAGACCTCCTAAGCGGTTAACCAGTACTAAGTGAACATACTTTCGCCAGTAACTGACAACTGCCCTTCTTGAATCAGCGGAAGGAGAAACGAAAGTATGTGGCCAGACCAGGATTCGAACCCAGGACCTCTGACTTACGAGTCAGGTGCCCTACCGATTGCGCTACCCGGCCCAGCATCTACGAAAGTAAAGTGGAAATCAAGCCAAAGGCTAATGAGATAATATCAACTTCAGTGAAATTTTCACATATCTAAGTCCTCCTGTAACCTTGAAAATGAGGTCAAGGTCACCGAAATCTGAAAAGCTCTTAGGCAGGTCCCAGTGATGAATCCATGCAAGTTTGGTGAAATTCCATCTATTGGTTCATGAGCAGGGCTACAGAAATTTTGAAATCCAAATCGGTCCGGAAGGACGATGACGTCATACGAATCGTAAATAGACACGAAAACTAATGACTACACTGTGTATTCCACAATCCAAAAAAAGTCACGAAAACTAATGACTATACTGGAGCGCCGTTATAACGCGGATGTCATTGCTGAAGTAGCCATTTAGTCCAAATGTTCTTACTTGTCGTGAAAAATGCGCTTTAAAGCGCAGAGACAGTCAGACCGAAAGTGAAAGTACAGATCCTGTACCATTCGGACATCCTCGCCGATCTTCATTTACGCAATTGGCCGAAGTATTACGATTGACGTATTTTACTGTATTGGAGTTAATTCCCTTGAAATATGAAATATACTTGCAAAAAGGTACCTTCGGACGAAGAAAAAAAAATTTTTTTCTGCGCGAGAAATGACGTCGGCTAAAAAAAACTGACCTGACTGCACATAATGAAGTTTAGATTTTCTTTTTGCTAGTCAAATTCTTTCCTTATGCTATCTTTGAAAGTATACAATAGTCAGTAACCTTACCGTTACGTTGCACAGCCTTTTTCCGTGCATTGGCATGTGTATGTGTGTATTACGGGTTGTGGAAAACCTTCGCCGCTGGCCAAAATTGTGACACGTGCTAATTATCGAAGTGTTCACACCTTGGCAAGACAATCAACACTTTGTTTATCTGTGATAACTTTTGACAGCAGTGCGTGATTATTGGATTAATAATATGACACATGGCTAAAATCCAGGTAATTATGTCATCATACATCGCAAATCGTGTTTTTTTCGGACCGAAAAAAATGTGCCTTATGCCAACTGAATCGGTTTTTCGAACTCAAAATCGGTCCGGACCGACAAAAATCGGATTTCTGTAGCCCTGTTCATGAGATATTATGGGTACAAGAAACTGCCATCTAAGTCCTCCAGTGACCTTGAAAATGAGGTCAAGGTCACCAAAATCTAATCAGCTCTTAAGCTAGTCACAGTGATGTATCCAAGCAAGTTTGGTGTAATTCCATCCATTGATTCATGAGATATTGTGGTAATAGGAAATTGTCATCTCAGTCCTCCAGTGACCTTGAAAATGAGGTCAAGGTCGACAAAATCTAATCAGCTTTTAAACTTGTCCAAATGATGTATCCATGCAAGTTTAGTGAAATTCCATCCACTGATTCAAGAGATATCATATGTACAAGAAATTGTCATCACAGTCCTCCGCTGACCTTGAAAATGAGGTCAAGGTCATCAAAATCTAATCAGCTTTTAAACTTATCTAAATGATGTATCCATGCATGTTTAGTGAAATTCCATCCATTGATTCATGATATATCGTCCAGGGCTCCAGATAAGGATGATTGGGTAATTGGGTATTACCCACTGATTTTTTTGTTAATTGGGTATTCTGAATTTCGATTGGGTAAAACAACTTGCATCATCCACTGATTTTCCTTCAAATTGGGTATTCTGATTCTTTATTTGTGCAATTTGGTAAAATTGGAGTTATCAATAGTGCTGCAATCTTAATATTTTGCATCACCATGATTTCTGTCTGTATATATAGTCAACACACAGACCAGCCACTGAATAAAACAAAATCATTAAAGAAATCAGTCTCAGAAAACACTTTTGTAGACCAAGGTCTGATAGTCCAAGATCTGTGTTTTCACTAACAATGTAAATCCTGTACAGGCTGACCTGGAAGAAGAGTGTTTTCTTGCTTCTATATTGAAGTTCAGCCCTTTTCATTAAAACATCTGGAGGACGCCAAATTTGGCGTCTCTGGACGCGAAAAATCCGGCCCGGACGCAAGAAAATTAACTCCCGAAGAGAAAGACCGGACTTCTTTAAAATTTTAAATGTCAGAATTTAACTTTCAGAGAAGCCACTCGCTGTTCACACCTTGCATAAAACAGCAGGGGTGTCGTTAATAGGTACCGATAATCAATAAATCACCCAACACATGACGTAATGGAAATTGTCATAGGCGCGTGTCTCTTAATCGCCAATAACTCAACCTTAATCCGGCAGTCTTTGATCAGTATAAAGCAAAGTACAAATTGTGTCAACACTATATCGCTGTATTAGTTCTACCGCGTCGTGACCAGTCTGTTCATCGCTTCCCGCTGATTGAATATCTGTGTCATAATTACTATAAAATACTACTACATGGCGAGAAAATCGAAATTATTATGCACGTCTAATGCTGTGATTCTGAGAAAGGAGCCGGGTTCCCCCAAAGAAAATTTAGAATTTCAGGTTCTGTCGAAGTTATGAGCCTTTTCCTGGACACTTACTCTATTTCCTGACTGTTGTATTTCACTCGTGCCTGATGTGCGTAACGGGCGGTATGCCTAAGCATTACTACAGGTTTTATTTGCAAAATGCAAATGGTAACATAAATTTGCTATACGCTGTCATCGGAGATAGTAATTATACGATAAGAAGGCCGATCAGATTAAATTTCCGGAAACCGGCGATTTTAAGAAGTTCGGTTCGTTAACTTTAAGATTCTTTCCCGCCGATTTTTCAGCATGTATCCCGCCATTTCTTGCTCATCATATATAGAACGAGTACCAGTATATCTATAAATAACGCTGCGGTAAATCTGTGAGGTCAACACCGACAGTTGAACACGCGACATAGTAATTACACCCGATGCTGTTGTTTACACATAACAGCCTTGGATAATACCGTCGTTACGCTTCTGCTTTTTGGACCATTGCGTTCCGGGAATTTTGCCTGCGTATTGGTACGCTGACAGGAAAAGGTCAATTGTGTTTTTCAATTATTTTATTGGGTATTTACACAAATACGCTGCTTATCTGGAGCACTGTTATCGTGGTAATAGGAAATTGTCATCTCAGTCCTCCAGTGACCTTGAAAATGAGGTCAAGGTCGACAAAATCTAATCAGCTCTTAAACTTGTCCCAATGATGTATCTGTGCAAGTTTGGTGAAATTCCATCCATTGGTTCAAGAGATATCGTGCATACAAGAAATTGTCACCTAAGTCCCTCAGTGACTTTAAAAATGAGGTCAAGGTCACCAAAATCTAATCAGCTCTTGAGTTTGTCCCAATGATATATCCATGCAAGTTTGGTGAAATTCCACCCATTGGTTCAAGAGATATCGCGCATACAAGAAATTGTCATCTAAGTCCCTCAGTGACCTTGAAAATGAGGTCAAGGTCACCAAAATCTGATCAGCTCTTCAGTTTGTCCCAATGATATATCCATGCAAGTTTGGTGAAATTCCATCCATTGGTTCAAGAGATATCGCCCATACAAGAAACTGTCACGCCGACGCACCGGGATCCGCACTGAAAACAATATGTCCCCCCTCACCTTTGGTGGGGGGACATAATGACTAAGAAATCTGCAGTCTCCTGTAATATGTATGTCCAATTTTTTATGATAATTACACAGTGTTAAAAGCTGACTGGCAGCTAGCATGTGTATTTATTATTGGTATAAACATTTTAATGATGTGGGGCTGAGACAAAATCATTATTATAACAGCTTCTCTACAGAGGTTGAGATAAGATTACTGATAAGCTCTCAAGTCAAAAGCCAATGTCTGTAGAGTATTTTAGACCTTACCCGCACAGTTGATGTTATATGGGTTATACTAGGAAGCTGTTAGCCCCGTGAGTAGTTATAAGCCTCTGTGACCAGTACTTTTATTGACTGCCTTTTATCCAGCCTTGGAAGGATTCTGATCAAACTATGCAGATCCACATAATGTCTTGAGTCACTGGCTAGTGCATATAGTTAAAACTGATTAATTATTTGATTCAACATCTCTATGTCAAATTTCTTCTGCAGTGAGAAATGCTAATTTGCAGCACAACTATAGTGGTAAATCAAGTGAATACAACTCATGAGTTATTTGTCATTAAATGACAAATCAGAATTATATGCACCTTAATAATGCACACTTATAAATAAATTTCATATTTGTACCTTCAGAGAATGAATGATGATCATCATCAACCAGATCTTTTCTAGAAGTTGGCTTCCCAGCATACTTCTTATCTAAATCCCCAAGTAGTGTCACAGCTTTCTTTCTCAGCTGACTTGGAGCAACAGCACTGGTATCAAAATCTTCATTGAAGTCAACAAGTTTCGCTGTAGTTTCTGAAACAGAGCTTAGTTTTGAAGTCTTAAATTTCAGTAATATGGTACATGGTTTCATCCACATACTGTTTAATAAGGATTTTTAGGTTATTTAAAATCTAAACAGAGCTCCAGATAAAAGGGGGTATTGACGATAATTCAAAGATAATTTTCTTAATCTCGCGAAAAAAAATATTGTGACCCCTCATTAGAACCGTCCCTGAGAGACGGTTCTAATGATGAGCCACAAAATTATGTTTTTATGGAAAAGGATGGAAAATTCCTGTTACCCCTTCTTATTTGGAGCACTGATCTAGAATTGATATGCAGTCATAAATATCAGTTCTACTCCAACAGAATAAATATCAGAGCCCTGATAGGTTCTCCATTATGTTTCTGGGGTAGGAGGCCTGTTTTAGATGATGAATGCCAGTCTGATTTTCAGCCTTAGCTTATTTGGAGTCATTTACTCCTACTTTAAGGCTTGGAACTCCTATTTTTCTTTTCTTTCCATATACTGCTGCACCCTCTTTTCAGAGTATTATGAGCAGGTGTATTTTTGTACACTCAGGTGTTGCAGGATGAAAGCCTACATATAGCCATGTAGCTATAATAGGGATCTTTAACCTGCACAGGGGATGACTCTCCCTGCACAGGGGGCCTCCAGTTAACGTCCCAATCTGAAGGACAGCACACTTGTTAACATCATCCCTGCAAATGATGTTAGAAAAACGCGTTTGAACATAGGAAGACTTCGCCCTGGGAGGGGATCGAACCCACGACCTCTGGCTTCAGGGTCAAGTGCACTAACATTATGGTCAGTCACCCAGTTCTCGGTGGTTATCAGTTATCGGTGCAATCAGAAATAATCCGAATTTCTAGCGTGGAGTTTAGTTTTCTTCTCCTGTAATAGATATAAACATGAACAAGAAACTCCTGCCTTATTTCAAACTTTAAATTTGTTGAAAGTAAGGTACCTAATGGAAACTGATGTTTCAGACCAAAAACATAAATATTTACCATTCTAAACAACCCAAACCTTACATAAATTTCATGTAACTAAAAACAAACATAAAATTAGCATTGTGATGCTTACATTCCTCAGCTGCAAACCCAGTTTCCTAAACTAGAGGTCATGTTACGTCATAATATGGCAATGAACGGTGCTACCATAAAGTTTTAGCATGGATAATAGTGTTTCCCCCAGACTGCTAAAAGGGGCAGGGTAAGCTGAAAAAGGGGCAGGGTAGCCCGGAACCAGAGGGGCAATCGACTCGAGACACGCGACTTTGAAAAGACATCTATATTTATAAACATAAATTTCCCCCTTGTTACTTGTATCATGCAGATTGTTTATTATTTTATTTAGACTGCATGCTCTGTGCTTCTGCTAATAAATTAAAAGTTCTGCATTAATAAAATATTATTATTATTTTATTATTATTATCTATGGTCTAGGAGGTCATAACTGCAACTGATATCTGTATACATGTTTTTAATCACTGTGTTGTTAAACTCTTGCCTCTCACTCCCCTGTGGTCATATAATTGCTGTATGGTGACACAGTGTTTTCTACCTTCAGTCCCGTACTTCCCATATTTTATCCTCATCTGCCATCCAGTTGAGTTGGCCAACTGCTAAACTGTTTACAATCTAGAAGTTGTGGGTCTGAGTTCTTCAAGATCTGATAAGAACCTAGGGATTATTTCAGCTTCATTACTGCATTGGCTCCAAATGGCTGAAATACTGCTAAAAGGGCTGTAAAAGACATTAATCATTCAAACATCATCTTCTCCTGTCAGCCCCAAAAGATGGTGCATACATAGTTAAAAATGTCTCCTTAATATTTACACCACACATGGTGCTATATAGTTTTTTTTTATTGTTTTATTCATTTTTTTATTTCTTCATTATTTTTTCTATTTTGGCACTGTTCTTTTTTACTTAATTTTTATTTTAGGCACTGTCTTTTATTTCATATCAGCCTCATACAATGCATAATGTACACTTAAATTGAAAACATATCAAATGAATTTAATAAATGAAGAACAAGTAGTAACTATCTAGTTACCCATAAATTAATTTTCAGATGACCTCTTATTTTCTGATTTTAATCCTTTTGCTAGTAAATATGGTAATACCCATTAAGCAAGTACACAAGTTGTATACTGTGATGACAATTATCAGACAATGACTCTTATAAGTGGGTAAACATTATTACCTGGACAGTCTATTTATAGACATATACATGGATAACTTAAATCAGTTGTGTACACCGATAGGGATATAACGCTTATCAATAGAAAAGGAATCTTTCTCAGGAGGAAAAAGGGGCTTATTTTTCAGGGCAGAGGGAATTGTTTAAAAGGCAAAATGGCGGGAGGGAAGGGCAAGAAGGGCGCAGCGACCTTCTATACCTCTATAGGGGAAACACTAGATAATTAGTCTGTATTTACTATTGCACTGACAGGGATTATTCTGGCCCAAGATTTTTGTGAGATAAAAAATCCCATTAGGTCAAAATTGATGAGAGATTTTCAAATCTGATGAGATTTTTTCTCTCGCTGGGTCAAAGTTAGTGAGAAAATTTCAGTTCCTGTTGATTCTTTTCATTGCATGAAATATAAATCATAATGGTTAATATAAAGAAATTAGGTTTTGTTTTCCTTTATTTCCAACATTTTAAAAATAATTTCATTAAAATGATGAAATATCAACTTTCAAACAGTTTATCTCATACCGTATAACCCTAATGATCCCAAGTTTTTTGACAGATATGTCTGGGCAAGCAGTGCAGACCCAGACCAGACTGCTCCTAGATTGGGGTCTTCACTGTTTGCCATTCCACTTGCATCTTTTGTAGGCAGTACTATATGGTAGGTAGGACCTCAAGTCTTTGTTTGAACTTTAGGTTTACAGCAATTTTTTTTGTCTGTCAAAAAATATAGGAACATTACAGTAATTAACCCTTGTCATGCTGAACCTGGATATGCCCCATCTTCGCAAACAGTGCAGATTGAGATCAGATGGCTTCTGAAGAAGCTATCTGATCTGGATCTTCACTCTTTGTCATTCAGTTTCTGAAATTGTAAGAATAAATTACATCAAGAAATCTGACTGGTTGATAATCAGAAGTGTGAATTGACAGGGGCCTTGCTGTTATTATTTTCGTCGACCCCCCCCCCCCCCCCCCCCCCGACCCCGGGTTTTCGGCTTGTTTATCCACTTTCTCGGTCCAGAGTCTTGGAAGGCAGATAATGGGGTCGCCGAGGTCTCTACAGTGGAGCAAAACTATCTTAAAATGCCCTCTCGGCTCGTTTGGGCCGATATGAGTTTTCTTCGTTTCTGCCTTTGAAGACTCCATTTTGCAATGAACTACAAAAGCGCTTGCAAAATATGAAACACTGATAG
This sequence comes from Ctena decussata, assembly GCA_963989385.1. Lineage (NCBI taxonomy): Eukaryota > Metazoa > Mollusca > Bivalvia > Lucinida > Lucinidae > Ctena > Ctena decussata. The sequence continues at coordinate 6,849,873 of OZ022508.1, forward strand.
CAGATTTTCGCAAGAAGCTTTGCAGTGACATAGAGACGATGCTGGTTACCCGCATATGTAATGCAAGTCGTTTGGCGCCAAACATTTCCGGAAACCAAAGCCTACAAAACAATCCGAATGTACCGAAATGGTCCACATGTGCGAATACAGAAAAACACGGCGCGAATTGAAAGAATTTCTCGGTGCGATTTTTTTTCTCAATCAGCGAACTTTTTTGCGATTTCGTGTAAAAAAATGCGAGAATATCGCGAAATCGCGCCAGAAAATGATCCCTGCACTGATAACTGGTACATCATCCATCAAGTCGGATGTACCCCAGAGCATAATGTCTTCTCTTTTTATGTATTAAAAGTCATCGGCAGCTACAATTTAGTTGATGATTCTAAAGACAACACCAAACTAATTTTTGTGAAGCTTTCATTTTCATACTTTGTTATTGTTCAAAAGTTTGATTGCAAGTGAAGTGTAAGACCACCGATAACTGGTAAATCGTGCATACATTATCTTGTAGGGGACGCAAGTTGGTTCACCACTGAGCCACCACGCTTCTCTATTTTGCAGAGAACATTTGAGCCGCGACAGGAAAAAACAATAAAGTGGCAGGTGCACCAGTAAAGACTCTGATCAGCCTGGGCATCTGCCAAAGAATAGTCAGAAAAACAAAGTCACGAAAATATGTGACATAAAAGTGTAACAGTTTACCTACAAGAAAAGAGTCTCAGTATTGTTGGCAGATAGGAAGAGACTATTCTAGTCATATCAAATAAACTCACCGTCATCTGAATGATCTTCTGGATCCTTAAAAACTGGAGTGGGATCCAGCAACTTTGCCAATTCCTCTTTCAAGGCAGCCATTCTGTTGGTTTACGGTTATTTACGCAGGTGATACTAAACACCCAAAAAAGAATGGGTAAAACCCCAGATCTGTTTCACGTTTTGGCTGGCTTACCTTTCCTAAGTACTTAAGCGTATTCGAAGTAAGGGAATTTCATCATCATCATCATCATCATCATCATCATCATCATCCGGGTGAAGGGTTGAAATCCAGATTGGAATGTCGAAAACCCTGTGTAAAATCTGTGCAGCCCAATAAAAGAGTTGTGTGTGCAGGTTAAAACTATTTACAAACATCTTGTCATCTAATGGCATGGTTTGAGGGATCCCAGACTGGCCCAGAACGCCTCTGTGGTGGTGCAGTCGGTGACCTTTGTCGGTAGGCAGTTCCAGTCGCTGATAGTGCGGGGAAAGAATGAGTCCCTGTA